>OW203654.1:30000000-31262083 GCA_934044485.1 Apeira syringaria
AACACGGCTCGGCCTGCGGCCTCGCGGAGGCCACGCTCGGCCTTCGGCCTCGCGGGCCGAAAGCTCGGCTTTCGGCCTCGCCCTAGAAGCTCGGCCTTCGGCCTCGCGGGTTTGAAGCTCGGCCTGCGGCCTCGCAGCCGTGGCGTTGTATCGCCAGCGAAAATCCCCATCCAGTAAAAAAAAAACAAATGACGTCATCCAAATTTTTTTTTTTATATTTGGAATCAGGGACCCCCAATCTCCCTAAATACTAAATTTCAGCCAGATCGGAGCAACTTGGATTTTGGTATCCGGGTCGAAGGACCAATTTTCAATTTTTGACAGAAATCTCAAATTCCCCTACAAACCCTCTATAATATTTGTTCGAACCCCCCATACCCACCTATAACGGTTCCGGAGTTGCGGTCGTTTTAAATTTGTATGGGAGAACCTCTTTTTTGTTCGGGAGGGTAATTTTTTTTCAACTTTCCAAAAAGGTCCCAGGGTTTTATTCATTTTTAGTTTTGGCACCTACCCCCCATCGATTTTGGTTTCCGAGATCCGTACATCAGTTCCATCAAGGAAACCAAAAATGACACTTTTTGGATTTTTCTGGTGGTCATAGGAACCTCCTCTACACTTTTCCTTTACACCACAAACACCCCCCATAGCTCCTTCTGGGAGAACAATGATGTCAATGAGTCAGTCAGTGAGTGAGTCAGTCAGTGGTAATCGAACTTTATATAATATAACTAGGTGTTGGGTGGTGCGCGGGCTGCGAGCAGCCCGCGTTATCGATGTGCATTTGTATATTTTTTAAAATTTTAGTTGCAGTTGAAAAAAATATTTAAAAATTCTCATACAAGTCGAGAAAGGGACAGTTTCTTCTAGTTCAGTACAAAGTGTGAGCAGGGTTACCATGTGCAAGTTGATTTTTTCGATAAAATTTTAGTCGATGTAAAATCGCACCAAGATTGTAAACGACTTTTGTGAAGGGACCATACCTCTAAGTGCAGTGGTTAACGTGGGCCGTTGCCTCGGAGACCAGCCCGAGATGTGGAAAAAAAACTCTCCATTCGGGACTCGGCCTTCGGCCTCGTTAGTGACTCTCCTAAGGAATGTAAATGCGTAACACCCCATTCGGAACTCGGCCTACGGCCTCGCGGAGGCCACGCTCGGCCTTCGGCCTCGCGGGCCGAAAGCTCGGCCTTCGGCCTCGCAGGTTTGAAGCTCGGCCTGCGGCCTCGCAACTGTGGCGTTATATCGCCAGCGAAAATCCCCATCCAGTAAATAAAAAGATTTAATAATTTTCATGCAAGTCGAACAACTGACAGATACTTTTAGTTCCCGTGAGCGGTTGCATCAAAGACCAGCTCGTGATGTAGAAAAAAACTCCCCATTCGGGACTCGGCCTTCGGCCTCGTTAGTGACTCTCCTAAGGAATGTAAATGCGTAACACCCCATTCGGAACTCGGCCTTCGGCCTCGTAAGTGACTAACACGGCTCGGCCTGCGGCCTCGCGGAGGCCACGCTCGGCCTTCGGCCTCGCGGGCCGAAAGCTCGGCCTTCGGCCTCGCCCTCGAAGCTCGGCCTTCGGCCTCGCAGGTTTGAAGCTCGGCCTGCGGCCTCGCAAATAAGAAGTGGTTTCGCCATCAAAAATCCCCATCCAGTAAAAAAAAAACAAATGACGTCATCCAAAATATTTTTTCATATTCGGAATCAGGGACCCCCATTCTCCCTACGTACCAAATTTCAGCCAGATCAGACAAACTTGGATTTTGGTATCCGGGTCGAAGGACCAATTTTCAATTTTTGACAGAAACCTCAAATTCTCCTACAAACCCTCTATAACATTTGTTCAAACCCCCCATACCCACCTATAACGGTTCGGGAGCTGCGGTCGTTTTAAATTTGTATGGGAGAACCTCTTTTTTGTTAGGGAGGGTAATTTTTTTTCAATTTTCCAAAAGGATCCCAGGGTTTTAGTCAGTTTTAGTTTTGACACCTACCCCCCATCGATTATGGTTTCCGAGATCCATACACCAGTTCCATCAAGGAAACCAAAAATGACACTTTTCGGATTTTTCTGGAGGTCACGTGGGCACTCTCTATACAGTCCACTATATATTTCTAACCCAAAATCACTCCTTCTGGGAGAACAATTCTGTCAGTGAGTGAGTCAGTGGTAATCGAACTTTATATAATATAACTAGTATTTCGGGTGGTGCGCGGGCTGCGAGCAGCCCGCGTTATCGATGTGCATTAGTATTATTAACAAAAATGTCGTTGCAGTTGCTAAAAAGATATAAAATTCTCATGCAAATCTAATAACTCACAGTTACATCTATTTCAGTAGAAAGTGTGAGCAGTGTTACCATGTGCAAGTTGATTTTTTAAATTAAATTTTAGTCGCGGTAAAACCGGACCAAGATTGTAAACGACTTTTGTTAAAGGACCCCACCTCTAAGTGCAGTGGTTAACGTGGGCAGTTGCCTCGGAGACCAGCTCGATATGTGAAAATACTCGTTATCCGGAACTCGGCCTTCGGCCTCGTTAGTGACTCCCATAAGGTGTGTTGATTGCGTTACACCTCATTAAAGCTCGGCCTTCGGCCTCGCAGATTTGAAGCTCGGCCTTCGGCCTCGACTTTTGTTAAGGGACCATACCTCTAAGTGCAGTGGTTAACGTGGGCAGTTGCCTCGGAGACCAGCTCGAGATGTGGAAAAAATCTCCCCATTCGGGACTCGGCCTTCGGCCTCGTTAGTGACTCTCCTAAGGAATGTAAACGCGTAACACCCCATTCGTAAGTGACTAACACGGCTCGGCCTACGGCCTCGCGGAGGCCACGCTCGGCCTTCGGCCTCGCGGGCCGAAAGCTCGGCCTTCGGCCTCGCAGGTTTGAAGCTCGGCCTGCGGCCTCGCAACCGTGGCGTTGTATCGCCAGCAAAAATCCCCATCCAGTAAATAAAAAGTTTTAAAAATTTCCATGCAAGTCGAACAACTGACAGATACTTTTAGTTCCCGTAAGCGGTTGCAACAAAGACCAGCTCGAGATGTGGTAAAAACTACCCATGCTGAACTCGGCCTTCGGCCTCGTTAGTGACTCTCCTAAGGAATGTAAATGCGTAACACCCCATTCGGAACTCGGCCTTCGGCCTCGTAAGTGACTAACACGGCTCGGCCTACGGCCTCGCGGAGGCCACGCTCGGCCTTCGGCCTCGCGGGCCGAAAGCTCGGCCTTTGGCCTCGGCCTCGCTGGCTTGAAGCTCGGCCTGCGGCCTCGCAGCCGTGGCGTTGTATCGCCATCAAAAATCCCCATCCAGTAAAAAAAAAACAAATGACGTCATCCAAAAAATTTTTTCATATTTGGAATCAGGGACCCCCAATCTCCCTAAATACCAAATTTCAGCCAGACCGGAGCAACTTGGATTTTGGTATCCGGGTCGAAGGACCAATTTTTAATTTTCGACTAAAACCCCAAATTCTCCTACAAACCCTCTATAACATTTGTTCAAACCCTCCATACCTATCGATAACGGCTTAGGAGTTGCGATCGTTTTAAATTTGTATGGGAGAACCTCTTTTTTGTTTGGGAGGGTAGATTTTTTTCAAATTTCCAAAAGGGTCCCAGGGTTTTAGTCATTTTTAGTTTTGACACCTACCCCCCATCGATTATGGTTTTCGAGATCCCTACACCAGTTCCATCAAGGAAACCAAAAATGCCACTTTTCGGATTTTTCCCTAGGTCACGTGGGCACTCCCTATACAGTCCATTATATAATTTTAACCCAAAAATACTCTTTCTAGGAGAACAATGATGTCAGTGAGTCAGTCAATCAGTGGTAGAGCAGCTTTATATATTATAACTAGGTGTTGGGTGGTGCGCGGGCTGCGAGCAGCCCGCGTTATCGATGTGAATTTGTATTTTTAATTAAAGTTTTAGTTGCAGTTTATAAATTATATAAAATTGTCATACAAGTCGAGTAAGTGACAGTTTCTTCTAGTTTAGTACAAAGTGAGGGCAGTGTTACCATGTGCAAGTTGATTTTTTTTATAAAATTTTAGTCGCTGTAAAATCGCCCCAAGATTGTAATCGAGTTTTGTTAAGGGACCATACCTCTAAGTGCAGTGGTTAACGTGGGCAGTTGCCTCGGAGACCAGCTCGAGAAGTAAAAAAAAAACTCCCCATTTGGGACTCGGCCTTCGGCCTCGTTAGTGACTCTCCTAAGGAATGTAAATGCGTAACACCACATTCGGAACTCGGCCTTCGGCCTCGTAAGTGACTAACATGGCTCGGCCTACGGCCTCGCGGAGGCCACGCTCGGCCTTCGGCCTCGCGGGCCGAAAGCTCGGCCTTCGGCCTCGCCCTGGAAGCTCGGCCTTCGGCCTCGCAGGTTTGAAGCTCGGCCTGCGGCCTCGCAGCCGTGGCGTTGTATCGCCAGCGAAAATCCCCATCCAGTAAAAAAAAAAAAAAATGACGTCATCCAAAAAATTTTTTTATATTTAGAATCAGGGACCCCCAATCTCCCTAAATACTACATTTCAGCCAGATCAGACAAACTTGGATTTTGGTATCCGGGTCGAAGGACCAATTTTTTATTTTTGACAAAAACCCCATATTCCCCTACAAACCCTCTATAATATTTGTTTGAAACCCCCATACCCACCTATAACGGTTTCGGAGCTGCAGTCGTTTTAAATTTGTATGGGAGAACCTCTTTTTTGTTTGGGAGGGTAAATTTTTTTCAACTTTCCAAAAAGGTCCCAGGGTTTTAGCCATTTTTAGTTTTGGCACCTACCCCCCATCTATTATAGTTTCCGAGATCCCTACACCAGTTCCACGAAGGAAACCAAAAATGGCACTTTTCGGATTTTTCTGGAGGTCACAGGAACCTCCTCTCCACTTTTCCCCTACATTACAGACACCCCCCATAGCTCCTTCTAGGAGAACAATTATGTCAATCAGTCAGTGAGTGAGTGAGTCAGTCAGTGGTAATCGAGCTTTATATATATAATAATAATAATATATATAATTTAATTTATTAGCCTTTATTTCCTCTTTATAGATCATTTCTCATTATACTAGCCTAATAATATTTGACTCCTCGATATATTCCAAATGTCAAGGAATTTTTATACGTCCGTGGTTTATAAATTCCTTGCTAAATGTTTTTTGACTGGCCGGTTGGCGCAGTTGGTAGCACTCTACCTTCTGAGCCGCTGGTCCCGGGTTCGATTCCCGGACAGGTCAAACATTTGTGTGTATGAACATGTCTGTTTGACCTGTGTCTGGGTGTGTATATGTATATAAGTATATATATCAGTCATCAGGTTACCATAGTACAGGCTCTGCCTAGTTTGGGACCTGAAGACCTTGTGTGAATGTTAATAAAAAATAAAATAAAAATAAAATAAAAAAAAATATGTATTTTACAGATATTAGACTTTGAAATCGAGATTTGTAGGTTTGGCATGTGGCAGCACTGGTAAGAGCTCGTCCGCTAGTTGTGTCTGTGGTTGCGTCCACTCAAAGCACAAAGAGTACATACTATAAATGTCCACTGTCGTGTCGGGTCTATCAATGATAAATTAATTATGAGTAACTAATGATGTGATACTGATACCTATAAACATAAGTGTGACATTTATTCTAGATTATAGGTGATTAATAACAGATAGTTTACAAAACCAGTTATTTTTTGTAATAGAATATGGATTGGATAATTTCGGACGAATTGGGCCTGACCGTGGGCCATTTGGTGGGATGGGGAGCGGCTGGTGCTATGATTATTGGCGGTGTGGCTCCTTACATCCCTCAATACAAGCAGATAAAGCGAACTCAGGATGCTGAAGGGTTTTCTTTGTACGTTTGTTTGGCCTTACTCATTGCCAATACACTGAGGATACTGTTCTGGTATGTAGTATGTTCTCATTGAATGATTACTTGCATTTTGAACTTGACAAGCTAATAAAATTGTGACCAATCTTAATTCCAGGTTTGGGAAGCGCTATGAACTTCCACTTTTGATTCAGAGCATTGTTATGAACATAACAATGTTTGTGATGATCCATCTCTGTGTATCTGTTCGTAAAAAGAATCAAATTATTAGAGCAAGGGAGCGTATATTCACAGGTCAGTACTCAAAAAGCAGAGAGAATTACAATAGACACTATATTGAAGTTAAACAACTATATATGGATTTATTTGCATTTATTTTATGTGCATTTTATTGGGTATCAAAGACTGCAATCAATGAAAAGTGAAACAAGAAATAAATTTATAAGACGGGAATTACTCATGTAGCTACATACTACACTCAGACATGGTTGTATCCACAAATTCCCCGTATTCTCCATGAAAATGACCACCAAATGTGGTCGAAACTGCATGTAGAACCCTCTGACTTACTCTGCAAGTGATTCGTGTGTTTTATACATTCTTATTGTGTCAAAACAACTTCAGTTTAAAAAACAGAATAAGTTTAATATAAAATTAATGAGGTAACACTGTTTAACCTCTGCATTATAGAACAATGTATTTTGTACAATCCCTTAATTTATTTATAACGTACCAGGGTACTGAATTGAGTTGCAGTATCAAAATTATTTCATTTCCATGTAAAAACTTTAAATCCTTAGTATTAGTATTTAAATATTTGCCCCCCTTGCTACTTTATGTAGTATATAACAAGTGCAAACTTTATATTTCAGACACATAGTATAACAGTATGGTCTAACTATTGTGTTTAATCAATCGTAGTTTATTTACAAGTGTGTAGGTATGTACCTTTATTATTAGAATGCCTTTCATTTTATTTGAAAATAATGTCTTCTAAGTGTGAGTTTTTCTTTTGGTTTTCAAACTATATAGCTTTTGTTTATTATCTTTTATGCCTTCCATATTAATTATTAACAAATTTTTGGTTTTGCATTAATTTTGTTTTTATTTTGACTTTATTTTATGTTATTTGGTGCTGGTGTTGCTTCGTGACATTAGGAACAATATTCATGTTATATATACTATTGTGTTGTGTGAACGGCTCAGCTCAGCCAGATGAGACGGCGCGCTGGCTGGACCAGCGCACCGGAGTTTCAGGAGCTGAGAAACCACATAGCTTCTATGGTGAGTTCAGCCACTAATGCCCTTGATTGTTTAGTAACATGCCATATTTAACTGTTTCATATTTTTTTCATTTTTGTTTCAGTTATGGATAAACTTCATGCTTTCTCAGTGTGATTATTTGTTTGTTTGTAATGGGATATTAAATTTTTGTTATAAAATCATACATCTTTAATTTTATTCATCCTTCATCATTTTGAATGTTCCGTTTCTTGCATGTTGTGTGACACAAATTGCCAACCCTTGATAACTTTTGCTAGATTTGTTAATAGTAGTATTGTCATAGTTACAAATATTATTATTTTAAGTTAGCATGAAACTTTTTGGTTTAAAACTGTTTGTTGTAATGTATGTAAGCTTGCTCTCAGTGTGTCAAAGCTAACTGGGTTCAATGCACTCATAAATACAACTAAGATATTTTGTACATGTATATGTGAATGAGTTGTAACTGGGTCAAAGAGTCAGGTCCCTTATCTATTGGTGTCATAAGTCAAATGTCTTCCGCATGTTAATCTAATATTATTACAAAGTGTTCAATCGCACAATCTTAATTAAGGATGCCATAGGTATATAAAATGTATATATCTACATACTGTTTCATACATCAATCTGTTATACTAAACAATTTGTATTTTTTCATTTGTAGTACTATTAATTAATGAATAGTGTTTTATTATGTTAATTTGGCTATTAATAATAGTTTCAAAGTTTATTTCCATATGTTACTTGGGCCTGAAAGCAACCTCTCCTGTCTGCTTATCTGAGGGCTGCTGCTGGTTCCATCTACGGCGATCGGAAGCCTGCCATGTAAAGTGTTATCTGTTCTACAGGTTAATTGTCAATGTAACAAATGAGAGTCGCATCTGTAAACCTACTATCACGAATATTATTTGTCTTGATTTAATATTTACCCTTTTCCAAGGAGTAATACACAGACAAACTTTCCCCTTTATAACATTAGTGTGATTTACGGCTTATTAATTGTATGTAATTCCCAAGGCAAGTCAAGTCAGATATTTTATTCTTTGTAGGCTTATGAAAATTAACTTGCTTGTTAAATCTACGAGATTGTCTGACACATTCAATTTAGGTATGTTTAACAAAGTGTGTGTTTGTGTGAAAATAATGTGTTGCAAAAATAATATTAACCTGTATATTGCCTCTCTATCTCTGTCGTTTTTTTTCGTAAATATGTTGCATCACGCTCGCACAGGGTCTGTTAGTGCCCTAATCAAAAATCAAACATCAGGCTGTATGTTAACAAAATTAATTTACCCATTTCTATACTAGTTTTCTGAAAATCTTTTTTTCTTTAAATATCCTTAATAATTGAGGTTATTAAGGAGGTCTTATTTATGTTTGACTTATGAAAATTCCATTTCTTTATCCACAGACATGGACAGAAAGTATTTCTGGGCATGGACGGACTTCCAAAGCTATGTGGACTGTATGCTAGTGTTTTCTGTGCTCGGGTCAGCGATCACGTACTTGCTGATAGAGTTCTCGCCATTCGTCGAGTTGATAGGCTTCTTGGCCGTGTTCACAGAAGCCATGCTCGGCGCGCCACAGATATCCAAGAATCATCAGAATAAGAGTACAGAAGGAATGAGGTAATTTATCTTGTTAATTTTCATTTACAGGTCTAGCATTTACTGATGGTTGGTGACTTCACCAATGAATGTTATTTACTTATTAATTATTTCATTCTTTATTAGCTTTATGTTAATATAATCCACCACACGGGCAATACAGGTTGTAAAATAAATAAGGGGCAATTTTGTTTTTAAGCTTGTGATCTAAAAGCTTATGGGACTTTATGTTTCGGACTTGGCCATCACCACCCTTCTCAAAAAACCACCCTGTATATTTATTACTTAATTTAATCAATTAGATGGTGTTACAACCAATTACAATAATTAATCAAATCTTATCTAATTTTAATGCCGTAATATAATTAACACAAAAAATAACACAAAAAGAAAATATCATAATATTAAAACAACTTACAATAACTTATCTAGTGTTCAAAATTCTCCGAATAAAATGTCAAGTTAATTTAATGATAAAAAACATGATAACTTTATTTAGTAATAGTAAATCACACAGAACTTTCACTAAATTACTTACTTACCCATAGTAAATTCTTCCAACCTTCCGCAAGCAAGTAATATTTTATTCAAACAGAGCATTGAGCTTGGTGAGAGCCTGGGGTATTAGTGAATTGTGTGAGAGACATACAAACACACACACACACCCTACACAGCCACATCTACATGTATTCAGTTCATGCATGTTTTAATATTGATTAAGTGACTTTTATTGTATACTTTGGCATACTTAAGTTGCAATTATTATAGGAGAAGCCATTGTATTCCGAAACACAGTGCAAACTAATTCAATGGGTCAATGGGTTCACAAATGTATTATGAACCACAAATGTATGTATAATAAAATTATTTGTATTTATATTGTATAATTCGCGCGGGCAGCAGTGCGTAATAAGTGCACGGCTAAAAGTTTCTGTATTTTGATTCTTCCATAGTTATTGGGGACATAAAACTGACACAGATCATCATTGAGACTTGGAGCGTCATACACACCAATATTTATTTAATTAGATATAGATTGTACACAACACAAATAAAGTTAATTCTTGCACATAGTCTTAAATAAAGAAGTTGGCCCTTACTTAATACATAGATATTTAGGAATATGCTGCTTTATCTCATTTATTAATTTAATTCGTATAATTCTGAAACATGTATTAAATTCACACAGTATTGTGCTATATAATGATATTGATAATATGTACCCTGATGGGCGCTACAGAATTACATTGGGTTTAAAATTATAATGATAAGATTATAGTAGAGTTTCTAGAGTAACACTGAGAGGTGACAATGCAGATAATTGTGATTGTAGTAGCCACACAATAAAAGTGGAAGAGAAAATGTGCCAACTCAACCACATAATAGTTAATCTTAAAATTATCAATAGTGATAGATTTATCATAAATGTCAATATGTCAGGCTCAGAATCAAACAATTTTTCAGGTCAATTCAATGTATTTTAATGTTTTATTTACATTTGCTATAACTTATCTTACTTTTAGAATGTTTGTTTGTAATTCAGTAATGTTGTACCTATTAAGAGGCATACTCGTATATAGACAACAATAAATATGAAATGGAGAAAAAAAGTTTTCCGCTTGTGTAAAATGTTTATGGCAACTGACATGTCACTATGTCAGTGACTTTACATGACTCTTGTTTGTTTAGATAAAATATCTAAGATTATGGAACAGGGTATAGCAACGTTGGGTAGAGTATATTACGTATGAAACATCATGCATAAACCAATTCGCCTAAGTTGGCAGCGACGCAAATGCTTTAAAATAATTGTTGTGTCATTTTCAGTGTGAGTATGGTGATAATGTGGACGTGCGGAGACTTATTCAAGACTGGATACTTCGTCGCAAGAGAAGCACCCACGCAGTTCTGGGTGTGCGGCAGCTTGCAAGTCACACTAGACGTAGTTATTCTATTACAAGTAAGTCAATTTACATCACTTATTATACTAATCATGATGTGTTTGACAAACTGTCACCAAACACATAACGTGTTCAGGCTGCAGTCTTTGAGAGCCAATTAGCATTCTAGGTCTAGCGTGATACTGATAACATCTTCGACCACATCGTCACTGAACATTAAGTGGTCAAATGGTAGATCTAGGTATATAGTATAAAAAATAAACGTCTGAGGTTCAGCTTCCAAACATCATTATGTCAGGCTTAAAGTCACTGTAACAACTATTAACTGTCTCACAAATTACGAGATTAATCTGCCCAACTCGCCTTAAAAGTTACTTAAGTTGTGGTTTTATGTAAATCACAATATCACAATCTATTAGAGATACGAAAACTCGATGTAACCATTTGATATGTTTACCTTGCCTCGAGCGGACTAACCATCTATTTGAATTACCGCTAACAATTGGGATAAATGGCGCTAGTAGCCTCGCCAGATGTGCTTACCAAGGAAGGGAATATTTGATAGTTCCTAGTGTGTGCTCACTAAAGTTTAGTTTGACAAAGTGATGATTAATTGTAATCAAGTCGTTGGTACAACTCAAAATGAACCAAAAATTAACGCAGCACATATTTTATATACTCTATATTATTATACGTCGTAACAATCACTTTTATAACCAGCCTCTTATTAGATTCGCCTGTATCTTATGTAACGAAATCGAAATGTGAACTTCACCCCCTGTGAACTTCACCCCCTTTCAAACGTAGGATTAATTTGAAGTTATATCAAATAATCTAATGAATGTAATACTTATACATCGGACCCCTAACTAGGTAAAGCCTGTATCTTGGGCACCCAGACTCATAAGGGTAATGGTATTACTTGATCAGGTGTGGGTATACCGCCACAACACCGCGGCGGCCCGGAGGGTCCGGCGTGGCGACTAGCAGTGGTCCGAGACGGGCTTCTAGCATTCAGCCTGCGCTGCCAGCGCCCTCTGCAGCCTCTGCTGCAGCGCCGGTTGCGCACCCTGCGTGCTTTGCACGTGTCGCTGCGTTTGTTGCGTCTACACCGCCCGCCACTCGTATTGCGTGCGATGCCTCCCTCCGGAGTGCGGTGGCGCCATGGGAGCCTGCCCCGCTTGCCCATTCTGCCCCGTCTGCCTTGTCTGCCATGTCCGCCGCCCTGCCGCTCGTACCGCCTTCGCCCACCACTGGACTTTTCTCGTGTCCGGTGCGCTACATTCGCTCGGAATCCTTTACCTTCCCTGCGTTTTATGACGAAGTGCTTCTATAAATGTAGTTGTGTGGATGTTTAGTTTTTTCCCAAGTGCCAATTTTATTATTCTTTTTTAATGGTTTGAAAGTCTACGGGCGGACTCTTCCGTGTATATATAATTTCAGGTATGTACCTTACTAATAAGTTTCCGTGTAATAGCGGTGCTATAGGCCTGTGCCTGAATAATCATAGAGGTGGTGTGATAACTTTGGGAGTGATGAATTTTGGGATTGGAACGATTTAATCGATTTTTATAAGTGACCCAATAGATTCGTTTAGACGAATTTTTACTAGTCGTTGATGGTGTACTGTTGTTTAGGGAGTTGAAAATATGTTGTAGTGATAGTGGTTGTAAAAGGCTTTTTTAATAGTTGCCTTGTACATAGTACCTGTAATTAAAAGTGAAAATATTAATATCCATGATACATACCTAACTTAATTTTGTTTAAAGCTGATTTGAGTGACATTCTACTTGTTGTTCTATCATCCTTAATATTTATTTCGTGAAAGTATTTCTTATTAATTAATATTATGGGGGTACAATTCTAGGCCCCAAGGCAAATTAAATAGTTAATATAGTGTCAATTCCGCGGGATATCAT
Organism: Apeira syringaria; assembly: GCA_934044485.1. Classification (NCBI taxonomy): domain Eukaryota; kingdom Metazoa; phylum Arthropoda; class Insecta; order Lepidoptera; family Geometridae; genus Apeira; species Apeira syringaria. The sequence goes on from OW203654.1 coordinate 30,012,509, forward strand.
GAATCTCGCGGAATGAACACTATATTAACTATTTAATTAATAAATAATTGTAAAAAAATGTTTTAATATCATTTTGATTTCCGCAACCTAACGCCTGAATCTATAAAATTTCATTTATATTCTATGGTAGAACACAAAATGCACGCTTTCTGAGCAATTACTTAAATGATCTAATATACGTACTGCTGGTTCTTCCAGTGTGTTGCTGTGAATATGCATTGTTTATATAATAATTTTACTGAAATCGCTTAATTATATAGTACAATTAATATAGTGTTTATTCTTAGAAAAAGCTAGTCTATGATACATATATTTATGTATAATTTTAATCTTTTTAGGAGAAATGTGTAAGGCTTGACTGTATCACAAAATTAATAATGAAGTCAAAATGCACTATTTAGTAATAATAATAGATATATAGATGAAGCCCCTTTTACATATACCTACATTTTTAGATTTTATTAAATTTGATTATATACATTTTTATATTATAAAAAGTATACTTATTAGAACTACAATCGATTCTAGATTTGTTTTGTATACTCAAAAATGACTGCAATTAGGAATTGACACTTTTAGGAATTAAATTAAAAACAAAGTATTTTAGTTATTTTTTATCTTTAAACATGTTGTTTTCTTCTTGCAATGTTTAATGTAAAGTGTTTGCATAGTTATAATGATATAATAGTTTATAGTTATCACTATATAATAATTATTGAATTGTATTTTAATAATAAATGTTTTTTTAAGTTAAGAATATAGGAATCAAGAGGCTTTGTAAACATGATCAAAATTCTAAGACGATTTACTTGTTTAATACCGCAAGTAGACGTAATAATTTAGTAAAAATAAATGATAAAAACTAGTAACCCTTTATAGGGTGTGGTTCGCCAATGTGAATTTTTCTCGAGAAGGTTTAGGACGATAATTTTGGTAATTGTTCCTTTTCAAACTGACACACCTAATCTGGCAATAAAGCGGCATCGTGATGCTATGTGGACGGGTTTTTTCATGAAAAAATATGTTTATGTATATACATATTTTATATAAATATGCTTATAAACTTCTCATTTCGGAAGTGTCATTGCTTTAGATTTTAGTGTAAGCAGAATAAGAAATTTAGTATTTCACACACACAGTTCTAGTAAGTTTAAATATACGCAGAATTGCTTCCAAATAAGGCATGTAATAATGAAAGTAATTTATACTGGATCGTTTTGTTGAAAACGGTAGATAGATTTTAATTTTAAAATTGATGATTATAACTGAAAATTTGGATACCATTTTGCGTTTAAAATTCTTATACATAGGTATCTAAAGAAACGTGAATAACATAAAATATTCCTATTTACTTCTTGGTCATGTCGTATGTCCAAGCAGGGTAGCTTCTTTTAAATAAATCTAATGTTGCCACTTCATTTGACTAATAAATAATTGTATTGGAATGAAACTAATTTTGGTTGGTCAGCTAGTATACAATCAAAGAACAGAAGTGGAGCATGATATATATATTTTGATTTATCACCTCACCTTTATGTACAAAGCTTTATATTTTTACGTATTTTACTATTTTAACGTTACGGATTTATTTTAGATTACAATTAACTGACATAAATAAGTACATATCGTAATTATTTAATTTAACTATTTGATGTGTATTCATTCGCTAGAACATAAATGTACAACTTTCCTTGTTGAAAAATAAGTCATTATCATGATAGAATTTAAAAGTTTTAAATAAAATTAGATAAAAAACCTCTTTCTATACGTAGTAATTCTCTAACTATACAAGCTCTATGGAAAGGGTCGGGAAACAACAGTCTTTTATTCTTTTTCATATTTAGAACTTTACCATGGGTTGATGGTAGATTTTAGAAAAATAAAAATAAAATATGTTTGAGCTTTTTCTGTTGTTCAGCATTTGAAGTAGGTATGCGATTTGTTAGTTTGATGTATGATTCAACATTTAATAATACTATTTACTTATAAACGTGATTGTAAAGAATATTATAGTACCTACTGACTTGTACGTAATTGTTGAAATTAGTATGAATTGATAAAAGTGTTGATATTTATAGCTCATACCCAAGTAAGAATTCCATGTTTTTAATTTTTCTTATAAATATTTTCTCAATATTTCGTCATAATGAAATCAACTTGATAACAATTTCTACTGGTTGGTTTTGCTTTGGACAAGATTGCACGCGAATATTTGCATAAAGTAGAATTTTAAGTCCGGCAGCCGAAAGAATGCGTTTGACAGTTCATGTTCGTATGCACATAGCTTTTAAATGGAGCATAGGGTTTTAAATACTCATAATAAAATATACAGTAAAATACTTTGAAATTTAAATGTCTAAAAAGACATACAGTACGTTATCAGGCTATCAAGCGCATTCTCTCATCGATCGTACTATAATGTAGAGCTAGTTCAAGTATGAAAACATGTTACAACAGCAGTTGTTTTTCAGTGTGAGTCAACCTGACAAATTGCCACTCGGTAGTGAAAAGTTAGTCAACATTGCACCGTTGATCACATCGTCACTGATTATCGAGTTTATAAACAAAATGAAACGCCATACGACCGCTTACAACAGCAGTTGTTTTTCAGTGTGAGTCAACCTGACAAATTGCCACTCGGTAGTGAAAAGTTAGTCAACATTGCACCGTTGATCACATCGTCACTGATTATCGAGTTTATAAACAAAATGAAACGCCATACGACCGCTTACAGCAGTTCCGCTATTAGTTTTATTATTGTATTAAATTAATTAATTAACTATTATTATTAAACTGCGTTTATGCTTCTCGACTGTACCTGTCATGCAAGCATTTTAATAGTCTTAATTATACAAAGCTTCCTTAATAAATTATAAATAAATAAGTGATACTTAACATACGTCAACTGTTTTGTAGTAAAGTTAGAGGTCTTTAGGATATTTTTTTTATAAATATGTGAATTATTGACGGTTCTTTTGCATTATGTTTTTATCAGGTGGTTATATGAACAGCTACGTTCAATTTGTGTTCACGGCTAAGCTGCCATGTATGTCCTGTAAAAAGTTATAAACAAGCTTGGCAGAAAATGCGGTATGTATTCTTGCCCGTTGACTTGACTTCTATTGGCGGGTTCCAAAAACGTTTTTTTTTTAAATTTGTTCACCCTTATCGCTAGTACTTCTGTGAAGTGATGTAAAAACTTTAAAACAATGTACAGTCAAGTTGGGTTACTTTGAATTCCGGTGTAGCGTTGAGTAATACTCGTTTATTTTATTTATTCATTTATCACACTTAGACCCCCGCACTAGGATTCCCTGTGTTGCGGGAGGTATGGACACACGAATACCCAAGACCCGGGACAAACATCTAGACTCATCGCACAAATGTTTGTCCCTGCCGGGAATCGAACCTAGGGTCTCGGAGACAGAAGTCATGTCACTGACGCTGACCACTGCGCCACGGCGACCATCGTTTGAAGATTTCTCCTAACACATTTATTGTAATTACATGTATTATTACTTGAAACAAAACGTTTAGTCATAGTATATGTTTGTAATGTCGAATGTGTCATAAAATAGCTGTCACGTCGATAAGTAATCAAAAATATTCGCGGTCTTTCTGTTCGCGGTTAAGAACAAGTCAAAAGTGTGTGAAGAAACTGTTCAATGCTACCCAAATTAAATAAGTAGAAACTACAAAGGATTTCAATGCATAAGAATACATTTATTTTTCTGTATCCATAAAAATCTACGAAAAGCGCTTAAAGTTACCCAACTTGACGTCTAACGGTATTCATGTAAATTTATAAATAGTCAATATTATGTTCAGTGTAATACGGGGAAGCAGTCGATCGAAATATCGACTGCGAGTAATTTTTATAAATGCCTTCTCTTTAAATTTATAATAACTTGATACAAATGTAGAAGAAAATTATATAGTTATTAATCAACTCATATCGCTTACGAGTACAACATACAATCGAGAAAAGATTTCTCCTAACACATTTATTGTAATTACATGTATTATTACTTGAAACAAAACGTTTAGTCATAGTATATGTTTGTAATGTCGAATGTGTCATAAAATAGCTGTCACGTCGATAAGTAATCAAAAATATTCGCGGTCTTTCTGTTCGCGGTTAAGAACAAGTCAAAAGTGTGTGAAGAAACTGTTCAATGCTACCCAAATTAAATAAGTAGAAACTACAAAGGATTTCAATGCATAAGAATACATTTATTTTTCTGTATCCATAAAAATCTAAGAAAAGCGCTTAAAGTTACCCAACTTGACGTCTAACGGTATTCATGTAAATTTATAAATAGTCAATATTATGTTCAGTGTAATACGGGGAAGCAGTCGATCGAAATATCGACTGCGAGTAATTTTTATAAATGCCTTCTCTTTAAATTTATAATAACTTGATACAAATGTAGAAGAAAATTATATAGTTATTAATCAACTCATATCGCTTACGAGTACAACATACAATCGAGAAACGTCTGGGTGCGATAGAGACGGGCTATAGATCAGTGGGCATAGACAAGATGCATCGCTTCAAGCGGTTCTCGGTCTCTAACCGTTGAATGTTCGTTCTCGCTGTTCATGTCAATAATAGTGATACGATAAATGAAAGGTGAGATTAGGAACATTATTCACAATGTTAATGGCTAATAGATACGCTGCCCTGTGTCTTACGCAAAATAAATGCGAAAAACTGTTCACCTCAATTGTAAAAAAAATGCTTTATCCGTGGCTTTCACAGAAAATACGTCAGTTTTTAAATGTGCTGCTAAATATATGGTGAAGTCATAAACCTAAGTTTGTTTTTCTGTCACTTCCTAGTCTCTATTTAGAGTATTTGGTTTGTAGAGCCTTTATGAATGCGTTCGGTACAAAGCTAAGGGCTTATATTGGTCATTCATTATGGGATCATTGCTTCGGTTATATCGGCGTTACATTAACATTCTATACATATCCTGAGATCCTGGTCTGAATATACCAGTAGCCCTAGACAAAGTAACATTCTACAATCGTTAACGCTGATAGGAAACATAAAAATTATCAATGACACTTCAAAGCGATGCACAACGAGAACGAACATTCAACGGTTAGAAGAAGAAAAACTATTTAAGAGAATCGCTATGAAGCGATGCTTCTTGTCTAGCCCTACAGTTTAAAACGCTAAAAACGATCACGCTTGGCGTTCGTTTTTGGCTTAGGGAGCGTTATGAACGCCAATTGTCCACCTCGAACGCACCTATCTTTAATAATGTGACAAAACATATCATATGAGCGATGTATAAGTATTATGTAGATACCTAAATAACTTATATAAAAGGTGAATGAGTTTTGTATAGATATACCTACATGTATATATACTAGTCTATTAAGTATAGTCTTTTCTGCAAATAGCTGATGACCTATTATAAAATGCTGTGTAAACTGTTTATGTTGTGATTATATGTTAACAAATTCTTAAATAAAGCTATATGATTTGTTATATTGATTGTTTAATATATAATTATAATCATTGAGACAGTGGCCAAACGCAAGCTTATAAAATAAAAAACCAAGCATTTTACCTTCTTGTTTATGTAAATAGTTATGTAATTGTTTCTTTAGTTTTTGCCCTCCTAGAACAATTCATTTCGTGTATTTACTTTATCTGAGAGCTGCATCCTGCAGTTGACATACCTAGCGTGGGCTGTGTGTGTGATGTTTCCGTTGCTTTAGTTACCCCCCAACAAGAATATAGTTTTCAAAGAAATCTCTTCATAGAGTTTGATGGTTTATTGAATTAAGAACAGGTGCTAGGCGGATTCATCTATCAGTCCTATTTTAATAGTTCACACACTTAAAGGTAGATGGAGTGCTACTATAGCTTAGATGGACAAAGCGACAGGACGGTATTCTGTAGTCGTGGGTTCAAGTCACATTAGTAGCCGAATTATTTCTTCAAATGATTTGAACGTAAGTCTCTTCATGTCTGTGTAATTATTTTTTTCTTTCTGTTTTAGTTCCATAGGTACCATGAAATATTCATACTAAATGAGCACAATATTTTGATATCAGTTACTTTTGAACTATCATGGTACCGACTTCAACAAATTATTTCATACTTTTGAGTGTTTAAGTCGGTTCCATTTTTTGGTAATTTTTTTTGACGTGATAACGTCTTATAAATTGATCAATACCAGCAACACTCATGAAAAATAGTAACGTTCCGCGTAACGTTCCACCTGAGTTTTGTATTACATAAAATAATCAAAGCCAAAGTCAAAGTCAGTCAAAGTCAAAGTCGAAGTCATAAATGATTATGACGTTATCACGTAAATCTATCGTCCGTAAACCGACTTTACAGACAACCAATTTTTTTATTTATTTGAAAGCTGGTGCTTCTAATGTGGTCACATTTAAATTTCATCAAAATCGGTCAAGCGGTTTTTGAGGTACACTCCAATATATAAAAGTGTTACGTATACTTGGACGCTATTCTAATGGCGGGTGAAGAAATCGGTGCACATACACAATGACAATTGATCCCGTGAGTAGCAAAAAGGTCACTAAAAAGGGTGAAAAAAAATTTTACCAAGAAATGGACACGACTTCTACACTCAAAAGTGTGAAATCATTTATCCTACATATTCAGTCGGTACCATGCGCACAATATTTTGATAATAGGTACATCTGAACTATCATTAGTACCTACTTCAACTAGTTATTTCACACTTGAGTGTTCCAGTCCAGTTGTTGAAGTTGGTTCCATTTTTTTAACGAATGTAGGTATTATTATTGACGTGATAACGTTTTATAAATTGATGAATACCAGCAACACTCATGAAAAATAGTAACGTTCCACCTGAGTTTTGTATTACATAAAATAATCAAAGTCAAAGTCATAAATGATTATGACGTTATCACGTAAATCTATCGTCCGCAAACCGACTTTACAGACAACCAATTATTTTTGAATAGATCTAACAATGGAGGAGGCATATGTTCAGCGATGGACATCATATGGCTCAGATGATGATTAGATCTAGCATTTGACCACTAATCTCAATTGGTCAGTGAAGATGTGATCAAAGGTAAAATCATGCTGGACCTAGAATGGTCACTGTTTTTCAAAATTAATTGTGATAGATGGCCACGTGGGTACTGGAATGTATAATAATTACCTAGGTTCAAGTACGTTACAAATGTGCTGTGTATTTGTTAACGGTGTTGCCTTCCACTGAAAGGTCAAACTGAGGGTGGGAATAGGAGCAGCGACTATCAGGTTACCTATGTGAACACTACAATGATAGGTAAACCTCATAAAAAGTATAAATCCGTTAGAGGTAAAATTAGAACAAGAAGAAGAAGTACTAGGTGAGTCCACCCCTTTATATTAGAAACTTACGGCTTTCATTGCAGGTACAAAATGCTACAAAGTTACAGATGACAGACTGATGTGATCACGATCAATAAATTCAAAACTCAATGTTATTTAAACAGCGATATTAAATACTCGTTTGGTCGAGTTGTAACAATTTAAACCGCTGAAAAAAATTAACACTCAAAAGTGAAAAGTGAAGTGTTGTTGAACTCGGTACCATGATACTCGTAGTTCAAAGTAACTACCTATTTATTATCAAAGTATTGTGCGCATGGTACCGACTTCGACAAGTTATTTCAGAGTTCATTTTGAGTGTGTCAGTTCCATTTTTTGGTATACTTAAGTAATTTCTTTATTCATCCTTTTCAGTGACCGTTGCACCCCACAGGATCAATTGTCATTGTGTATGTTCACCGATTTCTTCACCCTCAATAACGAAGTCATCCAAGTAGACGATTTTTTTGAAATTTAAATGGGACTACACGGGAAACACCATTATCAAATAAAACAAAATCATCAAAATCGATTCACCCAATTCAAAGTTCTGAGGTAACAAACATTAAAAAAAATACAGACGTATTGAGAACCTCTTCCTTTTTTTAAAGTCGGTTAATAATATCCATTTATCAAAAACCGATCAAGCCATGCATTTAGTTCGATGATTCACGCGCGTTTTGATTGAAAATAGAAAATGGATGGAAGCGTTTTATTTGAAAAGTTCTTAGCTATTTTTTTAAAATCTATTGTTGAAGGTCACGGGACTAGCAATCTAAAATATCTTGTCCGTTCTGGCAGCACTTCAACTCTCACGGTAAAACTCGTCAAACCAAAGAGTAGGTCCCTACCAGCAAAAGCACCACTTGTACCGTCACATACACTTGACATGGCAAAGCTCAGTAATCATCATTATCAACCGTACGTCATCAAAGCTAGAATTCCAAAACTCTCGATTTGAACCTTATAAAGAGACCAATAAGGATTGAGCATGGGGTTGTACTCAAACAGGCTACATTCGATTTTGGACCGTATGATGTGGTATATAAGTTTGTTTGTAAAGAATGGGATGGAGATCGATTATCAGGGGTAAATGTGGAGAGCGCTGGGCGACCTCTGGTGGAGGGAGGTCTGAGTGAAGCAGCGGCGGCAGTGCTTGGGGCTCTCGGCGGCCGGCCGGGCGTGTCTCTTTGACGCTTCTGCAGCCTCCAGCCAGCTGAGGTAAGCCCCGTTACATAAATATTTATCGACAGAATGGTGTTTACTCTGTAACAGCCGTTCCATCTTGCCCTTATCTTATCGTTCCTTCGGCTGCAATATACAAAGGTACTGTAGCTTTTAGATTTAGATTTTACGTTGCAGTGGCTGTCAAAGACATCTTAATAGGAGCAAAGGTTTAATTTTATATGTGACTAGCGGCCCGCTCCGGCTTCGCACGGGTATATAATATATAGCCTATGTCATTAATGGATGTTATTATACATATAAACCTTCCTCTTCAATCGCTCTATCTATTAAAAAAACCGCACCAAAATCCGTTGCGTAGTTTTAAAGATTTAAGCATACATAGGATATAGGGACAGAGAAAGCGACTTTGTTTTAAACTATGTAGTGATATTATTTCTCATAACCGGCTATCTGTAGGGATTATAATTTTCTGTAATTCTGTGTACTATCAGTTTTAACGCAGTGATTGTGACTTGTAGATAATTTATATATATAAGTAAATGAAGTAGGTATACATAACAAAGTTTTAATAAAAGAATTGTGCTATGTACACAACGTGAGTTAGAAATCATAGACAATACATAATAAGTTCAAGAAACATATATTATTATATACCTATGTAGACATATATACATAGTTAAATCGCACTATGTAAGCATTGGCTTAATTCTACTCTAATGTTCTGCCGGTTAAAAAGCACATATTTTATAATAGAAAACCATATAAACCAAAATTATCATTTTATTTTATTTTTCATTTCGTTATAACACTAAGAGTCCCGCGTCGCGGGAGGTTTGACCAAGACCCGGGACAAACACCTATCGCATAAATGTTTGCCCCTGCTGGGATTCGAACCCAGGGTCCTCGTGGACCAGAAGTCACGCACTGACGACTGAGCCAGGGCGACTGTCAGTCATAATGTAATTGTAATTAAACATCAATGTTATTTCATGATAATTCAACCTTTGAGTATACAGCCTCCGCTCCTCTAGGTTATTTTATCTGAGATTCAAACAGATTACAGTAGCCAGAGATATAAATATGATTCATTTTTGTTCCTGCTGCAGAAATAGGCTCGATACCCGCCAGTACCTGACAGCCCTCTATTCTGTGTGCTGGATCACAACTAGTATTCTGTCATTATCATCAACATCATCATCATTATCTCAGCCATAGGACGTCCACTCCTGGACATAGCCCCCATTTTAAATCAACGCGCATCAAGATTTGTCCCGTCCTCTCTCTCGCTCTCTGCCTGTAAACACCCGTAAGCCTCTGTAATTTCATCGACACCTGTTAAGCCCTTAACATATTTTTTGTGAGCAGGTCTCTAAATCTGCTGAAATTCGTTCAGCACCCGTGCTTTAGATACGGCATTTAAGCCGTGCATTGTTTAACATTACATCCAGCCATACTAGTAGTAGTACTACCTACCGACATCACTTTAGATTTTTTTACTTTTGGTACTTCAGAACCCCATTATGTATAAACCAATTTAAAAAAATATTTATTAATTCTATAGGTGAGGCTTTTCAGACTGTCTTATGACAAAAAACCATTAAGTTCGATAATAATCGTGTTATATCTCTGTTTTTATGTTCTATACTATAGTGTGTAGTGTAGGTATACTATATATACGCATAGTGTGTTCAGGCAGCAGTCCTTGAGAGCCAGTGAGCATTCTAGGTCTAGCGTGATAACATCCACACCGACCACATCGTCACTGACCATCAAGTGAGATAGTGGTCAAACACTAGATCTATACAGTATACATTTAAAAAAAATGTATTTATATTTAAAATATACTATATTTGTATAAGCTGTTAACATATTATGATAATTAATAACTATAATAATAATTTTATTAATATATTTATAATTAAGTACATATTTTACACGCCACGTTTTTGTATCTCAATTTAGTATAAAGTTTATTTTAGGTACTTTACTATTGCCCTGCTATCACTTTACTTTGCTAGAGCATTAAGTCCTTCTTTTTACGTACTATAATACTGCGAAATTATAAACAAATAATGTATTGTTTACCTTACAATGCAACAAGCAGTGGACATTGCCACGTGTGTTTACAATTATCGTACTATGCCTGAATAAGGCAGACATAAAATATCTTATGTCGGAAACGAAGTGGTGACTGCATCTTGAATGCGCCTCAAGGTGGTAAACTTCCTTTGTTTGCGTAAATACTCATTTCGATGTTTACTCGAGTAAACGGGGAGAACGTGCGCGTTCGCCTGATGGTTAGCGCCAAATCTAGTTGAGAGTTGTCTTGAGCTTCAACCTTATTGTAACTAATTATAGAAATAAAATAGCTTATCACTTCTTATCAAGTAGGTACATGTTGTAAAAAAGGGACAGTCATTCAGAATAATCTCACTATAATATATATCCTACTAATATTATAAATGCGAAAGTTTGTGTGTATGTGTATGTTTGTTACCTCTTCACGCTCAAACGGCTACACCGATTTGGATGAAACTTGGTATGGAGATAGCTTATACCCTGGAATAACAAATATACTACTTTTTATCATCATCATAATTGAAGTGTGCTTCTCACAGCAAACTTGTGGATGTGTGTGTGTGTTTTGGAAAACCATAGGTATTAGTTGCAGCAGTTTGCACTTAATTAATGCGGCGATTCATGATTGAGCGTATGAATTTTAGCAAAATAATTTGATTGTGACAGCGGAGATGTTAATTTGATATAAACACAGCTGTGTAAAGTACCTACTGATGTAAATTATGCAAATGAAAACAGCGTCCAACTTGTCACTCGCTTATCATTCCATTCAGCTGCGCTCAGTTGATAATTAATAAGCAAATTAATTGTAAAATAACTGAGTCTAACTTGCATAGTTTGATTCGTCTATGAGTAAGACAGACGCGCGGAGCGCGATTCCATTAATTAATAGATAGGTACTAGGTACATACATATAGTTTATTGTGATTCGCGAACAATGATCCTATTAATTTACGTATGTTTTCATCGCATACGAACCTTTGGTTAAATACTATTTTTGAATTCAGAACAGGATATTACAATACGACAACAACAAAAGCTCTAGTTCAATGGTCTTATTGATACGCCCCGCCCACGGACGTATGTCAGACAACAGAGTATAGCATATAGGTACATGTATAAAGTTCTATTTCTAAATGTGTCAGTGGAATCTTACGTATCGTTACAATAACTGTATAATTATATACCTTAGTGCCTACGTACTTTAAAAGTTGACTTTTACTACTTACTCGTGGAACATATTGGAACCTTTTTTAAAATAAAATAAACATAAATAGTAAACCGATTATGATAATACTGGGACCAATCTGAAAGCATAAACCGAGTATGAGATGGAATTTTTCTTTTTCATGCCGTTTTTGAATTGCAGAGTTTACTATTAAAAAATCTTAATATTCGATGGATTTTTATGTAACTACCTACCTATATAAAAACTCTAAATAAAAATAGATATTTGTACCTCGTACATACATAATCGTTTCGAGGATTCGCATGCTTATCTATAATCAAATTCGAATGATACATTTCGAAGAAGTTCATAGCTTGCGCGTAGAAAAGGGTTAATTTCTACGCTCATCTTCAACATGTCTATGTGATGTATGTACCTACTCCGACCTAGTTGCGTTGAGTCATATAAACAAATTGCGCATCCAACATAACAATACTGGAACATCAGTTATTAATATGCAAACGTGACTGAAATGGAGATAAACATAATATACGCATGTTGACCAGCAAGTCCCTCATCGTAAATGTGTTTTTATGATGGCAACACACCAGTAAATTGGACTGGGGTACGGTTGTCCCTCCGGCACAGATCATGTAGATTGTAGAAGGTACTACGGCGCGGTGGCAGTGCCGTATCGGCACAGATAACGTTGAAGATAGGTAACTAATAGGTACGGTGCGGGATCACGGAATCATATTATTAAAAATATCTCTAAATCGTCGGTGATTATTAACACACAACTTCGAACTGAGTACCTCTGTAACTGCTCTTAGTTATACGGTTTTACTAGTTACCTACAGCCCTAAGCTTAACCCGCATGGTTTACGGTTTTCCTGTTACCGTACATTTTTCCGGATAAAAAGTCTAAGCCTTACTATTCCAGGCTATATTCATCTATATTTCTCTGTGCTCAATTAATTCAGATCCGTTTACCCATTATGGTTTATTTATTTTATATCCCTACAATAATATTTTCTGAGTCGCGGGAAGCATCGGGATACACAATCACATCACACAAACATCCAAGACCCGGGGCAACATACCTGCTCATCACTGAATGTTTTTTGTATCTGCCGTTTATAACTTATCTTATATAGGAACAGAAATCATGTCACTCAACTCAGCTGAGCTGAGCTGAGCCACGGCGAAGGTCGCGTCACGTCGTGGTGATTGAACAACAAACATCCAAACATACAAACTTTAACATTAATCATATTAGTAGAAAGTAGGATGGGATTACTAAAATATACTGATTTCATTTTGACGTGATAACGTTTTATAAATTGATGAATGCCAAAATGAAAAATAGTAACGGTAACATTCCGCGTAACGTTCCACCTGAGTTTTATTTAGATCTAGATAATATAATCAAAGTCAAAGTCAAAATCAAAGTCAATGGTCAATGGTCAAATGTCAATGGTCAAATGTCAATGGTCAAATGTCAATGGTCAATGGTCAATGGTCAAATGTCAAAAGTCAAAAGTCAAATGTCAAATGTCAAAAGTCAAGTCAAAAGTAAAAAGTCAAAAGTCAAGTCAAATGTCAAATGTCAATGTCAAAGTCATACATGATTATGTCGTTATCACGTAAATCTATCGTCCGTAAACCGACTTTACAGACAACCAATTTTTTAGAAGTAGGTACTATAGTATTCAAACATTTGTGTGTATGAACACAAGTCTGTTTGACCTGTGTCTGGGTGTGTATATAACTATATATCAGTCATCAGGTTACCATAGTACAGGCTCTGTCTAGTTTGGGACCTGAAGACCTTGTGTGAATGTTGTCCTATATTATAAAAAAAATTGAAAAATTACTATGATGTCCGTATAATACAATCATGTTCATTTTATTCAGAAAATATGCATGAAAGCTGTTTGTAACAGATACAAAATATGCATGAAAGTTTTGATTACAGGTCTCCAGTATATTTACATAACAGAAAGGGCTACCACAGCTAGTAATTGAACTGAGGTAGGTATGGGCAACGTGTTCAGGCATGTCTCACAGTCAGTCACCGTGACCATGTCCTTTTGTATTAAGGGCTTAAGAGATGCTGATGACATTACGAGGCTCGCCTGTAAACACTGACTTACAGGCAGATGAGCCACGACAAATCGTGATGCGTGTTAGATTCAAATATTAATACAAAAATGTACTTTACAGTAGGTGATATACATGCTCAAAAAAATACTAATAACATTTTTATAATTTATAATTTCCATTATTCTTGTGTAAGACTGACCAGTTCAAGCGCATTTGCCGTTACCCGACATTTGTTGCTAAAGGAATAATATGATCGTTAGAAAATATTTTTTCACTAATAGTTAGCAAATGGAATCAAATTTTACTATTATCTTAAGTGGTATTTTTTAAGTTTATTAGACACTATCACTTGGTTGACTAATATACGTAAGTTAAATCTAAATAACATAAGACACTAGCTGCGCCCAGCGGCCTTAACCGCGTGCTGATGAAAAACGGCGATGATGAAAATAAGCTAGGTGTTAATCCAGGGTATAATTAAGCTATCATACTAAATTTCATCTAAATCCATCCAGCCGTTTAGTCGTGAAAGAAGAACAAACATCCATTCAATCATACAAACTATCGCGTTTATAATATTAGTACCTAAGTGTGTATAGTTCTTTAACAACATAAGCTAAATATACTCAAAATTATTTATTCACCAAATGGTTAAAGCCTCACGGAAGACTAGTGCTGGTGTGGTGTGAATAACAAAACCACAATTGCCAAATTGGCAATGGTGATTCATTCACTGACTTTCTTAAGTGAGTCGCTCAATTTTATAAATATTGCTTACTAGTAGCGCCCCGCGGTTTCACCCGCGTTGATTACGGTTTTCCCGTTACCTGAATTATCCCACGGGAACTATACTTTTCCGGGATAAAAGTAGCTTATGTTTGTTATCCACGATTTAAACTATCTCCATACCAAATTTCATCGAAATCGGTGTAGCCGTTTGAGCGCACATACACACAAACTTTCGCATTTATAATATTAGTAGGATTAAGTGGTAGTTATTATATCTACTTATTATATCTTAAATTGTCCTGCCTTAAAAATACTGTAAAAGCTTTTAGAGCTCTGATGCATTCCGTCTCTGAACATGATGAGATTCAGTGTTCACATGTGCGCTGAGTTGGAAACGACTCAAATTTGAATAATGTATTTCGATCCAGTTGACGTACTAGCAGGGATTTACCATATTTATGAATAAAACCTCTTGTCCGCCAGTTTTCTACCGATATCGGGAATTGTAATGTAACAAACCGACTAGGACTCACGTGGTAAACACTGGAAAATTACTCTCCGAGTTTTTTTTTTTTTTTTTTTTTTTTTAGTTTGTTACATTACAATTATGGAAGAAACTCGCGATAGTTTTCAGACTCGATATCGGGAAGTTCGCACTGCTTAGTGACTATATTTAGTAAGTAAGTAAGTTTAAGTTTATTTGCTATAAATATGAAAGATAAACATAGTAATAAATGGTAACTATAGAATAAAATAAAACTATACAGGGCGTGTCATATTGGTTCTACGTTACAAAACAAATTTGACTTCTGTCTGACCTTCTATCTGAGTTTTCAATTGTATCCATTTTTTTACATTTTATTTAATGACATATGAGAGCTTACAGGATAATAAGTACAACAAATACAAATGTAAAATATTTTTATTGACATAAAAATTACATTCAGTTTCTAGAGTCCAACTACTTACTCATATTGCTTCTTCAAAGCAAATATGCTAGTGTAAAATAAATGAGAAATTCTATACGTTTTATACACGCGATTAATAATAATAATTTATTATTATTAAAAGATTTCAAACGTTTTTAACCGACTTCAAAAAAGAGGAGGTTCTCAAATCGGCCCATATGGTTTTTTTAATACTTACTCAAGACAGATAGGTGGTAGGTACCACTATCTCACTTGATTAATAGTGATTTTGCCGTCTTAAATGGATCATGCATTGCGAAATCATATTCACTCTTAAATTAAAAACATCCTGTGGCTACGTCATGGACTAAATATTTAGTCCATGACGAAAGTCACCGACAAAGCCCAGCGGTTCTTCAAGTTGAAATGACAGTGGACAGGGCACTTATAATATGTTGGCCGTTGAGGTCAAAAAGTTCTCGAATGGAGACCACAGACTGACAAGCACAGCGTCTACGTCTACCGGCAAGGTGGGCATACGATCTGACACATATTTACTAAGGTTTGATGCGGGCCGTTTCCAGGCGGTCTATGTCCAATTGTCCAGCAATGGGCACCCTATGCTTCTAATAAATCATTTAAGTAAATACCCTACCCTAAGTAATTTACATTGTGTAGAATGTTGATCGTAATCCAATTACGAAAACGCTCTTTGTTAATTATGACCCGTTATTGTTGGGTGCCGGTGTCTAGAGCTTATCGCCAAATCAGCTCGTTGCCATCTCATTCCTGAAACACGGACATTTCACCAAAAGCTGTAATACACCAATATAGTTTAATGGTAAGGGTACGGACGCCACTAATATCAGAATTTTATAACCACTCGAGGACCTGAGACTGATGTTGTAGGACTGTGTGCACCGTGGACCTCACATGCTCTCTGAAGTCAGTGACAAGTGTGACTTTAACCTCTCCGCTGCCACGAAAAAAGATTGCGTGCACATACTTTATCTAAAACATGGGCATCATTATGTGTCGACATAATAGTATCTAAACTTGATGTTTGCTAACATTTGTAAAGGTCAAATAATATATTATTATATATCACTAGCTGACATGAAAAACGTTGTTCTGCCATATAATTATCGAAATGTCAAAGTGACACGGCACTTCATTTAAATTACTTCACGTCAATGGTCGACGAATGGTTTATTTAGATATTTATTCATGCAAAAGTACTAAAGTTGCGATAAATAAGCAGAGCAGAGCAACCGTCGGCAACAACAGAGCTTTGTGTTAAGTTTTTCGCAACACGTTGGCATCTAGAAAAGCAGGAATTTTCTCTTAAAACTCGTATCACGTTTCCGGTGTAACCTTGCGGATTGTAAAAGTGCCGTCTTACGCCGCAACGGACGCGACGGGATTGTCGGCGTTCCACTGCAACTTGACATCTATATTTATAGCTATGCACTTGATAAGTTGGAAATATTGTGTGGTATTGTTTTAAGAAAAACACATACATATTTTGTACGTAATCTATTTGAAGCGGTGATTGTAGCCTAGGGGTATTCGATGTCACCGATTAAACAGTCCCTGGATTTAATCTCACCTCATTATTAAGCTTTAGTTCGAGATGATAGAAGCCAAAACATGGTGATTGGGCTGTATGCCTGGTTAAATAACTACCTTTTTTGGGCGGTAGGTGTGAAAGTTATAACAAGTGTTTTTCAACGCTCGTGCTTTATTAAGACATTAAAATAATGCAAACAGCATTTGAAAACTTACATATGTATTAAATAGTTAACTTCGACTCCTCGCCTGCCATTTGTGTGTTTATCCGCCACATATCACAGCACTATATACGAGAATTTATTATTTCACTTTTACTGCACTGCACTTGGGAACAATTCAAGATGGACGCGAATACTTATAATGAATCGCTTAATGAACTAATGCAGATGTTTTATAAGCGTATGGACAGTTTTGAAGGCAAGTTGCAGAAGACTCCAGCTTCTCCCAGTACTGAAACTTTAGCAGCTGAATTTGCCTCTTTCAAGGCTTTTGTTTTTAAGTCCATGAGAGCTCTTCAGTCACAGATCCAGCTACTCGCAAAGGAAACAGATCAACTGGAAATGCGAGGCCGGCGCAAAATACTGCTAATCCATGGCGTTCCAGAAAACTCAAAGGAAAATACGGCCGAGGTCATGACCCGAGTGGTAGTGGAACAATTGAAGCTGCCGACATTTGTGATCGCCGATATCAGCAGATGTCACCGTATGGGTCGCACTGGAAATCCGGCGAAACCGAGGCCGATTCTCTGCAAGTTTCGTGAGGTCACTTTGCGAGACAGAATCTGGTCCTCCAAGGCCAGCCTCAAAGGCTCTGGTGTAACAGTATCAGAGTTTCTTACGAAGGCGCGACATACTGTTTTCATGGCAGCTCGACTGCAATTCGGTATCACAAAGTGCTGGACGAGAGGGGGATACATTTTCGTGGTTGACTCCGGTGGTGCTCGGCATCGTATCAGCTGTCAGCCAGAATTGGACGCAATATCGCCGAAGGATCTGTCGAAGCAAGTAGCGGCGGCCAAGGCGTCCGCGGGGACATCGGAAGTGGCGCCGACTAAACAGAAGCGGGCTGCGGCCAAAAAGTAGTGGAGAAAGTCGAAATAATCACTTTACTACTATTTTTAGTAATTAATGTCAGACTGGATAGATAACTGGTAACAAGTAGGTAAACATTTTAACAGTTGTTAGGATCATGTACACTATCACATTTCTTTGGACTACCTTCGTAATTCTGATACCAATATTACTTTATGATGTGTAAACTATTTAGTTGACACATTGTTAGATACGAGCTTTCACTGTCACTTTTATTTTATGACTACCCTCATTCTTTATTTAATAGCACTTGTTGTTGTTATTGTTTTGTACTATGTGTTACCATTGGAAACGTTCCGTCCTACGTAATGTAATTAAAAATTGCAGCCTTAGATCAAGAAAGAAAAAGACACCGCACTGTCACTGGAAAATGAAGCCACCTTTTCAAGGTGTGTGCGTAACATTGTTTTTAATATGACAAGAAAAGTCTCCGAAAATTCGATTATTCAATAATTTGGGTGATATGTAATACTTAATGTATTTATGAGGTAATGTCTCACTGACAAACGTGTTGTCTACATACATGTATTCCATACATTGATTCAGAAACAAGGACCTAAAAATATATATATTTTTTTTTTTTTTTTTTTTTTTTTTTTACTGCTTGGTTATCTGAATTTTAATTTTGTGTTATATTATTTAATTGATATTTAGGTTTTTGTGTGCTTATTTGCTGGGTATGCTTTATCCACCTTCATTTCATTTTTCGAAATATTACAACTTTGTTAGGTTTATTGAATTAATTAATTATTATTTTTAATCTTATTTTTCTCTTTGATTACGTAAATAACGTTTACCTATTATGTTGCAAATACAGTTCAGTTGGCATAAATACTATATATTTTCGTAATACATATCCGACAGCTTTAGGTTATTTCTGTACATTGTTTTTAGCTAATACACAGCACAACTGGCGGGTGGGCAGTTGGAGAACCGTAGATTACATTGGTGAATATTCAAATATATTATATTAGTAGATAAGTTATAAATTTATAGTTAAGTATTAAACAGTTTTATATTTGTTTTTTAGATTATTATGTATCATGATTGCAGCGATAGTGATGAGTTTGTATCTGTTTGCTCATCTGGTAGTATAGATAGTAGTTTTGAAAGTTGTTATAGCAATCCATCCTTGTCTAATAAAATTGACTCAATCCTCTCTGATAAGGTTAAAAACTTTAATGTTTTTCATATAAACGCTCAGAGCATTCCGGCTCATTTCAATGATATGTTGGCATCTTTTGAGAATAATAACATCCACGCGCTGCTGGTATCCGAGTCCTGGTTAAAACCATGTCTTTCTTCTTCTGCATATGCATTGCCAGGATTTCAACTGATTCGCAATGACCGCACTAGCTGTGTAGGCGGTGGTGTGGCTATTTATCTTCGTTCACACATTCCATTTTCTTTACTGAGTATGTCATCGCAACCGCCTCCAGCTTGTGCTGGTGAACATCTTTTTATCGAAGTTACCATTAATCACACCAAAGTGTTGCTCGGTGTTTATTACTCTCCTTCCTATAGAATAGACTTCTTTTCATCATTTGAATGTCTCTTGGAAGACTTCTCTACATCTTATGATCACACTATTATTATGGGTGATTTCAACACCTGTCTATTAAAGCAGGATTCCCGATCTTTAACTTTTGAATCTGTTGTAAGGGCTAATAACTTGACCATACTGCCATTAAATGCAACACATCACTTTCCAAACTGTACACCGTCCCTTCTTGATCTAATACTTGTTTCATCAGTATCTCACGTCAGTCATCGTTCGATTTCTATTGAGAGCAGCTGTGTCGCTCGCTTACCGCGTACGTGCAGTGTAAAGTGCTAACGCATCATTCCTAACAAGGCCGCGTGGAAACGGCTGACCCGGCGCGATGACCTAGTTATAATATTATTAAGGCGACGTTAGTCATCTTTTTATAGTATTGCTATAGCGAGGCTAACTTAATGATGGCTTCAAAATCAAAGCAATCACCAAGTAAAGATACTATCCAACTTACTACAGAAACTGAGCATTTCCTGTATAAATCTTACTTGGAACAACGTGCTCAGCGAGATGAACTGCAAAGCCTTGTCCATAGCTTGAAGAACCAAATTGAAATTCTTCAGCAACAATTAAAGTGCGTGGCGGTAAACAACTCGGAGAAACCAGCACCTACAATGGATATTTCTGCCCCCCCGGCTGAATATAACACGGATGAAGAAGAACTTGCTAGAGAAACTGGGTGGATTAGAACCAAGACGAGAAAGAAACGAAAACTGAACACCTCACCCACTCAAGCTGAAACTAGTGACATAGAAGAGAAAAAAAATAAAGAAAAAACAAAGAATAATCTTTTGCCACCACCTATTATAGTAGATGGTATTAAGGATTACCAAAGCTTCTTTGACTTTCTGTCAAAAGATCAGCAACCTGATGCATTTAGCATTAAAATGATGCACGGTGATACCGTTAAAGTAAATGCTACTAATAACGAGTCGTATCAAAAAATAACTAATACTCTCACTAAAAACAATTGCCACTGGCATTCATATGAAAATAAACAAGAGAGGCCAATAAGAGTCATGGCTAAAAAATTGCACTCTACGTGCAAACCAGAGAGAATTGTAGTAGACTTAGAAAATAAAGGATTTAAAATTATAGAAGCCGTAAACAAATTAAGTTGGAAAACAAAAGAGCCACTAAACATGTTTATGCTTACATTTGAAAATAATGAGGATATAAATAAAATACACCATATAAAAACTATATTGGGATGTAAAGTCGAGATCGAGACAATAAAAACTAATAAACTTATTCCTCAGTGCAAAAGGTGTCAGGCCTATGGACATACACAAAAATATTGCGCCAAAGAGCCTCGGTGCGTAAAATGCACTGGTAAACACCATACCAAGGATTGTAAAAAGCCCAAAGAAGAGAAACCAAAATGCGTCCACTGTGGATTACCACATCCAGCTAACTACAGAGGATGTATGGTAGCCAAAGAAATCCAAGCTATCCGTAGCAGAAGTATGAAAAAGCCTGGTGTTATACGTCAACACCTGGCATCTGAAAAACTTGACGATGGTCAGAGTCAGAATAAAAGAGGCTTGTCAACCACCAGTACAAGAAATAAGAACATTTCCTACGCCCAAGCTGCCGCAAAAGGTTCAACAAAGCACAGCCAGGCTCCCTCTGCTCATGCAGCTGTTAATACCGACAAAAAATTAGATGATATATTAAAGCTCATAACCTCATTTAATGAAAGATTGAGCAAACTAGAAAATAGTACAACAGGTACCTCTAAGATACAACAATGAATACCACACTTAAGATTATGGCGTGGAACTCAAATGGATTGCAAAGTCATCAAAATGAACTGCAGGTAATCCTAGAGTTAGAAAATGTAGATGTTTGTTTAATCTCTGAAACTCATTTTACAAAACAATCGTTTATAACTTTTAGAGGATATAAAGTGTATCATGCACTACATCCAAGTAATACTGCCAGAGGGGGCAGTGCCGTTATTATTAAAGAAAATATCCAACACCATGAAATTGTTAAATACGAAGAAAAAGAAATTCAAGCAGTGGCGATATGTGTGAATACTAAGAACTATCCTATCAATGTATCGTCAGTTTATTATCCACCTCGACACAAAATTAAAAAAGAGCAGTATATCAGCTGCCTACAGAGGCTTGGCCATAGATTTATTTTAGGAGGTGATTTCAATGCCAAAAATACATTTTGGGGCTCCAGATTAACAACTACAAAAGGTAGGGAGTTGTTAAAGGCTATCAAAGACACGAAATGCACTCCGTTATCCACGGGAACGCCCACTTTTTGGCCAACAGATCCAAAAAAAATACCTGACCTGATAGACTTCTTTATAGTCAAGAATATATCACCAAGTTATTTGCGAATATATAAGAGTTACGATATGAGTTCGGACCACTCTCCTATATACCTAGAAGTAAGTGAGACAATTTTACTTAAGAAAAAACCTTTAGCTCTAGTTAATAAGCTAACAGATTGGGAGAGCTTTAAGACAGATTTAAATAGTTATATAAACCTCATGGTCCCACTCAAGACGCCAGAACACTTGGACCTAGAAGTTAAAATGTTTATTGAACAAATACAACAAGCAGCTTGGAAGAATACACCTGATGGAATAAAACACACCAAAGGGCACATATATCCAGAAACAATAAAACATCTTATAGCCGAAAAAAGGCGGCAGAGAAAAAAGTGGCACGTGTCTAGGAACCCCGCAGATAAAAGTAAGTTAAATAATCTTACTAAAAAGCTTACGAAACTCATACAAGAGTTCAATGATGAAAACACAAAAATGCATCTGCAAGGAATAACAAGTGATAGCAGCACTGATTATTCTTTGTGGAAAGTAACAAAAAGCCTTAAAAGACCTATAAACCATGTTCCATCTCTTAAATGTGAACATGGAAAATGGGCTGTAAGTAACGAGCAAAAAGCTAACAAATTTGCAGAACATTTAGAAACTATATTTACACCCAATGAATCCACAACAAATGAATCGTTTATTTATGATGAGATAGAGCTTTATCACAAAGAAGATGAAGAAATTGACCTAGTCACACCAAAAGAGCTTGTTCGAGAAATAAAACACAATATAAGTCCACGAAAAGCACCAGGTTATGATCTGATTTCAGGTGTAGTACTTCGCAACCTCCCGAAAAAAGGTGTCGTTAAGCTAACAACTCTTATTAATGCATCATTTAGACTAAAATATGTACCAGACCTATGGAAAGTTGCAGAAGTAATTATGATAGCAAAACCGGGGAAACCACCTTACGAAACATCTTCATATAGGCCAATATCCCTGTTACCAGTAATGTCGAAGCTTTTCGAAAAGCTTTTACTCAAACGACTGAAACCAGTTCTAAACTATAACAAACTCATTCCTGACCACCAATTTGGTTTTCGAGAAAAACACTCAACTGTGGAGCAAGTGCATAGAATTACAAATATAATAGAAAAATCTCTTGAAGATAAAAAAGTATGTACAACTGTTTTCCTTGATGTAGCACAAGCTTTCGATAAAGTGTGGCATGAAGGACTTATACACAAACTTAGAATAAAATTACCGAAACAGTTTTCGGATATATTAAAATCGTATATCTCAAATAGAGCATTCCGTGTAAGGCAAGAAGATGCTTACACAGGAATCAAGGAAATAAAAGCTGGAGTACCACAAGGGAGTGTACTAGGTCCGGTCCTGTACCTATTATATACCTGCGATATTCCAAATTTAGAAAATAACATTATTGCTACTTTTGCTGATGATACTGCTATAATGGCAACAGGCAATACCCACAACGAGGCTGTGGACAAGGTACAAATAGCAGTGAATAAGTTCTACGGATGGACTAAGAAATGGCGAATTAAACTAAATGAAACAAAATCTATTCATGTAGATTTCAGTAATAAAAGTCACAGTTATTGTCCTGTGTACATTAATAATAAGAAGATTCCCTACGAAAACTCGGCTAAATATCTCGGGATGACGCTTGATGCAAAACTTAGATGGAAAGTTCACGTCAAGAAAAAAAGACAAGAATTGAATCTGCGATATAAAAAAATGCAATGGCTACTTGGAAGACATTCCGCGCTGTCAACTCATAACAAACTATTACTGTACAGACAAGTATTAATGCCAATATGGACTTACGGCATTCAGCTGTGGGGATGCACCAAACCGAGCAATATCCTAATTATACAAAGATTTCAAAATAAAGTATTAAGGGAAATAGTAAACGCACCCTGGTACATAAGAAACAACGACCTCCACCGGGACCTTAAAATAGAGTTCGTTGACAAAGTGATAAAAAACTATGCAGAAGCTCACCAACAAAGACTTCATCATCATGTTAATGTTGAGGCAGTTATGCTCCTTGACCAGACCGATTTAGTGAGAAGACTCAAAAGAACAAAACCGTTCGAATTAGTGTAGTGTTCAGTGACAGTATGCTAGTGTAATGTGGTTAAAATACTGCTCATAGAGAACACATGAATCAAGTGTCTCCCCCTTAAATAGAGACAATAAGAAAAGTGTTGATGGACACATTCTTAGTACAGTAAATTTAGCAAGTTAAGTTAGATTTAAATTACTTATTAGCTTTTTTTAGGCTAGATTGTAATATATTTATAGGACGCATTTGTATGCGTTCTATACTAGGAAAAAAAAAAAAAAAAAAAAAAATCAGTATCTCACGTCAGTAATTTTGGTCAATGTGAGGCGGACGCCTTTTCTTATCATAATATGGTGTACCTTTCCTACAAAATCCGTCCGCCTAAGCTTAAGCCCAAAATTGTTATGCAGCGCAGTTTTAATAGTATAGATTTAGACATTCTCCGCCGGGATGCCCGTGAGGTTGATTGGTCTGGCGTTGTTAGCGTGGAATCTCTTGACCAAAAAGTTGACAAATTCAATGCTATCATCACTAGCCTTTTTGACGCTCATGCTCCGTTGAGACCAGTAAAAATTAAGCATTTGCCTGCACCGTGGCTCACTACTGAGATTAAATCACTGATGATCAAAAAGATTTCGGCTAAGACACGGCTTAAATATAAGCCAACGGAAGCAAACAAAGATAGGTATTTAAAATATCGAAATCACTGCAATAAAGTGTGTAGAGACGCACAACGCCGTTATATCCATTCCAAGGTAGAAAATGAAAATCCTGCAAAAGTGTGGCAGTTTCTAAGGTCACTAGGAGTTGGAAAATCTCGACAAGAAAAAATTCCTAAAGACTTAGACATAGATGCGCTAAATCAATATTTCTCAACTTCTGCCAATTTCGATGGACAAACAAAAGCTGCTACATTGTCTTATTTTTCCACCATTCCAACCCCTGACCACTCTCAATTCATATTTCAACAATTTGCTGATTGTGATATTAAGAAGAGCATAGAATCCATCTCATCAAATGCTGTTGGCAGTGATAGTGTCAGTAGAAGAATGATAGTACTGATTCTTGATGAGATCCTCCCTATCATAAAACACATCTTAAACGCTTCCATCTCTAACAGTACGTTTCCTTCTGTTTGGAAGGAATCTGAAATTCTTCCTCTTCCTAAAAAAAGTAACCCTAGCACATTTGCCGAGTATCGTCCCATTTCTATTCTCCCTTTTCTTTCTAAAGTTCTCGAGCGACTCGTCCATCAACAAATCACCTCCTTCCTTACCCGTAACAGCCTTTTGAATCCTCTTCAATCCGGTTTCCGCTCAGGTCACAGCACTGCCACAGCTCTAGTTAAGGTAACTGATGACATCCGACATGGCATGGATGATAGGAAGTTGACAACAATGGCACTACTCGATTTTAGTAATGCCTTTAATAATGTAGACTTTGACATCTTACTGGGACTTCTTTGCTCTCTTAATGTATCTCCGACAGCGGTTGATTGGTTTCGTAGTTACCTGTTCGATCGTCGGCAGCGAGTTCGCATTGATGACAACCTCTCATCATGGTGTAATACTACTGCAGGCGTTCCTCAGGGCGGCGTTTTATCTCCTCTTCTCTTCTCCATTTTTATCAACTCAATTTCAAAAAATCTTGCTTCTTCTTATCACCTTTATGCAGATGATTTACAAATTTATACACAATCTTCATTAAATAGATTGCCAGAAGCGATTGCTGAAATTAATTCCGATTTGCAACATATCTCTAACTGGAGTATCAAATACGGACTTAAAATTAATGCACAAAAAACGCAAGTGATAGTTATTGGTGCTCCTAGGATGATTTCAAAAATTGATTGGTTTCAACTTCCACAGGTAATATTTGACGGTAGTGTTATTAAAATCAGTGAAACTGTCAAAAATTTAGGAATACTCATTGATAAACAATTATCATGGGTTCCCCAGCTTGCAGAAACAAGTAGAAAAATATTCGCTTCATCATCATCTCTGAGAAGATTACGTAATTTTCTACCAATTGCTACTAAAACTGCGCTTTCACAAACTTTATTACTCCCAATTCTTGATTATGCAGATGCCGCGTATCTAGATTTAACCGAAGAACAGCTTAATAAGCTTGAACGCTTACAAAACTTTTGCATTAGGTTCATATTTGGCCTTCGCAAGTATGACCATATATCTCAGTTTCGTAAAAAGCTTAAATGGTTGCCCATTCGTTTTCGCCGGAATGCCCACATTCTGTCCCTCCTCTACAATATACTTTTTATACCGTCCTCGCCTTCTTATCTCAAAGAACGTTTCGAATTTTTACATGAGTCTCACTCCGCTAGCTTGCGTTCATCAACAGCTCTCAAACTGAAAATACCTATTCATACTTCTGAGGCTTACGACAAGTCTTTCACAGTGTATGCTGTCAATCTTTGGAATGCTCTGCCTTTAGATATAAGACAAGCAGAATCTTTGCAAATTTTTAAAAACAGGGTCAAGAACTACTATCTATCTAAACTCTAAAATGTTTAATTTTATTTCCTCCGTTATTTTGTATCATGCAATGTGTAATGCATATGTAAGTGCAATATTTTCAATTGTGTATTTATCACTTAACAGTTGTTTAATATAAGTTTTATCCTTTGTAATGTAACTATTAATATTCACTGCCGTTTATTCTATCTTTCGATACTGTCCATCCAAAGGTTGTCTGGTAGAGATCGCTACAAGCGATAAGACCGCCCATTGTAGCACCATAATGTTTTAAAATTAAGTTTTGATTACTGTTACATTTATTTTTTGCACTGGTTTACAATAAAGTGTTATTGTATTGTATTGTATTGTACCTTTACGCTTGAAAATCTGTCCCAAACGACGCCGGGTGTTGGATGTTCAGGTCGCTGTTCTTGAGTTATGTTCCATGTATATTGTGGTACCATTATTGGACTTACAGGTCAGAACAGATCTTGTTTGTCAGGTCTGTGATTGGACCACATCTTTACTTAGGAATTGAGATAGTGACAAATGATAAAACCATTAGGATTATATACTTACTATAAAAATACTAAATAATATGTTCCATGGATAGACTATCGTATAATCATGGACCTACTGATTTGGTGGTCAGCAGTGCTCATGAGACAGAGTAGTTAAACAACTGCATACTACATGACAAAGACTTGTATATACACTGTAGACATGCGTTAGAGTTTATACTCGTTATCATCGTGCGCCGTCACTTTTCCTGCTTGAGACATTTTTTTGGAGGCTTTTTTTTTTTCTATTTTTAAAGATTATAAGCTTGCGTTTGACCACTGTCTCACCTGATGTTAAGCGACGACGCGGTCTAAAGCTTAATTAAGCTTGACTGCTGACTACAACCTTCCGTAAAGATTCATAGAGGCGAAGCCTATATGAGATGGACCTCTTTTGTGTGACGAATCGCGCTATAAATACAGAAAAGTGCTCACAGTAATTCTTTGACCGTTGCAAATGAGAGATTACCAGACAATATTTTGTTTGCGGAATTAATTCAAGACTGTAGTCCTTTAAAGAAGCTCTGATGGTTTACCCATGCGGATAAATTTAAATGGTTGATCGTTTTCAACTGTACCCTTGCGTGCTTCTGAGGCCAGCGTAAGCGCTTGGTCCTGGTTGTTGTCGTAGGATAGCACTCGTTAGGCCATGTCGGCAGCCCTTGCGCGGTCTGAAAACTACACATTGGGCTGGCAACTAATCTATCCACCTTCTCTCTCCTTTTTGAGTGAAAGTCCGCTCCTAGTAGTAGGATGCTAACGGGCTGATTCGCTATTTATCTCTATCTCTTATCTCTATCTCACCATATAGGCAAATTACATTTATATACAGAGTTACGATATCCATAGGCGACGGTGATCACTTACCATCAGGCGGACCGTCTAGTTGTTTGCCATGCCATCTATTTCATAATATATATACACAGACGTGTATCGAATATCGAACACAGTCTTATTCTTAATCCGGGAACTAGACGGAACAATGAATCATAAAAATACCGTATTCAGATAAAAGGAAAGGTGAGGTATTCATTATATATAGGTCTCTTGACCGCATTATTTCGAGATGACTACGACATTTGCGAATGTCGTGAACCCTGAATGACGAATGAACACCACGTCATAAAATAGGAATTCCACTGACACTGCTCTGTGATACTCGTGAGAAATCAATAAAGACCACACGAAGTGATTTGCACAAAAGGAAAGTATTACTTATGTAATATCTATTTATATCATTTTATGGTAAACAATTTACTTCACCCTTTTCAGTGACCTCTGCTACTCATGGTATCAATTGTCATTGTGTATGTTCACCGATTTCTCCACCCGCGACTATGTCATTTGATGAAATTTTAATGGGACCACCTCGGAAGTAGACTCTATCAAACAACAAAGAAATCATCAAAAAATCTACCACCTCCTTCCTTTTTTGAAGTCGGTTAAAAACAACATCAGCATAGTAGGTACTAGTTTACATTTCGCGCACATGACAGTTTGTTATCTGTGAAAATACAGCAAGTTCATTAGAGCTCAGCAATCCACGCGTCGTTGACTCTGACGTCATGCTCATGGAGGAAAGGGGGGTGCATTCCGACATTCCCCCACCTGTCCCCACATTCTCATCTACTCCCATGGTCCCCCTAAACTCTGCCTTCGTTCTATCAGCGAACATTCATATCAATTATCTCGTGGCAAATTGTGGACGCCATTCATAGACATTCATTTCTCCGTACGATCGTAAAAGTTTTAATAAAATTCTACTAACAAAGTTAGTTATATTTTCGTAGGCGGTGGGCATAAGTTTTGCTTATTTTGCTATTATCTCAATAATTATATTGAATCATACTTCTTCCAATGATCTATCTCATATTTTCTACCGTATACATTAAAGTGTAACGAATATTGTTTTTATTAATAAGAAAGAAAGAAAGAACCACATTTATTCAAGACACTCACAACACACATTACACAAGAGATACATACAAAAACAATACAGAACAGAATAATAATGATGTTGTGAGTGTCATGAAAATGGGCTATTACTTGCATTATGCTTGGCAAATATATTTTTTTTACATTTTTGTTTGAAGTATCACATTAGAGCCCATTCAGTTTATGTTTCGTAAAAAACACGCAAAGTGTTATACACATTTTTAGTACATATAAAGAGTTGTTTTATTTTAACCGAATCGCCCCAAAGCACTACACCGTATGCAAAATCGACGATACATAATCACGTCATATGTGTAAATACATTTATTACACATATGACCACGTTATGCACATTGCTGATTCAGCGTATACTGCCAACTAAGATACTTTTTATTCGAAACACTATTGATCCCATAATGTCTGCAGTTACAAACACTTAAAAAAGATTGCGGCGTAAGTAGCTCCATACATTACGATAATAAAACGCTCAGTAGGCAATTTCGGCGATAGAAATAGGTAAACCAATAGGGCTTCTAAATAGGTAATAACATTGTTCTTGAAGGCTGATACGATCACGTCTTAGCATGAAATGTTATGGGCTGTACACATCGAGGTCACTGTCTTGATTAACAATACTTACGACTCTGCACCTGCTTCGATCTACGCTTCATCATTGTATCAGTGGTGGGTTAACCTTTAAAGTGTATTTCAACTTTCAAAGTCTAAGTTTCCGGGTTTTAGTGGTGCTGATAAAATTACAGAAGCTCGCGGGTGTTTACGGGCAGAGCGGGCGGGACAATCGCTGATGCGCGTTGAGTTAAAATATTATAAACTAGTTTAAAGATGGCCTAAGTGCTCAAAAAAATAACTTATCACATTTGAGACATTTAAATTTCCTTCCTTCTGGTCTTGTATAAGAAACATTTTAACAACATTCGGCGTTACCGCGAGAATTTAGGACAAAAACATATAAACTGAAAAGGGATACGTCACTTGGACTACTAATTGAAAATGAAGAAATCGGTGAACATACACAATGACAATTGATACCGTGAGCAGCAAAGGTCACAGAAAACGTAAAAAAAAAAGGTTTCCGAAATATGGAACCGACTTTAACACTCAAAAGTGTGAAATAACTTGTCGAAGTCGGTACCATGCGCAATGAGTAAGTTTAACACAAGTTGACAATGCAACTAGCGATCATACCTTATCTCTTTCTTTCGTGGATCATACATCTAAATAGGTGTAGACTTAACGGTACACAGTTTGTGATATTTCTTTTGCCCCAGCAATTTAGTAACATTAGTAAATTAATTATTCCATAAAACTCACGGGCAAAGTGTATAAGACCATAGGGAGATCTGTCGTAATGTATGGATCTGATAGTTGGAAGGAAATAAAGTAAATGAAAGAAAAGCGCATTTGGCGAGATGTGTGGAGTTACTAGAATGGACAAGTTGATTAATCAGCATATCAAAGGAGGTCCGAGTATGAAAGGGGTGTGCACTGAAATGACTATGATAGAATAGAGGAAAAGAGAAAAATATGTTGTGTCGACCCCTACTATGGAATACGGACAATAAGAAGAAGAAAATATCACTACATTAATTTGTTTGTCTTATTTTCCAAAATGGCTGTTCGAGTGTTAATGTGTACCTAATAATTGTGAAATATTTAATGTCGCTTAATTATAACTTTTTTTATTATTCACAATAGACAGGCCCACTATCTCACCCGATGTTAAGTGATGATGCGGTCTACGATGAATAACGCCTACCTAGAAGATACCAGTTCACTCTCTAATCTAATCTCCAAGATTCAGTAAAGCGGCCACTACAAAACTGAATCATATAGGGGAAACTGGGAGGGACTTGCGGACAAGCTTTTAACTTATACTCAGACTACACTGGGAGAAAATTAAACGTTGCATTGAGTAAATACGAAATGCAGAGCCCAAAAAATTGGTTCTAAATTCTTTAAAAACGTTCTCAATATTTATTGGTCATAATTAAATATGACCAATAAATATTGAGCACTTTTATTGTTAAGATGTCGGATCAGGCATGAGAGCTACGTATTTGGCTACGTATTTCGTCACAAATGTGGCAAACTAGGACCAGCGAATATAATACACGAAACTGTGTCATTGAAAATAAGTTTACTCAAAATCCTGAAAGTTATATAATATGGGACAACATTCACACAAGGTCTTCAGGTCCCAAACTAGGCAGAGCCTGAACTATGGTAACCTGATGACTGATATATAATAATATACTTATATACATATAAACAATTAAACGTTATTTTCAACTACCTAAGTATTTCGGTCCTTTTTATATTGCTTATGATTTTTTGGGGTATCATATAAAGTTCTGGAACCAAATTTATATACCAAAATTAACTAACACTATACTTATTTCTGTAGTGGATATATGGAAGATTTCAGCAATTTCGTTTCACCACGATATTAGAATTGGTGGTGAAAAAGTTCTGACATTTGCCCTCCATTCTCCAACTTTCCTTGCGTGGGCAAACCCTACGTACCTACGTTATACGTCTACGTTTCGAGCGATCCTGACCTCTGAATTCGAACCATGAACCAAAGTTTTAGATAGGCTTATAGCTATTAAGCTTATATCTTAGGGTTTAGATTATCCGTACCTACTGTATGGTTAGTATTTTGCAGGGCGGGTAATTTGTAAAGTTTTCAGGAAATCACTTTGGACTCCAGCGTCTACAATTATCTATAAAGTGTTATGACTCCTAGTAATTAAAAAATCGTCTTACAACGACAATACTAGCTTCAACAGTTATTTTATCTCATAGAAAAAGTTACATCATCTATCTCCGTTCTAACTGCATTTACTAGAAATAATAAGCTTCTTCTTCTCCTTTTCAAAATTGTGGCCTCGAAATAATAAGCTTATCATGAATAATTGAAAATGTCGTTTGGCTTTCCAAAAAAAAACTATACGTTTATTGCAAGCGTAGAAAGAAAGGGACGATTGCAACCGTTGAACAAGCTTTATAGAGCCGTTTTGTACCATTTTGAATATTATTTGATTATTCTATTTATTACAATATGATACGGATACTAAACGCTTAAGACCATTTATAGAATAATAAACCTAATAACATAAACAAAGAAAAATCAAAATGGTATTTGAATTAATTGTAGCCAGTATTGTCAGTATCACCTCAAACGGCTCTATATAATCTTCTTGTTCATGGGTCGCAATAAACGTAGAAAGGACAAATGTTTGAATTTATGTGTAATAAACTAGACATTTAATTACTGTGGGATCGTTTTCACTGTTAAAACTTTTACACTTTGTGCCACACTATTTATCTTTTAATGATAATGAATTTAATAAAAAGGTTTCATTTTACATTTATTTGGAACAATAACATGATGAACTGTAGAAGTATAAAACTGTGTCGCAGATGTCAAGCGCTTATCACGCCAATCTGACCGATGCGATGGTTGGTATACGTATTTGTATTTACCGTAGTCCGCGCGAGTGAAGCCGCAGAATTATTGTGCCATTTGCATTATGATGCGCCATAAAAGTACATTTGCCCGCGAAAAGGAGTATACAATATTGCAACATTTTATCTGTGCAACTAAACACACATTTTATTCAGTTAGCTCCTCTCTCAAAGCCAAATAATTTGCAAGTAATTAATTGTTTCTGGTCCATGCTTTCAAACGAATGATTTTTAATGATTACAGATATTATTCAACTTAATTCTGGTAATTATCAAAAATGTCAAGATGATATTCAGTAGTTCTGGGTACTTTGTACCGATGTTTGCCGAATTTAATCCTGCAAATATTTTTAACGGAACTTTGAAAAACCGTTATTTCAATATCTCGTTACAGTTGAGATGTTTAAACTAAAACTCGAAACTCGGCTAGACTGCAAGAAAAAGGTTTGAAGCATACACAATCACACAGCAATCGAATATTAAAGGGTAAGTAAGGGTAAGGTGAGGTAGTTATTATTATCGGGCAAGTTGCCAATAACATGATAGTCTCGCCTTTCTCCTAAACTTATCCAATGCTAAGGACACGCCAAGGCCGTCGAGCACGCGAGGGATTTACTCGACTAGATGAAATGAGATTGACCGATTCCATTTTATGTATGGTTATATTTTATATTTGTTTACTATGAAGATTGCTCTACCACCCACGTAGTTTTATTGTATCTACCCACGATATGTTTCTCCATCGCTTCAAAGCTATTGATACACAATCAATACTGTGAAGGTTCTTAAAAATCAATACCCAATATCATTTCAGGTTCACTTTGTTAACTATTTATAAACAAACTCGATAAGACGGTACCTGCTAAGGATTTCGGATGAGTAATCAATCTTTATTGACATAATGAATAATAATTGATAATACAATCTGTTTCTTTGTTATAGGACCACATCGACAGTGACTTCCCGGATCAAAGGAACAGAATAAAAGTAATACGAAGAGACAGGTTCAAGGTAGAGCGGATCAACGGTTTTCCCTCAACTCGGGACAAAGGGAGGAAAGAGTTCGTTCACACGAAGAGGGCTGCAGCTGGCGGACGGTCGTGCATGTGATGTGCGTGGACGCATTGTAACATAGTGCGGTCCGCTCCACGACGCGTCCGCCGCCAAGTGCGATAGCCGACCTCCTCCGTCGCGCCAAGTTTCGATTTCATCGCGGCTGGCTATCGGCTGACAGACACAGCTCGACTCTCACTCGGCAGTCGCACGTGTGCTGCACCAGACGCCGCTCTGGCCGAGCACTCGGTGCCCCTGCATGCGAGACATCTCGAGTGATGCAACCTATTTTATCTATTCGATCGAACTGGCAAAGCACACTAGTCTTTGAGCGATTCGATAACTTCGAATTTTGAAAGTGACATTTTTTTGACATGACGCCCGGTGCCGCGCGCCCTGTTCGCGGTAAATATTATACAAATCGTGTGTGAAAGTTAACTGAAAAGTGACAATATTGTTGATAAATTAGTGCATTATGGCCTCGAGATCGCGGGAGAAGATGGCTGCTGCGTTCAGGAAACTGTTCCGGTCTCCGGAGAAAATCGACAACGACGGCGCCGGGCCCAGCGGGTCACCAGCGCGCCGCGGCCTACTTCGGAGACACAGGTTGGTACAGTTTACTAAAGGAACCTACACATACATTTAAATTCTTAATACCAGACCATTTAGCTTTGAATTGATGGTAAATTTTCAAATATGGAGCATACTTTGTATGTACATAATTTTAACTTTTCCGAATCCATCATGTTCTCAGTAACCGTTGGGAGCCAGCGGACGTGGAATTCATTGTAACAACATTGTTTGATAACAAGAGCGAAGTGACGATCGGTTTTCGGTCACGTAATCAGTGAATTCACATAACCATTTGCAACAAGTTTACAATAACATAAACGTATTCTATAATCACTAGAATGTGTGTTTACAGTGGTTTTGCATCCTCAATTAAAACAGTAATTCTTACTATAAATAGATATAAATGATTTGTTTACATACTGACAATATCGGTTCACTTTACCTACATTATATAATGTATCGTATACCTATAGATTAATACACATCTACTTACAATGATTAATTACACAACTCCACCACAGAGTAACTTAGGAATGATCTGCTTCTGAAAACAGAAATTTCATGCTATTTATATAAATATTTTGATCAATATTTGTAAGTATTTCGGAAACAAAATGGGTTTTTAATACATAGGTAGGTGTGCAACGGGATGATCAGTCGACTGAAGAGTGTTTTATTCATGGAAAAAATCGGTAGTTAGATATCGTTACTATTTCCAAATGACCCCTTTATCAGAAATATTACGAAGCGTTTTATAAACTTCCAATGTTGAAGAATATTGTTTTGTTACAAGTTAGGTCACCGACACTAGTTCATGGCTATTTCGATGGCTCGTGTTCTGCGCCTATCAGCTTATTTCTGTTTATTGACTATCACCATCCAGCTTTCAGCTGGGAAGGCTGTGCGCTGCTTATATTCCTATCAAAAATGTGCCAGTTTGGGCTCATGTTTACGAGGCAGCCGCGTCTCACACTATGCCACAGAAGTTCGTCACTCGATCGTTACGCCGATTCGCAGGTCTGAATACTTTGACATTTCTAGTATACATAAGTACATACAGACATAATAGTCACTTTTCACGTGGTAGGCAGCGGCTATATTATTTTGCCTTTGCCACGACCATAACGCACCTCGCTTCCTCTGCTTTCATACATGCTCTACGGTTGCTCAGGTACTCTTGACCTGGCCTTTCTCTAGACCGTAAAGTATCTAACAACACAATACATATAACAAGGATTTAGTCCCAAAAAACCTACATTCATATCCTAAAACCCTAACATTATACCTTGAATCCCCAGTAACATTATTTATTATACTTGACTCTTCGTCTTTTTTACGTTATGTATGTCGACTAAAGACGATTAAATGTGTACTACAAAACCAACGATTTCAAATGAATTACATATAATTTACATATTCATATACTTACTGGTAATAAATGAATATAAAATATAGTAAAATAATCAAGGTTCATGAGTAATTCGAAGAAAACTAAAGCAAATCTCGAGTCACAAGTCTCTTATGAATCGAGGTAAGGTGGTGTTAAAGTCGTACATTATGTCTACACTAGCTGCACCCCGCGATTTCACCTGCGTTTACTTTATTTACTTTAGTTATCCCACGGGAATTCTATATTCTCGATATGAATGTGGTACCAAATTGTACACTTGAAATTTCGTGCAAGTGCTTTTAGCTGTTATCAGAACAGCCGCATTTATAATTATTGTAATGAGGAGTCAAATAAGACTTCTAGTAACTTATACGAACGTCGCTAAAGCTAAAAGCATCTTTGTCCATCTTTTCTACGAGTCCTAACCATCTAAGTATCTCTTTCTCTACCATACCTAGTCCCTACGTCTTCTACAACACCGAAACGATCCCATATCGCAATGTTCTCCAAAGGTTCCCTCCTCTGGTCCTGGTCTGGCCAAAGGTCCTGTTCTCCTTTCACACACGTTTATATATGTATGTATATATGTATTAGTGTGTGTGTTAGTATATATATATATTTATTTAGTAGACCAACACTGTGTACACTAATGCGTTTACAAGGATTGCGCTTAACACACTAAGAGGCAAATGCCACAGCAGTTAAAGGTGTAGACAACATGCCTAATTAATTTATATTATTTGAACGAGTAACAAATGTAATGTAATATAGACATAATAAAAATAAATTTACGTTAGTAATTGGTAAATTTACGTATAAAATAATTTCTAAGTCACAATAAAGGAGATAAACTATTCCTTGTAACACAATTCATGCTAGTTCGTAAAAAAGTTCTGACTATTCACAAAGCTGCGCAGGGCTTCCTTTTCTTGATAATTCCTTAAATCGTGTCAGCGCCTTTGAACCTAAGTACCTATACAAAATCTTTTACTTGTAATCTACGAACCGACTAGGACTCACGTGGGAAATACTGGAAAACTACTCTCCGACCAGTTTTGAACTATATAATAGATTACAATTATGGAAGAAACTCGCGATAGTTTTGAGACTCGAAGCTTTTACTTGTTCATTGTTTTGCTGTTGAATTTAATTAGTGTAAAGGAAAGAAAGTATAAATATACGAAAGGTGCTACCCTATCTGTCGAACCACATATACCTTATCGGAAGGGGCCATGACACATTATAATCGTCTCTGAAGAATCCTTATCCTGGCGTGCGTTTGACAGCTCCAGCGGCCAAGCCATGTCTTGCTCTGACAGTGCATGTGCAGCGCGCGGCATTCACGAACTTCATTCGAGCATTATTAGCTCTGCCCAATATTTGATCATGCCCGCACACGTCAACCTACCAGACCAAATTATGCTCGACTCTCGTCCACCATAATCTTTGTACCTCTAGATTCGAACAAACCTTGGCCGGCTGTCCAAAGTGACTTATGCCATAGTAACTATCACGTGATCCGTTATCAATGTAAGTGACTTCTTCGTCTTCTTCTATATCATACTATTAGGGAGTAACCGTTCGTGAGATATCAAACAAATATTGGTCGATCAATATTGGCCGATGAAGCTGCCGAACGCACCCCTGGGAGTATGTACAATGTACATATTAGTTGAAATTTCTAGTATGTTCTACTCTTCTAGTAACAATTTAATATGCGATCTCATGGTAGGTTTCTATGCTACATACCTTCTAATTTCAACTACTAAAATTACACTTTTATAGTTTCATAGAAATATTATTCATGCGTTACGTTATTTAATTTTTTACACTTTTAGATAACAGGTTAAGAAACGAATTTTGCAACAATGCACAATGTATTCGCTACTTCAATACTTGATTTGATTGCAATTTGTAGTTACAATATATATAGAATAATAATGGTGTGACTAGAATGGGTAATATACTGGATATATATGGGTAATATAGGAAACTTGAAAGTAGCACCAGTGAATGATATAGGTTGAGAGCGAATAGATTGGCTTGGTATGGGACCAGTGATTATTGGATCGAATAGGTCACGTTAGACCTAGAACACTGTGTGTTTCGTGACAAAGGGCTCTTGAGGGAACAATCTTGGGCGGTAGATATATATAGACAGACAGTCATACTAGAAAATACTTTGCCACCATGCGTCTATAATAGATATTAATGTGAGTAAATTAGTTATCTTACTATTACATATTATAAATGTGAAAGTTTGAATGTTAGTTATTCAATCACGGCAGAACAGCCGTTCTGCCGGAATGGATCCAGATAAATTTTGGCACAGTGATAGATTATGGTCTGCAATAGCAAATACTTTGGTATCTCAGAAAAATGTCATGTTTCCGTGGGATTACTGAGGTAACGGGATAACCGTAGTCTCACTTCCCAAGACACACGATTTGATTGCAAACTGGTTTTATGTTTGGTACCTTAGAACTTCACATATGAACTGATTGAAAAAACTACAACAACATTAAAATTTTGTCTATGGAGAAGAATCTGGTTTTATAGTCTGTAAACCACGCATTTATTATTATTTAACATCCATGTTTTTTTCTATGGTCATTCCAGAAGGAATACAACTTATATATTATGGAATAGTTTCAAAATAACCCCTTATGCTACCAAACTAACTGACTATACTGGAATCAATATACAATACATGAAGCAAGACCCTAGTGTTGTCCAATAAATATGTCTATACTAGCTGCGCCCCGCGCTTATACCCGCGTGGTGATGATTGATGATGAAAAGTAGCCTATGTGTTATTCCGGGACCTGAAGTATCTACTTACCGTAATACTTTCTTACCGTATTTCATCCAAATCCGTCCAGCTGCTTTCGCGTGATTGAGTAACAAACATCCATCCAAACTTTCACATTTATAATTGGGATTTAAGAAATCATGTCCCTATATTAGATTTTGCCTGACCAACTTGTGACAAGTAGGTAGGTACCTACATACCACTTGCGCTATCTCTTGCGCTAGTGCCAAAAGTCACGTAACCTGTAACACTAAATGCAAGCTAAACTCCTAACTAAACACAACAGTTGCATAACTATTACTGCGTGATGATGATAAGGAAATTACTTAGATTACATTTTCTTGAAGCTTTACATTTGTCAATGAGAGCACAATATGCACCGTGCAAACCTCATTAATTTTAGTGGGCAAACTCAAGGAATGATTCGAATGTAAAATGTCTAGCTATGGTCTAGAATGCACCATGTCTATCGATATTTACGGTTTTCTTTAATAACAATGGAGTGCCACAGGCTGATCTTCAATGGCTTCTTCCTCTTGATTGAAGGCTGATCTTTAAGTCTCTTAACAACAAGATCATATAAATTCTCGTAAAGTAGTAGTTTTTCTTGCCTGAAAATAGGTGCTAAAGTATTTTTCACCGTCCTAACCTCGTCTCCCACCCCCATTTTATAATTGCTATTTTAGTATTTTTGTAGGAAAAAATGTCCAAATAAAACCGTCGATCATTTTTTTTATATTTTTATGGGACAACATTCACACAAGGTCTTCAGGTCCCAAACTAGGCAGAGCCTGTACTATGGTAACCTGATGACTGATATATACTTATATACATATATACACACCCGGACACAGGTCAAACAGACATGTTCATACACACAAATGTTTGACCTGTCCGGTAATCGAACCCGGGACCAGCGGCTCAGAAGGCAGAGTGCTACCAACTGCGCCAACCGACCAGTCATTGACGTTGAAGTTGTTGAAATGAAGTGTAGTTTAGTGTCACTTTTTCATTTCGAGAATTTATATGGCAAAAAAACGTTTGCCACGTCAGCTGGTAACACAATATTTGTATGGAGCCTAAAGTAGGTATTGTCTATGCGTCATTTGATTTAGAATCAAGGAAGAACCGAGAACTAGATACATATATAATATTCAACCTTAAATGAATGAACCGACGTAATAATAAGATCAAGGCGTTAATTCACGTCACAAAGCACGCAGACTACACTTAACGTTTCTTTTCGTTCTTTAAAGGCCGATAGTTATCGTAAATTAGATTGTTGCGTACGTTGTACCAGCATGCGCATGTGTAATGGACACGGACGGTAAAACAAACTGGCCCTCCCAATGCCACACTAAACTTGGCAACGTAATCGCATTTGGTAAATATTTGATACGAATAGGTACTATTCTATTACGAGTATTGTAGATTAGACCCCTGAAATGTTTGGCTCGAATCGTTTACCTTTACGAGGACTTGAACTAACATTACCGTTTGTTTCTATTTTAATACCAGCTGCCACGTCACACAATTAGCTGGACATGTCATGGCTAATTATCGTTTATTAAAGCTTCCTTTTTTGGTGACTCTACCCAGAAGTCTTTGTTACGTAACTTCCTCAACAACTCTGTGGCGAGATGCATTTTGAAATATGACCGTCAGCAACAACATCAACATCAGTATGGGTACGGGCTACTGAGTATTTCCTCGTCTCCGCTTTCGTAATGTTGTTTTGCGTCATAATTACGGTAATAATGGACTCGGTGCCATTTTCAGGAAGTGTGAATCCGATGTCGTCGTTCTCTTTATGTATAAACAAAGACATTGTCCACGTTGAACCTTTGAGCTTTGCTACGTTTCTGTGCCTAGACGCCGGCTAATGCGAAATGTTCTATTAGCGAAGATCTGAAGAGTTTAATAAAGACATTACGTTATGATATTTAGTTCTAATAGTATTTGCCGTGGGGTAACGGCCCCTATCATAACTCCCCCTTGCCCTCCATCTCTATCCGTAGGTGCAGTAAGAGTCGTCTAAGGGATCACGTACCCCATTATAGACATGGGGAAGGCATATGTCCAGCAGCGGATGTTGTATGGGATGACGAAACAACGGATCGTCACTTATGTATGAATGATCCTTTTAATGAAATAATAATAATAGTTGTATTGTAATCAAATCTACTCTCTTCAACATAAATTATTATCATTCATTCATCGCAGCCATAGGATGTCCACTGCTGGACATATGCCTCCCCATATAGGGGGTATTTACCAATACTCTATCTATAAATTATTATTATAATACTAATTAATTACACTCTATTGATTTGGCGTAGGTACTCGTAGTATTGACTGTCGTAACGCTTCGATTTATTTTGTTGATATCGATTTCTATCGGCGCCGTAGCGGCGACGAGTTATGCAAATTATTATAATCAATTTTGATTTATTTCTGTTATTTACCCTCCAGCACCATAATTATATTGTTTGATATGACTTTTTAAATCTATTTACTACGTATAGATTGATATTTCATAATCATTTTGTATTAACCACAAACGCTTAGTGTCTGACGCCTCCACCGCCCGCCGCAACAAAGGGACTGTATGATGTCTGCGCTTACGTAGAAACACAATGCGGAACGCTCGAACAAAGACTAGGCAATAATAATTCACGAATCTAGTAGCATATACCACCATTGTTTGCGACTACGTAATTAGACATAACGTTATTGTGGCTAATAGGTAATGAAAGCATAAACATTGCGTTAACTATCTATAAGGAGTTTCTCATCTTACTGATAAGGCCGAGACAAATGCTTCGAACTATTAATGATGCTATTAACATACTTCTTGAAGCATATTTTAATAGTGATAATAATGTTTCGTTAACAAAATGCTGCTTTCGCTCAAGCCGTTAGAGCGTTTCGGCTGTCAAACTGGCGGACGCTTGTTCGAACCCCACCAACGACTTGAGCTTTCGATAAAGGCAAATAAAAATGGCAAATAAAAAAGGCAAAGGCAATTTGCATAAAAAAATGAATATACTTTGTGATAGTCTATGTTACACCGTGTCTACACGGTGTAAGTCCACCAAAAATCGGTACCTACCGTCTTTTTCAAGATATAAACATCAAAATCTTTTTTCTATGCAATGTTAGTGATATATATCATATATTCATCCATTTCAACGGTTAGGAGTGAAGACATTAAATCACTGAACGTTAGATTTATAAAATACTAGCTGCGCCCCGCGGTTTCACCCGCGTGGTGATGAAAAACGGTATTGATGATGATGATAATGATGAGCCTATGAAACTCACAACTAACGTGGTTTTATATTGGTAAAAGAATTTTCATAATCAGTTCAGTAAATCCAGAGATATATATATATCTAAAATAAATCTTTACTTATATAATAATTAGTATAGATCACTACATATTATGCTATAAAGTAAAAATAACAGTTTGCTCCGAACTTCAGATTCCACCTTGAATAGGCTTTACGTGTCGATCCGAAATAAACCGGCTTTATTAACACATGCATGCTTCCATTAAGGTTATCTAATTTTGCACTTGCTGCTCTATATTCAGAAACGCAGTTGCATAATGATAATGTTAAGTAAATTTTGCGGTAGGTACAATCAATTCAAAATTGGAAAAACCGAATTCATTCACCTGTATTGTTTTTCTAAGATTATTCTTCTTTGTAAAACAGACTTCAACCAGTTATTTCAAATTTTTGAGTATTAAAGGCGGTTGCATTTTTTGGTAACATTTTTGAACTTCTAGGCGAGATTTTTTCTGAAAATAAGTATTTCGTTTCATTATTTGTCTATTTTAGTTATTATCCCTAAAACAAACAATCAAACGAACGCTTTCAAACTCACATCTCTGCACTCGGATTCCCCGTGTCACGGGAGGCATGGGTTGACACACACAATCACATTAAAAAAACATCCAAAGTCCGGAAGACACGTAACATAAACATTCACCCCGGCCGGGGTTCGTACAAAGGACCTCGGGATCAGAAGTCAAGTCACTGACCACTGAGCTACGCTACGACACGAGAAATTTTATCAAACATCTCATAACTCAACAAAATATAATTATAACATTAGTACGGTCTAAGTTATTGACTGAATTTATTTTTGGTTCATTCTATACCAGCTGTAGAGTACGCTTCGAAGATTTATCTTATTGGATTTAGTGCAATCTATCATGTTACATTATCATCATATCATAATATTAGTAGGTACGTGAAGCAAAAACTTTTTACCCCTTTTTAGGAAAATTACGCGGGCGGAGAATGATGAAATTTCCCACACTTATAATAGTTAATATAAATAGTTAAGTTAATAAGTTAATATAAAGAAGGATACAGAATGCTAATATTTTTTTAAAATTATGTATAAAAATATATTAAATCAATAAAAAAAACATTGCACACACTACCATGTGAGCTTCTGAAGGACTTTCAGTATCGGTGAGCCACCCGCATTCAGAAGCTCTGATGCGATTCCGTCGTCACTCACCGCCTTGTTGTAGGTACAGGCTGATGTGCCGGATGTTTCGGTATAGTATCGGAATAGCTTAGCTCTTGAGTACGTTATTAGTTAAATAAAATGTTGTAGATAAAAGAGAAACTTCGTAGGTACGCCGCCGCGCCGAGAGAATGAGTTTGATATCGTTTCGGATTAGTATTATCGTCGTGAAGTTAAATTATGCATAATTTTGCAATACATATATATTTTATATATTTAAATGCCTGAATGGTTTCATATTATGTTACCAGACCAATGATATTATATGTTTACATGAGGTAGATGCCGCACAAGCGCGCGGAAACTGAGGCGGCAAAATTAAGTCAATTGTAATAATTTTCATTATGACGCGTATTTCAAGCGCAAGTCTAAACATATATCTATCCTTTTCTATATTATTTGTACCGTATTATCTGTCGCAGTAAGCATGTTTATGTCGTAAAGGAACAAAATCTGAGCACCGCGCAGTATGAATATACGTCATCTTTAGTAAAACATCATTGTTACCAGACTGTTTACTTTGAACTAGGGGAAAAGTCATTATAAACGGAAGTGTCAAACACATTCATCTTTTGGCAACACAAATGATATACAAAACGGCGGCGGTTGATTCGCTGATGCGCGACGC
Source organism: Apeira syringaria (assembly GCA_934044485.1). Taxonomy (NCBI): domain Eukaryota; kingdom Metazoa; phylum Arthropoda; class Insecta; order Lepidoptera; family Geometridae; genus Apeira; species Apeira syringaria. The sequence continues at coordinate 30,056,118 of OW203654.1, forward strand.
ATATCTCTCTTATCAAATTTCTCGTAATCTTTCAATTTCGTCGTTTAACTCATCCGATTGTCAGGTACGTCTGCGTGCCGTATTTTCAGATAAAACCACTAGGAGATTTGTTACCAAGGATAGATTTACAAGACAACCAACCCGGTCAAGGCCGCAATGTCAGCTTTGGGCCCTTTAACACTGGGTTAACATGACGTTTGCTAATATGCGGCTTATCCCTGGTGCCTGCCAAATGTGTTTACGTAACCGCTACCTAACGTGATTAGACTGAATAATAGATTATAGACCAAGACTTACCAGGTATTTAGGGAAAATATTTGAATACTCTATTCTATAGACAGACGCAAGCCTAGATAGTGTAGAGGCTCGAATGCTTAGGCCGATACATTTACCCAGTACACAGACAGTGTGGAGAGTTGGATGCTGAGATCAATAGATAAATCCTGGCCTAATGAGTGAAAATAGTTGAATTGTAATGCCGCTCAAGCGAATAGAAGAAAATAAGTCCATGGGCAGTGCGATCCTAAGACGTAAAGCTTTTAGCTCTATTCCTACCACTTACTAAATACCTACTTTCTGTAATTTATAATATTTTATTTATTGTATCGAACGAAACATGTGTGAATTGCGGAATTATTTTACTTAGAATATGCAATGAATACTTCTAACCTTGCGGGTTTAAATCTTAGACCACGTAAAATCAAGTGAGACATTGGTCAAACGCTAGGTTGTATTATAATAATAAGAATAAAAGCATTAGTTATTTAGGTAGGTACATTTCAGCAAATTAATTTACCTACTTAGGTAAGTTACTTAGACACACGCGTTTCTCAGAAGTAAGTTTGCGCATATATCCCACACATGTGCACTTTATCAGCGGGAGTTGTTTACGTAAGCTTTATAGTTAGGTGTACTTTGCATAAATCTCCAGGGAGTCATCGACCGACCCGTCGCACATTACACCCGCTCTTTGGATGTTATCCAAACCCAAGATGTTGAGATTATTTACAGTTTTCATTCTTCAAGTGAATTCAATCCCTAATATCGATAACTAGGACACCATTTATACAGCAAGCGTGCTTGGCATGTGGTTGCTCTCATTTCGCGTACTATTCTGCCGCAACCTATTTAATAGGTAACTACGTAGTTCCTACGTCTTCTTGACAAGAAAGCAAGCGACTGGCACAGATACTTAAATATAAGTAATCATTCAAGGTTTCGATATCGAGTAAGTTATTTTTAATCTCACCTTATCAGATCTTAGGTTATTTTCTACGTAGGTAAGTATTTGATATTCAGTACTTAATTTAAGTATTATTAAACATATTTTAATATGTGATTATTGATATTAAAAGATTATACAGTACCTATTATATATATATATATATATATTAAATAATAATATATATATATATATTAAATAATAATATATATATAAAATAAATTAAACTCTATTTAAATAACTTACTTACTATAATCATTCTGAGTTTCAAAATGTTGCTTGATCTAAGGAATTATTCCATATAAACCAATGATTATAAACCTAATTTGATTGATGACTTACTTGTATTTACAACTAGCTGCGCTCCGCGGTTTTACCCGCGTGGTGATGATTGATGATGATGATGATGAAAAGTAGCCTATGTGTTATTTTTTAACCGCGTGGTGTTGAAACAGGGTGATGATGGTTATAATAAAAAAACCTATGTGTTAATCCAAGGTATAAGCTATCTGTGTTCCAAATTTCATCCAAACCCGTCAGTAGTTTTTGCGTGAAAGAGTAACAAACATACGTCCATTCATTCATACCCACAAACTTTCGAATTCATAATATTAGAATATAATAGTCCTTAGTGAAACCTGTCTAGCTGTTCTCGAATGATAAGCTTACCATAATGAGAATAATGCTAATTAAATTTATAAGAATGGGATTAGTGATAGAACCTGATATAATAGCGCAATCTAATAGGTAGGTAGAGCACGCAAACTTACAAAAAATAAACATAACAAAGACTTTACCACATTGTTTATAGATATATATAATTAAATACAAGACGTAGATTCATTAAATTACATATTCAGAATAAATAGGCACAGTTTATGCATATTCCTTATTCTTTGTTGCGGATAAAACTGTTTGCAAATTGTGAACAACATCGTCCCGCTCTGTTAGAGTATTCAAGATGCTGTGTGATTAAGGTCGTTGTTTCGAACCATAAACAATGCTTATGGATATACATTATTCATAAGCTTCACAATAAATGTCGCAGTTAATGGTGCTTCTAAGGGAGGTTAACTGATATTTGTTTTAATAATCTTCCAAGGAATTGACACATTCATTAGGCTGGATTAATGGAGGTAATAAAGTGACATCACTCGCTCCTGATACTTAATTATGCATAAATACGATTACGTTGCTTTAGAATAGGGTAGGCAGAGATTACACATTTTCACTTTCGACAATCCTTACACGATTATTTTGCTTTTATGTTCTTTTTGAGTGTTGTACCCCTTTCGTTAATCTTCTTTCATCAAATATCCTTTTTTCAGTCTTTTGCACATCATCGCAAATCTTTTGCTACACGGCAGCGGTCCCTCTTGCCACACTGTTTTGAGTATAGTTGGTGAACCAACTATACCTACTACTTATCCCTCACTCCAGCTATAACTTGCATACAATACAATAAAAAAATACTTTACTGCACCAATACAAAACCGATAATTACTGATTAGCTAGCTTAAATTAAGATGTATGTACATTGCGCGGTCTTATCGCTTACGAGCGATCACTTCGAGGCAACCTTTGATGAAAAACTTATCGGATAAAGTAACGTGACGTTGATGATATATACACAGAATTAAGAAACAACCTAGGTACTTAATATGTAAATAAGTTTTGGATTACATAGTACATTTGTATAGATTATCGTGTGATTATATCATTACCGTAAATACGTGTATACTTTCACGTACACGTATAAATAAATACATACAGAATAACGGAAAATGTACTCAACATCAGTGAGAAAGGCTAGAGAGATAAAAACTGTATTACTTTTCTAATCGCGAGTGTTTCAGCTGTCAACCATCTTATTTCCACATTCAACTTATTAGTTGGAAATAATAAACACAAACAATAATAGAGACATGGAAATAATAGTTTAAGTAAGAATTATTATTGATATTTCGTTTGACCACTATTACACTTGGTGGTCAGTGACGATGTGGTTGAAGGTGGAGTCGCGTTGGACCTAGGATGGTGAGTGGCTCTTGCTGCTGCCTGAACACAGTGTTTGTCATTACAAGACAGTTTTTTTTGAGACTTGACCTTAAAAACATGGTATAGATAATTTTGAGACTTCAGCTTGTTTTGTTGATAGCCCTACGTGTCTAATACACTTGAAAACTTCCACAATTATGAGAACAGCGCATGAAGAATAATTATGATTGAACAAAATTTAATTTAATTTGCTAATTTAATGCTTCAGCTTCAGTTAAGCCCTTAACTGGAGGTTGGTAGTTAGCCAGGCGTGTGTCTGGAAAGTTCCATATCAACATGCTGTATATCACTTGTCAGATATCATGACAACTCCCTACGATACCTCCCCAGCTTGAGCTTTCGTTACAGGTAACATCGAACCAGCATATATAGCATTTCCTGCAGACCTTTTCTAACGGTGACCTGAAGGTAGTTTTGTAATAATAAATGATCACCCCATAGGTACTCTACATTTGGGCATTAAAGATCACGTCTTGGTGGATGCATTTGCCTGAGTTTGGTTGCAAGAGAATACAGTGTCTAGCCAGTAACTGTTACGCTTACAACAAAGCTTTGTTTTTGAAATACAATATGCGTGCGTGCGTATAGGTACCATTCCATCTATATCTATCCTATGAAGTATGTTCATTCATTCATCATTCATCGCAGCCATAAAACGTCCACTGCTGGACATAGGCCTCCCCATATAGGGGGGATTTACCAATACTCGCCATGCTTGGCAGGCGGATTGGCGAGCGCAGTATGATTCCCGATCCTCAGTAGGCGCTGCTGCCCACCTTCTGGTACGTGGTCCCTTAGCCGACTCTTACGGCACCCGCGGGATGAGATGGGGGAGTACTATTCTAGGCCGGTACCACCACGGCTCTCAGTGAAGTATGTACCTATACATTATAGTACTTAGTTGAAGTGATACTGTCTGAAAGTTGTTATGTAAATGAATTATTATGCTTTGGAATGTATAAACAGGTGTGGTGTGATGATGACAGAATCCGTGTAGATGTTTACACCAAATTTGACACTTGAATTGAGTTTACGTGTCAGAGTAATGACATCATTTATTTTATAAATATACGATACTATTGTAAGCTCTAATTGTTTATAATTTTATTTCAACATCACGTTTTTAATTTTAATATTTAGCATTCGAGATATAAATAAAAAATATATAATAAGGATGAGTTGGAGTATTTGAGATTATGAAATCACCGTTCCGATTCATTAGACGCGCAGTGATCGTCGCTATCGTGCTTTTGAAATGGAACGCCGATATATCGTGAGCGCGCTAAAACATATTGCGGTTCTATTCAGAATAGAGGGTTAGTTTGTGAGCTAGGTACATAAACAGAACAGTGTTGTACACAACCTATACATACAAATATCTACGGGTAGTGAGTCCGTTGTACATTATGAATCACCGTGTTATACAGGTAAAAATACGGTGTTTCTGTACAAAAATACGATGTGTACGCGGAAACGATATCGTTACTTATCACGAACTAATATTTTAGTGTTCTTAACTACTCACGAAAATAATTGAAAAAAAAACAAAAGATTCATATGTTTATATAGATATATTAATCTCTCTAATATTAATCCATAATATTTTAAATTCTATCGTAAAGGTGGTTAATATTTATTATTTAATCTACTGTCAGGCGATAGTAGAACAAGACCACATTACGATGCGTTAACTAAAACATCACTTCGAAGTGAATTGAGGCCAATTTCTACTTTCGGGGAGAGTAGAAATTGCCTCAATAGTTTCAACCTTTTCATTTATTTTCGTGGATAACATGGTGGATAACGTGGTCATAACATAAAGTACGAAAAAATGGTACGTCGTCGCTGTCGTAGTCTAGTGGCTCTATGGGAAACCAAAAACTATTGCTATATTTAGAATATAATTCTACCCTCTTACCCAAAGATGGTTAAACTGCGTAATTACCGTTGAAGGTTTGAATGAAGACTATTGAAGGATAGGTAGGTATGTGATGTTAATACTAAGTTTTCCATCTACTCCCCTGTTCTGTGCACGACAACAGTCTTCACTATTATTTATTTAAATAGCATAAAAGTGACCTTACACCTGGTTTCATGAGCCGTTAAGGTCGTTTTAGGAAACTAGGTCTGAATTCGTATAAAACACAGTTAGTGATCAAGTGAAAGCTTATTTCAATATGAATGAAAACGTTAGATGTATAGGTAGTTGTAGTTGGTATGACGTGTTAAAACAAGTATACAATCAGGTTTTCCGTGTCACTAACATTAATGAATCGGATTTTCAGGGATGGCGTAAGTCCAGCAGAAGCGACAGCCAGCCTGCCCGCCAGTCCGGCCGCATCCTCTCTCGTAAAGAAGAAGGCAGCCGGCCCCACTGAAGCACGTGAACGCGCCGCGGCAGTGCGCACGAGAAGACTCATGAAGGAACTCAAAGAGATACAACGGTCGCAGAACAGCAGGCCGGATCCCATTTTTACAGTCAGTACTTCCAAATTTAGGATTGACTTGAAGCACTAACGCTTTGTATAACTTTTTTATCAAGTAGTCATATTAGAAAGTCACATAAAATGTACGTGCTTCAAGTTACACACAGTTAAAAGTAGTTATAATAGTAGTAATAAATAATGTGCAAGTAGTTCGGTACTCCTTCGGTTACCTTTGATTAAGTATAATGTGCTTCTGAACGCACTGTGTTTGAATGTGAATTATACATTATGTTGATGAAATTACATAATTTTTATCTTGAGCCTTGCTAGTATAAGACTAATTTATTTTTTTATGGTTCGAACATAACTTTTTTAATATGATATTTTAGTCAACTGTCACATAAAAATATAAGTAATCGTTTTGAGTATATTTTCTTCATACAACTCGGGTCGTGAGATGTTAAGACCTAGCTGGTATATAAGCAGAGATGCCCATATTTTTCTTGATATCGACCTAGCCAAAATTTATGACTGTGAGATCGACATTTTAACCGTATTAACCCACCAAATATTTATCAAGAAAAAATGCATAAGTAAAACTACATTAAGGCTACTGTTCACATTTAAAACGTCCGATTGTCAATTTAACCGTCTACAACTGTTAAACTGTTCAAACAGTTTTTACCATACAGTTAAATGACGGTTAATTGATAATCGGACGTTTTATTTTGGTGAACAGTACCTTAGTGCAGTGTCAAATTTATATTAAATTTTTAATCATCTAATTAGTAGATTTATTATTATGAATTATAATTTATTTTAGTTGTATTAGATTCTAATATTACAAAAATAAATTAAAATGTCAGTGGTAAATTATTAAAAATGAAAAATTATTGTGATGCTGATCTTGATGACCGGAAAGGATTGCTGTCGCCAGCTCTAGCTGTAAGTTGATATCCGAAATCAGCTTCAACATTTCATCTTCAAGTGCTGTAGGTACGTTCCATGTTGAACAAGTCACTACTGCAGGAAGAGATTTCTTGTAATATGTTCGTACACATTGGAATGAATGTGTATAGAATGGAACTCGTTGCCCGAGTCTGTGTTTCCCGATACGTACAATCCTGGAGTCTTCAAGTCAGAGTGAATAGGTACCTTCTAGGTTTGTGTGCTAAATCCTAGACAACATCATCACTTAACATCAGGTGAGACAGTTATCAAACGCAAAACTATATGTAAAAAAAAAAAATAACATGAATGACAAAATATTCTCAATTTTATTAATATCTGCAAAGCGTCTTAAGCAAAAGCTAAAGTGTTAAGGTTGATCACTGATAATTTGAGCTATCCTCAGCTATCGACTCTAAAACCTCTCGCGATTGACCGTACCTATGTGGTAGGTATAGTTTACAACAGCCACCGCTTTCAGAGACTGCAATGATTGGTCCGTAACGTAGGTTGCCTTATATTTAGGCTGGCATATGCCTTCTAGAGTTCCAAAGACTACAGCAATCAACCTTACTTAACTTATGTACCCACTAATAAAAATAACCTTTTTAGGTGGAGCTGGTGAACGATAACATGTACGAGTGGCACGTACGGCTGCACCAAATTGACCCTGAAAGCGAATTAGCGGGAGACCTTCGAGAGTTGCACATTCCAAATATTCTACTCCACCTGATATTCCCAGAAAACTTTCCATTCGCTCCGCCTTTTATGAGAGTTATAGAACCGAGGATAGAAAAGGGATTCGTCATGGAAGGTGAGTAATTGGCGTTATTGCAATCACTCCAAGGAGCTTCTTTATATTTTTGGTGTGCGTATAAAATGCACAAAAGTAGGTGGTACCTGCCACAAGTGGTGCCTATTGTTTTTTCTTTATATCATAAATATCACGCATAGTCCATTGTTAATCATAACACGACAAGGCGGTATGGTCACCAAGACTTTGGCCAGCCCACATGGGGAATAAAAATAGGCATTCTTTTTTTAGGTTTTTTGGCTCCGCATTTTATGTGCATTTAGCTATTACGAGCAACGATAGTTTGCTCGTAGGAAAAAACTCTACAAGAATAGTGACGTAAACTAAGAATTTTTCAAGAAAAAAATGAGTGTAACAAATGTTTTACTGTTTTATTGTAAGTTTATCCCATCAATTTTCTGTAAAAACAGCCTATGTCACGTATTAGCCACTTTTTTCGGAAGAACTGCCTTAGTCACTGTTTTTTTAAACATAGCTAGAGTTTTTTTTTCATAAGCAGTTGTAAAAAACACATGGCTTAATGTTATTGTTATTATTATGTAATATAACTAGTAATAACATATTTATAATAATATATATTTTTAATATCATACTAAGCTTTACGTTATATTTTTAACCTTTTTTGTTTTTGCTCTGGTGCACAATTTGTTTAAAGTGACTACCTAGTGCTGTTTTTCCAAATAACCTTTCATTTGGTTGGCGCAAGTGGGCCTTATAAAAAATGTTTATAAGTACACTTTTAGAATGCTACATTTTTAAACTGTTACAAAAATAGTTAGGTAGGTGTTGGATCGTGGGGGTTATCGCGATTGGTGCATAAATCAGATAGAATACATTTGGTGCTTTCCTGAGTTTTATTTCAAATATCATCTACAGTACAAGAACTTAGTCGACCATTTTCGGAACAGGGCAGAGACAATGTTAGTGGTCACAGACGCGTACACTGTAGTGATGGGGCACGTAGCTAGTGTTGCTCCAACACTCCTCCTCACTGGTATGGCTCCATCTTCAGTGTAGCCCCAGGAGGCACCGAAGCTCTTTTAGCCTCGGAGCAGGAACTCCCTTTGTAACCACGCTCTGCTACCACTTGTTGGATCGTGGGGGTTATTGCAATATCGCATAAATCAGATAGAATACATTTAGTGCTTTCCTGAGTTTTATTTCACTATAAAATGCATACAGTAACCAACAATACAAGAACTTCGACCATTTTCGGAACAGGGCAGAGAGTATGTTAGTGGTCACAGACGCGTACACTGTAGTGATGGGGCACGTAGCTAGTGTTGCTCCAACAGTAGGTACTACCAAAGACTTGTAAAACAACACGTGGCCTACGAAACTTGTAAATAAATAAATTTTAAAAAAACACTGATTAATTACGAAATCTCATGAATAGTGCTAATGGCTGGTCACACATAAGTCGCCTATCTGTGTTCAGGTGGTGCAATATGCATGGAGTTGCTGACGCCTCGCGGCTGGGCGTCCGCGTATACGGTGGAGGCCGTGGTGATGCAGTTCGCAGCGTCCGTAGTGAAGGGGCAGGGTCGAGTGGCGCGGGCGCCTGCGCGACCTTGCTGCGAGTTCTCGCGGCGACGCGCTGAGGAGGCCTTCCGGTCCGTCGTGAAGACGCACGACAAGTACGGCTGGGTCACACCTTCGCTCTCCGACGGCTGATGAGTGCGATACGTAGGTAACTAACATTCGATCTTCGGTCATGTCATTTTTGACAGTGACAGGCACCGGATAAGTTGTTCCCATATATGCAGGTATAGGTACTAGATGCAACGGCTACCTTCAACAGTAAAATCCTCGAGTTCTGTTTCAAATCATTTCACTAAGAACAATGAGAAGTCGGTCCCTAAAAATGGGCAGGTTACAGTAACGTTGGAAGGCTTAGATGTTTGCAAGCGATAGTGCTTTTAAGGAAAAGTCTGTCTTCGTGGGGGAAGGGCGTTTATCCCTGTAGCGGGTGAAATTACTGACCGAATAATCCTTATCGAACAATCAAATGAGTATGAATTAAAAAGATGGTAGTTTGGCACAATATAGGCTGATTTACACATACAAGTGAAGTCACAGTTCCGACATCGTGTCCGCACAGGTCCATATTAGTGCTTTAGTGAGCACCGATTCTGCATTCACACACCTACTCACTCCACTGCGGAACTTCAGGCAAAAGGTGTGCTACGTACCGAGTTGTGATTGTAGCTATATAATGGCTCTGTTAAAGAATACGGAAATAGCAATGATAGCCATTGCTTTACACTAAAAAGAGCAGAGAAAAAAGATGCATGCAGCTTGGCAACAAAGAGATAAACAAAGAGAATTCATAACATTATACAAAGAATTCCAAAAAATGGTTTTGTATTTTGTATCCGTGCTTTTCATGTGACAAATCATACAAAACAGTCTATTCACGAACCAATTCGATCAATCGTTCGTCCTCTATTTTGTTTTCGATGCAACGGCATCCATGATCCTATAAAAAATCGCCGTTTATGAACCGATATTGATAAATTTTTGTTTGTTAGAGTATACTTTCGTGGTAGGCCCCTTTAAATTGCATTATAATCGGAGTAGCGGTTTTTGGGTTACACTCCAATAACTGAAAAGTGCATCGCATACGATCGATGATATTATAGTTGCGGGTGAAGACATCGGAGAACTTACGCTATGACAATTAATAACGTGAGAAGCAAAGGTCTCTGAAAAGTGAGATTTTTATTTTTACCAAAAAAAGGAACCGAATTCAACACTAACAAGTGTGAAATAACTCGATTGTCGATATATATTTTTTATATATATGTTGATTTTTTCAAAAATCGTTCGTCCGATTCGCTAAAATTTACCTGTGAAGCCCTTTGAAACAAAATAATTCTAGTATATTCCAAATCGGTTAGGGCTTCTTTGAGTTATCGGTATACATATATAAGTGTACAAGTATATAAAATATAGGTATACATAAAAAGATTCCACTTTTTATTTTTTTACTCCAAATTGATAATCTCTTTTTGTGGATGTTCGATCGTGTATCCAGCACACTTGTTGCATCTGGACATGATTAGCCATGGCTAGCTAGTAACACTGACCTAAATCTATAATATAAATAGGTGTACGACGTACGTCTATTATAGGTAACTGCTGGCTACTCACAGCAGCAAGTATATTTCGTAACTGCATCATTTATCAATTCAGTTGATGGACCGAGACGATCAATTGTATGCGGTCCGCTTAAACCGCCACTGTCGGCTGTCATCCTCTCGGATAATAGCAGTTACGACGATTTAAACTACTTTTCAATGTTACCTACAACCCATTGTACGACCCAATGTCTGCAGTTATCTTTGTTTTTTGCTGTATTGTATTATATTATACACTAGATCACAAGAGCAGACACTGCAGTCTCGACATCGATAGTGATGCCATAGCATACTATCGTTACTTGATAGGGGATCGGTTGCATTTAACCATGAATAGATAGTAGGTAGTAGTCACTTGATTAAACTTTCTTACGTATCTATTACACATTGTTTGTTTTAAGTAAGACGGTATAGGTAAGTACTTACAAAATTACAAATATTAGTCGAGTCGATTCTGCCGATGATACCGGTAGCTATCCCGACCGGTTTCGTGACGTTCATGTCACTTTTTGGCACAGACCGCGTATAATTTATAAAAATCCGAGATAGAGAATAGACTCATTCAAATATAATATACCTCGTGACTATTCGAAATTCGAAGAAGTCACGGAAAATTAGCGAGACAAACTAGTCTGAGAATGCTATGTAGTATGAGTTTGTGACTAGACACTCGGAGCACGCACCCTCAGCCGTGTCCGTGCGGACGTACCATCACCATAGTTAAAAATCGTTAGAAATCCTATAAAATGAAAGTATAGTATCTACAGCCGCCGCAGGTCCGGGTAAACATTAATGCTTCACATTGTTTTTTTACAGATTGCGCCGACCAACCGCGACGCTACTGTATGGATCTCCTTTGGTTATTCTTCGAGAATAATTTTAATTGTAATATTTACTTAGTGCAAATTTTTATAACGCTCTGCTCTGTGTACTACTAGTTAAAACACTTAAGTAGGTGCTTACAAGTTCCCCCTTCAACTATCTGGAAATCGCCAACTTTCATATATATATGTTGTAGAATAACTGACTTTCAAGCATATGAGGATGAAACTTGAAGTGGTTTTGTATCAACACCTCACACATTTATAACATCTTTCAAAGTCGGTTTGACAATTTTATCTCTATTCCATTACAATTTACAATTGCCTGTATCTACATAAAACACAATCATTTAACATTAATCATCACCATCAAACAATAAAACTCCCGTTACATTTAAACCTCCGTCACTAAAAAGGGTTAGTGATATGCAAAATATTGAATTTTTTTTTTTCAATCATAATTATAACTTCTGATGATAGGTACGAACCGCGACGTACACACAGGCGTGTTATAAGTTAATCATAATACAGTGTATATCTCTGTAACTGGCATCGTAGTTCCCAAAAATCCGTACTTCCGTAGACACAGAGGCATATTCTCGGTCTGGCAAAAACCGATTTTTATAATTGTTTGGACTCTTGCAAGATGCTATAGAGAGATAAACAGATAAGGTACATACGTTTTGAACTTATAAGACCCTGTTTCTTCCCTAACTGTTCTCGTCGGGGTTTAAAATGACAGTTCTATCATTAACTGATTTAGATATAACGAATATATGCAACTTACACGTCTTTCCATTTTGCTTTTTTTGACACTAGCTTTCGTCGTTATTTCTTACAACTAGTACTAACTTTGACATTATTAATATATGCACAAAGCTACTTCGATCATATTTCCTTTCGGCTAGCTAGGTACATCACACACAATGTAGCAAAATTGTATAAAAGCGGGGAGACAATGTATTCCAAAACGCAGATAAACACAAACTTATTTTTATACATTTTCATATTATCCTTGCACTGACATATTAATACTATAGCAACATACGCACAGGACGCACTATCGTATGTACTTACATATTTCTTTCATAACAAATTTAACACATTGTAGAGACACCTATGTCTATTGATCATTCTGTGCCAAAATTATCCTCATAAAATCTTGCTCGAATATCAGCCTTCTATTGTAATATAAATTTTATTCCATTCAACTCTCTTCTGATCATAATTAAAAGAAATGTTTCCGTCCCAACGTCATTTAATATTTTTTGATAAAAAAAGTAGTGGAAACAATTTTAATATTGTAGTATTTTTAAATTCCATTGAACATTCTAACTTATCATTATTAATGCATTCTTTGTGTGTACGTTAATAAATGATTACGATAAACATACTATTATTGTGTAATATTTAATATTATACAATAGGGATGTTGACAACTTTTATTGTTAACTTTAACTATAGAAAAATATATTGCATAATCTATGATTTTAACATAGTTTTTGAGTTCGAAACAGAACGCAATGCAAAATCTAGGGAGATATAGGTATTACGCAACGATTTTTTATGCACGATTGAAAATTGGATTTTGGACCTACGTCCTACCTAATCTACATTGATAACAAAACTGGCAGAGCGTCTGTTTCTTCGTCGGTGACATAAGACTCATTTTTGGGATGTTGTATAGAGGGCCCGTCGTTACTTTGTTACGCAGAATAGAATTCAAAATCAATGTTAGTAGGTTATAGGAACCTACCTAAACAAAAATATCCTTCGCTTACCTTTTCTCCTACCGCGTTAATGTGAATTTACTAAGAAAGGCACAATGCTGTTATGTTAGTTACGTCCATAATTATTAAAATTTGACGTCAGATATTTCTGTTTATCGTTAATAGTTTCATGTTGTAAATATATGTAGATTTGGTGTAGTCAACATCTTTATTGTGTCATTTGTCATTTACATGCTATAATCTGCATGCTTCTGTGTATGTAGTTAAAGTTGTAGTAATTGGGTGTCAAATTAATGCTACAATTACAAATTCTTGAGTAGTTTAATGCTCAAACTAGTAGATAGATAAATAATCTCTGTGAATTGTGAAATGAAAGGCTTGTGGTTAATTATAAATTTTACAGTTTTAAATTAGGAAAAAAATATAGAAATTGATGTTATGTATAGGGTATAAGCACACGCAGTATTTGGGAGTTTACTACCAAAATATGGATTTAGGGTTGTACAAGGCTTTTCGAACATACGCGTTTTTTACTAAGTATTACGTTTCTTAGTACAGCAATTGAAGTGCAACGTTCAGTCGCTGTATTGAGCTTCAGAAGTGACTAAAGCGATGATCGCTGATAGCCCGTTACTAAAAGTTTACGGGAACGGCACATTTGATATATCCAGTTTACGAAAAGGGACTAAGTCGCCGATGCTAAAAATATTGTGTGTGCTAGCCCTGTGTGATCAACCAAAGATGTTTTATTTTTATGTGGATCCTTTCAACGCAAGTATCTATACTATTATAATATATACCTGGAGTATATAGGTATTGTGTACAATGTTATAGGTGTAATAAATTACCTGCTCAAATTATTGTCCTGTTTCATTTTTACCCTACTTTTTGTTTGTTAAAATAGGTGGCAAACAAGCAACGGGCCACCTGATTGTAAGCGATCACAGTTGTCTATGGATATATCTAATATTGTTAACTCTCTTTTTGAAGAATCCCATATTGTAGCTACTCGGGAATACCGAGATTCCTCCCTCGGCATTTCCGATTAGCTACGATCTGTGGCCTATCTGCAGCCCTATCGAGTTGTTTGAAACAAATCAACTTGTCACTCACGCATTTCTTTTTATATATTTTTATATAAAAATGACACGAAACAAAATATTTCCTGGGCTTGTACTTGAAACTCAACTGGCAGTAAGAGGGCTTTAGGAGCAAAAGAACACTGATTATCTAAGGCAGAAGAGGGCGAGTGATTTTGGAAACCGGTATTTGTAGGAAAATAGGTAAGTATATTACTGACATCGCTTTGTGAATTATGTGGGTACGAGTGTACGAGTGTAACATCTCGCCTATACCTGTCGCTAACAGACACCTAAAATCCGTAAACTAAACATGTGCTAATAAAATGACTTATGCTACATTCGTGTATTCTATTTGTTTTAAACTTATAAATATGCGTTTGACCCCCTACCGATTTAATTTGTAGGATTGATCTCTTTTTCTGTTAGTTGGTTCTTTAAATTAACCAATATCATACGCCTTGAAAAGATGAGAAATCTAAGTTTGTCTATTATTTACCTACCTACTTAGAATTAGATACAGTAAGCATTTATTGTATAACATTCACAATATTTTGTAATTTTTAACATTTTCCTATACCCGTTTCATTTTTTCACTTGGCTGGCCCACGCTGTAACACGAAAACTATGGTACCTACGGATCATTGAAAGGTAAGTAAGTCGACGTAGTTTAATACGCATGCATAAAGTCGGAAATTTGCGACTTTTACCGTACCTACCAGCGTTAATTGTAGGCCATCTAGAAAAACCTCTTTCTAGCAGACACCAGATATAACAGGTAAACCACATGTACCTAGGTTCAAAATAAGTATAATTATGCTCAATGCTAGTACCTATATATATAGCATGGCACTAGGGGTTGTCAAAGTTCTGAAATAGATACATTTCAAGGTACAAGCCATTTTTTGTGGGCCAGCTAGTAAGACGTTCGACGATTCTAGCTGGCCCACGTTGTATCTCCGAAACTACTGAGAATTCAGACTTAAAACCGAAGCTGACCATCAACCAAACGAATTTCGACGTCAACGGCGCGCAAACAGCCTTCTGTCTTGAGCACTTAAATCACGCAGGCGCTAGTTTTCTGTATGCAGTCAAAGCGCGATGGCGTGCCAATCTTACGAACACCGGGTCGCGAGGTTTGCGAAGCGATGCTGGATAGGGTTGGTGTAATATTATGTTGCATAAAAACAGCCCTGGCTATATCTTACATTGCGTAGCGGTGGTAGCATCGCAGCGTGAGCGTCGACTGTCAACCTGGCAGTCGTTGGTTCGTTTCCCGGCTAGAGCTTAGGTAGGGTACTTTCCAGTACAGGGCTTGCTGCCACCCTCAAGATTGAAATACTATCACAAAACACTGTGTGCCCAGGCACCTGTCCTTAACTCATTTATCATCTAGGCCTACCGTGATTTCGACTTCGAGCACATCGATCATCAACAGATCATCAGGTAGTAGTTGAGAAATACAGTACATAGTATTAAAAAAATCAACCTTCCGAAAAGAGACGTAATTCCTGATGGCTGATGTAACAAGTTAGTTTATCAATCCCAAATATATTGTGCCTACCTTCTCCTACTTGTCCTTAACCCACGCTGGGAACGGTCGAAACTACATGTTTTCCTTTTCCACTCCGTTCTACCGCTAGTCATCTCAGTGCTCACACCTCTCATACACATATCTTTCTTCACCAGTCCATCCACATACCTTCGGCCATCCTCTACCTCTATATCCATCCACATACCTTCGGCCATCCTCTACCTCTATATCCATCCATGTTTATGCTTACAATTCTTTTTGGGATATGTTTATCATCATTTCTCATAACTTGCCCATATCAAGCTGTTATTGTTTATCCATCTATCTACTATCTATTGCCTTTTAACTTCTCATTCACTGGGACCCCTTTCAAGCTTACTCTGATTTACGTTCATTCCTTGTCCATTCTAGTCACCCCATCCTAACATTCGCATCTCAGCTACATGCACTCTCCTTTCGTATACTTCTTTTGCTTGCTTTGCATACATTATGACATGATTTGGGGTACAATTCTAGGCCCATACGCCACGGTATAGGTCATTTCAGCTATAGGACGTCCACTACTGGACATACGCCTCCCCCATTGATTACCACAAGGACCGGTTGGAAGCGGTATAGGTACTAGAATAAATGATAAATTATACAGTCTTCTTATAACATAGCATAATATATTGAAGCCTAGGGTCTGACTTGGTCAGTTCTCATCTGCGCCGTGGTCCGAAATACCTATTGTTTAATTATTTATAAGTAATGATCTTACAGTGTTTAGTATGTGCCAACTACATGTCCAGACTGCAGAAGCACTGGCGGGGCAACTCACTTTCCCAGAAACCATTCGTCGCCTCAAGAAACGACGGGACATCTTTGATTAAGAGCCATTTGGCCAAACAAAGAAAGGGGCTGACTCCGCTGGGAAAAGCGCCCTACACGACATAAACCTCTGCGATCGCATGATAAAACCACACAAAAGGAAAAAAAGTATGTGCCAAGCGCCTAGATGTATGGTCAAATGTGCAACAGGATATATATTAAGCACCACTTTGTGACTATCGTGAATATATGATAGAAAATATCTTCCCTTTAGCTGATAACATACGGTTTGTATATACGAAAAAAATTGACAATTTAGTTGCTTATAAAAATAAAAAGTAATACACACATTATATGACTTTATACACGAAAAGAAAAATAATATTACGCATTATAAATAGTAAATTATCACAAGCCAGATCACTCCCCGCCTCTCAGAGCCAACACCAAGTGAAGTACGGAGCCACCTTGCACCTTATAGTCCTGTGCTGTTTTTTCATCATTCCTGAAAACCATAACGGATCAATATCAATTTCAATAAATTAGGGCACAACAAATCTGGATAAAATTAGGCACAAATTATAGTATAACTGTATCATCATTATCAATTCGACCATGAGACAGCCACAGCTGGACATAGGCTTTCCCATTGATCTCTATCGGAACTGTTGGAAGGTGGAGCGCATCCTTCTTGATATTTTAGTCATGTCATCT
Source organism: Apeira syringaria (assembly GCA_934044485.1). Taxonomy (NCBI): domain Eukaryota; kingdom Metazoa; phylum Arthropoda; class Insecta; order Lepidoptera; family Geometridae; genus Apeira; species Apeira syringaria. The sequence continues at coordinate 30,073,414 of OW203654.1, forward strand.
GTCCACCTTGTAGGTGGACATCCTATGCTGCGCTAGCCAGTCTGGTGGTCTCCACACAAGAACCTTTCAAACCCAATTTGTATAGCATATCCTAATGTTAATATATTTTTATCCAATTTCAAGTGGGGAGCCAATAAAAACAGATGAAAAAAAATATTGATATAATGACATTCCAAGCTTACCATAGTGGAATATCACTTTACTTTCATTCTCAAGGAAGGATTAATCACAAACCACCAATGAAAATATGTATGAAGTAACATGTAATATGGATAAAGATAGATGGTAAGCCGGTTGGTCTGCGTTTGCTCACTCCATGAGCTGAATATATTTTGCTCAGAATGGTGGAAATGTGGCGTTTTGCCTCATTTAACTCATATTGCAAACACAAAATTGACAGATTTTAACAGCCAACATTTTTTTAAGAATATCTTTTTTCAACATTTTTTCTTGTTCACTTTGAGGGAGAAAAAAGCGCTGAGGCGCTGGTCAGGATAGCATGGTAGTACAATTTTTACCATAGGCTAGCAGTAACAGTAACACGCATTAACATTTCCTCCAAACTCCACCCAAACTCCTTCCTTCAAAATCCAACTCTACCCTTGCATAACAAAGCACAGACTTTAATGTATATTGATAAATTACAGGACCTGGATTCTAAGGTCCTATAAATATGATAACAGAGTTAAATCTGCAAACCCAGTCAGGGTTGGCAGATTACCCAGATGGCTCTACCTGACACCTGTCTACCCTACCCCTAGAAAGCATATAAAAAGTCAGGGGCATGGAGGGAGAGCAGCCCTCACCCGCCTGGTGATGATCTCATCATCTCTGTCTTTGACTTCTGTGCTTTGTTAGGCAAGAGCAGAGGGGCTGCACTTCCCGCAGCACCAGAGCAATCACAAAATCTAACCTTAATTAGGCTAAACTTCACATTGTGGACTATTGATTTGGAAGTTCATATTTTTTTGTACATAGTACTCAAATAGAAAGCTTTTTTACAAATGTTCAAGTTGCGGAAATTTCAAATTTTTAGGTTAGATAAATTGTCATAGTAGACAACAAAGTTGACATTTCACATACTGTTGACGGTAAAGGTGTATTTTAATCAATGTTTTCGTCATTTTATTGAGTTCAATATAATTTTATATTCACATGTTCAATTTGATGGTTTACTATATAAATATCTGAAAGATACCCAAAATCAGAGCACCCCATTTTCCACAGGATGTTGTCTGCCCTACCCCTAGAGAGTATATAAAAAAGCAGAGGCGTGGAGGGTGAGCGTGACTGCGGGAACATGAGTGACCATGCTTTACCGCGGAAGGGCGGAAGGGCTGATCTTCCCACAGCGCCGGAGTTAAGACGGAGTCAAACTGTGGAGGAGAGGGAAGCTTGTCACAAGCCAATGGCCATTTTTATTCTACCCTATAAACTTTAACCACCAATAGCTCCATAACCATGGGTTAAGCAGGGTGAGGATGATACAGGGGGGTCCCCCCTCCCCTCTCGTAAATCGATGGTCCATAGAGGACAGTTTAACCCTTACCCTACACAGGAGGGGTACCACCCTCGTACCCTCTCGACAATTCGGCCTTTTTCCTACCCCCAAAATCAATGTCGTGAAAGTAGCAAGGTTAAAAGAGAAAGAAACATCTCAGAAAGGAGGAAGTCACAACTCTCTCATCACCCATCACAGTGAGAGATCTACCCTTCACTCTATATCCTTCTTTCCCTCCTAAAACCGATATTTTATAAACTAAGCTGAACCTTATTATATGCTGAACAAACTGGAGATCCTAGAAAAAGGCAGAGAAGTACTCCGAACAGACACTCGTATATACATATAAAAAATATGATGACAGTGAAAGAAACAAGAGTCCGTGGAATCTGCCTACTCCTCCAAGAAACAGTCGTAACGTTAATAAATAATATAATGCCGATTTAAACTTACATTTGTTTACCAGAAAATATAAGCCGCTGTTGCTGTGGAGGAATGCCTTCCTTTTCTTCAACTCTTTCCTTGATTCTTTCAACTTTGTCGGTGGGCTCTATGTCTATTTCGATTTCTTTGCCCGTAAGCGTCTGCAACAGAGGTTAGATTTTGTTCATAAATTATACAGCTACACCATTTCCAAAACCGTCAGTCTGTCCTTACCTTAACTTTGATCAACATGACGGAATGCTTTTAGAATGTATATCTAACCAAACACTGCAAACAGAATTTTCACTGTAAGCCTTAAATTGGATTTAAACCGTAATTATCTTTCATTTAAAAACCACAAAAGATATAAGCAAGGTACTTTCGCTTTTTGATCAGTGGTGACAACTATCAAGTATCAACCAACTATTTACGTAGTAATAGTTACAGAATTACAGATAATACAGTCGTAGACAGACCACGACAGACACTGGGTGTGTTTCATATGGAGCTTTGAGCGCTTTGGGCACAGAGAGCGTGCTTAAAGTCATTGCAAAATGCACTGACAGCTGCACACAAAATTTATATGACGTCATCATCCTGTGCCATGCCTGTTAGAACGCTCACTAGTACGACGTAGAGCAGTGTGAGCGCTGTCAAACACATAGCTATAAATAACTATGCACTGAGAGTCAAGCATCTGACTCATTAAGAGAATCTGTCCAAAAATTGGTAGTCCTTCCACAAAAGAATAAAAACGGTAATTGTATATATAAGAAAATAATGACCCATTTAGTGCCTATGAAGTACGGAAGTGAATGATTTAATATGAATTTAATGGGAACTGACATTTAAAGAATTCGCGCGCATTCACACACAATAAGCCGTTCCGATTTGCTTACGAGCGTCAGCACTGTCAGTACTTAATTCATCTCGGAACAGCTAAATCTTTACGTACCAACGTGTGCACTCTGAGCACCATCTTTAGGAAATTTAGATGTAGCTTATTTGAACGAAGCCAAGAATGTTGGGAAATGGCTTGCCCAAACACTGAGATTCCGAAAGCTTTGGCATCGCAGAGAAAGTGGGATCAGCTGCTTTGCGAACTAGCACTGAATAATCTTTTAAATACGTGTTCTAGAATCGCAGATTGTGCTCGTATTCTTGTTGCTTCTGTATGGGAATGGTCTTTGGTTACAGACGATTCCCTCTTTTAGTACGGGTAATCTTTTAGACCCATCTGCTTTTCGTTTAGATGCTAGCTTACGTTTGGGTGAAAAAGCTTACGTTTGTTGTGTTTCGCATTTTGCTGTTTTGTACTTATGTGCATAATATTAATTCCGAAAATTGATCAAACATTGAAAAGTGAAGCCCGTGAACTAATTATCAATCTTCAATATTACTTTAAGCGTGAAAGACAAAATGGCAGACCTTTAATTCCTGTCGACCAGGTACAAGAGCGCATCTCTCAGGCGCTTGGAGTCAGCAAACGGACGATAGCAAATATCATTAGAGAAAAGTTCGGCTCATCTGATATGGAAGAAAATATTTTACGAACAACAAAAAAGAAACGCTAACCCTATAACAGACATTGATAGCTCTGACGCCGATGCAATAGGGAATCATAATTTTATGTATATGGCTACTATTCCAGAAATGAGTACCAGATTAACGCAGAAGTCAGTATAACAGTAATGTCAGTATAAATAAATTTAATTAGGTTATGGACCCTTATTTTCATAATTAATAACTTTGAGTTTCAATTCCTTGTTTTATTTTACCCCAAGAGCCCTTCCACAAAAAAAATATTTCGACTCGCACGTGTTCTATTAAATACTTTGAATATACGAATAAAATATGCACTAGACGAATTCGTTAATGTCGGAGGGCTTTCATCATCGTATTAATAATCTATCATAAAAAAAATACAAGAAATTGTTCAAAATTTCAAATATGTATATACAGCAAAATATAGATATCGATTACAAGATTGATGAAAATAATAATCGAACAGATTCAATAACGATTATACACCACCCATCCCTAAAGTCGCAAATCAGCTGTCAACTATTTTACAAAGTAAACAAAACCAAAGAAATGATGCAATGCAAAGCGTCAAGTTCAAGGTTTATTTTAAGTTTAACACAAATCTATGAGTTATTATTATTTGACTGCGTTAAATCATTACTTAGGCGTAGCAATTTGGAATTTCAAATATTTATACAATGTCAAATCTAAGTGCCATATTTGAGCCATTAGAGAAGTTAACTAATAAAGGTATTACGAACCATTGTTTCGTTTCCATAAATAGGCATTGTCGGTTGTTGTTAATTTTTGGATTATCTTTTATATTTCAGATGGCATGTCTGAATTCGTTTCGATTTTATTAAAGAGTGCGATAGAGGAAGATAATGTTGCCCAAGATACCAACGGCTATCAAATACTTCGAGAGTTTCTAGCAAAGCTAATTGATCCAATAGATGAACTGTCTAAACAAGTTATTAAGGACAGCTCGATACTTATTAGTGTAAAACATCAGCAAGTTCTTCGTAATTGCTTCAATTTAATCTCATTTGCTTTGTCTACATGTTTGATGCCAGGCTTGGGAATACCTTTATCTAAGAGATGTACTGCTGTTCTGCCCACAGTGAATTTGAACTATGAAGAGAAGTATGCTATTTTAGAAGAAGGCTCCAAATTCTTCACTAGAAGTTACAGAATACCAGTGCTGAAAAATATTATATTCACCCTGCATTTATCTGATTATTTGGCAGTATTGATACAGCTTGCATTTGCTCCAATAAAAGAACCTGGAGTGTATGACAACTTTGAGATGACAAAAGAAAAGTATGAACAACTCTGTATGTATCAAAACAGCTATCTTCTCACATATGATGATTTGGTTTGTAATAGTTTTCAACCAACAATAATGAAAGAGTTGTTAGTACTACAAAGTTTTAAACCTCCAGCTTTTGCCACAAAAGTAATCACTCAGGAATTAAGCCGGAGGTTTCTTGCTCCTACAGGTCTACTTAGTCTTATCAGGTGTTTTATTGAAAGTTATGATATAGACACAGGGTTTGAATGGAAAAAAATTGATATGATCTGTAGAATAGTATCTATAAGACATGGCAAAATCAATCAAAATGATTATCTTAATAACATTTCACATCAAATAGAGTGTATACTTGAATTGAACAACATTCAATATTTGACTTCAGTAGTAGCATGTGCACTGAGTTTGAACAGCAAGTATCCTAATTCAACATCAATGAAACAAATATTAAAAAATATTTTCCAAGCACTAGATCACAATAGTGTTATATCTAAATCTACTCCACCTGGGACTATAATTCTATCTCCTGAAGAGGTAGACCACAGAGTTAATATTTTACATGCCTGTGCTAGCAGTAAAAAAATTGATTGCCATATTTCATGTATGATGCCAAACTTGTACTTATTGTTTCTTATTGGAAACAAATGTTCAAAGAGTGAAGATTTAAAAGTAAAGGTGAAGTATATAATAGAAAAGTGTCTAGAAAAGGTTGATAAAAATATAATGACCAGTTTCATGACTCTACTATTTGATGGAGATGACAGGACCAAAACCATACTTGCTGAAGAGTATGATTCCGGAATAGCTATAAAATCAGTTTCAATGGAAAAGGAAAGAAAAGAAAATGAGAAATTATTATTCCTATTGGATTTATTGAATTCATCTACTGATGAAATTATAGTAAAATCAGTTTTTGAGGCATCTTTAGATATTCTTATTAGTTTAAGCTTTAAACGTAAAATAAAGGCAAATAAAGATTTATTGGCATTAGAAGACAATCCAATTTTGTTGGATGACATAGATGAGCAGTATGCCACTATACTCCAGCTACTTGCCGAGATGTCGTCGTCTCCTAAGATTGTACCAATATTAAAATGCAATCCGTCTATCATTATCAATTTTGTTGAATATTTCATTTCACAAACAAATCATGAATCTGATGAATGTACTACCATTGCTTTGGTTCTGCTCAATACAGTGCTATCAAATGCTAAGAAAGATGATGTTTTAGAAAAAAGATTCATTACAATTAGATCTTTACTTAAAAAGATGTCAGAAGATTCAAGTTTCAATCATATTTTGTGTAAAGAAGCATTACATTTGATGTCATCGGATATAACACAGCAAGCTGAGAGTCCTTGTAAGAAAGCAATCTCTGAAGTGTTTGATGATCTGCTGCCTGTAAGAGCACATGGTATCATAGCTCTGACAAAGCTTATTGATGCTAAAGACGCTGAAACTATATCTAAAAGGCATTACATATTCTGCATCTTCCAGGTTTGTTAATTGGTTTTAAACCATATAGCTGATACACTATCTATAGATCATACTATAAGTACCTTAATAGTCCTTCTTTAATTTGTGCAACTGCAGTCGTCTAAATTCAGTTAATTACTCAAACTTAAAAAGAATATTTTTATTTCCAACAGCTCTTATCCTACTTCAGATATTATTGAACTTATTTCGTGTACATACTTTGAAAATCAATTATTTTTAGTGCCACCTAATTTCATTTTACTTTACATCCTTAAGACAGAATGATATTAATTAATTAAATTATAGTATGCTATATTTTCTGGGACCCATACCTTATAAGATATCTCTAGGCCTTCAGAAAGGCTGCTACTCTTAAATTAAAATTTGCTGTATCTCCTTATAATGCTATTTCTAATATTGTTGAGGTTTTTTCAATTGTGGTTAGTGTTAGTGTCACCAACAAAAATAAAACAACTTATTTTACATAAATACATACATACATGGTTTTGCCATTTAACACAAATCTTAATCATTTATATAAACTAATGTTATTTTGCACAATTTTTGTTAGAGTGTATGAACTACTGTATGTGAATTGAATAATAAGTTGTTGACCATTACATCTACCTAGGACATACAGTCCAATTAGGTAAGTCTCTTTTACTGTCCAGAAAATAAGGCAATGGGTGTTTATCAGGATATTTCACAACATACAAAGTCTCAATAACAATTGCCCCATTTTATTGATATACATACATATATGTCAATAAATAGAAACCTAAATGTACAGGATAATATTAAACTTGGAGATGAGATGAGTCCTGCATGATGTCCCCATATTCTGGACTTTTTCAACACTTTGAAATATTGTAGCTTAAATGGCTGAAATTAAATTATTTCACTTACTTAAAGGTGGATTACAAGGGATTTACACTATAGCTAGACAGATAACACATAAGGTTGATAACTTTGTTTGTTTATATCTAAAGTCCTTAGTATACTGCAACAAACTTAACAGTTCAGGTGGACACATTTGTTATTAAAACAGTTACTCTGAAATGTCATTCAACCTTACCATATGCCGTAGACGCCAGTGCCGTAGTAAACTGAACATATATTTTAGCATCACAATTGAACAGTTTTAATTTATAAATACCACAATCTAAAATCACGCTTGGCCATAAGTTTAAATTTCTGATCGACCAAAGAATACCGTCCTGTTTCTTTGCCACCTAAGCTGGATCCTATGGAGTGCTCCTACGAGCAGTCCAATAGCCATCTGAATTTATTTCTTCATAGGTTAGCCTGATGGAGCTGCTGTTTGAATCAGGGTATGGTGCCTTTGCTCAATACATTAACCAACTGCATTGTTGGTCTATCAGACCTATTAATAGTTCATACAATTAAAGGTAGATGGCGCTAAGAAAAACATCCCTTAGCAAGTAACTAATATTAACTAAACATTAAAGGAATAAATTCGGACTACTGGAGTGCTACTATAGCTTAGATGGCAAAGCCACAGGATGGCATAGTCGTGGATTCAAATCCGAAATTTTTCCTTCAAAATTAGAACGTAAGTTCCGCCTAGCACGATAATACAAATGTCATAAAAATAAGGTGTACATCTTTACAACCTGATAAAGACCTTGGCTGGTCAAGAACAACCCAGTGTATTTGGAGAAGAATTACTAGTATATAGAATAGAACCTACTAAATTGAAATATAAGAATTATTGAGTTAGTAATGGTACTTGGGTAGTGAAATTAAGTATTGAAAATTATCACAAAACCCTTTGTTAAACCTTGGTTGTGGAAGTGTTAATAAACAAGTATGTAAATGGGTTAAAAGTTCTAGGCATTATTAATTAATTATTCATCTAACTAAACTCACTCTCTAACGTAATTCTGTCTCTTTCTATGTTGATTGTTTCTGCCATTATTCTTATCGCAATATTGTATGTTATTCCAGCAATGTATGTTATATGGCTAATTATTCCAAGTAATAGGGATGTGCCAGAGCTGGGTAGGTACATATGATGTCAACTTCACGTAAGTTTTACACTAAAACCCCAAAAAATTAGATGTACTTAGCTTACTTGCATACTCCTCGAAATGTATTTCACTTATGATTCATTTTTTAAATGTATATGTTTCAGGAGCAACTGAAAGATCCAGATTCGTACGTGTATCTATCGGCTATAAACGGATTGGCGTCATTATGTACTCTCTGTACAGAAGACGTTCTGCATGTCTTGTGCAAAGAGTTTCTACAGATATCTACTGATCAGAACATCGCAGATACAAATGATATCGAAATTAAAATTAGCGAAATGCGTATGAAAACGGGCGATGTTCTAGTCAAAGTTATTAAAAGATTAGGTGAGTGTTATACTAGCTAAGTTCTTAAACCAGAAAACGGGATTCACGTCAAGCGACGGTAATTGCTTACCATCAGGCGGCCCGTCTGCTTATTTGCCACCTAATATATTTAACAAAGCCTTCATCAGGAACCTTAATGCGGTGCATGCAGGTGCCGTGGTGGTACTGGCCTAGAATAGTACTCCCCCATCTCTTCCCGTGGGTGCCGTAAGAGTCGGCTAAGGGATCACGTACCAGGAGGTGGGCAGCAGCGCCTTCTGAGGATAGAAAACCATACTGTGCTCGCCATTCCGCCTGCCAAGCGTGGCGAGTATTGTTAAATCCTCCTTATATGGGGAGGCATATGTCCAGCAGTGGACGTCCTATGGCTGCGATGAATTAATGAATGCTGGTGAATAGGTATTTCTAGGCACGCGTGCTTCATCGTAGACCGCATCATCACTTACCATCTGGTGTTCGAACGCTTACCTATTTTCAAATTTGTAGTTTTAATACACTTAAGAATTGTAATGGGCCTAATAAATGCGCCCTATAGATTTTGAATTCCTTGCGAGTGCCAAAATATGCGGCATAAACGGCTGTAGCTTTTGATTGTGATGACTAACTCTTGACTTTTTGCTGATCCAAGGGGGACTACAGACCCAAATACTTGATATTAGTTTTATCTTTACACCCTTGGATAGACAGACAAGCGTGATTCTATAAGGATCATTTTTTCCTTCTGAGGTATGGAATCTTAAAAATAGATACATTGAGATCAAGTTTTGACGGTTATCTTGACTCAACGATCAGTGACACTGATTAGAACCGCTCTCCCAGGTTCGAATGCCCGCTGGGGCAAACGTTTTTGTAATGAGTATAGATCTTTGTTCTCGGGTCTTGGATGTTTGTGTGTTGTTATTGAGTGTGGCCATACCTCGCGCGGCACAGGGTAACCTAGTGCGGGGGTGTGAGTGTAAATACGTTTTATTTAAATTGCGCCTGACTACTTGCTAGTTGAAAACCTAGCATAGAACAATTTATACAAGTAGGTCATGCTTCTTGTACGCGTACATTACCATTACTGAAGGCATTGTGTCATAGTTCTATTATGTTTTAGGTGAAATGGCAGTGGTACATAAAACCGTTCTCTTGAACACGATGCTCTGTGCGTGCCGTGACGACGATCCGCTTATCAGAACCTCGGCGCTCTCCAACCTCGCTGAAATAGCACAGGTCCTGCATTACAAGATTGGATTCATTTTAAATGAGGTTGGTAATAATAATAGCTTATTTGGGCATTTATTTATTGAATTAATTAAAATGGTTTTCACCAATTACTAAATTTCATCACTACACAAAATAACATAATAAGTTTAAAAAAGAGTGCAAACATTAAAACTAATCAAATAAAGTACAAAAAATAGAATTATATCGGAACCCATCACTCGTCTATTTTCCAAACTGCTAGTTGTTGATCTCAGGTCACCCACTTTCCTTGAAACTTCCGGTTCAAAAACGGTCGTTGAAAGTGGTGTGTCTCCAAAGCTTCTCAAACATCCATTCAAGAAAATAAATTTCTAGAGTCTCCGATTACCGAGATGTTATGTCAACTCGCCCTCTTCATAAGGTTACTTTTGTTATAGGTACTCCTATGCGTTTGCAATATAATAGAAATGGACAAAGCTGTCGACTGCCGACGCGCAGCCGCTATGGTCATTACCAGTCTTCTCAAAGGGCTCGGCAAAGATACACTAATCCAGCTCAAAGAAAACTTACTGCCCGTGTACAAAACATTGCTATCATTATATAGAGATAATGACGAAGATTTCGTAGTTAAACTACATGCACAACTAGCTTTAGAAGAACTGAATGATATCGTCAAAAAATTCCTGTTTCCCGAATTGAAAATGGAGAAACAGATATTTGTTTTGGATAAGCCTGAAGATGTTTTCAAATAAAATGCAGTCAATTTTTTTATTGTTTTATTCACACCTGTCAATCACGTTACATAAGTAATTACTCTATTATACAGAATATATTTATTGCATATAACTGTGTACAAGATGGTCAAGGTTACAATGTAAGTTTCAACAGTTTGCAACTAGTATCATTTAATATCTAACGCCGCTGCGATCCTAGGAAAAGTCTATCCCGCCTATGGCTAGTCAAATATGCTTTATGGTATAAACATATGTCAAATACTCCGCTGATTTAGTAATTTATTCTCGTGTGTTGTTTCCTGACACATTTTGTTTTATTTAGCATTGCACGAAACTTTCTAATCTCGTTTGATTTTAATGATAATGTGGTTCTAGGTAATGCTATATAGGTATGCTAGGTGGTATTGATACATTGAATGTATGTTCTCTAAATCCGCTTATTCAGCATTCGTTTCATTTTGTACCCTTAGAAAGTTGTGATTGCAAACCGTGTCTACACAGCGTAAGTTACGATAGTACCTAGGTATTAAATTCAAATTAGGGTTCATACGAAAGTAACACCTAAAATCGAAATTAGATTTATGAATGCAGTGCTGTTGTAGCCTTTTATTCCAGGTAAAATATTTGTGGAACCCACTACAACCGATTAAAGTACATGCGATAAATCTAAATTGGAAATCGTTGCGCCTCAAGAAAAGATTTCTGCAACCTATTTCCCCGTGCTAGAAGGGTATTTGAAGTCATGGAAGATACCTTACGGCTTTTTTGGAATTACATTTTCAAGTAAAGACTTTCACTACTCATGCTGTTATGTAGCGATAACCGTTCAAAATAAGTAAAACCAGTAATGTCTATATTTAAACACTCGCAAAGTCTCAACTCGAAAGACGTCCAAAGCATTGGAATTCGTAGATCGATTATCAATAAAATCGGACTGATTAGAATGTGTGATACAATAGTTTCTAAACAGATTTTTAATGAAATACTTTAGTAGTAAAAGTTTATATTATGAACTCAACTGAAGAATTAAATACAATTGTTAAATTAGTGTATCGATTTACTATCCTGGTTACTACTATTTGGGATAGATGGCGTAAAATAACCTTGTAACATCGTTTCCACGTTAAGTGGAAAAAACTACTAAAGGAGCAAAGTACTGCTTGTATTGTGGCATTAAAGCTTAGCTGACAAAGCGGCAGAACGGCACTCAGCAGTCGTCGGTTCAAATTATTCCCTCACAAATTAGATTTTTTATTACAATTTATTGAATAATAAGTATAGTTGGACACGTGGATATTTCCTCTGAAATAGTTCCTTAATGTACAATAGCTGGCACATATGGGCATATTAGCTATTTCAGAAAATATTTTTCTTTCTTCCTACTTATGTGTATTAAATTTATAAATACTGCGAAAGTATATCAAAAATAAACCCTAAAATCTGCTGGTTAAATACATTACATACATTTGACTGGCCGGTTGGCGCAGTTGGTAGCGCTCTGCCTTCTGAGCCGCTGGTCCCGGGTTCGATTCCCGGACAGGTCAGACATATGTGTGTATGAACATGTCCGCCTGTGTCTGGGTGTGTATATGTATATAAGTATATATATCAGTCATCAGGTTACCATAGGACAGGCTCTGCCTAGTTTGGGACCTGAAGACCTTGTGTGAATGTTAACAAATAAAAAAGTAATAAAAAAAATTGGTATATTTTGCTTTATTCTATGTTAATTTACTATTATTATCTAGCTTCCTATGGCAATCATAGTGTAACTACATGGTGTAAAAAAGTGCTGATTGCTGACACACACACAAACACAAAACTGGCAAACTTATAATATTATAAACGTGAAAGTTTGTATCTTTGAATGTTTTTTACCGATTTTCATAAAAAATTGCCACAGAAACAGATTATAGTCTATAATATCTAACAGACTATTTTTTTACGACTATTATATAACGGATATAATAATATAAGCATCCTTATAAAGCTAAGTTAAAGTAAATTTAGGTGATGAGGAAGAACCCAATTCGGTAATAGTAGACTTGGAGGTTCAAGTTTCTAAATCCGAGCTGAACTTTATTTATGAGCACCTATATATTCCTCGCTGGTGAGGTGAATCGTTGAATTCCTCACATAAGAGCAAAATCATTTGTCTCGTACCTTTAAATCTCTCGCCACGGTCACTATTCCATGAAATAATCAAGTGCGATGTAAGATAAATCATTAGTCAGTCAACGAACAACCCTTAAATCTCAGTTTTGGGGCCATCCATATATTACGTAGCACAAATTTAAAAATTCTGGACCATGTGAGATCCCCTTTCCCCTGGTGTGACGTCACACATGAAGCAATTGTTGTTCACAAATTTATTAAAATATTTTGACACATTCAAGCCTACTTTTAACGAAAAAGAAACTTATGGCAAATTATAGATACTGACTTTTCTGAGATACAATAATTCTAAGTTTGCGTTTTCTTCTTCGATCACATCGTCGCTTTCCGATGTGTGCTACATGCGGACTATTAGGAGTTAAAATAAGAATTCCATATGTGAACATCACAAAGCTTAGGACTCTCCCCACCCCTTGTCACACGATGTCACACTTCGTTGACCCCCTCCCTCCCCGGTAAGCTTTGACGTAATTTGTGGCCCCTTTCTTGAGTTTTCTTTGGTCTAAATCGCTAGCTCTGGATTAAAACTCATCACTCTCAACAAAAACCGATATTGCTTTCTTAGTGAACCAATAATAATTAATGACATCATTAAATTTTCTACAATTATTCAACTTTTCTGTATGTACGTACTACAATTTATATTTTAGTCATCCATGCAGACGTTACTCGAGCCGAGGTGTTTTGAAAAACCAACCGATGGTGTGTGTCATTCCAAGTGTTAGTTATTTATGAAACGATTTAGCGCACCTATTTGTGCAAACTGTTTTGTATAATAAAGTACAACTGTGCTCAAATTCTAAAAAAATCCATCAATTAATATGCTTTCAGAATATCCTTTTAAGAACGAAGTGTATGTAAGTGTAAGTATGTAATACCGGCTGGTTCGTGCAGAACACCTCGTCGGAGTCTGTTTAAGATTTCATTCCCTAATGTTTATATCACAATTAATCTTATAATAAAGTGACCAAAGTGCAATTCAAACACACTCCTTAGTATTGAATGAGCGTTTCACGCTTCGGACGTGTTGTCGCCTTCATTGGGTTTCTTAACGTAGCCTTCATCCTTTTCTGACAACGTGATGGAGTAAACTGAACTTTGGTCAGAAAATCTATCCCTGTTTCGGCGACTAAAGAATCCGCTGCGGTTCAGAGACGATATTGTTGAGATCGACATGTTATCCTTATCCGTCTGTGGAACCACCTTCCAAATCAACAAAGCTACACCACCGAAGGCAGCTACTACCAGGAACATCACCAACGCTACTTCGCCAAACATACCTGGAAGTAAAAATCTGGTTACAGACATGTGCATAGCATATATTACCTACGACAGGTTTAGTACATTTCATTTTATATTGGCCCTAATTCTGTTAATCACTCGAACTAGCTAAAATTCTTTAAAATGAAATAGCTCGAATCCTATTTACGCTAAAATTCAAATTCGCATCATAGCTCCACACTACGCTATCCCTAATATTACGCGAATTTTATTAAATTGCTGACAATCGCGGGTAGCTTTAGTTGACACCAAATAAGTGGCGAGTGATTTTACGTAAACTACCCGCAATTTTATAAAAAGATATCAATTTAGGGCTGTCATTAAAAAGTGTCTTATTAATTTGGACTTTATCATAACCATATAAGAATTTAACTTGCTTGTATTATTTTTCAAAAATTTAGTTTAGTTTGGTTGATCAAGAGAATCACTACCGTACAACAATACCAATTACAGATTTCCTCATAATCTATAGTTTTAGACGCACAAAGCGGGACAATTTATTCGGAGATAATCTTGATGTAGAATTGAAAGGATGTAAGTAGCAAAGATTGTTTTATTCTAACTATGCTTTAGGTCTAGAATTCATCCAGTACTTTATAAAGTATAACACTTTTTAAAGTACTGCATCAATACTGATAATAGATGGAAATTGGAAATCTGTGTGGATTGATGTGTTTTTGTGAGTACACCATACTGTTATACATACTTTGTTGAGTTTCTTCTTGTTTCGCTTCCAACCTCGCGGGCTGCAGCTCGTTGTAATCCAAATCCTGATTCTCGTAAGGCTCAACGGATCCCATTTGGGGCTTCGTACGGAGCAGAACATCTCCTGGGTGAGCTTTTGGCAAGTTGATTCCGGCCCTTACTGTCAGCGTCTCCGGCTTATAAGTGCAGAGAACTAGGAATCTGAAATGGGAATAACAGTCACTTTCTAATATATATAGGCGTCTTTACGTAGTTTCGCGTGTGACTTGCAGTATTGTCGCACAGTACGCTATTGAGTGTACTTACCGCCGAGTGCTATGAGTGAGTATCGGCAGATTCTCCTGCACTAAAACGTAGGTCGCGACTGTAGTGTCATTCACTTCAGAGCCGCATTCGTCGTGATGTATGCGCAAGGTGTACGCGTCTTGCGCGCTGTTAGGATTGCCCTGGACGGAGCAACGTTCCGGGCCCCCATCGACAGCCTCAACTGCAATTCGCCCTCCAAAGTACGGCCCCGTGGATACTTCCACCTCGCTGGCATGAGGCAGGCATTGAGTGGCGCGAGCTGAAACTGTCGACAACAATGTTATTGAACGGTGTCGAAAACTCCGGATATGCGCTATCTGTTGTGTGAATCAGCCTCGTTATGTAAATTGTTACGTACATCCCTTTGTGGGTACTATAATTATTTTGGAGCCGATGGAGTGCGGATCGGCGAGGTCGCGCGCGTCGCGCGTGACGGGGCGCACTTCGAACGAATAGGTGGTAGCCATCCGGAGCCCCACGATACGGGTGCTATACTGTCGTTCACGACGCGTGCTCGAGGTTGGGGCCTGCGTGCTTGTTGCGTTGGACTCTCTTATCTCGCTCTTTGCTGGGCTTGGATTTTGAGTCGTGGTCGTGATAGTTGGTGACTCGGTGGTCGAGCCTTTATTAGAGCTGCCTTCTTCCAAGTTGTCGATCACCTAAAAATATTGACATGTTAAAATGTTAAGTCTCAACTCGAGCACAAACCACTTGGCGGACGATCGGATTCATTGATAGGCAGGACTGTTTTTAACCTACTTCTAAAAGGGGAGGTTATCAATTTGGTTGTATTTTATTTATGATTTTTAACTCAAAATTACATCATTTATACTAAGAAAATGGTTAAAAAGTTTTAAAACTACGTAACTATTACCATTTCTTCTACTCGGATAGACTAAATTAAATTCCGAAAATCAATAAAGACGTTAAAATATTATCGTTTAAACTTTTTGAGTCTGAATACTATTTCTTAAACTATGTTTAAGCTTTCTTATTTTTCTATATATCCTATAACCAAAACTTATTAAAAACATGTTTAAATTCAATGCATGTTTAAACATAGAATATGAATGACATGATAATTATTCATAGCTGTCCAATATGAGCAATGGTGCTAGGCATATTTTATTATAGTAAATTATGCCTAGCAACACTGCCTTTATTCGTGTTATTATACTATCCTTAGTTTCTCCTTGTTCAGGTTTAAAACAATCATTGGCTTGAACCTCTTAACCTACTTGAAGTTTAGATTAAAGCAAACAAAAGAGATTTCGTTTTGTTTAGATCATTGTAATGTAACAAACCGACTAGGACTCACGTGATAAATACTGGAAAATTACTCTCCGACCAGTCTCGTAGTTTGCATTAGTAAAAATGATTTTTTTACTTATAAAGCTTGCGTTTGACAACTGTCTCATGATGACGTTGTCTAGGATGTACGTATTCAATCGTGACATGAAGCAACTTGAAGATTCCAAGATTGTACGTATCGGGAAACACAGACTGATGGTATATGATGTCTATGTATTGTGTATCTGAATGTATGTACCTACTACGACCCGTTTGCGAGACTCTCCCAGTCAATAGTTCTTAAACCATATAGATTTAATTTACATAACTCGTTACGAATACCTCTGCAGTAACTTTACTATAATCTCGGTGAACCTTTCCCTTCTAAAGAGCAAAAACTAGTGGTGCTCCATTAACACTTATGTACAGTAATGACTGGCGGGCATGCTCCTTGTCGCAGTCACGCTCCGCGCGCAAACTCCTCTCCATTATCTCCCGTTTTCTAGTACCGCCATTTTAAACAATTTAAAATACAATATTGTCTGCATATGATACCATCAAATAATTATGGAAGTCATAATCTTTTTACGGACCTCAATAACAATGAAAAATATATATTTCCGTCTTTAGAAGTTTAGACAATACAATGTAAAAGCTGAATTTTATTAGATGTTACTCTGAAAACTTATTATATAACAAAATAATATTATCTAATGCTGAGAAAGTTTTAATATATAAACCTAGTTTTATAGTGATCTTCACACTTTGCAAGCATGTATTGTGAAGATCTACATTCAATTTCCCATTCATAGGTCATTGGGCAAACTTAGACCCAGTTAATTTATTTTTACTACAAAAATCAAATTGGTATTAAATTGTTAAGTATTAGTAGTATAGCTTACACTTAATTTATTTAAATAGGTAAGTATTAAGCTACATATAGTTTAAATAATTTTACAAAGTTTGTGCATTATTGCACAAAGGAGGATGGCAGAACCAGCCTTGCTCCCGAAAAACGAAATGACAACCCGTTCATGTATTCTTTATAGTTGAAAATTTAGATTATATTTTTGTGGATTCCGTAAATAATTTGCATTATTTATAAAGTTGGGAATCAGAAGTACTTCTATTTTATTTATTTATCTGGTATTTGTAGTTTTCGAACGCACCCTAAACTTCTCATTATGTTTGTTGCGTTCGAATACTTACGCTCTGAAATTAATTGTTATTGTTACTCTATAATCTGTAGTCAGCTGCTCTGTAGACCCGGACTGCGTTCATAAACACACCCATGTCTAGTTTATTCCCGAATATAGTAATCTATATCGGTAGCGCGATCCATGCAATATTACTCTCTCTGTCTACGATGCTATAGATGGATAGCGATCCATTGAATGGTTCGCATATGGACGTGTAGTTAGCATACTGATACAGATGATTTTCCATGATAACTTTTTACTCCCAACTTCTAGGAAAATGATTGAATATACAATATACAATGTATTTATTGCTCTATCGATACGTATAAGTTTCATTCATGAACGCGGTTTTTTTCTTCTAGGCTGCAAATATATGGGAGTCTGCCATCCTCCTTTGTAAAATTATTTAATTATTATTTATATATCTTACTTTGGTTCGACATCGGTATTGCCCCCACGCTTGCAACTCACAATAATGGACTTGAAATGCCAGCAGCTTCGGTTTGTCCTCCTCGTCCACATTACCATATTCCCATCGGAGTCGCACATCTCGAAAATCCGGCTCCCCAATCAAATGCAGCACCTCTGAAAATAAAACCATTATCACTTTCCTTAATTGGTGTTTGATCCTATTATGTGTTCCTTAGCCTCAATACGGTCTGATGAACAGGCCATATGCAGCCATCCGGGCGTGCCATTAACCCAATGACTTGCTCACTGGGCCGTTCCCTCTTCTATAACCACTATCGGTGCGCGTAATGGGATACTACTCCAGCGTTTTTCAACCTTCTGAATACGCGGCCTTTTTACTAAGGATTTAAATAATTTTGAGAAGTGCCCATGATATTACAAAGGCTCACGGGTGTCTATGTGTACATTTTATACTTTTCTTCTAGTGGAAACACGGTTCAATCCAGTGACATTAAAGAACTTTCATTATTTCAAAGGCATTTGTCGTTACCGCGAGAATTTTTGATAGAGGAAAAATATCGCTCGTGAATATTTATTCACTAATAAATTACCAAATAAAATGAAATTTTGTTCAATCAGAATGAACCTTCATGACCTGCTCTGAAGTGGTATTTTTTAAAGTATATTAGACATGTAGGACTTTCAAGATTCAAGATAAGCGGAAAAGACTCAAAGCTGTCTATTTAGCAAATGGTAAAGCCTTAAATTATTAGCTCCCCTCTCCAGTTTCACCATTATAGAGCAAAATAGTATAATGGTGAAACTAAAGACATATAAGCTTCGATTTGAAAATCTTTATTTTATAAGATTTTTACTTGTTTGATACTAGAATACGTCACCACGATTTGACAACTATCAAAAATAATAAAGTTATAAGTAGTAATAATAAAGCAAACTTGCTTTTGTATTTTGCATTTAGTACCTACATACAAACACGTACTATATTTTACCCCTTTGTGTAAGTCTTTGAAGCCCTATAGAAGGTCGCGACCCACAGTTTGAAAAACACTGACCAGCGCCACCGGTTGTGCGTTGGATCTTTAAAGTTATGAGAATGATACAAACTTGTAGCTCTTATGTTACTAGACCGAATCTAAAGCCCGAGGCGAGGTCGACCCAAACACGCTCGCTTGTCATTCAAAGAGTTGATTAATTTTGATGATGGGTTAGGTCGATCTAAGAGAATGTTAATGAAATATATTCTTCATAACATTTAAATTTCCTAGTATACCTATCAGATACGAAAAAAATTGTCACAGACATGTCGGTTCATATAATAAATGCGGTTCCGTGACTGTCATTATAGTGACACTTGTTGAACTGTAATTACGTATTTTACGAAGGCAATGCCGTTTTAATTCCCACGTAGATAAGTATTTTGAAGTTATTTTTTATTACTTATTCTTTTTCCAATAGTTTCAGTGAGCAAAGATGTTTGTTCTGGGGTCTAGGATGTTTGTTTAATGTGAGTGTGTATTCATACCTCCCGGGACACATGGGATACTAGTGCGGGATGTGAGTGAATGCGTTTCTATAATTATATAATATATACCTATATTAATGTTGTGTTTCTTAATTCTGCAATTCCCCGAATTTGTTTGTTTGTGACAGCGTTTTTTTTATAAATTACTATACTTAAGCTTGCGTTTGGCCACTGTCTCACCTGATGTTAAGTGACGACGCGGTGTGAGATGGAGCTTGTAAGCCTAGAAGGTACTATTCACTCGAGACTAAAGTGGATTGTTTAAAATGTATAAAGGATGTACATAAATGTATCCGTTCGCATCCTTTATTATAAGATTAAGGAATTCTAAAAATTACTGATTCACCTCGAGCCGTTATTATAGCCGTAAAATTTCAATCTGTAATGAAGCCTTTAGCTATGGCTATTGCCTGGCCCCGTAATAAATATTGACTAGGTAATGAGAAATATATTATCTATGTACTTGCAAATCAATGTAGTAGCTCGTTCTTACGAGTCGAGGAATCTCTTAAATGAATATGCTCTACTGGGACCGCTCTATCATCACGGACAGGACTATTGTTGCCAATAAGCCTGATATCGTTTTGGTCGACCGGTCTCAACACCGGGCAGTGCTCATCGACATCACCATCCCGCATGACGAGAACCTCGTAAAGGCTGAGAAGGACAAACTCAGCAAGTACCTTGACTTAGCTCACGAGGTAACCGCCATGTGGGATGTTGACTCGACGATCATTGTCCCGATAGTCGTTTCGACGAACGGCTTAATAGCGAAGAGCCTCGATCAACATCTTAAGAGGCTCTCGCTAGACGGTTGGATTAAGGGTCAGATGCAGAAGGCGGTACTCCTTGAAACGGCGCGTATTGTCCGGAGGTTCCTCACTCTGCGGCCCTAACCACCGGTAGCTTGGGCCCTGCCCCGCTGCTGGCGGAACTCTAGGTTTAGGTTTTTTATAATATCTTTATTAATTTTTGTTAAGGATATTTATACTGTAATAAAACTAAACCTAAGAAAAAAAGAAAATAAAGAGATAATAATAATATTATCTAGAAAGTAACTCACAAGGCCAATGTTTCATCTGGCTGGATCGGTTCTTAATTAGCATATAGATAGGTATATTTTTAACGCTGTGTGAGATCCTGTCACATACGTAGGTATTAATCGTCCCACCTTTCACTTTCTATATAAAGTGAAATTAGTGTTTTAAATTGTATCTTTCTTATCTTCTAATATCGAAACCTGTCATTTTACTTTTTTACGATTTAATTTATTCGATGACAATTCTAAATAAGACTATTTCTATATTATTGAATATTGCTCGAACACGCCAATTGGAGATGCCACACTAGTTTTAGAACGAATGTTTTGGACGACTGACCTTGATGAATCGAATATTATGGTATGGAGGGGGGTTCATCGCGCGTGACTCACATATAGACATTATATAGTTTATAACATGCAAAATCCATCATGTAAATGTTCCGCTGTACTGAACATAATAACTTTTTCAATATATCAGGGGCTCACCCGCCTAAAATTATTGCTTTGACTATTGCTATAGTTTTCTACTTTTTTCCGTCTTTTCGAACCTAAGAAAGTCTGCCAATCACTGAGCGCTGCCAGGTTAAGAAGCGACCACGCACAAGGCCCTGTAGCCCTAGACGAAGTAACGTTCTACAAGCGCTAACGCTGAGAGAAACATACAAAATGTAAAATATTAACACTTCAAAGCGATATGTCACGTGATCAACGAAAAGTAATATTTATCGCGGATAGAGAAGGAGAAATGCTATGAAGCAATGCATCTTGTCTAGGCCCACAGGTGGTACCAGTTTAGATTTTCTCGTTTTACTTCAAAAATTTTTTGCTAAATCATGATAAAATTACGATTCATATCATCATCATTACCATCATTGCATTTACATTTCATATCACTAACTATATTATGATGCTAACCCATTTTTATATATAGTCATTTTCGTCATAGAATAGACAAGAAATAAAAATATTTTCTTTGGGTTATTTATTTTATGATACTTTCGAATAATGAGTTCGAGGAGTACAAAGGACTGCTGTAGGTTATTTTTGAAGAATCTCCGCATGTCTATTAGCGACGTAGACGTTACTGCTCCAAAAATAAATTGAATTAACATGATTCATACAATTAGGTTTATCATACAATATCACCGACAAAGTTAATACAACAGTTGAAATTTCTCTTAATATTAATGTCTCTGTGTTACTTTATATTCTTTTGCACGTTGCTGCGTGTTCATGTTGACCAATATGTAGGTGGGTTATACGTTATGATTGTTATGAGCCTATAAAAATCTGGGTAATTTTGCCGATTGGCCCGTTAGCCCAGATATGATCAACGAAACCAGAAGTCGACGGCAAGTAAAACCAAAACATGGATTTGCAGTGGCATTTGCATATTTAGTGCCATCTATGGCTTCATTTGCACGCGCCCTCGCGACTCCGCGTTCCGAAAGGAAACATTATCGCTGTATCGCGGCGGATAACAAACACATAGTGTGTTCAGGCAGCAGTCCTTTAGAGCCAGTATGCATTCTAGGTCTAGGTTGATAACATCTTCGACGACAACGTCACTGACCATCAAGTGAGATAGTGGTTAAACGCCAGATCTACTTAAGCAGAAAAATGTTACTTTATATAATATTGAAAATAGCCGACCTGGCAAACGTTTTTCTGACGTGAATTATCGAAATGTCAAAGTGACACGACACTTTTAAATTACTTTACGTCAATGATCGGACGGTTTAACTATTTGGATATTTGTTCATACAAAAATATTAACGAGATTTTTATATGTATAGATATTAGAAGAGTATTCGAATTATGTAAATAACGTGTAGGCCCACGCAAACAAATGCATGAATGCAAATCGCTGAATTAATTATGTATTCGGAGCTGTGATCAAAAGGAAATTAAAACTTTCGTTGAATTTGATAAATCTTGTTTTTTATTATTTATAGATAGTTTATATGATTCATAGTTCATATGATTATAGATATTCGGCTGCCGTGGCGGTACCGGCCTAGAATATTACCTACTCCCCCATCTCTTCCCGTGGGTGCCGTAAGCGTCGGCTAATGGATCACGTACCAGGTGGGCAGCAGCGCCTTCTGAGAATAGGAAACAATACGGCGCTCGCCAACCCGCCTGCCAAGCGTGGCGAGTATTGGTAAATCCCCCCTGTATGGGGAGGTATATGTCCAGCTGTGGACGTCCTATGGCTGCGATGAATGATGATGAAATGATGATATTCGGTTGATCGGTATGTCACTTGATGACCTAGTGACGATGAAGTCGAGAGTGGAAACGCGCTGGATCTAGAAATGTTAACTAGGTCTAAAGGAGCACTGTCTGAACACATTGTGCGTTGAGTCACTGGACTAGATACAACTTAGGCAAGCGCCCAGCCAGTAGTTTTATTTTTCGAATGATTTGTGCCTAACTAGAAATATATTGTGAAAACCAATCTTGCTGCACAACCACCAGCCTGATTGCGACTAAAGCAAATTATGTGCATGCACCTAATTTATCCGGGCACGCCCTAGGATCCACGATATCATTGATCGTCCAATAAAATACCTGTTTTAGCGTATTCCTTCTCAAATACCAGAAACGCATCGTAGAGACCTTCGCCAAATTAACCTATCTCTAAAACAATCTAGGTTCAAGATTGGTGAATCTAGCATGTGGTCTAGGGCAACCCCAAATCACCTCCCACTTCTGGACACATTTATACTACTATGAAATAAAGGAGCAATACTAAATTTTGTATTATATTGTAATGTAAAAATGTAATTCAATACTTGTTATCCGGCATGTAAAGGTCAAATGTCATAGAAGAAGTCAAACGTCACGGTATTTAAACTTTTAAGTGCCATATACTAACTAAGTAAATCCACACCATTCCATACTTGAAAAATGCTAATTGTACAAAATAAATCATAATTGAAATTTGGACATCTCAACTTCCGCCATAAAGTCCTATTCAGTAGTTAACGACCTATCATATCTGCATGTCGTGCAAAGCGTGCCGAGTTATTAAACGTTAATCGAGTTAAATTTGCAACGCGCATTCATTCATCATACGAACACCGAACCAATGCCTAATGCGGAGCTTCATGCATCTGCTAATCTAAACTGCACGTCAACATGAAATCGTTACAAGGATTAACATTCCATTCCATTTAGCAGTATTAAATACTTACATCACCTTTATAATATATTATAATTATTATTATTATTCATTATATTCCTACTAAGCGTATATATATTATAATACAGACACACTGGTACTTTAAGCAGATACACACTTTGCTAAAGTTGCCTTTACCGAAAACCATCAATGGCTTGCCGTTGATGGGGATCGAACCAGCATCCGCGGGGTCGATAGCTGTCGCTCCACCGTGGACGCTATGATATCTTCATTATCGTTGAAATTCTGTATGGCGACTGATTGACGGCCGACGTTACAATGGTTGTCATCGCTTCAATGACCCGTGAATGACCCGTGTGATGAACACTACCGCTGCCGAATCGCAGCGTGAACCAATGGAGCTCAGCACAACTGACATCACTTATCTAGTACTTGCAGACCGCCCTGGCTTCGCACGGGTATAAAATTTCAAAATTGAAAATTATATAGATCTCGATTTTTGTGAAAATATAATATAGACACTGTCACCCGGGAATAGTGTAGCTTTCCAATAGTGACAGAATTTTTTAAATCGGTTCAGTAGTTTTGGAGCCTATTCAATGCAAACAAACAATCAAATCTTTCCCTTTTAGCATAGACAACGTTGATACAGAGGAAGCATAGTTTGTACGGACGGTACAGGCGTTATTCAATTGTTTATATGACTGCGATTTGATGATTGTAATTTCTACTTTAGGCACTGATGTTTTTTTTATATTTTATAGATAAGTACCACTTACCATTTTATAGATATCACTTGATGGTCAGTGACGACTATGCGGTCATGTAATCACATACCTAGACTGGATCTCAAGGACTGATACTCACACTATGTGTCAGTTTTTTAAATTTGTGTGTGGTAGCTAGTCAGACAGGTACTCGAAGGTACCCTTACCACCATGCTGGGAGGTTGATAATGGAGTTACTCTCACCGGAAGCTCAAGCTCAGCCGTTGGCGGGGTTCGAACCAGCGTCCATCAGTTTGACAGGTGGCGCTCCCACCGCTGAGCTATGATCGCTTCGAGGTACAATTATACTTACTGTAATTGTAGGTACAGAGGTACATTACTTTGACATTGTTCGCGCGCCTAACCCGCTTGACCCGCGCTGCAAACCTCGCCATCTATAGTAGCTATGGCTATAATAATTATGTAGGGACTATACGATGCCGACTGAACCGTAACATCTTTCTATTGTGAGTTGTGAGCACTGACATTTTATAATTATGTGCTTACATCATGTATGATAACTCCAGGGTAATTTGTACTACCCAGTATGCAACGCACTGCCTAGAATAACTACCATTTTCCGCTGTCAAAACAACGATTATGTATTTTATTATCATTATCTCTAATAAATAAATTTTCTTATCACAAGATCAATCTTACAGCCAAAATTACACAGAGACAGAAATAATCAAAGTTATCATAGGGTTAACTACTGTAGTTTACTAGTGTGCGTTGTTGATTTAGCAATTTTCAAAGAATCTTTGACCGAAGAAAGAATAAATATTGATGAAGATGAATTTGATAGAAGCTTTACCGGATACCGAATCGCCATCGGCCGATCGGGTGAGCACGGCACTATTCGTTTATCTCTATGAGTGAAGCTAGTGTTTCATTATCTTATTAAATCTTATACTGATTATTACCAATACTGGCTCTTAAAGAATAATCATTACAAAAGCAAGGATTGTAAGCGAAATGCGTGAATAGATGAGATAGAGTTTTTCGGAAGCTGATCTTACATACGAAGAAAGGCAAAGCCGTTTGTTGCTTCTTAACAGAGAAATTGGTATTCATCATATTATGCACTTAGTGCAGTTCGAGTATTCATTTTCTTTGTTCTGAAATATAAAATTGATGATGCTCTTTGTTATGTGGATGAAATAAAGGACATTTAAACTTTAATATCGTATTTTTTAAATCCGGTATCTGGCCGAATATTCGTTTACTGGTTCGTTACTGGCTCGTATCCGGACAGATTTTATGTTTAGACCGGATGGTTTCCGAATTTCCGTTTCATCTCTTATATTGACTCAATATGCTGAGACCGATAACACAATCCGTTTTTTTTTAATTCCATAAGTACATATATTATCTATACCTAAATAATAAATTATTTACAATTCAGAAGGTACGAATTATAATTTTCACACAAAATTCACACATAACTCGCTCACCAAGCGCGAGCGATTAAATCAATCCTGCCTTACGATTAGGGAATTTATAACCGTACACTTTTGATGTGGTAGGTTCTGCCAGCTAAGAGAAAATATAGTGGCTAAAGTAAAATGAACAGCAGACATTATCAGGGCATATCATTAACTGTAATTTAATTCGAAAACAATTCATTTCTGCTTTCGATTCGTATAATAAATAATGCATAACATTCGACATCATTGTGGGCAGCGAGTGGCGCGGAACGGCTCCGACAAACGAGTGAACAATGAACGTTCACGCGTTCCAAGCGAACTTCCTGCGAGCTTTATGGGGCCATCTGATTTCATGGTGTCAACGCTGGCTACCGCAACATATGTGAAGTAACTAATGTTTAGCGTATCATAATCGTGTTAACTGTGAAGCAGGCAAATGCGGCCGCTAGGCTAAGACATATTATTATTCGCATACGTGTTGCTTTTTAACCGACTTCAAAAAAGGAGAAGGTTGTATGTTTTTTTAAATTTTTTTATGTTTGTTACCGTATAATTTTCGACTGGTTGAACCAAATTTGATTATTCTTTTTTGAAAGTTGGTGCTTCCCGTGTAGTTTCATTTAAATTTCATTAAAATCTGTCAAGCGGTTATTGTATTACACTCCAATTACTGAAAAGTGACGCATACGTCGATGATATTATAGTTGCGGGTCGAGAAATCTTTGAACATATAATGACGATTAACCCCTTGAGTAGCAAAGATCAATAAAAAGGGTATTTTTTTTAAAATAAAAAATGGAACCGATTACACACTCAGAAGTATGAAATAACTTGTCGAAGTCTAATTTTTTTGAGACTTTTAAACCAAGTTTATGACTGTCCCATCATAGCCATAATATTATTTTTAATCAAATAATACATTATTAACCATTTTAACTATATAATTAAAGAAAAAACTTATAAAAATAGTAGTAAGATTCAGGCAATTGATGAAATGATTCATGCACTACGACAAGGGTGTACTAAAGCATTATCCATTTCAGCATCACTTGATACAATAGGTTTCGATCATATAAATTATGTCAGCTAGGTAGACTGACTTCTTGTAATGTAACAAACCGACTAGGACTCACGTGGTAAACACTGTAAGCCCGCCTGGCACGATCATAACTCCCAGATGAAGAACTGCAAATAAGTTCGAAACTGGTCGGAGAGTAATTTTCCAGTGTTTACCACGTGAGTCCTAGTCGGTTTGTTACATTACAATTATGGAAGAAACTCGCGATAGTTTTCAGACTCAGACTGACTTCTTTTTACATATATCATAATTAAATAATACTTATGTCTCTCAGCCTGATTCCGGACACACTCCATGAGTATATGATATACATCTTTGGGCTTATCGCTCACTTCACAGTTAGGTGACGACACTTTGCCCATCGTAATATGTGCGAACTTCCTAAGTGAGCAGAGCGCAAAATGTTCTCGTAAGAGTTAAAATTGTTCAATTACATTCATATCTGGAACACCGTTTTGTATCGCTACATTCATGTTTTCAGATTATTTAAAAATCAAACAGAGAGCCATAACGGCCAAGCGACCGACACGGTCGCCACGTGACAACGTTCCTTTTTCTATCTCTAATGTTTTCTCTTCTCTCACTAAATTTGTTCCGACAACGTGCCCAGTAAAAGTGTTTATAAACTATCATTTCACTCTAAACTTCAAATTCACTTGCACAGATAATGATTATATTCTATACTTCCTTCTGTTTTTATTATTATTGTAAGAAAAAATATTTACCCATAATTATCGTAAAAGGTAGTACTAGACTGCTCATAAAATTGTGCAAAAAATAGCTATGCGTATGGAATACGGCCAGTATTTATTGGTTATTGTTTTTTATTTAAATCTTATTAAATTATATTGCCGTACACATTTTATTACAAACCCGAAGTATTTATATGATTATTATATTTAATGGAACTGCTCCGGGAACACTTTCGCTGGATTGATAATTTACTTTTTATGTAATAGGTGGTAAACAAGCAGACGGACCGCCTGATGGTAAAGGACTGTTTCAAATTTGACGTAAAACCGGAAGACAGACCGTCAAATACAGAAAGAAAGAAAGAAAGAAAGAAAGAAAGAAAGAAAGAAACCACATTTATTCAAGACACTCACAACACACATTACACAAGAGATACATACAAAAACAATAAAATAGAATATCTAATAATAGAACTAGATGTCTCAGCAGTTAAAAATGTATTCGAATAAAATAAGTGAATTCTAATGAAGAGATCCCGACATCTTGAACACATGATGAGGAACCATTCACAAGATTTTACATACCAATTAGGAGGCTCCACGTAAGCACGATAGTTTCGCGCGTGCAATAATGTGAGAGTATATAAAGTTTGAAAAAGTTCCTTCAAATAATTTGAACGTAAGTTCCGCCTAGCATGTTGTTATTGCAATAAACCGTAAAACTCTTGAGTTTGAAACAAATTTGGCTTAGTTCGTTTGCAACATTTCGGCAGGATTTTACCAACCACAGACAAATCATACATAATTATACATACAATTGTATGACAGTAACCTAGAGATACATTTTTAAAGTAAGCCAACCAGCAAAACAAAAATAAAATATGTCATTCCCAATCTAAACGCGTAGCACATCACCGTCCGATTTTCTGAACCACGTAAATTGCCACCATTATAATCTATAGGTATACCATTGTTGGCCGTGCGTGTATAATGACAGTTTTTACCGCATTCAATTAAAAGTGACCCACTGACGTCGACGAGAGAGCAGAACAAAGCCTCCTACCGAACTGTGTACCACAACAAGGCGGTTACTTGTCACAATAGCGTTTAGCCAAAACAAATTGGGACAGCCGAAACCGAGACACACGCTCATAGATTAATTCTGAGTTGTAATTGATGTTAACCGGATTCCTGCATCCATCAACCTTTATAATCATTTTATTTTATGTAGGCTGAATATCTCCATCGCAGGATGGTTGATTGAGGTTTTTTTTTAATAATATGTGATAACGTAAATAAGTAGCAGCCGCAATTTGATTGAATTGCAAACGAAAACATGAGATATCATGTTTTCAAATTTCGAACAGGGCGAAATATTACTCGACCACGAGTTGATCGATGTACCGTGAACGGTCTATAAATTAATATAATGAGAATGGCATAGATAAAAAAGAGGCTGTTACCTAAAATCGTAGATCCTTCTACGCGTACAATGATGACGGAGTACGTATTGGTTACGATTGACTCTGTCACCTTTGGTACCTATCCTACAAGATCGTGATGTATATAGTTACTTATCTATGATCGTGATGTTGAAAATCGGATTACGTTATTAATCGCGTGGACGTCATATAAAATATTGTTGACAGTTGCGTGCCCTTTCTTTGCTTCTTATATAGAAAAACTCCATGGTCTACTTTACTTGACATTTATATAAAATTAAAATAAGTGACTTAGAAATCATTGAAAAAAGTTCAATCAGGGATAAGGATAGATAACACATCTAATACAACTAAACGAGCAAGTTTTGTATACACATACACATAATATTCGTTGGTATTTCAGAAAAGCATTGAAGATTTCGAAGACATTTATTATTACAAAATCTTTTCTTTCACTTTTGGTAAATTATTTTATAATCGCTAATTACCAGACGCCAAACAAAGCTGTTGTCCATTTATTAGATTACTAGTAGCGTTTCGCTGTTTACCCCGAGTGGATTACGGGTTTCTCGCTACCTCAATTATCCCACGGGAACTATCCGGGATAAAAGTAGCTTATGTGTTAACCCAGGGCTTAAACTATCTCCATACCAAATTTCATCGAAATCGGTGTAGCCGTTTGAGTGTGAAGAAGTAACAAACATACACACAAACTTTCGCATTTATAATATTAGTAGGATAGGATTTTATGGGATTTATTGCGTCTCATAAAACATAAATTTCCCACAATTTTTAAGACTTATATCCCCGTAATTACATGCAATAAGGTAGCGAGAGGTCATCGCCAGACGAGCCCGTTATGACGACTGAGACATGACTCATGACTGTTGACACTTGCGATGTTCGAACAGATCCATCGAAATGATGACCTAGCACAACCCGACCTACATCGCTCTACAGAGGTGAGATGCCAAGATATGACAAGAATTCGTTGAAGATTTTCTGTTGCCCTTTACAAAACAAAGTTGATTGTCTATGTATTTTTTCGGAGAAGTTGTATGCGGCCATTCCTCTCTTGTGAACTCTACGTACGAATCAGAGTTTCATGAGTAAAACCCTAATGATTTCTGAGGCAAACTAAGCAACTTTAGACGGATTTCATTCATCACGCACAGTGTGTTTATTAGTTTATTATTAATCCCGATTCATTTCACTGAAGTGATTGTGGTCTCAAGTATACTATTCTTTAATCTTTCGAGCGTAGATTAAAGTCTCAATGTAGTCCAGTCAATCTAGACATTTGAAAGTATGCACCTTCGAAAATCGCAACAAGCTGAAAATCAGTAAAATTGTTCAAAACATACCAAAACATTAAAAAAATAGTTTCCCCATCATTCCCGTGTATGGAAAAAGTTTTACTTAAGGTCAACGTTTTTCACGGGATTCAGCAAAACGGTAAGTTTTATCAAAAAAGTACCCCAGATAAAAACTGTACATCTTAAAATTATCTATAAAAAATGTATTAAATACATTATAAAAAAAAAAAAAATATTAAATACTTTTGAATCGTTGTATCTCAGAAGCGGTGGCTTGCCGGAAAAAAAGTATTTACATATTTATACTTAGATAATTTTATGATCTACAATTTTTGTTTGGGGTACTTTTATGATAATACTTACTGTTTTGCCTAAATCGCAAAAATCTTCGTCTTCTTGGTGACGCTGTCGCTACAGCTGCAGAATCGCAAGAAGCACAAGATGACTGTCTCGTAATTTATTACTACGAGTAAAGAAATAACAACCACTTAAAGACGTAACTGAGAACATAATCCTTTGCACATTAAGGCCTGATTACTATGTTAGAAGCGCGGTGGCCGACGAGTTACCTACTCACCACCGGTGCCACCGAGAAATAGCTACGGGTAACGGCCACGTCAATAGCCAAAATAGATAACCGTTTATGGTCACAACATGAAGGCCCATCCAAATGGTTACCGTTTCGAACAATTTTTATGGGTGGTTATGGTATAGCTCCCCGTGGCATCCCCGCGGTCGGCATGTAGGTTATCCGCAAGTAGAACTATCCTATTCTAATACTTTTTTGGATATTATACATGATTGTAATCCTTCGTCCTGATTCAATTCAAATTATTTTTTTAAATACAAAATTACTTTTAAACCTTATAGGCTGATAGATGAATAAATACACTGCAGATCCAAAATAGCAGACTTTTTTTTTGTAATTCTAGCATTTATATTAACACTAGTAACGCCCCGCGGTTTTCACCGCGTGATTAGGGTTTTGCGATACATCAATTATTTCACAGGAATCATACATTTTACCGATATAAAAAGTACCTTATGTGCTATTCTAGACTATAATCTATCTTTTTGCCAAATTTCATCCAAATCCGTCCAGCCGTTCTGACGGGATTGAGCACCAAACATCCATCCATCCATCTAAACGTGGGATTTGTTGGCGATGTTCTATAGATTATTGCTCTGCCCGCAGGAGAGCAATAAACTCGGTGTTACAGAAGGACCATATGGTCCATCCTAGATATTCGGCTTACTTAACTATAAACCTTGTGTCTTCGCCGAAAACCAGCACTAATTTTTCTATCTTTATTTGGCACAATGCTGATCCAAGATCTATTCAACCTGACTAAAATTAAGAACTCTTTCTGCAATAGTGACAGTCCTCTACTCATGTTCTATCTTATTACGTGAGTATGGAAGAAATGTTACTATACTCTAGTTTATTTTTTGAAGTAATTCCGAGGTAAGGTTAAGGTGGAGGTCAATCGTAACTCGAACGGACGTTTTGTTTCCGCATACACTTCAATTTCTTTTTATTTTTGTAACTTTTAAAGTAAGTAAGTAATCATTTATTCCCAGAAACACAAAATATACAAATAACATAAACATATTCTATAAAATTAAAGTAACCTAATAAATTTAATTATTATGCAAGTAGGTACATAGTTAATTTGCGGCTCTAGCCACCAATCTGGGCTTGTAGTAAACACCCGTATCTTGGTAATTAGTAACATATAATGTGTCTCTATGTTAAACATTACTACAAGTTGTCATGAACTGACAAGCTACATAATTCAAAACGAAGCTAATTTTACAAGATTTTGAACAATAAATCGGTCATACGTCTTGCGTTATATTGCTATGATATGCATGCATGCATGTGTGTGTGCGTTGTGCGTGCTTGCGGCGTGTGTTTTCGTGCAAATTAAGACAAAATATTTTTCTAGCTATTCTACTGAAGCTGATTAACAGTACCTTGATGATAGTGGAAATATATTGAGCGACTAGTTTATCCTGTTATATAAATCGTGAGCTGATTATATTGGAATGACACAATATGCATAAAAAGCGGAAATAATCCTATATGTTTCCCAAAACTCGAGTGTATGTAAGTACATAACATCAAAATATGACATATATTCTTTTCTAGTAGATATTATGTGTATTCTAGGCGGCGTGCGTCATTTGGCATAAGGTGAAGCATTATCTAAACGCCTGACTATATATAATAAAAAAAACAATGGGAAAGTTTCGGTCAGCAATAATTTAATACAAACACACATTTTGCATGACAACTAAAGGTTATTCCCGTTTCTCGATGACAAAAAAGGAATTATTTATGTGTCTGCAAACTCCATTTGGTATCATTTAGCGTGGGTCGGGTCCTTAAATAGAATGAGCGCAGCCGTGTAAGCACAGGAGGCCGTTATTGGTATACCTATGTTTATTCTGACATACGATTTGTTTCTCAAATGACAATAAATAGCTACTAAGAATGGAAGAATTGGGTTGGAATGGATGGTGGTTGTTGAACTCTGGCCAGAAGTCCCAGTTAGCGGGAAACATAGTTTGCGCACCGTAGTACACGACCACTACCGGATTTATAGTAGAGGCATCCGTGTACAACGGTGCCTAGCCCACTATACCTTCTATACTCTACCTTCTATAATTAGTATACCCACCTATAAATAGTTAGGATTGGTGCGATGTATTGCATAGTTCATGGAATCGTCATGATTCCATCATAGATTTGATAATCGTAAAAATGTGTTCACTGTGTTACTTCAGCTCAAAATTATTTATTCAATTTTGGCATCTACGACGCACTTATAAATGCCAAAAAATTAGTATCTAATATTCAAGAAGAATGAAGCCGCGTTCCAAAATAAATTGAAGAGAGTACAGAAAAAAGAAGCTTATCTTCAAATTTGCTTAACAAAGTGTTTGTTACATACATTTTTACATATTCAATTACTAACTCATAAATATAGTGACTTGGCAGACGTGGAGCATGCCAAGCATCTGTGTCGTCTAAAAATATTCTCTTGTAATCATAGTACCTATCTATATTTTTAATCAATTAGAACAGAACCCTCGGTACGCAACGCTGATTCGCACTTGACCAGATTTTATTAAAGTTTTTTTATTTTTATCTATCCAGTGGTAATTTGTCAACCGGTTGCCTTGCAGCAAAAAGTAACCTTACCATCCATAGTTGTTTACATTTTAAATTTCAAAGCATCACTAACATCACATAATATATAGTAGAGCCCACGGTTGTCAACATAAAATAAGATGAGAATACATTTAACGCCTGACACAATATTATCTACAATAAATAAACAAACATAAAAAAGTGTAGAATGAAAGTAAAGTATAGATAGACAATTAAATTTAATAAAAAGTCAATTTTACGTGATATAAGTAATGTGAAATAATCATTATGCATGATAATTATAGAGTCCTGCTACATCTTGTATTCTTATACACAGGTCCTGAAGACATAGGTCCTGAAGGACCTATATTGTAGGTACATAATAATGGGCAAGAGCGAAATCGCCTATGACAAGTATTTTTTACTTAAAAGGAGATTTCATCCAAGTGAATACAATGTATTTTTTGTGAACGCAATAAAAACATTTTATATTTATATTTAATAATACAAAAAGAATATCGGAAAACTATTAGCCATATTATCGATTAGCACGTTTGAATCACTGAAAGTAAAATCTGGAAACCAAGTAGTCTTTAACACGACTAGTGAAATATGCACAATGGGATTTTAATGGATCAGAAATGTCAGCCAATCAATCATAACATTGTGCTTGCATTTGTATTGAACACATGTGACAATCCGCCGCTGCCGCAGATGGTCAGCGTTGATAAGTAGACGTAAAATATAATTATCAGCTTATTATTGCGACGGCTAGTCAAACGCGTTCAGCGAAAGCAGTTTCACACATAACCCATTTAGAAACTCAAAAAAAGAGTATCTCAAGTGTGTTTCGTCGCGACAGTTCACTCATTAGTTGGCAGTGATTTATAAGTGACTCTTAACTTACTTGAAGTTATGAAAGTGCACGTTTTTTAGAATTCCGTAGGACTACAAGAAACCTTTTACAAGTTCGTTCTGCTCATTCGCATCTTTTAAGTAGAATTTACACACTAATACATCCTACAACAAAAATGATTAAATGTTAAATAAATGGTTAAAATACCCTTTTTTAAGTTATCATTTATTGTAATTTCTTTACTTATATAATTACTAATATAAGTTATTTTAATTAAAGTAGCATAACATATTTTTATTCATCATTAAGTAGATGTTACACCCACCTAGGTATTTTATTATGATATTATATATATGTATGAGTTATTATTATTATTATTCAACGTGGCAATGCTGCTAGCATTATGGGCACGCTGCCAGCCGGTAGCGGGTTAGAACATTTGAGTTATCTATATGCTACCAATAGCTAGTGGATTGCTCAAATGTTATTGTAGTAGCTGCAGTATTGTAATTATTTATTAGTGTTTTATTTTAATAAAAGCATTTGCCCCAAGAAAACAAAGTATGAGTTTGTTTTACAAAAATAAAATAAATATCGATTTAATACCCCAACAATAGATTACGTGGAAATTAATGCCTGATCGAGCCTGGACTTTCGAATCGCCAAGTTAAAATATTAAAAGAAATGTTATGACGTTTGTTTCCGGTGGCTTCAATACACGAGAACAATTTTTAATGCTGAATTTTTTCGTGTCCGTTCAAAATAATTCACGGGGCTTAAGAAATGAGCTATGTTCATGAACAATCTACCTATCTAAATTATGCTACTTAGAAATATAGATATCTAATTATTTTCACGCTGATTGACCTTACTATAATAATTTGACAAATGTGTAATAATATCAAATCAAAGGAACTGCACGTTTATTTGATAAGTTCATAACATAATAACTTTTAATGTGAATTATATATTATATAGAAATTTCAAAATATATAACATGTTCTAGTACAAAGGTCTTATTACTAAGTACTAAGTCTTGATGTCAGAAAAAGCAATTGAATGCTATGTGTTAAATTTATATATTACTAGCTGCGACCCGTGGTTTCACCCGCGTGAAATACGGTTTTCCCGCTAACTCAATTATTCCACGGGAACTATTGTTTGTCCGGGTTAAAAGTAGGCTAAGTGTTATTACAGGGTATAAGCTATCTTAATTCAGAAGTTCATGCAAACATACAAACTTTCGCCTTTGAAACCTAAGTATATTAAGCCTGACCTTATATGCTCTTGACATTTTTTGTAAGGTGTGTGAGAGGTTATTAAAGCGGCTTGCACGACTAATGCCGGGGCTGCGTTCAGGAGCTTCGTCGGCCAAATATTGATCGACCAATATTTGATCGATGTCTCACGAACGGCTACTTCATAGCATGTTACAGAAGAAGGAGAAGAAGTCATTTACATTGTTCATGGATCACATGATAGTTACTACTGCATAATATGCCACTTTTGACAGCCGACCAAGATTTGATCGATTCTAGAGGTAGAAAGATTATGGTCTCGTCGAGCATAATTTGCTCTGACAGGTTGACGTGAACGGTCATGATCAAATATTGGGTGGAGCAAATAATGCTCTAGTTGAGTTCGTGAACGCCGCACATCCGCTGTCAGAGCAAGATATGGCTTGGCCGATGGAGCTGCTGAACGCACGCCGGGATTGGCAGCCGCGGCCACCAGCGCTACCGTTACCACATGCTAATGCCGACCGCGAACTGTTCCACTGATGTAATGACATGCACTCTATGGATCTGCGCCTGTTTTAAAATACTATCACGTATTCGCGTCATTGTCTGCGCTACACGACCACATTATGACACATTTCCACAAATTTAAAATGTACCGCTATCGAACTGTTCTCTGGTTAAGAGATAAACTCGCTAATTAAATTCCTGCGGACGTCCTATGTTTAGAGGGCAGATTTATTGTGCACAGATCGGAGATAAGCTGTGGACATAACATGGTTATGTCTAACGATAAAGATATTGCCTCTCGTAACACGTTTTCGCTGCAGTTTGCGCGAGACACGGGTCATCTATCACAGAGTAATCGAGCGTGCATTACTTGAACCTGACCTGGTAGAACTATGATTTGCTTCTACCTGACTGCCCGCGGCAAATTACCCTTATCCGTCGCAGACTCGACTCCTAATTCAGAGCTGGAGGAATCTAAAGCGAAAATATACATTCGGACCAAGTTAACATCTAACAACATGCTTTGAGAATCGATCTCAAACGGTACACGAGTATATAAAAGAAGTCGATTCGTTGCGTCTCTTCGGTTGTTCTCGTCGACCCAGTTACGATTGCTGCTCGATTCGGTAATGATCAAACGATTTTGAATCGATTGATGTCATGTAAACAATGAGAGTTGAGAAGATGGTCGATATTGGAGACAACGTGAACGCTGTAATATTGTGATGGTTGCTGGCAGTGTGCAGTTAATTTGAGCGAGTTATCTCGGCGATGGGGAGATACGTTTAGATGGGCCCGTGCTCCCCAGAGACCGCGATCTGTGACGCTGATAACATTTAAATGAACGTTTCCTGTCATGTTGAATGTGTGTTGTGACTGCCTTGCTAGTACCTACCTTTTACATACACGG
Source organism: Apeira syringaria (assembly GCA_934044485.1). NCBI lineage: Eukaryota > Metazoa > Arthropoda > Insecta > Lepidoptera > Geometridae > Apeira > Apeira syringaria. The sequence goes on from OW203654.1 coordinate 30,110,440, forward strand.
TCGCCGTGGCGCAGTGGTCAGAGTCAGTGACATGACTTCTGTGTCTCCGGGACCCAGGGTTCGATTCTCGGCAGGGGCAAACATATGTAGTGTGTGTATCTGTGCGATGAATGTAGATGTTTGTCCCGGATCTTGGGTGTTTGCGTGGTGTGATTGTGTGTGTCCATGCCTCCCGCGACACAGGGAATCCAAGTGCGAGGTGTGATAAATAATTACACTATTATTAGATTAGATTATTATTAGATTAATATTACACCTAAAAATGTTCATTGGGCTGGCTAATGTTAAATATATATTTTTTTATAAACGGTAAAAAGTCTTTTTTTGATTGGAAATTCTCGTGAGTTTGACACATTATTATATATATGTATAAGCCTAGGTCGAAACTTCGACTATAAACGTGAGTAAAGCCGGATACCACATATATATAATAAGGTAAAAAGTCTGACTACAAACTCACTTGATGGTTAGTGTCCAGTCACAATGAACACGTAAATTGATCAATGACCTACAATATTGACGTCTCTTTCCCGTATAATAGGGGTAGGTAGAGACCACCTTCCACCTTCCAATTGGAGCATAGGCTCTCCAGACACAGACTGCTGCATCTACACTCATCAGACCTTTCATACAAGAGCGTCCGTTTAGAGTACACAGTACACTTGACTTGGCCCTTTCTTAGAAGTTCCTTATTCTGATTTCGGAACGTTCGCTTAGGCCTTCCTTTTCCAACACTATACCATTCCCTTCACCCTATATATCTGCTTAGTCAATCTCCTACGGTTCACTATCTCTACATGACCTAACCATGTTAGCATATAATATCATCAGTATCAGAGAAGACGCCGCGAAGGAGAGTTCTACGCTCTTGTCGTCGCTCCGACCTGAACCACTGAAGATGTCGACCGCAGTGATCGACGAAACGTCTGGAACACAAGTTTCACTTAGACCACGGCCATACAGCCCGGAAGCAATACATAAAACATGTTAGCATACTTTTCTGAATCTGAGTCACTACATCTTCCTTAACACCACAACATTCCCTTATCACGCTACTCTTTACCCTGTCACTCAGTTTCGATGTAATTATACTTCTCAGAGCTCTCATTTAAACATATATATGTATATACTTTTAATATGTTTTATGTCACCTATTATTTAAGTAAAGTTAAAATTTTCATTGTTAAGAGTAATTAATATGTTCGCTTTACCAGAGCATTGGTTCGAGTGAAGTAGTTCTCGACACGGGATATCCTAGTGAGAACTGCTATGCAATCACATTTTATCGTGAGGCTATTCTGCAATGTACACCTAATTGCTTAACAATCCTTAATTATTCAGCAATAATACATAAGTAATTATATATGTGACAATATAATTACCTATGATTACATTATGGGTAATTATATATAAGTATTTATATTAATAATGCGTCTTATATTGTACTACTGTACTACTTATGTTATATAATACGCGTGTACTAGCTATTAATAAATAAATATATTATATTATAAATTTCGATTGTAATGAAGCTATTAATTGGTATCGATAATAACCTGATGGTTAGTTAAAATAATCGAGGTACCATATAACATAACAGAATGCACACCTGAACACTTAATTAACAGCCTTAGGGAATATAATAGTTTATAGAGACGTAGTTAGATTGTGTATTGTAATTACTGTGTTTTATTACTATTTATATCTTTCGATCGAGAAAGCAGTATTTAATTTACCTACTAGAATGGGTCCTGATGTTAGTATTATACGTGTTTTTCGTATGGTACTATCTATTGCCCGGTTAGCTATAACTACCATCAAAGTTTGAATCTCTCGAGTGATATAATAATCAAATATGTACTATATTTACAAAATAAGTAAAAAATCCCGTCATGTGCAAGTCTGATTCGGGCACGCGGCGGTTCTGTACATAAGTACGTTAACAGTAAGCAGTCCAAGAAGTAAGTGCAGATACATTTTCAATTAATTTAATTTATTCCACTTTTTTCAAATTATAACTAAAGACATGATACAATAATTTTGCAACCTTTGAGTTTTGAACTATAAACAGTTGTATTTTATGTTGTATGTATTGCTTCCAGGCTGTTTGGACGTGGTCTAAGTGAAACTTGTGTTCCAGAATAACTGAAGATGTCGACCGCAGTGATCGACGAAACGTCTGGAACACAAGTTACTTAGACCACGGCCAAGCAAGCCGGAAACAATACATAATACATGCAACGCCGGCCATGAAAGTCTTAGAGTTTACAGTTGTATTGTAGTGTAGATATGCCTTATTCCCCAAAATATTTAGCTAACATTACCTACTGAAGTTAATTATAACACTATGAAAGCACCGAACTTTATATCTCATCAGATGTTAAGCGACAATGCGATTTAAGATGAAGCAAGCTAGTTTAGAAGATCATTATTAAAACTGGAGGCAAAATGTTTCGTGCGTGAAGTCACGCATTTATCATAATAACGATGCATAGCCAAACGATTGAGATAAAATTGAGGTGCATGACTTTTTTACGTATTATTAATATTCATTTATAATATAATATATATTTATTAATTGTTCGACCATTTTTTTAAAATGTTTCGAAGATCTATATATGTTTTTTTTTACCATATTACATACGTCAGGTTTTTTTTCTCTGTTAGAAAATATATAATATAGGAAATATATTATATGGAAAATAAATACATATGGAATGCAATTAGAACTGCCGCCTATTTGCCACAACTATTAAAATATCTGTGATCCTGACCGTCTGACATCCCATGAACTTTATACCATGAAACAAGCTCCGAGCTTTTGTGTGAGACCTAATCATTGTTGTGAAGAGGAAATATTGCAGGGGTCACATAATCTGGAGCTGCTGATATGGATTACGGGTTCCGTTATGATTATAGCTATAGCTGCTGTCGATGTGGGAAAAATGGGAAATAATCTTCGACAGTTTGCGGTGAGTGATGTGTTCAGTACAGCGCGTAATAAAGGTAAGGAAATTGTACAAAAGGCAACAGTTTCATTATTCCGATCACTAATTATTATTATACAAAGCGATAGCTACAATACATAATTCTTCAAAAGGAGAGTAAAAAGGACTGGGAACGTATCGTAATGCCCCCAGATATGCATAGGAATGACGATGATCGCTTACCATCAGGCGGCCCTGATTGAAAAATAACCTATTTATATGTTCAAATTAAGACGTAAATGGAAAAACGACTTACAATATTGACTGACCCTCAGTGGCAGCTGCCTCAGCACACTGTGTTTGGTGAAATATTTTCAAACTTGAGACTGGTAGGTAGTTCGTTGGACACTAATGAGTGTTCTACCACAACGCTTTGGATTTATTAAAGAGGTTACCTACACTAAATACACAAATTTAGACGAATAAAATATTCTCGGTAAAACTGATGGCATATACTACGGGTGATCACCGAGGGGAGAGAGGGGCATAACAAATTGTAAAAAAATAGGCCACGTAGTTTGGGTACGTTCCAGTTCGTATATTTTTTTATCTCAGTTTTCTATAATGGTAGGTGGAATATTTTCTCTTCTCTATGTATGTACGCATATAGAAGGCAATTGCTTGTTAGTTGGCGATAAGCGACAGGTGTGGTAGGTACTTATCGGGTATTAGAACTAAATATATATATTTATTGTATTGTATGGGGTTTCAATCGAAAATGTTCAATTGCTTAGGAAAAATAAATGTTAAATTAAATAATGTGTGACGGGTGAATAAATCTTCATAATTCGGCGGCTCTCGATAGTGCTCATGGTACATTTTAGTTAAAGAACTTCAACGACAACTTTCGGTCAACGGACAGTGTGTACCTATTATCAACGCAAGCGATAATACAAATACAAATATATTTATTGGCACAAAACACTTTCAATACATGATAGCTTACTAGAACATGCGGTTATCGATGTATACATAATTATGTATGTGAATACAATAAAATTATTATTTAAAAAAACAAAAACCCGACTGCGTCAATATCTGCCATCTTTATTAAATGAATTGAGCGACTGAAAAGATAAAAACAAGATTTTAATTTCCATATTTCATTTTGGTTTTGAATGATCTTAGTTGACAGTGTTCACAAACGCAGTCGGAGGATTACTTAAATCATGTTCAAGTTTTCACTTCTGCCGGCACTCCCAGAGTGCAACCGGTTGTTTTTTTGTAACTAGCTACGCCCCGCAGTGATTATGATGATGATGATGATCATGCTGAAAAGTAGTTTATATATTATTCCGGGACCTGAAGAAGGTATCTACATCCCTACCAAATTTTATAGATTGTTTTTTTTTAATTGTATGTTATAATCCAGGCTATAAATTATCTCCGTACCAATTTTAAGCCAAATCCATTCAGCAGTGTACGCGTAATAAACTTAAATCCACACTACACATCCATACTTTCGCATTTCTAATATTAAGTAGGATGTACCTACCTATATTATTATAGTTTTGTGACCGTAGGTCCATCTATATAATGCGTAGTAATATAAAAAAAAATCATTTATCAGTATTATTGGCAAATTAAAAAAAGATTTTCATTATATTATTATGTTTTATTATATATTTTAACATTCTAAGTCTAGCGTGATAACATATTCGAACACATAGTCACTGACCATCAAGTAAGATAGTGGTTAAACGCTAGATCTATACAGAATTTAAAAAATATATATTACTAGTTAACGAACACATTGTCAGAATTTTCAATCATGAAAAACAAAACACTGAGTTAAACTTTAAAAAATCGGAGACGAAATAAAACTTTATTTCATTAATTTAAAAGACGTAACATTAGTAGTTATATAGTCACAGTAGATAGCATAACTCACCATCATTTGCATCGATCTCATCAATGGGGGAAACGGATGTGATTCGGAAAATAAGTCCAATTACAAACAAATTCGCGTAGTAATTCATTTTTAGAAGCAATCACATTCAAAATAATAGTATTTATTAATTTTACATTACATGTAAAAACCTAGACAAGTTATTGAAATGTTTTGCTTTCGTAAATAATCACGTAGCGCGTAGAACTCCGCGGACGGACAGACGACGGGCGTGCGCCTGCGCAGGGATTGAAACTGAACTAAACGCACAGTCTGTTTGTGGCAGTCGCGGCAGGCTTCTCTTTTGGGTTGGCACAGTTAGTTCAGTCATCTGCGGTTGGAAGGATTTTCAGCACATTCAGTACTTTTCTGGTAACTGCGTAATATTTTTACGAATTCATCTAATATGTAGTGAGTAGCGTAGAGCAGTAAAAGGTATGTATTACATTAGGTACTTTAGGTATTTATATAATTCTCACGTGACTCACGTAAATCTATGTCGTGACTTTTTAGTTTTGGGATCGCCTACTTGCATTCAGCTCGTGAAAATATTATATTACCTAAATTATCAATAGGTAGTGAAACCAAACATTGAATAATCCTGTCACATTACTATCACCGCAATTGTTTTCAAGTGTATAAGCAGATGCATTATACGATTGAAAACATATTTAAAAGTACTTAGTAGTAGTAAACTCATATCATGCAGCGCGAAGCCAGCCAATAAAAAAAATACTAACAATAGAAAAAATAAACATCGGTACTGTTTAATTTGTGTTTAGTCACAAATTACTCAGATATGTATCACTGTTTGCTTTACCTACGGATAAAATAAAATAAATAAAATTAGAACTCATCGAATTAATATTATAATAATTATGCACCTTACCCATACCAATACCCCACTATACATTCATTTCCCCGCCAAATAGGCGAATATACATAAATGAATGTACATAATGTACATGTATGAATATACATTCATTTCCCTACCTATAGCGTGACAACATCCTGCTAAGTGCTCAGTAGCCTGAGTCCTAATCCCAGGAACATGGATTCAAATCCCGGCCTACGCGGCCTTTATATTTACTTACATAAATATTTGCCCTTATCAAAATTGGTGTAAAAACGTTTGTTTGCTTGTTATCTGTATTTTATACTCACCGTACAGAGTTAGCTTAAGTACCTACTACCTGAATAAATATTTCTTGGAAATCATTCGCCAAAATGTACCATGGGCGAGACTCCTAATCAATCAGTTCATACAAGAAAGGGAAATGTTCGAAACGAAAGCAACACCTTATTTACAAACAAACAAAGAACTAAATGAGACGCCGATTTATTCGCGCATGCGCAGAAAAGCTACCAAAGCTTCCCCCTTCTACGTAGCGATGTTCACGTTCTAATATTAAAATCGCAAACATATGGTGCGAATTTTACATCTTACCTGAAGAATGGGTAACCAGTTCAAGAACGTGGCTATCATAGCTTGCCTGAAAACGCTTCTTTTTGTCTTCAATATAGTCTTTTGGGTAAGTTTCATGTTTATTTTATAACCACAATATGCATGTTGGTACCTTGGCCAGATCCACAACCCAACAGATGTGTCAGTTTTTGGCGATTTGCAATTTATTTGGCGGATATAGGTATACCAGAAAAACTACTTTTCTAAATAATGTTTTATCGAATTTTAGTAAGTACATTAGCATTTCTTTTAAAAATATATTAAAGTTGATATTGACGCAAATACGTACCAATCATCAGAGTTTACTAAAATAATATTGAAATCGCCTGCTTTAAAAATACTCGGCTGCCATTAGTTACACAGCAGGCTGTTTTTATAAGATATACCTACCGTTTCATCACATTGGAAAATTTTATTTATATCAAAAAATTATCACCAAACCATACCACACTATCTTTGGATGAGATGTGTCATGTGGGATCGCAGATATCTGGGGTTGTTTAGAAAAAGTTAGCAAATAAACAGACAGACGCGAAAGACGACGTCAATTTATACCATACTAGTAGCGCCCCGCGGTTGTACCCGCCTGGTGATAAAAAACGGTGAAGATGAAAATAAACCTGTGTTAATAAAGGGTATAAGCTATCTCCATACACAGGTATGGAGTCGCCTGTGTTTCAATATACAGCATACAGATGCTGTATGTTGAAACACAAGCGATGAGCCTAGTTTGGCGACTGATACCCAAAATATTATATATGTAAAATAACTCTGTAAGTGCGCAATTTTTCCTGAATAAACTTTTTATTATTATTATTTATTAACCAAATTTCATTGAAATCGGTGTAGCCATTTGAGCGTGAAGAGGTAAAAAACATACACATACACACCAACATTCGCATTTATAATATTAGTAGGAAGGATAGGATTATCTAGAACTATAGATGTGTAGGTAGATCATGTACTCAGCAATGAAAGAGTAGATACTTCCGTGTCCTAATATATCGTATTTTAGTTAAGAATGCTATATGACAAAACTACATAAAATCTTCGTTTATAGCTGACAGGCATTATTTTCCTGGCTGTTGGTATATGGGCAGAGCTGGAGCTATATAAATACCTGGAGCTATCACCGGAGTTCTCAGGAACTGGGCCCCTGGTAATAATTGGCATCGGCGGCCTCACCATCGTGATCAGTTCCATCGCCTTCTCATGCATCATTAAGGGCCAGCCGGTGCTACTTAACGTGGTAAGTGGGAGAACATGCACGTTGCCTTAAAAAAGGTTTCATCGCTATTTTTCTGTGTTTGTACCTAGTGATACCTTTGTAAATAGTAAATTATTATCGGACCGTCGTCTGATGGCGCAGACTCGTCTTTCTGAGAAAAGGGTCTCCTTTTCTTAGAAAGACGAGTGTGTGTGGGCCATGTACCACCGCATTGGAGAAGGTCCGATTGGCAAATAGGCTGCAAATACAGGTACATACTTACTGTTAAAAACACATTTCAAAAGTTTACACAGATTCATTGGCTCTAGATTCCGAGGTACATATAAATCTTATAGCACTCTACTAAAAAAGTAAACGTCTGAAAGACTCAAATCGCAGTCATTTTATAGGACGGGGCTTAAGTCTTTCGACGAACGATAAGTTGTTTTCGAGAAAATCAGAGTTACCATAATTCATTGTTAGCACATTCCACAAAAGATGATATCCATACAACTGTGGTACAGCACTTTGTAGTGAACCTGTGACCTAAACTATTTGCCTTTATTAGTTTACCTTTGAATCATATTTTCCAGGCATCAAGAGCTTTGAGAGAAGATCTCTTACAAACAAGTTTAAAATTGATTTATTTGTATAAGAATTAAGAAAGGAAGGAAAAATATGTTTATGATGACGTAACACAATATAGGTAAAGAAAAACAACACAAAAGTTGCAAGTTTATGTCTTATATTGGTCCCCAACTCAACATAAGCTAGGTTTTAAACCAGCGCTGGTCTTCCGTTGGGCACCAGTTAAATGACGTCACAGCACGATTCTTATTACATTGCATGTACATTTTCTCTAGTACGGTGGATTCTTGGCGTGCATCTTCATGATGATCGCGGGAGTGGGCGCGTCTATAGCATGCTACCGCGACACCTTCGACAAAGGGCTGCAGGACGGACTCACCAAGACTCTCCTCAACTACAACCAGGACAAACTCAACCTCGACGATGTGCAAGCGGGGGTAACTTACCCCTTTTTAATTTGTAGTAGGACTCACGTGATATTTATTGGGAATTTGTCTTGCCATGGTCGTGACTCCCACATTGCAAATCAGTTTGAAACGGGTCGATGAAAATTCCGATAAATATATCGTGTGTCCTATTCGATTCTTAGATATTAATCAACCTCTTTTATCACGCTTTTTTAGCTTCGCCTTTACCTAGTAATGTAGGTAACCGAATCTTTTCACGTGATATTCACCCCCTTCAAAACGTCAAAATAATTTGAAACTTTGCACACATATCAAGGACTTATGCCAATTATTGCATTAATTTAGTAATAAATAGAACAAGCACTTACAGACGAATTTTCTCTAGTCGACGATCCATACTTGCATAGCATATTCGTTGTGACGCATCGACAATAAGTAAGTAGGTAGCTCTTATCAGTTTAGGTCTATAGATTTTGGATAAAACGAAGGGCCACGAGTCTGGGCCACGTGGCTCATGGGCCGAATTCACTGACAATTTTATTGCATTTTATGTAGGCTGTAGTTCTTTTGTTGTATTTAATATTGGTTGGGAATGGTGATGCGAAAATTATGTCGAAAGAGCCTTGATACAAAAGAATGCGAGTGGCAAAATAGTTCCTAATTCTGGTTTAAAATTTGTATAACCAATATTTTTTATTTTCTTCAATTAATCGCGACTGCACTATTACGTCATAGTCAGTGAATAGAACTAGTGCTCGTCGCAAGTCGGCAATTCCGATGTTTAGAGAACTTGTCGTTTTGCAATTGAAAAGCATAGAAAATTTACGATTTTAGTGAAGAAAGTCGTCTCGTCGCTTGCTGCTTACATACAGTTTGTTGATCTCCATCTGTAACTAAACACGCTTAAACAAGTAACAGGCTGTCTCTTAAGTAACCGACTTTAAAAAAAGGAGGTTGTCGGCACTGTTACATTTTTTTTTCACCACTCTATAGTTGCCACTCGCTAGCTTTACCTACAGAACTAGTGTCCCATCATGATTTTTAAATGATATTGGCTTACGGAAATTGAATAACTCACACAAGGTAGGTACACTGGTTTCTGTTTACGCCATCCATTATCTAATAAGGTTACACAATAATCCTATTGTTAGGTATATCGGCGACTGTACGGTATTTTCGTATTTGCATCAAAACGCCAAACCTGTAGATACTATTGTGCTCGTAAAACCCTGGAGCCATCACTAATTGAAACTCTATTGACATAAGTATTTTATCTGTAGGTACCTATCTGTTTTTATGCAAAGATGACCTCCGTGCACGATATTGACCCTGCTTAGCTGTGCTTACACTGTTCACAATTACCTTCTTACTCCATGTTTACCGGTCAGCATTATATGGTAATTCAGGTAAAACAGATTTTGTATTTAACTGGAATTTCCAGAGCGAATACTTTGTTAAGGAATTACTATTAAGGTAGGCTTATATTAATATGGACAGTGATTTCTGATAAGATACCTACATACATGAGTTTAGTGGTATCATTCGTAGGTATACGATGGTCTTTTTCAATAATAATGGGAGTGTCTAGCTGGAAGGAAGTTCTACGCTTGGAATTCTGATCATAACCCACATATCCATAGGTACTTTCTGAATAATCAAGCCTTAATTGTATTTTCATCTTCATTGTCACTTGACGAACGAGATCAGCCAATTGCGTTCCCAACGCTGCTGGTGGCACTTGTTTTCCTCTTTTTGAAAGAAAAGTAGGTACTGTACCACAGACCACCACAGTCGCCGACGCAGGTTGGTTGGTAAGCTACATACGCCTAAACCTGAAGTTAGCAGACCTCATGTTTTCTAACGAATATTGTCACAGCACAGCCAAGACCGTAACAGACAACTTAGCTGAACGCACTGATTATGGGGTTGCTGATCGGCCAAGACCGCGTGTCTGCGAGCTTGGGTTTGTCACTGTGTATGGGGTACGCGAGTGGCCAAAAGGGATATTGAAAACAACTAAGCCGCCGCAATAGCTACCTGGTAAAGCGCAGCGCTATATAGCTTTCTTCTCCCTCCAATACCTACTTCGCAATTATAAACGCCAACCCGATCAGCATAAATTTATTAGAATTATTGTTTTGATATCTTGTTTATTTTGTATCAAGCTGAAATGTTGCGGCGTGTCGAACTACACGGACTGGGTGCGGCTCTCGCCCCACCGCTTCATCCCTATCTCCTGCTGTCTCGACCCTCAACACTGCATCACAGCCAATTACAGCGAGCTATACCAGACGGTGAGTTTACATTTGTCCACATCATACTCACTCAACATTTCCATTATTTTTTTCATTTATAGGACTAACAATTTAAATGGTGGTAATTAAGACATCGCCCAATTTTAAATCATCCCACCATTTGTGGACTATATAATAGTCCGCTAATTTTAATTCTATATGAGATTTATTATCATCATCTCAGCCATATAACATCCGCTGCTGGAGATAAGCCTCCTCCAATGATCTCCACCGGAACCGGTTGGAAGCGGCCCACATCCCGCATCCAGCCTCTTCCTGCGATCTTAATCAGGTTGTCTATCCACCTTGTCGGTAGACATCCTACGCTGCACCTTGCTACGAGTAGTTCGTGGTCTCTACTCTATTAACTTACTAAATCATTGACTTTACGGTTATAAAAACTTAAATTAGAATTATGTCAATTCATAACCATTTCAAAAATTAGTATAAGTAGGTAATATCAGGAATATAAAAAAACAGGTTAAAATGAAAAATGGTACAAAATACAGGTTCAATGTGACATGGAGTAAAAATTCTACAGATTGAAATTATCGGACTACTCGTAACTACCAAAGCTGTCAAAATCTGCCTTTTCGAGCCGAACAAGTTGTCATATTGTATGGCATAATGGCTATCTAACAGCTGGCTAGGGCCCTGATATTAATTATTTTTTTACAGGGCTGCTACAAAGCAGTGACTGAATTTATAGTAACAAACACGGACAAATTGATTGGCATCGCAATCGGCTTGGCTGTCTTCCCGCTCATCGGTACAGTGCTATCCTGGTCGCTAGCAGCTTTTATCAGGGCTTCCAAGTACGATGTTATGAACTAACAACCATCAGGAACCAGGAACAGCAACTCTTCACATCTGCTATTGGATGCTAGTCAGATCACCCTCGAACTATCTTGCCAAAATTGTATAAAAATATATATTATCAATCTTAAGCGATCTCAATTTTATTCTTCGACTGAACATTATTTTGAAAAAAAAATAGGTAACCGTTTTTCCAAAGTATTATATTGCATAAGTATATTGTGTATAAAATAGATTATAAATACTTGTTATTATCTTAAAACACTATTACGTAAGATTATCAAATATACTGTATTATTAATTATTATAACTTTATAATATATGGAGCATTTTATTTCATTGTTTTATTCAGAAAATAATAATATTGAGTTCGAAACAGGCCGGACACAGCCATAGATTTTGGGGCATCTGATTGTGGTTGTAATTAAGTTATACAATTTCAGAGGCTTATGTATCAATGTAGAGTTAACTTTTTTTTTGGCGGGCAGCCCCCTCTTTTACCGCTCGCCCCCGGCACAAAAGTACTGTAAAACATCTACAATTTACAAATGAACAATAATAAGAAGTAATAAAAAAGTATGCAGTCCATAAAGGTTTTATTAAAAATAGAAAAATACCAACAAAGTATTGCAACAATATTCATTATTTATATCCAATAAGAATATAATAGTCTTTTAGCTCACTAGGGCGAGCACGAATCTAATGGGAGTAGTGCAGTAACTTTATAGTATTGCAACATAAAACACAATTCCATATTACATAATAACGCCAAGTTGGGTAACTTTGAATAAAACTTGTTTGAAGATTCATTTTTTTTTAAATAAAGTGTAATCTGACATGACTAAAAGTTCTTAAAAATTTCGCCTTTTTTGTTCATGGTTGCCAATAAGAAAAAAGGTTGTGAGACTACGGTTCAATGTTATCTAAATCGAATAAGTAGTAAACTACAAAGGATTTTGTTGTCCCAGATAATTCAGCTCAAGGTTTACTCGAAAGTCGTAATATTAAATGGCCACAAAAACACCTATGAAACAATTCTGTAATTACTCAATATATAGCTCATATAAATACAATTTTGAGTACCAAGAGCACTCACCACATTGAATACCAGTACGTTTATTTTACAGGATGAGGGCATCCATAAATTATGTCACACAAATCTCATTACCATTTGACCCCCCTCCTTGTCACATGTGTTACAAAATAGACGCCCTACCCCCTGGTGTAACATCACACTTTATGCAACCTTCGATCTCGAAATAATTTAATTAATATTATTAGATCTACTTCTAACGAGGAAATTTTTAAATGGAATATTACGCTTACCGACGTGGGCTAAATGCGGACTTTTATTTAAATAAAAATTTTACATGTGACATCACAAAGCTTAAGACTCCCCCACCCAATGTCACAATTTTTTGACCCCCCTTACGGTGAGGTTATTTATGGATGGCCCCTGCATACAAAATTGAGACAAGTGTAAGTCACCCAACTTGACTGTACTATCATTTATTTAGCGGAAGATTCAGCTTATCGTTCAACGTATGCGTTATTCAATTGTTCGCACGAATGTTCTACAGGCACGATGGTGCAACCACAAATTCCATTAACACCTAAGTGTAGTTGCATCCCAGTAAAACAACAGAGGCCTGAACAAGAATCCTTATCACAATAGTAACATAGTCTTGCAGTGTAAACCAAGAACTCAGCACAAACTATAATTTATCTATTGCTATTATACTGAGACACAGATAAATGATAGCTTGTGCGTACAATTATTAAATATGATTATTATCTAGTACAACTCTGATGCAGAATTAATAGTTTATCTGTGCAATGGTGTGTTATTCATTTGTTTGCATGATGACAATAAAAACACTGAAGTTAGTCATTGCTGTTACAGGCACTGATATCATTCCTGTATTGCATTATCACATTCCCTGGAGGGATTTGGGCAGGCTATCTCATTGAGAAATATTCACATCATTCTAGTCACTGTCGGAGCTGTTCTTATCTTCCTTAGGCTCAACGGGCGCTTCTTGTTTGTAATGTCGGTACTCTGGCTTCAGCTCCCACATATTCTTGTGAGGATTCTTTAAATTGTAATTGCACACCTCTTTGAGGATCTCTTTCAGGTATACTATGGGCTGCTTTGTTATCTGAAATGAATACATATTTTATATTTACAATATAGATATAGTACAAATAAAATTGGAAGATTTTTCTTGTCTACATTTATATACACAATCTGAGGGTCGGCCATGAATTACAAACAAAGTCATAGAGCAATCGTGGTGCAGGTCTTATTTCCTACTGAACTAAATGCTCACCGGACCAAGATCTGATTGATTCTAGAGGTACAGAGATTATGGTCTCATCGAGCATAATTTGCTCTGATAGGTTGATGTGAACGGTCATGATCAAATATTGGGTGGAGCAAATAATGCTCTAATTGAGTTCGTTGTGGTCGCATATCGGCTGTCAGATATTGGGTGGAGCAAATAATGCTCTAATTGAGTTTGTTGTGGTCGCATATCAGCTGTCAGAGCAAGATATGGCTTGGCCAAAGCCGCTCCCTAACTCAGCCCTGTTGGTGCAATAGGTGTGATATTCAATTGTTTTTACAATGACGATGTTAAGACGGCCACTTGAATATGACCTCACATATTTATATATAATTTCTATGCCTTCCTTAATTTTGTGGTAATCGTAAAAATGTTGAACTGAGTAATAATTATATACTATATCTTATATCTTCATATAAGAGTATGTAAACATTATTTCTGAATAAGATAATGTATGCCAACTAGATATGTATGTAATACGAAATATGACATGTATGTTACCTTTTGCAAATCTTTGATATTATAATATTGATGTTTCTCAAATGCAGCAAAGAGCATGTTGAGCACAGCATCCTTGTCATCACGGGCCTTTTTTCCTTCCGCTTTCTTTTCTCTTTGGTATTTAATCTGTAAATCAGATGTATGAATATACAAGTAACTTCTTAGTAAGTTTAGTATTCGATGAGGGAGACATGTCCACCAAGATAACTGTGATGCATGTATCACAACACACTCAATATTGTAGAACATTAAGGGGGTTAAACCAATACAGTTAAAACAATATATATGTAACATGTTTTTGATGACACTCCTGATAATTTAGTTGGCTAATTTGGAATAGATAATATATGAAAAAACTGCAACTATGTATAATAGAAAGCTTTTGTGTATGTTACAGACTAAAGAAAACCAAATTATGTAGGGTCTGCAGGCTTGCAGTTCGTTGTGCAGTGCCTCTGTTAGTTTTTCAATAATTTCTCGTAACTTTCGAACAAGTTATATTATTAAGACAGCTTAATAATTTTGTAGTACATTTTTTATAAACACATCATCTTTTGTATTCATGTCCATCAGTGAAAAGAATTAGTATTTATGCACCTGGCAGAATAAAGGTTTAGTATGGTCATGGAATGTGACACAGATGTGACTAAATGACCTCCTTAAACTTGAATACTTATAATGTACAAGTGTTTACTCACACTTTGGTAAAGCTTGCATCAAGAGATGCCATAGAAATTTATAAAATGTATGTGGAATAAATCAGAAGTAAATATTATAATTTATA
Organism: Apeira syringaria; assembly: GCA_934044485.1. Taxonomy (NCBI): domain Eukaryota; kingdom Metazoa; phylum Arthropoda; class Insecta; order Lepidoptera; family Geometridae; genus Apeira; species Apeira syringaria. The sequence continues at coordinate 30,125,722 of OW203654.1, forward strand.
AATTTTACTAAGGGTATGATGGGACCAACATGTCTAAAGACGAAAATCCCAAGATAAATATAAATTTAAAAAAGACATGGAGGAAAGAAGTACTAATTTTCAAAAGCTTTCTTTTGGCACATATGAGAGAAACAACTCTAGACAAATGCTCTCTTCAATGCTATCCAGACTGCTTGTGTAGTGCCATTTCTATATCTTGATTAAAAGTTATAATTAGCAGCAGATATAAAGCAATACTTACATTATGCTCATGATCTGATATAGGTTTGAAGTTTTGAACTATCCTATCTAGCTGTTGTACTTGTCGCTGTGGCATGGAAGCTTTTTTTATTGACTCTGACTTTAATCTGTAATATGTATGATCTGCATATGGGCGACATTCTAATTTTTGTACTATCCTGCCCTCCATATAAAGCTTCTCCGATTCTGGCACAACTGAGTCTGTATTTGATGCTGTAACCAAAAACATTACAATTTGAAATTACACTTTAACATTATATTGATGAATAATTTAATTAGTGTTCATAATAAATACATTAGTAATGATAATGATTAATGACTTGCTAATTTATTTTTACCTCAACCTGCTTACCTAACTTTTTGCCAGCCAATTGAACTTAAGATCTAGTTTGGTATTCAATATAAAGTAGACATGAGTAACACCATCTAGCTTCAGAAGGTTCATGTACTTGCATGGAATCTCAGTTATATATAATAAAAAAACGTTACTGAAGTGTTACATAGAAGCCAGAAAAAAACTATTTTAATGTTATGGCTAAGGAGTCAGTTCCTTAGCCATAACATTAAAACAGTTTTTTTCTGGCAACCCATTATAAGTACTTTTAATCAGGAGAGTATTGTAGTAATTTTGCCATGACCATATCATAAGTAACTCTGGATCAAGGTATGGTGCCTTAGCTTGATAGGTTAAAAACTGCAATGTTGGTTTATCAGTTTTGTTAATAGTTCATACAAATATCCTCTCGGATGTAACTTAATTGAAGGCATGCATTTGGGTGGCTAGAGGAGTGTTAATATAACTAAAATGGCAAAACAACAGGACAGTACTCAGAATTCTATAATCATGGGTTCAAGTCTACATAGCAGCTGAATTATTTTCTTCAAAAATTGTAATGACTGTTCCTCCTAGCATGACATGCAATCAACCATAAAAAATATGAACAGTCTTCGAAAAGCATTAGGTATCCAATGTGTACCAGGGGTATACATGTGTACCAAAGAAAGCATACTTTACAGGATATTTATTTAAATTGAATAGAGGATCTGGACTTAATAAGCAGGAGACAGATTGACTACATTCAGTAAAGAGACAGTTAATGGATGGAAAGATGTATTGACCTTGCTTTTAATGTGAAGAAATTGCTCCTGTTAATTACACTAAAAGTACTAACTAAACCTAACTAAATAAACTACTAAACCTCTTGAAAATCACAAGACTCTTATCATATTTGGGCTAAAATTCAAACTTCTGTAACTCCTACTCTTTCTCTATTATTAGACAAGTTTTAGCACTATCTTAATATCACAATTATAGTTTAGTTCAACAAGAGGATCCTACCATTTTTATGGAACAGTGCCGTGCTGTCATAATCATAACGCATTATTTATTCAATACCTTTTGAATACCTACATAGTATGCTCACTTACTATTACTACATACATACCACGCATAGCTATGATGGTAGGCAGAATACGTACGAATGTATTCTGCCTATATGAAATATATAATAATATGTACTCTGCCTAAGGATGCTGATGAGATGATCATACTTACGCACTGCATGCTACACTATGTTATCAAACGATATGAGCCAAGGCTCATATCGTTTGATAACATAGTGTATTCTGCCTATATGAAATATATAATAATATGTACTCTGCCTTAGGATGCTGATGAGATGATCATACTTACGCACTGCATGCGAAAATACACCTAAAGATTGTCTAGTGACATTGGACACGTCAAGACGATGTTCTTTTGGTATACTTTGTTCACTCTTCTCATTTGGGTCTTTAATTAGCACGGCCTCCGAAAGCGAAAGCTGCACTTGAGCTTTCTGTCCTGGTGCACGAGATATCTTTAGTTTTCCTACTTCAATATCCCCTGGTGCTTTCTCCCATTTGTTTGCAATGTACTTTGGTACTTTTACCAGCCATACCCCTCGACCTGTATTAGACAAATCTAATTCACGGTCAATGTGTGGAATTGGGTTTGGAGCAGTCATCGTAGGGTTGCAATTTAGTGAAGATGAAGTGTTGTTTATCTTGATGACGATTTCAAACAATCCGATTTAAATAAATAAATGGCTATATCTTTAACCTCATGCAGAAACAGACACTTCCATTCTATCCGATTTAACTCACAGATTCAGGGTTGCCAACCCTGAAAAAAAATCCCTCGTACATATGCAGCTAAAAATCTCGTATTTTGACTTTCAAACCTCGTACATTTATTATGCATCGAAAACGTGCTAAAACCAAAATTAAAGCATATTGAACTACTGGATTTAGGACGTTTTACTCAATAAAATAAACTATTGCAAGTTTCCTACTAAATAAACATCACTTTGTGTTGTATGTCAAAAAATCTTTATTAATTCTCAAGTAAAATCACACAATTACATCTGCTCTCCAAATATGATGTCAGGAACATCCTCATTGTCATCGTTTTTTCTGCCGTATATTTTGTCTGTTGTCATGCGGCTATACATTTCTTTAGTGGGTTCAAAATTGACGCAGTTTCCAGTACGAGTTGAACCTTTTGCGCTCTCTGCAGCAAGAAGTGTGCCGTTCACCGTTTCCACAGTTAGCCGGTTTCTTATCTCTGTCTTTATTAAATTGACTTTACTAAAAACCCGCTCGCAGTCAGCATTCGCATGGGGTAGGGACAGTGTAGATAGGGCAAAATGAGCCAGCTCGGAAAAGTCTTCAGTTTTCAGTAATTGAGCCCAAAACTTATCTGGCTCACTGATTTCATTCAACCCTTTAGGATGACGAGCTTGTACATTGGGCAAACTCCTCCATTGATTGTCGATTATTTGTTTCTTTGCGTAATCAGCTGGTGCGATTATACGGGGGACCACCTCCATAAGAGGCATAAGTGTAGGGAAATGGCTCCTAAAATCGTGGGAGAGCGCTGATGCAGGTTCAAAAACTTTTAGCTTTGACAAGACTGGATCTTCCATATTATATCGTTTTTTAATTTCGGTAGCTGCAACTTTGTAGAAATTTTTGCAGCATGAGAAGAACTGTGCTATATCTGCAGGCTGTCTGATCACATCTGGATGTTTCAAGAGCTCATACACTTTGACGCCAAGATACATTGCAGCGTCATGGAGCTGATGACGCTGACTTTCAGGGTTTATTTCACCAAGATTTGGCCTCATAACATATTCGCGTTGTAAATAACGCAATAGGATTTCCTGGTAAAGTGAACGAATTTTCTCATGCAGATTGTGAACAACTACTTTCTCGCTTTGAAATTCCAGATTGAATTTATTGAATAAAGGGAGTGACCATTCAAGGAAACAGAAATAAAGTTTGTAGAACGGGTTGTTTAGTTTTTCGAGAATAAATACTGCTCGATTTCTTACATCGGCTCTTGCTCTATGTGCACGGTTTGTCGTAAAATCGATGAAAAAAAGACGTAGGGCCTCCCATTGCTCTAATATCCTTTCAACCACTGATAATAAGGAAAGCCATCTTGTCTGTGATGGTTTCAGTATTTTGTGAGGCTCCACTGCAACAAACGACTGGAAGTTACGAAAATCAAATAGCCGTTTATCACTATGTTTAAAAAAGTTGTAGATATCTCTAGCCAGTTGTTCTACACCTTCAGGCAACTGTTTACAGGCTTCACTGGCACACAAATGGGCCGAGTGACAAACGCACTTCGTGATTATGATTCCTGCAAAATCACGTATGAACCTTGTTTTTACAGAGTCGTTATCACCCATCATGACGTTACACCCATCTGATCCAAATCCGATTACATTATTCAATGGAACATTACGGTTAGTTAACGAATCGATAAGAGCTCTATATAAATTTTCGGCATTCGCAGTAGGAATATCATCAGCATCAGGTGTTTCTTTAAAAACTTTGTAAAGCTCCCAAAATGCGCTACATATCTTTTGAGCTTCTTGATCAAAATAGCGTACCACAACGCAAGCAGTTTTGACTGTCGAAACATCGGTCGTCTCGTCCGTCATCACCGAAAACTGATTATTTTGTAATTTTTGGGCTAAATCTGCTTTATGACCTTCTCCAAGAACGTTCTTTACCACACCTGTAATTTTGGTTCTTTTAAGTTCAATTTCCTTGATTAATTTAGAATCCGTCACGACTTCTTTTAATAAGTCAGTCAAATGGTCAGCAACCGAAAATGCTATGTTGTGCTCCGCAAAAAAAGCAGCAAGTTTAATTTCTGCACGAGCTTTTTGTTTATTTTGTGGAATTAGACCTCTCTGGAATCCAAGCGATGTTAATGTCTGTGTTTTTCCACTGGATCCAGGTTTGTTGCTCAGGTGTTTCTTGGTAGAGGCATGAGTTTTTAAATTGGATAGTTCAGCTACCATTGACGTCCCTGGGCAATATGCACATTTAGCTTTTGTTATATCATTGGTGTCTGGCAAAAGCCAGTCTTTAAATGTCGGATCCTTTAACCATTGCTGTCTAAAATTTTGTATACGATGCTGCGATACTGTGTTACCTTCCTTTTTTCTTGTCCATCCACCTTTTTTGGGTAATTTTCTAGGCGGAGTCAAAGTAGGCGAACGGTCACTGTTTTCGTCGTTATCACTCATAACTCATAACGATACTTCTATTACGCCACTAAACACGAACGAAACAACGAAAAGACCTTCTCTCTTAAAAATCTTCTATTTTACAAAAACTTCAATTAACTACACGTACTAACGTAGTACAGTTCGGACGTTTTGGAATGAAATTTCTAAACAGAGACATGAGTAATAAGAAGAACGAAATGTTTTATTAGTCGGGGATTTCCCGGTTAGCTACCATAGACAATCATCGCGTAAATGTGGCAATGGAATTTTTGGCGTAAGAAGTTCCTACAAGTTCTGGTAGATGTCACTAGTTAGTTTTAACTATGTTCGTATGGCCATATTATCAAAATCTCGTACAATAATTGTACGAGGTTGATAGTGACCTCGTACCTCGTACGGAAGACCACAAATCTCGTATTTGTACGAGGAACCTCGTACGGTTGGCAACCCTGCACAGATTACCTAAGGAAACCTACGGTTTATTTAACTTGCTACATAGGACATACTAGTAATCAATCTGTGATCTGATGCAGTTAGAGATGTGTAACTCAGCTCTGAGTCGGTTCAAAGATCCGAATCGGATCGTATTGAGCTTGAGATCCGTAACTCAATTGTAAAATGCATAACTCACGGATCAGCCGTGACTCACGTTTATCTGTAGATCCGCTAAGTCATATGCGAGCTATGTAAGGCGGTATACTCACAGATCAGCCGTGACTCACTCGAACTGTGATGATCCAGAGCTGAGAGAGTTGATTTTGAACTGTTTATCTGTAGATCCGTTTAGTCGTATGCGAGCTGTGTAAGGCTGTATTTATTTTAGTTCTGGAATTCACAGGCATATTATCTATGGCCAATATGACAATGTATTTCTTAAATTCAATCAATGAGTGTGAAGTTAATTATCAAAATATTAGTAAATTTTTCATTATCCTTTTTATAATTTTTTTTTTATTTATTAGTATTCCTACACGTAAAATATTAACAACATTTTTAAGGTGTTGACATTTTTCTGACAAATATATTTTCATTTCAGTTAAACATTTAGTCAAATATTATGCGATTATAGCGAGGGACAATCAACTCCGTACCAAAAAATACAAATTGATCTGATCTGTGAACCGACTCAAAGATCCGTCTCAGACACTTTGTCTTTGATCTGAGGTTTGATATGAGTTATGGATCGTGATTCTTTAGTGAGTTACCCATGTCTAGATGCAGTGCAGTACTCTAGTGGATATTTTTGGGAATTTTTCGGAGTATTTGAATACAGTGCTCAGAGTTTTAACGCCCGGTTTAAAATTGTATTCACAGATAGTGTGGTTTATTTATCGGAGTATTTGAATACACTATACAATGCTCAGAGTACATACGCCCGGTTTAAAATTGTATTCACAGAGATAACGTTTTATACACGCTACCAAAAATAAACCGCAAATTGTACACAATTGTACACCACCATCAAATGGCGAATGTCAATTGGTCAACTAGAGAATGGAATACTACTGTGATTGGTCAATTGAATTTGACGTTAGCACACACGCTGCACTATCTCGTTTTCTCTGAACACCGTATGATTCACGCTATAAGAATGCTACAAATGACGTCACACCACAAACATGTACGGAGATTGTCATATTTTGAACCGACTTGTAGCGTGAATAATTAAAATACTCTGAATTTTAAACCACAGCATATTTAGTTTGTGGATCTGGATTTGATTCCATCTACCACACGACCGGTAATCATCGACAAAAAATTTTCGACCGTAGAACACGCGATTAAAGTCTGTGTACATCCATTACATGAAGTTTATCGTGATGAGCAAAGAAGTTTGTTCTCGGGTCTTGGATGCTTGTGCATTGTGATTGAGTGTGTCTATGCCTCCCGCGACACAGGGTATCCTAGTGCGGGGGTATGTGTGTGGGGAAAAAAATCAAATTAATTTAGTTTGAGAAAAAATTGAGTTTTAATAAAAATGAGAGATCATAATATTTACCGATTTTCGAACTAATGCTGATAACCGAAAATAAATAATCAACTTGACGGATACTTAAAATCCTGTTAGCAACACTGCATATTCGAGTAGGAAGATGGGTAAAGAACTTGTATCCAAAGCCTATCATTTTAAAAAAAGTAAGAAGAACAAAAATCGAATGAAAGTGAATTTGACACTGACACTGAATACCGAAAAACTGATCTCAAAAGGTGACTGTTATAATCAATTACGGCTAAAGGACTTGTATCCAAAGCCGTAATATCATTTAAAAAAAGTATAGCTAGAGTAAAAGCTATTAAAATTTAGAGAAATGTTAAATATTTTAGAATAATGCGCTAAAGGAGATAAATGTATAAAGAGTAATGTCATCAGAGTAGAATCATGTTTGGTTATAGTAAAGAAGCAGTTCGAGTGAAAGTCAAGGTTTGTAAATACAATTGATTTAATTATGCACACAAGTTTATTTTTTAAATAAAAATTTGGTGATTACATATCATTCGTTGCTTACATTCACAAGATATTACCACTTTACTGATCAATTCAAATTTTTTGAATTAAGAAAAGAAGAAGATTTGGAATTCCAAACAGTCTGCCACAAAAGTATGAGTGAATTAATTTTAACTTCATCACTCCCATTTCTGAATATAAAACGTTGATATAAAACATGGTAAAATAGAGATAATGTAAAGTACATCACAATTCTTAATTGCTACCTAGTAAGTCATTTATCCTGTTTGATTGTATCATTGACCTAGATATTCATTGTTTATTACAGAAATGTGAAGGTAAACTTCAGCCTGAATTAAGAAAGTTTTCAGTGGATCCTCAAATAACATCATTAGAAGTTCTGCAAAGCATTTTAGTGAAAGCATTTGATATTAAGTCTGATTTTACCCTCTCGTATCGGAGTGTGGATGACTATGGACAAGAGACCCATTTACCTCTTCTCTCTGACTGGGATTTGGATGCTGCTTTTCTCAAGTATGTCATTTTTACTGAACTTTTAAAAGTAACTCTTAAAATATAAAATATGTATACTAAAGGGCACTTTCTAGTTTAGACCACATTGCCAATTTAAAGTCACATTTAAAATAATTTATTCAATCATATCATGAAGGATGCACTGATAAATGTTAGTGAAATTATTAATACTTATGAATAAAGCATCTGTCAAGACAAAAAGTAAGAAAATGCGAGATCATTATAAATGGTTTTATAATGTATTCATTACAGTACATACTCAATATATACAGTGTAAACGATAGTTCTTCAGTCTAGTTTAGTCTCTAGTCATATCACCATCTACTCTGTGTAAAATATTGTCCTATATGATGTAAAACAGCCCATAATGTAGCTCTCTTATTAGTCAATTAATAGTTAGTGGCATGTTAGTTTTACACTTATGTTCTTTACTTATGTAAACAAATACATGTATTGTGGATTGTTTGTTTTTTCTTTTTTAACTCTACATAACAAACATTAATGAATAATAAGCTTAGTCCTTTAAGTTTTGGTATTAAAAGCTTACGCTACATCAGTTATCTATAACTAAATAAGTATTAATATGGTGAATTAGCAAAAGGAGCATTTCAAATATCTTTTGTCTTTTGACCTTCATCATTATTATATGCTTTTTGTAAAGCTGTGTTGGAATGACACTGATATCAAACAAAGAATTTCCCTGGCACTGCAAAGATGCAGATCTCTGAAGTCAAATCTTTGTGATGGGCAAAACCTTTGCAAACTCTTAATGGTTTTGTAAGATAAAAACACCACAAAATACAGTTGTGATCTGAGGGATTATGTTCAGGCCACCTTAAACAAAAGGTTTATATTAAAATGTATCTAAAAGTCATGAATATGACCAACCCAGTGTTCTTATAAGTAAAATGTAGGTACTTTAGATTCATAAATGTGTACTTTGTAATAATTTGAAGTTGTTAAACCATATCCTATACATAATTGCAAATAAAATATACAAATATTTTCTTCTATATTCTTGACATTTCAGGGCGCATAATATAGCCATCACACAGAAGTCAGAGCCATGTATGCAGCTAAAAGTCGATATGAAGCCATTTGCCGAGGCCTCAGAAGACTGGGAACCTCCAAATGTAACACAGTCGACACCCACAATGATTCAAAACTGCAAAGAACCCTCTGTAGCACCACCATCACACCAGACTGACAAACAAGAGTCTCAGACTGGCTTTCAAGGGTTAATCATGAACCAGGTATAGTTGCTGGCTGTTTATTAAAATTTTATTTTTTATTTACTCCAATACTATAAATGAAATAAAAATTAGGCAAGTAACATACAGATAGCAGACTTGTCCAATACTTCATTTGTGCTGGCCAGATATAATCTATGTGGGACCATAGAGTAAATGATAGCATCAGCATAATATACCTAATTAAAAATTATCTAAGTATGTTGATAGACTTACTTCATATAACTACAGTAAGCAGCACAGCTTAAGTCACTTGTCACTTTCCACTGTCTGTTATTTCTACAGAGTTTTAAATTTAACAAATTATAGAAACTGCATTGCGAGCATGGATCGTTGATGACTGATCAGACTAAAGTTGACAGTAATGATTGAGAAATAATATTTTATGTTGTATAGTTGCACGAAAATGACTTAATTGCTCACTCGATAAATTTGTTATATTTATACCATGTTCATACCTAGCATGAAATATAAATTTAACTGTTACGTTGAAATTTTTTTTGTATATCCACAAACTGTTGGCTTTGTAAAGGTCATTGGTAAATTCAGTTTGTTAATATCATTACCACTCCTATCTCCCAATATATCAACTTAAACTAAATAATAATACTGAGCTGTACATATCTGTGTGATAATTCTATTGTGTTGCCATTCTTGTTAAGATGTCAGTCAACAAGCTTATCAATTGATATAAGTGTGTCGAGGCCAAATTCCGTTACCAACAGCCTGCATGAAACTTGCCTAGAAATAGAAAGGAAATTCGATATACAATTTTCGACACAATAAGTTTTACAGATTGACGATCCATACTTGGTGTCTGTGGCTTCCATTTTGCATAAGTCCTGAATCAGAGAAGGTAGAACTTGTAAAAGCCAAATAAATGCAATCTAATTGATCATGATTTTAATTGTACTTTTAGTTGTTGTAACTGCCTGTACATAAAAAGTCACATCATGCAGACAATAACCACATTTCAGAGTGATAATAATTATGTCGTCACTGTCCATGATTAACTCTACAAATCGCCAATGCTTAATTTTATAATTCTTATTTCATATATCTTTTTATAACAAGATGAAAATAATTTTAATATACATTCATAGTATCTATTTGGCTATGAAGTAACTTATTTTTAGTCACATTTTCATGACTAAAAATGTGTGATGTATCGATCATACTTTCTAAATGATAAAGCATTTACATATTATATAAGTTGTCAACTGACCCTATAATATAATACAGATATAGACTTGACTTTCTAATTCTGCAATATTCTTTTTCATATTGCCATTAAAATGTTTTACAAGCAATAGTTTAAGATTGAAACTATCTACCATGAAAGTCTTCTTCGTCACTGATCCATTTACATCTAATTAAATGTGCTAATGAGCGCAATAAAAAACGATTTCACCCAACTAATTAGTTTTTGTTTGGATTACAAACAACATGTTCATAATGTATTAATGTATATAATTATACTAGCTGCACCCCGCGCTTTCACCTGCATACCATTTTTTTCCCCCGTCATATCCTTTTAGCGGTTGTGTCGTGATTGAGTAGCAAACAGACATCCATCCACCCTCTCATAGTTTCCCCTTAATAATATATATGAGATATTTCCTGCATAAAAAGTAGCCTATGATATATGCCAAGGCATTAATTGGCAGAAATTCGGCATACACACACAGATATACATACATATATGTGTAATCTATCTGTATACTAAATTTTATTCTCATCATTTCAGCCATTATGGCGCGATTGAGCAATAAAAAGACATCCATCCTCACAAACTTTCGCGATTATAACATGAATGTTTATTAAAATTATTTATAGCTGTTGTGGTTTTTATTTGATACTGTCTCACTTGAAGATCAGTGGCGATGTAGGTTAAAGCATTATAGAATCACGGTAGATCTAAGGTCTTATACACTTGTGAAACTTGAAGGCTTAATTGTATAAAACAAGTATTGCTATTCTAGGCAATGTACGTATTGTACATATATGTGGGGTCCTAAAATGTTATTCACCTGTCTTAAGATATAAAATGCTGTATCTTCAAGTATATAAACGTCGACAAGATTTTGTTCTTTAGTAAAACTTACTAAACGCTGTCAGGTTGGGTAAACTAAAATTAAACGGAACGTTTTAACTTTTGCGATGTCAAATTTGTCATAAAACAGCCGCCTGTCGATAAGTTATCAAAAAGGAACTTCTCTGTTCGCGGCCAACAAAAAAAAAGTATAAAACAGTACACAAAGTATACTTGTGAAGCAACAGATGAGTCTTAAATAAGTTTCTCTTAAAATAAGTATTAAACCACAGAAGGTTTTGTTGTCCCAATTCAATGTTACCCGAAAGTTGTTATAAGTATGAATGGACACCAAAACGCTAATTTATCAAACATTTTTGTACTAAAGCCTAAGCCATATAAATAAAATGTTAAGCATGAAAGTAGGTACACTTACTACACAGAATAACATAGTCTAACCTTCATTTTGCAGTATCCATAAACATCTGAGAAAAGTGTTCAAAGTTACCCAGCTTATATATAAAATATTTCCAAAACGTATCAAAGTGTGTAGGCCGACACGAGTGCAAATCGACGAATTAATGTTGGTAACGTTTACCAGGTTGAGAAAACATTCAACATGGTCTCTCGAGCTCTGAATCTGTATGAAGACCCAACGTCACCACCACGGCCGCCGCTCAGTGACAACGAGTTCCGGGCCTTCTTGGACACCGTCGGACAAATCAATAATACGGCAAAACTGAGAGAGGTCATATACTGTGGCGGGATAGATCCGAGCCTTCGGTATGACACAAAACTTCTATCTACGTTTACACAAGTATTCCGACAACCTAAATTTTTGTAGCATTCGAAGCGCAATAAAATTCTGATATTTTTTTAAGAGTGAAGAGTTAGTGGCTCCCGATAAGTAGAATCCAGGCTTCCGTGCATCTTAGACTACCTATGTCTTAATATCAGGTGAGACAGTGGTCAAACTAAAAAAAACATTTTTGCATTTTAGTTTTCCTTTCATTTAATTTACCATGTTTGTTAGAGAGATTTGATCCTTATTATTGACCTTATCAATTGATGCAATAAAAGTACTCTGTGTTATTTTATCTAATCTTATTAAAATTAATAATTAAAAATAAAATTTACCAAAAAATGGAAACGAACCAAGTTATTTCACACTTTTGAGTGTTGAAGTCGGTTCCAATTTATGTCCAAAAAAATTTCTTCACACTTTTCAGTGACCTCTCTTACTCACGGGATCAATTGTCATTGTGTATGTTCACCGATTCCTCCACCCGCAACTATAATGTCATCCATGTATGTGTAGCACTTTTCAGTTATTGGAGTGCAACTTAAAAACAGCTTGACCGATTTTGATGAAATTTAAATGGGACCTACGCGGAAGTATACTCCATCAAACAAAAAACTTATCATCAAAATCGGTTCATAAACGACGAAATTATCCACGAAAACACATTAATATATATATACGGTCGAACTGAGTAACCTTTTTTTTTTAAGTTGGTTAAAAACATAACTTGAATGACATGTAGGTAATATATGGAAATAAATGTAAAAAGTTACATTATGATACAGCTCTTCTATGACAACCGTATCGAAATGTTACTTTTTTACCCTTAAGATAAAACTTCAGCTGGACCAAGGAGGTTGCAATGCAGTATTTCGTCTGTGGACGCGGCGTCCTCCTTTGAGTAAAATTTGCTATCTTCAGTATTTAGAGTACTTTCCCTCCGGGTGCCGTCAAAAAAAATACTCTGTATAAAAAAAAACTTGTTTAACAGTTTATCATTGCCATTATTTTTAAACGAGTATGTCTACTACTTCAATACTGATCCGTTATTTCAGAAAAGTTGTGTGGAAGCACATCCTGAATGTATACCCCGAAGGGATGACCGGCAAGGAGAGAATGGACTACATCAGAAGAAAAGCGAACGAATATTACTCACTAAGGACGCGGTGGAAAGACTGCATACAAAAAGGCATGGTATGAATTTGTTCACTTATTTATACACAATGTAACTAGCTGCGCCCGCGGTTTAACCCGCGTGGTGTTGATTGATGATGATGATGAAAAGTGGCCTATGTGTTATACCGAGACAAGTATCTACATACCAAATTACATTCAAATCCTTCCAGCTGTTTGAGTATGAAAGATCCACATTCATACAAACTTTCGCGTTTATAATATTACATGATTTAAGTGAGTTAAAAGTGCGACGTGTAGTAGTATAGTATATTATGATATAACTGGGCTAAGTTGTTCACACACGAGGCTGTGGGTAGCACCCGTAATGCATGTGTAATGAGCAGAGCTCAAGAGTGTCATACGACGTTTCTCAACATATGTATTTGTGAGGGATGTGTGTAGCGCATATTCAAAATCATCTACCACCGTAGTATGTGGTAGAAAAAAATTGGTTGTCTGTAAAGTCGGTTTACGGACGATAGATTTACGTGATAACGTCATAATCATTTATGACTTTGACGTTGACTTTGACTGACTTTGACTTTGATTATTTTATGTAATACAAAACTCAGGTGGAACGTTACGCGGAACGTTACTATTTTTCATGAGTGTTGCTGGTATTCATCAATTTATAAAACGTTATCACGTCAAAAGTTGATGATAAATAAATAAACGATTAAAGATCATCATGACATCATAGAATAACAAAGTTGATTTATTTTAAAGCGTTTGTCAAGATTGGTAGACAATTATCTTTGTCTCTGTCGTTCTTTACACAATCGAACAGTGGTTCTGCTCCGAATGCGTTATAGATTTCGACAACTAACACCAAATTACAAATTACTTTCGACACTTAATACTATTCCTGAAACGAGAAGAGTCGGTTGCGCGTCGTTTTAATTAGCACCATGTTGCATGACGGCTTACGATTATGTTACGTAAAAGTACCCGCAGTTTTATAAAATCGAATTGTAGCATTGTTATTCAGAAGTGAATTTTGAAGCAATTAAGGCTCAGGGGTCGGGGGCGTCATCTGTCAAACTGACGGACACTGGTTCGATCCCCAACAACAGCTTGAGCTTCCGGTGAAGGTAACATCGTTATCAAATTCCCAGCATGGTGGTAGGGTACTGTCGAATACCCGCTTGGCTAGCTACCCTGCAGTTTGAAAAACTGTCACCAAACTTAGTGTGCTCAGGCAGCAGTCCTTGAAGGCCAGTGAGCATTCTAGATCTAGCCTGATGACATCTTCGACCACATCGTCACTGACCATCAAGTGAGATAGTGGTCAAACGCCAGATCTATGCAGTTTAAAAAAGAAAAAAAATATATTTTTTTTACTTTTTAACTTCCTGGTGTAAGAAACAGTTTATTAATAACGGGTTGAGATGGACGCCCGTGTGGTTTCCTCTTCCTCTTCCTTCCTCCCACTTTCCCCTATAACGTTGGTGATAATGAACATTATGTTTGCAATTTTAGGTAAACCCAGACTTGGCTTACGTCACCGGAATGGTTCGCAAGGACGTTCTAAGGACAGATAGACATCACAACTTTTATGCGGGCAGTGACGATAACCAGAACATCGCGTCGCTATTCAACATATTGACAACGTAAGTCCTGTTATACCTTTACCCGCTATCGCTCCTTATGCCTGTGTCTTTCAGTTTATAAAGGAAATTAGTTCTGCCTTGTAAATATATACAATACAACTATATGTACTGCAAATACTGCAGTGGTGTACCTAGAATTGTACCCACCATCTGCACCCGTGGTTACCATAGGAGATCACTTACTAGTAGGTGGGCAGCAGCGCCTTCTGAGGATAAAATCAACATACTGCGATCGCCAATCCGCCTGCCAAGAGAGCGAGTACTGGCAACCGTCCTTTAAAAAAAGGAGTAGGCATATGGCCAGCAGTGAATGTTAAATAGCTGAGTTGATGATGATGAAATAAGATACAAAGTAAACAGACGGCCTGACCATGAATGCAGGTAGGGGCTGGATGCGAGTTGCTTTCCACTACTACTTCTTGAGATCGATGAGCGAGATCTACGTCTCGTGGACGTGCTATGGCGGAGATGATGATAATGAGATTTTTTTTAAATGCATGTGACTAGTACTTAAGTTGGCTTTAGAAATATGTGATTTCGAACGAGCCCTCTTTTCGAAATTTCATTGGACAATATTTTAAACTGTCCTAAACTACAACCCTTTTTTAATGGATATCCAGTTCTATACCCAAGCAGTATTAAATAATTTATAATGAAAACCCAAAACAATTTCAAGATAGATCCACGAAAGAGTACATACTAGGATTCTTAGCTACTTGCAATATATTCTCAGCAGCGTCTTATAATTCAGTATGATTATATGATTGACTTAATAATACAGAAATTTAAAAAAATCTATTTAAAAAATATCTATGTGCTCTTCTGCGCCCAAAAAAATGTCCAAAACATGGCCTAAAATAATATTAATATGGTTTGATAAGATTTTTGATCGTTAGACATGACAATGTTATCTTTTACCACATTATTATTGTATTATAAGCATTTTAAATGTCCCGTTAATAATGTTATTTCTTTTATTGTGTTGTTTTAGATACGCGTTAAATCACCCAACAGTGAGTTACTGCCAGGGTATGTCGGACCTAGCGTCGCCTCTGCTCGTCACGATGGGCGATGAAGCGCACGCATACATCTGTCTGTGTGCACTGATGACCCGCCTCTACCCCAACTTCCTCCTCGATGGGGAAGCCATGACGCTCAAGTTCACGCATCTCACGGAAGCTTTGCAAGTGTACGATCCCGATTTCTACAACTATTTGAAAATGCAACAAGCGGACGACCTTCTGTTTTGCTACAGGTGGCTCCTTTTGGAAATGAAACGGGAGTTCGCTTTTGATGACGCGTTGACAATGCTCGAAGTGTTATGGGCGTCGTTGCCACAGAAGACGCCGACAGTTGAACTATCGCTCAAAGAGAAAGAATTCGATCCGGTGGCAGATTTAGACGATGACCCTCCCCCCGTCAGCCCTTTACTCAAAACCCCTCGAGAGAACGCGTACACAAAAGTGTGCGCCCTCCGCCGTCAGAGCTCCAGTTTCAACCTCGCCAACACAAAATCACCCAAACTAGCCACTTGCAAACAGATGAACCACAGTTTGGACGAAAACGTGACTCGTAAATTCACAACCAGCGTATCTCTAAAACATTCCAAAGGATTCCAAAGCTTAGATGACGCGGCGTTGCAAGTGCAACGACCTAAATTAGATAGAAATGATATTGATAAAACAAAAGAAAACAATTTATTAACGAGAGAGACCAAGTCTCTAAAGAGAAGAAGTATGAAGAGCGTGCCTGAACACGGGAAGGCCCAAGAGGCTCAAGACAGTTTATCCGCCACAGCATGGTCGAGTACTGGCAATCTCACAAACGGTACTTCCCATGTCGAAGCAAAGAATACACCGCTGGGCAATCAAGTCAGATTACTGCGGGATAGGGTATCCGTACATAACAATAAGTTCTTTTCTTCCCTAGATAAGCTCGACGATACCAACGCAGACGGTAAACCGAAAGTGAGAATGATTAGAAACCTAAACGAGTTCCTCAATTTTGCGACAGGCACCAAAGTAGCCGCGGTGACGCAAGAGAAGTTACAACGCGCCCATTCAGTTATCGAGCGAGGCTCTACAAAGGAATGTCCCAGAATAACTTTAACGAAAACTTTGTCCGGCGATAGTAAAGGTCGCGTTTCGAATGATGACAAATTGGCGAACAAATTGAAGAAGAATATAAGTTCGGAGACTACCGATGGAAGCAGCCCCGACGACTCGCAAGAGTATTACCCAATGACGACATCCATGACGAGAGAGTTAAGACTCGAATTGGAACACCTGGACCGCCAAGTGTTTGGAAATTCATACGTGAATAGGTGCAGCATGATATGCGATTCTCCCTCGGAATCAAACAGCACGGACGGGAAACCGACAAAAGAACACACCGAGAACAAGCAAGACAGCGTTGACACTTTAGAACCTCGAACGGAGACAGCAGAACTATTAGAAAACATAAAAAGGTCCCCATTACTCGATACAGTAAAAACGAACGCTAAAAGCGCTGAGGATATTTATTTATGGGAAAATCCATTACACAGAAACACACCCATGACTCGCACCACGGCCAGTTGTCCTCACACTCCGGACGAACAGGCCGACCTGGATTTCGACGGGGACACCGGCGAAATATTCGAAGAGCACTCTGGCAAAAAATCCGTAACCCCAATTAGATTACTAAGAAAAAGTCAATGCTTAGAACCGCAAGAATCTTTCAGACGTTTGAAAGAAACCCATATACCGTCAAGCGAATCAGACTCCGAGAAGGAAACAGTGGAGACGAGAACAGATGCAGTTAAGAATAATAACCAAGAGGAGAACGCGTCGAGGTCGCAGAAGTTCTTCTCGAGCATGTCGCAAGAGTTGGAAAACGCGAAGAAGAATTGCGAATCGTTGTTGAACGCGAAACAACCAAACTTGCACAGTGTAGCGTCGACGATAAACAGTTTTCAGAAAAAGTATGAAGTGTTCAAACCTCCGTTACAGAAACACGTGTCGGTTTCTTCTGCGAGCGGGGATGGTGTTGTTAAGTATAGTGTTAGCGGTTTGCCGCCACCTATAGTGTTCGGTGGCGGCAATCCGTTCCTAATGTTCCTCTGTCTGACCGTTCTCCTCCAACATCGGGACTACATCATGCGGAATCGCATGGATTACAACGAATTGGCGATGCATTTCGACAAAATGGTGCGCAAACACAACGTCAACAGGGTACTGAACCAGGCGCGGCAGATGTACGCGATTTATCTAAAACAACAAGCGCATAAGACTGCTGATGTCACTACATAATGACCTAATTTTTATAGTACGAGATCTCTTTTTGTCATTTTCGTTGCTCATAATTAAGATAGGTATATAATGTATATACAAACATTTTTTTATGATTATTTATGAATTTATCTTAGCTACGATTAAAACGCATGGCACAACGCAGGCTAAACTAAAATAAAATGGTTACTTGTCAACTTTTCACCACAAATTAAAAAATACCGTCAGAAGATTTGATTATTTGATGCTGTACTTAAGACTTGACCATTGGTCAAGTCTCATCATATAGTCCGGAATAAGCTTAGCTTGCTTTCAGTATGGCCTGCGTGAAATAGTAACGTAAGATTAAAATCTTACGTTATTATTTCAGCATAATATTTGATATTCTTAATAGCAGCAAAACAAACTCGATTCCTTTTTATTTACTAAGATTGATATAATTCTAATGTGATTTCTAAAAATATTGTTAGCTTTACTAATTATTTTTGTTCTATTTTATTTATAATAATTCCAAAGAGCCTTTATTTGACTACATATTGTGATATTTTTACTTTAGGATTATATTTTTATACTTGCGTTTGATAGAGATTAGAATTATAAAAGTGCACAATCGCTATTCAATGATGAAGTTATTGTATATTTAAATTCCCAATTAAAGTATTGATGTATCTGTAAATACAGTATTTTTTTAGGTAGGTACTTAATATTAAAATACTTATGATATTTTAATCTAGTCTAGTATCTCAAGTTTCTATATAGTTTCAAATGGTTATGTAAAATAACAGTAATTATAGCCAAACGGAGTACTGCCCGCGTGGTTTTCGGATCACTTGTTAGTGTTACATATAGGAGTAGTTCATTAAAAATAGCACTAGAATTTTTCAAGATACCCCATGTGACTCAAAGCCCGAAGTCAGTAAGTAATTGTATGGAAATAATTTAACGAGGTTCAGAAAAAAGTAGTTACCTACTGTATGAGCTTAAATAAATCAAATCACACAATTGTGGCAGCTTATTAAATGGCTACTAAATAAATTTCATGTGGTTTTCTAACATATGAGGGTAGAAATATTTCATCGAGTAATCATCCAAAGATATGCAATAATATTCGTTTATACCCAATAAATCTCGGCGAGCGCGTTGTGCGCTCAAACTATTCAAAATTAAACATAATTTGTTCAAATTGGTCGGTATTGCTTTGAGTGTTCTTTATTCGAAACTGATTGGTCATTTCTAGCATTTGTTATTCCAAAATCACTATTTAGTTACGGATTCTGGCGTGCATTCGGCAGCTCCATCGGCCAAGCCATATTTTACTCTAACAGTGGATGGGCGGCGTTTCACGAACTCCATTCAAGCATTCGAGCTCCACCCAATATTTCATCATGCCCGTTCACGTCAACCTGTCAGACGAAATTATGCTCGACGAGACCATAATCTTGCTACATCTAGATTCGATCTAATCTTGGTCGGCGGTCAAAAATATGCAATAGTAACTATCACGTGATCCGTTATCAATGTAAGTCACTTCTATGACACTATGGAGTAGCCATTCGTGAGATATCGATCTAATATTTTGCCGAAGCAGCTGCCATACGCAGCTCTAATGTATTAGCAAATGTATTTCTTTGGATTATTGCTCGATGGATTAGTCATGCTGCCAGATACCGTTAAGAATTGTTTAACGATGTTTGATGTTCCAAGTTCCGACCTTACGCATTCGGACACGTTTCTTTCCCTGTATGTTGCTGACCACCGCGTAGATTTGGAACTTTTATGTGCTCAGAAACTAAGGAACATTTATTTCTAATGCAAATACAAAATGAACTACTCATAATAATTATAATGCTCTATAGATTTCAGCTTGACAGCTTATAATATTGTAAGATTTATCGTATATGAAAAGTATAAAATAACGCGGGTAGTTCGCCGCCGTGTGTACGCTTGAAACGATTATTTATAAACCATACAATAAAATAATGAACTTGAATGAATTGTAACTTATAACTTGCTTTTAAACTGTATCCTATACGAGTGCAATCATGACCATTTTATGAAAATAAATAATCCATAAGACCAATTATTACGAATGTTACTTTTCCCTGACAATATTGGCATGAATAATTTGTGACAGAATATTCGTTAAAACCAACGATGTTTTACTAAAGATGACGTATATTCATACTGCGCGGTGCTCAGATTTTGTTTCTTTACGACATAAACATGCTTAGTGCGACAGATAATACGGTACAAATAATATAGAAAAGGATAGCTATATGTTTAGACTTGCGCTTGAAATACGCGTCGTAATCAAAATGACTACAATTGACTTAATTTTGCCGCCTCAGATTCCGCGCGCTTGCGCGACATCTACCTCATATAAACATATAATATCATTGGTTAAAACAGTTGAGTATGACACCTTTTGCAGTCTTCATCTTCTTCCCCTGGTACCAGTTCATTTGGGGTTGGCGTGGCGCAGTACGTCTACTTTTCCACTCCTCTCTATCAGCCGTCAACAAATCTGACACACCCTTCTCTCTCATATCATCCTTAATACATGCCATCCATCTTTCTTTTCCGTCCATTAATCTCCTTATTCATTGCTTTTCTAGTAACATGTGATTCATTCCTCCTCATAACATGCTCATACCAATCCAAACGAAACGTATTAGTGTAGTATGTGCTATCAGACAGAATATAGGAAAGGATTCTTTTTCATATATTTGGTCGTTTGTTTTGCGTCGAAACGTAGTCCGTTCGCCATAGCATATGTTATAAAAGGGAAAGAAGGTATTGATTTAAGCAACAAATAATACATCAGCAAACTGAGACTCGCTATTACTCCAGCCCTGTGTTGCAACTTTCAGGCCAGCATAGGGCCTCCTTCATGGCTTAATGACTGACCCGGTCTATGTCTTACGATAATAAGACAACGACCGGAACCGACTGCTTAACTTACCCCCCGAAACATGGAAGCGCTTAGTTAAAAAACTCAACTAGAGATCACCCATCCAAGTTATGGCCGATGAGTAAGTTGGTTCAAGCAGTGATCGGTTAAGATAGCATACATAGGCAAGCTCCACTGCGAGCGCTTTAATGAGGGATTGAAACGTTTAAGCCCCGACACAGAGGGGTGTTATAAGCTTGTTGTATATGTATATATATGTATGTGTGTTTGTCTATGGCATCACAACCCCTAAACGAATGGACCTATTTTGATATTTCAAGATAAGTACTGGGGCCACACTAGCACAAATATGAAGTTAAAACTGAATATTACGTCATCAAATGTCCTAATAATAGTATAGGTCCAACGCACACTCAAAGTAGTCTTTGGAAACGAACGAAAAATGTATGAATGAAGAAAAACAAAGACTGATTTTGAATGTTGAAATGTATTTCTAAAATAAAAGAACAATTACGAGCAATACTTGTCAATTTACTAACGCCATAACATTACATAACTTAATGCTTACAATATACATATCACATTAATAGCCCCTACCGATGGGAGTCGAGGTGGAAACCAAAAACATTCCTACTAATCATTTAGTTGTCGACTGAGATTGATAATTTTGATGATAACGTCCTTGAATCCTTCGATGATCTACTTCCTCTTGTTACCGCCGCCTCCCGCCAGGATCATGGCAATGCGCATGAAGATATTTAGTACATCCAGGTACACTGCAATAGCCCTGGGAAAAAATATTTAAATACTTGAGGCTCGGTCGTGTGTAAAGAGATCTTTTGTAAGTCATTATCATCATCATCTCAGCCATAGGACGTCCACTGCTGGACATAGCCCCCCCTCCCATTGATTTCCACAATGACCGGTTGGAAGCGGCCCGCATCCACTTGCCTGCGATCTCAGTCAGGTCGTCTGTCTACTGTTACTTTTATAGGGACTTGAATTAAATTCGTAAAAGACCATTCTCAATTGGCACAAGATGGATCTTATAGGCTTGCTCTTACAATCATACACACATTATATCTACAATCTATTAATTGTAAGATGAACAAGTATTTTTAGTCCAATTAGCGTAAGTATTTTTTTATGGTTTTGTGTGAATAAGCAAGAATTTATGAATTATATACTTGTATGAAGTAGATAAGGTTGTCCATAGCATGTTCATATACAGTAGACAATATGGACAAGCCTTAGTGGTATCAATTGTGGTCATTTGTTGTAGTAAGCCTTGCCCCAGACTAGCGCTATATGCACTTAAGATGTCACGTAAGCTATAAAAATTATAAATTGCTGGCAGTCGCCACCCTCGTCTGAGAACTGACAAAGCGTATTACATTTTTTTCACTTTAATCTACTTATTTCAGCGAGCATCCCATACTTGCAGTCATTGACTGGCCAGTTGGCGCAGTTGGTAGCACTCTGCCTTCTGAGCCGCTGGTCCCGGGTTCGATTCCCGGACAGGTCAAATATTTGTGTGTATGAACATGTCTGATTGACCTGTGTCTGGGTGTGTATATGTATATAAGTATATATCAGTCATCAGGATACCATAGGACAGGCTCTGCCTAGTTTGGGACCTGAAGACCTTGTGTGAATGTTGTCCCATATTATTAATATTATTATTCCATAGGCAGGCAGAGGTATTTTGTAATTCTCAGAAAAAAAAGCTTTATGCTATATGTCATGAACATATAAATTTAACAGTATTATCCGCAACCTATCTGCAGCAAGGTACTGTTATAGCAGTACCTGTTTACACTTTGCTGCAGATAGGTTGCGGCCGATTATGCAATACCTTTTCAAATGTATTATGTACAGTTTATTTTACAACTACGTGAATGTAATATTTTGGAGAGTCAATTAAACTTTAATTTAAAATAGTAGTGGACACATTTAGATTGGTACCTTGACAAAAATGTTAACATATGAAAAAAATATTTAGATTACATACTGAATACATGTAGCTATTTGCAGCAGGATCTTAGACCATTAGAAAACATATAAACAGCAGTACTACATTTGCAATACCTGCTTGGGATCCAGTTATTAAAATGTAATATAAGTTAATAAGAAAGTATATTAACTTCAAATAATTCAAGAATAAACATATACCCATACATCGGTGAAAAACGTTTCTTAATTTCGTATTGGGAAAATTACTCTTCCAACCATTTCTATTTCTGTGGTATTCAGACCGTGTGTAGACAAAGTTACCTCTGGCGTAAATCGTAATATAAACGTAAACTTACGAGTTGATTGGGTCATAAGGCTGGAATCCGTAAGTTGGATGCGTTTCTGCGCGTTTGATGATCGATTGAGTGTCGTACAGAAGAAAACCGCCGAATACGATAAGACCCCCGTACAAGCTCAGGGAGTATAGACCTGAAAACAAAAAAAATTGAGTATCCAATACACATCAGACATTGCATTCTATTTACTACTAAGATTTCGTTTTGGGGGAGGCATGGACAAATACATTCAAGTACCGAAGAAACCATCCATGCTCATCGCACAAAATAAATGTTTGCCCTAGTCGGGATTCGAACCCAAGCCTGGACCAGAAGTCATGTCACTGACCACTGCTCCACGGCGATATATTCGCCGTAATAGTATAATAAAGGTAAGACGATAGCCTCAGGATAGTGTCAGAATCAGGTATCACCAAATAAAATTCTCGGGGATTTTGGTGAAGGTAATATTGTAATAAATAAACCCACATCACGCTGGTAAAGGAACTTTTTAGCACCTGCCTCAGTGGTTACCAGCACAATACCAGTTTGTAAAATTGCCACCAAACACCGCTTGTGTTCAAGCATTCACTTGATTATGAAATCAAGTGTTGAATGATGCACAGCACTAATGTTATTTGACCGACTCAGACCCCATGACTATATAACCGCTTCACTAACTTGCTTGCGTTTGTTGCATAGTT
This sequence comes from Apeira syringaria, assembly GCA_934044485.1. Taxonomy (NCBI): domain Eukaryota; kingdom Metazoa; phylum Arthropoda; class Insecta; order Lepidoptera; family Geometridae; genus Apeira; species Apeira syringaria. The sequence goes on from OW203654.1 coordinate 30,149,552, forward strand.
CTATAGCGCAAAAATATCGGTACATGCGCAAATATTCACAGAGTATAAGTTCATAGCGACAAACATCCGTGGAGCGTATTATATGTATGTACAGCATGCGCAGTCTAACTTTGTGCCGGCTCTGGGAACGTTTGCGTATATATGGGTAAAATATTGAGTTTGTCATCACTCAGAGTAGAAGAGAAAGGAAGATGCGAATAACGTGGTCGAGTGAGCGGAACAGTTTTATAATAAGTCCAGTCTCTAGCGACTCAAGAATGCGCCTGAATAACTTTTATTTTTATACAGTATAGATCTAGCGTTTGACCACTATCTCACTTGTCGGTCAGTGACGATGTGGTCAAAGATGTTATCACGCGAAAAACTTGAGGGTAACAAATAGTGTGTTCAGGCAGCAGTCCTTGAGAGCTAGTGAGCATTCTAGTGGTAGCTAGCCAGGCGGGTATTCGAAAGTACCCTACCACCATGCAAATTGATACCACCAATAACTTGCAGCACAAAGTTTCGTTGTGACTACTGTACGCATAGTGGTAGGTTGTTGGTTGTTTATGTGAAGAGTTACCAGCGCCGAGCGCGGTGGTGGGCGGCAGGAACATGGAGCCGAGCGAGGCGGCGAACACGGCGCCGAGCCCCATGGCGAGCGGGGCGCGCATGTTCAGGAACTCGCCGGAGGGCGCGCACACGGCGATCGTGCTCAGCCCGCCCACCACTCCCGCCGTGTACCTGCCGATACACACTTTGCTATCAATCGTGAGACGGTCACACCAAGATTATAGAAGACCTAGTAGAAGAATTTCACTTCATTAGTGTGTTCGTGATGTCGTTGAGTTATAATCAGTGCCAGGAGTAATCCTAGTATATGCTGAGTCGTAACTTATTCCTGACATTTAGACCAGGGCTCAATGAAGCCTTTGTAAATGGTAAAAAGTGTGTGTTGTTATGTGGAAAAACGTTAAAAATTTAAATGGCAAAGTTGTAGGTAATAAAACGATCTACAACTATTGTATTCAAACTTTTTTAAATAACGTCATGAAAAATTCAAATAACCATGATTATGGTTTTTATTTTTATCTTTTACAAAATAATTCTTTGTTTTTTTTTTTTTTACGAAATTTTGTTAAGTTACTTCTTTATGCCCCAATGACACTAATTTTTTTGACTTAAAATAATTCTTATTCTCGAAAAAGTATACTAATATTTTCAGACGAAAATTCTAAAAAATATCTGCTTTTTCATAAAAGTCGGTAAGCTTTTTGTTCGTTTAATTCTCGTTTCTGATGGTATACAAATATATACATTACTATGGTAAATGTAAAAAGCCCATGTGGACCACATCATCACTGACCGTCGAGTGAGATAGTGGTCAAACGCTATATCTATACAGTATAAAAAAGACAGTTGTGCCAGCATTCTAAAGCTTTCAGGTCTCACTCAGCTACATTGAGTTAGGGATAACTAGGTTAGTTTGCGAATGAAACACACACAACACACCTACATGCTTGTTATGTTAAAACAGCTTTTTTATAAACAGAATCGGCATGCGTTTGCCGACTATCTTACCTGATGTTAAGTGATGCTGTAATGTGTATACTGTAATGTGATACACTTATAACGCCGGCCTAATAAGATATCTTGAATCTAGAAATATAGAAGATTCACTCGTGACTCGAAGCCTCCCCGATTGTAATTATGCGGAATTAAAGATTCAGGCAATTAGTTCCACTCGGTAGGTGTACACACTATGAATGTGGCAGTAAAATGCTTTGTGCGACAAGTTGCAAAGTCTACCATGTATGGATGACACATTGCCATCCATCTGGCCGAGGAATCAAATTATGTAGCTGCAGAGCACACTTTACGTAAAAGATCGACAATCTAGCGACTTTTTTACGGCTTTGTAGTCTTGTTTGGACTAGAGGGTGTTATTATTTTTTAATGTTTAGAATAAAGAGTACTTACATCTATTTATCTACATCCGAAACGAAACGCGCGTGCGGGACTAACGCTCACACGAAAATTAATAATACAGGAGAGTCAATATACTATAACAAGATAGGGATATTTACCAGGCAGCCCTAGTGAGAATCGGTCCGCCGAGGAAGCATATGGGTGCAATGACGGCGCCCATGATTCCCGTGTGCACAACCCACGCAAGTTGCTTGGCGCCAATGCCCGGCGTGTACTCCATGGAACGGACCACCATGCCCGACCCGATCATCAGACCCATGGTGACGATTATAGACTGGAATAACAGACATGTATCTTGTAACGCCAAAGTCAAACTCTAGTCACGTTCGTCGAAACGCTACAGCACAGTTAAATTGTCACGACTGTCGTGTGTTTTGATGCAAGATGTAATTAAAAATCAATACGGTTCGAAAGTGTATGTACCTACATGGATCTGATTTTTATTTCAAACGTGCATCAGGGTGTCCAGTCTAATGATTTGATGTTCAAATTCAGCCCGGTGAGAGGCTGAATTCGATGCCAATAAGACTTCGTCGAAAATTCGCAGTCTGCTAAGTTCATAATACAGCCTTAATCTATGTTGAATCTATGCTCGGCCTATGTAGGATTTGTACGAAATTGACAATCAGATGCTAACATACAGTAATAAGTTATATGAGTAAAATATGAAATTACATGCTATGTCACTAAATCTAGAATTGAATCAAGATTGATTCAATATGGACAAATTAATAATAGCCACAGGCCGACCAATGCCTTTTTGAGCCGAGCATATTTCCATATTGCATACTAGACTTAGGCCCTTGGTCGCCAAATTCTTCCATCTGTATGCTAATATTATCTACGCCGATAGGATCGTTTTGACACTTGTTGCGCGAGAAACGGCTGCACGAGATATCGACGACATTTAAGGGCTTAACACCGATTTTTTTATTTTATTTTAATAATAATTTAAAATTAAGCCGATGAAATTACAGAGACTCGCGGGTGTTTACAGGCACTTACTGTCATGCGACTCGCTAACGGCACCGCTCAGTTTCTGGGTGGTTAAAAAAAACCTTACCCTAAAAAATTCTCAAGACGTATCGACGATGCGCTCGTTTTTATGTGGGCGCTACGTTACTAGCGCATTTAAAAATGGCGATGTTTTTCACATTGGACGCGCCTATTTGTAATATGACGTGTTATACGATATGGCTAAGACATATACACAATATTTAGCACAACAGTAGCACTTACCATCCATCCATTCCTAGCCACCAAATTAAGTAATACTGGAGTCCTAAATACTGTAACAGCACTGCCAGCAGTCAGTAACAGGGATCCAGCGATGTATCCATATGTAGCTTTGATGCGGTCTTTCACATATTGTGGCCATAGGCTGAAATCATAAAAAATATGTATATTAAAATTAAATTCTGGCACAAATTCAGATATGCAAATTCTCAAATAAGTGAAGAACCAGTCATTATTCAGTCATTTTCGGAGAATACTGAAGTTTCCACATCTGGTGGAGGTATAGAATACATTATTTAATATATATCGACTTTTTATGTCATTATCACGCGTGTGATATCACCATAATTTACAAGAAAATTTTAAAATTTTGGTCAAAATCAAGAAACGTTATAATATAACGATTTACTTCTATAACTTTACAGCAACATCTATTAGTTATGGTTAGTTGTTGTACATTGTACTCATTTTTAACAGACTCGATTCAACCCGTATTTTTGTTTTAAATGTTTGTTACCACATAACTTCCCACTGGGTGAACCGATTTTGATCGTTCTTCTTCATTTGAAAGCTGGTGCTTCCCGTGTGGTCCCATTTAAATTTCATCAAAATCGGACAAAGGGTCTTTAATTTACACTCCAATAACCGCAAAATGTGTGCATACATAGACGATATTATAGCAGCAGGTGAAGATATCAATGAAGATTTCAGCGAACATACCTACACCACAATGACAATTGATCCCATGAGTAACAAAGGTCACTAAAAAGAGCGACAAACTCAAAACCGACTTCAACACTCAAAAGTGTGAAATAATTTGTTGAATTCGGTACACACAACAACAAAATTTCATTTCACTACAAAATTTTCCAAACCTGTAGTCCAATCTAGATTTAGCCTGGCATTAGGAGTTTTTTTCCAGTGTACGATTTTCTTTAGGCGATTGTCAGTCTTCTTGTAGTATATTGGACTATTTTTTAATCAAATAAATCCTAAGTTTCTATGGTATAGTAGAAACATATTACTGGTCAAGACTATTTTGTCGACATGTTGCTCTGATGTCCAGAGGGAGTTGTTGCCCATATACTACACTTCATGTGTGTATGGTTGTGCATTTCATGTAGATATAACACATGCCTAACAGCATAGCTTCTGGACAGGCACTAGTGTTTTAGACTAATGGGTATATTTGCTCATAATTAACTATCATTCTGACTAACCTTGATATTATAGCATTATAGTGAAATATTCAAATATACAGTGCAAACTCCATGTAACATCACTAGATTTTATAACAAACTCCCTCAAGCATCTAAATCACTTGGCTTTGGCTTGTTTAGCTTGTATTCCATATAATGATGAATAATATCTGATGTACAAAAATTACTTACTGTGCTTCCTGCAGTGTGCCAGGTTTAACTCCAGAGCCGTAATAGCAGAGTGCCACTAAACCTACTGCAGATGCTCCTGCCAAGGCACCTTTGCCCAGGCTGAATGCTGAAAATATAGTATGCTGTGAGTAATATAATGACAAGCTTTACCTCTACTAATGAAAAACACCTAGATATTGATTATATATATATTATACTAAAGTAAAAATCTTAAATGAGAACTGAAGTAAAATCAGTCCCTTATTTTTCTCAAAGATAAATATTTATAACAATCTAGTAGAGAGCTTAATATAAGTTTAGCCAGCATTCATCCATTTTTAAATGAAATAAATATAAAGGCAAATGTATTTTTGGTTAATGATATGCCTGACTATCTATTACTACTGCTTTATTTTTACTAACTATTATTGTGTTATGAGACTTTCCATAACCTTTGAACTAGGAATAAATACTGATGTGACAAACACATTCTCTCAGTCACTTCATTATAAAGAATTATTATATTTTAAGCATATTAGCAAACTTTATTATTTCTATTCACTACCTAGTCTATACATCTTAAACAGCTCTAATACTTCAAACATATTGGGTTTCATTATTATTTGCTTACTTAACCTGCTTCATGTAGATAAACTGTATTTAATATCCTTACCATTTGGCCCAGCAGGTGCCATTAGTCTTTCCCAGATTGTAGGCTGCGACCTGGTAGCAACTCTAGAGCGAGGCTCACGAGCATAATTACGGATGACGTAGTTTTTGGGCACGAATTTTTGAGGCACCGGGGTCTTCAGACCCTGCGTGATATTGAACGTAGAGCGAGCCAGGCACATACGGGACAGCATAGTGATCTAAAATAATAAGGTATTCTAAGATCATATTATATTTACTCATAAATTATAGTTCAGTACGCATTTAGTCGCATTTAGAAAATGTTTCGTAATGATTTCAATACTATTTTACCGTGTTGTGTCTTGAATCGTGGACAAATTTGTTAGCAAAATTAATAAACTATATTAAAACCAGTTAAAAATATTACGTAAAATCAAAGCTAAATACCGGTTCGACACAAAATTTCACAATATTTCTGTTTTTCTCTACTTTCGACTTTCTAGAGTTTATATTTTCGATGTTGTTCTGGAAATCAAGTAGAGTAGAGCACAAGCCACAGACTACCAAGAAATTTGGCAATAATGACAGGGCTGCCAGCGCCTATTAAACCTTCCCCCAAGAAATTAAAGAAATCTAGATCTTGATGTAATGCCCGTTTGACATAATGTGGATGATGAAATCAGAAGACCTCGTATATTGATGTAATGTGCTAAATCTGATGTTTAAAATGGCATTGAAAGATTTTACCGACAAACGACTGTGTAGCTTAGCTTTTAATACATTCATTGACTGAAAACCCGTTCAATTTACGTCTTTGAATGCAATATGTTTATTATCACTAACAATTAATAAAGATATTGCTGACTAAGATAAATCTGCAAAGGGATTATTATCAGCTGCATCATTATAATCAATTCATTTATTCCAGAAATCTATAGTGGAAGATGTAACTTCCCATTTAAAGTGAACTATGTCTCAACTAAGACATGGGTCAATCTATTATAGATACATCCACTCGGAATGCTTAAACAATATCAATTAGAGAAGGCTTGACTGTTGTAAAAGTTTCTTCTACTAAAAACAAAGATATTTTCTCAAGTACTTTAAAATTAATTGGTAATCTAGAACGTAGCTCTGCTACAAGTTTTCAACGGTGATGACAATAAGTAAAGTAGGTACGTGGTAAAGTATATCATATTTCACTTCTTTCATACGAGAAGGAGGGAGTGAAATGATGCTGCAAATCTATAGTATTGAATGAGATTTGGTGGGGAATCCCCGCAACATGTTAGAGAGCATTTGACGTCATAATTTTACCTTTTACATTATTTTGGCACCAGGAACGCCAACAATTTTTTTTTTATCACACTAAGTCCTCCGCACTAGGATTCCCTGTAACGCGGGAGGCATTGCCACACACAATCACAGCACACAAACACCCAAGTCCCTGGACAAACATCTACACTCAACGCACAAATGTTTGCCCCTGCCGGGATTCGAACACAGAATCCCGGAGACACAGAAACCATGTCACTGATACTGACCACTGCGCCATGGCGACCGTCTACCGGCGTAACATAAGAAAAGAATTTAATTGGAAATAATAACGTACGAATATATGTGATTTTCATGGTTAAACTTTTATTTTAATTGCTAAAAAATATGTTATGTGCTTATCAACACATAAATTTGTCTATAAGCAAACAAAGAATAAACAACATTAAAGTATGCTAAATTGGCATCATTGAACAGAATGCTTAATAAACGTCGTGTCGTGTGGTTTTGTTCCCTAATCGGGACATTCTCAAGGTAAAAGCCTTTAAAAATTTTTTGCTCTTATTTCTTAAATAATGGCTAACAACCATCAAAAACCCACGCCTTGTTTAAAGCTCTTATACATCTTTTTTTTTTTTTTTTTTTTTTTTTTTTCACACAAGTTCTTCAGGTCCCAAACTAGGCAGAGCCTGTACTATGGTAACCTAATGACTGATATATATACTTATATACATATACACACCCAGACACAGGTCAAACAGACATGTTCATGCACACAAATGTTTGACCTATCCGGGAATCGAACCCGGGACCAGCGGATCAGAAGGCAGAGTGCTACCAACTGCGCCAACCGGCCAGTCAAATTTATTGCCCAGAACTCTTGCTCAGAATCACCAGAATTTCCCTACATTATAAGCCCATAGCTCAGAACCGACCATACATAGCCGTGATATGTAGCCAAAGCAGCTTCTGCAGAAACAGTTTGTCTTACTCTTTTTAGTGCGAATATAAGTCAAGCAAGCCTTTTACCGATTTGGCCTTTTTTACCTTCGACCGTTTGGTCCGTTTGGATATGTATGTAGTTCTAAAATTTATAAAAAAATATTTTTAGAGAAAAGTAGAAGAAAAGATTCTTTGTTTAACTTTTTATTGCCATAGCTTATGTCAATATTGGTTCTGTGTTTACGAGTCAAACAGAGTAAATTTTCTGTAACGTCGCCTTTTAACAACTTACGTACCCCATAAGAAAAGCTTATGCTGGCACCACTATTAATTCCTTGGGTACAGTTGATTCTTTCTGGTTGCAGTACTACGTATACTATTACAGGACTTTATTGGAGCGTTTCTTTTTGAGCTTTAAGCGCTTTGAGCACAGATAGCGTGCTTAAAGGCATTCCAAAATGACATACCGTGTGTTCGAGATGTACAAGTGGCGTTTTTGGCAGTGGACAACTGAACAAGCGTTCGATTTGGGAATACGGCATTTGTGGCAAAAACGATAGTTCCCAAATCGAACGACACATACACGTCATGTACACCAGAGCTATCAAATACTACGATTCATTTGAATATTCACGACTTAAAAATGTTATAATACCTCTAATGTTAGCTTGCATCCAAGAATTACATTTTCGTAATGGAAATAAAAAAAAAATAGCACTGGCGTATTCTTTCATGTTTGTTTATTCACTCAGATCAGCTGTAACTGCCAATCTTTAAGTTTCAAAAAACGCTCACAAAAGACAGCCTCAGAGGTATGTCAAAAGTGGCAGATCACTGTGGCGTTTTTAACACGTTTCATGCATGTCGGACGGTGAACGAAAATAGTTAAAAACGCCACCTGTGCCAAAACGAACGCGGAACGTGAGCGTTTTTAACTGTTCCATAGCTGATCTCGAACGCACTGATTGTGAGACATTCAACGTCACAAAAAAAATACCTATTGTTCGATCCGATCCGAAGCTCAGTGGTGCCCTTGAGCTAGGCGCCTCGTCCTCTCCTAGTGGCACAGCACCGTCAGCGCTAGCCTTACCAGGCGGTGCGCCTTTTGCGCCCGCACAAATAGGGCAGAGCACCGTCTGTGCATATAATCTTTTGTTCAAGGTGGCATAGAGGTAGAAATAAATATCTTTTTGTATCGTTAAATTTTTGTTCGCAATGTTTTGCCTCTAAGAATTGAGTCCTACAACTAGTGGAACTTGAGCCAGCCCAACGGGATCCCCCTCGGATGGATAGGAAAGGATGATTTTCAGTCATTAATTTTTATCCGTCCGAAGTGCTAATGATCTTTTTGGGTCGCATCTCTTTAGGTTGGCCATAAATACTGTTACAATTTAAAATAAACAAAATATAACATTAGAATGTGGAATCTGTCATTTTTATATGATTTTTCATTGTTTTCTCATTTTGGCGCCAATACATTGTACAATATTTTGCGATATGAAAATGGAGTGGGGTGATAAAAAGAACCGAATAGCTATGATTGCATTACAAAAAGTAGGTATGGAGCCAAATGCAATTTTTAAAACTTTCCATACACTTGGTATTAGTAAAATGTTTGTGTGCCGGGCTATTAATAGGTACAATGAGACCTCTGTTTGTGACAGAAAATGATCTGGTCGTCCACGTAGTGTTCCCACAAAAAAGGTGGTCCACGCAGTAAGGGAAAGAATTCGAAGCAATCCTGTCCGCAAGCAAAAGATTTTATCTCGGGAGATGAAGCACCTAGAACCATGTCGCGTATTTTAAAAGATGACTTAGGACTTGCAGCCTATATGAGACGTATGGTCATATATTAACTGATAATTTAAAAAAGAATAATAGGGCGGTAAAATCGAAACAACTACTGAAGCGGTACGCAAAGGGAGGTCTCAGAATTTTTTTATTTACGGGTGAGAAATTTTTTATAATTAAGCAACATTTTAACAAACAAAATGACCGTATTTATGCACAAAATTCTAAGGAAGCTTTCCAATTAGTCGACAGACTGCAACGTGGTCACTATCCGACTTCAGTGATGGTTTGGTGGGGTATTGGGCTATGAAAGAGTGACTGAGCCATAATTTTGTGAAAAAGGTATCAAAACATCGGCACAAGTGTATCAAGATACTGTTCTTGAGAAAGTAGTGAAGCCCCTTAACAACACCATGTTTAATAATCAAGAATTGTCCTACCAGCAAGACTCAGCGCCGGGTCATAAAGCTCGGTCTACGCAGTCTTGGTTGGAAACGAGAAACGAACGTTTCAGACTTCATCAGTGCTGAAGACTGGCCCCCGTCAAGTCCCGATCTTAATCCGCTGGGTTATGATTTATGTTCAGTTTTAAAGAGAGCGGCTTGCTCCAAACGCCATGATAACTTGGAGTCCCTAAAACAATCTGTACAGCACTGAAGAATTTTCCCATGGAATGAGTGCGTGCTTCTATTGATAACTGGCCTCAACGTTTAAAGGGCTGTATTGCAGCCAATGGAGACCACTTCGAATAAGCTTTTTATATTTAAAATTATTTTATATTGTACAAGTATTTATGGCAAGACTAAGTATATACCTATACGTTACCTATAAATAGGTACCTAATACCTTCACTATAATTATCCATATTTGTACGTCATACAAGTATGCATAGATATTTGCTTTTGTCCTTACCCATATGATACATGAAACGGGATTAAAAATAATAAGTACTCTGCTGAAATCCACACCATATAATAATAAAAATTGTACGCAACCCATTCCTCAACATAGGTCCTACCTATTTTCTTTCTCTTTCCAACATATTCACACATATAACTTTGTACTTTAATTAATAATAATATATTAAATATGTGATTTGGGACGAGCATACACATGCCCCTTTTCCATCAAATCTTTGATATCTTTACTTTTATATCCTAATTCCTTCAATATTTCGACAGTGTGCTCTCCAGCTTCTGGCAACGGCTGGCGGCCAACAGACTCACCAGGTGTACGTGATAATTGTGGAGCTACATTAGGTACCACCATGTCATTTAAGTCTCTATAAAAAGAGTCAGATTGCGAATAGTATTTGTACTTATCCATATTTTCCAAATCTAAAACAGGCGTTACGCAAGCGTCAGCATCATCAAATATTGCACACCACTCATCCTGCGTTTTAGTCATAAATATTTCCTCGAACTTCTTTCTACACCGATCAATGTTTCTCATTTGATTATATTCTTTTTCAGGCAAGTTAAGTGCTTTTAGAAAATTTGAATAAAACTGAGGCTCCAGAGCGCCTACTGCCATAAATTTACCATCTTTGGTCTTATATGTTTGATAATATGGAAGCCCACCATCAAGAGCGTTTGTTCCTGGTTCACCAGTCCAAATGGGTAATTGTCTGGACTTAAATATCCAAGTGCCAAGGTACGCTAGTCCTGAAGTCATGCTGCAATCTACTATTTGACCCTTTCCCGACTTGGAACGTTCTAAAAGAGCCAGAATTATACCTAGAACACATACAAAACTTCCCCCTGCAAAATCTGCTAATAAGTTAATCGGCGGTGCTGGTGGTTCTTTATTTTTACCAAGTAATGAGAGTATACCAGACATGGCAACGTAATTAATATCATGACCAGCCTTAGATTTCAAATATCCATTCTGTCCGTAGCCAGTTAATCTTGCATAAATTAATCGAGAATTCTGTTTCATAAGCATATCGGAACCTAATCCCAAATTTTCCATAACACCAGGTCTAAATGTGTCCAAAAGAATATCTGATGATGCACAAAGCTTTTTGAACACCTGAACCCCTTCTTTTGTCTTCAAATTCAGTGACAGCATCTTCTTCCCATTTGACATTACATCGAATGGTGACGGTTGTATCTATAAATATATGATTAAAGATTTTAATATATATAGGTACAATTATGAGAGAACTAGCAGACAACTTTACAGGACTTTTAAACGGTTTCCTTACTAAATTGCATGGGTTTCTAAATAATATTAAAATAGGAAATTAGTTTTACATTTATTGGATGCGGAGATCTAAAGGCCGCTGCATACATGACGGGTTTTTACACGGACAGGACGGGACGGGACGGAAAGAAGGAAATATAGTTTCATACAAAATGTAATGAAAGAGCATATGTCGGCGGGAAAAATATCGTCTTCGACGATGTTTAGCAGGTCCCGTCCCGTCCGTGATTCCGCTACGTGCACACTTGCAGTCAGTTCGTTCTTTCCGTAGAGAGTTAGCAATGCTCTTTCCTTGTTCACAACACTAGCACGTTAGATCCGAGTCACTGTCACGTAACCGTGACAGTGACTCGGATCTAGCGTGCATACTTAACGGGAACGTGCATTTACAATACATCACGTTCCCGTTATGAACGAGGCAGTCACGTCTCGGTCCCGTTCACGTCCCGTCTGAGGTATTATTTCGTTACGTATGCAGCAGCCTTAAGGGTAAAAATATATCTATTTGCAGTAAGATGCTGTTTGTCGAATTGATATCTAAGAGTGTTTGTACATACTCCGCATCTCCAAAGCAAGGTCATTTTTAGTTTAAATTGTTTGTCTGGAAGAGATTCGAATCCATTCGATACGACCGCCCATTGGACATAATTATATTATTGTTAATTTTATGTTGTGTTGGTTTATATGTATTATATACGATAAAGAGTTATCCATCTAATCTGCGTATATCATATAGTGTTCCTATTAAACCGCTGGACCGATTTTGATGAAATTACTTTAGTGTTCAAGAGCCCCCTTTAAATATTATTAATAATAACTTATTTATTTTTACAGTGAATATATAACTAAATATTCTGTGAATATTTCAAGAGATACAATAATCAAACAAGTACATATTATGTAATACTAATAAACGAGATATTCTCGTGCAGTATATCTCGAATATAGCTGTTAAAATTTGGATGAAAATTTGTACACTGATAACGTAATTCATAAGTATTAGGTGTCTCGGAAATCGAAGTTAGGAGAAAATAAATGTCATAAAAGTTATTTACATACAGGACATTTAAGGTAAAATATATGTACCTTTTAGTTCAATTTGGCAATTTGTTTCAGTTACAAGCTAATTAAGAGTTTGGGTGCTACAGTTAGCTTGGTACATTTTTTACAATGCTTTTCCGATATTTTTTATTTCCAGCTACATTACAGTCTAAAAAATAAATTACATTGATTATTTTACCTTCTGAACTACGGTCACACTAGCACCGAAGTCAGCTAAAATTGTTCCACATAAGGGGCCCGGGGCCAAGCCCATTATTTCAATTACTTTCACTCCTTTAAGCGCCATTTTTTCTGAAATACACAACCCTGAATATCAGTTTCATGTGTAATAAAAAAAAACACAGAGCACAGGTCTCTAGAGCGTCGTATCATGAGCACAAGTTACAACCTGCAATATACTAGTGTAATTAATTAATTCATAACAGCAGTATTTTTTATTACAGTTAAATTTGTATAATATAATTTAATGTTATAGGTAACTCCTGAGTTAGGGTAGACTCTGTGTCAGGTAGTTAGTTAGTACCTATAAAATCGAAATCTAAATAAATAAAAAAATTGTGCAAGAACAAAATAGGACTGAAACTATATTTTTTACTTATAAAACAATCTACATTTTTAGGTACCTACCTACCATTTATTTTTCAGTTTTTCTATAGGCACAGAGTAGACACAGTGCAATGTGAGAAATCTTATCACCAATTTTACTTCAGAATATGAATATATTTTTCCATATTTTAAGAATTGTACCTAGTTGTTGTTAGGTAGGCAATTTGAATTACAAATAAAATAATTGAACTATATATTTTATGTATGCAATATGATATTTAAGATTCCATACATTAGAAACTGGGGACCAGCGAGTTCTAACAACTGTTGGATAATAATATTGTACTATACTACTGTACTGTAATATTATACTCATGACATAGTCTTGTTAGACCACTTTTTGGGGGGTGATTAGGTAAGAAAGAGACAGAGAAATGGAGGGACTGAGTTACAAATGTTTTTATAATATTATGATACAGAATATTTTACATCAAAAGTTAAATTTAAGGTTTTCATAGGCAGTTGTTGGTATTTCCATTATTTTATACCACTCCTCTGCACTAAAACAATATTTATCTATATTTATCTTTTACTAATAACATAGAGAGGAAAGATTTATATGTAAGTATGTTTGTAATTAATAAACTCAAAAACTACTGTGCCGATTTCAAAAAGTCTACTAAAGAACTTTAATATCTGGGTGTCGAGTGAGGTTTGTGGTTCACCTCTGCTCCCTAAATTCATGACCATTTTTCTACTATGAATCCTTACTCTTTAGTAACTGAAAGACTGAAGAAATTCTCAAAGGTTGCAGGTAGCAACAAAGAACTGACTAATAACACTGCATAAAACTTACCTACGTATGTTTCAATCAAACTATAAATAATGTTCCTAAACTTTGCTAACTTTGCTTTTCTAACTTTTTACAAGTTTTACTAACTGGACTTTTGGACTGGCGGCGAAGTACAAAGATCGTTATCATCATCGTCATAGAACGTCTGTGTCTTGAACTTTATATTGTTGTGAAGAATATACTTTACTCTTATTGTTAGTCAAGACAAACCGAGAAACTTATCGGTTTATAGAGACGGACATCCTAATGCTGAATGAGTAATTAAATAAATAACGTTAATAGCGGTAAATAGGAATAATCATAGATTAATAAAATAAATAATAAAAATAAAATCAAAACTATACACAAATAGCTGAAATTGCATTAGTGTTGCCGGCTACAAAACAAGAAGTCCTCGTGTATAAACAATCCGATTTATGAAATCATCCATTTTATTGGTAAAATAATAATCGTGTTTTAATTGATGTGAGATAAAATGGGTTGGCTCTACTATTGGGGTGTAGAAATTTAGGAGGAGAGAGTTTATACATATTAAATGTACATGAAACGTAATGCAAGTCCTGGTATTCGGTATAGTGAAACGGAACGTACTCAGCAATTTTATTTAGACATTTACAATAAAATTTCATAATTCGTCTCACTTGGTGTTACGTGAATGCGATCTTCTTTTAATTCTTTGATTTTTTACTTTCATTCTTCTTTAACTGTTTTACCTTTGGCTTGTTAACTGGACTTGATAACATCAACGTTTTGGAGTGTGTAATTCCGAAGATGGTGTCTTCATTTGGCTCAATATAAAAAATAAATATCACTATTTAAAACTAAGGGTCTCCATGGAAAGGAGGAGGGAGGGAGTGGTACCAAGGGATAGACCCCAAAGAGATTACAATATTATGTAAGGGTAGCCCGCTTCATCCATACCTTTCCTCCACCCCCCCTTATTTCCTGCAGCTGAATGAGTTTTCAGTACATGGAGTTTTGAAAGATTTTTTGGAACATTTTATTAAGGACTGCCAACACTAACAATCAACCTAACCAGTGTGACCATATGTGGGAGGATCATACCTGTTTGTCAGTTTTGCCTTATTTAATCCACTGAGAGGTCTTATTGACATTTATAGACATGGGCAATATTGTGCCAGGTTATCAATACATCAATATGAACCGACAAATTTGGAAGAATTAGCTCAAAAGGTTTCAGTTTAGTGCAAGAAATTGAAAACTGTGGAACTTCACCTCTGTTTCGATGCCTTATCAAATTAAGTAAATCTATTATATCACTAGAATTCAGTCTTAATTCTATTTCAAATCATAAGGGCTTGCACAAAACTTTATCACATTATGTCTAACATTATCATTTGTTTGGCTAATTAGTGGCTTAAAGCGATGTTAATGGGCGTTTACAATAATTTGTATTTATGTTTTCATAATTTGTTTTCAACTCGACACGTCTTCCATTGAATACAAAGTTTATGGTTTTTCAAGACGTTGTATTCAAAGACTTTTTTTCGTTAGACATATCCCAATCTTGTAGATAATAATATATCATCATATAATTCAAAAAATGTATGACGTGTATAGACAGCTCCAACTTGATGTAAAAAAGTGATTTATTTGAATATGATGAAAGTAATGCAAATTCTAAATGTTAGTAAACTTAAGGGTGCCATTGGCGGAATATGAAATTCAAATAGAAATTAAAAATACATTTTATGCTTCAAATATTTCTGAAAGCCTGCCTCCAAAGTAAAATCTGTTCATGTCTGAGTCTGTTTCATTATCTAATTTTTTTACTTCCAACTCTATCGTTATATATATTAAAATAAAAAAGCTTTTCATTTCTTGCTTATTCATAGTACAATTTCAGTATCAATAACAATTTACGTAATACGTGAATTTAAAATATTCTAATGTATCTTTTTTTTTTTTAATATTTTGAGATTTTATCTTAATTGGTTCTAACAGATTTAACAGGATTTGTCGAATATCTTGTCTTGCCTAAGTGGGGCAAATATGGCAGCATCTTTATTTTGAAGATTTTGAAGTTAGTCACACTGATTAGAAAGCGAAAATTAGAAGGTTGGTCACACTGAACCTAACCTAGCGAATGGGCCGAATGGTAAACCTACTGATTTCCAGTTCAAAATAAAACCCATGTGGGTTAAACATCTGTGAGAAATACAAGTCTGCATTCTGCAGTGTTTACAAATGAAAAAACTAATTATGAAGAGAAATAAAATTTTAGTAAAGAAATCTATACCTGTCCAAGAAGAGTCTACGCATAATTCAGGTAAAATTTGGTTCTAAGTAGTAATACCTACATTTTGTTCTTAGCTATCCAAAATTGTAAAATTAGGCCTTAAATTTAGAGCGGGACTTTAGATTACGTAAAATATAATTTTGGTGTACGTTTTTCGAGGGGTCTCGAGCGGTAATTCGGAAGGTCTAAAGTTTTTAATATTCAAATTAATACAATATTATAATGACTACCTGCTGTAGAAATTAGAATTTTAGAATTTCCTTGCAAGTATCATCAGACCGGCTATCCTCAAATTCCCTTCTGCTTATCATACTTACCTTTAGATACATACTAATTTTAAGGTTAAAGCGAAAATGGTTATGTACGATAGCTTATGCTTTTCTGAGGTTAATAAAAGGTCTTAGAGGAATGGAGTGAGGGCCAATACCGCGGGAGGGTTGTCCCCCAACAGGTTTACTGACTAGGTTGGTGGTGCATTCCTCCACTAGTTTATCTATAAGTGCACTTAAAATACCTAGAAATGGAGAAGGAAAATAATTTTGATCTTTTTTGAAGTCTTTGATGATCTTGATGAAGTCCATTAATCACATACTTCCAAGTTTATTTGTTTTCAGGTACACTACTGCTGTATTGTTACTGCTTATAATTACAGGTTTTTCTGTTGGATGTAATTTTGTTGGTTTAATTATTTGTTTTCTTTATATTATTTTAACAGAGAAATTCAGGTCAGGAGGTCCAGGGCATACCTACTGGACCTGGTACTGTTTACTACTTTTTCTTATTGATTTATTTTAATTGTAAATTACAGATTCTGAAGAGGACTTGAACCCTGAAGCACATAAAAAGTCTTTGGAAAAGTTAAAGAAGATAGATCCAGATTTTTACAATTTTCTTGAAGAAAATGACGAGAATTTGTTGAATTTCAATACAGACTCTGAGGAAGAAGACCTGGACAATGAGGAAAATGAAGATGAGGCAGTTCACAAGCCAGGGCCATTGCAGGCAGACAGTGATGAGAGTGATTTTGAGGTTATTACATTATAATACCTTTTAAGAACTTTACAGTCAGTTATTGTAAGGGGTAGCATGTGTGCACTTTTAAAACCTTCAACTCTCACCAACAGCTTGTAAAATATTGTTGGCAAGTGGTGGCCGTTACAGTAATTCTCATCTTTGAAAGGTTGATGGAGATAAAATGTTTACCTGAATAATGTTCCTTACAAAGCAATGCTAACCTTAAGCATATAAGGAAAATGAAACATTACACATAAAACATTATTATTACATTGTTTTACTAATGACGAAAGCTCAAATTATTTAGGTAATTTCTTAATCATATTATTTTTTAGCTTTCATCAAGAGAACAACTCTGTCTCAAAAACTGTTATGTACAGTTTCCACCTTAATTTGGTTGTTATTATAATACTCCATATGATGGATGTATGTTATTTTTGTGATATTAACTAAATAATAGATTTTTGAAGAGTTGTTTTCTCTCTAATTTGGCTATCTATCCAACATTTGTGCAATATTTCATTCTTCTAAATCCAACCCAGTGGTTGTGGTCTGCATTGATCAATTACTCCAGTTAGTAATCCTTAGGTTATTACTATAAGTAATAACCTAAAAAATAATGTACTACAGTTTTAACTTGATACTTAACAGTTGATAACTAAAACTGTACTACATTATTTTTTATGCCTTCAATAGCTTTAACAGGTCATGCATTGTAAATAGTTTGATACATTATATTTTTACAAGTTGGGTTACATTATGGGGTTTTAGATTTGTTAAATTATAATTTATTTACACTTGCCTTTGTAGCACAATTATAACATTAATTAAAAGGCAATTTACTAGCAAAATAAATTAAATTATAGATGGTAGTATTTGAATACATTGCAATAGAAACTACAATAGTCTAATATTTAGAATATTTGAGAAGTCTCCTATTTTTAACCGACTTAAAAAAAAGGAGGACTTTCTCAGTTCGACTCATGTTTTTTTAAATACTTTTTTATGTGTGAATTGATTTTGATGATTCTTTTTTTTATTAGAAAGCTGGTTTTTCCTGTGGGGTTCCATTTCAATTTTATCTAAATTGGACATGTATGCGGTTTTTTAGTTATACTCCAATAACTAAAAAGTGCGACATATACCTCGACAATATTATAATTGCGGGTAAAGACATTGGTGAACACACACAATGACAATTGATGTCGTGAATAGCAAAGGTCACTGAATAGGGTGAAAAAAATATTATTTATATTTTTAAATACTTGTTGAATAACTAATAATTGACAAAAAATTCAGGATGAAGATGCAAAGCCAACTAAAGGGAGGGTGACCCTAAAGATGGTATCACAATGGCAATCAGAAATCCAGAGTGAGGGTAAAATAAAGCTGACATCTATCACTACAGTTATAAAAGTATTTAATGCAGCCATGTTACGTGCCACTAGTGAAGATGGAACTTCTGTAGGAGAGTACAAAGTTGAAGGTAAATTATTATATTATCTAATAATATGCATTGCAAAACCCAGAATACATGAGGAATGGATGAAATACATCAACAATGACATTGCTGTGTATAAACTAATTTATACCAAATTATATTTTGGACACAAATCTTATTAACTTTACTGAGGAGAGGCTGTTGTCCAGAAGTGTAGTTCCAGTAAATGAGTAGCAGCTTTATACTAGGAATACTAGCTACTTAAATAAATTCTTTGAACTCCACTGTCATGTCTAAGCGCAGAAAAAGGGTAGAACTTGTTGGATTAGTTTGTGTTTAACAATAGCTACAATCCTGCTATCTTATTACAAAACATGGACTAAATTAAATGTGAACCAACAAAAATACTGAGTTTAATCCAAGAACAAAGTGAAAACAAAAAAATCTAGTTAAGAGTTGAAATGAGGATCGTCTATGGTCTAAAGATAGTCCTCCAATGACACTAGCTTGTATAATATGGTACTAACAAATTTGTGGAATGTCAGAGGTAGTTGTCAACTTTAATTTACCTGAGAGGATTTTACGTACAAATAGAGGTTCACAAGGTGTTTAAAGTTTGTATGTTAATTAAAGTAATAATATAATTTCATGGTTTTCTTTACATAGGTTCAGGTGACACAAAATATTTGCATGGTGTAACACAACCTCTTGATATAATAAAAAATATACAAATTTTCAAATGTATCTAATATATGATGAATATTAAACCATGGACAATCTTATTATATATATTATATTATATGGAACGACTGGAGCTGTTGTGCCAGCGACCTAAGGCCATACTCCGATACGTGAAGAAGTTGGGATGGCTGGGTTAGGTGGCGGGGGAAATGCACAATACACCCCAAGCGGGATGTCAGTGCAGGACTTATTTACCGCCTCACCGCCACCTATGGAGAATCTTTGGTACCAACTGGTCTTCGATTTGTCTATGATTTGTAATGTAGTCAAGGACTAATTATTTAGTACTGTGAGAGACTGACTTTGTAGTCCAGGTTTAAATTCAAATTTAGTCCAAGTTTTGTATTAAAATAGCTGGAGTTTTTAAATTCCTGTGTAAAAGGCATGGTGAAAGGTTCTGTGATCCCTGCAGTATGCAAGTATGTGAGGTACCCACTCAAATATAACCACATCAGCATTCTAGCATGAACGTTCTAGGTCTAGCGTGATAACGTCTTTGACCATATCGTCACTGACCATCAAGTAAGATAGTGGTCAAACGCTAGATCTATACAGTATAAAAATTAATTATCACCTCATATTTTTTGAAAATGAGATTATATGCAAGTTAAGTTTAGAAAAAAAAAAAAACTAAAATAACTGTAAATATGCTGTTACTTTAAAACTATTATATTTATAATCATCATCATCATCATCATCATCTCAGCCATAGGACGTCCACTGCTGAACATAGACCTCCCCCATATATTTATAAAGTATACTGTAACTTATCAATAACATGACTTGTTCAACATTTACTTGATGTATGTCTAGAAAATAGGTCATAAAATATATTTATTTAAATTTACAGGTTCATCAGTCTTTAATGCTGTAATTCAGATGTGTGTTCTGTATCTTCCTAACGCAATAAAGAAGTACCTTGGCATGGAACAGTCAGGGAAAGATCCTCAAAAATGCAAACACTTTGTCAAAATTAAAGGCCCTCTTGTAGCTTACCTAAATGATTTGCTGAAGCTGCTTGGCGGTGTCACATCAGAGAATATTTTGACTGTGCTCTTGAAACATTTGCATCAAATGTCAAATTACATTGCTTGTTTTATAAGAATTGCAAAGCATGCACTCAAAAAACTGCTCACCTTCTGGAGTACAGGAGAAGAAACAGTGCGAGTGCTAGCATTTCTTTGTATACTGAGAATAACACGGAACCAACAGGTGGCTTTACTGGACCTAGTATTAAAAGCTATGTATATGACTTATGTGAAGAACTGTAAATTTGTCAGCCCAACCACATGGCCAGGCATAAACTTCATGAGGAGATCACTAGTTGAAATGTTCACATTGGACTTAAATGTTTCATATCAGCATGTATTTCTGTACATCAGACAGTTGGCTATACATTTGAGAAATGCTATCGTTGTTAACAAAATCGAAAACAGGCAAGCTGTATACAACTGGCAGTATATAAACTCTGTACACTTGTGGGCAGATTTGCTTGGATCCACTTCTAACAGACCCCAGCTGCAGCCGCTCATCTACCCTTTAGTCATGGTGATAACAAACACAATAAAGTTGGTACCGACACATCAATACTATCCTCTGCGGTTCCACTGTGTTGCAATATTGATAAGTCTGTCAAATGAATCAAACACATTTATCCCTGTATTGCCATATCTTACTGAGGTAATTAATGTCATACTTTAAATACTTTTCCCATTTCTACTAGTATTAGGTGTACACATGTATTTTCCTCATTCAATTACGATTTAGCCTTAAGGCTAATGAGTAATTTACTTTTGACTTAATTTGCTAAAAGGAGTTATATTAACAAAAGATTTTTTCCTTCTAAGCCTTCTCACTTTGTCCATGTTGTCAAGGAGCTGGATAGCCTCGACATTCACTCGGTGATGAAGTCTTTATACATGAGCTTCTGAATACTTTTTGATTATATCAATTACATACACAACACATGTATGAAAACGTTTCTTTACTACTTTCAGGTATTAACAAGCTATGACTTTAACAAGAAACACAAGAAAGTGTCTATGAAACCGCTGGAGTTCTCTTGTATCTTGAGACTGGCCAAGTCTCAGTTGATGGAGAATGGATTTAAAGACATGACCATTGAGAGGGTATATGCGCTTCTATTGGAGTACACAGCAAGCATATCGCATTCTATCGCCTTTCCAGACCTGACACTGCTTTCGGTCATGCAGGTGAGTTTGTATGTTATATTAAAGAAACATATATTGTGGAGTCAATAGGATATGGTTTAAGTGTATAATGGTCTTAATTATGTTGATCACTCAAACTAAGTAAAATCTTTAAAATTAAACAGCTAACATAACAACTTTAATAAATAGGTCAAATTTTAGTATTGTGATTCACAAATCACAGAACTTGAACTTGTCACTCAAGTCTGGACATACCTTGAGTAAAACAGTACCTTACACTGAAACAACTGCTAAACTTGTATCAATCATAGGTTCGATCGTGTATGGATTACTGTTTTCATTTGTGGGACGGCTCGGGTAAGTACCAACTTGAGGCTCGTGAGTCGATAGACAGGCTAGCTAAAAGGCTCAACAACGACTATAGTCAAGAGGAGACTTCAAAGCCTGCAGCACCGACGCAAAGTCGCTCGTTTATCGGTGTTTTGTCGGATACATTTCGGGGAGTGCGCTCTAGAATTAAATAATTTGAATCTATCTACCATCCCGATTCGATCTAAGAACGACCAGATGGACGGCAATGCGACATCTATACGTGGTAGACTTCAACTTGTCGCACGAAGCGTTTTGCTTCCACATTCACAATGGGTACAGCTAACGAATGGATTTTATTGCCTAAATCTCTGTTTCCGCAAAAATACAATAAGTAGTTTAAGTCACGAGTGAATAGGTATCTTCTAGGCAAGCATGCTCCTTAGTAGACCGAATCATCACTTAACATAAGGTGAGATAGTGTTCATAGGCATGCCTATTCACAATAAAAAGTGCCAGAACATTAACAGTTAAGTAGTATGGTAGTATAATAGAATAGGCTTGCAGCAACTTGAAAAAAAGGAACAGCGAACCTGATTTTTAAATTAAAAGAATTATGTCTACTTTTTTTGACATGTTGCGTTTATCGTTTCATTGACGATATTCTGCCAGTGTTGGCGTGAGGCCAGTATAAATGTAGAAATTAAGGAGGAGGTTCTCAATTCGAACCGCCAGTTTTTTTTGTGTTTGTTACCTCAGAACTTTCGACTGGGTTTGATGTGTCTGATGATTCTGTATTTATTGGAAAGTTGGTGTTTGGTCCCGTGTGGTCCCATTTAAATATCATCAAAATCGGTCAAGCGGTTTTTGAGTTACACATTAAATGATAAGTCTTCTTGGACGACTTCCTAATTAAGGGTGAAGAAATCAGTGAACACGCACCATGACAACTGATCCCGTGAGGAGCAAAGGTCACTGAAAAGGGTGAAAAAAAAGTGTTGAGTGTTGAAGTCGGTTCCATTTATTGTTTATTATTTTAAATCGATTTTCTACACTTTTTTAGCAATACGCTATAATATAAATAACCGTGTAGCAGATAATTAGTCGTGCTACATTGGTCTAGCTTACAATATGAATTTATTGACAAATAATCATCATAACCAGTGATCGCCCATTGGTCGAAATTCGACCATAATTATTAATTACAATTAACACACGCATATATTTTTAAGCTATTCTTCTTTTGTGTATTGTAAAAAGTCTAAGATAAAACTGAGCAGTATAATAGGCATAATACTGTTTTTCTATAATATAATTTGTCTATCCATAGTCTTACTGAATGTCAAACATAACCATAATACATTTGAGTCTGTATGTTGTTTTTTTATCGATGTAATGTTATTCTAATGCATAATATTAAAAAAATATTAGCATTCTGAACTCTTTCTCTAAATATACTCTAAGTGTGGGAAATTTCATACTGCGCGTAATTTTCGTAAAAAGGGGTAGAAAGTTTTTGCTTCACGTAATAATTTATGATGATGACAATTCTCATCAGGAATTCGAATGGAATTAATCGACAGCTGCATAGTCTTATGTGCAATAAATAAATTTGTTTTAATCCATGAGCCTTCAATATCTACAGTCTCATTATTAAATTATTTAAAAATACATCTATGTCCACATCGTCACTGACCATCAATGGGGATAGTGGTCAAACGCTAAATCTATAAAGAATTAAAAATAAGAATATAAATACTTAATTATAGAGAGCGCCTCTTATTGTTGCATTCACCTTTGCAATTCCCGTCAACGCGTGCTCATAATACCTATACGAAAAATGTAATAAGAACTTAAAACATTTTCAGTTGAAGCAATTCTTGAAAACATGCTCCATCGCCAACTATACGAAAAAAATGCGGCAGTTACTCGAAAAAATAGAAGAAAACGCAAAATACATTGAGCGTGAACGAAATAAGGTCACATTTTCACTGAGCGATGAAAAGATGGTAACAGCTTGGGAGACAAATATCAAGACTAAAGGCACGCCTTTGCTCACCTTCTATGAAAACTGGAACAAGGTTAATAAGATTCAGAAACGCAAGAAGATCACGAAAAATGATGAAATCGCCGGAGTCGGCGAACTACCGATGATAAAGAGAGCTAAAATATCTGAAGATGCGGCACCTATGTCTAAATCAGATAGTAAAGGACCTTTAGTTCTGTTCCCATCAGACAGCGAAGGTGAGGATGATCTCTTCAAAACTGAAGATGGAGAAGACAGCCCACCAGCTAAGAAAACTAAAAAAGTCAAAAAGAAGGAATTGAAAAAGAAAAAACCTAGCAAAAAAGTTGTTGATGATGAAAGTGTCAATGGGGTTGACAAAGATGATATAGTGCAAGATTTAAGTGTCAATGACTGGTAATAAATAGGGTAAAAATATTTATGTTGTTGTATTATTTCTGTACGCCCCTAATATATTAGTAACTACCTGCACCCCGTGGTTTTGCCCGCGTGATGATGATAATCAAAAATAGCGTATGTGTTAATCCAGGGTATAAGCTATCTCTACTAAATATCATCCAAATCCATCCAGCCGTTTAGGCGTGAAAGAACAAACATGCATCTACACATCCTCACAAACTATCGCATTCATTAAAACGGAGTGATTACATGCTTAGTGGGACTAGCTGACCCGACAGACATCCTGTCTTTTTCACTTTACCATCTGTCAAATAAGTTACAGTTATGTAAAAGGCCATAAGGTTACATTATAAAAGTTAATATTGTCAAAAGCACTATGAAGGTAACATTAGACAGGATAATATAGTCGTAAACGAAACAATCTTTAATTGTTTTCTTTCTTATGAACACCTACTCCTGCTGATAATACGAAACAGAACAATAAAATAATTAGTGATATTGGTCCAGCCGTTAAAGTGTGATGCCGTGACCAAGGGGAAATAGGGAATCATTTAGTACCTATATACAGAAAATTATACTCAAACTTGGCTCGACCTGATGCAGTTATGACTCCTGAATACTAACTTCCAGTTACAACTCACTGTCATGTCTACATTTCTTTTTACATTAGGTACTCTATAAATAGCGTTAGACCACTATCCAATTGATAGGCATGGCGATGTGGTCGAAGATGTAATCACGCTTAACCTAGAATATTTATTGGCTCTCAGGGACTGCTGCCTGAACACTGAGTTTTTGGTGTGTTCGGTGACAGTTTTTGAAACTTGAGGGTGGTACCCTGGCATGTACTCGAAAGTACCTTACCACCATGTTGGGAATTTGATAACGGAGTTACCTTCACCGGAAGCTCAAGCCTTTTGTGGGATCGAACCAACGTCCTTCAGTTTGACAGCTGAGCTCTCATTGCTTCGGTATAATACCACAATTTACGTACATACTTAATTTAAAAACTATAAAATCTGACTTAGTGATAGAGTACCTACTTGACCGTGACCATTAGACACATACTTGTTTCACGGAAGGTAAAACAATTTAGTTGTTGAAAATAAAGTATCGATGTCAATAAAATTTCAATGAGACCATTTCGGTATAAACATTTCGACTTATACGAGCATACGTATCATCATCTTCATCATCATCATCTCAGCCATAGGATGTCCACTGCCGGACAAATGTCTCCCACTTTGATCTCCACTAGGACCGGTTGGAAGCGGCCCGCATTCAGCCCCTTATCGTCGGTGACCGTCCTATGCTGCGCTTACCAGTCCGTGGTCTCCATTCGAGAACCTTTCGACCCCAACGGCCATCGATTTTCGTTCTTCTATCGATCTCCTCATTTCAGTTCGAATTTTATCGAGTCGACGATCCATAGTCGCACAACTATGGATCGTCGACTCGATAAAATTCGACGGTATGTGTTTGTTCAGACACGGCGATATCCGCGCGGTTTGAAGATCTCAATAGTAAATAGCACCGCGCGGGCGCCGCACATTCGTGTGAACGCCATGTCTGAACAAGCACTTACTGTGCTTCGTACTTGTATATCATCGAGTCGACGATTCATGCTCGCACTGCAGATTTGATCACGATGAGAAACCTGTTCAATTTAAGAGGCGTTCTGTTTGCGGCCGAAAAATTAGCGTCATCATGCGTTAGGTATGCCGTCTTGTACAATAACAATCATGTTTTAAAGCTTATCAATTGTAATATAACAATATGTGTGTAGGTATAAATGTAGGTACTTACACTCATGGGCGCCGCCAGGATTACTTTCAGGGCGGTGCATCTGCATAGGTATACTCATTATAATATAGGTACCGACATGTCAAAAAAGGCTAAGCAACAATTATTTTTTTGAACGATTTGTCTCCACCATTCGTTGAAAAATATCACAATGGGCGTGAGGATACTGGATTTATTGACAAACTGGTGGACAAATTTGGAAAGCAACCTACACGCCTTCAGTTTTTTTCAAACAGTAACTTGATAAAAAAATCTATGCATTCTGACATGGACTATGCACCCTGCTGCCGGTGCCCATGCTTATGCATTATCATGGTAGGTACAGACTTTAACAAGTTATTTCCAGTTTTGACTGTTGGAATTAAGTCGGTTCCATATTTTGGTAAACAATTTTTTTCTCCCCTTTCAGTCACCTTTGCTACTCACGGGATCAATTGTCATTATCATCCAAGTAGACGTAACACTTTTCAGTTATTAAAGTGTAATTACACTACCGACTGGCCGGTTGGCGCAGTTGGTAGCACTCTGCCTTCTGAGCCGCTGGTCCCGGGTTCGATTCCCGGACAGGTCTAACATTTGTGTGTATGAACATGTCTGTTTGACCTGTATCTGGGTGTGTGTATATAGTATATCAGTCATCAGGTCACCATAGTACAGGCTCTGTCTAGTTTGGGACCTGAAGACCTTCCGATTTGTTTAAAATTAAATGGTATCACACAGCTTTCAAATAAAGAACTAATCATCAAAACGATTTACCCAGTCGAAAGTTTTGAAGTAAAAAGTTTATAAATCTGACCGTTCTGTGTGTGTGAGCCTGTTCGTCTCTTAAACGGGTGAACAGAATTTGATGCGGTTTTTATTTGAAAGCAGGTTTTCTAGCAGTGATTCTCAGACTTGTTTCATCAAAATATGTTTTATTGAAATAGTTTGAGTCGCTTATAACTTTTATATTTTTAACGCAGTTTTATTGCCTGTTCCTTTCAATTGTCAATTTAATTCTTGTTATTCACCCATCTTCTAAATTAGTATGAGGTATTAAAGACGGATATAATGGTTAAATATTTATTAATCGTTAGTTTATTATAGTTAAGTACATTTTTATGAAATCATACATAGCAATATATATAAATCACAGAATACCCTGAAGAAAAAATGTCCAAATTACTTTGGGCCCTGACGAATCAATGTTTTCAATTGTTAGACTGCCTGTTGGCATTTGCGCTCCGGCGTAAGACGACCGTTCGTTTAAAAAGACGATTACCTTCAATTCCTAAAATAAAAATAAATATTAATTTTATAACGTTGTTCTAATGTTGGTATATAGGTATCTCTCTATATTAACCATATTATATAAAGCTCGATTACCACTCACTGACTGACTGACTCACTGACTCATTGACATCATTGTTCTCCCAGAAGGAGCGATGGGGGGTGTTTGTGATGTAGAGGAAAAGTGTAGAGGAGGTTTCTGTGACCACCAGAAAAATCCTAAAAGTGTCATTTTTGGTTTTCTTGATGGAACTGGTGTATGGATCTCGGAAACCATAATCGATGGGGGGTAGGTGTCAAAACTAAAAATGACTAAAACCCTGGGACCTTTTTGGAAAATTGAAAAAAAATTACCCTCCCGAACAAAAAAGAGGTTCTCCCATACAAATTTAAAACGACCGCAGCTCCCGAACCGTTATAGGTGGCAATGGGGGGTTTGAACAAATGTTATAGAGGGTTTGTAGGAGAATTTGGGGTTTTAGTCAAAAATTAAAAATTGGTCCTTCGACCCGGATACCAAAATCCAAGTTGCTCCGATCTAGCTGAAATTTGGTATTTAGGGAGATTGGGGGTCCCTGATTCCAAATATGAAAAAATTTTTTGGATGACGTCATTTGTTTTTTTTTTACTGGATGGGGATTTTTGATGGCGAAACCACTTCTTATTTGCGAGGCCGAAGGCCGAGCTTTCGGCCCGCGAGGCCGAAGGCCGAGCGTGGCCTCCGCGAGGCCGCAGGCCGAGCCGTGTTAGTCACTTACGAGGCCGAAGGCCGAGTTCCGAATGGGGTGTAACGAATTAACGACCCTCAGGTGAGTCGCTAACGAGGCCGAAGGCCGAGTCCCGGATGGGGAGTTTTTTTTCCTCATCTCGAGCTGGTCTTTGATGCAACCGCTCACGGGAACTAAAAGTATCTGTCAGTTGTTCGACTTGCATGAGAATTTTTAAATCTTTTTATTTACTGGATGGGGATTTTCGCTGACGGTACAACGTCACGGTTGCGAGGCCGCAGGCCGAGCTTCAAACCTGCGAGGCCGAAGGCCGAGCTTTCGGCCCGCGAGGCCGAAGGCCGAGCGTGGCCTCCGCGAGGCCGTAAGCCGAGCCGTGTTAGTCACTTACGAATGGGGTGTTACGCGTTTACATTCCTTTGGAGAGTCACTAACGAGGCCGAAGGCCGAGTCCCGAATGGGGAGCTTTTTCCACATCTCGAGCTGGTCTCCGAGGCAACGGCCCACGTTAACCACTGCACTTAGAGGTATGGTCCCTCAACAAAACTCGATTACAATCTTGGGGCGATTTTACATCGACTAAAATTTTATCGAAAAAATCAACTTGCACATGTTAACCCTGCTCACACTTTGTACTGAACTATAAGAAACTGTCCCTTTCTCGACTTGTATGAGAATTTTTAAATATTTTTTTCAACTGCAACTAAAATTTTAAAAAATATACAAATGCACATCGATAACGCGGGCTGCTCGCAGCCCGCGCACCACCCGAAATACTAGTTATAATATATAAAGCTGCACTACCACTGATTGACTCACTGACAGAATTGTTCTCCCAGAAGGAGTGGTTTTGGGTTAAAATTATATAGTGGACTGTATAGGGAGTGCCCACGTGACCTCCAGAAAAATCCGAAATGTGTCATTTTTGGTTTCCATCATGGAACTGGTGTACGGATCTCGAAAACCATAAGCGATGGGGGGTAGGTGTCAAAACTAAAAATGACTAAAACCCTGGGACCCTTTTGGAAAGTTGAATAAAATTACCCTACCTATTAAAAAAGAGGTTCTCCCATACAAATTTAAAACGATCGCAACTCCTAAACCGTTATAGATAGGTATGGAGGGTTCAAACAAATGTCATAGAGGGTTTGTAGGGAAATTTGGGGATTTTGTCAAAAATTGCAAATTGGTCCTTCGAACCGGATACAAAAATCCAAGTTTCTTCGATCTGGCTGAAATTAGGTATTTAAGGAGATTTGGGGTCCCTGATTCGAAATATGAAAAAAGTTTTTTGATGACGTCATTAGTTTTTTTTTTACTGGATGCGGATTTTTGGTGGCAAAACCACATTCTCTTTGCGAGGCCGTAGGCCGAGCTGCAAACGAGCGAGGCCGCAGGCCGAGCTGTGGAGGCGAGGCCGAAGGCCGAGCCCCACCCTAGCGAGGCCGGAGGCCGAGCTGTAGGCCTGCGAGGCCGAAGGCCGAGCTGGCCGTCATTAGGAACAGCTTAAAAACATTCCCTTTGTAACTTGCGAGGCCGCAGGCCGAGCCTTAAACACCGCGAGGCCGAAGGCCGAGCTTCAAACCTGCGAGGCCGGAGGCCGAGCTTTCGGCCCGCGAGGCCGAAGGCCGAGCGTGGCCTCCGCGAGGCCGTAGGCCGAGCCGTGTTAGTAACTTACGAGGCCGAAGGCCGAGTTCCGAATGGGGTGTACCTCATTAACGCATCCTATGGAAGTCGCTAACGAGGCCGAAGGCCGAGTCCCGGATGGGGAGTTTTTTCCACATCTCGAGCTGGTCTCCAATGCAACTGCCCACGTTATTTACTACAATTAGAGGTAGGGTCCCTTAACAAAAGTCGTTTAAATTCTTTGTGCGATTTTACCCCGACTAAAATTTTAATGAAAATAATAAACTTGCATATGGTAACTCTGTTCTCACTTCGTACTGAACTTGAAGAAGCCGTCTTTACCAACGCGAGGCCGAAGGCCGAGCTTCAAACCTGCGAGGCCGAAGGCCGAGCTTCAAATCTGCGAGGCCGAAGGCCGAGCTCGAATAAAGTGTAACGCATCAACACACCTTATGGGAGTCACTAACGAGGCCGTAGGCCGAGTTCCGGTTAACGAGTATTTTCACATATCGAGCTGGTCTCCGAGGCAACTGCCCACGTTAACCACTGCACTTAGAGGTGGGGTCCTTTAACAAAAGTCGTTTACAATCTTGGTCCGGTTTTACCGCGACTTAAATTTAATTGAAAAAATCAACTTGCACATGGTATCCCTGCTCACACTTTCTACTGAAATAGATGTAACTGTGAGTTATTCGATTTGCATGAGAATTTTGTATCTCTTTAGCAACTGCAACGACAATTTTGTTAATAATACTAATGCACATCGATAACGCGGGCTGCTCGCAGCCCGCGCGCCACCCAAATACTAGTTTTATTTATAGAACCCAATGCGGAATGCTAGACATAAAAACCATGCCATTGTAAAATGTCATATCTTAAACTTGTATTAAATAGGTACCTACTTAATGATAACTATAATTAAAATATATTTATTAATTATATTCTGATACATTTATATGACATCAATTGACTAAAGAATAAATGATTATGTTATTCGACAATATAAATAAAAAGTAGATATATTACATACAACTTTGAAGATATACCTAAAATAAAAATATAGACAGTCCAGTCATCTAGGCATTTCACCTCGGAATTTAACGGAATAAGCTGATTTTTTGCATAGAGTCTATGCAAAAAATCAGCTTATTCCGTTAAATTCCGAGGTATTTTAGCATTGCAAATGTTTTTCTGCCTCCTATCGTGGTTGCAGTTGTAGAGATTAAAATTCTCTATAAATTTCATTCCGGCCCTTTTTTATAATGAACTACTTACTGCAGGAATGGTTCTGGTTCGCGTTGTGGATGCCGTACGTTAGAGACGCAATGTTCTCTAGCTTGTGGCCAATGCAATGGCAACGCATCGTCATATCCATCAGATGCTCGTGATGGCAATGCATATTGTCTAATCTAATAACTCTCATCCTCGCGCTAAGGTATGTATGTATATGTACGCAGAGTGTGATAACTCTTATCACACTCTGCGCCCTCCATCTCAAAAAAGTTGGTAGAGAATTTTATTCTCTACAACTGTCATAGGTATACAAACACGATAGAAAGCAGAAAAAAATATATATTCTCAAATAACTGATGTTTGTGACCTTGAATATCTAAGGCTCACACGTGGCATAATTATGTGACATTTGACTTGAGACAACATTAATTGTAATGTTAAAATTAAATTTTCAATGCTTGACCAACAAGTGAAATGTGCGAACGCTTTGCGGTAAGTGTGCAAAAACAAGTGAAGGCCATGTATTTAGGGAAACACCTAAAACCGGGAAGGATTACGTCAAACACTCTAGGTCTAGCTTGATAACATCTTCGACCACATCGTCACTGACCATCAAGGGAGATAGTCAAACGCTAGATTTGTACAGTATAAAAAAAGTACGTATCTAAAACAATATCTCATTCCACAACAATTTTGTTTCCAACTAAGTACTTTAATAATCACAGCACAAACTTTATACTCAAATTGTTCTGCGTAAGTGCATAGTACCTATATCACTCACTTTATTATAGCTACTTTAATATCCACATATGATATTCACAATTTAACATACAAACATGTATATGATGTTAAGACTACACGTAATACAATTATATTATTATCATCTCTCAATATATTCAATAATACCACATCACGAGATCGCAGCTTTTGAGTGAAATTGTTCTAACCTTCTTTCCTTTGACGGTTTCATGTGTTGACTTTACATAGAACTCTTCTTTGTCTACATGTATCTTAAATATCCGTGTCTCGTTAAATACGTTTTTAAACTTGATGATTGTGTAACCGCCCGCTCTTATTTCGAAGGGTCCTTGTGGCTTAGGCTCCTCACCTAATCCCTTTATGTGAAACCTGTAAGACGTAAAAGGCACTTGATTGGAGTTCATGTCACAAGTCTGAACGCACTATAACTTGGTGGCAGTTTTTACAAACTTGGTTGTTAGAAGGCGGGTACCTACTTAAAAGTGTTCTACCATTATGCTGTAGATTTTAAAGCAATGTTACCAACGTTGAAAGCGCACAGCAGGGATCACAGCAACAACATGTAATATGACGGCGAACACTCACACGCCGAGCCGATTGCTTCAAAATTTTTGATGGTAAAAAAAAGTAAGAAACTCACACAAATTCTCCAGCAGTGGGAGAAAGGAAGGACACTTTGCAGTTCTGGAGACCAAGTTCTGTTGGTTCAAACCAAACCAAAAACTTTCCTTTTTCAAAAGGCCCAAGTAAGTAATGGTTTTCCGCTTGAATCGATGAATGTGTCACCTGAAGCAGATACAGATGTCATGATGCAGAATGTTTATTTGACTATTACAAAATGTTTATTCTCTGCTCTAGCTCCACATGTATAGGTACTTACATTGAATGCCACCAAATGCCGCAAAAAGGAAACGTGCACTCAGCTCAAATTAGGTAAGTATAGTCCGCGCGCGAGCTCCGAGGATTGGGGGGTTCAGGAAGTGGATGAGTGTGCGCTGCGCCCAACCGTCACTCCATGCCCCTCACTCTCCTAGTAGTAGTGTCGACTTACGATAATACGATAGCACGCGTATCGAATCATTTTATTTAAATTTGCGGTAACAGTGCTATTTTTAACTATAAGTAGTACGACACATATATGTTTTTGCGTGCGCAAATAGCTATGAACATAATATTACTTCCGATTATTCTCTGACTAGACTAAAGGACCTTATAAAAAATGGACGCAAGTTCACAAAAGAAGATCGTTGTAGATATGATAAAAATGTTTTTGTGTTGGAATATTGTTACTGGCAAACGGATGGCTTAATGGAGCATGTTGTCGACTCATTTATGATTGAAGTATTTAAGATTATTCTGTTTGCCATGGTATATAATTAGATTTTACGTTCATTATGTTCAATAAGTATCAGTTTTTTAAATTTAATACATACATGATACAATGGTTTTTTAATTACAAGTACCTACGTAATACCCTCATATAATTATTTAATCATTTCCACTCGCGGATGTGTCAGTATCGATAGCGCCATATCGACAACTCACAACTCTAGCTCATTACGTCAACATTCCTTATGATTCCTCGGAGCTCGCGCGGAGACTATTTGCGGCAGAATATATTTGTAATGTAAAGGTAGATTTAGACAGATCCTGTGACTGGCGCCGAAATCGAGACAAGCCAGCGCTGACCCAAAAAAAACCCCGTGTAAATTGATTTCAAGTCAGTCCAGTGGCGGGAAGTCAGCGCTGGCTTGTAAATTCGCACACGAATATTTAGAAGCCAGTCTAGGCGCGGGCACTGGCGCCGATAGCTGACTTGTGCACTGACCCTGTCTAAAATCGCCTTAAGGCTAAGGAAATTGTTTGGTATTATACAAAACAGTAGGTACTATTTATGTACCTCAGTAGTACTAAAGAAAATATGATATCAATCCATTGCGGCGCACTGAGTTCAACTTTTTAAGCTACTCAGTATAAGATTTCGATATTGTCAATATCGAAATTGTGCTCAGGAGTCGGGCTACTATAGCGGGAAATTAAAGTTGAGGGGTATAATTAAATAAAAATATTTTGTTCATTAGTATCTATATTGGACGCATTTTTTGATACAAAAAGTTACTAGGAGTTAGTATGTAATAAAATACTTACAGTGGTCATAAATTCGGTTTTATTCCCAGTATTATTTTGCACTCTAAGCCTGAGAGGCACAATACTTCCGAGAGAGGTGGAGATATCTATTTCTTTCACTTTGGCGGGCAGACATTTCAATATTACTTTGTAAATGTATGAGCCGGCGAGATCATTATGAACTTGTAGAAAATCTACTGTCTCTCCCACCACAAGCGGCGAATAAGTCAACGTTATCACGCCCTGCAAATTGTAAAAAAGTGTGAAAACGTGCGAAGCTCAGATACCTGAGCGAACGAGCTTCGCGGACGAATATAATGAAGTATAGTTACTGCAATAAATTAGTTCTGATTCTAAAGAATACTCTTTTGTTTTTCTACATCCTTACCGATGAATATTTTCCGATCTTGACAGAATCAGGGCAAGTGAGCGACTCGCACCGTATCTGATATTCAGCCTCGGCGTTGAGCGAGTTCATGACCACGAGCTCCTTGGCGAAAGACTCCCTGGCCCGTGACGTGAATACCAGCGTGTCCACCACCTGGCTCGGCGTTACGTTTGTTACGATGTTGTAGTACTGATACTCTCGAGATTCTTCGTTTATAAACATTACCTTATAATAATACAAAGGAGTTTAATAGGGCTGGTAATATTTTTCTACCTTATAATAGCAAAAGTTGGTGGTGCAATATTATATACCGAAATGCTGATAATATGCATTGCAAGATCGCAGGAAGAGGCTGGATTCGGGCCGCTTCTAAACGGTCCTCGTGGAGTTCAGGGAGGCCTATGTCCAGCAGTGAACATCTGATATCTGCTGCTGAACTAGTATATGAATCTAATTTTTGCGGTAGATGCTCGAGAACAGTGATCCATAATATCTTTCTTTTTAAATAATATCATTGATTATGATAGATTGAGTAGGTAGGTAGACAAAGGCGATTAGGGGTAAGAGGATATTATTTTTATTAACTAATAATGCATTTGCTAATGTTTCGGTGTTGCTTTTAACTAACTTTAATTTGCATTTCACATTCTTCGTAACAGACGTAAGTCCAGCGACACGTGGCCGCCGCCTCGCCCCACACCTTCACAGTCTCCGGGTGGTTAATCTCGTAGAAACCATCAAACTTGTCCGGGATTATTCTCACTACCTCCGTAACCACCGCATAGGACTCAGGACTCTGAAAGTTCGAGGAATATGCTTAAAACAACGATTACAAACGATGAATATACCTAATATTAGTACAACAATTATTATGTATGTATTATGAGTCCTAACAATATAACTTTAGATCACTTGAGGCTAAACTTAATTAAATATGTAATCAAACTATTTAATTTGACACCCCATTTGCCCGAATTAAGTTTTCTAATTCGATTCGTAACTCTTATAACAATATTTGAATCGGTTA
Source organism: Apeira syringaria (assembly GCA_934044485.1). NCBI lineage: Eukaryota > Metazoa > Arthropoda > Insecta > Lepidoptera > Geometridae > Apeira > Apeira syringaria. The sequence continues at coordinate 30,184,748 of OW203654.1, forward strand.
AGTCTAACAACCGATTCAATTCACATATGAACACAGGAAAACTAAAGTTTTGTAGGTGAAGTAGATGTTTGAAAATCTATGTAACGACTCTTAAACCGCGCTTCATTTGATGCGACATTTAATATTTTAGTTTAATACAAAAAAGGGCCTCGTCAAGAGTACTCTAAACCGAGGCACTTGTATGAAACGTCTGATGAGCGCGGTGACGCGAAGCAAGTATGTCGGAATCATAGCAACCTGGTAGGATGTGTTCTCTGTCTAATATCATCCTTCCTACTAATATTATAAATGCGAAAGTTTGTGTGTATTTGAGTATGTGGGTATGTGCGTATGTTTGTGACTTCTTCACGCTCAAACGGCTACACCGATTTTGATGAAATTTGGTATGGAGATAGTTCAAGCTCTGGATTAACACATAGGCTATTTTATCCCGGGAAAAGTATAGTTCCCGTGGGATAATTGAGGTAGCGGGCAAACCGTAATCCACGCGGGTGAATCCGCGCGGCGCTACTAGTAGGTATATAATAAGGGAAAGAGGCGTGAATTTATGTATGAATAAAAACAATGATTAAATATCTTACTTGAACACTAATTAAGTCTACATTAAAGAAACATACCTCTGTAATGTTGTAAACTTTTAACTCCTCAGTATGCGCTTCTTTTGCTGGCACTGTGATAGTTATAGTTCCATTAGGGTTGGGATGACCCGCTATTCCAACCAGAGTCAGGAATAATGCGTTCTCACCAAGCGGTGAATACAGTACTTGTGCCTGAAGATAAATTCATTAGCTAGGTCTATTCACGAATCGCAAAATAAACAGATAGTGTGGTAGCAGATTTTTTTAATCAAGCCCTGAGATCTCTACCTAAAATTTATTTGATATGGTGACCAAGCAGGACAGTAAACTAAACTAAGTAGATATGATGTAACTATTTTGGGTTGTAACTATTTGGGCGAAGCTGGAACAGCTGATTTAACCTTTATTTTCATAAGTATTATTTCAAAAACATTCTTACTTCATGCCTTCCATATGATTTAGGTTTAAATCTCACAGGAATATCAAACGTTGAGTTTGGTTCTATAATAAATTCTTTTGGAGTATCGAATGGTCCTCCCGTTATTTCGGATAAAATTAGCCATATTTCGTCCGATCTGAAATACATACGAAGATTATCGAACGAATAAATTTATTTGAGTAAATAACATTCTAAAATATACTTACGGATTGGTAACACAAACGTATTCGGTCTGGACTTCTCTCACGGGACATTCAATCTGCAATGTCTGGTTCTGAACATTCCCAAGGTCTATGCAACTTGCGTACATTGATAATTCTAAAGGCACGTAGTTTTCAATGTTGCAGCTTGCCTTAAAGGAAAAAGAATATTAAAATAGTAGTTGTACCACGGTCACATAATCTCTTAATTAGACTTTTTTCTAGACGTAGGTAAGCCTACCTATAAAAACCTATAAGAAAGGTTATCGATCAACTTGAACATAAAGCAATGTAACCTATATGTAAACTCTAAGGCTTTCACGGCCGGCGTTGCATGTTCTACAAATATACATATCTAACAAACGAAATCTGGTTGTCTAAAAAACAGTTATATGTACCTACATATGTCTTAATTCTAAACATATCTGAATATTATCATATTTTATATAACCTCTGTAAAAAGTTTATTAAAAGAAATATAAATTACCCAAACTTTTATAAATGGATTGTAGTTGATAGGCCTGAATGTTATAGTAAATGTAACATTAGTTCGTGCAGCAATGTTGCCCTGCTGAGGTGATATTTTAAATTCTTCGGAAATCAAGGGCTGCCACCAAAACCTGAAAATATATGTTATATAATATCCACCTCGAGTGACTATCATGTACATAGTTTGGTGAAATATATTCAAATACCTTGCTCCGAAATCACCCTTATTCATGAGCATCACTTTTAGTATTTTACAACCTCGTCTTCTAACTCTACCGAATTGTAAGGAATTCTGACTGAAATATAGTTGCATTCCTGTCGCCTTGCCGCTCAACTTGACGAGTGGTCTCTCGAAACTTAATACCTTCATGTTCAACTATAATAAAATTAGTACATTTACATTTATTCACCATTTAGACATTATTATAATTTAAAAATTGGGAAAAGAATATGGTCGCAAAGTTCTCGAATAGAGACCACTGACTGGCGAGCGCAGCATAGGACGGCTTCCGACTAGTTGGATAGACGACCTGACTAAGATCGCAGGTAAGGGCCGGATGCGGGACGCTTCCATCCGGTCCGTATGAAAATCAGTGGGGAGGCTTATGTCCAGCAGTAGACGTCCTGTGGCTGACATAACGTTATGAACAGAAATAGAGTATCTAGGTAACCATTCCTGTGTCTGGGCTGGGCTGCTGTCAATAGGTACACTTTATTAGAGAAACTATAAGAATAAAGAATAGAAACTAAACCTGAATATCGAGATTGCTAATCATCCCTATTGGCTTAAATTGTATTTTCAAAGAAGCTTTCCGGTAAGGCTTTATAGTGCACTTGTTTGGAACCACCTTCAAAGATGATAACGCATTCTCTGTATCTTTTGATATTTGTTCTCTGATTATATTGTTTTTCGACACCTGTAACATCTTTGCCCTGGAAAATAATGAATATAATTAATGAATGGTTACAACATTGAACTACAGTAATATATTATCTACACTAATATTAACAAACTAGACAGACCATGTTATCCATATCTTAGTGTTAATCCTTATACAAATAAATTGAGAGAGTATTTGAGACTATTTTAATACCTGTAGATTAATTTGTGAATTATTTAAATCGTACATGGCAAAAGATATTACAAATTTAAAATATCAATCTAAATAAATAAATAAAATAATCTATTACTTATATTATAAAGGTGAGGTTGTAGGTTGTCATTTGTGAAGTTATAGGAGGATTGAAACCGATTAGGATCGAACTGGAACCGATTTTGAAAATTATTTTACCAATAGAAAGAACCACATTATTTTTAAGTGTGATAGGCTAATTTTCATTATCATCATCCACGCTCGTGTAACCGCGGGGTGCAGCTAGTCTAATATATGTTGCTAGCTGACCTGACAAACTTTTTTTGACATAAAAAATATCTAAATGTCAAAGTGACGCGACACTTGGCGTGATTTATTTCATTAGTATCATTAATCCGTTATGATTTTGACGGTTATAGTTAGTAGTACGGGCAGTAGTTATATTCTAATTTCTATTCTAATTCTATACTATAATAAGTAAGTAGCTCGTTAATAACGAAAACATTTTATTAGACTTATGATTATTATTATTAAAATTAAATTTTCCTTTGTATCATTAAGTTTAAGGCTGATATTAAATGTTGACTTTATGTTAAAATATATTGTTCTATTTTATGCTTATATTCTCAAATTTTTTTATTCTATTTCACTTTAATGTAAAAAAGTTCAAATTGATATAAAAATACTTACATCGTAATAAGAAAATGGCGGTGGGGAAGGATGGTAAAATAGTATACTTCATTACGAGTGCGGAAAGCCTGTCATTACAAAGAGTTCCGACAAATGTCTACCCGAGCCGAGGTGCAGCCGAAGGTGAGGGTTGACAGTCGGAACAAGTTGCAATGACGGTTCCGCACGTGTACTGAACAACTATTTTAATACAGTTGCGAAAAAATGAATCAAATTTAATAAAATAGTAAAAACACAATAGCACAACACAATAACAGAATATAAGCACAGATTTTTTTGTTTTCTTCACCAATTCTGGGTAGGCAAAGGGAACTATGCCCATACAGCCAAATCTTCAGTAGATTTTTTTTATTGATATGAAATGAAAATGAAATTAAACCTAACCTAACTCTTTTTTGTTATTAACCTACTAACCTAACTCATTGAATCAAATCATTAAATCTGATATTAAAACAAATTAGTATCTTCTTTTTGGAAATTTTTGCATGAATCATAAAAACTTCTATGAATTTTTTTTAGTAAAAACTTCGTGGTTGGACGACACGAGTTCGGAAAAGGAAAAGAAAAAGCTCGAGTATGTAATAGCCCACTTCCCGAACGCTATAAGTCCCTGCAATACGCCACTTTTAAAAACACTTTACGGCCTATTTTCAGACCTACCAAATATTAAAAAAAAAACATAGAAATCGGGCATGCCGTTTCAGAGGAGGTCGATTACAAACACCGCGACGCGTGATTTTTATATGTATATTAGATTATTTTGTATGTTCATCAATAATTAAAATGATAGTTACGGATATATTAACATATAAATATCCGTCAGACATTTTTTTTTTTTTTTTACTATTATAAGTTTGCGTTTGACAACTGTCTCACCTGATGTTAAGTGATGACGTTGTCTAGGATTTAGCACGCAAACCTAGAAGGTACCTATTCACTCGCGACTTGAAGACTCCAGGATTGTACATATCGGGAAACACAGACTCGGGCAACGAGTTCCACTCCTTGGCAGTACCCATTAAGAAAGTGGAAGCAAAACGCTTCGTGCGTATAGGTGGTATATCTACCATATAGCGATGGCGAATTGCCGTACGTCGAGTCGACCGATGATAGAAAGGTGATGGTGGAATCAGATTATGCAATTCCAGTGCACATTCTCCGAAATGTGAAAACATTTTTATTAAGTTTAGTTTTATGCAAAAAGTAACGAAAAAGGTACCATAATTAACCAACTTTAAAAAAAGGAGGAGGTTCTCAATTCGACCCGTATGTTTTTTTTATGTTTGTAACAGCATAACTTTCGACTGGGTGAACCGATTTTGATCATTCTTTTTATTTGAAAGCTGCTGCTAAATGCACCAGTGCACCAATTTCATTAAAATCGGTCAAGGGGTTTTTGAGTTACATTCCAATAACTGAAAAGTGCTACGCATACGTGGATGACATTGTAGTTGCGGGTGCAGAAATCGGTGAACATTTACAATGACAATTGATCCTGTGAGTAGCAGTCACTGAGAAGGGCTGAAAAATTTTTTTTACCAAAGTATAGAACTGACTTCAACACTCAAAAGTGTAAAATAACTTTTCTAAGTCGGTACCATGCTCACAATATTTTGATAACAGTTACTTTTGGACTATCATTGTACCGACTTCAACAAGTTATATCACACTTTTGAGTATTGAAGTCGCTTCCATATTTAGGTTTTTTTTTCTTTCCCTTTTCTAGTTTAAGTATTATCGAATGCGTGTACCTTGATGGTCCTTGGTCAGTATTTCTAACACTGACTTCAGAGGGGATAAGGCAAACACTCGTAGCTTTAGATGAAATAGTGTCTTCTACCACAGGATACATGTCTCTAAATATAAACGAGGCATCGATTGGTATCTTGCTGTGGTTCATTACTTCTATAGTACGGACGAGCTTTTCCCCTACTTTTACTGGACCCAATTCAAAGCTTTTTTGACATCCTTCATAGAGGTCGAAGAGTAAAGGAATGCCTAAAAAACAGGGAAAATAATTAGACCGAAAGATCAAGAAGTTGATCAACTCGGTCACTACCGGGTTTTCTTGTTTCAGAAATGCTGGTCGACTTTCCAGTCACGCTAGCATTAACGATATCATTCGTTGCGCTTTTACCAGCGCCAATGTTGCAGCCGTTCTGCGTGACGATGGTAAAAGACCTGACGGTTATTCCCTGGAAGTAAGGGCCTTTAGTGTGGGACGCTACAAGTGTTGACACTTTGGCCCCGTCACATCTTCCCGAGACACATGTTAGGGCTGGCACCGCGGCTTATTCGGCGGAGCAATTGAAACGGCGAAGATATGCTAACCTTGGTAGTGGTTACATATTTGAACCGTTTGGGGTAGAGACATTGGGCCCGTGGGGACCGGGAGCTCATCGGATTTTCCAAAACTTATCAGAGCGTTTGATTGATGCGACGCGTGAACAAAATGCTGGCACATATTTGACTCAACGAATCAGCATTGTAATTCAACGTGGAAATGCTGCTAGCATTCTGGACACGCTGCCAACTGGTAGCGGGTCATAGCATTTGAGTTATCTATAGGCTGCCAATAGCTAATGGATTGCTCAAATGTTATTGTAGTAACTGCAGTATTGTAATTAGTTTTTATTACTTTATTTTAATAAAAGCATCGATTCATTTTAGGAAAACATTAAGAATGTTTTAATATCATGTTCGGTTAACTAACCTTCTCCTTTAATAGTGACAATTTCTTCACATAAAGAATTTACCCAAAATTGCAGCTTGAATTCGTATTCCCGCACTTGTTTTGGTCGAAAGTATATAGCGTTTTTAAGCCTTTTACCCGGCTGTATATTTGGTACTTCATGATAATCGACAAACAGTTCTGGTTGATTTGCAAAATTCAAATATACGCTTGAAAAAATCATCATAAATTAAACACTACAACTCAAACAGATTTATGTACAAAAACACATTAAAAGAGATGATATGGCTCGTAAATGTGAGCAATCACCAATCACCTTTCAAACAAAAGAAACTACACCAATACTAGTATCCTAGGTTAGGGACCTACGACGGCGCAGGCGCCACAAATATATTCTAGTATTTATAGAATTTACAAGAGAATAAGCAAAATGTCAAAGTAGTGGTTAATGGCTTACATAACAGGCTCTTTATCGTCATTTACAAACGCTATATTCTTCTTATAAGTGTGGTCGGGTGCGTTTATGAAGCATTTCCCAAAATCATAATTAGTGCATGAAAAGTGATATTGTGGTTTCTTTATTTGGGCGTGCAAGAAAATGGTGTACTCAGGCCCATCTGAAATCTATAAAAGAAATTACAGTTACATGTTGTCCCATTTTACTGCTGTAGTTACGTCTGAGCGTCTAGACGTACCGATAGAGTAACAGGAAAAGCTTGAACTGGAACTTGTTTGAGTGTAAAGAATAACGTACATTCCGTCTCATTTGCTGGCGCTACGTGACCACTCTTCGGTTCTACACTCATTTGCAAATACTTCTTCACTGAGCTGGTTGAATAGTGCCAGTCAAAGAAAAACGTTGCAGATCCATCATTCTTTATAATAAACGGTATTATTCTTTCATACGTGGAGGCAGTCTGTAATAATAGTTGTTATTTAATTGTTACATTTTTCATATACGACTTCTGAAACTCATGTACAAACCTCATCCAGATGAATGTTCGTTTCAGCATCGCAATTTAAAATATGCTCATTGCCAATTAAAAAGTACGTCACTTTAGGTTTTATAGAGAAGCTAAGAGCATTAACGCATAAAGTTAAGTATTGTATCATGAAGGCTACGCTGCAGAATATCTTAAACGATAGCGGACCGTCTTCTATCGGTGTGTATGTTATCCTGAAGGAAGTAAATATTTTTTAAATGGTAGAGATGGATAAGATGGATAAGAGATAATAGATGGCTAACATAAATTACGCTACCATAAGAATAAAATCAATTTGCAATCCAGACTTAGAGGACCTTGCAAAGTAAATACATTCAATCGTCCAAAAACGAATATGTCAAAATATTAGTGCTATAGTTATTTGTATTTATAGGAAATTACTTGATTGGCGTCTCTGAACGTGGCTTTAATAGTCCCTGCTCGGGGTCACAAATGACTGGTGTTTTTCCAGACTCATTGCATAAAGAGTTTCCTTTGAATTCAAAATTAAGAGCTTCATTCTCATTATTTTTCAAAATAACCATATGTGTTGTGCTGAATCCGACTAAAGAATTTCTAATGATGAGGATAGTAGGAACGAACACAACTTCGGGCTCTCTTACTAGACCGACGACTAGCAGATTCATCACCAAGTTGTAGACGGGGATTAGAAACCTCCATTGTGACTCGTATACCTGAAACGATTAATACTGATAGTAGTTTACCTATGGCTGAAGGACTAACAACTGCACAGTAGCTTACATGCTTCTAGTATAGAACTGAAGCAATGTTCGAATGCTGCTACGCAGACCTAGGTACATAGTATTTACGCAGCAGCATTCGAACATTTTATTATTGCAGAAGCAAAGGAACGTATTTCTTTTAATGGTAGGTTAGGTAGGTTAGGTTTGACCGCTGTCTCACATGATGTTAAGTGACGACGCGGTCTAAGGTGTAGCACGCAAACTTAGAAGGTACCTATTCACTCGCGATTTGTAGTCTCCGGGGTTGTACCTATCGGGAAACACAGACTCGGACCGTGAGTTTCACTCACTGGCAGTACCTACGCATTATAAAAGTGGAAGCTAAACGGTTCGTGCGTATCAGTGCAATATCTACCATGTAGCAGTGGCGCATAGCCGTACGTCTTGACCGATGATAGAATGGGATGGTAGCCAATGATGTTTTACTAAAGATGACGTATATTCATACTGCGCGGTGCTCAGATTTTGTATATATACGTCATCTTTAGTAAAACATTATTGGGTGGTAGAATTAAATTGTGTAATTCCAATGCATATTCGCCGAAATGTAACCGATAGGCAAGCAAGCAGGGTTTTTTCTTAGAGAATATGACACCCTTATTGATAATCAAAATAAGCTACAACAATTAACTAGCCCCAGTCTTCATCACTGCGTGGTACAATGCATACACTTTTCTGAAATCCGCAGTCAGGTTGGGACAGCACCCCGTTACAACCACCTACCTGCCAGAAAGCATGTTCAGAAACGTTCATCAACGATACTGCTAGTATCGATTGATTCCTCAAGAAATCCGCTCTCCAGACAAGTAGTCCCTTATGCAAGCCATATGAAGAAAGCTTACCAACGAAACTGTCATTCCAAACCCTGTCAAAAACCTTACAAATATCAAGAGAAACGGCAAGCGTTTCCGAATGGCCTCGCTCCAGATGTTAGTGGCATATACTAGAAGGTCCCTAGTAGTATCGGTTACGGCGAAAGCTGTATTACCGACCACTGAGTAGATCAAGACAAAGCATTCTAGGTCAAGCGTGAAAATATCTTTTATAGTAATATAGCGGTCAAACGCCATATTTATACAATATAAAAAAGGTTTCTAGTTGTGCTAGAATTCCGGCGCATATGTCCTCAGGACCAGGGATGAGATACCATCCAGACAAGTAGCTTTGTTGTAGTTTGTTCAGAAGTCCGATTCAACCGATTTAGCTATAGGGACCAGAAAACTTTACTACCCGTCGGGAGCGAAGCGAGTTTGTTCCCTATTCAGCTAATGTGGTTGAACTGAGCCTTCCGTAAGGCCATCTTAAAGGACTTGGCAGCTTTGTTAAAGGCTCTCTTCTTGTAACGAATATCTTTCGCTTTACGGTTTCACGGTTTTACGGAAAAAAATCATTAGATAAGAATCAGTAAGAATGTTTGCATATTATAGTTATAATTCGGATTAGTAGAGTAAGTTCACCATGACTCACCCCAGGAGCTGTAGGCGAAAAAGTAAATGTAACTTCAGACGAAGTTCCACCTTCCACATAGCCTTTTAACATATTGCAATGGACTGGAATTAGCTCTGGCTTATCTGACATCACCATCTCGAAGATAAACTCATATGCATCGTTTGTTGGGTTAATTACGTTGAAAGATCTGAAAAATATTTAAACTTCCACTTCTATCTTTCAGCAACCATGTGGTATTGATCATTGGAAAAGCTTTGTTTTCAGACGGTAATATGGAATATAGCAATGATATTGACCTTAATAGAAATGGAAAATACGGTAAAGATACGCTCTTAGAACACGTAACTAAAAACTGGATCAGATACACTACAGGCAAAGGTATAAATTTCGCATACATTTCGTGAAAGCACACGAAAATAAAATTTATGATAAGTTATAAAAATATTGTGTTGTTAGTGAGAACAATACGTGCTGTACAACTGCCGGCCCGATTGCGACTACAGCAAATTAGGTGCGTGAACCTAATGTGTGGGCCGCATTCACGCCCGTATATGAAGTGCCGCATATGCCTTTTCTAATAATATGTTTACATCTATATAAATGTACTTTTTGTACTTCTCTGTCAAAACTAAATGCAGGAGATTAATTATAAAAAAAAGAAAAAAAAACGTGGTTAAGATAATTTTATCCTGTCTTTTTAATGATGCTTTTTAAGAATGTCAGATTTGTGTATGCAAACAGACGACCTCACGAAAAGGTGTTGGCAAACGGTGGCATCGTGTGTCGGGTCGCCATCTTCCCACAAATACGGTTGAGGAAGGCGATGGCGGGCACGCGTCTCAACTCGTAAACTGGTGCTGTTTGCAGACACCGGTCTGCTCTGCATGCATACGCAAATCGGACTTAAATAACAACTACTTTTGTTTAATATTAATTATGTTTAAGTTTAATTGTATTATTCTACCTTAGTTTATATTGTTTATAAATTGTGTTCCTCACTGTACGTAAAATGTCTACAAAATTGTCAATCTATCAATTAAGTTTTATGTTAAAAAATGGCACGGACCCTAGAGTCTGTGGAGAGTAATGTTTTTAAGTAAAAAATAACGTACTTTTTGTAACAACCCCATCCCAACACGTTAAACTCTAGTACGGTGATATGAGGGGGCAACGCAACGCCTGTCACTTTTCTTCTACCAGAAGTTAAATAATCGCTTTCTTCTATGTCCAAGTGAACGTACGGTACCAGAGATTTAGCACATATTTTACACGATATGTTCTGATCGTATGGATCCAAATTATCTGAAAAGTCAAAATTTTATTGAATATAGCATGCTGATTTTAATAAACGTTATAAAAACAAACAGAATATCACGTCTCAAACCTATGGAGCTTTTTAGTCTGACTTTAAAGTCAAATGCATCAAGCGGCGAAAATGTGACTCTGAAATTACACGTTTCCTTAGGCTGCAGACATGTCTTGTCTGGTTCTATTTGGAACGGCAAATCTATTTCGAACCATGTGTCCACACTCTCCCTGGCTTCACTACCACTAAATAGTGTTATTTTGCTCTGTTCTGAAATATACAATTAATAAATTTTTAACCGACTTGAAAACAAGGAGAAGGTTTTCAATACGACCGGTATGTTTTTTTTAAAGGGGGGAAAAAATGTTTACCTATAAATGGAACCGACTTCAACATTTAAAAGTTTGACATAACTTGTCGAAATCGCACAATATTTTGATAATAGTTACTTTTGTACTATCAAGGTACCGACTTCAAAAAGTTATTTCACACTTTTGAGTGTTGAAGTCGGTTCCATTTATTAGTATTTTTTTTAAAATTAATTCAAAAATGAATTGCGGTATGCTGCTAGATCTGTTTAATGGCTTGTGTTGCCTTATTAAGTCAAAATGCACAGCTCGGATTCTACAAACGAATTAACGTCAAACCTAATATTTAATAAATTAACCAACTACGTTAAAACTATCGAATACGAGTCATAATTTTGTAGCTACCTAAAAGCATACTACTTAATTAAGAAAAGTTACTACTTTATCCAATGAGTTCTCTAATGACACGCTATGAAAATTTATAATTATTTGGAAAAAAAATCCGCATAATAGAGATTCCGCTCATGTGCATTACTTATGTTTATAATTACATATAATTACCATTTTCAGTTAGAGGCATCTGATCAGTTTGCATACTGCTTCCAATATGATCTCGATTTAAATCTTCGGTACCCTGCAGAATGCAAAAATTTTAATTTTAATGAAGGATTGTGCAAGTGCCATACATATGCAGTGAACATTTAAATAAATATAATATATTCCTTCAAAATGTATTATATTATACATTTACACTATTATATGCATATATGATTAAGTTAGTTATTAGTATATGAATTAACAATTAATTATTCATCTCAACACATAGGAGTGTCTTTTTTATTGAGAATAGGCAAGCGTTTAACCACCATCTCACCTGATATTAACTGATGATGCGGTCTACGATGGAGCACGCCTGACCATAAGATATCTACATATTTACTCGTGACCTGAAGGCATACTCATACTATTGGTTTTCAGGCAGCAGTCCTGGAGACCTAGTAAGCATTCTAGGTCTAGCGTGAATCGTGAAAACGTCTTCTACAACTTCCTCACTGACCATCAACTGAGATTGTGGTCAAACGCTACATCTATACGGTATAAATACGAAAAATAAAAATAGTACTGACCTGGTTTTTGTATTTATCAATCCTTGCAGGATACTCTTCGTCAATGTGAAAAGACCACGTAATTTTCATTGCGACATGACCCGCATTTTCTACTATGAAGTCAAAAGTTCTCGTCTGTTTATTGAATAAGTGTGTTAGTAAAATACTTATTTCCTGAACATTTTTATGAATTAGAAGCTTAGAAATTGTAGACGACTTGAGACTTTGTAATTTGTGTTTATAATGTACCTTGTATATAAAAGTATCCTTCAAACTTAATTCTTCCTTCAGATTACATATATATTTTGTATACTCTGTGACAGCTGAGTGGACGACAATCATGGTGATAGCTCCCAAGAAAGCGTCTGTTGGACTGATATTTTGGTCATCAGTCATCTGCTCTTGTCTTTCATTAATGCTTGCTTCCCTGAAATTTATATTTAAGAATTTATTTGCACAAGCTCGAGGACAACTCAACCGACGCGACGTCTATACTTTGATAATCTGTTTCCGTCTGTGTGTCTGACAGATCTTCTACCTCGACGTGTTAACCAATTTATGTAAGGACTGTCAATTTACACGTAAGAACCGATTGGCAATAAAATAACATTTGGCAATATGGACAAGAAATTTTTTTGAAGATGTCATGAAATACACTGATATTGTCGAATAAAAATATAGTGCATCCGTCACGAAGACTAGAACCATAAATTTATTTAATATCAGTTACTTTTACGCTCACCCGTTGTGGTCAAATAAAGTAACGATTTGCCGATTGTCCCAAGTGGCACCTTTTAAGTCAATTGTTAAAGTATCATCACTAATTCCATTCAAATTGCATACAAGAAACTCCTGAAACAATCAGATAATCTTATCACCATATGTACAATCCGAAATAATACGATCCATGCATCAAGTCTCACTAAATAGCTATACAAATCAACTATCGCAATGATTCTGTCTTCTTGCATAGGTATGCATAGTTAGTATATCTTTTAAACTATACCTATTTAGCTGTTCATTTTTTTGTTTGTATATTTAGTTTTCGTGAGTACGTTTCTTGTGGTTAGTGTTTCACTTTTTCGTTACTTTCCTCATCAATCTATCACTTGATATTCATTAGAATTTTTTTTTAAACTAATTCTGGAGTGATTCTGGTCACTCTCAAGGGGAGTACTGTACTGTATTCACTGTCATGTGCTCCGTGATTTCTTTTTAGTCATTTTGAGACAGACGGGGTAGCAAATCTATATATTCATGATGTCATCTTAACGGAGACATGAAGCTACGATTTAATCTGGCGACCGCTTGGTCGAAAGCCAACCTGCACACTTTATTTACTGAGGTCGTTGACCTGGACTGCAACTGAAATATTATCAGTTCTTGCCAATAATACAAAAAATATTGAAACTTACCCTGTTAACAGACACAGGCTGGTTAGCAAAGAACATTATTTCTATATCCTTTTCTTCGCCCGGTGAAATATAACCCATTGACGGTTTGGTGGCTATGTATTCCACTTCCTCCCATGCAAATTTATAGACCTTATCAGAGTTATTAACCATAACAACCGATCTCCTTTGAATATTAGACAGCTCACAGCCACCTAAAAACCGTTAAACACAAATCCCTCCTATAAGAACTCGGACTATCCAGTAAGATCTATCATTGTCATGCCAATAAGCATGACTTACATAACATATGACTGACTGACATACATACATGACTTACATACCTTAGTCATGCCAGTAGGCATAACAATGATTATCAATTTCACGTAATGAAATAACTTTTTTCATATGATTTGAAAAGCAATGATGTTTCATATATATTAGGTATAACACTAGCAATTATTAACAACATTAATGAAATATTGTGGATTACGGTACTAAGTATATTAAACGTAAAAGAATTCAAATTTGAGAACGTAAGTAGGTACGCAATTACGTGCTGTGAAGTGTAGGTTAACCTATTTACGATCAATGGACTTCCCTAACTAAGTAAAATATCACAGACGAATAGTTGAAGATGATTCCCGAATGACTCCGAAGTCAGTTTGTTATTTTACCGACAACGAAAAGTAGCAGTCTATCTGATGAAAAGTAGCAGGTGTGACGTATGAAACTTCATTTCATATCATTATTTTTCTGTGAAGTGTCACTAGTTTATATTGGATAGGGATAGGGTAGCATACCGAAGTTCAGAACATATTTTAGTATAGATAGTTCCGAGTTTGCAGCGTTACTTGGCCTGATGGACCCAATTGACACTTTTTTCGACTTGCGTGATTCCGTATGTATATCGCTTCTCTCAATTTTAGATTTTTTCTTATCGAGTGCTACGCTTCTGCTTCTTTTTCCGCTAGATACCGTGGACGGTGTCGACATGGATCTGTGCAATTTCAAACATAGATAGACTAACATACAGTAACACTGCTTAATGCTTTGATTGCTTACGAACCAGAGGAAGACATATTTCACACAAGTTTTAATCAAGTTCTAGGCCACTGTATTAGTTTTTTAAGTAAGTAGTATTTAAGTAAAATTTTATATGTAATGGCCTATTGTGCGTCTTGGTGGTGAAAATAAATAAATAAAGATTATAAATAATATAGGTAATGATTTCGATGAAGTACAATTATTTTGACAATAGCAGTGAGCTGAATACAGAATCTTGTACTTTCGCTGATAAGGCTGATTTTCATTATATCTCTATTACCAAACGGCTTTGCAACGCGAGCTCATAAATATTGCAACTTGTTAGTTAATTAATGACAGTATATGAAAAATATATAAAAAATACCCGCTACACTCAGCCGTTTTTTGCTCTTTCAGCTAACGGTTGCCTGGAACAAAATTGCTGCTTGCTGGATAAGGCCGCCGATTGTACTTTAATTTAAATATTGTGATAGTTTATATTTGTAAAATTATACTGCAATAAAGTGTTGTCTATCTATCTATCTATCTATCTACAATGAAGTTTTTCATCGTATCGGACTAAAGCCGAACGCGACGTTTTGGACGTGAAAGTCGACCCACTGTCGCGCACTCCGAGTGGGTGCACACCTATAACGACGGTTTTCAATCTTTATAGGATGGCATATACAGCAGTAATTTTTACTTTTATACTCTTTTTCATAATGTTATATTCTGGCAAATTCACGTTAAATTTTTTTGCCTGCTTGTGGATTGCTACCAAAGCTTAGTTGGCAAAGCAAAAGCAAGGGTATTTTGTAGTCGTGGGTGCAAGTCCCACTAGATGCCGACTTATAATAATAAAAAAATAAATTTGAACATAAGTTCCGCAGCATGACGTCATTGGAATGAATCAAAACAATTTAATAAATAACTCTCTAATGAATTTGAAAATTCAGCCGCAGCAAACATAAAAAATGTATTCTATTCTACTAAACATTTGATTGTCAATATTTTCTTCATTGATGAAAACACACAATATATTTATTAGGAAAAAAAGAAAGCGTATTTTATGACTCTGGTATTTTTGTTACTCTTTTCTTTTACCGACCTCGAAATACCTTCAGGATATTTTATATACTTAGTGGGTATTGGTACTCGATTATTACTTATATGCGGTACTTACACATCATCCACTTGACACAATTTGTAAGCATTCAAATCCACATCCATTGATAGCATTTCGATGCCTACCAATATCACATCTTCCATAAAAGCTTCTGCTGCACACAATATCTGAATGATAAAATTGAACAACTTAACTGCACGTTCATAATTTTAACTGAGTTTATATGAATAAGTAAAAATGTTAATTACAATAAAATATTCGTATGGATTTTCGATTATCGACAGTCGCACTTCACAGTTGACTTTACCCTTTCTGATCGGATTGTAGTGCACAATCACGCTCGCAGTTTCATTTGGCTTTGTTACCAATTTCATCCTTTTATTCTCAGCGTCTGCAATAGTGAATAAGTTTGTAATTTTATTATCAAAAAAATAAAATCATACATCTTCAAAAGGAAAGTGATTAAGAGAACTCACCGTTTCTTCCAAGTAGGATCATGTGTTCAGAGTCATCAGATGTAGTCAACCAAAACTCTGGCCTTTCTTCGTTTAAGGGTTGTGTGATATCTAACAGCACAACACTGTTGACGGAAGCTATGTTTTTAAATTGTATTATTTTGGTACTTATTGATCCAAGACAAGTAACGGGAAACTTGACCACACCAACCCTATCTTGTCTTAGTATTGGTGATACTATTTGTATTCTTGGTATGACACCTTCGCCGATTAAGCAAATCTTAAATGACTGTGACTGATTATCTAAAAGCTTGAGTTTAATTTCCAGAACAGCTCTATACTCCTGTAAGTCCAAATTACCAGAAATTTCATTGATTGAATTCAGTTAAGTTGACCACAATTAAAAGTTAACAATATTCAAGTTAAATGAAGCTACCTCGAGCGCTTTTGGGCTGAATATAATCCCCAAGGTCTTATGCATCAGAGGTTCTATATGTGTTTCATATTTATCCAAAGAAAAAATGTCACGATTTGAGTTTGACTGATAATGCAATTTCATTGTTAGAACACAAGCGACGAGGCCGTTGTTATAGAGGTCTATGGCCCCGGCGTGACGAGAATTAACATTTACACAGAAGAAATGTAGTGTCACCGAGTTTTCAACGAACACGCAATGTGGTGATGACTGAAAGAATTCGAATATGGTTACTAATATCTCATTTCACCTTAAAAATAACAAAGCTTATACATTTGGCAAAACTGTAACTGTACCTCTGGTACTTTGTACTCGGTTAAACTTTTCACTATAAGGTGTTCTCTGAATGTGGTCTCAATATTCCAGAAGTCCAAAGTGGGCATCGCACCAGTGCCCACTAATTTGAGGGGTACGCCTTGGGCTTCGGCTGGACAAGTATCACTTATGATGAAGTGTATGGTTTCTTCGAACGTCCTCGCAGACGAGGCTAGGAATTGTATTTGAATTGTGCGGCTGGTACCCGGTGCGAGCAGATTGTCTTCGTTTAAAATCATGAAATTTCCACATTTCAGTGGTGGGTTTTTAATTCTGTTCACAAAACATAATAAAGTTAATAAAACTCATGTAAAAAGATAATTTTAACGTATTTTATCCGAACCGATGCATTCGTACCAGTCAAAAATTCAGCTAATCCTTGGATTTGAATCAACGATTCAGGACTGCCGTTCTATCGGTTTCTTAACTAAACTACCCTACTACCCCTACTAACTACCCCCACTCTGTAATTCTTCCCTGTTGGAATTTAAAATTTAAGTACAGGGGTTTCAACTTATATTGTACTATTAATTCGAAAATTGATCTTATAATCAGAATATAGGAATGAATACAACAATAAACGTACTTTCCGTCTTTCACCTTTCCAACCGGTGGTGGATTGTTAGGATCTGGTTGGTATTGAGGTGGCAGAATAATATCGTAGGTCACTGGGCATTTACTTGTATTATTCAGTATAACTTCTCTCATTACCCCACTACCAACTGGTATGATGTGAAAATTTAGTTCGCCCAGCGGAAACAGAGTAAACCTGTAATAAAACGTTCTTATACAGCGTGGAATTCTATGATGCCACCCAAAGGAAAGTAATCTACATACTGGAGATAGCAAATTCCACTTAAATGATTCCTTTATATTAAAAAAAAACTGCATTCAAATGTTTGCGAAAACTCGCTTGCCACACTCGGGAATCGAACCGGCAAAAATTAGCAAAAAATAACACATCAAATCGTCTTCAAGTCGCGAGTGAATAGGTACCTTCTAGGTTTGCGTGCTAAATCCTAGACAACGTCATCACTTAACATCAGATGAGACAGTTGTCAAACGCAAACTTATAATATGTAAAAAAAAAAAAAAACATATATACTTTTATGGCATCAATCGATAGTCAAACTGATAAGGATCAATTTTTTTTAACAAACATGGTAAATTAATTGAAAGAGAAACCATGACCTTGTTGAAGTCGGTCGGTACCATGATAGTTCAAATAACTATTATTAAAATATTGTGCGCATGGTACCGACAAGTTATTTCAAACTTTTGAGTGTTGAAGTCGGTTCCATTTTTTCACTCTTTTCAGTGACCTTTCCTACTTACGCGATCAATTATTATTGTCATTGTGTATGTTCACCGATTTCATCACCCTCAAAAAGGAGATCATTCAGATAAACGAAACAGTTTTCAGTTATTGGAGCTCGAAAACCGATTGACGCAAATAAAAAAAGAATCATCAAAATCGGTTCACCCAGTTGAAAGTTCTGTGGTAACAAATATTTTTTTTAAATACAGACGAATTGTAAATACTCCTCCTTTTCTTGAAGTCAATTACAATAGTATAGACTAACTGTTTGATTGAAAAATAAACTCACGTATTGTAGAAAGACGCTATCGTGACACAAACTGGAAACTGTGCAACCACTACTTGATCCTTACTGCCATCGAGCAAAGAGCAAGTGTACGCCGGAACATTCACCAAGTTCATCGATGTTGTGGGTGTACAATAAAACTCAATAAAGGCTAATTTCAGTGACGGGGGGATGATTCCACATTCTGGATTAGCTTCAAATGATCTTAACAAAGATGGCTCAGGGAAATTCTTGACCTTTTTCAACCTAAAAAACATTGAAACGTTACACACTTTTCACAGTGAGAAGGACGGACAGAACATTTTCGTAATGGCACATTTATACTAAAAAGAAAATAATAAAGCTTGCGGAAACTTCCTTGTTGATTGCACATGTTCAGAAGAATAAACTATCTTGATTGATACAACTTATAGAATTTAAATTTCACAACTTGGAGTAGATGACCATAAAATAAATAAAAACATATATATATACCTACAATAGAATACAATACAATAAAAACTAAATAATAAGAATGAAGTTTTGTACTCTTTAAAAACTCTTGTAACAACTAGCTGAATATTTTATCTGTATTCTGCGTCATTTAAAAATGTAGTAATTACTATAATTCTTTCAGAGCCGAGTTTAACGTAACCAGCTACATTTTTGTTTTCAATGTAAGTCGTAAACTGCACTTACTTGTAATAAATGTTATATTTTCCCCTGTTCAATAAATACATTTCTCGCATCACGTTAGAATTGACTTTCACATTTCCGTAGTTTAAAAAGTTTTCTGAAGCATTCTCGTACGCACATTCGACCATCACATCGTAGCACTCTGCTGATAGATACAGATTTTCCGTGACCATTGGTTCTCCTCGACCCAGAGCATCGTAAATCTAAAAGTTTTTTAAGTTGTAAATTATAATTGAAAACTAGATACCGTTGCTTAACAACGTAGATCTAAACACCTAGCCATTTCCACTAAAAGTTCACAGAATGACTTAATTACTGCGATTCGTTCAGACAAGAACTGTTACTTTTAAATGTTATTCTTTATAGGAAGTTAAAATAAATAATTAATACATACGTCTATAGTCAGCATTCTATTCGCTATGACATTAACACTGCAAGCAATGTACGTAACGGGAACCACTTGGTTATCGTGTCTAGGTACGATGCCTGACGTTTGTTCGATGATAAAATCCTCAGTGAAATCTTGAGGATTTCTCACTTTCCACATTATCGGCAAAATGGAGTCGTTCTTGACAATGAACCTGTCATCTTCTCGACGGTAGAGCAATAGCTTACCGTAATCTGAGAGGAATAATGAAGGTATTTTTAAGATAAATCGAACATGTACACTATGTAGAAAAGCGAACATCACCACTAAAACCTAGTTAACCTAGCTATAAACAAAGTAGCTCTTGCATTGTCAACCCGGATGATCTGCCGCTAAAAGCTATCGAGACACGCTCCTGAACGTGATATTTGTCTATCTAATTAAATTATTCAACCACATACTGGTAACGGAATAATATCTGTAGACACAACTATACAAAGTTATTTCATATTTTCACTACTAAATGGCAGCTCGCTCCCAGAATATCAATAAGCAGTGGGCCTAGACAAGATGCATCGCCTCATTGCGATTCTCTTTCTCTGACCGCTAGCGCTTTATATTCGTTATCATTAATCACGTGATATATTGCTTCGAAGTGTCAATGTCTTACATTTTTTATGTTTTCTTTCGACGTTAACGCTTGTAGAATGTTACTTTGTCTTGGGCTTACTGGTAGCACCAAAGAACTGCAGAGCATTTTTATAATATAAAATTATATCTATTCTATCTATTAATATATTCATCCCGCTCGTATTTTTTGTGACCCTGGAAGAGAAAGCAATCCTACACCACAAGAAAAACTTAGTGTAGGTTTGCTGTAATAATTGCACAAAAACAATGTTGCTTATAAGCTGATAATTTTCAAATCAACTGTATTTTTTGCTAATTAGTGTAAGGCACTACTTGTTTTTACTTTCATATTTATAGTTTTTTGTGTGAAATAAACTTATTAACACCAACGGCAATTATATCATAAACCCCTAAAGACCTAAAGCACATAAGATGCGTATCAATAACTTCGAACCTCCTAAAATTATAAACTAACAATTATAAACACTAAGTATTTGTCAGATATTGTGTGATGTTAATTATGAAAAAATATAAAAAATTTTCATTGTCAAATATAAATAATTGATTCTTTATTAGAATCTAGGAAATGTGGACCGGATATCTGATGTTGCCAGATTCAACCGTACTTAGTTACCAGGGGAGTCTACACAGAGAGACGGTGTGATTGGGGCATAGGAGCCGTTCTAATTCTTCCTGCACCATTATTGAAACACTGAGCTATTGCAGTAAAATATGCAATTGTGGATATACCAGGTGGCAACAGAGCATAATGAAATGTTTGATGGCTTGGTGGCTGGACAATAGCTGCAGACAAATACGAATACATAATGCATATGTATGTAACGGAAGCAATTTAAATTTACGTATGTAAATGTAACTAACTATAAGGACAACATTGTTACAATTTTTTCCCAATAAAGAATATTTATTGATTGTTTAATTGAAATCCGGTAACATGATATCTCCGGTCACCATTTCCCAAAGGGATAAAAAACTGCTTAATGAGCCAGCTTTTTAGTTCAGCCATAAAAGTAATCGCTATAATACTCACACGGTCATTTGGTGACTTATTAAAGCCTTCTGATCCCAAAACATGCATAGTTACTACTTGTTACTTACCGATAAGTTTAGTGAGTGGTAATATCTCTACAATAGGAACCACTCCACTGCATCCGATTGTAACAGTTACGATCTCTGGATTATCTTTCACACAAAACAAGAGTATGCTTTTAAAAACGCCTACTTCTGCTGGTGCTGCTGATATTGTGAGCTTGCCGCGACACCCAGGCTATAAAAATAAATAAACTTGAGTAGGTATATATAGTTGTCAATAAAAGCAACCGGGCAAGCGATAATTCGGTATATTTGAATGTATATATCTTACGTAACGACTACACAAAGTGGACAGTCGTAAGTAGTAAGTAGCATATGCTCGAATCGAAAGTAGCTGTGTAATAGAAGAGAATATATCTGTATACATACGTAGGTAAATAGTATGGCCAAGCAAGAGCCTCGATAGTCGCTAGAGACTTGTTTTCCTGTATTGTGGCTTAATTCTGATAGTGCTACAAACTTGGAATAAGGATTTCATACTTAGGACAATACTCACTTCTAATTGTATCGATGTTTTATCAATTTTAAATACATTTGTATCCTCCAGGAATTCTATTACAACATCAGCAGTAATTCGCGAGGCATTTCTCAAATCAATTGAATATTCTTCCTCGTAAATTCTGCAATACATATTAATGTATGTAACAACTTTAAACCAATTATAATCGTGAACAATAGATTACAGGAAACAGCAAAACGCGGGGCTCTACTAGTAATTTAATAAATATATATTATAAAAGTTGAATCATATCTTTAGTTTCTTTGTATTCGTACCTTTGTCCTCCTACAAATATGGGGCCGAACTCGAACATCTTTTGATCATCTAAATAAGTTGATTTGTAAACATTGCCTTCCACAGTTCTTCTTATGAAATTTTCAAATATTTTCTTTGGTCTGCTGTCCAATCTAAACAAGATAATTACCTACGTTCCAATTTCAAACTTTTTTTTTCAAACTGTTTCAAAAAGGGGTTATGTTTTGCGAGTGTATGTGTGTATGCATGTAGATTGATGGTTATATAATAAGGATAGTTGGTTATGTAATACGGTCAAAAAATATTTAAAAATCTCGCAGTTATGTTATGTTTTTTCAATAATTCACTTGTCAATGATTGCTACCGCTATTTGTATAGCGGAGTGATGAGGCTATTTAAAAAATGTCTTATTCGCATGGTTATATGTTTTTTTTTCATATTGGTCCCATAAACAAGAAAAGTAGTGAATAAGAAATTTGTATTTGTAGTTTTTAAACTAAACGATTGCCGGTCAAGTTTCTAATGTCATGCCATACAGGGTTTCAAAATTTACGTAAAATGCATGACCATTTTGAAGAATATAGGTGGTCTGAAATATTACAAACATAATGAGCTCGACATATACTTTACATATTTTGTAAACCCGAGAATTTATAAAATTAGAGTTAACTTCCCTTTTGTTGGTTTTTGAATAGTGTTGTACTTAAAAATCAACAAAAATGTATCATATAGATCATAATCTAATGTTTTTTTTTTATTTGTTTTTTAATGAACAACACAATCTGCTGCTCTGAATGGGATTTAGTGATAGCGGATAAGCGAGAGAGTACTACTGTAATGGAAAAACGAAAATCATTTTTTTAAAGAGGTGGAAGTATAGGTAGTTTTTTTAATTATTATGGCTTAGTATCATGATAGTCGGTATTAAATTTGATGTACCGTGGCAGGTCGCATATTCCTGTAACGTTAATGTCTATCCTTGAATCAGGCCACCCACTAACTTCAACAAACCGCTTAACACTGAAATTTCCTTCCTCTTGGGGGCTGAATGAGTATTTACACCTCACTAGGTCTCCAGGTTGTAACACTAAACGGTTACCAGGAGCTAGAAAGTAAATATCATTGGTTAGGAAATGTGCTCATGCAATGGAAACTCCATAACTAAACTAAAAAAAAATCTAACACACGGGTACACCTGAAAAAAATCTACAAAAACTTGAAACAAATCTCTTAAAAGGTGCGCCCCGCGGTTTTACTCATTTTCGTTGGTCGTTAGCTAAGTCATTATACAACATACGGAGAGTCGCCGAAAACAGGCAGACAGATGAAAATAACCTATCTAATAACCCAGTCGATACACGGCATACGGATATTCCTAGCACGCGGCCTGACAACCAATGAAATCTATCGGTTAGTGAAAACCAAGCATGGCGCTCGAGTTTACGAGTGTTTACACGCGAACTGATGCTGCGCGGGATCATGATTGCTAATCGTTTTACCGATTTACAAATACCGAAACCGGTAGAAACGTAGAGCCTAGCCATGTTTAAAGAAAGTAACAAGTGATTTATATTCAAATTGTTAAAATGAAATCTCCCTGTCCTTTTTAATCTTTGTTTCTATCTTCTCCAATAAATTTTGAATAAGTCATTAGGCTTTCTGAAAGAGGTCTCTTCTCAAAGGATGAAGTCATCACACTCCAAATCTAAATTTAAGTTCATACATATTCCAAATCTAAATTTCAGTTCATACACATTCCATAGGCGCCGGTGAACGTAAATCTCCCGCACCCCGAATGCGAGCTCTAATGACCAATGAAAATGAGTACTAATACTGTTTTGTTGTTATAGATTGACGGTGTTTTATCCAAACTGGGCTCATAATGTGCAGCGTCCTCTCGACACATGTTTAAGGTAAACGTTCTACTCCGTTTTATCATAGTTGTCTCAGTACTCACTTACATCACACTAAACTCTGTGTATATGTGAGTTTGTTACTTCGAATGGCTCGATAGATTATAACCTGAATTAACACATATAGGCTACTTTATATCCCGAAAAGATTGATGGTGCCTTTGGGATACAACAAAAAGCTAATAATAAACGTGAAAGTAACTCCGTATGTCTGTTACGTTTTCACGCGTAAACAGCTGGACGAATTTAAATTACTTTCATATAGAGATTATGGGACTTAGGTGCTAGTTTTTGTCCTGGAAACGGTATGACTGGTCCCGCGGCATAACTCAGGTACAGAGAAAACCGTAGTACACGCGGTTGAAACCGTTGGCCGCAGCTAATAAAAATATAATTTCTCTATCCTTGAACTTTACATTCACTTGTGATGGCCGGTTGGCGCAGTTGCTAGCACTCTGCCTTCTGAGCCGCTGGTCCCGGGTTCGATTCCCGGACAGGTCAAACATTTGTGTATATGAACATGTCTGTTTGCCCTGTGTCTGGGTGTGTACATGTATATGAGTATATATATCAGTCATCAGGTTACCATAGTACAGGCTCTGCCTAGTTTGGGACCTGAAGACCTTGTGTGAATGTTGTCCCATATTATTATTATTATTATATTATTACTGGTGGTGAATAGCTACTTCTGATACATTCATTACCATGTCCATTCTAGTAACCAGTTTTAAAAATCACATGTCTGCGACATGCAATTTATTTATATCTATTAAATTATTATTTACTTCATTGTAAACTCTCCTTTTTTAATAGCTGTTTAGAAAAGGAAGGTATTTTGTGAAACTTTGTGGTGCATAAGCAGCATTTACCAAATTGTTTTAAGTATTCGCTATAATTTCAATAGTCTGAATTATAATAATAATTTATTACTTAGTTAAGTATGTTGAATGTACTAACAAGGCATTGACTTGACTTTCCTCAACGGCTCAGGATAAAAGAATGAATCCGATTCGTCTTCCTCTACTATAATTTTTTCAACAGATACCGATGGAATATCACTTGTGGAGGTTTGCGATGACGTAACCTTAAATTTTATAAATTTTAGGCATTTACATTGAAGGCTTAACAGGTTCCGATGTCATTACAGACTCGCGGGCAATGATGTTTTACTAAAGATGACGTAAGTATACTCATACTGCGCGGTGCTCAGATTTTCTTCCTTTACGACATAAACATGCTTACTGCGACAGATAATACGGTACAAATAATATAGAAAAGGATAGCTATATGTTTAGAGTTGCGCTTGAAATACGCGTCGTAATCAAAATTACTACATTTGACTTAATTTTGCCGCCTCAGTTTCCGCGCGCTTGTGCGACATCTATCTCATATAAACATATAATATCTTTGCTCGCGGGTGTTTACAGGCAAGTGGGGCGGGACAAATCCTGATATGACGTGTTGATTTAAAATATTACAAATATGTACTCCAAAGATTTCGTAGGTCATCTCAAAAAAATATACTTATTATATTTTTAGACTTTATAATTTCCTTTCTGCTGGTGTAGGACACAGTTCAAGCTCATTTGTCGTTATCGCGAGAATTTTTGATAAAGGAAAAATATAGTCGCTTGCTAATTTATTAGTGAAATATATTTTTACTAATAAATTAGCAAATGACATCAAATTTTGTTCAATCAGAATTAACCTCCATGAACTGTTCTCATACGTGGTAACTTTTTTTAAATTTATTGTGCACGTAGGACCTTCAACAAAATAAGCTAAAAAACTCAAAATTGTCTATAAACAAACGGTAAAGCCTTACTAAAATCACGAACTGAAAATACATAACTGATTTTTAATGCCTTAAATCACAGCAGTGTCCATGGTATATTTTAAATAATGGATTTCGTTGAAATATACAGATCCACCGACAGACATAAATGAAATAAACGATACTTGTTCGATTGGTAAACTCCAGTATCCTTGATTTAGGTTCAACTATATATATAGGTACATAGACACACATTTACTTGTTGCATTGTATAGATAATATAAAAAAGTTTTCTTTTATAGTACATTAGTAGTTAGTGTCTCAGCAGTTAGTCTCATCAATAGAGGTCGAATTTTATAGAAATATAAAAGAATAGTATTACGCTGATTTTATTACCTTTTTCCCACACGTACAGTGCCATTTCGAAAGGATTTCTAAAACATTGTCTTGAGTGGTGTCATCTAGCAAATTAAGATCTGTCAACTGATTGCACTCACATTTTTTAATCTGTAATCAATAAATCACTCAGTGTTATAATTATAAATCTGCTATATTAGCTCTGTTTTGTTTAGTCTACTAGCTATCTTTATTACCCCACTACGCAAGCCTGAGGGTTATGATTTTGGTTCTAAATACATAAAAAAATATTTACTGTTCCCTCATAACATCTATATTCTATACACGTAGTATGTTCTAATGTAATTAATACATATTTACATACTGTTATTCAGATTATGGCTGCGGTCGTACTCCATCTACTCTAATAACATACCCCACAATCTAACAGTAGCATAATTAAGCCAATATAAAAATAATCATAAAATTTATAACAGAAAACTGAACATCATTATGAATACATGAACACCTAGGTAAGTTGTTCAAATTGTAATACATAAAATATATACTGAATAGGTATAGTATATAATAATTTCAGATTCGATTTTTTTGTTTCGAATTTTTTAGAGGGTGAATTTTCAGTAGTTGTCCTTTTATTTTTTGCAATTTAATATTTGTTTCATATACTTACGGGCAGTTCATCTAAGTATCGCCATTTTAGAGAATCTTCATGGTGTATCGTAGGAAAAACTTTTGGTAACAGGACGGTATACTCTTTTTTATCGATTGCAGATTTGAGAATATCTTGCTCTTGTTCCACATTCAAAGCATCTCGTACTAGAGACGAGTTTTTAAACATGCCCACCAACGCGTTTTTGTAGTGATGACATGGACACATAACCAATGTCAATGGGAAACCCCTTTCGGAGAAACTTATGTCGCATGATATCTGAAAATGGTTTTAATGAATACCCTTTACTAGGTTCTTCACTACTCACTCTAAAATTAGGCAACTTCTTGCATACCTATTTGTGTTAGGAATCATGTCGTTCACTATAACAGGTCATAATTTATGGGTCATATCATCATAGGTAATTCAAAATAAGCGACATGTTACTCTAAGCAAAGTCATTATCTCCGACTTTAAAAATAGATTTTATATGAAAACCAAACTTCACTATGTTCACTTCATATTAAGCTGTTGATCAATATAGGCGGTGTCATAAGCAACGGATTCGACCGTACATGTTGTATGTTGTTCTTCAATTAGATTTATATATAGCAACTAAATAGACTTCTAAGCCGATTGATAGCATCCCGCCTGTACCGAGTGCCGAACAGCTACCCGTTGCGTCCTACATGTTTAAAGATACTACGAGGATATTTCTAATAAGATCCCCGCGATAGAGACTCTTTTATTTTATAAAGTAAATTTAGTTTATAAATCTTTTATTATAAATATATAATAATTATGTTATTAAGTATATTAATATACGATATCCGCGCTAGGCTTTCTCGTCAAAAACAATTTATAGCAACAACTATACCATTTGAATGTCAACTTACTAAATAATGTATCTGTCTTATGTAATAAAACTAACTTTTTTGATTTCATACGGTTGTTTAAGACGTAATAAATACATTTTTCATATTCTTTCATTTCCATGATATTTGCCGAAATACATTAAAAATTGTAAAAGGTTAGGTTATCTCAAAAAATATTACTCAACATACTTGTAATTGCATTTCTGATTTTTTCTTCGCCTTTTTTTGTGCAGCCCCCACTATTTGACCATTGAATCCAATTAATGGAAAGCCTACGTCACAGTCTTGCAGTATCCAGTTATTCGCAATATTTATAAGCTGCTCGTATGTGGTTTTGTTGTATTCGTTATATTTACTATACATTGCTAAATATTCACTTGTTGGTTTGCCTGGAAACAGAAAAACCATATAGTTATGCTACGCACTTCATCAAAAACATCACAACGTATGAAAAAAGGTCAAAAATGAAATTTGTAGAGAACTTTATTATCTACAACTTTTTTTATTATGTAAAACAAACACGACAGGTGGGATACAAAACGAGATATTCTCAAATAACTGATTTTTGAACTAACTGACACCTTTATAACACCTTTGATCTTAAATATCTAAGGACGCTCGCACGTTGGCATAATATGTGAATTCTGAGACAACATTTGTAATGCAAAATTTTGTCAGTTTGATTCATAGAACGGGCGGACTCTAATCAGTGTCTGCGTAATAAAATAGTCTGTTTCAGTCGATAAAGATACGCTATAGAAAATGCTAATTTTTAATCAAAATCTACTGGTTTTTAATCTTGCTGGGGTGTCATCATCATTTCAGCCGTAGAACATCCACTGGTGGAAATAGGCCTCCCCGTGTATTTTTAGGGGGGTTATCTTAGTACTCACCTCTGTTGGCAGGTGGGATGGCGCACGCAGTATGTTGATTTTAGGCGTCACTGCCCACATGTGATCCCTTAGCCGACTACAAGGTGTTTCTAGGCCGGTACTATGGCCATTGTTGGGGTGCAGCAAAGTTGAATATAAAACGGGGTCTTTACCTTTTGTGTCTTCCTTCTTAACTTTTTTCTTGGACTCTGAAGCGTCAAGTGCTTGCGAAGATTTATCTCCATGGTCTAAAAATAGAGATAAAAAATATTTTGGCACTACGTTTTCAACTTTTAAATTATTATTCCGAACGGGAATATAATTAAATGTAAAGTAATGTTTCTCAAACTAATTTCCCCGGAGCAAGCTCGCATGAGCATCCGAAGCAGTCATGCTCACGGAAGGGTGTTCGCCGGCCGGCGCTCCCCTCGTCATCATCGCTTCAAAAGCTTCTTCTGGACGTATGCCTCCCCCATCGATCTCTACAAGGAATGATTGGAAACGGCCCACATCCAGCCTCTTCCTGCAATGTTGGTCAGATCGTCGTCCTTTTTGTCTTCTTATCTGCCTCCCGTATGTAATCAAACCTAACAATATTTCTTGTGACGAATTTAAACATCTCTATATACTTCACACAAACTGACTGAGCAGTTTAAGAATCGATCTTTATATTCGAAATAGAAAGAACTTACCGCTTCTACCACCGATCTTTTCTGTTTTTGGTACTTCCGTTAAATATCTGCCAAACAAAAAACGAATGTATTAGTGGTGGTGTATGTTTGTAATTATTATTGTTCGTGGTAATAAAGGTTGAATAAGAAGTTATATTATAGTTCTTCTAACTAGGTACACCACAAACCAAACATTCAAGAAATTCGTCGATTCGTAAGCGTGGCCATCAACATACTAAAAATTTTGACCACTGCAATAAACGAATCTATGAAAATACTTATCTACATTATCCATATCAAAAAGGGTTCATATTGCCCAAATAATTAGTAGACATTTCCTAGAAACGCAGATTGAAGATCGATTAACATTGATAAGATTAATTAAGAAAGTTTGATTACCCATGCTTATTGAGATGTGTTTTTCTTCTCTGCTCCAAGCCATACGTAACGTATATGGATTTAAGTTCTTCTGATGCATTTTCGTATTCTTCGTCATCCATATCATCGAATGTTTGGATAATATTTGCTATTTCTGTTTCAGCATAAACTTTAGAAATACACCTTAAAAGTTAAAATTAAATTACTGTTACTTTTATATTAATCAATTCTAAGTCTAGAGGTATTGAAAATGCTTAATAATGCTTAATATTTTCCTGAACATTTATTACTTATACGCATATAACCTATACGCGTATACATAACTTTTCATAGATGCTTTCTTCTTAGTAAAGTCCTTGAGAGCCAGTAAGCATTTAGCGTTTTTTTCAGCGTTAGGTTAGCGTGATAACATCTTCGACCACATCTTCACTGACCATCAAGTGAGACGTGAACGACGACAAGAGTGGTCAAATGCACATTAAAAATAATATTTATCACAGTATCGGTATAATGACAATGTAATTTTTACTCTCTGGATAATGGACGTAGATGACACAAAATGCGTATAAATATTGGTTACTGCTTTAGTAACCAATATGTATACGCGTTTTTTTCATCTCTGTTTTTGGGAAAGACTGATATTTACCTGGTACCTACCTTAAATATGATCTAAATTGCTTTTAAAAAATATTCAAGTTCGTTAATTATACTTGTTTCGAGTTTCAGATACTGCGGTATCTGTTGTTTATATTATTTTGTCACAAATTCATCCGTGGTCGGTTTGATTATAAAAATCAGCTATTATCCTTTGTTTTTCTTAAAACGCAAGTAAAAGTGACACAAAACTCTAAAACAAGCTATGTAGGTAAGACTGTATTCATCTCAGCCATACGACGTCCACAGCTGGACATAGGCCTCAGAAGGGATGGGCAGCAGCGCCTTCTGAGTCTCACATTTTGTACTGCGCTCTCCAACCCGCCTGCCAAGCGTGGTGAGTATTGGCAACCCTCATGATTTTTTGTAACTTATTCCAAAATACTGTAGTGCTTCCGCCAGACATTATTATAATATTTAAGGGCTAAACATTTACAGGTCTAGGAATCATGACTCCATCTTCAATCCGATCTGCACCTACCATCAAGAGAGATAGGGATTAAACTAAGAATTATAATGATGAATAAAACATTTACTTACTCATCAATCAAGTCGTTTTCTCGTTGAGTTTCATCATACATTTGTGCCCACTTATTGAAATCAGACTGACAAAGCACCAGATGTATGTTCCTTATAGTATGTTTGCATTTAAGGACCGTCGTCAGAACAAGAGGGGGACTTTTTAATATTATACTACTTAGCGAATCTATTATGAAACCGCGATGATATTTAGGCTGGTTTAGAAAATCTGTAAGTAGCTCTTCAATCAACTCCTGTTGTAAAAAAAATAAGTATAATTATTGAAGCTCAAAAAGCAATCAAAATTGGTATATATTACGGTGCTAAATCTCGTACACGGCATTTTAACGGAAAAGGATTTCATGGAAATAGGTGTGTGTTTAGTGCATATTTAAAATGATATTTTAAACGTCCTAATCTAATAATACTTGCCTAAAGCGAATGATTTGTATGTCTCATAAAATAACTTACGATCGACCTGTGGTTTCAGAAATATCTGAGAATAGTTTCTAAAACTTTTCTTACGTGAACAAATCTCTTTTCGCTAAAATGACCGTATACCGTCCTGCGCCGACATAATCTGTAAAGCTAGGCTGAGACTTGACTGAAATTGTTTAGGAAAAAATGTACTAAAAGCTACACGAAACCCCTTGCACCGTTTTCGATTTGATCGACGCGACGCGAATGTCGCCACACATCCCATGATTTGAATACATTTACGAGTCGAGTATCAGCCTAAAACAATTTTAAACAACAACCATTTGAAACATAGTTGACGATCCCATCGCTCCCATCACACACGAATCCGCAACTGACGCATTTGGTGATCTTTTTTTCTTTTTCTCACTTGCTTTCGACCGAGGTGTCGTAATATTTTTGGCATTTGCTAAAAACTCTACTTTCTTGAATAAAATGTCAAATTCGTCCTCAGTCTCATTGAATAACTCTGGAAAATAGTAAATTGGCATGCTCACGAAATGAAAAATGTAACTATATTATTTAATGTATATAACATAAATATGGACGGATATAGAGGTAGAGGAAGGCCGAAGAAGTTATGGATAGACAGTGTAAAGAGTGATATGTTTATGAAAGGTGTGATCACTGACATGACTAATGATAGAAGAGAATGGAAGAGAAAAGCATGTTGTGCGACCCGACGTAGTGTGGGATAAATAAGGACGAGAATAAGAAGTAACTCTGTTATGCAATGTAATTTGTACCCAGTATGTGTACTCAGATGAGATTTTTAAGTAAATAATTGATTATGAGATGAATTATCCGCTGTCACATGAACGTTTATTTTAATTGTTTGCAAAATTATACCTTCCGTCTGCTCATCATCGGTTAAATCGTCACCTTTGGCATGTCTACGTGCAATTATGTAACCTTCATTTATAGCACTAACAATCATTGTCTTGGCTGGACATTGGCTTATACAAAGAGCTTCTACAACACATGAGTCCAAGTTTATTGTAGGTATGCCCAACGCCTTTCCAATAGAGTATGCAATCTCTTTACATTGCATTTCTGGAACACAATAAATAATATAATTATACTAGCTGGCCTGGCAAACGTTGTTCTGACACATAACTTATCGAAATGTCAAAGTGACAGACAACTCATTTAAATAACCTACTTCACGTCAATGATCGACGTTTAAATTATTTGCTTACTTGTTCATAAGAAATTGGGATGTGGGGCCTAGCCCCTACTAGGCCTACTAGGTGAAAAACTTTATAACCTATTCTCAGACCTACCTACAATTACAAACGCTGTGACACAAGATTTTTATATATTTAATAGTGGTCCGCCCCAGCATCGCTGTAAAAAAATTAAAAATTATAGGGATCCCTAATTTTAAAAAAAAATATAATTAGAGCCTATGTCATCCGGGGATAGTGTACCTTTCCAACAGTGAAAGAATTTTTCAAATCGGTTCAGTAGTTTCAGACCCTATTCAATGCAAACAAACAAACAAACAAGTAAACAATCAAATCTTATCATCTCTTTATAATATTAGTATAGATTAGATTTTGTCATTATGTTGTGAGACGATGAGACCTGTTGAACCTTAATAAAATAAAGTATTAGGTACTTATTGTTATTTTACCCATATACAATTTTCTTTAGGATAATCCATTCCTGGATTATTATGCCTGGTATGATCCATTTTGGAAAATCAACAATGCTTGTCTTATTGTGTAACTTGGTTACAGAATAATACTCGTAAGACATACCTGTTCATTTTTTTTAGAACTTATGTTAGCATATTATGTTTTAAATAGGTAAGTACGACAGGTTCGAATGAGTAAGTATTAAATACCGAAACAAACCTTCACAAGGAGACCCGTGTGTGAATATTATCAATCCTTTCGTATGTTTTTCTGTGTCTGAATTAGTTGATAGATGATCAAATACGTACATACATTCGTCTAAAGGATCCACCTTGTCCTCTTTCAATGACTTTATAACATCTAAAAAGGTAAAGTTATGTATTAATATGACAGGTTTGATGATGATGATAGCGCTCATATGCACTTTCATCTTTTACTCATTTAAAAATGTAGACACCTTGATATAGATCGCGGGGGGAAGCTGCATACAAGCCAGCAGGCTAGTCGGCACCAATTGTTAGTTATAATGAAATGTCCGTTCAAATTAGTGATTCACAAACCAATGGATATACCTAGGTACCTTCTAAAACCATTTGTTACTTGTAGAAGTATTATTAAGTAAAGTGAATATCGTAGCTTATAATGCTCACTGTACAAAGTGTGCATACATATTTTTTTTAAATATGTTTTCTAGTACTTAAACGAGACAAAAATGAATTTAAAAAAGTAGAAAAATAACATAAATTTGTAATTTTGTCACAAGACTAAAAATGGCGCGTTAGCCTGAGTAGTCGTCATAAAATTAAGTTTATATATAATATCTTGACTGTGTCTTGTTTTGTATATATTTTTAAGTTAATGATTAATAAAGATATTTTAAAACAAACAAACAATGAACAATCAATATCTCCTATATTGATTCACCTAATGCCACCTATATGATACGCGACTGTGAAACACTTAATAGAACACGTAGGTGTTTCACGGTTAAAAATAATAAAGGGTAAAAATCAAAAATATATACGAGTAATATTGACATAGCTTCGGCTTAGGCAGTAGGAAAATGTACATTTTTCGTTCGCACTATAAGGGCAATAAAATATATTTTAGCATACAATTCCACGTTTTTAGACCCATGAAATAGTAGACGCCATCTTAATACGTCATACGGCTTTGTAAGCCAAAAAGTGTCATGTTCAACTGTTATCAACAGATTATCATACAAAATATCAGCGCGAAAAAATTTTAAATAACTCTAATATATTATATCTACATACCAGCAACGATTTCCGTTTCCGTTCGAAACTTCCGCGGTGACGGCAACTCTTTGTTGACATTTTTTGGCGCATTCTTAGGGCTTTTCGCTTTTCTGAAGTTATAATATACCTTAATGATTATTAGTAAGCACACTGACGGCTTCTCGAAAGCATATCCCAGCGGGGTACATTTAAATGTGATTTTAATATACATATAAACGACTTACGCAGCTTTCCCTGAAGTTGTTCCTCGGGCAGTAGCGCCTTTAGATGCTGCAGCTTCATCATTTATATTTCTTTATAAAACAGAGGATAGGTATTAGTAAAAAAGACAAATTCAACCCGACAGCACCAAACATTAAGGGCAACTTTTAGACAGATTTTTGGGGAAATTGCTATTTCCAGGAAAGACACCGATATAGACAAAAACTTGAAAAACAAGATATTATCAAACTACAAATTTCTATACAAACTGTAAGAGCCGTTTCAGAAATACGAATATGCGTAAACTGACATATTATATAACCTTATTGTTATTTTAATATTTTCGGCTTGTAAAAATGTAGTATCTTTGAAACATTTATGATATAAGGTTTATTACCAAATTCGGATCAGTGAAACTTGGCAATATTTCATATTTTGAAAGCGCAAAATAGCAATCATTCATTTACATATAGCGTGAAAAGGGGAAGATACCTAAGTGACGCTCTAACATCCCAAGCGCTAACATGGCTCAGTGCGCAATTTTTTACACGCGCGGAAACTCACACATTTAATCAGTCGCAATAAGATAACGGTGAAGAGACGTGCCGAACCATTTGTGCGTGTGAGACAGTGCCGGTTTCATCTGACCTCGATGTTTACATATAATCTATCTCGCTATCACAAAAATAGCAAATCGACAATATTATTATAATTGGCTTCTATAATTATTGGCTGTATTTACGAGTAATAAAAAGTAGTCCCTTTCGACTGGTTTTTCTTCCTTGAGTGATATTGTAAAATGTACAAGAGGGCATGAGGATAATGATGCATATCGTTTTAAAAAAAAAAATTTACCAAAAAAATTGAACCGACTTCAACACTCAAAAGTATGAAACAACTTGTCGAAGTCGGTACCATGAGCACAATATTTTGATATCAGTTACTTTTGAACTATCATGGTACCGACTTCAACAAGTTATTTCATACTTTTGAGTGTTGAAGTCGGTTCAATTTTGTTGGTAAAATTTTTTCACTCTTTTTAGTGACCCTTGTTACTCATGGGATCAATTGTCATTATGGTGTAGGTATGTTCACCGATGACTTCACCCGCTACTATAATATCGTCTAGATTTAAGCACGCACTTTTCAGTTTTTGACTTGTAACTCAAAAAGTGTTCTTCCGATTTTGATGAAATTTAAATGGGACCACACGGGAATCACCAGCTTTTAAATAAAAAACGATCAAAATCGATTCACTCAGTCGGAAGTTATGCGGTTACAAACACAAATAAATTTAAAAAAAAAAACTTACGGATCGAATTGAGAACCTCCTCCTTTTTTTGAAGTCGGTTATAAAAGAAATAATTAGGCTGTATTATAAATAAGCACGAAGAACGTGGTCTTGTAGACTACGTTCTGTGCGCGACTTAGTATAGGTGAGATCACAACTCACTTGAGTAGGATCAGGCGACGTTCGAAGGTCACATAATCCCTTTCACACTATCACTATAATCAACTTACTTTTTCACCAGTTCCGTAAACTTTTTATGGAAATTAAAAACTTCCAAGGGCATTCCTTCTCCTGGCTTTATTATCGGAACTAGCATCTCCTCCGGTTTATTATAATATTTGTATAATAATTGGAATACTTCATCTTCTTCTTTCCATTTTCTACAAAATCGTTATCATGCATCGGTAAGTGGTTAACAATTTTGCCATCTAGTTTTATATAGTTAGGTTTTATTTAAATAATTTCTTACACATCGCTATGAGCCAGTATCAGTTCAATAGGAAATGGGCAAGGGTTCGTAATTCCAAAATAAATATGCGTCGTTTCGGCCCACGGAAGCGTTGGAGGAAAATTAACATTAGGTCCAATAATATGAACGTGTGGTATGACACCATGTCCTGATACTGGAATAGTCATTCTATTCGGGTTCATATGAAATCTGAATATAAGCAAGCCTTCGTATGTCATCTGTCAAATAAAGAATATAATAAGTTTAATATAGTTCGAATAAATTCCTAACAGTGTATTTTATATGTTCAAGTAGCTTCGCCCCTCGGTGCTATCCGCGGTTAAATGGTACGTGGTATTTATGATGTTTGTGTCTTACGTCATATCATCGAAACAGTCATTATTTTCGGGATAAGAAATAGACTGTATGTTATTCCAGGGTATCAATATATATTCCAAATTTCATCCAAATTAATTCAGCCGTATAAACGTGAAGGGGCAAAAAACATACAAACAACTAACAAACTTTCGCCTTTTTAATATTAGTGTATATTTGTGTTGATTTCTATATAATACGTTTGTTCATATTTTTTGGGGATACTTAAACAAAAGCAGTGGTACCAAAAATGTGTATTGTATTAATACACTATAAATTATATCATGACAAACACAAAAGTATAAACACACCTCCATAGTGGGCTTGAAAGCAACACTGAGCCATCCACCTTCACCTGGTTCGTATTTCCCTGAACTGTCCATGACTACCATAGGATTAGGACCTGGTGCTTTCAGCTTCAGAGTGGAGTACCAAATACATGTTGGTTTACCTCTGTAAAGCACCAAACCTGCATTATATTACCGTTAATTTATTCTTTTTATGCATCACAGTTTTAGTAGAAGTATACATACACGTTTTTCACTGGTATAGAGCATATTATCTTGTCTCCACATCTCACTGATCCGAAATTAATTTCAGACACATTTGATTTTAAATAGGGGACTGCACACAGCGCTTTTATCTGTATTGGTATTGTTATACCGTAAGGTACCTGAAACCAGATATCGAATCAGCATCATCAGCGTCTCAGCAGGAAGTCTACTGCTGGACATATGCCTCCCTCATTATGGGGGGGGTTTGCCAATACTCGCCACGCTTGGCAGGCGGTTTGGAGGATGAAGTATGATCTCCAATACTCAGATAGCGCCGCTGCCCACCTTCTGGTACGTGAATCGTACATGAATGTCGTTTATATATAAAAAACCCTTTCTTAAAATAATCAAATAGATCTGGGAAAGAGCGAAATCTCCTATGACAGTTATTTCTTACTTGAAAGGAGATATCCATATGTGAACATTATGTATTTTCTGAAAACTCAATAAAAACATTGTATTATTATAACGTTTATATCTCGGGGAGTAAGCATTTATCTTTTTCTTAATTCGTAACGCGCTGCGTACTACCAAGAATTGGTATCGATTATGTTTTCGATATACGGTAGTGGAAAGTTTTGAAGACATAGCTAGGTAATTGAATATAATATACATAAGATTATATATATATATATACATTACATTATAAGCTTGTGTGAGTGTGCCACATGTTATACCGAATCGTTATGTGACGTAGGGTTCAAATGTAGACATAATATGAATGAACAAAAGAATACCATTTGACATATAGAACTTTAACAAAAAACTATTTACCTCCAAATTGAATGAAGTTTCAACGTTCTGTTCTAAATCAACAAAATCAACTGATGTAGGAGCAAATATTACGTCCAGTTTGCCTGTTTCCCCTGGCATCAACTTACCACAAAGCTTTACACTTAACCATGATGGCAGATGAGTGCCTTTTGAAAAATGTAATTTTGTAGCTATTGGACCATAGTTAATAATATCAGCGGAACATTGTACCTGTAGAACATATATTATTCTAAAGTAAAAAATATTTTTCCAAGCTTCGTTAATATAAGTTTTTAATATTAGCGAAATGTTCTCACCGTGCTATCGGTTATTACCACACCATAATCAATTACATAAGGCGTTGCAATAAACCCTGGTATTGGTCCCATTTTTGATCCTGTAGAATATGCAGCTAGTATATCTGGGCGCAATTTTATATGGTTGGTGACAAGCATTCTTTCTATCGCTAATTCTATATCCATGATCGACGGGTAGTCATCCTTAAAATGTGAAACTGCTACACTTAAACACAATAATACAATTATTATAACCGTAGTGCTGTAGTAAATACCTACCCAAGAGGAGCAGATGTGCCATCCTTGTTGAAAATCCGTATCTTCAAAACATTTCTCAATGAAAGGAGAATTTAAATGTTCCGATGTGGTTTTTGCAAATATTTCACTGAGTGCCGCAAGGTACTCCATTGATAATAATGGGATAGCCAGATATCCGAGTTCAGGATCCAACTGTTATCAAATAAATAGCTTTGTACTAGCAGTCTATACACGTCGACGTTTAATAACAAAATTTGTATTGTAAACTTGGTCACGGATTCATTAAAAAGTGTTGTTACTTACTTTGGCTATATCAGGTCTTTGTAAAGTTAAATATACTTGAGGAATGACTCCCCATCCAAAAACATGTATCGGTATATGCGGTAAATGTCCAATTTCTAATACAAAAACTCTATTAAAATACCCAACAACTCCGGGCCTCATGATTATTTTTACTACAGCATCTTCTTCAGGACCCAGAAGTTTTTCTGGAGGTACTAAATCTAATATGGTTCCTTCAAGTTCGTTCATAAACTTTGGCTCATTTAAATATGTTTTGTACTCAAAAGAAAGCGGTGCCGTATTGGTAATAACTATTTCTTGCAGAGCATTTTCGTGAAAAGATCTTATTTTAAAATTGAGCTTCTGTGTGTTTATTCTGTACATCAACTCGGAACTCTGACCGTTTACAATAATAGACTCACACGGTCCACCTAAAACATCACATTCAAGAACAGCCCGAACATTAAGATTAGGTCTTGGTTTGAATATTACGTGAACATATTGAATTTCACTCGGCTTCAAAACCCCTCTGTGCGGAGCCAACACGAACACCTCGTTTACATTTACACGGTCCAATTTTATTCTCTTTGTTAATTTTCCTTTCCAAATAAAGTCATGTTCATAATCGTAACCTATCATCGGTGATGTTTTCTTCATAATTTTCATTTTCCTTATATACAAATTTGCAGCATGATCATCTTCAGAGACGTAGTCCATTTTAAAAGATTTGTGAAGCATAGAAACTCCTTTTAGTGTACTGTCCAAGTCAGATACTTTGAACATTGCCGAACCAGATTGCGCTTGCGGGATAGAGCCCATATTTTCAAGAAGATTGCTCACTAAAAATATTATTTATATCACATTAGACAGGATCAACAGGATCTTCATATTATATCAATAGAAGAATCAAAAAAGAAATAGTTTACTAGTTACCGCTTTGATCCGTTTCTTTAGTTGTCGTTTGCGACTCCGCAACAATTGCATTCACGTGGTCCATTGCTAGTACAGGCTGTTTGAAAAAGTAGAAAATGGTAAAATATGTCATATCTTTTTGTAACTAATACTTATGGTATGCGTATAATTTACCATCGACGTTTTAATAATCGTACATTTCTTCCATTGAAATCGGTAGCACACCAACAACGGCGTAACATTTTGTATTTTAATTGTTTTGCTTTCTATACTGCCGTTTAAAATACACTGGAAATCCACTCTTGGTGTCAAAACCAACATATTCGGAAAATTTATTCTTCCTATTAGTTTTATAGCGTCCTGTAAAAAATAAAGTTGTAAAATAATGTTTAGGTAAAAACCGATGTGATATAAATAATAAATACTAGCTGTGCTCCGCGGCGTTACCGGTGGCGAAATGGTACGTGGTAATGAGTATGTTTGTGTCTTCCCGTTACCACACGGGAACAGTCAATATTTTTGTGATAAAAATTATAGCCTATGTGTTATTCCAGGGTATAAGCTATATTCATTCAAAATTTAATGCAAATCTGTTCAGCCGTTTCAGCGTGAAGGAGTAACAAACATACAAACGACATGAAAAATGAAATTTGTAGAGAATTTTATTCTTCACAACTTTCTTATACAAACATGTAGAATAAAGAGAAAAGAAGATATTCTCAAATAAAGGATTTTTGACACCTTTGACCTTGAATATCTAAAGATGCTGGCATATGTGAATTTCGAGATAACATTTGTAATGCTAAAATAAAGGTCTATACAAAAATGCATCTAATTCTGTTTCAGAGGTGAAATGCCTAGATGACTGAGCTAAATTATATCTGTCTAATTTTATTAATGTTATAGCGGGACCAGACCGTTAACCGACCAACAAATGTATAGATAGCCTGTAGCCCTAGACAAAGTAACATTCTACGAGCGGTAATGCTAAAAGAAAACCTAAAAAATGTATGAGATTGACACTTCAAAGCGATATATTAAGTAAAAAAGTTCAACAGTGACAGTGAACAACGAAAGCGAATAGAAAATTGGCAGACAATTTACAATGCTTAGACTGATCATAATTACCATTGCATTTGCGCGTCCTTAATAATGTTGTTATAGGTCGTTTAATAGGTAAGGTTTTTTTATTGGGAATAGGCAATCGTTTGACTATTTATATAATTTATATACCGTATATATAACCTAAATTCTGAATGCTGCATACGGGCATACGACAGGTTTACCAAACTGCATCAGTGACCATTTATAATACCGACGGACTGAATGCTCCCAACATTCAGTAGCCTTACGGAATTGTAAATTTTGGTAATGGGATTACTCAGAAGCAAAAAGGAATCTATTCGTAAAATAATAATTTTGGAAGAAAGAAAATGTTTCATGAACCAAAGCCGCTATGACTTCACCCTTAAATTAATGGTGCGCAATTAATCCACCTTATTTACCAACCTTATTTTTATGTCCTTTGAATTTTATCCTCATTAAATCACAATAAATCTTCGACTTTAACGATAAATGTTTTGTTGTATCAAACAGAATTTGCAATTTCATCACGTCTTGATCTTCTAATCGTTCCTCCACAGAATGTGTCAGATTGAAAGCCATTTTGATTTTATTAATATCCTGGAAAAAGTGCAATGGTCCCTTGCGCAAAGGTTCAACTTTTTTCAAAGTCAAGTAGTCAATATAGGTTCGTGACTGCTTTGAACCAAGTTCCTTAACCATGTTAGTGACATTTAAGTCAGACTCTTTATAGCAAATGCAAGAACATAGATACTCTTCTTCAGGTAATATTTTATACGTGCTTTGTTTCTGTATAATCGCAAATGGTGGTTTCACACTCAATTCTATGTCTAGAGGCAGTTTTGAAACATTTTTTATGGTCACCACATCTACAAAAATTCAAGACAGGATTGTTAAAATAACTATTTGATTACATACACTTTTATGATTTGCTGAAAGCCTATTTTGTTAGAGTTTAAGTTTAAGTAGTGTTATACGTTACGAATTACGGTATTTAGTCAAAGTTTTGGCATTTGACTAGGTTCACGCGTCTCATCACATAATACTTAGAACAAAGAATCCCAAACATGGTAATCCAAGGGCAATTCAATGTTTAGTTTTAATAAGTCTTAATAAATATTAATAGTCGTTTCTGCGAACGGCCTAATAGTGAAGAGCCTCGACTAATATTCAAGGGTCAGATGCAAAAGGCGGTAGGTACTCTTTGAGACGACGCGAATCCTCTCTTTGCAGCCCTAACCACCGGTAGCTTGGCCCTGCCCCACTGCCGGCCGGCGGCACTCTAGACCTAGGTTTTTTACAATATATTTATTAATTGTTATTTTTAATATCTATATTGTAAAAAACTGGACCTAAGAAAGACATCAAATAAAGAGAAATAATAACTAAATATTTGTGAAAAGCTGTGTTGCTGACATCGACAGTTCAACGACTTGCACGCAAGTTTGCCCACACGCTTAAATAGGTTAATAGTTAATAGGTTTTGTTTGCAATTTGCAATATCGCAAACGACGACGAAAGATCGACAATTACTTCCGTAATTATATTATTATAAATCACGAAAGAGATTTCTCTCTTAACCGTGTTTCAAATGTAGTGCGCTTATTATTTGCGTCTCTTCCTGCACTGAAAAATTGTAGATCGTTACAATGAACATGGCGATAAATGACATTAACAGCGTTTTAAATTTAAAATTACCAACATTAGATATTTGCACAAAATTTATGATGTACGTATTGATTGCAACAAATCACATGTATAATGCTTCTATTTTCATAATGTAGGTATCTCGTCAAACATAATAATTAGGTCGTCGGATTTCTATCAGTTTCTCTTTGATCTCCGTGCAGGCCAGACGCTCTCAATCAACTTGGAAGTATATACAAGTGTTACTCTTTTTACTTTGATTATTTTAGTATGGTGAGGGCTTCTGACAATGCACTAATTGCCAAGAAACATTAAGGAAATAGAAGCATTGTACTTAGCTCAACGGGTAAATAGTCGAGACAGCGAAGTGGAGGTCCTGTCGAAACTTACCGTAGGAGATTGAAGTATTTATTTTTGGCTTAGTTTATACTGCTTTAAATTGTTAAAAGTAAATTATTTTGTGTATTTTCTATTGATATATTTTAAGACCGACAGATTGGTGTGTCCGAATGGTGCAGTCATGGTAACTGCACCATTCCAACATGTGTTGGAAAACAGTGGCATCGTGTGTCGAATGCCATTTTCCCACAAATACAGTCTCGGAAGGCGATGCTGGCACGCGTGTCAACTCATGAACGGGTACTGTCTGCGGACATCGGTCTGCTCTGGATGCATACGCAAATAGGATAAAAAGTAATAATAATGTAATATATAGTATGTTCCTCTATTTATGTAAAAATGACTTTTGTTTTATAATAAAAGTACCTAATTTTGTTGTTTAAACTGACGTGGTTTTTACATATTATGAACTATATTTCGACCACATTCAGTGGACAGAACACCGAATGTGGTCGAAACTATAGTCGGAACCTTCTGACTCGGAGTATATAACTCCCAGGTTTTATATATTCATAATAAAAGATTAATATAGTTAATAATAGGCACGGAACATTTAATTTTTGACTGTCCCGAACTAAAATGAAAACTGAATTCAATCTATTGAAATAACGCATAGCTCCAACGCGTAACATAATCTGATATAGGTAGGTACAGTTTATGGTGTGAAAGTGTAGTTCAAAATGCGCTGAAAGACAATCTCACTATGCTTTTCAATATAATATCTATAATACTAGTTGACCTGGCAAACGTACTACAACGGCAAAAATACTAAAATCACTTACGACGTACTATTTACAGATGAAGACTAGAAAGATGAATACTTCGTGGAATTAATTTGAATATTACATATTATATCTTATATTGAAGTAGTATAATGTGTTTTTAATAAATTATAATAAGTTAAATATTGTA
This sequence comes from Apeira syringaria, assembly GCA_934044485.1. Lineage (NCBI taxonomy): Eukaryota > Metazoa > Arthropoda > Insecta > Lepidoptera > Geometridae > Apeira > Apeira syringaria. The sequence continues at coordinate 30,228,226 of OW203654.1, forward strand.
GTTTATTCCAATCCAACGTGTATATCTGTATTCCTCCAGCAATTAGATTTATTCCAAAATGTCGATTAATTTTACCTATCCGGTTTCAAAGTCATGAAATTGATTCGTCTAATTCGGCAAAATACAAGAATTTGATCATACGATCTTCAAATCATGCTCGCAACATGCGTTAAAATGTAACAAAAATTACTATCTTCGTTATATTCGACAAACAAATTTTTTTGTCGAATATAAACCCGTTTCGATTCCACTGCAGGTGTATATGCCTTCGCAGTGGCAGAATAATATTAGCCATTAATTATCACATTTACCTGTTAATTTGTAGTATTCACTATAAGGACCGGAATCATATTGAAAATCAACCATAGACGATGACAACTCTATTTTTGGATCAACGAACTCTGCAACGATTGGACACTGTAGTAGTAGTTCTTTCTTGTTAATACCCTCGACGCTGCCAATTAAATACCACATTTCTTTTATGGTTGTCACTTTGTGAGAAATTCCTGTTATTACTAGTTCTATTCTCTCTTCAGCAGCTATTTTCAACATTTTCGGGCTCAAATTGAAGAACGCTCTAAAGCATAGAGATAAACAATCAATATATGAAACAGTTGGACGCAAATAGAATTAATAGTTGGATGTAGGTATATTTTTTTAAACTTACATAAGAGTTGACTTTATTAACGGGATATTTACCGAAAGCCAGAAACATCAAATATACACGATAAATATCCCGTTTATAGAGTAGATTCAATAGTTAGATGTTTGTGACAATTCGTAGCTTGTCTATATCAAAATGTCCTTACGTGGTATGTTGTTTAGTTTTTGGTGCTTTGTAGTGCTCGCTCCATTCAAGTGCATGCAACCTGGTTCCGCGGTTTTCCATGACTACCTTGCAGTTCAGTGGAATTTTAGTGAAATGTTTGCCGAGGAAAACTCTGTCATGTAACTCTCCGATGATAATACTAGTCCCAATACCAGTAGCTGATAAAGGCACTAACTGTATAAAACAACAGATATTAAAGTGATAATACATGTGCAAGGTCTTAAATTTATCTACCAATAACATATGTTACGGGTCACGGGACCCGTGGACGACAACACGACAGGACATAGAAGGGTTTTTCTTAATCGATATTAATACCATAAAGTCCAGTCTTGGACATTTCCCCTCGGAATAGAATAATAGATTCCAAGGTTGACTCCTTTTTCGGTCTGAAGATGACTGGACTAATATTGCTATTAGCTGACCTGGCGAACGTTGTTCTGCCATATATATTTTTGAAATTAATTGCGATGAAAAATGAGGGGTGTGGGTAGGAGGGTGAAAAATACTTTAGGTATGACCTTTTCTCGGACCTACCAAACATACACAAAAATTTCATAAAAATCAGGCAAGTCGTTTCGGAGGAGTTCAATATCAAAAACTGTGACACAAGATGTCACAGTGTTTGTATTATCTGTCTTTATTGTACTATAAATGTCAAATATCATATATTAGATATTCTAAGTTTAGTTTCTTCTCCATGTCAGTAAACTAGGCTACTCTACTAAGCATTAACGTGTCCAAAATGTCCAAATCGACATTAAATAGATATGGATTGATTTAGTAGTTAATAATTTCAATATGAATACAACCGAAGAATGAGAAATTGAATATTCAAATTATGAGTATACTAAATAAAAGTGGATAAAACAAACAAGATACTGGTTACTTACAATATCTTTAACTCTTTCCAACTGTATCACTGCTTTATTTGTGTAGGTGTCAGCATCCAGTAAATACAAACTAAGATATACGTCCGTCTCCGATTCTGGATCTATTTTACCCTCCGGAGGATCAATTTGCCATCTCCCATCTTTATTGAGCTAGTTACAAAAGTTTTTATTAAATAGGGAATGTCAATTGAAATGAAATTAATTATTAATGATAAGAACAATTTACCAAAGACGCCGTAAAGTTGACAGTGACTGGTGAGTCATTGAAAAGTGTTAACGTTTTATGAAATCTGTGCAATAATTTGACTTGCCCCCAATGCAATGCCATCGGGGTACAAGTCACAATAGGTCGAACACCGCATCCAGAAATACTACAGATCTCAATTGATTTTGACATTCCAAATAATTTCACCCTGGTAAAAATAGTTGACATGAGAAATTATAAAAAATGCGTACGGTAGCGATATGTACATATATCACTATATGCGTATACTTTTTACAGGTGTAGTGATTGACTGTTTTTTCTTAGTACTTAATTATATAAATAATCTAGATGAACTGAGAAAACTGAGAGAAGCTATTGGCATTCGAAACACAGTTTACAGCTAGCTCGAGAGCTAAAGGACTCAATAATTATTATTTAGGTGCTGAAAGTTATGAATTATGCATAATAAAATGACACGGTACTCGGTATCATGATGTCTTTGTGTTTATTTAAGTGATCATCACCTTATCGGACATTGTTGCACTCCAAGACTACTTGTAATTATAGTAACAGGCAAGCAGATTGTACTGTTTGGTTCAATTATTCTTTCTTTTATACCAACTTCAACTCTTAGTGTCGACTCTACCTGCAAGATTAATCAAATATTATGGTCACTTGCACAAAAATTAACATTATTATCGGGATATTTACCATGTATTTTATTTGTCTTTGTTCCTCTATGGCAAAGTTCACGACATTTTCACGACTAAACTGAAGAACCGAAATATCGAGGAAAAAAAACAAATAAAATTCATATTATATGTTATGACGATTATAACATTGATAACTGTGATGTTAATCTATCAGTCCTATTAATAATTCATACAATTAAAGGTAGATGGCGCTAAGAACACCTTCTCCTTAGATTTTAAAGGAAGGAGTAAATTCGGACCACAAGTGGAGTGCTACCATAGCTTAGTTGGACAAAGCGACAGGACGGTATTCTGTAGTCGTGAGTTCAAGTCCCACTGGTAGCAGTGGGAAAAGTAAAATTATACTTAATTGATATGTACTACATAAAATACCTCTGTTGATTCTTCCAAAGTAAAGTACCCCCAAAATTCATTGGCCACAATCTCAATTTCTGTTTTGTAAGCGAAGTCTAAGAAACAAGCTCGTAAGTCAATTTCTTGTGCCGGTGTTATTTGAGGAACCATAGCGTTATATATGACGGGTAGTATTATCGGTGGACTATCAGATTTTTCAAGCTCTAACTCTAGAGAAGTACGATTCGCTCTTATCAAATTCGCCGTCAAAGTCACCTGAATTAAGACAATGGTAGTGATTCGGTTGTTAAAGCAAAGTACTATAAATAGTCTTATGTATCTCTTTTTGCCGTTTACGATAAAGACCAAACTAATATGACACTTATGGATGACAAAACTAAAATTTGATCATTTTATTAAAATGTGGACTGTTTTAGACAAAGTAAGTTTAATTAAAAGTAAACATTATTTAGTTCCGACTTAAACAATCCGCAATTTAATAAAACTCATCTAATATTAGAGATAGCGTTGTAAGGAAAGGCGAAATTGAATTTTAGCGTTTCGTTATCTGTTTCAATTAAAAGAATTTTATCAAGTTTGAGTGGTTAACAGAATTACCGCATATAAGCATAATATGATGACCTTACTGATTATCTGAATACAACAATCTTAATATTGTATACCTTCAATGAAACACTTGATTCGGGTCCTATGTTAAGTTTACACGGTTCAATATTGAACTCTCTAGGCCATTGTGGTATGTGGGGCTTTGATTCAGTCACCGCGTAGTCTGTTAGGGTGATGCTGCTTATTTCTGGACCGTCTGATGATATCTTAACAGATCCTTTCACATCAACAACAGACTCATTAATTACCTCAAATTCTAGAGTTTTAGGCAGGCCTGAAAATAGGTCCATATAATATAATGATAATGCACATATAATATTAAAAACTTTTTGTATGAAAAAAAACAACATAAATACAATTATTTTTTGGAAAAAATCGAAACCGACTTCATTGACATGTATTTTAATCAACTTCATTCACCTGTATTTTTTAATGATTTTCCTCCGTATCATAAAATCTACTCAACCAATTTTGAAAAAAATTATAGGAGACCTCCTATGAAGTATCTACCAAACAAAAAAAATAATGATCAAAATCGATCTATAATCGATGGAGTGATCTCGTAAAATATATACCAAAAAACATGGTCGAATTGAAAACCTCCACCTTACTGAAGCCGGTTAACAAGATTTATATCTTTAAAGTAATAAGCGAAAGAATTACTTACCCAAACTAACGTTTCCGAAGTCCAGACATGGAATACTAAACGCCAGTGATGGATATATAATTTCACCCCTGAAATCACACAAAAGCACTACAAAATATTAATTTATCAATATGACGAGCGAATACAAGTAAGTACTATATAATCCTCTTACTTTAAATATAGCTTCAATACAACGTGAGTGTCACTGATAATAAAATTAACTTCTTCAAAGTATGGACCTTGGTTTGAATTGCAGAACGAGATAGCGAACGTTTCTTTTTCACCTGGGCGCAGGCAAAACATTTCAGGAGAACATGAGATATGGCTTCCGAATAGCGTCGGCACCTCTTTGTAAACTATTACGCCATTTATATGTCCTATAAATAAATAATTTATACATTTCTCGCGCATGCCAAGTCTAATGTCTAAATTTAGTTTCTTGGCGTATTTGAATACCTTTGTTAATCGCTACTATTTCATAATTATACGTCTTGTTTATGTAGATACTGCCCATGTCAAGGGTTTCAAGGCTTAAATGAATTTCCGGAGGCAGGGAGGTTCCTATCGTTTTTAATGCAATGCGTTCACTGACGCCGTCGATGTCTAAAAACGCGGTAGCAGTAAACTCTCCTATTTCTTTTGGAGAAAAAGTTATGGTTATTTCTGTCGATTTATTAGGCCATAGCTTTCCAGTCTGAAAAATCAAATAATTAATGAGTACGCCTTTGGAAATAGGACTATCACATAGATCATAATTTTATTCTTTAACATGAAGATTTCTTTCTTTCTTTCAGAAATGACTACTTACCAGTGGTGCTATAGCAAAGTGCGTGTTTTGGAACTGTAACGTCTCATCGGCAACAAGGGACTGTATCTCATCATAAAATATTCTCGTATACACTCTCTCGTGCTCTTCACTGCTAACCACATCATAATGTATCAACTTCTGGGCTTTGGTTGATTCGATATCTTTAGCGTCGTACATTATTGTAGCCATTTTAATTTTCTCTTCAAAATCTGTAGGTAGTATGAAATATATGCGAACTATAATTATTAATTGCACTGTAGCTTCAAAGAAATAAACTGACGATATTATATTATTTCCGGATAAAATTTATAGACTTTTTATTTAAGATTTCATACAATATTAAATTGATTTTTTACTGTATACAAAAAATGCGCTGCCGGCTTGTTAAAGTAAATTCAGTAATATTAAAAATGTAATAATGTCTAATAAACCTGTACTCTGTTGAAATGATTAAGTATGATTGTGAGACCTTACCATAGTAAATACAGTCGTTCTTCATACACATATAAGTAAGTACGTGGTTCGATTTGTTTATTACTTTCAACGTTTGCTGGCGCACCATCGTCTTAAACGTATCTTGAAACCTTACCACATTCTTCTCCAGCTCTACGCTCACTATGTTCGTTGTTCCTTTCGCTTTTATTTTAAAATTTTCTCCTATTTTATACAAATAAAGATAATTATTTATTTACATATAAGTTTCGACCTTGACCTTTACCTTAACGTAAATGTGGATGGATACAGGGAGGTAGATGAAGGCCGAGAAGGTATGAATATACAGACAGTGTGAAGAATGACATGTTTATGAAAGGTGTGAGCACTGAGATGACCAATGATAGAAGAGAATGGAAGAGGAAAACATATTGTGCCGATCCCATCTAGTGTGTGATAAGGACATAAGATTTCAACCTTTGATTTGAATATTCGCATGTCTACAAACTTATATTAACAAGTATTAACATGTTCCAGCAATGGATGTATTGGTTTTGCGAGGAATCCTGATACAAAATGAATACCTAGTTATGGAGGCAAATCGAACTCTGAGAGTGTTTACTGTCTTATAAATTCTGTCAATTACACTGTTCACTTGCAGATACTTTCAGAAGCTTAATACCATCTTGTCGATAGGCCCACTTACATAAAACATTACATATTTAAGATAGTCTTGTCGATAGAGCCATTTAGATTAAATTGTACATTAATAATAAATTAATCGCATAAGTATGTATGATAGCTAAGACGTAAGAAGAAGGAAGTGTGCCGTGCTGCATTATTTATTTTGACATAGACTGAAAAACCGAGTATAATAATTGTGTGCAAATTTTACATAATACATTTTTTTTTCATAAGGAGTCAATAACTGTTTTTATTATAAATATTAATATTTTTCAGTAATAATTTGATGTTTTTGATGACTTTATAGCCAAAGTTCGATTTTCAACAGTCATATTTATTTTCTCTATTTCCATTTTTACCATCCAAGGTAAATTCATCTAGAAACCAGAATCTCTTATATAAACTTATCCGATTCTGTTTATTTTTGTTGAGTTCTTATAAGCTTTCTTGGTAACTCAATCAATATTAAGTAAGTTTTGTATAAGCCTCGTGGTATTAAACAATACAAAACTGATAAGTTTTGGCACATCTAGGACCTAAATGTACACTACAACTGTACAATGCTAATTATTTATTTACTTATCATTAAACATATCTTGAAATTTAAGGTGAATCAATATTAAGTTTATCCACTGTTTCAATAACAGCCAATCAATTATAAACGTTCATCCTATGTAGATAGGTATTAAAATTCTTCTAACCTGTTTCGAAGACTGCATGTATGACTCCATGTATTTCGCCTAAATTCATCGTTTTGAATCCTACTCTGACATTTACTTTATGCCCAGGGTTTAGGTAAGCTGATTTCGGCTGTACGGAAAAAGGACTGAAATATTTCGTGTAAAAAAAATTTCATTAATGTTGGTTGTGCGTTGTTGAATTCATTGATTTCTAGTTTAAAATACAACCTTTTCGTTTCCAACGTGAAACCAGCTGGTACCATCCCGACGTTATGGATTGATACATAAATGAAATTCTCTATTTTCAATGGAATCATTGGGATTATGACTTCATCCGGAAAATCGAAGACAGGACGTGGCCCCATAGCTACAAAATGTGTTAATTAATTACCATATACATTTACTGACTACATGTACATATGCGTATGTACTGTGAAATAGTTTAACAACTAAGAGCAAGTTATGAATCAAAAAGTGTATTTAATTGTTAGAAATTTTATTTAATGAGAAAATTCTTTAAAACTATGATAAAATCCATATTCCCTTTCACACTAACCCACACAAATACTATTATTGTTATAATACTTTGTACTACTTAGGTAGTTTTAGTCAGGATCAGGATGATACCTTATCGTGAAACTTGGTCGTGATACGACGCAAACGTTTAAAACGAATGGCGTCATTACGAGATATGCTAATTTCATTTTGTGTTATATATCGTCTGGCCGGTTGGCGCAGTTGGTAGCACTCTGCCTTCTGAGCCGCTGGTCCCGGGTTCGATTCCCGGACAGGTCAAACATTTGTGTGTATGAACATGTCTGTTTGACCTGTGTCTGGGTGTGTATATGTATAAAAGTATATATATCAGCCATCAGGTTACCATAGTACAGGCTCTGCCTAGTTTGGGACCTGAAGACCTTGTGTGAATGTTAATAAATAAATAAAAATATTTATATGTAGGTAACGTATGACTAATTGACGAAGTGCGGTGAAAACAAGTTCTAGTCGGTCTATGATAGGCGTAACCGCAAACAAATAGTTAAACTTATATGCAACCTCCTTCTTGCGTTGTTTTCATCAATACTGATAAGTCATTATACCGAACATATCTATCCGTTAAGCTTGCACTGGTCGAAATAGAATAGTGCAAAGTAATTATTATTTCGTCAACACCTCACTCCTAATTAGGTAAGTTACTAGATTAAGAATTAGAGACCAGTACTTAATTTGAAAAATAGTCGTAAAATAAAATAAATACTGGCTCGATCGCGACTTGTGTTGTCTTACTTTAAAATCAGCGTTGGATGTCGCTAGCCCTCGACATTAACATTCCCGCTGCAGGAAATAAAATATTTTGCAAAAAAAGTACTCTCTAAATGTGGCTTTTTTATTACCAACTAGCTGCGCTCCGCGGTTTTACCCACATGGTGATTAAAAATGGTGATGATGGTGATTATGAAAATAAGCTTATTTGTCTAGGGTCTAACTTATCGCCATATCAAGTTTCATCGCAATCGGTGCAGCCGTCTGAGCGTGAAGAAGAAACAAACATACACACAACTTTCGCCCTTATAATATTATAAAGAAAGGATAGGATAAGATTGCCGAATCAATGCCGAGGTAAAAAAATTCTTTGCCATAAAATGGTTTAACAATATTATTATGCATCTACGTGCGTGCAATTTTACGTTAATAACAGCGGTATTAACGGGTAATAATACGGGTGAATATGAAAAACAATTAGAAAATAATTTTTCACATAGTTTTAATTTCCGGCAGTGGCAAAGTCTAATTAGTAATTATAACAACAGCTGCAATACCTTACCTATCAACGGTAGCACATATTGGTCAACATCTGTGTAAAACGTGACTCTGTGAGTGTAATCTTCAAATTGCACTGGCATGAATGTAACGGCAAACGTGACACTGATCCCCGGTGCCAGTCGAGAGAGAAGTTGGCCTCCACAAGGCTTCACGGAAAAGTATGAAGACTCCTTGTACACCATATTCAGAAATGTCGGTGCCTGTTTTATATGAATGGCTGTTAAATTAACTTTCAAATCAATTTACCGTTTTTAATAAGATGGTGCATGGTTGGTACTACCCTCAAGCTTAGAAAACTGGCACCACATTATTTACATCGAGGCAACTTGCCCTCGAGCTTGTCATCAACCATCATAGAGGTCAAAATCGTGTAAACAGTAAAAAGTCTGTTAGATCCAACATACAAAAACATATACACATGTAAAGCTTACTTAGGCCACCTTAGGCTGTCTTGTACTAGCCAAATGATCCGAGAATCTTGGAACAAATCACAAATTTTGCCTGCAAATTTGTGATTTAATCCTAGATTTAGGCGATTTAGTTGACGCAGGTGGGCCTTATTACATTATATTAGAAGGGCCAAATAAAACATTGGGTACGTCTAAGTGCAGCTTTTATGTTGTTACTAATTTTCTTTTAAATAATTCGGTTTGACAACTATCTCGCCTGATATTAGTGATGACGTGGTCTAGAAGTTTCAAAATAATAAATAAAAATTATAAGATTATCCAATACTTGAGAGTATGGAAGGAATTTTCTAGGTGCAATTAAAGTATATCATGAATTGTTTAGGTACCCATATCTAACTAATGTAAATACTGTACCTTGCTGACGTTTTTAACGGAAAACTTTGCAACTATTTTGTCATTTGGCTTAAAGTTCTGGAACACTAGTATTCTGGGTGTAAAAGAAAGGACTACTTTCTTAGGTTTCCTATTATCGAAGCTGACAATGTTATCTACAATTATGCTGTTTAAACTTTGTAGCCTCTGATCCGTGCTCATCTTCATTTCCCTTTCATATTCGGATGGAAGTATCTGTAAAGAAAAAGTTAGACAGACAAAGATATAGAACGTGGGTGATCGAGTTTCGCTCGGCAGTTTGCCAAATATATCGGTAAAGTTATTCCATACATGCACAAACTATCAATCAAATCTACATAAAATACAATACAGCTAGCTAATTATAGCCAACACCAATGATGTTTTATTAAAGATGACGTATATTCATACTGCGTGATGCTCATGTTTTGTTACGACATAAACATGCTTACTGCGACAGATAATATAGAAAAGGATAGCTATATGTTTAGACTTGCGCTTGAAATATGCGTCGCAATGAAAATTACTACAATTGACTTAATTTTGCCGCCTCAGTTTCCGCGCGCTTGTGCGACATCTACCTCATATAAACATATAATATCATTGGCCAACACTCATCTCGGAGGAAGGCCCCTGTCCTAGCACAATAGGATCTATTATGCTGATAATGCTATGCAACCATCCTATATAATTAGTACCTACTATGTTATAATAAGGTTGAAATAAAGAACGTTATGAGATCTTTATACCTAATATAATATTCAAAGGTGAGAAATACAAGGTAATTACATGGTGCCTACATACGCCAAAAAGGTTTTTCATTGTTTACCTCTTCTGATGCATCGACCAGCTTCTTTTTAGCAAGCAAGTGATAGAGTTTCGCTGTAAAATATCCATTTTCCTTAAACTTTTGTAATATCTCCATGTCATTACAAATTATATTTTATAAACATCTCATTTGAGTCAATTAGTGATTTGAGTGACGTAACAATGACAGTGAATCACAAGCAATTGCTAAAATGAGGTTTCCTACCTCAACGATGCCTCAACGATATCCAAGCTTCTTTCGAATAACATATCTGGAAAAAGAATGAAAAAATCAATAAAGAAACTGCCAAATGCAAAATAATAACTTTTTACTATGTAAATACCTATAGCAATAGCTGGGGGAAATGTGTCCATTTGCATAATCCATTTTTGACCATATTTTACACATACAAATGCTAAACAAACCAGCGATATAAATATACATATTTGATTAAAGCGTAGCACCCACAAACTAAATATTGTACACAGTACCTATGTAACATAATTAGTAGTGTAATTTATTTAATTAAATTTATAAGAACTACAAGCAAACAAACAACATACTTTATTGACCCTTTATTTATATATGGTATAGGTGATCATATTGTCAGGAATCCATTAACTTCTATTTCTCCTGGGTGACAATTTCCTTGATAATAATGAGGTGCACTGAAAAAAGTTTGATGGGTTTGTATGGAACCAATCTGAAAGTAGGATTGGTTAAACTTGTATCCTTTAAATTAACAATATTCTTTTCCAAATCAAAATTACGAAGTTCCGAGATACCAAGCATACATTTTTTATTTTATAAAATAGATTCCAAACAATCAGACAGGTTGCCTGATGGTAAGCGATCACCGTTGCCTATCACTGTAACAATACGAATAGAAAAATCCACAAGAATAGCTAGTCAATATTTTTCCGTTCATCACCTCACAAGAAAGGTGAGAACTTTAGTGCAGGATATGATCACTAGCAGTGGCTGCGTGACTATTTCGATTGCGAGCAGTCGGAATAGAATAAAAACGATGACGGCTGAGAAATCACAGTAGGAATGTGGTCGAAACTTTGTATTGCGCTAGCGAAGTCGTAAGGGTAGGTACGAGCTGACATGAAACGAACGATCAGCTTAGTATGATACGCCACAAGTTTTTGTTTTAGAGGCATTATCCAGCCAGGATGGTAATATGGGAATGTTTAGGAGACCCGTAGACTCCTTTTTTTCGCCCACATCAAACATATTTGCAGAAAATGTATAATTTGGCTTTGTCTGACACGCGTAGTAACTGTCGAAAAAGATACCGAATATTTTGTATCGATCACTGTTTCACTTGATGCCCGTTATATAATGTCCGTTGGTAGGTCAACAAAGGACAGATGACTGCTTGAGCATATTGTGTGTTTGCAGACAGATTTTAAGTAGACGCAAGAAAGAACTAAGCCGAAACGAACATGGATTTGAACACGATTTTACATCAGTGACCAAACCAACACTAGTACATGAACATCGGGTCGATATCTAAGTTCAACCACTCCTATTATGCTCCAGATCATCGTCCTAGCTAAAAGTTTCGCAAGGTATTTGACTTCGACATGAGGGCGCACTGGGATGAGTGCGGAAATAGCATAGCGTCGTAATTTTAGTAAAATCGGGGCAACACGGTCGCGGACAGAAATAGAGGCGGCGCCGCACGCGTCTTCCCGCTGACAATTTCGTCCGGATAGGGCGTCCGATTAGCAGCTCCCGAGACCTGCGCTGGATGATCTGGGTCCACGCTGCTGGACCCTCGCGAGTGAAGTGTTACCAGACATGTCCTGTTGCATAATTACCGACATGTAGTGTATTCACGTTTGAGTGTTGTTGCTGAATGAAAGTGATTTCTAATTGAATCGATTAAGGATTTACAAATTGCGGTAAGTGGAGAATTTAAACAATTAATAGATTTTTAAACATTATCGCGTTTATTACAAATATTAAAAAAATATTTTGCAGACTTTATAAGCTTCGAGTTAAAATTCTATAAAGTAGTATTTTACTCCACGCTTGGAAAATAAAATAATAAGGATGTAGTGATGTCTATTTAATCGTTTAGTTCTAGTTCTAAGCATCCTATTCTCAGTAGGCTAAAATCATTGTAGAGAACAGTTTCGATATTTTGGGATATGAGTGCCGGAATATGGGTCGACGACTACGCGGCAACGCCCGCTCTATCCCGGTCAAAGCAGCGCTTGCACATGTTAATAATACCGATTATTTCTATGTCACATAAGGAATTGAGTAAATGCTCATAATATTTACCTTTTCTAATTTCAAAACTGGATTTATTATATGTTTGGAATATTTGATACTTATTGATTTTTGAGTACTAAAAAGTTATATTTGTTATTATATATTTACATATTATCCACACTCAGTATTGAACATTTGAAAAAATATGTACTACTCAGAGCGGGCCTATTTTCTGGTGCGTCCTAAACCATAACGACTTGCAGATTGCGCTGTTTAGTCAACAAGTTAACATTGTGCTACTACTATAGTATATATAATAATCATATTGAACTCATTGAAAAAAAAAAATGCAAATATCGAACCCGCACAAAAACAAATGCAAAAGTAAACAACTTAAGTTTACAAAAATTATGTATCTATTTTGAAAATAATGCGTAAGAAGTACTGAAACGATTTCCATATTTTTAACACGCTTTATAACCGACTTCAAAAAATATTCACCAAAAAATGGAACCAACTTCAACACTCAAAAGTGTGAAACAACTTGTTGAAGTCGGTACCAGGATAGTTACAAAGTAACTATTATCAAAATGTCAGTTATTTCACACGTCAGACAAGTTATTTCACACTTTTGTGTGAAAAGTCGGTTTCATTTTTTTCAAACGTTTTGTTATGAACATATGTTCGGTTTTATTTTTAAAGCCTGCTTTTTATTATTTTACGATTGAAATTGAAGAAGGTGACTCAATACTTGTTGTACTGCTTTATTAGGAGCTACTATATTGTACCTGTCCTCAATACCTCTCTCCATAAAAAAAAGAAAAGAAACTATGTATTATGAAACAATTGTGCGCGTGGTGCAATGACATCTATATGGTGCGCATTCTACAAGCTATTTCACTTTTGAGTGTTGAATGAAGTCAGTTCCTTTTGGCAGTACTTTTTGATTTTTTTTTTGCACCCTCTTCAATGACCTTCGTTACTCACGAGGTCAATTGTCATTGTGTATGCACACCGATTTCTTCACCCTCAATAAGGAAGTCATCAAAGTAAACGTAACACTTTTCTGTTATTGGTATATAACTAAAAAAGCGCGAGACCGATTTTGATGAAATTTAAATGGCACACGGGAAAAAAATAATCATCAAAATCGGTTCACTCAATCGAAAGTGCCGAGGAAATAAACATAAAATAATACAGACGAATTGAGAACCTCCTCCTTTTTTTGTCTGTTAAAAATTATATCAAATGAATTGACTCTAAAAATAACAAATTATACATAATGAACAAAAGCTGCGCAGCTTTATCTCTATCCAATCTATTCCTTAAAGGATATATAGGCCAGCACCAGTAAAAAGTGGTTCGCTTGCTACCTTGCTGCTGAACCTGGTGGACACCACAAATATTGGCAAAAAAACGATTCAAGGGATTGGAGTTTTGTACATTCATTATCTTTTCATCACAATAAGGGATCGTCATTGACAGCTTTACGATTTTCTTTACTATAATCATTAAATAAGCTTTTTATTGTAATACATTCGTTTAAATGTACATGTTTATCGAATGTGCATTTTCAGACATCTTTTAATGACATAGGTCCTCATCATCATGTTAGTCACAAGACGTCCACTGCTGGACATAAACCTCACCCATTGTTCGCCACAAGCACCGGTTGTAAGCGGCACGCATCCAGCCCCTTCATGTAATATTGGTCAGGTCGTCTGTCCACCTTGTTGCTGGACTTCCAATGCTGCGCTTGCCTGTCCGTGGTCTTCTCTCGAGAACCCTTCAACCCCGACGGATATTGGTTCTGCAAGATATGTGCCCTGCTCACTGCCCCTTCAACTTGCTAATCCGCTGGGCTATGTCGGTGACATTAGTTCTTGTACGGATCTCTGATTTGATCTCGTAAAGAAACCCCGAGCATAGCCGTCTCCATGGTTCGTTGAGTCTCCATGACCTTGTTTACAAGGCCCATAGTAAAACACCGCGTTTCGGTTCCGTATGTCATCACTGGTAACACACACTGATCGAAGACTTTTGTCTTCAGGCTTTGTGGTATTTTAGACGAGAGGATCTTACGTACCTAGTTTTTTTTTCTCGCAACTCGTACCTAGTTGTTCTTTTCTCGAAAATGGATTGTTTGTCCTAGATAGAATAAGATAGAAAGCTTCATCCCTCGGTATATCCAAGTTGCTATGTTTCAAAAGTAGAATTAATAGAATCTCTACAAAAAAATCAGGCTAGTTTCACAAATAGCAGATTGACTACAAGAGCTCGGGCTCAGTTACAATGGCCAGGGAGAGCTCAATGGTGACCGCCATTGGCACTTTTTGTGATCTCTCCAAAGCATTTCGAATTTTCGCATTTTCGCATTTCAAAGCACAAATCAGAATTTGGTGTTCCACATACTCATGTGGAACACCAAATTCTGATTTGTAAACTCTTCACTATGGTATATAGGTAGGTACATCGAGCTATTCTTGAACTGATTCAGTTATCTGTCACACAGTGTAGCGAAAGAGTTATGATTGGTGGAGCGACATCTTCCTGGTCTTACATTAAAACGGGTGTACGGCAGGGGTCTATACTAGAGCTGTTTTGTTTCGTTAGTTTACTTTGCATATTCCCTGCTCTATGGTATAGCTTACATAGAAGGTGTTTGGTTTTGCAAAAGCAGTCTGTTAGAGATATGTATATATGAAAAGGAGTTTCGCAAATCTTAACTAATTAAAAACTAATATGTCGGAGTGTGTGAGATACTCAGACAAAATAGAAGCCGTTAAATGTAATAGATTAGACTGAAGGTTTTGCTAGTACTCGATTTGTTAACTAAGTGAAGGTAGGTAGCACTTTTTATTCGAATGATTAAATGAGGGTAGCATGAGCTATATTAATCTTTCAAAATATAATGTATGTACCCTAGGTTATTGTATTCGTTTTTGTTTACCATAAACCCCTCAGAAACGGTCCCTGATCACAGCAGGAAAGTACGTTTTAAAATAAGACAGTAACTTCATTATTCTTCCCATAGAGATGCTAAAAGGGCGCGGTCGTGACCCTCGAGGCGTAAACTCGCCTGCGCCAGCGCCCTTCAACATGCGGCCTACCACATTGTCGCAACCTCGCACTCCGCAACAACGGCAACCAATGAAGCCTGAACCTGACTATGAAGTGGTGGAATTCCCTTCCGACCAGTACGTTAACGCAAAGCTTCAGCCCCCACCGCCACCACCGCCCCGACCTCCGACAGGTGAGTAATCATTGTATATTAATTTAAAAACATCACTATCTCTTTAATTTGCTACTACCAGTTCAAGATGTGACCGCATAGAACGTTAACCCGTTAATAATGACATAGACAAGTCTGTTACGAGCAGTTCCTTCTTACCAACAGGGAACGAATTGATATAATCTCGTCACGTGGAAAGAATGCTAATTTATATTACTTAGTAAGCCCCTCTGTTTTCTCTCCAGAGTACGATCTAAGGTGTCCACCGACCACAATAAAGCAGTGACTGCGCCGTTTATCAACATTTCACAATGGTTATCAAGCGGACACCGGAGGCGCTATTTCTTTCACGTCAGCTGTAGCCAAGTGTTTTTCCTATATCGTAGGCGCTAAGCTGCTATTGCCACCGATGCCAACTGGGATACAATTCCTATTTGCTGCTACGATGCTCGATTGTGTAGATGAAATGTTGAGGGTAGTTGTTGTTGCAGGTCACCCGGCGCAAGTCGGAGGCCCCTGCGGTCTGTGCGGCGGAGGAGGCGCGCGCGTGCGGTGCGCCGAGTGCGGACGTCGCGCGCTCTGCGCCTCTTGTGATGATATGTACCATCGCCATCCGAAACGCAGGCATCATCAGCGACAGGTACCTACTTCTGCACTATAACGTAGTACGATTTTTGTGTGCCAAATACTTTTTTACCGGTAGGTAAATCTACATATACCTACATTGCATCTTAATCTGTCTCACTGTGTCATAGTTTAAGCTTAACAATTCTTCAAAGCTAGTTGGTATTTTTTATACCTATCATTCTTTTCCGCTTTACAATTATTGTCTGGAGTTGTACTTAAAATATGCTTTAAAGAAATGATGGTAAGACTGCAGTGGGCCTAGACAAGATGCATCGCTTCATAGCGATTCGCTTTCTCTAACCGTTTCCGCTTCAAAGCTGTCTTTATCGCTTGTCAAAATGGCATTTGTCTCTGAATTTGCATCGATTCGGCGCTCGGTATAATAGAACGAAACGTAAGAGCGTTCTCGGGATAATCCCGAGAACACTCTTTCGTTTCGTTTTGTCGCTTTGGTTGATCACGTGATATGTCGCTATGAAGTGTCAATCTCATACATTTTTATGTTATCTCTCAGCGTTACCGCTCGTAGAATGTCTAGGCCTACAGTACTATGTAATTTTAAATTAGAAGCAGGAAGTATAAATAATTGTGCTGGATTGTTGTGGAATAGCGTTGTGGATTATGAGTTTTTTGCCAATTAAGGTGGGGCACCTATTCTCTATTGTTGATGACAACTAAGTCCATTTTTGATACACAAATAATTAAAACGCCATAAAACAGAAATTCCCTCGCTAAAACGTTTAGAAAAATTCACATTCCGCGCTTGTAAAATTGTACTTTATCATAATATAATGCCTAATCTATTAAATAACTAATCTTTCAATATATTAATTATTAAAAAAATATTGAAGAAGTAAGTAAAGTAAGTAGTAAATAGGACATGGTCGATATGTGTAAACAATCTATTAACCATTCCCGAATCGAATGATTCATTGTTCGCGCACATTTAAATATATATAGTAGGTATATATATAGTCATCAGTAGGTTTATGAGGAACCTTTAAACAGGATTACATATAAGTATTTTTTTATTTTATATCGTTTTTTTTTTGTTTACAAATAAATACATAAATAAAATATAACCTACTGGAAATTGTGATTGCTACGATAGCTTCCTCTAACCATCTCATGAATTCAACATAGGTACTATTCTTTCGGTAGGTAAGGCCGCCCTTTGTATCACTGTATTTATACCTGCTTGTTTGTTTTCTTTATGTGTGTGTTTTTAAAATAGTGTGCAAGTAAAGAGTTTTTTATTTATCTATCTACTCTATATTCATGTGGCTTTAAGGGTTTGTCAATGTGTGTGTTATGTATGAGAGACATATGGAATTAGAGTAGGTATGTTTAAGGATGATGGATGTTACCCACATAATATACCCGATTCACTTACGCCTTTCTTGGAACAAATTGTGTTGGGTTTAATGTACCAGTTTAACATTTTCTTTAAGCTTTAATTACTATAAAAAACATGTAGCATGAAAAATAAAAGTAACACATCCCTAATACGAAATAAAATTAGATGCTTGATGCGCCATGTTTTGTAGATGCTCTATGCACTTACCGCATGTCTCACTGTTTGGCTAGAAGCCAAATAGATAAAGTAAACAATTGAACAAAGCAGCTCTACGATAGAAACTTTACGAGTACGTTAACATGCCCAATAAAATTATTTACATTTTTAAAGCACTTACGTCTGTCGCCAACTATCACACTAATATTATAAACGTGAATGTTTGGATGGTTGGATGGATGTTTGTTACCCTTTCACTCAAAAATTATTGAACGGATTTGGATAAAATTTGGGGCAGATAGATTATAGTTTACTTTTCATCCTGAAAATAGGAATCCAACGGGAACATCTACTGCCGTTCCCGTTGGATAAGCAAATAATTCAAAAACCTCTGTTACTCCTTCACGCTCAAATAGTTGTACCGATTTCGATGAAAGTCGGTATGGAGATAGGTTAGACACTAGAACAACACATACACTACTTTTATCCCGGAAAAATATAGTTCCCGCGGGATAATTGAGGTAGCGGAAAAACCGTAATCCACTCGGGTGAAACCGCGGGGCGCTACTATTAAACAATACATGATTCTGAATCTTAAAGGCATCTCATATATTATATAATAAAACAGAACAACTGAGAAATATTATCTACTTATCATACATACGTAATTTATGACTCAACATCATAGAAGTAATATGTACTATGTACAACCATATTACTTCTATGCTCAACATACTTACGTGTATTAATTCAATTTAACATGTAACTATCAACACGGTACTTAAAGATGTCACAGAAGATGTGTTGAATCCGCGAACTGAATTACTTTTCAACAAATTTCATCAAAGAGTACAAAGCAGGTATATTGTTCGCAAGTTAAAAATTACGCAAATCACCTCACATGTGGGATAAAAGTACTCACACCTGAGTAACCTTCCTGTTTTTCTACATAGGTACACTCAATCGTCCTAGGCATAGGTACACGATTTTACAGCGCCGTGCGTAACCTTTTGCGGAAACGCTTTTGCTCAATATGATTATCTCAGAGACGATGAGACATAAGATGTAGTTTTAATGATGATGATGATGATGAAGCGCACGAGGCGCCATTTGCGCCATTTTTAAAAAATATTTATAAAAACAAAATTGTTATATGAGTTAGTGTCTTATCTATGAATATGAGTATTATACCTATTGTAGACATAGACATAGACATAGACACACATTTATTTGTTGCATTGGCACATATACAATTACATTACACTAACAATAAGAAAAACATACAAGGGAAATAAAAAATTAAAATAATATAGCTCATCATGTGAAGAGTCTGTGAGATTGTACCTACCTTCTCTCAAAAACGTATGACATGACATGACATGACACGTGCGAAAGTTGATATTTCTATTTTACAAACTCGTGCCAATATAATTATAATTAAGCTTTATAAATCTTCTTCAGTACTTTTTTCTCTAACTTTTACTATTTTCCAGTAATTGTGAAAATAAATTTTCAAAAATGTTTTTTTCAACCGTTGTAAAACATTCATGGGTGCGCAACCACCGGCAATCGTACAAAAGAAATATGTATATTTTTTTTGTACGATTAAAACTACATAATATCAAAAATGCAGCCTTTAGACTGAAATTTTGATTTACTTTTGATTTTGATTTGACTGGACTACAAAGGTAAGCCCCTCACATTACACATAACGGTCTAAATCATTTTGGACTACCCAACATTTTTATCATAGCAACATACGTTACATTTTGCAAGACAGGTCTAAATGTTTTTTTTTTCGGTGATACAATATAATGTAGGTAAGTAACTATTTAGGTACGTTTATTCAAGACACACCGCCACAGAATATCTTGTAGGGCACTGCCATAGTTATACAAAACAGATATAGATTAAATTATAAATCTTAATAACTATTTAATTTAATTTTAATGAGGTTTAATATGAGGTATTGGCTCACCATTGCGTCATATGAAGATGCGCTGATTTTCAGCTAAGACCCAAAGGAGGAAAGACAAAAAAAGTATTCTCACATACTGAGTATATGATGCAAGTATGAATTCTGCCCGGTTCCTTTTCTTTTGGTTTATTTTAGTATTCGTTTTCAGGCCCTATCTCCATCACAGCTGTCTGATGTTAGACCCCCGCTGCCGCCAAAGACAGCGGCAGCTCCTATTCCGCCTCCTCGAAGACATAAGGTAAGATAGAAACAAACTCAATGAGCTGTTTAAGGAGCTGTGGTTATTGAAATGTATTATGAAGGCACGTGTCTTATGTACATACGTCCCCTTGCTTACCCTCTACAAAATGCTGACGCTCCGACTCCGAGACGTCTCGTCGTCGCACCACAATATATCGAGCACCGTGAATATTTATTTAAATTATATATTTATAGCGATTGCTTAAAATAAAATAAACTTTTTCAAAGCCGGATTCTATCTTGAAGTCGTGCGAACGATAAATTTATCAAAAAGTTTGGAGATTAGATAAACTTAAAATGGCGACCGAAATAGTAATGTCCTCCTATATCGTGTAATACTTATACAACTAAAGCGACAGTTCAGTATCAGCATTTAAAGCTTCAGTGTCGTATATGTTATAGATGAGCGCCAGTCCAAAGCCTCCGATGACAATACAAGACCAAAGACACGCCACCCTCGGCCACATACCGTCAGGCGGCAACATGCGCCAACAGGCGTCTCCGACATTCATCCAACACCAGCCGACACCGGTCCATATCCAGAACAAGCTGCCTGCTCCTCACCAACACCCCAGCCACATCGGCAGTATGCCGTTCTTGAACACGATGCCAAATCCACCTGCCCCTGCGCAATCACAAACAAGCCAAACCCATACGATGGCACATTTTAACTCGGCGTGGAATAGACCGCGCGGTTCTCTGCAAGGCTTCAACATGCCGCAAATGGTACGATTCGTTTTTCAATTATTCAATTTTAATACGCTTGTTTAGGACTACGTTAGTAAAAATATAGTAAGTACTGACTAATTCCTAAAATCGTTATCTGGACCAATGACCGCAGTAAAGTATCTGGGCAAAAACGTGTACAACGTGTGTCTTACATTTCTAATATTATATCGGCCTTCCGAAAAGTTGTAAACTTGTATTACGCTTAGTTGTAAGCTATTCCGTATCAATTTTGTCATTTAATTTTTTCGTACCCTCGAGCAAACATTTTTCACTTTCCAGTTATAAAGGCATACGTGTAAATTATAAAGGCAAAAAAAAATTATTCAGTTTTACTGGTTAAGTGAGCGATACTACGGTTTCAGCTAAGCGGAGCAGAAGCATGGGATGAAATGGAAGGTGTTGGAACTGGACAGCAAGGTTGGGGGCGGCCAATACGGCGCGGCGCGTCAGTTCTGGAACTGGGCGGTGCGGGGGCATGCGCGGGGTGTACACACTGTGCACCCGCGCATGCACCAGGGCCCTGGCGCTACGGCTCCTGCGCCAGTCTCGACCATCCTTGGGCCGGCGCTGCTTGGCCTTCCCCCGGACCTCCGTGCTGCGCGCCGCATCCTCATCATCAACACGCGCATCTCCACCCATCACAGACGCCACAGCCGTATAGAAGAGGTAATTATCACTCGGCTGTAAACACAAAATATACTGCGCTCACCGCTCGCCAACCCGCCTGCCAAGCGAGTATGGCGAGTATTGGCATACCCCCACTAAATGGGGGCCTATGTTCAGCAGTGGACGTCTAAAGGCTGATAAAAATATTCTAATTGAATATTTTTTCGAGCGACCATATTTTGCCTCCTCGCGATAACGACCAATGTGCTGGAACTGTGTCTTGCACCAGAAGAAAGGAAATTAAAGTCTAAAAATGGGATAAATAATTATTTTTTTTGAGCCCGTAGATCATCTGTAAAGTACATATTTGTAATATTTTAAATCATCATGCCGTCACGTTTGTCCCGCCCCTTCTGCCTGTAAACACCCGCGACCGTCTGTAATATCGACGGCACATGTGAAAACCTCAAGAATAATGCTGGAACGTTATATGGTTTGTATTGCAGCGGAAAGCCGAACAATGTCCCGCGCTGCATCACGTGCGGGGTCCCGCGCCGCGTCCCCCGCGCTCTCCGTACGGTCGCGCACTTCCCGGCGCACTAAGCACCGCACACCGTCGCCGCCGCCGCTTCCATCCAGCGACGCGGATTCGGAGAGCGACAGTGAAGGAGATCCACCGCTACACGCGCGCCGCGGTTCTAGAACCGCTAGACCTGCATCACGAGATTCCGCACCTCCACCTGCTCTAACATCAGGGGACCAGTTCGGTACTCGCAAACCAGCCACTTCAACGCCACTCTCGCGAGCCCAGGAGCCTGTGAGGTAAGTACATGGTGTATTTAGTCAAATTTAAATCCAACATAGTTTATTAAATGTAAGCATCCAGGATGAAGGAACCTGAGGGGTTCTGTAGTACTTACCTACACCAATAATTATGAATTACTGGTATCGAAATAAAAAAAGATGTGTGGCACTCGGGGACTGCCGCGGAAAAGCTATTGCATAGAATTTTTTATCAACTTATGCAATTAATATATTAATAACTTATGCAGTAACGCCAAGACAACCAATGCCACCTAGAGGCGAGTTCCTGATATGATTCCGTGATATTTCAAAAAAGTCATTAAAAGTTCTGCTATTCATTGATAGATGGCAAAACTAAAAAGTATCACCGCTGTGCCGGTCGGAGTGGGGGGTGTTATATTATTTTTGTTACGGAATTTCTGGATTCGGTCTCCACGCTCAAGGCCCGCGATAGAAGCTATGCAATAGCTTAAAAATATTGCTAATAGCTAAACGCATAATTTTAAGAACGGACTTTATATAGTAAAAAAAACACATTTTGTATTTTAAGTACACTAAAAGTTCAACTTGGGATTCACTGTGGATGATATTTTTTAAGTTTATCAAGATATGGGTTAAGTACCTATAATTGTTTAAATGTTTAAAACGTAGTAACGACAACTACTAATGAATATCTTCTAATCTTAGTATTTTGTAAAATGAGTTCATTTCTAATTAACTTACCTATTTGTTGGAAAAATAGGATATTAGTAGGTATATATTATACTAGTATTTGGGTGGCGCGCGGGCTGCGAGCAGCCCGCGTTATCGATGTGCATTAGTATTATTAACAAAAATGTCATCGCAGTTAAAAATATATATATATATATAATTCTCATACAAGTCGAATCAATGACAGTTTCTTCTAAATCAGTACAAAGTGTGGCAGGGTTACCATGTGCAAGTAGATTTTTTTGATAAAATTTTAGTCGCTGTAAAATCGCACCAAGATTGTAAACGACTTTTGTGAAGGGACCATACATCTCAGTGCAGTGGTTAACGTGGGCAGTTGCCTCGGAGACCAGCTCGAGATGTGGAAAAAAAACTCCCCATTCGGGACTCGGCCTTCGGCCTCGTTAGTGACTCTCCTAAGGAATGTAAACGCGTAACACCCCATTCGTAAGTGACTAACACGGCTCGGCCTACGGCCTCGCGGAGGCCACGCTCGGCCTTCGGCCTCGCGGGCCGAAAGCTCGGCCTTCGGCCTCGCAGGTTTGAAGCTCGGCCTGCGCCCTCGCAACGGTGGCGTTGTATCGCCAGCGAAAATCCCCATCCAGTAAATAAAAAGATTTAAAAATTCTCATGCAAGTCGAACAACTGACAGATACTTTTAGTTCCCGTGAGCGGTAGCATCAAAGACCAGCTCGAGATGTAGAAAAAAACTCTCCATTCGGGACTCGGCCTTCGGCCTCGTTAGTGACTCTCCTAAGGAATGTAAATGCGTAACACCCCATTCGGAACTCGGCCTTCGGCCTCGTAAGTGACTAACACGGCTCGGCCTACGGCCTCGCGGAGGCCACGCTCGGCCTTCGGCCTCGCGGGCCGAAAGCTCGGCCTTCGGCCTCGCCCTGGAAGCTCGGCCTTCGGCCTCGCAGGTTTGAAGCTCGGCCTGCGGCCTCGCAAATGAGAAGTGGTTTCGCCATCAAATATCCCCATCCAGTAAAAAAAAAACAAATGACGTCATCCAAAAATTTTTTTCATATTTGGAATCAGGGACCCCCAATCTCCCTAAATACTAAATTTCAGCTAGATCGGAGCAACTTGGATTTTGGTATCCGGGTCGAAGGACCAATTTTCAATTTTCGACTAAAACCCCAAATTCTCCTACAAACCCTCTATAACATTTGTTAAAACCCCCCATACCCACCTATAACGGTTCGGGAGTTGCGGTCGTTTTAATTTTGTATGGGAGAACCTCTTTTTTGTTCGGGAGGGTAATTTTTTTTCATTTTTCCAAAAAGGTCCCAGGGTTTTAGTCATTTTTAGTTCTGGCACCTACCCCCCAACTATTATAGTTTCCGAGATCCCTACACCAGTTCTATGATGGAAACCAAAAATGACACTTTTCGGATTTTTCTGGTGGTCATGGGAACCTCCTCTACACTTTTCCCCTACACCACAAACACCCCCCAACGCTCCTTCTGGGAGAACAATGATGTCAATGAGTCAGTGAGTGAGTGAGTCAGTGGTAATCGAGCTTTATATATATATACTAGGTGTTGGGTGGTGCGCGGGCTGCGAGCAGCCCGCGTTATCGATGTGCATTAGTATTATTAACAAAAATGTCATTGCAGTTAAAAAAAAATATAAAAAATTCTCATACAAGTCGAGTAAGTGACAGTTTCTTCTAGTTCAGTAGAAAGTGTGAGCAGGGTTACCATGTGCAAGTTGATTTTTTTTAAAAAATTTTAGTTGCTGTAAAATCGCACCAAGATTGTAAACGACTTTTGTTAAGGGACCATACCTCTAAGTGCAGTGGTTAACGTGGGCAGTTGCCTCGGAGACCAGCTCGAGATGTGGAATAAACTCCCCATTCGGGACTCGGCCTTCGGCCTCGTTAGTGACTCTCCTAAGGAATGTAAATGCGTAACACCCCATTCGGAACTCGGCCTTCGGCCTCGTAAGTGACTAACATGGCTCGGCCTACGGCCTCGCGGAGGCCACGCTCGGCCTTCGGCCTCGCGGGCCGAAAGCTCGGCCTTCGGCCTCGCCCTGGAAGCTCGGCCTTCGGCCTCGCAGGTTTGAAGCTCGGCCTGCGGCCTCGCAGCCGTGGTGTTGTATCGCCAGCGAAAATCCCCATCCAGTAAAAAAAAAAAAAATGACGTCATCCAAAAAATTTTTTTATATTTAGAATCAGGAACCCCAAATCTACCTAAATACCAAATTTCAGCCAAATCGAAGAAACTTGGATTTTTGTATCCGGTTCGAAGGACCAATTTGCAATTTTTAACAAAATACCCAAATTTCCCTACAAACCCTCTATGACATTTGTTCAAACCCTCCATACCTATCTATAACGGTTTAGGAGTTGCGATCGTTTTAAATTTGTATGGGAGAACCTCTTTTTTGTTCAGGAGGGTAATTTTTTTTCAATTTTCCAAAAGGGTCCCAAGGTTTTAGTCATTTTTAGTTTTGACACCTACCCCCCATCGATTATGGTTTTCGAGATCCCTACACCAGTTCCATCAAGGAAACCAAAAATGACACTTTTCGGATTTTTCCCTAGGTCACGTGGGCACTCCCTATACAGTCCATTATATAATTTTAACCCAAAAATACTCTTTCTAGGAGAACAATGATGTCAGTGAGTCAGTCAATCAGTGGTAGAGCAGCTTTATATATTATAATAATAATAATAATAATAATAACTAGGTGTTGGGTGGTGCGCGGGCTGCGAGCAGCCCGCGTTATCGTTGTGCATTTGTATTTATTTCAAGATTGTAATTGCAGTTGAAAAAATGTATAAAATTCTCATACAAGTAGAGTAAGTGACAGTTTCTTCTAGTTTAGTACAGAGTGTGAGCAGGGTTACCATGTGCAAGTTGATTTTTTCGATAAAATTATAGTCGCTGTAAAATCGCACCAAGATTGTAAACGACTTTTGTTAAGGGACGATACCTCTAAGTGCAGTAGTTAACGTGGGCAGTTGCCTCGGAGACCAGCTCGAGATGTGGAAAAAAAACTCCCCATTCGGAACTCGGCCTTCGGCCTCGTTAGTGACTCTCCTAAGGAATGTAAATGCGTAACACCCCATTCGGAACTCGGCCTACGGCCTCGCAGAGGCCACGCTCGGCCTTCGGCCTCGCGGGCCGAAAGCTCGGCCTTCGGCCTCGCAGGTTTGAAGCTCGGCCTGCGGCCTCGCAACTGTGGCGTTATATCGCCAGCGAAAATCCCCATGCAGTAAATAAAAAGATTTAAAAATTTTCATGCAAGTCGAACAACTGACAGATACTTTTAGTTCCCGTGAGCGGTTGCATCAAAGACCAGCTCGAGATGTAGAAAAAAACTCTCCATTCGGGACTCGGCCTTCGGCCTCGTTAGTGACTCTCCTAAGGAATGTAAATGCGTAACACCCCATTCGGAACTCGGCCTTCGGCCTCGTAGGTGACTAACACGGCTCGGCCTGCGGCCTCGCGGAGGCCACGCTCGGCCTTCGGCCTCGCGGGCAGAAAGCTCGGCCTTCGGCCTCGCCCTCGAAGCTCGGCCTTCGGCCTCGCAGGTTTGAAGCTCGGCCTGCGGCCTCGCAGCCGTGGCGTTGTATCGCCAGCGAAAATCCCCATTCAGTAAAAAAAAAACAAATGACGTCATCCAAAAAATTTTTTCATATTTGGAATCAGGGACCCTAAATCTCCCTAAATACCAAATTTCAGCGAAATCGGAACAACTTGAATTTTGGTATCCGGGTCGAAGGACCAATTTTCAATTTTCGACTAAAACCCCATATTCCCCTACAAACGGTCTATAATATTTGTTTAAAACCCCCATACCCACCTATAACGGTTTCGGAGCTGCAGTCGTTTTAAATTTGTATGGGAGAACCTCTTTTTTGTTTGGGAGGGTAAATTTTTTTCAACTTTCCAAAAAGGTCCCAGGGTTTTAGCCATTTTTAGTTTTGGCACCTACCCCCCATCTATTATAGTTTCCGAGATCCCTACACCAGTTCCACGAAGGAAACCAAAAATGGCACTTTTCGGATTTTTCTGGAGGTCACAGGAACCTCCTCTCCACTTTTCCCCTACATCACAAATACCCCCCATCGCTCCTTCTAGGAGAACAATTCTGTCAATCAGTGAGTCAGTGAGTCAGTCAATCAGTGGTAATCGAGCTTTATATATATAACTAGTATTTGGGTGGTGCGCGGGCTGCGAGCAGCCCGCGTTATCGATGTGCATTTGTATTTATTTCAAGATTGTAATTGCAGTTGAAAAAATATATAAAATTCTCATACAAGTAGAGTCAGTGACAGTTTCTTCTAGTTCAGTACAAAGTGTGAGCAGGGTTACCATGTGCAAGTTGATTTTTTCGATAAAATTTTAGTCGATGTAAAATCGCCCCAAGATTGTAATCGAGTTTTGTTAAGGGACCATACCTCTAAGTGCAGTGGTTAACGTGGGCCGTTGCCTCGGAGACCAGCTCGAGATGTGGAAAAAGCTCCCCATTCGGGACTCGGCCTTCGGCCTCGTTAGTGACTCTCCTAAGGAATGTACACGCGTAACACCCCATTCGTAAGTTACTAACACGGCTCGGCCTACGGCCTCGCGGAGGCCACGCTCGGCCTTCGGCCTCGCGGGCCGAAAGCTCGGCCTTCGGCCTCGCAGGTTTGAAGCTCGGCCTGCGGCCTCGCAACCGTGGCGTTGTATCGCCAGCGAAAATCCCCATCCAGTAAATAAAAAGATTTAAAAATTTCCATGCAAGTCGAACAACTGACAGATACTTTTAGTTCCCGTGAGCGGTTGCATCAAAGACCAGCTCGAGATGTGGTAAAAACTTCCCATGCTGAACTCGGCCTTCGGCCTCGTTAGTGACTCTCCTAAGGAATGTAAATGCGTAACACCCCATTCGGAACTCGGCCTTCGGCCTCGTAAGTGACTAACACGGCTCGGCCTACGGCCTCGCGGAGGCCACGCTCGGCCTTCGGCCTCGCGGGCCGAAAGCTCGGCCTTCGGCCTCGCCCTCGAAGCTCGGCCTTCGGCCTCGCAGGTTTGAAGCTCGGCCTGCGGCCTCGCAAATAAGAAGTGGTTTCGCCATCAAAAATCCCCATCCAGTAAAAAAAAAACAAATGACGTCATCCAAAAAATTTTTTCATATTCAGAATCAGGGACCTCCAATCTCCCTAAATACTAAATTTCAGCCAGATCAGAGCAACTTGGATTTTGGTATCCGGGTCGAAGGACCAATTTTTAATTTTTGACAGAAACCTCAAATTTCCCTACAAACCCTCTATGACATTTGTTTGAACCCCCCATACCCACCTATAACGGTTCCGGAGCTGCGGTCGTTTTAAATTTGTATGGGAGAACCTCTTTTTTGCTTGGGAGGGTAATTTTTTTTCAATTTTCCAGAAGGGTCCCAGGGTTTAAGTCATTTTTAGTTTTGACACCTACCCCCCATCGATTATGGTTTCCGAGATCCATACACCAGTTCCATCAAGGAAACCAAAAATGACACTTTTCGGATTTTTCTGGTGGTCATAGGAACCTCCTCTACACTTTTCCCCTACACCACAAACACCCCCCATCGCTCCTTCTGGGAGAACAATGATGTCAGTGAGTGAGTCAGTGGTAATCGAACTTTATATAATATAACTAGGTGTTGGGTGGTGCGCGGGCTGCGAGCAGCCCGCGTTATCGATGTGCATTTGTATTTTTAATTAAAGTTTTAGTTGCAGTTTATAAATTATATAAAATTGTCATACAAGTCGAGTAAGTGACAGTTTCTTCTAGTTCAGTACAAAGTGTGGGCAGGGTTACCATGTGCAAGTTGATTTTTTTGATAAAATTTTAGTCTTTGCAAAATCGCCCCAAGATTGTAATCGAGTTTTGTTTAGGGACCATACCTCTAAGTGCAGTGGTTAACGTGGGCAGTTGCCTCGGAGACCAGCTCGAGAAGTGAAAAAAAACTCTTCATTCGGGACTTGGCCTTCGGCCTCGTTAGTGACTCTCCTAAGGAATGTAAATGCGTAACACCCCATTCTGAACTCGGCCTTCGGCCTCGTAAGTGACTAACATGGCTCGGCCTACGGCCTCGCGGAGGCCACGCTCGGCCTTCGGCCTCGCGGGCCGAAAGCTCGGCCTTCGGCCTCGCTCTGGAAGCTCGGCCTTCGGCCTCGCAGGTTTGAAGCTCGGCCTGCGGCCTCGCAGCCGTGGCGTTGTATCGCCAGCGAAAATCCCCATCCAGTAAAAAAAAAACATGACGTCATCCAAAAAATTTTTTCATATTCGGAATCAGGGACCCCCAATCGCCCTAAATACTAAATTTCAGCCAGATCAGAGCATTTTGGATTTTGGTATCCGGGTCGAAGGACCAATTTTTAATTTTTGACAGAAACCTTAAATTTCCCTACAAACCCTCTATAACATTTGTTTGAACCCCCCATACCTACCTATAACGGTTCCGGAGTTGCGATCGTTTTAATTTTGTATGGGAGAACCTCTTTTTTGTTCGGGAGGGTACTTTTTTTTCAACTTTTTAAAAGGATCCCAGGGTTTTAGTTATCTTTAGTTTTGACACCAACCCCCCATCGATTATAGTTTCCGAGATCCCTACACCAGTTCCATGATGGAAACCAAAAATGGCACTTTTCGGATTTTTCTGGAGGTCACGGGAACCTCCTCTACACTTTTCCCCTACACCACAAACATCCCCCATCGCTCCTTCTAGGAGAACAATTCTGTCAATCAGTGAGTGAGTGAGTGAGTGAGTGAATCAGTGGTAATCGAGCTTTATATATATAAAAAAAAAACTAGTATTTCGGGTGGTGCGCGGGCTGCGAGCAGCCCGCGTTATCGATGTGCATTTGTATATTTTTTTAAATTTTAGTTGCAGTTGAAAAAAATATATAAAAATTCTCATACAAGTCGAGAAAGGGACAGTTTCTTCTAGTTCAGTACAAAGTGTGAGCAGGGTTACCATGTGCAAGTTGATTTTTTCGATAATATTTAAGTCGCTGTAAAATCGCCCCAAGATTGTAATCGAGTTTTGTTAAGGGACCATACCTCTAAGTGCAGTGGTTAACGTGGGCCGTTGCCTCGGAGACCAGCTCGAGATGTGGAATTAACTCCCCATTCGGAACTCGGCCTTCGGCCTCGTTAGTGACTCTCCTAAGGAATGTAAACGCGTAACACCCCATTCGTAAGTGACTAACACGGCTCGGCCTACGGCCTCGCGGAGGCCACGCTCGGCCTTCGGCCTCGCGGGCCGAAAGCTCGGCCTTCGGCCTCGCAGGTTTAAAGCTCGGCCTGCGGCCTCGCAACCTTGGCGTTGTATCGCCAGCGAAAATCCCCATCCAGTAAATAAAAAGATTAAAAAATTCTCATGCAAGTCGAACAACTGACAGATACTTTTAGTTCCCGTGAGCGGTTGCATCAAAGACCAGCTCGAGATGTGGGAAAAACCCCCCATTCGGGACTCGGCCTTCGGCCTCGTTAGTGACTCTCCTAAGGAATGTAAATGCGTAACACCCCATTCGGAACTCGGCCTACGGCCTCGTAAGTGACTAACACGGCTCGGCCTGCAGCCTCGCGGTGGCCACGCTCGGCCTTCGGCCTCGCCGGCCGAAAGCTCGGCCTTCGGCCTCGCCCTCGAAGCTCGGCCTTCGGCCTCGCAGGTTTGAAGCTCGGCCTGCGGCCTCGCAAATAAGAAGTGGTTTCGCCATCAAATATCCCCATCCAGTAAAAAAAAAAACAAATGACGTCATCCAAAAATTTTTTTCATATTTGGAATCAGGAACCCCCAATCTCCCTAAATACCAAATTTCAGCCAGATCGGAGCAACTTGGATTTTGGTATCCGGGTCGAAGGACCAATTTTCAATTTTCGACTGAAACCTCAAATTCTCCTACAAACCCTCTATAACATTTGTTCAAACTCCCCATACCCACCTATAACGGTTCCGGAGTTGCGGTCGTTTTAAATTTGTATGGGAGAACCTCTTTTTTGTTCGGGAGGGTAATTTTTTTCCAACTTTCCAAAAGGGTCCCAGGGTTTTAGTCATTTTTAGTTTTGACACCTACCACCCATCGATTATGGTTTCCGAGATCCGTACACCAGTTCCATCAAGGAAACCAAAAATGACACTTTTCGGATTTTTCTGGTGGTCACAGGAACCTCCTCTACACTTTTCCCCTACATCACAAACACCTCCCATCGCTCCTTCTAGGAGAACAATGATGTCAATCAGTCAGTCAGTCAGTGAGTGAGTGGTAATCGAACTTTATATAATATAACTAGTATTTGGGTGGCGCGCGGGCTGCGAGCAGCCCGCGTTATCGATGTGCATTAGTAATTTTTATCAAGATTTGTAGTTGCAGTTGAAAAAATATATAAAAATTCTCATACAAGTCGAGAAAGGGACAGTTTCTTCTAGTTCAGTACAAAGTGTGAGCAGGGTTACCATGTGCAAGTTGATTTTTTTGATAAAATTTTAGTTGCTGTACAATCGCACCAAGATTGTAAACGACTTTTGTTAAAAGAATCCACCTCTAAGTGCAGTGGTTAACGTGGGCAGTTGCCTCGGAGACCAGCTCGATATGTGAAAATACTCGTTATCCGGAACTCGGCCTTCGGCCTCGTTAGTGACTCCGATAAGGTGTGTTGATGCGTTACACCTCATTCGAGCTCGGCCTTCGGCCTCGCAGATTTGAAGCTCGGCCTTCGGCCTCGCAGGTTTGAAGCTCGGCCTTCGGCCTCGCGGTGGTAAAGACAGCTTCTTCAAGTTCAGTACAAAGTGAGAACAGAGTTACCATATGCAAGTTTATTTTTTTCATTAAAATTTTAGTCGGGGTAAAATCGCACAAAGAATTTAAACGACTTTTGTTAAGGGACCCTACCTCTAATTGTAGTAAATAACGTGGGCAGTTGCATTGGAGACCAGCTCGAGATGTGGAAAAAACTCCCCATCCGGGACTCGGCCTTCGGCCTCGTTAGCGACTTCCATAGGATGCGTTAATGAGGTACACCCCATTCGGAACTCGGCCTTCGGCCTCGTAAGTTACTAACACGGCTCGGCCTACGGCCTCGCGGAGGCCACGCTCGGCCTTCGGCCTCGCGGGCCGAAAGCTCGGCCTCCGGCCTCGCAGGTTTGAAGCTCGGCCTTCGGCCTCGCGGTGTTTAAGGCTCGGCCTGCGGCCTCGCAAGTTACAAAGAGAATGTTTTTAAGCTGTTCCCAATGACGGCCAGCTCGGCCTTCGGCCTCGCAGGCCTACAGCTCGGCCTCCGGCCTCGCTAGAGTGGAGCTCGGCCTTCGGCCTCGCCTCCACAGCTCGGCCTGCGGCCTCGCTCGATTGCAGCTCGGCCTACGGCCTCGCAAAGAGAATGTGGTTTCGCCACCAAAAATCCGCATCCAGTAAAAAAAAAACGAATGACGTCATCAAAAAACTTTTTTCATATTTCGAATCAGGGACTCCAAATCTCCCTAAATACCAAATTTCAGCCAGATCGGAGCAACTTGGATTTTGGTATCCGGTTCGAAGGACCAATTTGCAATTTTTGACAAAAATCCCAAATTTCCCTACAAAACCTCTATGACATTTGTTCAAACCCTCCATACCTATCGATAACGGTTTAGGAGTTGCGATCGTTTTAAATTTGTATGGGAGAACCTCTTTTTTGTTCGGGAGGGTAATTTTTTTTCAATTTTCCAAAAGGGTCCCAGGGTTTTAGTCATTTTTAGTTTTGACACCTACCCCCCATCGATTATGGTTTTCGAGATCCCTACACCAGTTCCATCAAGGAAACCAAAAATGACACTTTTCGGATTTTTCCCTAGGTCACGTGGGCACTCCCTATACAGTCCACTATATAATTTTACCCCAAAAACACTCCTTCTGGGAGAACAATGATGTCAGTGAGTCAGTCAATCAGTGGTAGAGCAGCTTTATATATTATAACTAGTATTTGGGTGGCGCGCGGGCTGCGAGCAGCCCGCGTTATCGATGTGCATTAGTATTTATTTCAAGATTGTAATTCCAGTTGCTAAAAAGATAATAAATTCTCATGCAAATCGAATAACTCACAGTTTCATCTATTTCAGTAGAAAAAGTGAGCAGGGTTACCATGTGCAAGTTGATTTTTTTAATCACGTTTTAGTCGCGGTAAAACCGGACCAAGATTGTTAACGACTTTTGTTAAAGGACCCCACCTCTAAGTGCAGTGGTTAACGTGGGCAGTTGCCTCGGAGACCAGCTCGATATGTGAAAATACTCGTTATCCGGAACTCGGCCTTCGGCCTCGTTAGTGACTCCCATAAGGTGTGTTAATGCGTTACACCTCATTCGAGCTCGGCCTTCGGCCTCGCAGATTTGAAGCTCGGCCTTCGGCCTCGCAGGTTTGAAGCTCGGCCTTCGGCCTCGCAGTGGTAAAGACAGCTTCTTCAAGTTCAGTACAAAGTGAGAACAGAGTTACCATATGCAAGTTTATATTTTTCATTAAAATTTTAGTCGGGGTAAAATCGCACAAAGTATTTAAACGACTTTTGTAAAGGGACCCTACCTCTAATTGTAGTAAATAACGTGGGCAGTTGCATTGGAGACCAGCTCGAGATGTGGAAAAAACTCCCCATCCGGGACTCGGCCTTCGGCCTCGTTAGCGACTTCCATAGGATGCGTTAATGAGGTACACCCCATTCGGAACTCGGCCTTCGGCCTCGTAAGTTACTAACACGGCTCGGCCTACGGCCTCGCGGAGGCCACGCTCGGCCTTCGGCCTCGCGGGCCGAAAGCTCGGCCTCCGGCCTCGCAGGTTTGAAGCTCGGCCTTCGGCCTCGCGATGTTTAAGGCTCGGCCTGCGGCCTCGTAAGTTACAAAGGGAATGTTTTTAAGCTGTTCCCAATGACGGCCAGCTCGGCCTTCGGCCTCGCAGGCCTACAGCTCGGCCTCCGGCCTCGCTAGGGTGGAGCTCGGCCTTCGGCCTCGCCTCCACAGCTCGGCCTGCGGCCTCGCTCGATTGCAGCTCGGCCTACGGCCTCGCAAAGGGAATGTGGTTTTGCTACCAAAATTCCGCATCCCGTAAAAAAAAAACTAATGACGTCATCAAAAAACTTTTTTCATATTTCGAATCAGGGACCCGAAATCTCCCTAAATACTTAATTTTAGCCAGATCGGAGCAACTTGAATTTTGGTATCCGGTTCGAAGGACCAATTTGCAATTTTTGACAAAAACCCCAAATTTCCCTACAAACCCTCTATGACATTTGTTTGAACCCCCCATACCCACCTATAACGGTTCCGGAGCTGCGGTCGTTTTAAATTTGTATGGGGAAACCTCTTTTTTAATAGGGAGGGTAATTTTTTTCATTTTTCCAAAAGGTTTCCAGGGTTTTAGTCATTTTTAGTTTTGACACCTACCCCCCATCTGTTATGATTTCCGAGATCCTTACACCTGTTCCATGAAGAAAACCAAAAATGCCACTTTTCGGATTTTTCTGGGGGTCACGTGACCACTCTCTATACAGTCCACACCATAATTTTAACCCAAAAATACTCCTTCTAGGAGAACAATGATGTCAGTGAGTCAATGAGTGGGTCTTCAGCTTTATATATTATAACTAGTATTTGGGTGGCGCGCGGGCTGCGAGCAGCCCGCGTTATCGATGTGCATTAGTATTATTAACAAAAATGTCGTTGCAGTTTCTAAAAAGATATAAAATTCTCATGCAAATCGAATAACTCACAGTTACATCTATTTCAGTAGAAAGTGTGAGCAGGGTTACCATGTGCAAGTTGATTTTTTTAATTAAATTTTAGTCGCGTTATTACCGGACCAAGATTCTAAACGACTTTTGTTAAAGGACCCCACCTCTAAGTGCAGTGGTTAACGTGGGCAGTTGCCTCGGAGACCAGCTCGATATGTGAAAATACTCGTTATCCGGAACTCGGCCTTCGGCCTCGTTAGAGACTCCCATATAGTACGTTGAAGCGTTACACCTCATTCGAGCTCGGCCTTCGGCCTCGCAGGTTTGAAGCTCGGCCTTCGGCCTCGCGGTGGTAAAGACAGCTTCTTCAAGTTCAGTACAAAGTGAGAACAGAGTTACCATATGCAAGTTTATTTTTTTCATTAAAATTTTAGTCGGGGTAAAATCGCACAAAGAATTTAAACGACTTTTGTTAAGGGACCCTACCTCTAATTGTAGTAAATAACGTGGGCAGTTACATTGGAGACCAGCTCGAGATGTGAAAAAAACTCCCCATCCGGGACTCGGCCTTCGGCCTCGTTAGCGACTTCCATAGGATGCGTTAATGAGGTACACCCCATTCGGAACTCGGCCTTCGGCCTCGTAAGTTACTAACACGGCTCGGCCTGCGGCCTCGCGGAGGCCACGCTCGGCCTTCGGCCTCGCGGGCCGAAAGCTCGGCCTCCGGCCTCGCAGGATTGAAGCTCGGCCTTCGGCCTCGCGGTGTTTAAGGCTCGGCCTGCGGCCTCGCAAGTTACAAAGGGAATGTTTATAAGCTGTTCTCAATGACGGCCAGCTCGGCCTGCGGCCTCGCAGGCCTACAGCTCGGCCTCCGGCCTCGCTAGGGTGGAGCTCGGCCTTCGGCCTCGCCTCCACAGCTCGGCCTGCGGCCTCGCTCGATTGCAGCTCGGCCTACGGCCTCGCAAAGGGAATGTGGTTTCGCCACCAAAATTCCGCATTCCGTAAAAAAAAAAACAAATGACGTCATCAAAAAACTTTTTTCATAATTCGAATCAGAGACCCCAAATCTCCTTAAATACCTAATTTCAGCCAGATCGGAGCAACTTGGATTTTGGTATTGTATGGGAGAACCTCTTTTTACTTCGGGAGGGTAATTTTTTTTTAATTTTCTAAAAGGTTCCCAGGGTTTTAGTATTTCAGCCAGATCGGAGCAACTTGGATTTTGGTATTGTATGGGAGAACCTCTTTTTACTTCGGGAGGGTAATTTTTTTTTAATTTTCTAAAAGGTTCCCAGGGTTTTAGTCATTTTTAGTTTGACACCTACCCCTCATCGATTATAGTTTTCGAGATCCCTACACCTGTTCCACGAAGGAAACCAAAAATGCCACTTTTCGGATTTTTCTGGGGGTCACGTGAGCACTCTCTATACAGTCCACACCATAATTTTAACCCAAAAATACTCCTTCTGGGAGAACAATGATGTCAGTGAGTGAATCAATCAGTGGGTCTTCAGCTTTATATAATATGAATAATAATAATAAGGTTAATAACTAGGTGTTGGGTTGTGCGCGGGCTGCGAGCAGCCCGCGTTATCGATGTGCATTTGTATTTATTTCAAGATTGTAATTGCAGTTTATAAAAATATATAAAATTCTCATACAAGTCGAGAAGGTGACAGTTTCTTCTAGTTCAGTACAAAGTGTGAGCAGGGTTACCATGTGCAAGTTGATTTTTTTGATAAAATTTTAGTCGCTTCAAAATCGCACCAAGATTTTAAACGAGTTTTGTTAAGGGACCATACCTCTAAGTGCAGTGGTTAACGTGGGCAGTTGCCTCGGAGACCAGCTCGAGATGTGGAATAAACTCCCCATTCGGGACTCGGCCTTCGGCCTCGTTAGTGACTCTCCTAAGGAATGTAAACGCGTAACACCCCATTCGTAAGTGACTAACATGGCTCGGCCTACGGCCTCGCAACCGTGGCGTTGTATCGCCAGCGAAAATCCCCATCCAGTAAATAAAAAGATTTAAAAATTCTCATGCAAGTCGAACAACTGACAGATACTTTTAGTTCCCGTGAGCGGTTGCATCAAAGACGAGTTTGAGATATGGAAAAAAAACTTCCCATTCGGGACTCGGCCTTCGGCCTCGTTAGTGACTCTCCTAAGGAATGTTAATGCGTAACACCCCATTTGGAACTCGGCCTTCGGCCTCGTAAGTGACTAACACGGCTCGGCCTGCGGCCTCGCGGAGGCCACGCTCGGCCTTCGGCCTCGCGGGCCGAAAGCTCGGCCTTCGGCCTCGCCCTCGAAGCTCGGCCTTCGGCCTCGCAGGTTTGAAGCTCGGCCTGCGGCCTCGCAGCCGTGGCGTTGTATCGCCAGCGAAAATCCCCATCCAGTAAAAAAAAAACAAATGACGTCATCCAAATAATTTTTTTATATTTTGAATCAGGGACCCCCATTCTCCCTAAATATTAAATTTGAGCCAGATCGGAGCAACTTGAATTTTGGTATCCGGGTCGAAGGACCAATTTGCATTTTTTGACAAAAACCCCAAATTCCCCTACAAACCCTCTATAATATTTGTTTGAACCCCCCATACCTACCTATAACGGTTTCGGAGCTGCGGTCGTTTTAAATTTGTATGGGAGAACCTCTTTTTTGTTCGGGAGGGTAAATTTTTTTCAACTTTCCAAAAGGATCCCAGGGTTTTAGTCATTTTTAGTTTTGGCACCTACCACCCATCGATTATAGTTTCCGAGATCCCTTCACCAGTTCCATGATGGAAACCAAAAATGACACTTTTCGGATTTTTCTGGAGGTCACGGAAACCTCCTTTACACTTTTTCCCTACACCACAAATACCCCCCATCGCTCCTTCTAGGAGAACAATTCTGTCAATCAGTGAGTCAGTGAGTCAGTCAATCAGTCAGTGGTAATCGAGCTTTATATATATACTAGGTGTTGGGTGGTGCGCGGGCTGCGAGCAGCCCGCGTTATCGATGTGCATTTGTATTTTTAATTGAAGTTTTAGTTGCAGTTTATAAATTATATAAAACTGTCATACAAGTCGAGTAAGTGACAGTTTCTTCTAGTTCAGTACAAAGTGTGGGCAGTGTTACCATGTGCAAGTTGATTTTTTTGATAAAATTTTAGTCGCTGTAAAATCGCCCCAAGATTGTAATCGAGTTTTGTTAAAGGACCATACCTCTAAGTGCAGTGGTTAACGTGGGCAGTTGCCTCGGAGACCAGCTCGAGAAGTAAAAAAAAACTCCCCATTCGGGACTCGGCCTTCGGCCTCGTTAGTGACTCTCCTAAGGAATGTAAATGCGTAACACCCCATTCGGAACTCGGCCTTCGGCCTCGTAAGTGACTAACATGGCTCGGCCTACGGCCTCGTGGAGGCCACGCTCGGCCTTCGGCCTCGCGGGTCGAAAGCTCGGCCTTCGGCCTCGCCCTGGAAGCTCGGCCTTCGGCCTCGCAGGTTTGAAGCTCGGCCTGCGGCCTCGCAGCCGTGGCGTTGTATCGCCAGCGAAAATCCCCATACAGTAAAAAAAAAAAAAATGACGTCATCCAAAAAATTTTTTTATATTTAAAATCAGGGACCCCCAATCTCCCTAAATACCAAATTTCAGCCAGATCAGACAAACTTGGATTTTGGTATCCGGGTCGAAGGACCAATTTGCAATTTTTGACTAAAAACCCAATAAATTCTCCTACAAACCCTCTATAATATTTGTTCAAACCCCCCATACCCACCTATAATAATTCCGGAGCTGCGGTCGTTTTAAATTTGTATGGGAGAACCTCTTTTTTGTTCGGGAGGGTAATTTTTTTTCAACTTTTAAAAAGGATCCCAGGGTTTTAGTCATTTTTAGTTTTGGCACCTACCCCCTATCGATTATAGTTTCCGAGATCCTTACACCAGTTCCATTAAGGAAACCAAAAATGGCACTTTTCGGATTTTTCTGGAGGTCACAGAAACCTTCTCTCCACTTTTTCCCTACATCACAAACACCCCCCATCGCTCCTTCTAGGAGAACAATTATGTCAATCAGTCAGTGAGTCAGTGAGTGAGTCAGTGGTAATCGAGCTTTATATATATAACTAGTATTTGGGTGGCGCGCGGGCTGCGAGCAGCCCGCGTTATCGATGTGCATTAGTATTATTAACAAAAATGTCGTTGCAGTGGCTAAAATGATATAAAATTCTCAAGCAAATCGAATAACTCACAGTTACATCTAATTCAGTAGAAAGTATGAGCAGGGTTACCATGTGCAAGTTAATTTTTTAAATAAAATTTTAGTCGCGGTAAAACCGGACCAAGATTGTAAACGACTTTTGTTTAAGGACCCCACCTCTAAGTGCAGTGGTTAACGTGGGCAGTTGCCTCGGAGACCAGCTCGATATGTGAAAATACTCGTTATCCGGAACTCGGCCTTCGGCCTCGTTAGTGACTCCTATAAGGTGTGTTGATGCGTTACACCTCATTCGAGCTCGGCCTTCGGCCTCGCAGATTTGAAGCTCGGCCTTCGACCTCGCAGGTTTGAAGCTCGGCCTTCGGCCTCGCAGTGGTATAGACAGCTTCTTCAAGTTCACTACAAAGTGAGAACAGAGTTACCATATGCAAGTTTATTTTTTTCATTAAAATTTTAGTCGGGGTAAAATCGCACAAAGAATTTAAACGACTTTTGTTAAGGGACCCTACCTCTAATTGTAGTAAATAACGTGGGCAGTTGCATTGGTGACCAGCTCGAGATGTGAAAAAAACTCCCCATCCGGGACTCGGCCTTCGGCCTCGTTAGCGACTTCCATAGGATGCGTTAATGAGGTACACCCCATTCGGAACTCGGCCTTCGGCCCCGTAAGTTACTAACACGGCTCGGCCTACGGCCTCGCGGAGGCCACGCTCGGCCTTCGGCCTCGCGGGCCGAAAGCTCGGCCTCTGGCCTCGCAGGTTTGAAGCTCGGCCTTCGGCCTCGCGGTGTTTAAGGCTCGGCCTGCGGCCTCGCAAGTTACAAAGGGAATGTTTTTAAGCTGTGTCAAATGACGGCCAGCTCGGCCTTCGGCCTCGCAGGCCTACAGCTCGGCCTCCGGCCTCGCTAGGGTGGAGCTCGGCCTTCGGCCTCGCCTCCACAGCTCGGCCTGCGGCCTCGCTCGATTGCAGCTCGGCCTACGGCCTCGCAAAGAGAATGTGGTTTCGCCACCAAAAATCCGCATCCAGTAAAAAAAAAACGAATGACGTCATCAAAAAACTTTTTTCATATTTCGAATCAGGGACCCCAAATCTCCTTAAATACCAAATTTCAGCCAGATCGGATCAACTTGGATTTTGGTATCCGGTTCGAAGGACCAATTTCAAGTTTTGGACAAAATACCCAAATTTCCCTACAAACCCTCTATAACATTTGTTCAAACTCTCCATACCTATCGATAACGGTTTAGGAGTTGCAATCGTTTTAAATTTGTATGGGAGAACCTCTTTTTTGTTCGGGAGGGTAATTTTTTTTCAATTTTCCAAAAGAGTCCCAGGGTTTTAGTCATTTTTAGTTTTGACACCTACCCCCCATCGATTATGGTTTTCGAGATCCCTACACCAGTTCCATCAAGGAAACCAAAAATGACACTTTTCGGATTTTTCTGTTGGTCACGTGGGCACTCCCTATACAGTCCACACCATAATTTCAACCCAAAAACACTCCTTCTGGGAGAACAATTCTGTCAGTGAGTCAATCAGTGGTAGTTCAGCTTTATATATTATAACTAGGTGTTGGGTGGTGCGCGGGCTGCGAGCAGCCCGCGTTATCGACGTGCATTTGTATTGTTATCAAAATTTTAGTTGCAGTTTAAAAAATATATATAAAATTCTCATACAAGTCGAGTAAGTGACAGTTTCTTCTAGTTCAGTACAAAGTGTGGCAGGGTTACCATGTGCAAGTTGATTTTTTTGATAAAATTTTAGTCGCTGTAAAATCGCACCAAGATTGTAAACGACTATTGTTAAGGGACCATACCTCTAAGTGCAGTGGTTAACGTGGGCAGTTGCCTCGGAGACCAGCTCGAGATGTGGAATAAACTCCCCATTCGGGACTCGGCCTTCGGCCTCGTTAGTGACTCGACTAAGGAATGTAAACTCGTAACACCCCATTCGTAAGTGACTAACACGCCTCGGCCTACGGCCTCGCGGAGGCCACGCTCGGCCTTCGGCCTTGCGGGCCGAAAGCTCGGCCTTCGGCCTCGCAGGTTTGAAGCTCGGCCTGCGGCCTCGCAACCGTGGCGTTGTATCGCCAGTGAAAATCCCCATCCAGTAAATTTAAAAATTCTCATGCAAGTCGAACAACTGACAGATACTTTTAGTTCCCGTGAGCGGTTGCATCAAAGACCAGCTCGAGATGTGGAAAAAACTCCCCATCCGGGACTCGGCCTTCGGCCTCGTTAGCGACTTCCATATGATGCGTTAATGAGGTACACCCCATTCGGAACTCGGCCTTCGGCCTCGTAAGTTACTAACACGGCTCGGCCTACGGCCTCGCGGGGGCCACGCTCGGCCTTCGGCCTCGCGGGCCGAAAGCTCGGCCTCCGGCCTCGCAGGTTTGAAGCTCGGCCTTCGGCCTCGCGGTGTATAAGGCTCGGCCTGCGGCCTCGCAAGTTACAAAGGGAATGTTTTTAAGCTGTTCCCAATGACGGCCAGCTCGGCCTTCGGCCTCGCAGGCCTATAGCTCGGCCTCCGGCCTCGCCAGGGTGGAGCTCGGCCTTCGGCCTCGCCTCTACAGCTCGGCCTGCGGCCTCGCTCGATTGCAGCTCGGCCTACGGCCTCGCAAAGTGAATGTGGTTTTGCCACCAAAATTCCGCATCCCGTAAAAAAAAACAAATGACGTCATCATAAAACTTTTTTCATATTTCGAATCAGGGACCCCAAATCTCCCTAAATACCTAATTTCAGCCAGATCGGAGCAACTTGGATTTTGGTATCCGGTTCGAAAGACCAATTTGCAATTTTTGACAAAAACCCCAAATTTCCCTATAAAACCTCTATGACATTTGTTCAAACTCCCCATACCTATCGATAACGGTTTAGGAGTTGCGATCGTTTTAAATTTGTATGGGAGAACCTCTTTTTTGTTTGGGAGGGTAATTTTTTTTAAATTTTCCAAAAGGGTCCCAGGGTTTTAGTCATTTTTAGTTTTGACACCTACCCCCCATCGATTATGGTTTTCGAGATCCCTACACCAGTTCCATCAAGGAAACCAAAAATGACACTTTTCCGATTTTTCCCTAGGTCACGTGGGCACTCCCTATACAGTCCACTATATAATTTTAACCCAAAAACACTCCTTCTGGGAGAACAATGATGTCAGTGAGTCAGTCAATCAGTGGTAGAGCAGCTTTATATATTATAACTAGTATTTGGGTGGCGCGCGGGCTGCGAGCAGCCCGCGTTATCGATGTGCATTAGTATTATTAGCAAAAATGTCGTTGCAGTTGCTTAAAAGATATAAAATTCTCATGCAAATCGAATAACTCACAGTTACATCTATTTCAGTAGAAAGTGTAAGCAGGGTTACCATGTGCAAGTTGATTTTTTAAATTAAATTTTAGTCGCAGTAAAACCGGACCAAGATTGTAAACGACTTTTGTTAAAGGACCCCACCTCTAAGTGCAGTGGTTAACGTGGGCAGTTGCCTCGGAGACCAGCTCGATATGTGAAAATACTCGTTATCCGGAACTCGGCCTTCGGCCTCGTTAGTGACTCCCATAAGGTGTGTTGATGCGTTACACCTCATTCGAGCTCGGCCTTCGGCCTCGCAGATTCGAAGCTCGGCCTTCGGCCTCGCAGGTTTGAAGCTCGGCCTTCGGCTTCGCGGTGGTAAAGACAGCTTCTTCAAATTCAGTACAAAGTGAGAACAGAGTTACCATATGCAAGTTTATATTTTTCAATAAAATTTTAGTCGGGGTAAAATCGCACAAAGAATTTAAACGACTTTTGTTAAGGGACCCTACCTCTAATTGTAGTAAATAACGTGGGCAGTTGCATTGGAGACCAGCTCGAGATGTGGAAAAAACTCCCCATCCGGGACTCGGCCTTCGGCCTCGTTAGCGACTTCCATAGGATGCGTTAATGGGGTACACCCCATTCGGAACTCGGCCTTCGCCCTCGTAAGTTACTAACACGGCTCGGCATACGGCCTCGCTGAGGCCACGCTCGGCCTTCGGCCTCGCGGGCCGAAAGCTCGGCCTCCGGCCTCACAGGTTTGAAGCTCGGCCTTCGGCCTCGCGGTGTTTAAGGCTCGGCCTGCGGCCTCGCAAGTTACAAAGGGAATGTTTTTAAGCTGTTCCCAATAACGGCCAGCTCGGCCTTCGGCCTCGCAGGCCTACAGCTCGGCCTTCGGCCTCGCTAGGGTGGAGCTCGGCCTTCGGCCTCGCCTCCACAGCTCGGCCTGCGGCCTCGCTCGATTACAGCTCGGCCTACGGCCTCGCAA
Organism: Apeira syringaria; assembly: GCA_934044485.1. Classification (NCBI taxonomy): domain Eukaryota; kingdom Metazoa; phylum Arthropoda; class Insecta; order Lepidoptera; family Geometridae; genus Apeira; species Apeira syringaria. The sequence goes on from OW203654.1 coordinate 30,271,351, forward strand.
AGGGAATGGGGTGTAGCCATCAAAAATCCCCATCCAGTAAAAAAAAAAACAAATGACGTCACCAAAAAATTTTTTTTATATTTGGAATCAAGGACCCCCAATTTCCCAAAATACTAAATTTTAGCCAGATCGGACCAACTTGAATTTTGGTATCCGGGTCGAAGGACCAATTTTCAATTTTTGACAAAAACCCTTAATTTCCCTACAAAACCTCTATAACATTTGTTCGAACCCCCCATAGCTACCTATAACGGTTCCGGAGCTGCGGTCGTTTTAAATTTGTATGGGGAAACCTCTTTTTTAATAGGTAGGGTAAATTTTTTCATTTTTCCAAAAGGTTCCCAGGGTTTTAGTCATTTTTAGTTTTGACACCTACCTCCCATCGCTTATGGTTTTCGAGATCCGTACACCAGTTCCATGATGGAAACCAAAAATGACACTTTTCGGATTTTTCTGGAGGTCACGTGGGCACTCTCTATACAGTCCACACCATAATTTCAACCCAAAAATACTCCTTCTGGGAGAACAATTCTGTCAGTGAGTCAATCAGTGGTAGAGCAGCTTTATATATTATAACTAGGTGTTGGGTGGTGCGCGGGCTGCGAGCAGCCCGCGTTATCGATGTGCATTAGTAACTTTTATCAAACTGGTAATTGCAGTTAAAAAAATATATAAAATTCTCATACAAGCCGAGTAAGTGACAGTTTCTTCTAGTTCAGTACAAAGTGTGAGCAGGGTTACCATGTGCAAGTTGATTTTTTTTATTAAATTTTAGTCGCTGTAAAATCGCACCAAGATTGTAAACGACTTTTGTTAAGGGACCATACCTCTAAGTGCAGTGGTTAACGTGGGCAGTTGCCTCGGAGACCAGCTCGAGATGTGGAAAAAAAACTCCCCATTTGGGACTCGGCCTTCGGCCTCGTAAGCGACTCACCTGAGGGACGTTAATTCGTTACACCCCATTCGGAACTCGGCCTTCGGCCTCGTAAGTGACTAACACGGCTCGGCCTACGGCCTCGCGGAGGCCACGCTCGGCCTTCGGCCTCGCGGGCCGAAAGCTCGGCCTTCGGCCTCGCAGGTTTGAAGCTCGGCCTGCGGCCTCGCAGCCGTAGCGTTGTATCGCCAGCGAAAATCCCCATCCAGTAAAAAAAAAAACAAATGACGTCATCCAAATTTTTTTTTTATATTTGGAATCAGGGACTCCCAATGTCCCTAAATACCAAATTTCAGCCAGATCAGACAAATCTGGATTTTGGTATCCGGGTCGAAGGACCAATTTGCAATTTTTGACTAAAACCCCAAATTTTCCTACAAACCCTCTACAATATTTGTTTGAACCCCCCATACCCACCTATTACGGTTTCGGAGTTGCGGTCGTTTTAAATTTGTATGGGAGAACCTCTTTTTTGTTCGGGAGGGTAATTTTTTTTCAACTTTCCAAAAGGGTCCCAGGGTTTTAGTCATTTTTAGTTTTGGCACTTACCCCCTAACTATTATAGTTTCCGAGATCCTTACACCAGTTCCATCAAGGAAACCAAAAACGACACTTTTCGGATTTTTCTGGAGGTCACGGGAACCTCCTCTACACTTTTCCCCTACATCACAAACACCCCCCATAGCTCCTTCTAGGAGAACAATTATGTCAATCAGTCAGTCAGTCAGTGAGTGAGTCAGTGGTAATCGAGCTTTATATATATAAATAATAATAATAACTAGGTGTTGGGTGGTGCGCGGGCTGCGAGCAGCCCGCGTTACCGATGTGCATTAGTAATATTTATCAAGATTTGTAGTTGCAGTTCATAAAAATATATAAAATTCTCATTCAAGTCGAGTAAGTGACAGTTTCTTCTAGTTCAGTACAAGGTGTCGGCAGGGTTACCATGTGCAAGTTGATTTTTTTGATAAAATTTTAGTCGCTGTAAGATCGCACCAAGATTGTTAACGACTTTTGTTAGGGAACCATACCTCTAAGTGCAGTGGTTGACGTGGGCCGTTGCCTCGGAGACCAGCTCGAGATGTGGAAAATACCCCCCATTCGGGACTCGACCTTCGGCCTCGTTAGCGACTCACCTGAGGGACGTTAATTCGTTACACCCCATTCGGAACTCGGCCTTCGGCCTCGTAAGTGACTAACACGGCTCGGCCTACGGCCTCGCGGAGGCCACGCTCGGCCTTCGGCCTCGCGGGCCGAAAGCTCGGCCTTCGGCCTCGCAGGTTTGAAGCTCGGCCTGCGGCCTCGCAACCGTGGCGTTTTATCGCCAGCGCAAATCCCCATCCAGTAAATATTAAGATTTAAAAATTCTCATGCAAGTCGAACAACTGACAGATACTTTTAGTTCCCGTGAGCGGTTGCATTAAAGACCAGCTCGAGATATGGAAAAAAAACTTCCCATTCGGAACTCGGCCTTCGGCCTCGTTAGTGACTCTCCTAAGGAATGTTAATGCGTAACACCCCATTTAGAACTCGGCCTTCGGCCTCGTAAGTAACCAACACGGCTCGGCCTGCGGCCTCGCGGAGGCCACGCTCGGCCTTCGGCCTCGCGGGCCGAAAGCTCGGCCTTCGGCCTCGCCCTCGAAGCTCGGCCTTCGGCCTCGCAGGTTTGAAGCTCGGCCTGCGGCCTCGCAGCCGTGGCGTTGTATCGCCAGCGAAAATCCCCATCCAGTAAAAAAAAAACAAATGACGTCATCCAAATTTTTTTTTTATATTTGGAATCAGGGACCCTCAATCTCCCTAAATACCAAATTTCAGCGAGATCGGAGCAACTTGGATTTTAGTATCCGGGTCGAAGGACCAATTTGCAATTTTTGACAGAAACCTCAAATTTCCCTACAAACCCTCTATAATATTTGTTCGAACCCCCCATACCTACCTATAACGGTTCCGGAGTTGCGATCGTTTTAATTTTGTATGGGAGAACCTCTTTTTTGTTCGGGAGGGTAATTTTTTTTGTATTTTTTAAAAGGATCCCAGGGTTTTAGTCATTTTTAAATTTGACAACTACCCCCCATCGATTATGGTTTCCGAGATCCCTACACCAGTTCCATGATGGAAACCAAAAATGACACTTTTCGGATTTTTCTGGAGGTCACGGGAACCTCCTCTACACTTTTCCCTTACACCACAAACACCCCCCATCGCTCCTTCTAGGAGAACAATTCTGTCAATCAGTGAGTCAGTGAGTCAGTCAATCAGTCAGTGGTAATCGAGGTTTATATATATACTAGGTGTTGGGTGGTGCGCGGGCTGCGAGCAGCCCGCGTTATCGATGTGCATTTGTATTTTTAATTGAAGTTTTAGTTGCAGTTTATAAATTATATAAAACTGTCATACAAGTCGAGTAAGTGACAGTTTCTTCTAGTTCAGTACAAAGTGTGGGCAGTGTTACCATGTGCGAGTTGATTTTTTTGATAAAATTTTAGTCGCTGTAAAATCGCCCCAAGATTGTAATCGAGTTTTGTTAAAGGACCATACCTCTAAGTGCAGTGGTTAACGTGGGCAGTTGCCTCGGAGACCAGCTCGAGAAGTAAAAAAAAACTCCCCATTCGGGACTCGGCCTTCGGCCTCGTTAGTGACTCTCCTAAGGAATGTAAATGCGTAACACCCCATTCGGAACTCGGCCTTCGGCCTCGTAAGTGACTAACATGGCTCGGCCTACGGCCTCGTGGAGGCCACGCTCGGCCTTCGGCCTCGCGGGCCGAAAGCTCGGCCTTCGGCCTCGCCCTGGAAGCTCGGCCTTCGGCCTCGCAGGTTTGAAGCTCGGCCTGCGGCCTCGCAGCCGTGGCGTTGTATCGCCAGCGAAAATCCCCATACAGTAAAAAAAAAAAAAATGACGTCATCCAAAAAATTTTTTTATATTTAAAATCAGGGACCCCCAATCTCCCTAAATACCAAATTTCAGCCAGATCAGACAAACTTGGATTTTGGTATCCGGGTCGAAGGACCAATTTGCAATTTTTGACTAAAAACCCAAATTCTCCTACAAACCCTCTATAATATTTGTTCAAACCCCCCATACCCACCTATAATGGTTCCGGAGCTGCGGTCGTTTTAAATTTGTATGGGAGAACCTCTTTTTTGTTCGGGAGGGTAATTTTTTTTCAACTTTTAAAAAGGATCCCAGGGTTTTAGTCATTTTTAGTTTTGGCACCTACCCCCTATCTATTATAGTTTCCGAGATCCCTACACCAGTTCCACGAAGGAAACCAAAAATGGCACTTTTCGGATTTTTCTAGAGGTCACAGAAACCTTCTCTCCACTTTTTCCCTACATCACAAACACCCCCCATCGCTCCTTCTAGGAGAACAATTATGTCAATCAGTCAGTGAGTCAGTGAGTGAGTCAGTGGTAATCGAGCTTTATATATATAACTAGGTGTTGGGTGGTGCGCGGGCTGCGAGCAGCCCGCGTTATCGATGTGCATTTGTATTTTTAATTGAAGTTTTAGTTGCAGTTTATAAATTATATAAAACTGTCATACAAGTCGAGTAAGTGACAGTTTCTTCTAGTTCAGTACAAAGTGTGGGCAGTGTTACCATGTGCAAGTTGATTTTTTTGATAAAATTTTAGTCGCTGTAAAATCGCCCCAAGATTGTAATCGAGTTTTGTTAATGACCATACCTCTAAGTGCAGTGGTTAACGTGGGCAGTTGCCTCGGAGACCAGCTCGAGAAGTAAAAAAAAACTCCCCATTCGGGACTCGGCCTTCGGCCTCGTTAGTGACTCTCCTAAGGAATGTAAATGCGTAACACCCCATTCGGAACTCGGCCTTCGGCCTCGTAAGTGACTAACATGGCTCGGCCTACGGCCTCGTGGAGGCCACGCTCGGCCTTCGGCCTCGCGGGCCGAAAGCTCGGCCTTCGGCCTCGCCCTGGAAGCTCGGCCTTCGGCCTCGCAGGTTTGAAGCTCGGCCTGCGGCCTCGCAGCCGTGGCGTTGTATCGCCAGCGAAAATCCCCATACAGTAAAAAAAAAAAAAATGACGTCATCCAAAAAATTTTTTTATATTTAAAATCAGGGACCCCCAATCTCCCTAAATACCAAATTTCAGCCAGATCAGACAAACTTGGATTTTGGTATCCGGGTCAAAGGACCAATTTGCAATTTTTGACTAAAAACCCAAATTCTCCTACAAACCCTCTATAATATTTGTTCAAACCCCCCATACCCACCTATAATGGTTCCGGAGCTGCGGTCGTTTTAAATTTGTATGGGAGAACCTCTTTTTTGTTCGGGAGGGTAATTTTTTTTCAACTTTTAAAAAGGATCCCAGGGTTTTAGTCATTTTTAGTTTTGGCACCTACCCCCTATCTATTATAGTTTCCGAGATCCCTACACCAGTTCCACGAAGGAAACCAAAAATGGCACTTTTCGGATTTTTCTGGAGGTCACAGAAACCTTCTCTCCACTTTTTCCCTACATCACAAACACCCCCCATCGCTCCTTCTAGGAGAACAATTATGTCAATCAGTCAGTGAGTCAGTGAGTGAGTCAGTGGTAATCGAGCTTTATATATATAAACTAGGTGTTGGGTGGTGCGCGGGCTGCGAGCAGCCCGCGTTATCGATGTGCATTTGTATTTTTAATTAAAGTTTTAGTTGCAGTTTATAAATTATATAAAACTGTCATACAAGTCGAGTAAGTGACAGTTTCTTCTAGTTCAGTACAAAGTGTGGGCAGTGTTACCATGTGCAAGTTGATTTTTTTGATAAAATTTTAGTCGCTGTAAAATCGCCCTAAGATTGTAATCGAGTTTTGTTAAGGGACCATACCTCTAAGTGCAGTGGTTAACGTGGGCCGTTGCCTCGGAGACCAGCTCGAGAAGTAAAAAAAAAACTCCTCATTTGGGACTCGGCCTTCGGCCTCGTTAGTGACTCTCCTAAGGAATGTAAATGCGTAACACCACATTCGGAACTCGGCCTTCGGCCTCGTAAGTGACTAACATGGCTCGGCCTACGGCCTCGCGGAGGCCACGCTCGGCCTTCGGCCTCGCGGGCCGAAAGCTCGGCCTTCGGCCTCGCCCTGGAAGCTCGCTCGGCCTGCGGCCTCGCAGCCGTGGCGTTGTATCGCCAGCGAAAATCCCCATCCAGTAAAAAAAAAAAAAAATGACGTCATCCAAAAAATTTTTTTATATTTAGAATCAGGGACCCCTAATCTCCCTAAATACTACATTTCAGCCAGATCAGACAAACTTGGATTTTGGTATCCGGGTCGAAGGACCAATTTTTTATTTTTGACAAAAACCCCATATTCCCCTACAAACCCTCTATAATATTTGTTCGAAACCCCCATACCCACCTATAACGGTTTCGGAGCTGCAGTCGTTTTAAATTTGTATGGGAGAACCTCTTTTTTGTTTGGGAGGGTAAATTTTTTTCAACTTTCCAAAAAGGTCCCAGGGTTTTAGCCATTTTTAGTTTTGGCACCTACCCCCCATCTATTATAGTTTCCGAGATCCCTACACCAGTTCCACGAAGGAAACCAAAAATGGCACTTTTCGGATTTTTCTGGAGGTCACAGGAACCTCCTCTCCACTTTTCCCCTACATTACAGACACCCCCCATAGCTCCTTCTAGGAGAACAATTATGTCAATCAGTCAGTGAGTGAGTGAGTCAGTCAGTGGTAATCGAGCTTTATATATATAACTAGGTGTTGGGTGGTGCGCGGGCTGCGAGCAGCCCGCGTTATCGATGTGCATTTGTATATTTTCAAAATTTTAGTTGCAGTTGAAAAAAATATTTAAAAATTCTCATACAAGTCGAGAAAGGGACAGTTTCTTCTAGTTCAGTACAAAGTGTGAGCAGGGTTACCATGTGCAAGTTGATTTTTTCGATAAAATTTTAGTCGATGTAAAATCGCCCCAAGATTGTAATCGAGTTTTGTTGAGGGACCATACCTCTAAGTGCAGTGGTTAACGTGGGCCGTTGCCTCGGAGACCAGCTCGAGATGTAAAAAAAGCTCCCCATTCGGGACTCGGCCTTCGGCCTCGTTAGTGACTCTCCTAAGGAATGTAAACGCGTAACACCCCATTCGTAAGTGACTAACACGGCTCGGCCTACGGCCTCGCGGAGGCCACGCTCGGCCTTCGGCCTCGCGGGCCGAAAGCTCGGCCTTCGGCCTCGCAACCGTGGCGTTGTATCGCCAGCGAAAATCCCCATCCAGTAAATAAAAAGATTAAAAAATTCTCATGCAAGTCGAACAACTGACAGATACTTTTAGTTCCCGTGAGCGGTTGCATCAAAGACCAGCTCAAGATGTGGGAAAAACCCCCCATTCGGGACTCGGCCTTCGGCCTCGTTAGTGACTCTCCTAAGGAATGTAAATGCGTAACACCCCATTCGGAACTCGGCCTACGGCCTCGTAAGTGACTAACACGGCTCGGCCTGCGGCCTCGCGGAGGCCACGCTCGGCCTGCGGCCTCGCGGAGGCCACGCTCGGCCTTCGGCCTCGCGGGCCGAAAGCTCGGCCTTCGGCCTCGCCCTCGAAGCTCGGCCTTCGGCCTCGCAGGTTTGAAGCTCGGCCTGCGGCCTCGCAAATAAGAAGTGGTTTCGCCATCAAATATCCCAATCCAGTAAAAAAAAACAAATGACGTCATCCAAAATTTTTTTTCATATTTGGAATCAGAGACCCCTAATCTCCCTAAATACTAAATTTCAACCAGATCGGAGCAACTTAGATTTTGGTATCCGGGTCGAAGGACCAATTTTCAATTTTCGACTAAAACCTCAAATTCTCCTACAAACCCTCTATAACATTTGTTTAAACCCCCCATACCTACCTATAACGGTTCCGGAGTTGCGATCGTTTTAATTTTGTATGGGAGAACCTCTTTTTTGTTCGGGAGGGTAATTTTTTTTAAAGTTTTTAAAAGGATCCCAGGGTTTTAGTCATTTTTAGTTTTGACACCAACCCCCCATCGATTATAGTTTCCGAGATCCCTACACCAGTTCCATGATGGAAACCGAAAATGACACTTTTCGGATTTTTCTGGAGGTCACGGGAACCTCCTCTACACTTTTCCCCTACACCACAAACACCCCCCATCGCTCCTTCTAGGAGAACAATTCTGTCAATCAGTGAGTCAGTGAGTCAGTCAATCAGTCAGTGGTAATCGAGCTTTATATATATATAACTAGGTGTTGGGTGGTGCGCGGGCTGCGAGCAGCCCGCGTTATCGATGTGCATTTGTATTTTTATTTAAGGTTTTAGTTGCAGTTTATAAAAATATATAAAATTCTCATACATGTCGAGTAAGTGACAGTTTCTTCTAGTCCAGTACAAAGTGTGAGCAGGGTTACCATGTGCAAGTTGATTTTTTTGATAAAATTTTAGTCGCTGTAAAATCGCACCAAGATTGTAAACGACTTTTGTTAAGGGACCATACCTCTAAGTGCAGTGGTTAACGTGGGCAGTTGCCTCGGAGACCAGCTCGAGAAGTAAAAAAAACTCCCCATTCGGGACTCGGCCTTCGGCCTCGTTAGTGACTCTCCTAAGGAATGTAAATGCGTAACACCCCATTCGGAACTCGGCCTTCGGCCTCGTAAGTGACTAACATGGCTCGGCCTACGGCCTCGCGGAGGCCACGCTCGGCCTTCGGCCTCGCGGGCCGAAAGCTCGGCCTTCGGCCTCGCCCTGGAAGCTCGGCCTTCGGCCTCGCAGGTTTGAAGCTCGGCCTGCGGCCTCGCAGCCGTGGCGTTGTATCGCCAGCGAAAATCCCCATCCAGTAAAAAAAAAAAAATGACGTCATCCAAAAAATTTTTTTATATTTAAAATCAGTGACCCCCAATCTCCCTTAATACCAAATTTCAGCCAGATCAGACAAACTTGGATTTTGGTATCCGGGTCAAAGGACCAATTTGCAATTTTTGACTAAAAACCCAAATTCTCCTACAAACCCTCTATAATATTTGTTCGAACCCCCCATACCCACCTATAACGGTTCCGGAGCTGCGGTCGTTTTAAATTTGTATGGGAGAACCTCTTTTTTGTTCGGGAGGGTAATTTTTTTTCAACTTTCCAAAAGGGTCCCAGGGTTTTAGTCATTTTTAGTTTTGGCACTTACCCCCTAACTATTATAGTTTCCGAGATCCTTACACCAGTTCCATTAAGGAAACCAAAAACGACACTTTTCGGATTTTTCTGGAGGTCACGGGAACCTCCTCTACACTTTTCCCCTACATCACAAACACCCCCCATAGCTCCTTCTAGGAGAACAATTCTGTCAATCAGTGAGTCAGTGAGTGAGTCAGTGAGTGGTAATCGAGCTTTATATATATAACTAGTATTTCGGGTGGTGCGCGGGCTGCGAGCAGCCCGCGTTATCGATGTCCATAAGTAATTTTTATCAAAAATGTCATTGCAGTTGAAAAAATATATAAAAATCTCATACAAGTCGAGTAAGTGACAGTTTCTTCTAGTTCAGTACAAAGTGTGGGCAGGGTTACCATGTGCAAGTTGATTTTTTTGATAAAATTTTAGTCGCTGTGAAATCGCACCAAGATTGTAAACGACTTTTGTTAAGGGACCATACCTCTAAGTGCAGTGGTTAACGTGGGCAGTTGCCTCGGAGACCAGCTCGAGATGTGGAAAAAAAACTCCCCATTCGGGACTCGGCCTTCGGCCTCGTTAGTGACTCTCCTAAGGAATGTAAATGCGTAACACCCCATTCGGAACTCGGCCTACGGCCTCGCGGAGGCCACGCTCGGCCTTCGGCCTCGCGGGCCGAAAGCTCGGCCTTCGGCCTCGCAGGTATGAAGCTCGGCCTGCGGCCTCGCAACTGTGGCGTTATATCGCCAGCGAAAATCCCCATCCATTAAATAAAAAGATTTAAAAATTTTCATGCAAGTCGAACAACTGACAGATACTTTTAGTTCCCGTGAGCGGTTGCATCAAAGACCAGCTCGAGATGTAGAAAAAAACTCCCCATTCGGGACTCGGCCTTCGGCCTCGTTAGTGACTCTCCTAAGGAATGTAAATGCGTAACACCCCATTCGGAACTCGGCCTTCGGCCTCGTAAGTGACTAACACGGCTCGGCCTGCGGCCTCGCGGAGGCCACGCTCGGCCTTCGGCCTCGCGGGCCGAAAGCTCGGCCTTCAGCCTCGCCCTCGAAGCTCGGCCTTCGGCCTCGCAGGTTTGAAGCTCGGCCTGCGGCCTCGCAGCCGTGGCGTTGTATCGCCAGCGAAAATCCCCATCCAGTAAAAAAAAAACAAATGACGTCATCCAAAAAATTTTTTCATATTTGGAATCAGGGACCCCCAATCTCCCTAAATACCAAATTTCAGCCAGATCGGAGCAACTTGGATTTTGGTATCCGGGTCGAAGGACCAATTTTCAATTTTCGACTAAAACTCCAAATTCTCCTACAAACCTTCTATAACATTTGTTCAAACCCCCCATACCCACCTATAACGGTTCGGGAGCTGCGGTCGTTTTAAATTTGTATGGGAGAACCTCTTTTTTGTTCGGAAGGGTAATTTTTTTTCAACTTTCCAAAAAGGTCCCAGGGTTTTAGTCATTTTTAGTTTTGACACCTACCCCCCATCGATTATGGTTTCCGAGATCCGTACACCAGTTCCATCAAGGAAACCAAAAATGACACTTTTCGGATTTTTCTGGTGGTCATAGGAACCTCTTCTACACTTTTTTTCTACATCACAAACACCCCCCATCGCTCCTTCTAGGAGAACAATTCTGTCAATCAGTGAGTCAGTGAGTCAGTCAATCAGTCAGTGGTAATCGAGGTTTATATATATATAATATAATAACTAGTATTTCGGGTGGTGCGCGGGCTGCGAGCAGCCCGCGTTATCGATGTGCATTAGTAATATTTGTCAAACTGGTAATTGCAGTTAAAAAAAAATATATAAAATTCTCATACAAGTCGAGTAAGTGACAGTTTCTTCTAGTTCAGTACAAAGTGTCGGCAGGGTTACCATGTGCAAGTTGATTTTTTTGATAAAATTTTAGTCGCTTCAAAATCGCACCAAGATTGTAAACGACTTTTGTTAAGGGACCATACCTCTAAGTGCAGTGGTTAACGTGGGCAGTTGCCTCGGAGACCAGCTCGAGATGTGGAAAAAAACTCCCCATTCGGGACTCGGCCTTCGGCCTCGTTAGTGACTCCCATAAGGTGTGTTGATGCGTTACACCACCACCACCACCACCACCAAGATTGTAAACGACTTTTGTTAAGGGACCATACCTCTAAGTGCAGTGGTTAACGTGGGCAGTTGCCTCGGAGACCAGCTCGAGATGTAAAAAAACCCCCCCATTCGGGACTCGGCCTTCGGCCTCAATAGCGACTCACCTGAGGGACGTTAATTCGTTACACCCCATTCGGAACTCGGCCTTCGGCCTCGTAAGTGACTAACACGCCTCGGCCTACGGCCTCGCGGAGGCCACGCTCGGCCTTCGGCCTCGCGGGCCGAAAGCTCGGCCTTCGGCCTCGCAGGTTTGAAGCTCGGCCTGCGGCCTCGCAACCGTGGCGTTGTATCGCCAGCAAAAATCCCCATCCAGTAAATAAAAATATTTAAAAATTCTTATGCAAGTCGAACAACTGACAGATACTTTTAATTCCCGTGAGCGGTTGCATCAAAGACCAGCTCGAGATGTAGTAAAAACTCCCCATTCTGAACTCGGCCTTCGGCCTCGTTAGTGACTCTCCTAAGGAATGTAAATGCGTAACACCCCATTCGGAACTCGGCCTTCGGCCTCGTAAGTGACTAACACGGCTCGGCCTACGGCCTCGCGGAGGCCACGCTCGGCCTTCGGCCTCGCGGGCCGAAAGCTCGGCCTTCGGCCTCGCCCTCGAAGCTCGGCCTTCGGCCTCGCAGGTTTGAAGCTCGGCCTGCGGCCTCGCAGCCGTGGCGTTGTATCGCCAGCAAAAATCCCCATCCAGTAAAAAAAAAAAACAAATGACGTCATCCAAAATTTTTTTTTTTATTTGGAATCAGGGACCCTCAATCTCCCTAAATACCAAATTTCAGCGAGATCGGAGCAACTTGGATTTTGGTATCCGGGTCGAAGGACCAATTTGCAATTTTTGACAGAAAATTCAAATTCCCCTATAAACCCTCTATAATATTTGTTCGAACCCCCCATACCTACCTATAACGGTTCCGGAGTTGCGATCGTTTTAATTTTGTATGGGAGAACCTCTTTTTTGTTCGGGAGGGTAATTTTTTTTCAACTTTTTAAAAGGATCCCAGGGTTTTAGTCATTTTTAGTTTTGTTACCAACCCCCCATCGATTATAGTTTTCGAGATCCCTACACCAGTTCCATGATGGAAACCAAAAATGACACTTTTCGGATTTTTCTGGAGGTCACGGAAACCTCCTCTACACTTTTCCCATACACCACAAACACCCCCCATCGCTCCTTCTAGGAGAACAATTCTGTCAATCAGTGAGTCAGTCAGTCAGTGAGTGAATCAGTGGTAATCGAGCTTTATATATATACTAGGTGTTGGGTGGTGCGCGGGCTGCGAGCAGCCCGCGTTATCGATGTGCATTTGTATTTTTAATTGAAGTTTTAGTTGCAGTTTATAAATTATATAAAACTGTCATACAAGTCGAGTAAGTGACAGTTTCTTCTAGTTCAGTACAAAGTGTGAGCAGGGTTACCATGTGCAAGTTGATTTTTTCGATAAAATTTTAGTCGATGTAAAATCGCCCTAAGATTGTAATCGAGTTTTGTTAAGGGACCATACCTCTAAGTGCAGTGGTTAACGTGGGCCGTTGCCTCGGAGACCAGCTCGAGAAGTAAAAAAAAAACTCCCCATTTGGGACTCGGCCTTCGGCCTCGTTAGTGACTCTCCTAAGGAATGTAAATGCGTAACACCACATTCGGAACTCGGCCTTCGGCCTCGTAAGTGACTAACACGGCTCGGCCTACGGCCTCGCGGAGGCCACGCTCGGCCTTCGGCCTCGCGGGCCGAAAGCTCGGCCTTCGGCCTCGCCCTGGAAGCTCGGCCTTCGGCTTCGCAGGTTTGATGCTCGGCCTGCGGCCTCGCAGCCGTGGCGTTGTATCGCCAGCGAAAATCCCCATCCAGTAAAAAAAAAAAAAATGACGTCATCCAAAAAATTTTTTTATATTTAGAATCAGGGACCCCCAATCTCCCTAAATACTACATTTCAGCCAGATCAGACAAACTTGGATTTTGGTATCCGGGTCGAAGGACCAATTTGCAATTTTTGACTAAAACCCCAAATTCTCCTACAAACCTTCTATAATATTTGTTTGAACCCCCCATACCCACCTATAACGGTTTCGGAGCTGCAGTCGTTTTAAATTTGTATGGGAGAACCTCTTTTTTGTTCGGGAGGGTAATTTTTTTTCAACTTTTTTAAAGGATCTCAGGGTTTTAGTCATTTTTAGTTTTTGCACCTACCCCCTATCGATTATAGTTTTCGAGATCCCTACACCAGTTCCATCAAGGAAACCAAAAATGACACTTTTCGGATTTTTCTGGAGGTCACAAAATCCTCCTCTACACTTTTTCCCTACATCACAAACACCCCCCATCGCTCCTTCTAGGAGAACAATTATGTCAATCAGTCAGTGAGTCAGTGAGTGAGTCAGTGGTAATCGAGCTTTATATATATAACTAGTATTTCGGGTGGTGCGCGGGCTGCGAGCAGCCCGCGTTATCGATGTGCATTTGTATTTTTAATTAAAGTTTTAGTTGCAGTTGGTAAAAATATATAAAATTCTCATACATGTCGAGTAAGTGACAGTTTCTTCTAGTTCAGTACAAAGTGTGAGCAGGGTTACCATGTGCAAGTTGATTTTTTTGATAAAATTTTAGTCGCTGTAAAATCGCACCAAGATTGTAAACGACTTTTGTTAAGGGAACATACCTCTAAGTGCAGTGGTTAACGTGGGCAGTTGCCTCGGAGACCAGCTCGAAATGTGGAAAGAAAACTCCCCATTCGGGACTCGGCCTTCGGCCTCGTTAGTGACTCTCCTAAGGAATGTAAATGCGTAACACCCCATTCGTAAGTGACTAACACGGCTCGGCCTACGGCCTCGCGGAGGCCACGCTCGGCCTTCGGCCTCGCGGGCCGAAAGCTCGGCCTTCGGCCTCGCAGGTTTGAAGCTCGGCCTGCGGCCTCGCAACTGTGGCGTTATATCGCCAGCGAAAATCCCCAACCAGTAAATAAAAAGATTTAAAAATTTTTATGCAAGTCGAACAACTGACAGATACTTTTAGTTCCCGTGAGCGGTTGCATCAAAGACCAGCTCGAGATGTAGAAAAAAACTCCCCATTCGGGACTCGGCCTTCGGCCTCGTTAGTGACTTTCCTAAGGAATGTAAATGCGTAACACCCCATTCGGAACTCGGCCTTCGGAATCGTAAGTGACTAACACGGCTCGGCCTGCGGCCTCGCGGAGGCCACGCTCGGCCTTCGGCCTCGCGGGCCGAAAGCTCGGCCTTCGGCCTCGCCCTCGAAGCTCGGCCTTCGGCCTCGCGGATTTGAAGCTCGGCCTGCGGCCTCGCAAATAAGAAGTGGTTTCGCCATCAAAAATCCCCATCCAGTAAAAAAAAAAGAAATGACGTCATCAAAAAATTTTTTTCATATTTGGAATCAGGGATCCCCAATCTCCCTAAATACCAAATTTTAGCCAGATCGGAGCAACTTGGATTTTGGTATCCGGGTCGAAGGACCAATTTTCAATTTTCGACTAAAACCCCAAATTCTCCTACAAACCCTCTATAACATTTGTTCAAACCCCCCATACCCACCTATAACGGTTCGGGAGCTGCGGTCTTTTTAAATTTGTATGGGAGAACCTCTTTTTTGTTTGGGAGGGTAATTTTTTTTCATCTTTCCAAAAGGGTCCCAGGGTTTTAGTCATTTTTAGTTTTGACACCTACCCCCCATCGATTATGGTTTCCGAGATCCGTACACCAGTTCCATCAAGGAAACCAAAAATGACACTTTTCGGATTTTTCTGGAGGTCACAGAAACCTCCTCTACACTTTTCCCCTACACCACAAACACCCCCCATCGCTCCTTCTAGGAGAACAATTCTGTCAGTGAGTCAGTGAGTCAGTGGTAATCGAGCTTTATATAATATAACTAGGTGTTGGGTGGTGCGCGGGCTGCGAGCAGCCCGCGTTATCGATGTGCATTAGTAATATTTATCAAGATTCTTAGTTGCAGTTTATAAAAATATATAAAATTCTCATACAAGTCGAGTAAGTGACAGTTTCTTCTAGTTCAGTACAAAGTGTCGGCAGGGTTACCATGTGCAAGTTGATTTTATTGATAAAATTTTAGTCGCTGTAAGATCGCACCAAGATTGTAAACAACCTTTGTTAAGGAACCATACCTCTAAGTGCAGTGGTTGACGTGGGCCGTTGCCTCGGAGACCAGCTCGAGATGTGGAAAAAACCCCCCATTCGGGACTCGGCCTTCGGCCTCGTTAGCGACTCACCTGAGGGACGTTAATTCGTTACACCCCATTCGGAACTCGGCCTTCGGCCTCGTAAGTGACTAACACGGCTCGGCCTACGGCCTCGCGGAGGCCACGCTCGGCCTTCGGCCTCGCGGGCCGAAAGCTCGGCCTTCGGCCTCGCAGGTTTGAAGCTCGGCCTGCGGCCTCGCAGCCGTGGCGTTGTATCGCCAGCGAAAATCCCCATCCAGTAAAAAAAAAAAAAAATGACGTCATCCAAAAATTTTTTTTATATTTAGAATCAGGGACCCCCAATCTCCCTAAATACCAAATTTCAGCCAGATCAGACAAACTTGGATTTTGGTATCCGGGTCGAAGGACCAATTTGCAATTTTTGACTAAAACTTCAAATTCTCCTACAAACTCTCTATAATATTTGTTTGAACCCCCCATACCCACCTATAACGGTTCCGGAGCTGCGGTCGTTTTAAATTTGTATGGGAGAACCTCTTTTTTGTTAGGGAGGGTAATTTTTTTTCAACTTTCCAAAAGGGTCCCAGGGTTTTAGTCATTTTTAGTTCTGACACATACCCCCTATCGATTATAGTTTCCGAGATCCCTACACCAGTTCCATCAAGGAAACCAAAAATGGCACTTTTCGGATTTTTCTGGAGGTCACGGGAACTTCCTCTACACTTTTCCCCTACACCACAAACACCCCCCATAGCTCCTTCTAGGAGAACAATTCTGTCAATCAGTGAGTGAGTGAGTGAGTGAGTGAATCAGTGGTAATCGAGCTTTATATATATAAATAACTAGTATTTCGGGTGGTGCGCGGGCTGCGAGCAGCCCGCGTTATCGATGTGCATTCGTAATTTTTATCAAACTGTTAATTGCAGTTAAAAAAATAGATATAAAATTCTTATACAAGTCGAGTAAGTGACAGTTTCTTCTAGTTCAGTACAAAGTGTGAGCAGGGTTACCATGTGCAAGTCGATTTTTTGATAAAACTTTAGTTGCTGTAAAATCGCACCAAGATTGTAAACGACTTTTGTTAAGGGACCATACCTCTAAGTGCAGTGGTTAACGTGGGCAGTTGCCTCGGAGACCAGCTCGAGATGTGGAATAAACTCCCCATTCGGGACTCGGCCTTCGGCCTCGTTAGTGACTCTCCTAAGGAATGTAAACGCGTAACACCCCATTCGTAAGTGACTAACACGGCTCGGCCTACGGCCTCGCGGAGGCCAGGCTCGGCCTTCGGCCTCGCGGGCCAAAAGCTCGGCCTTCGGCCTCGCAGGTTTGAAGCTCGGCCTGCGGCCTCGCAACCGTGACGTTGTATCGCCAGCGAAAATCCCCATCCAGTAAATAAAAAGATTTAAAAATTCTCATGCAAGTCGAACAACTGACAGATACTTTTAGTTCCCGTGTGCGGTTGCATCAAAGACCAGCTCGAGATGTGGAAAAAAACTCCCCATTCGGGACTCGGCCTTCGGCCTCGTTAGTGACTCCTAAGGAATGTAAATGCGTAACACCCCATTCGGAACTCGGCCTTCGGCCTCGTAAGTGACTAACACGGCTCGGCCTGCGGCCTCGCGGAGGCCACGCTCGGCCTTCGGCCTCGCCCTCGAAGCTCGGCCTTCGGCCTCGCAGGTTTGAAGCTCGGCCTGTAAATAAGAAGTGGTTTCGCCATCAAAAATCCCCATCCAGTAAAAAAAAAACAAATGACGTCATCCAAAAAATTTTTTCATATTTGGAATCAGGGACCCCCAATCTCCCTAAATACCAAATTTCAGCCAGATCGGAGCAACTTGGATTATGGTATCCGGGTCGAAGGACCAATTTTCAATTTTCGACTAAAACCCCAAATTTTCCTACAAACCCTCTATAACATTTGTTCAAACCCCCCATACCCACCTATAACGGTTTCGGAGTTGCGGTCGTTTTAAATTTGTATAGGAGAACCTCTTTTTTGTTCGGGAGGGTAATTTTTTTTCAACTCTCCAAAAAGGTCCCAGGGTTTTAGTCATTTTTAGTTTTGACACCTACCCCCCATTGATTATGGTTTCCGAGATCCGTACACCAGTTCCATCAAGGAAACCAAAAATGACACTTTTCGGATTTTTCTGGTGGTCATAGGAACCTCCTCTACACTTTTTCCCTACATTACAAACACCCCCCATCGCTCCTTCTGGGAGAACAATGATGTCAATGAGTGAGTCAGTCAGTCAGTGAGTCAGTGGTAATCGAGCTTTATATAATATAATAACTAGTATTTCGGGTAGTGCGCGGGCTGCGAGCAGCCCGCGTTATCGATGTGCATTAGTATTTATATCAAGATTGTAATTGCAGTTGAAAAAAAAATATAAAAATCTCATACAAGTCGAGTAAGTGACAGTTTCTTCTAGTTCAGTTTAAAAAGTGAGCAGGGTTACCATGTGCAAGTTGATTTTTTTGATAAAATTTTAGTTGCTGTAAAATCGCACCAAGATTGTAAACGACTTTTGTTAAGGGACCATACCTCTAAGTGCAGTGGTTAACGTGGGCAGTTGCCTCGGAGACCAGCTCGATATGTGAAAATACTCGTTATCCGGAACTCGGCCTTCGGCCTCGTTAGTGACTCCCATATGGTACGTTGAAGCGTTACACCTCATTCGAGCTCGGCCTTCGGCCTCGCAGATTTGAAGCTCGGCCTTCGGCCTCGCAGGTTTGAAGCTCGGCCTTCGGCCTCGCGGTGGTAAAGACGGCTTCTTCAAGTTCAGTTCTAAATGAGAACAGAGTTACCATATGCAAGTTTATTATTTTCATTAAAATTTTAGTCGTGGTAAAATCGCACAAAGAATTTAAGCGACTTTTGTTTAGGGACCCTACCTCTAATTGTAGTAAATAACGTGGGCAGTTCCATTGGAGACCAGCTCGAGATGTGGAAAAAACTCCCCATCCGGGACTCGGCCTTCGGCCTCGTTAGCGACTTCCATAGGATGCGTTAATGAGGTACACCCCATTCGGAACTCGGCCTTCGGCCTCGTAAGTTACTAACACGGCTCGGCCTACGGCCTCGCGGAGGCCACGCTCGGCCTTCGGCCTCGCGGGCCGAAAGCTCGGCCTCCGGCCTCGCAGGTTTGAAGCTCGGCCTTCGGCCTCGCGGTGTTTAAGGCTCGGCCTGCGGCCTCGCAAGTTACAAAGGGAATGTTTTTAAGCTGTTCCCAATGACGGCCAGCTCGGCCTTCGGCCTCGCAGGCCTACAGCTCGGCCTCCGGCCTCGCCAGGGTGGAGCTCGGCCTTCGGCCTCGCCTCCACAGCTCAGCCTGCGGCCTCGCTCGATTGCAGCTCGGCCTACGGCCTCGCAAAGGGAATGTGGTTTCGCCACCAAAATTCCGCATCCCGTAAAAAAAAAACTAATGACGTTATCAAAAACTTTTTTCATATTTCGAATCAGGGACCCCAAATCTCCCTAAATACTTAATTTTAGCCAGATCGGAGCAACTTGAATTTTGGTATCCGGTTCGAAGGACTAATTTGCAATTTTTGACAAAATCCCCAAATTTCCCTACAAACCCTCTATGACATTTGTTTGAACCCCTCATACTTATCTATAATGGTTTAGGAGTTGCGATCGTTTTAAATTTGTATGGGAGAACCTCTTTTTTGTTCGGGAGGGTAATTTTTTTTCATTTTTCCAAAAGGGTCCCAGGGTTTTAGTCATTTTTAGTTTTGACACCAACCCCCCATCGATTATGGTTTTCGAGATCCCTACACCAGTTCCATCAAGGAAACCAAAAATGACACTTTTCGGATTTTTCCCTAAGTCACGTGGGCACTCTCTATCCAGTAAACTATATAATTCTAACCTAAAAACACTCTTTCTGGGAGAACAATGATGTCAGTCAGTCAGTCAATCAGTGGTAGAGCAGCTTTATATATTATTATTATATATTATAACTAGGTGTTGGGTGGTGCGCGGGCTGCGAGCAACCCGCGTTATCGATGTGCATTAGTAATATTTATCAAGATTTGTAGTTGCAGTTTTTAAAAATATATATAAAATTCTCATTCAAGTCGAGTGAGTGACAGTTTCTTCTAGTTCAGTACAAGGTGTCGGCAGGGTTACCATGTGCAAGTTGATTTTTTTGATAAAATTTTAGTCACTGTAAGATCGCACCAAGATTGTTAACGACTTTTGTTAAGGAACCATACCTCTAAGTGCAGTGGTTGACGTAGGCCGTTGCCTCGGAGACCAGCTCGAGATGTGGAAAAAACCCCATATTCGGGACTCGGCCTTCGGCCTCGTTAGCGACTCACCTGAGGGACGTTAATTCGTTACACCCCATTCGGAACTCGGCCTTTGGCCTCGTAAGTGACTAACACGGCTCGGCCTACGGCCTCGCGGAGGCCACGCTCGGCCTTCGGCCTCGCGGGCCGAAAGCTCGGCCTGCGGCCTCGCAGGTTTGAAGCTCGGCCTGCGGCCTCGCAACCGTGGCGTTGTATCGCCAGCGAAAATCCCCATCCAGTAAATAAAAAGATTTAAAAATTCTCATGCAAGTCGAACAACTGACAGATACTTTTAGTTCCCGTGAGCGGTTGCATCAAAGACCAGCTCGAGATGTGGAAAAAAAACTCCCCATTCAGGACTCGGCCTTCGGCCTCGTAAGTGACTCTCCTAAGGAATGTAAATGCGTAACACCCCATTCGGAACTCGGCCTTCGGCCTCGTAAGTGACTAACATGGCTCGGCCTACGGCCTCGTGGAGGCCACGCTCGGCCTTCGGCCTCGCGGGCCGAAAGCTCGGCCTTCGGCCTCGCCCTGGAAGCTCGGCCTTCGGCCTCGCAGGTTTGAAGCTCGGCCTGCGGCCTCGCAGCCGTGGCGTTGTATCGCCAGCGAAAATCCCCATACAGTAAAAAAAAAAAAAATGACGTCATCCAAAAAATTTTTTTATATTTAAAATCAGGGATCCCCAATCTCCCTAAATACCAAATTTCAGCCAGATCAGACAAACTTGGATTTTGGTATCCGGGTCGAAGGACCAATTTGCAATTTTTGACTAAAAACCCAAATTCTCCTACAAACCCTCTATAATATTTGTTCAAACCCCCCATACCCACCTATAATAATTCCGGAGCTGCGGTCGTTTTAAATTTGTATGGGAGAACCTCTTTTTTGTTCGGGAGGGTAATTTTTTTTCAACTTTTAAAAAGGATCCCAGGGTTTTAGTCATTTTTAGTTTTGGCACCTACCCCCTATCTATTATAGTTTCCGAGATCCCTACACCAGTTCCACGAAGGAAACCAAAAATGGCACTTTTCGGATTTTTCTGGAGGTCACAGAAACCTTCTCTCCACTTTTTCCCTACATCACAAACACCCCCCATCGCTCCTTCTAGGAGAACAATTATGTCAATCAGTCAGTGAGTCAGTGAGTGAGTCAGTGGTAATCGAGCTTTATATATATAAACTAGTATTTCGGGTGGTGCGCGGGCTGCGAGCAGCCCGCGTTATCGATGTGCATTTGTATTTTTAATTAAAGTTTTAGTTGCAGTTTATAAAAATATATAAAATTCTCATACATGTCGAGTAAGTGACAGTTTCTTCTAGTTCAGTACAAAGTGTAAGCAGGGTTACCATGTGCAAGTTATTTTTTTTGATAAAATTTTAGTCGCTGTAAAATCGCACCAAGATTGTAAACGACTTTTGTTAAGGGACCATACCTCTAAGTGCAGTGGTTAACGTGGGCAGTTGCCTCGGAGACCAGCTCGAGATGTGGAAAGAAAACTCCCCATTCGGGACTCGGCCTTCGGCCTCGTTAGTGACTCTCCTAAGGAATGTAAACGCGTAACACCCCATTCGTAAGTGACTAACACGGCTCGGCCTACGGCCTCGCGGAGGCCACGCTCGGCCTTCGGCCTCGCGGGCCGAAAGCTCGGCCTTCGGCCTCGCAGGTTTGAAGCTCGGCCTGCGGCCTCGCAACTGTGGCGTTATATCGCCAGCGAAAATCCCCATCCAGTAAATAAAAAGATTTTAAAATTTTCATGCAAGTCGAACAACTGACAGATACTTTTAGTTCCCGTGAGCGGTTGCATCAAAGACCAGCTCGAAATGTGAAAAAAAAACTCCCCATTCGGGACTCGGCCTTCGGCCTCGTTAGTGACTCTCCTAAGGAATGTAAATGCGTAACACCCCATTCGGAACTCGGCCTTCGGCCTCGTAAGTGACTAACACGGCTCGGCCTACGGCCTCGCGGAGGCCACGCTCGGCCTTCGGCCTCGCGGGCCGAAAGCTCGGCCTTCGGCCTCGCGGGTTTGAAGCTCGGCCTGCGGCCTCGCAGCCGTGGCGTTGTATCGCCAGCGAAAATCCCCATCCAGTAAAAAAAAAACAAATGACGTCATCCAAAAATTTTTTTTATATTTGGAATCAGGGACTCCCAATCTCCCTAAATACAAAATTTCAGCTAGATCAGACAAACTTGGATTTTGGTATCCGGGTCGAAGGACCAATTTTCAATTTTTGACAGAAACCTCGAATTCCCCTACAAACCCTCTATAACATTTAGTCAAGCCCCCCATACCCACCTATAACGGTTCCGGAGTTGCGGTCGTTTTAAATTTGTATGGGAGAACCTCTTTTTTGTTTGGGAGGGTAATTTTTTTTCCACTTTCCAAAAGGGTCCCAGGGTTTTAGTCATTTTTAGTTTTGGCACCTACCCCCCATCGATTATGGTTTCCGAGATCCGTACACCAGTTCCATCAAGGAAACCAAAAATGACACTTTTCGGATTTTTCTGGTGGTCATGGAAACCTCCTCTACACTTTAAAGTGAGAACAGAGTTACCATATGCAAGTTTATTTTTTTCATTAAAATTTTAGTCGGGGTAAAATCGCACAAAGAATTTAAACGACTTTTGTTAAGGGACCCTACCTCTAATTGTAGTAAATAACGTAGGCAGTTGCATTGGAGACCAGCTCGAGATGTGGAAAAAACTCTCCATCCGGGACTCGGCCTTCGGCCTCGTTAGCGACTTCCATAGGATGCGTTAATGAGGTACACCCCATTCGGAACTCGGCCTTCGGCCTCGTAAGTTACTAACACGGCTCGGCCTACGGCCTCGCGGAGGCCACGCTCGGCCTTCGGCCTCGCGGGCCGAAAGCTCGGCCTCCGGCCTCGCAGGTTTGAAGCTCGGCCTTCGGCCTCGCGGTGTTTAAGGCTCGGCCTGCGGCCTCGCAAGTTACAAAGGGAATGTTTTTAAGCTGTTCCCAATGACGGCCAGCTCGGCCTTCGGCCTCGCAGGCCTACAGCTCGGCCTCCGGCCTCGCTAGGGTGGAGCTCGGCCTTCGGCCTCGCCTCCACAGCTCGGCCTGCGGCCTCGCTCGATTGCAGCTCGGCCTACGGCCTCGCAAAGAGAATGTGGTTTCGCCACCAAAAATCCGCATCCAGTAAAAAAAAAAAAATGACGTCATCAAAAAACTTTTTTCATATTTCGAATCAGGGACCCCAAATCTCCCTAAATACCAAATTTCAGCCGGATCGAAGTAACTTGGATTTTTGTATCCGGTTCGAAGGACCAATTTGCAATTTTTGACAAAATCCCCAAATTTCCCTACAAACCCTCTATTACATTTGTTTGAACCCTCCATACCTATCTATAACGGTTTAGGAGTTGCGATCGTTTTAATTTTGTATGGGAGAACCTCTTTTTTGTTAGGGAGGGTAATTTTTTTTGATCTTTCCAAAAGAATCCCAGAGTTTTAGTCATTTTTAGTTTTGACACCTACCCCCCATCGCTTATGGTTTCTGAGATCCGTTCACCAGTTTCATCAAGGAAACCAAAAATGACACTTTTCGGATTTTTCTGGGGGTCACCTGGGCACTCTCTATACAGTCCACACCATAATTTCAACCCAAAAATACTCCTTCTAGGAGAACAATGATGTCAGTGAGTGAATCAATCAGTGGTAGTTCAGCTTTATATATTATACTAGTATTCGGGTGGCGCGCGGGCTGCGAGCAGCCCGCGTTATCGATGTGCATGAGTATTATTAACAAAAATGTCATTGCAGTTAAAAAAATTATATAAAATTCTCATACAAGTCGAGTAAGTGACAGTTTCTTCTAGTTCAGTACAAAGTGTGAGCAGGGTTACCATGTGCAAGTTGATTTTTTTGATAAAATTTTAGTCGCTGTAATATCGCACCAAGGTTGTAAACGACTTTTGTTAAGGGACCATACCTCTAAGTGCAGTGGTTATCGTGGGCAGTTGCCTCGGAGACCAGCTCGAGGTGTGAAAAAAACTCCTCATTCGGGACTCGGCCTTCGGCCTCGTTAGTGACTCTCCTAAGGAATGTAAACGCGTAACACCCAATTCGTAAGTAACTAACACGGCTCGGCCTACGGCCTCGCGGAGGCCACGCTCGGCCTTCGGCTTCGCGGGCCGAAAGCTCGGCCTTCGGCCTCGCAGGTTTGAAGCTCGGCCTGCGGCCTCGCAACCGTGGCGTTGTATCGCCAGCGAAAATCCCCATCCAGTAAATAAAATAGATTTAAAAATTCTCATGCAAGTCGAACAACTGACAGATACTTTTAGTTCCCGTGAGCGGTTGCATCAAAGACCAGCTCGAGATGTGGAAAAAACTCCCCATCCGGGACTCGGCCTTCGGCCTCGTTAGCGACTTCCATAGGATGCGTTAATGAGGTACACCCCATTCGGAACTCGGCCTTCGGCCTCGTAAGTTACTAACACGGCTCGGCCTGCGGCCTCGCGGAGGCCACGCTCGGCCTTCGGCCTCGCGGGCCGAAAGCTCGGCCTCCGGCCTCGCAGGTTTGAAGCTCGGCCTTCGGCCTCGCGGTGTTTAAGGCTCGGCCTGCGGCCTCGCAAGTTACAAAGGGAATGTTTTTAAGCTGTTCCCAATGACGGCCAGCTCGGCCTTCGGCCTCGCAGGCCTACAGCTCGGCCTCCGGCCTCGCTAGGGTGGAGCTCGGCCTTCGGCCTCGCCTCCACAACTCGGCCTGCGGCCTCGCTCGATTGCAGCTCGGCCTACGGCCTCGCAAAGAGAATGTGGTTTCGCCACAAAAAATCCGCATCCAGTAAAAAAAAAACAAATGACGTCATCAAAAAACTTTTTTCATATATCAAATCATGGACCCCAAATCTCTCTAAATACTTCATTTTAGCCAGATCGGAGCAACTTGGATTTTGGTATCCGGTTCGAAGGACCAATTTCAAGTTTTGGACAAAATCCCCAAATTTCCTTACAAACCCTCTATAACATTTATTCAAACTCCCCATACCTACCTAAAACGGTTCCGGAGTTGCGATCGTTTTAATTTTGTATGGGAGAACCTCTTTTTTGTTCGGGAGGGTAATTTTTTTTCATTTTTTCAAAAGGGTCCCAAGGTTTTAGTCATTTTTAGTTTTGACACCAACCCCCCATCGATTATGGTTTTCGAGATCCCTACACCAGTTCCATCAAGGAAACCAAAAATGACACTTTTCGGATTTTTCCCTAAGTCACGTAGGCACTCTCTATCCAGTCAACTATATAATTCTAACCTAAAAACACTCTTTCTGGGAGAACAATGATGTCAGTCAGTCAGTCAATCAGTGGTAGAGCAGCTTTATATATTATAATAATAATATAATAATAATAATATAATAACTAGTATTTCGGGTGGTGCGCGGGCTGCGAGCAGCCCGCGTTATCGATGTGCATATGTATTTTTAATTAAAGTTTTAGTTGCAGTTTATAAAAATATATAAAATTCTCATACAAGTCGAGTAAGTGACAGTTTCTTCTAATTCAGTACAAAGTGTGAGCAGGGTTACCATTTGCAAGTTGATTTTTTTGATAAAATTTTACTCGCTGTAAAATCGCACCAAGATTGTAAACGACTTTTGTTAAGGGACCATACCTCTAAGTGCAGTGGTTAACGTGGGCAGTTGCCTCGGAGACCAGCTCGAGATGTGGAAAGAAAACTCCCCATTCGGGACTCGGCCTTCGGCCTCGTTAGTGACTCTCCTAAGGAATGTAAACGCGTAACACCCCATTCGTAAGTGACTAACACGGCTCGGCCTACGGCCTCGCGGAGGCCACGCTCGGCCTTCGGCCTCGCGGGCCGAAAGCTCGGCCTTCGGCCTCGCTGGTTTGAAGCTCGGCCTGCGGCCTCGCAACCGTGGCGTTGTATCGCCAGCGAAAATCCCCATCCAGTAAATAAAAATATTTAAAAATTCTCATGCAAGTCGAACAACTGACAGATACTTTTAGTTCCCGTGAGCGGTTGCAACAAAGACCAGCTCGAGATGTGGTAAAAACTCCCCATTCTGAACTCGGCCTTCGGCCTCGTTAGTGACTCTCCTAAGGAATGTAAATGCGTAACACCCCATTCGGAACTCGGCCTTCGGCCTCGTAAGTGACTAACACGGCTCGGCCTACGGCCTCGCGGAGGCCACGCTCGGCCTTCGGCCTCGCGGGCCGAAAGCTCGGCCTTCGGCCTCGCCCTCGAAGCTCGGCCTTCGGCCTCGCAGGTTTGAAGCTCGGCCTGCGGCCTCGCAAATAAGAAGTGGTTTCGCCATCAAAAATCCCCATCCAGTAAAAAAAAAACAAATGACGTCATCCAAAAAATTTTTTCATATTTGGAATCAGGGACCCCCAATCTCCCTAAATACTAAATTTCAGCCAGATCAGAGCAACTTGGATTTTGGTATCCGGGTCGAAGGACCAATTTTTAATTTTTGACAGAAACCTCAAATTCTCCTACAAACCCTCTATAATATTTGTTCAAACCCCCTATACCCACCTATAACGGTTCGGGAGATGCGGTCGTTTTAAATTTGTATGGGAAAACCTCTTTTTTGTTAGGGAGGGTAATTTTTTTTCAACTTTCCAAAAAGGTCCCAGGGTTTTAGTCATTTTTAGTTTTGACACCTACCTCCCATCGATTATGGTTTCCGAGGTCCATACACCAGTTCCATCAAGGAAACCAAAAATGACACTTTTCGGATTTTTCTGGTGGTCACAGGAACCTCCTCTACACTTTTCCCCTACACCACAAACACCCCCCATCGCTCCTTCTGGGAGAACAATGATGTCAATGAGTGAGTCAGTGAGTGAGTGAGTCAGTGGTAATCGAACTTTATATAATATAATAACTAGTATTTGGGTGGCGCGCGGGCTGCGAGCAGCCCGCGTTATTGATGTGCATTAGTATTATTAACAAAAATGTCGTTGCAGTTGCTAAAAAGATATAAAAATCTCATGCAAATCGATTAACTCACAGTTTCATGTATTTCAGTAGAAAGTGTGAGCAGGGTTACCATGTGCAAGTTGATTTTTTAAATTAAATTGTAGTCGCGGTAAAACCGGACCAAGATTGTAAACGACTTTTGTTAAAGGACTCCACCTCTAAGTGCAGTGGTTAACGTGGGCAGTTGCCTCGGAGACCAGCTCGATATGTGAAAATACTCGTTATCCGGAACTCGGCCTTCGGCCTCGTTAGTGACTCCCATAAGGTGTGTTGATGCGTTACACGTTATTCGAGCTCGGCCTTCGGCCTCGCAGATTTGAAGCTCGGCCTGCGGCCTCGCGGTGGTAAAGACAGCTTCTTCAAGTTCAGTAAAAAGTGAGAACAGAGTTACCATATGCAAGTTTTATTTTTTTCATTAAAATTTTAGTAGGGGTAAAATCGCACAAAGAATTTAAACGACTTTTGTTAAGGGACCCTACCTGTAATTGTAGTAAATAACGTGGGCAGTTGCATTGGAGACAACCTCGAGATGTGGAAAAAACTCCCAATCCGGGACTCGGCCTTCGGCCTCGTTAGCGACTTCCATAAGATGCGTTAATGAGGTACACCCCATTCGGAACTCGGCCTTCGGCCTCGTAAGTTACTAACACGGCTCGGCCTACGGCCTCGCGGAGGCCACGCTCGGCCTTCGGCCTCGCGGGCCGAAAGCTCGGCCTCCGGCCTCGCAGGTTTGAAGCTCGGCCTACGGCCTCGCGGTGTTTAATGCTCGGCCTGCGGCCTCGCAAGTTACAAAGGGAATGTTTTTAAGCTGTTCCCAATGACGGCCAGCTCGGCCTTCGGCCTCGCAGGCCTACAGCTCGGCCTCCGGCCTCGCTAGGGTGGAGCTCGGCCTTCGGCCTCGCCTCCACAGCTCAGCCTGCGGCCTCGCTCGTTTACAGCTCGGCCTACGGCCTCGCAAAGGGAATGTGGTTTCGCCACCAAAATTCCGCATCCCGTAAAAAAAAAAACAAATGACGTCATCAAAAAACTTTTTTCATATTTCGAATCAGGGACCCCAAATCTCCCTAAATACTTAATTTCAGCCAGATCGGAGCAACTTGGATTTTGGTATCCGGTTCGAAGGACCAATTTGCAATTTTTGACAAAATCCTCAAATTTCCCTACAAACCCTCTATAACATTTGTTTGAACCCCCCATAGCTACCTATAACGGTTCCGGAGCTGCGGTCGTTTTAAATTTGTATGGGGAAACCTCTTTTTTAATAGGTAGGGTAATTTTATTCAACTTTTCAAAAGAGTCCCAAGGTTTTAGTCATTTTTAGTTTTGACACCTACCCCCTATCGCTTATGGTTTTCGAGATCCATACACCAGTTCCATGATGGAAACCAAAAATGACACTTTTCGGATCTTTCTGGAGGTCACGTGAGCACTCTCTATACAGTCCACACCATAATTTCAACCCAAAAATACTCCTTCTAGGAGAACAATGATGTCAGTGAGTCAATCAGTGGGTCTTCAGCTTTATATATTATAACTAGTATTTCGGGTGGTGCGCGGGCTGCGAGCAGCCCGCGTTATCGATGTGCATTAGTATTATTAACAATAATGTCATTGCAGTTAAAAAATATATAAAATTCTCATACAAAAAGAATAAGTGACAGTTTCTTCTAGTTTAGTACAGAGTGTGAGCAGGGTTACCATGTGCAAGTTGATTTTTTTGATAAAATTTTAGTCGCTGTAAAATCGCACCAAGATTGTAAACGACTATTGTTAAGGGACCATACCTCTAAGTGCAGTGGTTAACGTGGGCAGTTGCCTCGGAGACCAGCTCGAGATGTGGAATAAACTCCCCATTCGGGACTCGGCCTTCGGCCTCGTAAGTGACTCGACTAAGAAATGTAAACGCGTAACACCCCATTCGTAAGTGACTAACACGGCTCGGCCTACGGCCTCGCGGAGGCCACACTCGGCCTTCGGCCTCGCGGGCCGAAAGCTCGGCCTTCGGCCTCGCAGGTTTGAAGCTCGGCCTGCGGCCTCGCAACCGTGGCGTTGTATCGCCAGCGAAAATCCCTATCCAGTAAATAAAAAGATTTAAAAATTCTCATGCAAGTCGAACAACTGACAGATACTTTTAGTTCCCGTGAGCGGTTGCATCAAAGACCAGCTCGAGATGTGGAAAAAAACTCCCCATTCGGGACTCGGCCTTCGGCCTCGTTAGTGACTCTCCTAAGGAATGTAAATGCGTAACACCCCATTCGGAACTCGGCCTTCGGCCTCGTAAGTGACTAACACGGCTCGGCCTGCGGCCTCGCGGAGGCCACGCTCGGCCTTCGGCCTCGCGGGCCGAAAGCTCGGCCTTCGGCCTCGCCCTCGAAGCTCGGCCTTCGGCCTCGCAGGTTTGAAGCTCGGCCTGCGGCCTCGCAAATAAGAAGTGGTTTCGCCATCAAATATCCCCATCCAGTAAAAAAAAAAAACAAATGACGTCATCCAAAAATTTTTTTTATATTTGGAATCAGGGACTCCCAATCTCCCTAAATACCAAATTTCAGCGAAATCGGAACAACTTGAATTTTGGTATCCGGGTCGAAGGACCAATTTTCAATTTTCGACTAAAACCCCAAATTCTCCTACAAACCTTCTATAACATTTGTTCAAACCCCCCATACCCACCTATAACGGTTCCGGAGTTGCGGTCGTTTTAAATTTGTATGGGAGAACCTCTTTTTTGTTCGGGAGGGTAATTTTTTTTCAACTTTCCAAAAGGGTCCCAGGGTTTTAGTCATTTTTAGTTTTGGCACCTACCCCCCATCGATTATGGTTTCCGAGATCCGTACACCAGTTCCATCAAGGAAACCAAAAATGACACTTTTCGGATTTTTCTGGTGGTCATAGGAACCTCCTCTACACTTTTACCCTACATCACAAATACCCCCCATCGCTCCTTCTAGGAGAACAATGATGTCAATGAGTCAGTGAGTGAGTCAGTGGTAATCGAACTTTATATATTATAACTAGGTGTTGGGTGGTGCGCGGGCTGCGAGCAGCCCGCGTTATCGATGTGCATTAGTAAAATTTATTAAGATTCTTAGTTGCAGTTTATAAAAATATATAAAATTCTCATACAAGTCGAGTAAGTGACAGTTTCTTCTAGTTCAGTACAAAGTGTGGGCAGTGTTACCATGTGCAAGTTGATTTTTTTAATAAAATTTTAGTCGCTGTAAAATCGCCCCAAGATTGTAATCGAGTTTTGTTAAGGGACCATACCTCTAAGTGCAGTGGTTAACGTGGGCAGTTGCCTCGGAGACCAGCTCGAGCAGTGCAAAAAAAACTCCCCATTCGGGACTCGGCCTTCGGCCTCGTTAGTGACTCTCCTAAGGAATGTAAATGCGTAACACCCCATTCGGAACTCGGCCTTCGGCCTCGTAAGTGACTAACACGGCTCGGCCTGCGGCCTCGCCCTCGAAGCTCGGCCTTCGGCCTCGCAGGTTTGAAGCTCGGCCTGCGGCCTCGCAGCCGTGGCGTTGTAACGCCAGCGAAAATCCCCATCCAGTAAAAAAAAAACAAATGACGTCATCCAAAATTTTTTTTTATATTTGGAATCAGGGACTCCCAATGTCCCTAAATACAAAATTTCAGCCAGATCAGACAAATTTGGATTTTGGTATCCGGGTCGAAGGACCAATTTGCAATTTTTGACAGAAACTTCAAATTTCCCTATAAACCCTCTATAATATTTGTTTGAACTCCCCATACCTACCTATAACGGTTCCGGAGTTGCGATCGTTTTAATTTTGTATGGGAGAACCTCTTTTTTGTTCGGGAGGGTAATTTTTTTTCAACTTTTTAAAAGGATCCCAGGGTTTTAGTCATTTTTAGTTTTGACACCAACCCCCCATCGATTATAGTTTCCGAGATCCCTACACCAGTTCCATCAAGGAAACCAAAAATGACACTTTTCGGATTTTTCTCAAGGTTACAGAAACTTCCTCTACACTTTTCCCCTACATCACAAACACCCCCCATCGCTCCTTCTAGGAGAACAATTATGTCAATCAGTGAGTGAGTGAGTCAGTGAGTCAGTCAGTGGTAATCGAGCTTTATATATATAAAAAACTAGGTGTTGGGTGGTGCGCGGGCTGCGAGCAGCCCGCGTTATCGATGTGCATTAGTAATATTTATCAAGATTTGTAGTTGCAGTTTATAAAAATATATATAAAATTCTCATTCAAGTCGAGTAAGTGACAGTTTCTTCTAGTTTAGTACAAGGTGTCGGCAGGGTTACCATGTGCAAGTTGATTTTTTTGATAAAATTTTAGTCGCTGTAAGATCGCACCAAGATTGTTAACGACTTTTGTTAAGGAACCATACCTCTAAGTGTAGTGGTTGACGTAGGCCGTTGCCTCGGAGACCAGCTCGAGATGTGGAAAAAACCCCCCATTCGGGACTCGGCCTTCGGCCTCGTTAGCGACTCACCTGAGGGACGTTAATTCGTTACACCCCATTCGGAACTCGGCCTTTGGCCTCGTAAGTGACTAACACGGCTTGGCCTACGGCCTCGCGGAGGCCACGCTCGGCCTTCGGCCTCGCGGGCCGAAAGCTCGGCCTCCGGCCTCGCGGGTTTGAAGCTCGGCCTGCGGCCTCGCAACCGTGGCGTTTTATCGCCAGCGCAAATCCCCATCCAGTAAATAAAAAGATTTAAAAATTCTCATGCAAGTCGAACAACTGACAGATACTTTTAGTTCCCGTGAGCGGTTGCATCAAAGACCAGCTCGAGATATGGAAAAAAAACTTCCCATTCGGAACTCGGCCTTCGGCCTCGTTAGTGACTCTCCTAAGGAATGTTAATGCGTAACACCCCATTTAGAACTCGGCCTTCGGCCTCGTAAGTGACTAACACGGCTCGGCCTGCGGCCTCGCGGAGGCCCCGCTCGGCCTTCGGCCTCGCGGGCCGAAAGCTCGGCCTTCGGCCTCGCCCTCGAAGCTCGGCCTTCGGCCTCGCAGGTTTGAAGCTCGACCTGCGGCCTCGCAGCCGTGGCGTTGTATCGCCAGCGAAAATCCCCATCCATTAAAAAAAAAACAAATGACGTCATCCAAAAAATTTTTTTTTATATTTTGAATCAGGGACCCCCATTCTCCCTAAATATTAAATTTCAGCCAGATCGGAGCAACTTGAATTTTGGTATCCGGGTCGAAGGACCAATTTATATTTTTTGACAAAAACCCCAAATTCCCCTACAAACCCTCTATAATATTTGTTCGAAACCCCCATACCCACCTATAACGGTTTCGGAGCTGCAGTCGTTTTAAATTTGTATGGGAGAACCTCTTTTTTGTTCGGGAGGGTAAATTTTTTTCAACTTTCCAAAAGGACCCCAGGGTTTTAGTCATTTTTAGTTTTGACACCTACCACCCATCGATTATAGTTTCCGAGATCCCTTCACCAGTTCCATGATGGAAACCAAAAATGACACTTTTCGGATTTTTCTGGAGGTCACGAAAACCTCCTTTACACTTTTTCCCTACACCACAAATACCCCCCATCGCTCCTTCTAGGAGAACAATTCTGTCAATCAGTGAGTCAGTCAGTCAGTGAGTGAATCAGTGGTAATCGAGCTTTATATATATACTAGTATTTGGGTGGCGCGCGGGCTGCGAGCAGCCCGCGTTATCGATGTGCATTAGTGTTATTAACAAAAATGTCATTGCAGTTAAAAAATATATATATATATAATTCTCATACAAGTCGAATCAATGACAGTTTCTTCTGAATCAGTACAAAGTGTGGCAGGGTTACCATGTGCAAGTTGATTTTTTTGATAAAATTTTAGTCGCTGTAAAATCGCACCAAGATTGTAAACGACTATTGTTAAGGGACCATACCTCTAAGTGCAGTGGTTAACGTGGGCAGTTGCCTCGGAGACCAGCTCGAGATGTGGAATAAACTCCCCATTCGGGACTCGGCCTTCGGCCTCGTTAGTGACTCGACTAAGGAATGTAAACGCGTAACATCCCATTCGTAAGTGACTAACACGGCTCGGCCTACGGCCTCGCGGAGGCCACGCTCGGCCTTCGGCCTCGCGGGCCGAAAGCTCGGCCTTCGGCCTCGCAGGTTTGAAGCTCGGCCTGCGGCCTCGCAACCGTGGCGTTGTATCGCCAGCGAAAATCCCCATCCAGTAAATTTAAAAATTCTCATGCAAGTCGAACAGCTGACAGATACTTTTAGTTCCCGTGAGCGGTTGCATCAAAGACCAGCTCGAGATGTGGAAAAAACTCCCCATCCGGGACTCGGCCTTCGGCCTCGTTAGCGACTTCCATAGGATGCGTTAATGAGGTACACCCCATTCGGAACTCGGCCTTCGGCCTCGTAAGTTACTAACACGGCTCGGCCTACGGCCTCGCGGAGGCCACGCTCGGCCTTCGGCATCACGGGCCGAAAGCTCGGCCTCCGGCCTCGCAGGTTTGAAGCTCGGCCTTCGGCCTCGCGGTGTTTAAGGCTCGGCCTGCGGCCTCGCAAGTTACAAAGGGAATGATTTTATGCTGTTCCCAATGACGGCCAGCTCGGCCTTCGGCCTCGCAGGCCTACAGCTCGGCCTCCGGCCTCGCTAGGGTGGAGCTCGGCCTTCGGCCTCGCCTCCACAGCTCGGCCTGCGGCCTCGCTCGATTTCAGCTCGGCCTACGGCCTCGCAAAGAGAATGTGGTTTCGCCACCAAAAATCCGCATCCAGTAAAAAAAAGACTAATGACGTCATCAAAAAACTTTTTTCATATTACGAATCAGGGACCCCAAATCTCCCTAAATACTTAATTTCAGTCAGATCGGAGCAACTTGAATTTTGGTATCCGGTTCGAAGGACCAATTTCAAGTTTTGGACAAAATCCCCAAATTTCCCTACAAACCCTCTATAACATTTGTTCAAACTCCCCATACCTACCTAAAACGGTTCCGGAGTTGCGATCGTTTTAATTTTGTATGGGAGAACCTCTTTTTTAATAGGTAGGGTAATTTTTTTCAACTTTCCAAAAGGGTCCCAGGGTTTTAGTCATTTTTAGTTTTGACACCTACCCTCCATCGGTTATGGTTTCCGAGATCCGTACACCTGTTCCATGAAGGAAACCAAAAATGCCACTTTTCGGATTTTTCTGGGGGTCACGTGGGCACTCTCTATACAGTCCACTATATAATTTCAACCCAAAAACACTCCTTCTGGGAGAACAATTCTGTCAGTGAGTCAATCAGTGGTAATGCAGCTTTATATATTATAACTAGTATTTGGGTGGCGCGCGGGCTGCGAGCAGCCCGCGTTATCGATGTGCATTAGTGTTATTAACAAAAATGTCATTGCAGTTAAAAAATATATATATATATAATTCTCATACAAGTCGAATCAATGACAGTTTCTTCTGAATCAGTACAAAGTGTGGCAGGGTTACCATGTGCAAGTTGATTTTTTTGATAAAATTTTAGTCGCTGTAAAATCGCACCAAGATTGTAAACGACTATTGTTAAGGGACCATACCTCTAAGTGCAGTGGTTAACGTGGGCAGTTGCCTCGGAGACCAGCTCGAGATGTGGAATAAACTCCCCATTCGGGACTCGGCCTTCGGCCTCGTTAGTGACTCGACTAAGGAATGTAAACGCGTAACATCCCATTCGTAAGTGACTAACACGGCTCGGCCTACGGCCTCGCGGAGGCCACGCTCGGCCTTCGGCCTCGCGGGCCGAAAGCTCGGCCTTCGGCCTCGCAGGTTTGAAGCTCGGCCTGCGGCCTCGCAACCGTGGCGTTGTATCGCCAGCGAAAATCCCCATCCAGTAAATAAAAAGATTTAAAAATTCTCATGCAAGTCGAACAACTGACAGATACTTTTAGTTCCCGTGAGCGGTTGCATCAAAGACCAGCTCAAGATGTGGGAAAAACCCCCCATTCGGGACTCGGCCTTCGGCCTCGTTAGTGACTCTCCTAAGGAATGTAAATGCGTAACACCCCATTCGGAACTCGGCCTTCGGCCTCGTAAGTGACTAACACGGCTCGGCCTGCGGCCTCGCGGAGGCCACGCTCGGCCTTCGGCCTCGCGGGCCGAAAGCTCGGCCTTCGGCCTCGCAGGTTTGAAGCTCGGCCTGCGGCCTCGCAGCCGTGGCGTTGTATCGCCATCAAAAATCCCCATCCAGTAAATAAAAATATTTAAAAATTCTCATGCAAGTCGAACAACTGACAGATACTTTTAGTTCCCGTGAGCGGTTGCATCAAAGACCAGCTCGAGATGTGGAAAAAAAACTCCCCATTCGGGACTCGGCCTTCGGCCTCGTTAGTGACTCTCCTAAGGAATGTAAATGCGTAACACCCCATTCGGAACTCGGCCTTCGGCCTCGTAAGTGACTAACACGGCTCGGCCTGCGGCCTCGCGGAGGCCACGCTCGGCCTTCGGCCTCGCCCTGGAAGCTCGGCCTTCGGCCTCGCAGGTTTGAAGCTCGGCCTGCGGCCTCGCAGCCGTGGCGTTGTATCGCCAGCGAAAATCCCCATCCAGTAAAAAAAAAAACAAATGACGTCATCCAAAACATTTTTTTATATTTGGAATCAGGGACCCCCAATCTCCCTAAATACTAAATTTCAGCGAAATCGGAACAACTTGAATTTTGGTATCCGGGTCGAAGGACCAATTTTCAATTTTTGACAGAAACCCCAAATTTTCCTACAAACCCTCTATAACATTTGTTCAAACCCCCCATACCCACCTATAACGGTTCGGGAGCTGCGGTCGTTTTAAATTTGTACGGGAGAACCTCTTTTTTGTTTGGGAGGGTAATTTTTTTTCAACTTTCCAAAAAGGTCCCAGGGTTTTATTCATTTTTAGTTTTGACACCTACCCCCCATCGATTATGGTTTCCGAGATCCGTACACCAGTTCCATCAAGGAAACCAAAAATGACACTTTTCGGATTTTTCTGGTGGTCATAGAAACATCCTCTACACTTTTCCCCTACATCACAAACACCTCCCATCGCTCCTTCTAGGAGAACAATGATGTCAATGAGTCAGTCAGTCAGTGAGTGGTAATCGAACTTTATATATTATAACTAGTATTTCGGGTGGTGCGCGGGCTGCGAGCAGCCCGCGTTATCGATGTGCATTAGTAATATTTATCAAACTGGTGATTGCAGTTAAAAAAATATATATAAAATTCTCATACAAGTCGAGTAAGTGACAGTTTCTTCCAGTTCAGTACAAAGTGTGGGCAGGGTTACCATGTGCAAGTTGATTTTTTTGATAAAATTTTAGTCGCTGTAAAATCGCACCAAGATTGTAAACGACTTTTGTTAAGGGACCATACCTCTAAGTGCAGTGGTTAACGTGGGCAGTTGCCTCGGAGACCAGCTCGAGATGTGGAAAAAAAACTCCCCATTCGGGACTCGGCCTTCGGCCTCGTTAGTGACTCTCCTAAGGAATGTAAGCGCGTAACTCCCCATTCGTAAGTGACTAACACGGCTCGGCCTACGGCCTCGCGGAGGCCGCGCTCGGCCTTCGGCCTCGCGGGCCGAAAGCTCGGCCTTCGGCCTCGCAGGTTTGAAGCTCGGCCTGCGGCCTCGCAACCGTGGCGTTGTATCGCAAGCGAAAATCCCCATCCAATAAATAAAAAGACTTAAAAATTCTCATGCAAGTCGAACAACTGACAGATACTTTTAGTTCCCGTGAGCGGTTGCATTAAAGACCAGCTCGAGATGTGGAAAAAAAACTCCCCATTCGGGACTCGGCCTTCGGCCTCGTTAGTGACTCTCCTAAGGAATGTAAATGCGTAACACCCCATTCGGAACTCGGCCTTCGGCCTCGTAAGTGACTAACACGGCTCAGCCTACGGCCTCGCGGAGGCCACGCTCGGCCTTCGGCCTCGCGGGCCGAAAGCTCGGCCTTCGGCCTCGCCCTGGAAGCTCGGCCTTCGGCCTCGCAGGTTTGAAGCTCGGCCTGCGGCCTCGCAAATAAGAAGTGGTTTCGCCATCAAAAATCCCCATCCAGTAAAAAAAAAACAAATGACGTCATCCAAAAAACTTTTTCATATTTGGAATCA
Organism: Apeira syringaria; assembly: GCA_934044485.1. Classification (NCBI taxonomy): domain Eukaryota; kingdom Metazoa; phylum Arthropoda; class Insecta; order Lepidoptera; family Geometridae; genus Apeira; species Apeira syringaria. Next base: position 30,308,026 of record OW203654.1, read on the forward strand.
GGGACCCCCAATCTCCCTAAATACCAAATTTCAGCCAGATCGGAGCAACTTGGATTTTGGTATCCGGGTCGAAGGACCAATTTTCAATTTTCGACTAAAGCCCCAAATTCTCCTACAAACCTTCTATAACATTTGTTCAAACCCCCCATACCCACCTATAACGGTTCGGGAGCTGCGGTCGTTTTAAATTTGTATGGGAGAACCTCTTTTTTGTTCGGGAGGGTATTTTTTTTTAACTTTCCAAAAAGGTCCCAAGGTTTTAGTCATTTTTAGTTTTGGCACCTACCCCCCATCGATTATGGTTTCCGAGATCCGTACACCAGTTCCATCAAGGAAACCAAAAATGACACTTTTCGGATTTTTCTGGTGGTCATAGAAACCTCCTCTACACTTTTCCCCTACATCACAAACACCCCCCATCGCTCCTTCTGGGAGAACAATGATGTCAATGAGTGAGTCAGTCAGTGAGTGGTAATCGAGCTTTATATAATATAAACTAGTATTTCGGGTGGTGCGCGGGCTGCGAGCAGCCCGCGTTATCGATGTGCATTTGTATTTATTTCAAGATTGTAATTGCAGTTGAAAAAATATGTAAAATTCTCATACAAGTAGAGTAAGTGACAGATTCTTCTAGTTCATTACAAAGTGTGGGCAGGGTTACCATGTGCAAGTTGATTTTTTTGATAAAATTTAAGTCGCTGTAAAATCGCCCCAAGATTGTAAACGACTTTTGTTAAGGGACCCCACCTCAAAGTGCAGTGGTTAACGTGGGCAGTTGCCTCGAAGACCAGCTCGAGATGTGGAAAAAAACTCCCCATTCGGGACTCGGCCTTCGGCCTCGTTAGTGACTCTCCTAAGGAATGTAAACGCGTAACACCCCATTCGTAAGTGACTAACACGGCTCGGCCTACGGCGTCGCGGAGGCCACGCTCGGCCTTCGGCCTCGCGGGCCGAAAGCTCGGCCTTCGGCCTCGCAGGTTTGAAGCTCGGCCTGCGGCCTCGCAACCGTGGCGTTGTATCGCCATCGAAAATCCCCATCCAGTAAATAAAAAGATTTAAAAATTCTCATGCAAGTCGAACAACTGACAGATACTTTTAGTTCCCGTGAGCGGTTGCATCAAAGACCAGCTCGAGATGTGGAAAAAAAACTCCCCATTCGGGACTCGGCCTTCGGCCTCGTTAGTGACTCTCCTAAGAAATGATAATGCGTAACACCCCATTCGGAACTCGGCCTTCGGCCTCGTAAGTGACTAACACGGCTCGGCCTACGGCCTCGCGGAGGCCACGCTCGGCCTTCGGCCTCGCGGGCCGAAAGCTCGGCCTTCGGCCTCGCCCTCGAAGCTCGGCCTTCGGCCTCGCAGGTTTGAAGCTCGGCCTGCGGCCTCGCAAATAAAAAGTGGTTTCGCCATCAAAAATCCCCATCCAGTAAAAAAAAAACAAATGACGTCATCCAAAAATTTTTTTTATATTTGGAATCAGGGACCCCCAATCTCCCTAAATACCAAATTTCAGCTAGATCGGAGCAACTTGGATTTTGGTATCCGGGTCGAAGGACCAATTTTTAATTTTTGACTAAAACCCCAAATTCTCCTACAAACCCTCCATAACATTTGTTTAAACCCCCCATTGCCACCTATAACGGTTCGGGAGCTGCGGTCGTTTTAAATTTGTATGGGAGAACCTCTTTTTTGTTCGGGAGGGTATTTTTTTTTCAACTTTCCAAAAAGGTCCCAGGGTTTTAGTCATTTTTAGTTTTGGCACCTACCCCCCATCGATTATGGTTTCCGAGATCCATACACCAGTTCCATCAAGGAAACCAAAAATGACACTTTTAGGATTTTTCTCGTGGTCACAGAAACCTCCTCTACACTTTTTCCCTACATCACAAACACCCCCCATCGCTCCTTCTGGGAGAACAATGATGTCAATGAGTCAGTGAGTCAGTCAGTCAGTCAGTCAGTCAGTGAGTGGTAATCGAACTTTATATAATATAACTAGGTGTTGGGTGGTGCGCGGGCTGCGAGCAGCCCGCGTTATCGATGTGCATTTGTATATTTTTTAAAATTTTAGTTGCAGTTGAAAAAAATATTTAAAAATTCTCATACAAGTCGAGAAAGGGACAGTTTCTTCTAGTTCAGTACAAAGTGTGAGCAGGGTTACCATGTGCAAGTTGATTTTTTCGATAAAATTTTAGTCGATGTAAAATCGCCCCAAGATTGTAATCGAGTTTTGTTGAGGGACCATACCTCTAAGTGCAGTGGTTAACATGGGCCGTTGCCTCGGAGACCAGCTCGAGATGTAAAAAAAGCTCCCCATTCGGGACTCGGCCTTCGGCCTCGTTAGTGACTCTCCTAAGGAATGTAAACGCGTAACACCCCATTCGTAAGTGACTAACACGGCTCGGCCTACGGCCTCGCGGAGGCCACGCTCGGCCTTCGGCCTCGCGGGCCGAAAGCTCGGCCTTCGGCCTCGCAACCGTGGCGTTGTATCGCCAGCGAAAATCCCCATCCAGTAAATAAAAAGATTAAAAAATTCTCATGCAAGTCGAACAACTGACAGATACTTTTAGTTCCCGTGAGCGGTTGCATCAAAGACCAGCTCAAGATGTGGGAAAAACCCCCCATTCGGGACTCGGCCTTCGGCCTCGTTAGTGACTCTCCTAAGGAATGTAAATGCGTAACACCCCATTCGGAACTCGGCCTACGGCCTCGTAAGTGACTAACACGGCTCGGCCTGCGGCCTCGCGGAGGCCACGCTCGGCCTTCGGCCTCGCGGGCCGAAAGCTCGGCCTTCGGTCTCGCCCTCGAAGCTCGGCCTTCGGCCTCGCAGGTTTGAAGCTCGGCCTGCGGCCTCGCAAATAAGAAGTGGTTTCGCCATCAAATATCCCCATCCAGTAAAAAAAAAACAAATGACGTCATCCAAAATTTTTTTTCATATTTGGAATCAGGGACCCCTAATCTCCCTAAATACTAAATTTCAACCAGATCGGAGCAACTTAGATTTTGGTATCCGGGTCGAAGGACCAATTTTCAATTTTCGACTAAAACCTCAAATTCTCCTACAAACCTTCTATAACATTTGTTTAAACCCCCCATACCTACCTATAACGGTTCCGGAGTTGCGATCGTTTTAATTTTGTATGGGAGAACCTCTTTTTTGTTCGGGAGGGTAATTTTTTTTAAAGTTTTTAAAAGGATCCCAGGGTTTTAGTCATTTTTAGTTTTGACACCAACCCCCCATCGATTATAGTTTCCGAGATCCCTACACCAGTTCCATGATGGAAACCAAAAATGACACTTTTCGGATTTTTCTGGAGGTCACGGGAACCTCCTCTACACTTTTCCCCTACTCCACAAACACCCCCCATCGCTCCTTCTAGGAGAACAATTCTGTCAATCAGTGAGTCAGTGAGTCAGTCAATCAGTCAGTGGTAATCGAGCTTTATATATATACTAGTATTTCGGGTGGTGCGCGGGCTGCGAGCAGCCCGCGTTATCGATGTGCATTAGTATTATTAACAAAAATGTCATTGCAGTTAAAAAAATATATATCTAATTCTCATACAAGTCGAATCAATGACAGTTTCTTCTAAATCAGTACAAAGTGTGGCAGGGTTACCATGTGCAAGTTGATATTTTTGATAAAATTTTAGTCGCTGTAAAATCGCACCAAGATTGTAATCGACTATTGTTAAGGGACCATACCTCTAAGTGCAGTGGTTAACGTGGGCAGTTGCCTCGGAGACCAGCTCGAGAATGTGGAATAAACTCCCCATTCGGGACTCGGCCTTCGGCCTCGTTAGTGACTCTCCTAAGGAATGTAAACGCGTAACACCCCATTCGTAAGTGACTAACACGGCTCGGCCTACGGCCTCGCGGAGGCCACGCTCGGCCTTCGGCCTCGCGGGCCGAAAGCTCGGCCTTCGGCCTCGCAGGTTTGAAGCTCGGCCTGCGGCCTCGCAACCGTGGCGTTGTATCGCCAGCGAAAATACCCATCCAGTAAATAAAAAGACTTAAAAATTTCCATGCAAGTCGAACAGCTGACAGATACTTTTAGTTCCCGTGAGCGGTTGCATCAAAGACCAGCTCGAGATGTGGTAAAAACTCCCCATTCTGAACTCGGCCTTCGGCCTCGTTAGTGACTCTCCTAAGGAATGTAAATGCGTAACACCCCATTCGGAACTCGGCCGTCGGCCTCGTAAGTGACTAACACGGCTCGGCCTGCGGCCTCGCGGAGGCCACGCTCGGCCTTCGGCCTCGCGGGCCGAAAGCTCGGCCTTCGGCCTCGCCCTCGAAGCTCGGCCTTCGGCCTCGCAGGTTTGAAGCTCGGCCTGCGGCCTCGCAAATAAGAAGTGGTTTCGCCATCAAAAATCCCCATCCAGTAAAAAAAAAACAAATGACGTCATCCAAAAAATTTTTTCATATTTGAAATCAGGGACCCCCAATCTCCCTAAATACCAAATTTCAGCGAAATCGGAACAACTTGAATTTTGGTATCCGGGTCGAAGGACCAATTTTCAATTTTCGACTAAAACCCCAAATTCTCCTACAAACCTTCTATAACATTTGTTCAAACCCCCCATACCCACCTATAACGGTTCGGGAGCTGCGGTCGTTTTAAATTTGTATGGGAGAACCTCTTTTTTGTTTGGGAGGGTAATTTTTTTTCAATTTTCCAAAAAGGTCCCAGGGTTTTAGTCATTTTTAGTTTTGACACCTACCCCCCATCGATTATGGTTTCCGAGATCCATACACCAGTTCCATCAAGGAAACCAAAAATGACACTTTTCAGATTTTTCTGGTGGTCATAGGAACCTCTTCTATACTTTTTCCCTACATCACAAACACCTCCCATCGCTCCTTCTAGGAGAACAATGATGTCAATGAGTCAGTCAGTCAGTCAGTCAGTGAGTGAGTGGTAATCGAACTTTATATAATATAACTAGTATTTCGGGTGGTGCGCGGGCTGCGAGCAGCCCGCGTTATCGATGTGCATTTGTATTTATTTCAAGATTGTAATTGCAGTTGAAAAAATATATATAAAATTCTAATACAAGTCGAGAGAGGGACAGTTTCTTCTAGTTCAGTACAAAGTGTGAGCAGGGTTACCATGTGCAAATTGATTTCTTTTTGATAAAATTTTAGTTGCTGTAAAATCGCACCAAGATTGTAAACGACTTTTGTTAAGGGACCATACCTCTAAGTGCAGTGGTTAACGTGGGCAGTTGCCTCGAAGACCAGCTCGAGATGTGGAAAAAAAACTCCCCATTCGGGACTCGGCCTTCGGTTTCGTTAGTTACTCTCCTAAGGAATGTAAACGTGTAACACCCCATTCGTAAGTGACTAACACGGCTCGGCCTACGGCCTCGCGAAGGCCACGCTCGGCCTTCGGCCTCGCGGGCCGAAAGCTCGGCCTTCGGCCTCGCAGGTTTGAAGCTCGGCCTGCGGCCTCGCAACCGTGGCGTTGTATCGCCAGCGAAAATCCCCATCCAGTAAATAAAAAGATTTAAAAATTCTCATGCAAGTCGAACAACTGACAGATACTTTTAATTCCCGTGAGCGGTTGCATCAAAGACCAGCTCGAAATGTGGAAAAAAAATCCCCATTCGGGACTCGGCCTTCGGCCTCGTTAGTGACTCTCCTAAGGAATGTAAATGCGTAACACCCCATTCGGAACTCGGCCTTCGGCCTCGTAAGTGACTAACACGGCTCGGCCTACGGCCTCGCGGGCCGAAAGCTCGGCCTTCGGCCTCGCCCTGGAAGCTCGGCCTTCGGCCTCGCAGGTTTGAAGCTCGGCCTGCGGCCTCGCAAATAAGAAGTGGTTTCGCCATCAAAAATCCCCATCCAGTAAAAAAAAAACAAATGACGTCATCCAAAAAATTTTTTCATATTTGAAATCAGGGACCCCCAATCTCCCTAAATACCAAATTTCAGCCAGATCGGAGCAACTTGGATTTTGGTATCCGGGTCGAAGGACCAATTTTCAATTTTGGACTAAAACCCCAAATTCTCCTACAAACCCTCTATAACATTTGTTCAAACCCCCCATACCCACCTATAACGGTTCGGGAGCTGCGGTCGTTTTAAATTTGTATGGGAGAACCTCTTTTTTGTTCAGGAGGGTAATTTTTTTTCAACTTTCCAAAAAGGTCCCAGGGTTTTAGTCATTTTTAGTTTTGACACCTACCCCCCATCGATTATGGTTTCCGAGATCCTTACACCAGTTCCATCAAGGAAACCAAAAATGACACTTTTCGGATTTTTCTGGTGGTCATAGGAACATCCTCTACACTTTTCCCCTACATCACAAACACCTCCCATCGCTCCTTCTAGGAGAACAATGATGTCAATCAGTCAGTCAGTGAGTGGTAATCGAACTTTATATATTATAATAACTAGTATTTGGGTGGTGCGCGGGCTGCGAGCAGCCCGCGTTATCGATGTGCATTTATATTTTTATTTAAGGTTTTAGTTGCAGTTTATAAAAATATATAAAATTCTCATACATGTCGAGTAAGTGACAGTTTCTTCTAGTTCAGTACAAAGTGTGAGCAGGGTTACCATGTGCAAGTTGATTTTTTTGATAAAATTTTAGTCGCTGTAAAATCGCACCAAGATTGTAAACGACTTTTGTTAAGGGACCATACCTCTAAGTGCAGTGGTTAACGTGGGCAGTTGCCTCGGAGACCAGCTCGAGATGTGGAAAGAAAACTCCCCATGCGGGACTCGGCCTTCGGCCTCGTTAGTGACTCTCCTAAGGAATGTAAACGCGTAACACCCCATTCGTAAGTGACTATCACAGCTCGGCCTACGGCCTCGCGGAGGCCACGCTCGGCCTTCGGCCTCGCGGGCCGAAAGCTCGGCCTTCGGCCTCGCAGGTTTGAAGCTCGGCCTGCGGCCTCGCAACTGTGGCGTTATATCGCCAGTGAAAATCCCCATCCAGAAAATAAAAAGATTTAAAAATTTTCATGCAAGTCGAACAACTGACAGATACTTTTAGTTCCCGTGAGCGGTTGCATCAAAGACCAGCTCGAGATGTAGAAAAAAACTCCCCATTCGGGACTCGGCCTTCGGCCTCGTTAGTGACTCTCCTAAGGAATGTAAATGCGTAACACCCCATTCGGAACTCGGCCTTCGGCCTCGTAAGTGACTAACACGGCTCGGCCTGCGGCCTCGCGGAGGCCACGCTCGGCCTTCGGCCTCGCGGGCCGAAAGCTCGGCCTTCGGCCTCGCCCTGGAAGCTCGGCCTTCGGCCTCGCAGGTTTGAAGCTCGGCCTGCGGCCTCGCAAATAAGAAGTGGTTTCGCCATCAAAAATCCCCATCCAGTAAAAAAAAAACAAATGACGTCATCCAAAAAATTTTTTAATATTTGGAATCAGGGATCCCCAATCTCCCTTAATACCAAATTTCAGCCAGATCGGAGCAACTTGGATTTTGGTATCCGGGTCGAAGGACCAATTTTAAATTTTCGACTAAAACCCCAAATTCTCCTACAAACCCTCTATAACATTTGTTCAAACCCCCCATACCCACCTATAACGGTTCGGGAGCTGCGGTCGTTTTAAATTTGTATGGGAGAACCTCTTTTTTGTTCGGGAGGGTAATTTTTTTAACTTTCCAAAAAGGTCCCAGGGTTTTAGTCATTTTTAGTTTTGACACCTACCCCCCATCGATTATGGTTTCCGAGATCCGTACACCAGTTCCATCAAGGAAACCAAAAATGACACTTTTCGGATTTTTCTGGTGGTCACGGGAACCTCCTCTACACTTTTCTCCTACATCACAAACACCCCCCATCGCTCCTTCTAGGAGAACAATGATGTCAATGAGTCAGTGAGTCAGTCAGTCAGTCAGTCAGTGAGTGGTAATCGAACTTTATATAATATAATAATAATAAAAACTAGTATTTCGGGTGGTGCGCGGGCTGCGAGCAGCCCGCGTTATCGATGTGCATTTGTATATTTTTTAAAATTTTAGTTGCAGTTGAAAAAAATATTTAAAAATTCTCATACAAGTCGAGAAAGGGACAGTTTCTTCTAGTTCAGTACAAAGTGTGAGCAGGGTTACCATGTGCAAGTTGATTTTTTCGATAAAATTTTAGTCGATGTAAAATCGCCCCAAGATTGTAATCGAGTTTTGTTAAGGGACCATACCTCTAAGTGCAGTGGTTAACGTGGGCCGTTGCCTCGGAGACCAGCTCGAGATGTGGAAAAAGCTCCCCATTCGGGACTCGGCCTTCGGCCTCGTTAGTGACTCTCCTAAGGAATGTAAACGCGTAACACCCCATTCGTAAGTGACTAACACGGCTCGGCCTACGGTCTCGCGGAGGCCACGCTCGGCCTTCGGCCTCGCGGGCCGAAAGCTCGGCCTTCGGCCTCGCAGGTTTGAAGCTCGGCCTGCGGCCTCGCAACCGTGGCGTTGTATCGCCAGCGAAAATCCCCATCCAGTAAATAAAAAGATTTAAAAATTCTCATGCACGTCGAACAACTGACATATACTTTTAGTTCCCGTGAGCGGTTGCATCAAAGACCAGCTCGAGATGTGGAAAAAAAACTCCCCATTCGGGACTCGGCCTTCGGCCTCGTTAGTGACTCTCCTAAGAAATGTAAATGCGTAACACCCCATTCGGAACTCGGCCTTCGGCCTCGTAAGTGACTAACACGGCTCGGCCTACGGCCTCGCGGAGGCCACGCTCGGCCTTCGGCCTCGCGGGCCGAAAGCTCGGCCTTCGGCCTCGCCCTCATAGCTCGGCCTTCGGCCTCGCAGGTTTGAAGCTCGGCCTGCGGCCTCGCAGCCGTGGCGTTGTATCGCCAGCGAAAATCCCCATCCCGTAAAAAAAAAAACAAATGACGTCATCCAAAAATTTTTTTTATATTTGGAATCAGGGACACCCATTCTCCTTAAATACTAAATTTCAGCCAGATCGGAGCAACTTGGATTTTGGTATCCGGGTCGAAGGACCAATTTTCAATTTTTGACAGATAACTCAAATTCCCCTACAAATCCTCTATGACATTTGTTTGAACCCCCCATACCCACCTACAACGGTTCCGGAGTTCCGGTCGTTTTAAATTTGTATGGGAGAACCTCTTTTTTGTTCGGGAGGGTAATTTTTTTTCAACTTTCCAAAAAGGTCCCAGGGTTTTAGTCATTTTTAGTTTTGACACCTACCCCCCATCGATTATGGTTTCCGAGATCCGTACACCAGTTCCATCAAGGAAACCAAAAATGACACTTTTCGGATTTTTCTGGTGGTCACAGGAACATCCTCTACACTTTTCTCCTACATCACAAACACCTCCCATAGCTCCTTCTAGGAGAACAATGATGTCAATGAGTCAGTGAGTCAGTCAGTCAGTGAGTGGTAATCGAGCTTTATATAATATGGTTAATAACTAGAAGAAACTGTCACTTACTCTACTTGTATGAGAATTTTATATATTTTTTCAACTGCAATTACAATCTTGAAATAAATACAAATGCACATCGATAACGCGGGCTGCTCGCAGCCCGCGCACCACCCGAAATATTACCCCCGAATATGATGCCATACTATATCCAGGCGTAAACATATGGATAGTGAACAGTTATTATAGGTCACAAACATAATAACAAAAACTAAATATCTATCCGCTTAAAGACCCTTTATTACCAAACTACTAACGACTAAACATACACTTTTTCACCCAGTGCGGAAGAGACTCTGGGCCCGGCGCCAGCCCCAGCGGCCGGGCCCTGGTGTTGCGAACACTGCACGTTTCTGAACGAAGCTGGCGTACGGGTGTGTGCGGTTTGCTGCCGCACTCCGACTGCCGCGCCGAGAGTACTTACAGACCTCACTCAACATCTTGACAATCTAAACATTGCGATTGATGATTCGTCGACTGCTCGCGTCCGGGACAGTCCTCGGATTGATGTGCGAGGTTAGTATCTACTTCATTGGACTTTTAGATAGAAAACGCTCTCTAACCGGCCGGTGAAATCAGTTCAAAAATGCCTTCTGATGAGAGTGGCGGTTGATGAATGGGTGTCCTCTAGACCAGATTGCTATACAGAGCCTGAAAGTGGACGCTTATAGCTATAGCTAGTGCCAGGAATATATATATTGTGCTGTAAACGCAAGGAAAATCAGGGTAGATGTTACATATAAATAATTTCTGGTTGTGATTTAATTAGAACTTGATTAATATAACAAATTGTTATGAAAGTTTTAGAACGCTGTCCTGGCCTGTAAATCGAACATAATGACTAGTTGTAACTTATATTGCAGCGCTGAGTTGTACAAATATCTGTATCATATAATTTTATCATAATAACCAAATTGAAAAAACAATAAATCAGTGCCAGGAACGCAATTTGTAAGTAGACGCTTTTGGGCTATAGACCGACTGCTTTGATGCGTCTTAGCCCGCGGGGCTGTACCCCGCTACCGGTACCCGCTACCGGTTTACCTGTAGGTAGCTAGTGAAAGTGGGATAATTTGTAAGAAGGCGGATTTATTGCTGCGTGCGTGGAATCATTGTTCCTTAATGCAAGTTCGTGGTAGACGGACATTAAAAAAGTATACGTTTTGTAGACAATGACAATGAGAACATTCGTGTGCTGAAGGCGTTTAGCTAGCTAATGAGCGGGGGGTCTGAAAGTGTAACCCATACACAGCAACATGGTGATACAGAGATAGGTTATCACGTGCCCACCAGCTACCTGCGGGCAGTAGCATAATTAGTTAAAAATAGAATATAATTAAAAGTAATTTCAATAACTCAAACTGCAAAGGTGTTATCTGTAAGTGAAAGGATTTATTTCAACGATTTACTTGACACAGTATAATAAATTGAACAGATGCCGAGGAACCAACAAGGAGCGAGTCAGTCAAATCGAACAGGGAACGCACCTCTACTGGCTGCGGGCCATCTCCCCCACGCGAACCACGAAGAGCGGTAAAAGCTGCGGCTCGGCTTGTGACTCCGAGCCGGGAGCAGAATGGTAGCAGCACAGTAGAGCGGCCGCAGAGTCGACAAGAGATGGCAGTGGGCCCATCTCCACCGAGAGACAGTCGAGATTCGTATCGGCAATTACATGTCGATACTTCTCTTCGTGACTCCAATAAAACAGTCAGAGTTTCTCCATACCGCGAAACTAAAGAACACCTGAAGATGTCTCCGCAACGTCACAGCGTCTTAGTAGGCCCATCGCCGCCTCGAGAAGCAGAACGACATAACGTTTCAGTTGGTCCTTCGCCACCGCGAGAGCAGACGAATACTCGTGAATCTTCAACGCCTGTAAATTTTCAAAAAAAGTCCGCTGGGACGTCGCCCCCTCACGACGTCTCCGCGGAGAGCCGACCGACGTCGGCTCCGATTACGAAAACTAACGTATCCAATACCGGAACTTCGCCGCCCCCTCAAAGCATATCTACACAGGTAATAGTATAACTTGAATTGAAAATTGGGTAAGAAATTCTCCTTATAAAATCCTCAAGCCAAGCTACCGTTCGGTATATTTTTAGATCCACGAAGATGATGATTAGGTCACATTAGTCTAAAACTAATCTGGATATGAGATTACGAATAAATACTTTGATTAAAAAAACTAGTCGAAATTAGAACGTTAATTTTGTAAATAATTAACTAGGGTTTAAATAATCTATGATATTTATGTTTGATAAAAATAGATTCTAACAACTAATTGTTGGACTTTCATGGTGTGAGATTTACGATCTAAACTTTTTCAAATGATATCGATAAGCATAAAAAAAACTATGCGACCAATTAGACACGTCTTCTTTGCGTAATTTAGAGGACGCTAAAAGTATTTCTTTTTTTTTATTTAGTTTGCAAAATGATCGGTACAACAAGCAATTATATGAAGGTACAATAAAGAGCAACAAGTCTTTATGTACGATCCACTAGTTGCGAACACATCATTCTTATAGATAAATTAATTAATAATATTTATTTACATTTAGTATGGTTATCATCTAGGAAGTTTCATATTTGAGATATGTATAAGGACTTTCTTACCTAGTATAAACAAATAGTTGGATGTTACAACTTGGAACTAAGAAAAAAGCTTTTGATGGAGGTGGCTGTTGCATTGAAAATATCAAGCTGTTTTGGTTATCATATCACTAAACATGGAAATGTTTGGTTTGCGATGGTTTACTATGGAATAATGGATTATTCCCTACAAATATGTACTGTAAGTGTATATTATTGCTTAGACATACGAAGATCCGAGTACATGGGGGCGAGAGCGAGAGGGGGCGAGCACCAGTGTTGGGACGGAGCGCACACGGTCGTCGCGGCGTCGGTTACGTGACGAAGCGCGTCGCGAACGTTCGCGGAGTCGACATTCGCTCTCAAGCGACACTCGGGTGAGTGTCGATCCTTCTGTACCCTTCCTTAAATCTTCTCTTTGCACTAAACCTATACAGGACACAATGGTTCTAATGTAATTTATGGGAGCCAAGATTAAGCTGTAGGTTGGTTATGTGGTTTTTTTAACTTGGCGGTGAGGAATATGTGCCGACTCGGCGACGGTGTGAGGCACACCTTTTCCGGTGTAATATAACATTAAAGTAAAATCACCAAATGAAAAGTATCAATAACTTCCATGGGTAGTGTTTAATGTGTGTGTTTTATATAATTTATATAATTAAACAAAGTTTAAATATTTCATCACACAAAGAAGAAATTTACATAAATATAATGTAATATTTCATTTGAGGCCATTTTTCCCCGTTTTTAACGGAGTATTGTGTCTGTACCGGCATTTAGGTACATAATAACCGCTCTAGCTCAAATACACCACTGTTGTTCGAACCTCAGCTTAGGCGGTCGTCGCCAGGACCGTATGACAAATCGAAACGAACTGCCCCCGTATAGTATAACCGTAAAGGGGCCTTATAAGGACTTTTGTGCTATGATAATAATAATAATAATTATTATTATTATTATTATTACTATTGCGGCGTGTCGCGTGGCTCGAGTAAAGTTTCCGAATACTGACCGATCACCGCGACCCGCCGAAAGAGCTCCCGCCTGGCAATTACGCATCGAGCGGCGTATCAACAAGTTTAGGACTTTCATTGCAAAGCTAATCTGCTTCAGCCGAGGGAACACCCGCCCCCGAGTTATGCGTTTCGTGACTCAGGCCTTCGCTGGGACCAATATTAGGCCCCAGGATTAGATGGCCTGCGTCACGGAACGCATCGACTTTCTGAAGCAGAAAATCTATGCGTGGGCAAACCGTATTATACAGATATATACGTATCATACAGAGAGCGTGTAAATAGATATAAACAGAACCGCCTCTTTCAAAGTGACCAAAGGAAGGTGTACAGAAATTGGGAGGAAACCGACCAAAGAGTGAATGATGGTCAGTTACCAGATGCTAACGTCATTATTAACTTCTGGCGTGGCATCTGGTCAGTGCCCGTCGAGCACACGGAGGGTGACTGGATGCGTATTATAGAACGTGCTTGTGAACCTATCGAATCCATGGGGCCTGTTTTAATTGACCCCGTAGATATAAGTTGTGCAATCCGTACGACACAGAACTGGAAAAGTCCTGGACCGGACGGATTGCATAACTTTTGGATAAAATGGATTCGATGCTCACACGAACGTTTGGCAATACAATTCCAGGAAGCACTCGAACTCGGTTCTTTTCCAAATTTTATGACCACCGGTGTCACCTTCCTGCTCCACAAGTCCGGTAGTACCACGGAAGCTAAAAATTACAGACCCATCACGTGCTTACCTACGATGTATAAGCTCCTTACATCAATTCTTAGAGCAAAATTAAATTCGCACATATGTGTAAACAACATTTTGGCCACCGCTCAGAATGGATGTAGGGTTGGGTCCCGTGGTACTAAGGAGCTCCTTCTCATAGATACGACCATTTGCCAACAAGTCCGGCGGAACAAAGGAGCTCTCTCAACAGCCTGGATCGACTACAAGAAGGCCTACGATTCAATACCTCATTCATGGCTACAAAGGATTTTAGAGTTGTACAAAATTGATGCAACTCTAAAATCATTCTTAGGCGCATGCATGAGGCAGTGGACCACAGTCCTTCGTCAACCAGGCAGCGGAGATTGCTTCTCTGGTCCACAGGACTTCATAAAAATAGAGCGAGGTATCTTTCAGGGCCACAGTCTGAGCCCTTTGTGGTTCTGCCTGGCACTGAACCCTCTCAGTACTTTACTAAAGGATTCAGGTCTAGGCTATCGACTTCGTAGAGAGAGTGAGGTCATTTCACACCTCTTGTACATGGATGATCTCAAACTGTTTACACCGAAACGCCAGGATTTGATGGAGTTGCTAAAAATCACGGAAGTTTTTAGCAACGCTATCAAGATGGAGTTCGGTGTTGATAAGTGTGCGGTCATGCATGTGCAACGGGAGAAAGTTGTAAATTCATCAAATTTACAACTCTCTGAGACAATGTCTCTCAGATCTCTCTCAGAAGTCGAAACCTACAAATACCTTGGTATGTCAGAATCATTGGGTATCGCGGTAGGAGATATTAAGCGTTCGGTGAAGGAGCGCTTCTTTTGCCGTCTGACAAAAGTACTGAAAAGTCATTTGTCGGGTGGCAATAAGGTGCGTGCCTTCAACGGATGGGTGATGCCCCTACTGATGTACTCTTTTGGCATATTAAGGTGGACTCAGACTGAGCTAGACGCCTTAGATAGAAGGCTCCGTCAAATGCTCACATTGCATCGCATGCTGCACCCGCGCTCGTCTGTCATGAGACTGTACATTCCGCGGAAATGGGGAGGTCGTGGCTTTTTAAATGCCAAGAACCTTCACAACCGCGAAGTGTACAATCTCAGGACATATTTTCTAAACAACGAGTGCGGGACGCATCGTGATGTTGTGGCAGTTGACAGAGGCTTCACCCCGCTCTCCTTGGCTATCGAAAACTGGCGTAAACCAATGGTGTTGACCACTGAGGATCGCAAGGACATATGGAAAGGCAAAGAGCTACACGGCAGGTTCTATCGGGCCTTAACAAGACCAGATGTAGACCTACTCGCATCCGTGAACTGGCTACGTTTCGGTGACCTTTTTGGGGAAACCGAGGGTTTTGTCTGTGCAATTGCGGACGAAGTTATCATGACGAATAACTATCGGAAATATATTCTGAAGGACGGTACGGGCGACGTTTGTCGGGCATGCCGCCGCCCGGGAGAATCCCTCAGACATATTATTTCTGGTTGTTCTCATCTTGCTAACGGAGAGTATTTACACAGGCATAACCTAGTAGCCAGAATCATCCATCAGCAACTTGCTATTCAATATGGCCTTGTTCAATCCGAAGTGCCGTACTACAAGTACACACCAGCGCCAGTTCTTGAGAATGGTCGTGCGTTGCTCTACTGGGACCGCTCTATCATCACGGACAGGACTATTGTTGCCAATAAGCCTGATATCGTTTTGGTCGACCGGTCTCAACGCCGGACAGTGCTCATCGACATCACCATCCCGCATGACGAGAACCTCGTAAAGGCTGAGAAGGACAAACTCAGCAAGTACCTTGACTTAGCTCACGAGGTAACCGCCATGTGGGATGTTGACTCGACGATCATTGTCCCGATAGTCATTTCGACGAACGGCTTAATAGCGAAGAGCCTCGATCAACATCTTAAGAGGCTCTCGCTAGACGGTTGGATCAAGGGTCAGATGCAGAAGGCGGTACTCCTTGAAACGGCGCGTATTGTCCGGAGGTTCCTCACTCTGCGGCCCTAACCACCGGTAGCTTGGGCCCTGCCCCGCTGCTGGCGGAACTCTAGGTTTAGGTTTTTTATAATATCTTTATTATTTTTTGTTTTTGAAATTTATACTGTAAAAAAACTAAACCTAAGAAAAAAAAAAGAAAATAAAGAGATAATAATAAATTTATTTATTGAGACAACTTAGCCCATATTAACACAACAATATAATTTAGCAAGATAATTAAATACTAACAATAGTGTCAATATCTTACAGTCAAAAGTGATTTAGTCCTCTCAATCATCTTCCACACCAAAGGACAATCAAATTTCTCAGCTATCGCCTTTAGGATGCTGTTACTGCTTGAGCGAAGTCTGATCAGCAATGAAGCGGTCTTTTTGCGCCAAATGACTCATCATCATTATCATCTCAGCCGTAGGACGTCCACTGTTGGACATATGCCTCCCCCGTGGTATCACTCTTTCTCTGACCGCTAAAAATGAATATTCGTTCTCGTTAATCATGTGGTAATATCGCTTTGAAATGTTAATCTCATAATTTTTTTATGTTTTCTCTGAGCGTTAACGCTTGTTGAATGTTATTTTTTCTAGGCCTACAGGTTGCTTTTTGCCTCGAGAGCGTCGGCGGGACCGGTGGCTAGGGAAGCTAACAGTTTTTTATTCATGACGTACCAACGCCAGCAGCAAGACCATATCCAAGATGATTTATGTATTGCAAGGAGCGTAATATAGTTTACATTTGGTGATATAGGAAAGCGAGCGAAGCGTGCGGACAACAGGAGGCGGTAGCTGGGAATGGCGTGAGCGCGAGCGTGACGTCAGCCCCCCCGCGTCCGAGTGGGGCGGGGGGGTGTCGGGTGGTCGCCTCGCGCGCCGCGCCTCGCATCTCGATCTGCGCCGCGCGCGGAACCATCGCCGCTCCGGCTACTACGGCTCACAGGTTTACTTTACACATCATCTTTAATTCAGTGGTATGATTTGCTTGCCACACAGTTCCTAAATTGATTTCCACATAAGGGCCGGTTTATGGCGTTATACATCCATCCAGATTCTTTTAACTTATTATCAGGCCATTTCGATGGTGGACATCGGCGTCTCCCTATCACTACTACACTCCGTTATCACGCCTCTTTAAAAACTAAAATGCCTTTATTTCATGCAATACTTGTAATTATAATAAAGTTACTCAAACTTACGTAAACTTACCATTATAATTATCATTGATAATTTCTTTTTATTCGAATTTAACACCTTAACCGTAGATTTATTGAATTAAAATTGTGTAACCGATAAATAATATGTTTTGCCAGCGAAATAAAAGTGAATGACACACACTTAAAAGTGTAACGCAATGAACACTTCATACATTTTACAGGTTATTTTTTGAGATACGCATATGCGTGGTAGGTTACTTTCGAGTACCCGCCTGGCTGGCTACCATCCTCAAGTTTGAAAAACTCTCATCAAAACCATAGTGTGCTCAGGCAGCAGTCCTTGAGAGCCTGTAAACATTTAGGTTTAACGTGATTACCTTCGACCACATCGTCACTGATGATCAAGTAAGATAATGGTCAAACGCTAGACCTATAAGTGTTTAAAAAAATAGTTTGAAGGGCAGGCCTTATTTAACGTTCATTCCGCCATCTTTTTCAAAATCCTAAGATAATTCATGGCAGTGTTTGAAAAAAACTAAATCTAGACTCATAGTGAGTATCAAAACAATTTTCAAAATGCAGTAAAATGACCACTACTTTAATAATTACTTATATACTTATGTAATTACTTATAATTGCAGGTGTATGGCATAAACGATCGGTTGAATCGCACATGTGAGTCCCAATTGTCAATTATATGTGATTACATATTCGACTAGTACGATTGTAAAACCTTGATGCTGGAAAAAGGTTGAAGAGTTCTTCTGAACACTCCCCATCGTATATACGGTAGAAAATATGATGTGATTTCCAAGTTGACAAGTTGTGTGTATGTTGTACTTCCAGGCAGCGTCCCCAGAGCCAGTGAGTGGGCGCGCAGTGTCGATGGAAGCATTGGCGGGAACTCGAGCGCCTCGCGCCACTATGCAGCTCTCGAGGCTACTCGCCGATGCAGAGCGTCTCGGGTACGACGCTGCTGAGGTAAATATTAAAATATCATTGAATAATATATTATACACTAGCGGTCCGCTCCGGCTTCGCACGGGTAAACAATTTGAAAATTATAAGGATCCCAAATTTTTTTGAAAATATAATATAGCCTGTTATATATAACTCAGGGTGAATGTAGCTTCTTAATGGTAAAAGAATTTTTGAAATCGACAAATTGGTTTTTGAATTTATTCATTACAAACATACTTACATATACAAACCTTTCCTCTTCATAATATTATCTAATATAGATTAGAATATCTTAAAATAGTTTTAGATGTTGAAAATATGTGGAAACCTAATAAAATCAATAAAATTCGAAAATTGAAATTCCGATACAAGAAACTAATGAGCCCGAACTTGATGGGTTTACTATTAGGATGTCAGGATTTCGTCTCCCACTTTCGAGCTCCATCATCAGAGTAGCTCAGCTGTGTAACCATCCTACATGAGTGTTACAGATGATATCTGTATTTGGCATTTACTTTATCGGTACCTATTGTTGTATTGATAATGGTTTTAACTTATTCCAGTAACTTTCAAAGATGATATTGTCATCTTCTATAATATTATGTTTATGTATATATGGGGCCTTAAATTACGTTTGTCCACATATTATTATTTTTTTGGAGTAGAAGTAGCCCCTTCAATGTATAAATAAAGATATTTCTAACCAAATGTGTCTTGGCTTGTGGCTGTGGTGGTCAGGTGGCGGTGGCGGTGGAGGCGAGCCCGGAGGCGCCACTGGAGTGGCTGCGGTCACGGTGGGCGGGGCTGGCAGGCGCTGTGTGCGGCGCGGCCGCGCGCCTCGCGCCCCACGCGCCACTCGCTGAGCGCGATGCGCGCGCCGCGCTCGCGAGGCACCGCGGCGCCGTCTGGCCCGCAGTCACTGAATGCGTCCACGCACTGCGGGGACAGGTGACTCATACATAACACACACATTACACACTACCCATGGAAGTTATTGATACTTTTCATTCATTTTCATTCAGTGATATTTCATATGATTTCGCCCGTGAATTTTCACATGAAATGATTTTTCATTTATAGTCTAAATGACACAATCACAACTTCAATGCAATATGAATCAATGACATTAGTAAAGTTCTAAATTAAGTATGTGGGCGAATACGTAATGTGTAGTGATTATTGAAGAATGAAATATATGTACCTATATAATAATTAACCTATTTATGATCTATGGGAAAGTAAATTACTAATATAACAATTTAAAAAAAAAAAAAACATACTCGCTGTGAAATGTTCCATGCCTAATTCACACTAGCTCTGCACACGACCATAATTACCTAACTCTAAGAGCATCCACATAAACTACACATGGAAATTTTATAGTGACACACGCAAGACGGAACTCACGTCAATTTTTTGTCGGAAAAAGTCGGCTACCCGAGAGGTCAGGAACCAAATTTGTTTTTCGTTTGAAATTTTCAGCGCAAGCCTACGTTAGAAATCAGAGGACCTTTAGGTTTAGCCAATTAATAGTTTATACGTAAAAGGAAATCAAAAAGTAAGCGCTCCATTCTTTAGAATTTAGTAGGTAGTAAAACATATTTGTGGTATGGTTTGAGTGTTAGAGTGCCGTGGCGGTACCGGCCTAGAATAGTACTTCCCCATCTCTTCCCGCGGGTGCCGTAAGAGTCGGCTAAGGGATCACGTATCAGAAGGTGGGCAGCAGCGCCTTCTGAGCATCAGAAATCATACTGCGCTCGCCAATCCGCCAATGCGCCGGCAATTCCCCCCAATTGGGGGAGGCATTTGTCCAGCAGTGGACACCCAATGGCTGAGATAAATGAATGTGGTATTGTTTAATTATTAATATCTTTCTCGTTATTTAGCTTAGGTACGTGATTACCTATCATTAGTACATATTTGAAAAAAATATCGCGTATCACATTCTTTAGTAAGTTAAGCGACCTAGCATCACTCAGCGTTATTCTATGTAAGCCCCTAAATTGCCAAATGTATCTTTTAACATACAGGTACATTTCAACGTCAATATAACCAATAATAATACAAGCTGCATCTGAAAATATAGCTTCACTAGGTCGATAAGATGAATACGGCTTTTGGGACAGACCCCTGCTGCAAATTGAAAGAAGCAAAGTCTGGATGAAACTGCTAAGGGGCTAACTAATTAATCTAGTTATTTGTGTGGCTAATTTAATAAAGCGATAACTTAAACGAAACACGATAAAAAATCACTTGCTGAAAGACGTGTCGTATGGGGCGTCACTTAAATCTTGCTGAGCGATTGTTTGTATTTCCAGAGAGATGGTGGTCACGTGAGCGGTGAGAGACGCGTCCGCGGGCGCGTGTGGGGCTCGCCGACGGGTGCGGAGGACGATGCGGCCGCTCCCCGCGTGCGCGGTAACCATCGACACACCCGCTTACCTTGACTCGCCGCTGCACTCCGTCCTCCGCATAACATTCGCGTTTACCTTTCAGCGGAATACAGCTCGGACGAGTGTGATCTGCCGGCCGCTCCCGGACCGGGGCTCGAGCACGAGTGGGGGTTCGCCGAGAGGCTAGTGCCGCTCGATGGATACGAACAGACGCGTCGTGACTCTTGGGGCTCTACCACACCACCACCGCTTTCTTACGCCCCCGAGGAAGTGGCTCGAACGCTTCGCTCTCTCGCTCGAGCTGGACTCCCTTATTTCGATGAGAACCTCCTTTTGCGCGGTTTGGCGTCGGATGCAGCGCGGACACTAAAACCAGAGACGGAGAGAAAACCTCGCGTAGTCGCTGGCGGACTGCCGTCGTTCGATTTCATCCAGTCTGAGAACGATTTCATAGATGCTTACAATGCCTTGACGAGAGCGAGCCCGCTTCCGAACGTTGGTGGGTCCCCTGACGGACCCTTTATCGTAACTGAGCCAGTTATATCGAATGAAAGACGCGAAAACGATTTTTTACAAAGGGTCGATGATATGCGTGGCGATGCACTCGAAGAGAACGACAACGCCTCCTTGGCGAGAACAAGTCCACTACCAAGCATAAGCAGGCCATCTCATGAGCACCAAATCTTACCAGAGTCCGCTTTATCGAACGTTGGGAATGAACATGTTTATCGAATACGAAAGGATAATGAAATAGTAAGGGAGGAGCGACCGGATAATATGATGCGAAAGGACGATGAAGTGCGAAGACGCGATGACTCAACAATTAACGAATCATCAATAAAGGAAACAAAGGGTGTGACTATAAACATAGCGACTGAAAATAATGTTAACTCTGCGTCTTTTGAAGGTAGCACTTCAACCAAAATTGTACCGAAATTAGCAAAAATAAGAATTTTACAATCTGACGAACACAATGTACCTTCCACTGTAACTGCTATACCTAATGTAAATGCGGTTAAAGCTATCACAGAAAATCAAAGGCATGAAATTAAATCACCTATGCAACTTGTACAAAAAAGTAGGCAAATCGAAGAAAAATCGGGTAACCTGAACGATCTCGTCGATAACACCCAAAAACTAATACAACAAATGAAGGATGAAATCAATTCAGATATAAATTCTCTGGACGATGGACACGCACAGACATCCCAGAGTGAACACGATACTAGTTCCAATGACGAGCGCGAAGAGTCAAGTTACAGTGACACTGAAGAAGACACTGATAACATCACATCGGATGAAAGAGAAATTTCCAGTAATGGCGAATACGATGAAAAAGAAGAAGATAATCATTCAAGAAATCCTAAAACATTTGCAAACAGAACAAGTTCTGAAGACAACGAACAGTTCGAAGAGGCATTAGACAATTTAGATAATCAAATTGAAGATGTAAAACACGCCAACATTGAAATATTAGATTCTATAGCTCGTAGTTTGCAAGAAGAACATAAAATATCAATAGAATTTAACGACAAAAAAGAACGCTTACGATCACAAGAAAAAGCTGAACCTCATATTATTACAAAAACAAACGAAACAAACGTTTTAAATTCAGAGACAAATAAAAATAATGAAGTTCTACCAAATAATAATATTTACAAACAACAAGACTCAAATAATAACTCATTTGTAACAGTTAATACATTTGACGAAATCTATGCCGAACTAAATACTTCTATTAACAGTATTAAGAAAAAGAATTATACTGAACCTCTCCAATTGGTTAAAGATAATGCAGTAATAATGAGCTCTCCAGTATCACCTAAAGTACAACCCACGAAACATGCAATTTACGAATTAGTTTTTAAAGCTGTGAAACCATCTAAACTGGTGATCTTGGAACAAATAGATCCTGTATATAACGCTATTGTGGAAACAATTGAAGTCATTGAAGAAATACAAGACAATATAAAAATACAAGCAGAAACTAACATTGAACAAGAAGTAGTTACTAATAACGAACAATTAAATAATGATAGAAGCAGCTCAGAGTCATCTTCTTCTAGACAATCGGAGAAAAGTGGAAGTAACAACATACTTGAAGTATTTCCTAATGATGTAAACACTGAAATAGACCATATAGAAGCGATAAACGAAGATGTTGCCCCAGTTCATTTTGCAGTAACAAATGACGAACTACCTTCAAGAGAGCAAGATACGTTAAGCAGCGTTGAAAAAGTAGCAAAAGCTTCACTAAACGATACTAATGCGAATAAAACTGTCATAGGGAAGTCTAACATACCCAAACCCGTAAAGACAACGCTGAGTATTAGAGCCAAAGCAGACAAACTCGCTCCAAAACTACTAGTTTCCAAAGTGCCTGTGCGCCGGACTTCGTTAAAGCAATACCCCGCACCCTCACCTCCGAAAACGCACTTCGGTAACGTGCAAAGTGGACACGTAAAACAGTTGCAATCCAAAATATTAAATAGTGTGAAAACTGCAAAACCACAAACGTCAGTTACAATAGAAGTTAAGCCATCAACCTCGAACGAGA
Source organism: Apeira syringaria (assembly GCA_934044485.1). Lineage (NCBI taxonomy): Eukaryota > Metazoa > Arthropoda > Insecta > Lepidoptera > Geometridae > Apeira > Apeira syringaria. The sequence goes on from OW203654.1 coordinate 30,330,834, forward strand.
CTCTCAAGAAGAAAAAACCGGCACCTCCTCCACCAGTACATCAGTCAGAACAAAAGGAGCCTTCTCCAGCGAAGGCGTCGCCGCTAAAACAAAAGCGGAACAATTACTTTCGCGAGACTTGTCGCACTGAAGACGAGTGGACTGACAGTGATTCCGAAGATTCACAAATGCAGATCGTTAAAACGACGGAAAGAAGAGAAGAAGAACCAGTTTCGCCACCATCTCCTCCGCCGCCAATCACACTGCGCCGTGTCTCGGGACAGATCATAGATTTGGCCAATGTGCAGCTTCCAGAAGGCTCACCAGAGGTATGTAAATAATAATATGTATCACAAGGAATTATAACAACGCACGATGATTAGGGATAGTATGCAACGCAACGTATTCCGATATCTACAGTTCTCAACAATTTAGATTCCATTATGTCTCTTTTACTAATAAATTAGTAGTGAAATCTCATCTTGGTGACGATGTGGTCTAAAGTGGAATCACACGGGAACACACTGCGTGTATGGTGACCGCTTATACTTGAGAGTGGCTAGTCACGCGTGTACTGGGAAGCGCCCTTCTCCGGATTTGATGGTTTTTATATGTATTAAAATCTATTGCATTGAGGAACTATCTATGAAATTTCTGTATAAATACCTGCTGATTTTTATCAGCCCTGATTAAAATTGTTGATTGATGGTTGCATATCTTCACCACTGTTTCCAGAATACTTACGTGTAAAAAACGCATTTATCAGTAATGTCACAATTTGGTATTTGTTTTAACCATTTGTTGCCTTACTTATCAATCAAAAAGCGGCTCTTTGGGTGCATAAGTTTGTGTTGCGCCCGTATATTTATATATTTAACTTAAAATAACAAAAATTTCAAAACAATGTTGTGTTGTAAACCAATTCTTGCCAAGTATTGTTTCCCGTTTTTTACGTACCTTAGGCCACACCGTTTACACTAGTTTACCGTTTACCGTTAACACTAGCTTTTCCGCCATATGATATATATTGTAGTTCATTTTTTGGAGTATTTGATTACAGTACTCACAGTGAATACGCCTGGTGTAAAATTGTATTCACCGACATAACGTTATATACACGCTACCAAAAATAAACCGCAAATTGTACGCTTTTGTGTGCTAATGTCAGAGAGATCAGCTGATTGTAAATTTTTGCTAAGTATAAGTATTTTGATGAAGTTTGAAATCGTGATTTATGTTTAAATCGCTAAGTGCAACTTAGCAAAACACTGCGTAACTATATATTCCCTGAACAATAAAGGTTGAAAACTTTGTTTTGATACACCACCATCAAATGGCGAATGTCAATTGGTCAACCTAGAGAATGGAATACTACCGTGATTGGTCAATTGAATTTGACGTTAGCACACACGCTGCACTACCTCGTTTTCTTGAACATCGTATTCACGCTATAAGAATGCTACGAATGACGTCACACCACAAACATGTACGGACATATTCATATTTTGAACCGACTTGTAGCGTGAATAATTCAAATATAGTGAATAATCTGAATTTTAAACCACAGCAATAGTGTTAAAACTGGTATAACATGCACAACGTGATTTTGTCTCTCTGAAGTTCCCTCTATGTAGCGCAGTTTGCTATTTTTTAGTAACAAGGGGCTTTGTAGCATAAAAGTAGCAACGTCTCGCTGTCTTTCACGTTTGTTGCATCTTATAGTCCAGGAGCCAGGTACAATTTCGGTCAATTATTTCTTCTCGAGCGAAACTTTGTAAAATGCATAAGGGACTTATACTATGAATACTCGCGACCGTCAGCTGCGACTCCGTGGGTGGGGCGGGCAGTGGCAGTCTCCCAGGCATGGAGAAAAAGGAGTGGACATAGTACTAATCCCTAATGCATTTCACGAATTTTCGATTGGGAGGGACTTTGTCATGAAAAACTGTTACTGGCTCCTGGACTATTATGTTGGTTACACGCTTACTGTTCCACCGGTATATATACCGTTACACTTTAAGATTTTGGACAAACGTTCGCAAAGCCTAACTTCAAAAGCACAAGTTAGGTTGCGCTAGTTATAGGTGTTTACAAGTGGAATGTGTCCCGTGGCAGAGACAGGCGCGCATGTTGCTAGCGGCGGGCGCGACGGAGAGCTGGGAGCAGGCGCGGCTGGCGGTGGAGCTGGTGGGGCGCGGCACCGCGCCGCCCGCCGCGCTGCTCGCCGCGCTCGAGTGTGCCGACCTCTCCGCGGCGCTCGTCTACCTGCACCAGGACTGCGAGCTGTGCGCGACCCGACTGCCCGAACATGAAGTGACCAAATATTTTTATTTTTTTTCTAACGGACTAATGCTGTTTGCCTCTACCGGCATTTACACCTTCACCGGATGACACCAATCATTTATATATAAATACTAGCGGACCCGACAAATGTTGTCCTGCATTCTGACTACAGCGCCATCTGCCGGGCTGATTTGTGAATCTAAACCATCCAGGGCGCCACCCAAACGCATACAAAAAATTCATTCAAATCGCTCCAGCCGTCTAGAAGGAGTTCAGTGACATACACACGTACTGTAGAATTATATATATATATATATATAATTATATAACATAATAATGGCGCTCATTCTGGTATTTCTAGTAATCACACGAACTAGCTAAAACTCTTCAAAATTAACGCTTAAATTGAAATTCGTATAACTCCATACAACGCTCTTACTAATATTAGACGAGTTTTATTCTTTTGCTGGCCAATTGCGGGTAGATTTAGTAGGCACCAAACAAGTGGTGCCTTAATTTGCCTAAAAGTACCTGTAAATTTAATAAAAACATATAATGTGAGTGATATTATTGATGTGTCATGGTACTAGTTTAGACTTCATCGTAACCATATAATAACTTATATCTTACTTATCTATTTTTTTTTTAGAATTTTAATTTAGTTGAAAATGAGAATCCCTACCAATTACTACTTATGGTATTGATGCCGTTATTCAACCAAACTATAATTGCGAAAACAAACTAATTCTTATAGGGTTACGATAAAGACCAAATTAGTATGATACTTATTAATAACAGATAATAAAATTAGTTCTTTTTATTAAAATTGAGGGTAGATTTTATGCCAAATAAGTCATCACTTATTTTACGTCAACAAAAATTACCCGCAATCAGCTAGCAATTGAATAAACACGTCTAATATTAGAGATGTCCTGTCGTAAGGAGTTTGAATTTTAGCGCAAACAGAATAACACCATTTTGATTAGGTATACATAATTTTAGCGGCTGTATTTGAAACTAGCTGCGCTCTGCGGTGTTACCCGCGCTCAAATGGTACGTGGTATTGACGGATTTTGTGTCTTAGCGTCATCCCACGGGAACAGTCAATATTTTCGGGATAAAAAAGGGTATAAGCTACCTTCATTCCCAATTGCATGGAAATCCGTTCATCTATTTCAGCGTGAAGGAGTAACAAACATCCACGAACAACTGACAAATTTTCGCCTTTATAAAGTGTCATGTGATTTGACAACGAACGTTATTGAGCTACTTGACAATTAAACTGTGAACTTCACAGATGGTGTCGATGTTACGCTGCACACATCGCTGCTGCCGAGAGTGCGCTCGCCTCTACTTCACCGTACAGATCACAGAGCGAAGTATCGCCGACTGCGTGTGTCCATACTGCAAGGTGCCGGAGCTCGAGGCGCTGCCAGAGGACGCTTGGCTCGAGTATTTCGCGCATCTCGACATACTGCTTAAAACTCTGTTGGAGACCGATGTTCACGAACTGTTTCAAAGAAAGGTGCAGTAATATAGGTAGTCATTTATTACGTTCTTAGCAAGTGCGAGTTTCTACAGCAAGCTGCTCGACCACGAGGCACTTCCCGGGAACGGTAGGATCAATTACCTCGTACATTAATTGCACGTAGGTACATGCTGATGACTGCTAGAGATAATGTTTACGGAAAACATTTATATTCAAAATTATCATCCTACTTGAAACTTAGTCTCGGCCGCGTCCGCACTCCGCATCTGTGCTCCGCGTTTGCGCTCTACGGCCGAGAGCGCGACTTCGAGAGGTTGCGAAACCGGTGGTCGGGATACCCACTTAACTAATATACGTAAGTTAAACCGTAGTCTAAGCTTAATAATTTCGAATAAGTACTTACGAAACTTTCAACCAAGTGATAACTCTTTGCACAAGTACATGAACTTTTAATAGGTAATATTATTTATAAGCTAGCACATTAAACAAATACATACTTACTATTATACTATACTTATTACTAATTTTTGATCTTATCGTTACGAAGTGATCTCTGCAGGCAATCTTTATAAGGAGAAGAAATAACTTCATGAAAAGCCTTGGTGAGCGTAATTCTAAAGAAATAAATTAAGTATTGCAAAATTGCAATACTTAATTGAAAAATACAAAATTGTATGGTTGTTCTCGATTTTCGTATCATAATTTCCGTAGTTTTTAAGGTTCCGTACCTCAAAAGGAATAAAACCGGAACCCATATAGGATCACTTTGTTGTCCGTCTGTCTTTCTGTTTGTCAAGACCCTTTTCTCAGGAACGCGTATCAAGCTGAAATTCATATGAAATACTCAAGTCTACTGTCCCTTAGAGCTGTGAAACATTGAAACTTCTAAGCCAACGCAATCAAAAGATACAGCCGTTTATGCCGCAAAATGTTGGCACTCGCAAGGGAATCAAAACCTACAGCGAGCCGTGAGTGAACTCAGAATCTTGAAATTTGGTACAAAGCAACGTCTTATAGCACAGAGAAAGAAAAAATTGCGAATACTTACCATGAATTTTTAGTCACATCATATATTATTATATGATGTGACTAACAATTCATAGTAAACAAAATAGTTGTAAAAATTTTAAACTCATACTTATACCTTCAGGTTTGTACGGAACCCTCGATGCGCGAGTCCGAATCGCACTTGGGCGGTTTTTTTTTAAACATAGTCCTATTACTTATTTGAGAAAATCTGCTAATTTAAGTGTCTATTATCCAGTTACGCGATCGCACGTTGGCCCGGGATCCAAACTTCAGATGGTGTATGGAATGCTCTTCAGGATTCTTCGTACATCCCAAACATAAGAAATTGCGGTGCCCCGAGTGTCGATCCGTCAGCTGTGCTTCTTGCAGAAAACCCGTAAATATATCAACCTAGTCTTGAACTTACGTTACATTACATTTTTCTAATTGTACCTAAAGATTACTAAACAAATATATTTATCTACACCTGAGCATAGATTCTTAGACAAACTTGATATGCTCTTCATGACAATGTTTTTCGCTTTTATTGAAGTTTCACACACCACGGCTATGCAAGTTTATGTAGGTAAAGTAAAAGTTTTTTGAAGAGTATGTCTTTTTAATTGATGGTCCGGTCCACACGTGGTCTATTATCCAATAACTCGTATATATGATTGAAAATGACATCACTTTGGAGTCTGTATATCATCATCATACGACCGCTTCAACATACGAGTAATTCCACCTTGGTTATTGGGTAATAGAAGGGGCAGTTGACAGATTACGGAGACTGGTGGCAGATGGGGCCGAAAGATACGACGTTACAGTGAGCATACGACCTTTTCCGGTGACACTCATCTTTATATCGTATCCGGTTGAGACCGAGGACGTCCTGAACGTCTTACACGTCTAAACGTCCTTCGCCTTAATCCGGTACAAGTTAAACATTTTAAGGATCTCAAAATATTATCGGAATGAAGGCCAGATGAGGCTATGAACATTTATGAATAACACAATTCTCGCCAGTATTTCGCAGAGTGCAAATAGATTATGTACTTACTTCTTCAGAAGGGTCTGGATAACTACATCATCTTGGGCACTGTCACCAAACACATAGTGTGTTCAGGCAGCAGTCCTTGAGAGCCAGTGATCATTCTAGGTCTAGCATGATAACATCTTCGACCACATCGTCACTGACCATCAAGTGAGATAATGGTCAAACGCTAGTTACAATATAAAAAGGGTCGTTGGAACATGTGGAATGATACGTTTATCGTTTATTGTCAGTGGAGCCCTAACCACGAAGGGCTGAGCTGCGAACAGTACACGGCGTGGCTGGAGGACAACGACCCGGAGCGGTCGGTGGCGGCGGTGCAGCAGCATTTGCGTGAAAATGGACTGGAGTGCCCGAGATGCCATTTCAAGTATTCCCTGTCACGGTAAGCATTTGATATGATCAAGTAATTTAAACAGCCGACTTCTTTGTGTAGAAAAATCGATGTTATCTTGAGTCGTAGGTATAACAATTACAAATTAAAAATTTGTTCATTTTATTATTACTGAGATATTAATTTATGTGGCTACGCAGGCGTAGTATTTTATTTGTTTGTGCATACAATGATTGATATTTTTACCGTATGTTATTGAACTCATCAATTTAAAAGACAATCCTAAATGGCTTGGAAACTTCAATGCAGCTTACCAAAATATAAAAACTTAAATTGTGTAAATACCGATCAAGTTTGCTGTACCACATCAAAATATAAGTTTCTTTTAATGATTCTAAGCTTTCATTTGTGGTGTGTATATGTATTTAAAAAACAGTATATATATAAGTATGTATTTAAGTATGTATATCAGTCATCAGGTTACCATAGTACAGGCTCTGCCTAGTTTGGGACCTGAAGACCTTGTGTGAATGTTGTCCCTTATTATATATATTATATTATTATATTTGACCTCGCCTGACGTTAAGTGACAATGGGGTCTAACCTATATCTAGCTTCCGACATCGCAAGATTAAAAATCCATTACAATGTGGTGTTTGGTATTTACATGATAAGTCCAAAAATGGCGTTGGAAGTTGTAACTAATGCCGGCCGATGTTTAACACTATTTCTATGCCACATGTGTAAAAAATAACTTAATAAATTAGTAACTTCAAAATTGATAGGTTGCGGAGCAAGAGACATCACGTTTATAATAAGTGTGTTAATTTATAATAAATTACCAGTGTCCAAAAGATATAAAAAATACTGATATTTTTAAATTCAGGCTTAAGAAGTTTTTTACTCACGTTTATAGTCGAAGTTTCGACCTAGGTGTCGTCAGTTGTCGCCGCGATCTGGCAGCGTGCACACCTGAGATGGGCATCGGACATGACCCAAACCTAGGTCGAAACTTCGACTATAAACGTGAGTAAAGCCGGATAATACATCTATATAATAATGTGTTAAACTCGCGAGAATTTCCATTCAAAAATTAGAGTCAATGTACAGTCCTACAAATTCGTTCTGTATGGTCTACTCGCCATCGACTTAAAATGGTCTTGAGCGTACATTTTCTGTTGCGATAGCGGCGGTTGCATGCACTTCACGTGCACCCAGTGCAAGTTCGAGTTCTGCTATGGATGCGGCAAGCCGTTCACGATGGGGGCGCGCTGCGGCCTCAGCGAGTACTGCGCCAAGCTGGGCCTGCACGCGCACCATCCCCGGAACTGTCTCTTCTACCTACGGGACAAGGAGCCGCACGAGCTGCAGACCCTGCTGCAGGTACCGTCCCTCCAGGCACACCGTCACATCCATACCGTGGTACCTACGGTGGATTGGTGCCTTTTCCTCACGGCAGAGAAATGAACACCAGCTCAGCACAATAGTGCCGAGATACTAGGATAGACGTTACATCATCATCGTCTACATCGTCACCGATCGAACATCAAAACGATCGGTGACGATGTAGAGGTAGAGGAAAGCCGAAGCATGTATTCATGGAAGAATGATTCTATAAAAGTTGTGAGCACTGAGATGAGAAGTGATGAAATAGAGTGAAAGAGATAAAATTCTTGTTCCGACCCCACCTAGCATGGGATAAGGACAAGAAGAAGTTCGTTGACTATGGATGTATTAATGGATTTTTAATGCTATAGGTATTCATGATTTTTGTGTATACTTATGCGAATTAATTTTATTAAATTAGTACTATTTTCGTGATCTCAGCTGCCAAGTACGCACCGCTCTCCAACCGCTCATTCTGACCGTGACCACTGTCAACGTCGGACCTATGCTTGACCAATCTGCTCTCTCCTATACATTATCAGTACATCAGCTTGTTTTAAACAGATACATTCGCGCGCTATTTACCTAAACCTAAACCAATTTAATGTACTACTTGTAGTAGGTATATACATAGGCCTTAACTTTTAATTATTGCCTCTTAAAAGGCAACTTTTTATAGTACACTTAACTATTATTTTTTTACTTATTCCTGGACATTCTACTAAATTTTTGAACTGGACATGAATTAACACAGTTCTAATTTAGGTTTTTATAACAGCATCAACAATAATGTCATAACTGTGATAATACCATTTCCAGTCAAATATTTTTGTAAGTTGGCAAAGTAGAGCTCTGTTAATGCTGGGCTGCGTTCAGGAGCTTCGTCGGCCAAATATTGATCGACCAATATTTGATCGATGTCTCACGAACGGTCTCACTCCAAGCATGTCACAAAAGAAGAAGAACAAGTCACTTACATTGTTCATGGATCACATGATAGTTACTACTGCATATGCCACTTTTGACAGCCGACCAAGATTTGATCGATTCTAGAGGTAGAAAGATTATGGTCTCGTCGACCATAATTTGCTTTGACAGGTTGACGTGAACGGTCATGATCAAATATTGGCTGTAGCAAATAATGCTCTAGTTGAGTTCGTGAACGCCGCACATCCGCTGTCAGAGCAAGATATGGCTTGGCCGATGGAGCTGCTGAACGCACGCCATGTCCAGTTATTAAACTTAGTAGAAAGCTCAGGAATTGTAAAACAGTTTCTATAACTAAGGATAACGTAGCAACTAAACACAGAAGCGGTCGCTTGATACAAATAATGAGCTAATGTTAGGCTGATAAGCTATCCGTGGTAGTGACATGTCGCCTGAACGATGCTCTATTTTCCCCCGTGAAGATGAACAATGTCGAGTACGCCACTGAAGCCGGCGAGGGCGGCGGTCGCTGTCCCATCCAGCTACAGCGCGAGACGCCCGCGGGATTAGTCGACGGCCTCTGCGGGAGTGAAGCGCCGTCTAACTACGCTGGACTTTGCAAGTATGAATATCATTATTTTTACATACTGATTCATTCATCAGGTTCAAACTTTGGAAAAATTCGGATATTACTTTCTTTTGAAGCCACGACTACAGAATACCATCCTGTCGCTTTGTCAACTAAGCTATAGTAGCAATCCACTAGCGAGTGGAGTGGTCAAACGCTAGATCAATACAATATATACATATTGTCGGCTCAACTTAGATCAGGCTTGCAGCATGCGATGGAGATCGCGGACGATCCGATACCTGGAATAATACCTGTGTAATAAATAAAAAAAATCTATTATGTATATATCTTTATTTTATAGAAATAACTGGGAAGGTGATAGGAAACTATAGTAGCCTCGCTAGCAAAGGTTTTGCAAAGCTAACAGCTAGTAGGTGTACCTACCTGCGCCGCGTCTTGTGTATAGTTGCCGGGTTCCAGCTATAGGTAGATGAACGCGCGCGATGAGGGCGCGGACGTAGTCGCGAGCGCAGGCGTGTTGCAGGAACCACTACCTGGAGTACCTGTGCCGCGTGGTGCGCGCGCGCGGCGTGGACCCGCTGCCGCTGCTGGCCGTGGACGACCTGGAGACGCTGGTGCGGCGCGCGGCGCTGCGCCCGCCGCCGCGCCCCTACGGCTCACTGGAGGGGCTCTACAAGCGCGCCCTGACGGAGGTGCGTGCCCACCGCTGACGCGCGGCTTGTTGCAGGCCACACTACGTGGAGTACCTGGCGGGCCTGGCGCGCGCGCTAGATCCCATCCCCATCATGGACGTGGGCGAGCTCGTGGCCGAGCTGCGGCGCCGCGCGCTTCCGCTGCCCGAGCGCGGCCCCTGGGACACTGACCCCGTCTATGCAGGGATGTGCGCCGAGGTACCGCCATAGATCGACCTGTCCTTTCTCTGGCTCTCATCTCTGTAACTACCACCCTACCACATTCCGCCCCAACTGTCCTTGACTATTCACTGAACATGAAATCCCGTTGACGGGCCCTTTTTTCTCCCGTAGTCTCATTAAAATACATTAATAAAGTATTTTTGAGAAAAGGTATTGCAAACTGGCATTGTAATATACTCAAACGGTATCCTCGGTATCAGAATGTTGGTAAGATACTATACACGCCTAGTTAACAACCCACCCTCGAGTCTGCACAACCGTCCGTATGTAAACTCTAAGGCTCTCACGGCCGGCATAGAACTCTCCTTCGCGGCGTCTTCTCTGTTACTGACGCGCGAAGGAGAGTTCTACGCTCTTGTCGCCGCTCGGACCTGAACCACTGAAGATGTCGACCGCAGTGATCGACCAAACGTCTGGAACACAAGTTTCACTTAGACCACGGCCAAACAGCCCGGAAGCAATACATACAACGACCGTATATACTTAGTAAATATGTATCATCTAGGCGGGCGAGATCTATCGTACACCGTATTGTCAATTAACATCAGCGAGATACGGGTCTGACGTTTCCCTAATTCAAATTAATGTCAGAGGCCTGTCCTTGAGAGTCAGTCAATATACTTGCCATCTAGCATGCTAGGTCTAGTGCGTTTCCACCTTCGACATCATCACTGACTATCGAGTGAGATGGTGTAAAATGATAACATATTACATTATAAAAAGTAGACCTACAAGAAGAATCCAGCTGCAGACTGAAAAGTACTTACGAAACATCCCAAAGAGCCCGCATTCGAAATTAATGGAGGTTATATTGTTATAACTATGTATCTTATTTCATTTACAGATTGTCAAAGAGAAAATACCTTTGGATTGAGTTCATCATCGATACTGACTATGGATAAGGATTTGCTTATATTGTAAATGAAGGCTAATTCTTAATGAATATTTACCACCCAATAAAATATGTTAGAATTATTTTATAAGACGCATAAATAAACACATTTCGAGTTATCCACATTTGGTTTTATTTTCACATTAGTAGTTTCAAAAGATCATTGTCACCTCCTGGCAAAATTTTCGTTCATGTGTCTGCGATCCCGCTGGATATAGTGTCTATTCGAGTGAATGCGACTTTCGAGAGAATCAGGCAACGCGCGGGCTTCGTGCTGCAAGGCTCGAGGTACCCGTGAATTTCCCGATGCTTCTTCGGACTCTTCAGCCCGCTGTTTCGCCACGCGGTGACCACGCTCTACCTCTCGCTCCATTCCTGCTGCTGCCATCTCTGCCAATCGCGCAGCTTTCTCTTCCTCGCTCAAGCCCTGCCTTCTATTCTCACCATCCTTAACGATTTTATGGCTGACTTTTCGCTGTGGCGAATCCGTTAAGATCCGACTTCGGCCGTCTCTTTCAGGCGATTGCTTTCTTTGACTGTTTTTTCTCTGTGGCAAATCCGGTGAGACCTTTCTTCGCTTTTCTCGTTCAGGCGATTGCCTTCTATGACCATATTTTCGCTGTGGCGAATCCGGTGAGGCTCGTCTTCGGTCGTCTCTTTCAGGCGATTGCCTTTGACTGTATCTTCGTGGCGAGTCCCGTGAGACCGGTCTTCGGCCGTCTATTTCAGGCGATTGCCTTTGACGGTATTTTTGCTGCGGCGAATCTGGCGAAACCTGCCTGCGGTCATCTCTATTTCCTCTGTGAGGCGACGGCTGCTTCCGACGATCTTTGCTCTTGAGCGAATCCAATAAGATCTGCCTTCGATCATGTCTCGAAGGTGACAGCTGTCTATGACTGTCGTTCCTTTCTGGCGAATCTGGTGACACTCTTTTTCGGCGATCTCTCGGAGACTGCCTCATATGGCTACTTTTACGTTGAGGCGAATCCGGTGTGACATATCTATGGCTAAATCTACTGGCAGGAGATTCCTGCTGTCTTTCTTGCTTCTTAATCCACATACCTTGTCCTCTATTGAGTGAATCCCTTTTCTGTGTATCCTTGGAAAAATTCATTTGACTTCGACTGTTGTGTACGGTTAACTCATGCAGACTTGAATTTGGTTCACTTTTCTTTTTTTTCATCTTATCATCACTGTCGCTATTGTGGTCACTTAAATGCTTTCTAGATTCAAATTTACCATGTTTGTAAGGGGGCTGTTCTACTAAAACTTTAACTTTCTCATTGATAGATTTTTTCTTCTTTTTACTATCAGCACCTGAGTCTGTTTCTGAATCTGAAGATGTATCTTTCTTTTTAGACTTCTTTGATTTTTTCCCATGTTTTCTTTTTTTCTTCTTGGACTTTTGATCACTTGATGATTCAGATGAGTCATCTGAATTTAACAGACTGGTTAAATCAATACCTTTATTGCCAGCCAATGCATTCAGTTTTGCAGCCAGCGCATCATCTAAGTCTTTTTTTTTCTTTTTTGATTTCTTTTTCATTTTTATTTCTTTTTGTTCCTTTAACAAAAAAAACTTAGTATTAAAAACCTACATATATTGAAGGGTGCACTAGTTAAAATAGGTATCGTTTTTACGATATGTGATTCTATTACTGTAAACGATTTTACAATATTAACCATTGCACAGAAAAATTAAAGATATTTACGGGAACTACAGAGAAACTATATAGAAAAGATGCCCTATACTGTTTTCTATAGTATAGAATGAGGTGAAGCCAGTGGGCAGGGGAGTGAAGGGAAGCGTTGTCTATAGCCACGGCTCTCTCGTAGCGAGTAGCGAAACTTTTATAAAAAGTTTTGGCAACTATTTTGTACGTACTAAGGTGCAATGTAAAATGAGCAGGGGGGCTATGTGAGGTCAAGTAAATACAATAATGTGAGGTAGTGTTCCTACATTTCTATATGTAATCAATATTGTGTCTATATGTAATCTAATTGTCAAAACTTAGCACCTACTCATGAGAAGACAATGCTGCTGACTGAGAGCTCACCGGCTGCTGCAGCCTATATCAAGAAGCGATGTATCTACACATTATAAGTATTTTAACTAGTTTTTAAAATTGATTATAGTATATACTTATAGTATTTTACTTTTACAGAAGTTAAATATTGAGTAAAACTTTTATTGCTTCAACACTTACATCCCAAGTACTTTTTTCTTCAAATGCTGATCACTTACACTAACCAAAGTTTTGTCTATTTTATTTAATGACTTTTTCTTTTACTATTTCTTACTTGAAAAGTCATTGAACACTAAAAGAAGAGATACATATATGAATTGGGAATCAAGCATGACATTATGTTATATTTAACATATGTCATGCCTGATTCCTGGAGAAGTAGGCTTGCTGTACTCCTAGCATATCTCTCTTGCTTCCTTCACTCTCATCAGATTCTTCATTCACCCCTGCTCTATTCTAGACCCATATAAGAAACTATATATACAGTTATTCCTAACTGTATATAAGCAACTAGCGCGAGAACAGTAGTAGAGCTATACAAATCCAAGACCAACTTCACTGTTGTTATGCATGGCATGGTAAAGAATTTGCTTTCCCATAAGAATTTTTATAACCTTCTACAGTTACAAATTAAACTGCAGAGTACTGCATACTTCTTTTGGTAAGAACCATATAAAAGAATGCCACTATGTAAAAAATGATTGCCTCATAGGCAATAATGTATGACAATGTATGACAAGGTGAAAAGCTTTTGTTTTAGGTATTAACTTCAGAAATTATATATGGCACTCACAATCGGTAATCAAAATCCCAAACAATGATTGAAGTTTGAGAACTATAGTGCTGATTGCACTTTATAATTTATATGAAATCACTCGCATTGTTATAGTTCATTTGTCATGTTCATTTTAATCCTACAGAGATTTATCTATGGACCTCCTATTATATATCTCTATTAATCAATAGTTTGCAACAGGCATGGTGTTAGGAACATTTGGACAATAGGGTGAGTGTACAGAATATTTATTTTTTATTTATTTATTTATTAACAGTAACATTCACACAAGGTCTTCAGGTCCCAAACTAGGCAGAGCCTGTGCTATAGTAACCTGATGCTTGATATATATACTTATATACATATACACACCCAGACACAGGTGAAACAGACATGTTCATACACACAAATGGTTGACCTGTCCGGGAATCGAAACCCGGGACCAGCGCCTCAGAAGGAAGAGTGCTACCAACTGCGCCAACCGGCCAGACAAATATAAATATATTAATTATAGCTTACTTTTTCCTTCCTCAGCAGCTCTGTAAGCTTTTTCCTCTGTAATGGGTTGTTTAATAAAGCAGCTCGAGCAGCTCGCTCACGTTCCTTGACCAACAATAATGGGTCTTCTCTAAGTTTCCGAACCAAGTCTACTTGGGAGTCATCTCCTGTTGTGTTCATGCTAGATAACACAACTCTTCGAGACAATGCTGGTATAGCATTCTGTGGTGCATTATCAGCCTCATCACTTTTGCCAATTGCCTTTCCTAACAAGTAGTCTTCTTGTTGAGCATGTTTATCTGGCTTCTGGAAAGGACAAGTATTTTATGTTATTAAGTGCTTCAAAGCTATATAGCCATGATAGTAACTTAAATATTTTATCAACAAACCATATTAAGAGCTTTACCAATTTCATCAATACTAAAGTTGCACAAAATCTAAAAATAACTTACATGTTATGGCATTTCCTATCATTTCAAATGTACTTTTTAGTTTCTTAGCCTAAAAAATGGTTAACTCATAGACTTCTCAGTTCAGCAACATCTCAGCCATCTTCGACTTTTCAGTTAGACTGCTTATATTATGTTTTAGGCAATAATTTCTTTTTGTATGCATAATTGTCTCACTCTAAAAGATCAACAAAGCCTAATGTTATTGTAGTTATCTGTTTCTGAATTATCAACTGAGAGTTGTATTATTTAGAGAAGAGTTAAAGAGGCCTAACCTACATCTAAAGTATAAATATATCTAGCACTCATATATACTTAGGTGTCATTTCTACTAAATTCATGTTCAATTGCAGTCTGAGTCAATGCCATTATCACAATATCAATAATTCATTATGTTTATAGAGGCCCAAATCTATGCTGAACCTGTGCAGGTTTAGTTAGGCATTATAAATATTATGTGCAAACAGAATACAGCAAAAGACACACTATTCACTCTGTTAAATAGACATATCAGCAATACTGCTACTAATCTTCTACTATACTAATAAATTACACATTACAATTACAATATCATAATCTAGTAATCATACATAATAAGTAATTTGCGCTATTCTCTTGTTGGCCTACATATCTTTTAGGTAGAAGAAACAATACTTATTGCTATGATAATTATAATAAAGCGCTATTTGAAGAAGTTCTAATAGCATTTTATATTAATATGTACATACATCATACATCCAATGTAAGCGGTTATCGCTAGTGCCTCCACTGATGTTAGCACCAAAGTTCCGTTGTGCCATTTCTTTTAATTGCGTGCGATCATTTTCTTCTTCTCTTTCTCGTTGTAATTCGAGAATTCGCTTCTTCTCCTCTGCAGCAGCCTGTTCCGCTTTCCACACACGCTCCTGATTCTTCATGGTATTTGGATGCCATGATTTCTTAGTGTTCTGCAAACGTGTTAAACAATTTGGTTTTGTATTTTTAAAGATGGTTCTTACATTACACAATTTACAGTTAATTTTCTAATTTCTAACCAAATCACCTCCTCCCATTTGTCATTCACAAACTATTTGCAATTTGTGCTATTTTAGTATTTTCTTCTTCAATAAAAAAAACCTAAGATATTGTCAATTGGTTA
Source organism: Apeira syringaria (assembly GCA_934044485.1). Taxonomy (NCBI): domain Eukaryota; kingdom Metazoa; phylum Arthropoda; class Insecta; order Lepidoptera; family Geometridae; genus Apeira; species Apeira syringaria. The sequence goes on from OW203654.1 coordinate 30,346,579, forward strand.
TATCTATGGTTGTATGTAAGCAATCTATCTACGTCTGTCAGTCAACAATGAACTTTGTGAGTCCTTAAATCCCTTCGAGCATTGAGTTTATAATTATGTTTGTTTTATGCATTATGTTTATATGTTGTGACTGCTCCGGCCATAGATCAGATGCTCCGGCGCTGCGGGAAGTGCAGCCCATAGATAAGTAACTATATGTGCAGCCCCTCCGCCCGAGTCCCTATAATGTACGGCCAATAATCCGTGTACACCCATAGACCATAAGCCTCGTTTGCACGATCCAGTGCAATCAACTAATCGTAGGACACAGACTATAGACATGCGGGCCTATGATGCGACACCCGAAATAATTTATGTCGTGGTTTTTTAAAGGCAAAAACCATGACATAAAATATCTCGGGTGTGGCATCATAGCCCGGCAGGTCTTCCAGAGGATTATGACATGTTCCAAAATCTCAATAACCTGAATTTAGAAAAATGTTTTGAGGTTATATGCATTGAGTTTATATTTTGTGACTGCTCCGGCGCTGCGGGAAGTGCAGCCCCTCCGCCAATATTTTTCTGATCAGTGAATCAGAGATGTAACGGAGTTTTTTCGTCTATCTCGAATATAATATTCGGTTTTCTTTCTTTCGAAAATTGTTTTCTGATACAGCTAACAAACAATTTTCTTCAAGATGAGTAATCTATCCAAGTTACAATAAGAATTCCAAATAATGCGTCCAAATGAATTGCTATCACATTTATTAGGACCAAATAGTCAATATTTAAAACGTCACAGAATATCCGATAAATATACCGACACCATAAATATTCAAAACTATGTTTTTGATTTATATTATGTTAAATCCAAAAATCCCATAACGTAAAACTATTATCAGAAAAATTACATAGGTATTCAGTGTTTAATTTGACCAACTGACAAACATCACATAGGTAGTGTCGACAGAGATTACACTACAAAGCCGAAATCAGCCGATTGTCTCGTTCTAAAGGTCGATGTGCAAAATTCATCACCGCGTACTGTACATTTATTAACTTATAATAATTATAACTACAAAATAATAATAATAATAAAAATAAATCATTTATTGCCACAAAAAAAGAAATACTTATACAGGACATGTTTAATTAATTAAATATCTATGGCAAAAGGGATAGGCTAAAAATAATGTTATTGCTTAAAATGTAGGCTAACGATTGTATAAAATAATGATCTTGAATAATTGTTTTTTTTTACGTCATAATGAAATTTGCCATTTTGAATGGAAAAACAGAACAAAAGGATTTCGCCTGAAAAAGACAAATACTGTGTCTTGTCACTTTTGTTTCACTGAAGTACCAGATAGTACTAGTACTATAGAGAAAACAACATATATATTATGGTTTTGCAATGATGCAGTATGATGTGTGAACCTCAGAAGGCGCTGCTGCCCCTATTCTGGTACGTGATCCCTTAGCCGATTCTTACGGCACACACGGGTAAAGATGGGGGGGTACTATTCTTAGCCGGTACCCCACGGCTAATGGTATATTATCATATTTATGTAAAAAGGTTATATAGGTATAGGTTCGTGGTAACGAGTATGTCCTCCTCTCTATAGTCTATTCACATAGGATGGGGCGGGCATGGATTTATAGTTTACATTAGTGGTTCCATGCTTCCGTAGCTCGATAAAACTGAGTTTGGCGATAATTACTGTCAAATTTCATCGAGTCCACGACGATCCATGCTCGCACTGCAGTTTACATAGTATACAAATCCATGGTAAATTCACCGTCACGGGAGTTGACGGGAGACGATAATGTACGACCACTAATTCGTGTACACCCATAGACTAAGATAGAATTCCCAGCTTGCAAGTCGATGCTTCCTTTGCCTTGTGCCAGTAGCCACAGACTTCCAGATAAATATGATATTCAGTTCGCGTTTGTGATATGAAAACTAAATCTGCCAACCCTGACTCTACCTGGTACTTGTCTGCCCTACCCCTAGAGTGTATATAAAAAGCCGGAATCGCGGAGGGAGAGCAACCCCCGCCCGCCGTAACAAAGCGCAGACATCAAGTGAGCCGTTGCGGCCGAGGCTTGTCGCCGAAGGCGACCAAAAAGCCGAAGCTGCGGAGGCGAACATTTATGTCTGTTCTTTGTTGTGATACAGTTGCTTCAGCAATACATGACAAACGGATTTATGGTTCATTTTGGTCAGAATTCAAAAACACAAACCACAATGCATTTTGTGAGTAAACAGGCATTCGTAAAAACCTCGCTAGTGAAAAATCATTTTGGTGGGCAATGATGTTTTACTAAAGTGTTTTACCAAATTGTTTTAAGTATTCGCTATAATTTCAATAGTCTGAATTATAATAATAATTTATTACTTAGTTAAGTATGTTGAATGTACTAACAAGGCATTGACTTGACTTTCCTCAACGGCTCAGGATAAAAGAATGAATCCGATTCGTCTTCCTCTACTATATTTTTTTCAACAGATACCGATGGAATATCACTTGTGGAGGTTTGAGATCACGTAACCTTAAATTTTATAAATTTTAGGCATTTACATTGAAGGCTTAACAGGTTCCGATGTCATTACAGACTCGCGGGCAATGATGTTTTACTAAAGATGACGTATATTCATACTGCGCGGTGCTCAGATTTTGTTCCTTTACGACATAAACATGCTTACCGCGACAGATAATTCGGTACAAATAATATAGAAAAGGATAGCTATATGTTTGGACTTGCGCTTGAAATACGCGGTCTAATCAAAATTACTACAATTGACTTAATTTTGCCGCCTCAGTTTCTGCGCGCTTGTGCGACATCTGACTCATATAAACATACAATATCATTGGTGGTGGCATAATCAGTGTTTCATTTTAGGACAGCCGCGAAAACCCTCAAAATAAATTATTTAAAGTTGTAGGATGACATCTTTAGGAAAAGGTCCTACCTTTACGTAGTCAGTTACGCAAAATTATCTACAATGTTTATATTATTATGTAACCAAAGCCGACAGATTTAATAAAGTCAAAAATGATGATGTAAGGGATTATTTCAAGAAGGTTCAAGAGAGAGTTGCAAATGCCACTGGAATTTCAAGAAGAACTTTGAACAATAGATTAAAGGAAATCAGTACCTACTGAATAACCTTCCACTGCAATTATGTTGGAGAATGGTGTACGATTTTCACTCAAGATTTAATGAACTGCCGACCATAAGAAAAAGACAAATAATCTGAGGCTATTAATTAGAATCGGTCTGAAAATAGGTACTTTGAGAATAATACTTTATGAGATGGTATTTCGTTTCACTAAAATGGAAGATAATCGAAAAGTTCTTATGGAATAGCACGATGTAGGTGAGTCTCAAACGAATTGATTACCTACCTACCTCTACAAAATACGCAAATTTCGCGAAACACGAAAAAATATGTAATCTATACCTATGGGTGAATAGAGTTAAGAGAGCGATAGTAAAGAGAGAACAGAGTAAAGAGGCTTAGGTATTTCAAAAGGTCAACGTTTGATAACTGTTCAAGCGGGGAACGAATGTACCCAGTAAGTCTGTCTAGTGATCGACAACGCACCCTATCACATCACAACAAAGTTGTTGAAAGACACCCCCCCCCCCCTTTAATCACCATTAAACATGAAATGATTGAGCCTATCCTGCGTGGGACATATCATTTTGATTTAAAAATCGGGACGTCCCGCCAAAATCGGGATCTCTGGTAACGCTGTTACCTACCTAAGTACTTAAAGTACCTAGGAAAACGTAATATAGGTAGGTAAGTAGGTACCTACCTAACATAAGCTGGTATTAATAATAAGACTTATTAATACAAACTTAATAATACTTAATAACATAATTATATTTATTTATGTCTTTAGAAGGACCGCGTGCCGAATTAAATTTCAAAACCCACTTTGAAGCGACGACGCACGCGGACACAGAGATGAGAGGGGTGGGCCAGGAGGCGAGCGGGCGGAAACGGCGCGGGTCAGTTGCGGTCGCATTGAGGAAGGTTGAATCGGGCGCACCGCACGAGCCGCGGGGCCTCAAGCACCGCGGTTTCGAACGTTCGACGACCGTGCAGCGCGTGTCGACGGTTCGCCCCGCACTCCCCGCGCTAACGCCGCCGCCACCGCCGCCCGCCGCCGCGCCACTGTACTCTCCTCACCCATCTCTGGCCATGGGCCACCCTCCCTAAGTACTTAACCTAGCTTACTTTCAGTTTTCAATATTTTAGATGTGAATAGGTCCCTAAAATCTGTAATTATTACTATGTAAACTAGATTCTGCAACAAAAACGATGGGAAATATGGTGGAACTTTAGCAGATCGGACGAATAATATACCTAGCTATTTCATTGATGTACATATGTAGTTACATTTTTCACTTTGCGAAACATTTTATGTTTCGCAAGGTGGAAAAGAGAGAACATTCCAATACATATTGATCGCGGACTTCCCTGACTCAAGTACCTAGGTGAGCTATATACTGGGCTGCCACGTCCTACACTTTTACAAAACTATGGGATATATAAATATGTACTTCATGTCTGCGTATATCAGATGAAAAAAATCTGGACCAAGCTAATTAAAAAAGTTACGGAGGAAATAAAAACATTCATTTACATAACAAGGAAACAAATTGAAATACCTACCATTCCTGTTTGATTTGGTGTCCTGAAATCCTATACCACCACTAGCTATCTAAAAACCTTTAAAAAAATCTTATTTAGGTAGGTATCTAAGTGTATAAATTGACACGCGTGCGAACTGTTTTAGCATACCTACCGCCACCAAAGCAATTTTTATGGTGCTTTCCCCAAACTTGAAAATCTGTCGCATTACTTTCGTGGGTTCTGTTTATTAGGCTTCCTCAATCCTGGAATGCAAAGTGTTTACTGAGTGTGAATAGAGATTAAGGCAACGCAAAATTTCAACGCAATAAAATACTTATTTGCCATATTATGACAAAAGATTGACTTGACTTAGCCACAAAGATTCACTGCTTGCAGCTTGAGTTGAATAGTCATCTAGCCTCATGCATTTACATATGTGTCTGTACTGTGTTACTTAAATGTAGATATAAGAAAAAATATAAAATATGGATGTATGTTTGTTACTATTTCACACATAAACTACTGAACGGATTTAGATGAAATTTGGAAAAGAGATAGCTTATACCCTGGATCAACACATAGGCTTATTTTCATCATCAACGTTTTTATCACCACCTGGGTAAAACGGGATGAAATTTGGTATATTTCAGGTCCCGGAATAACACATAGGGTAGCATATGTGGCTTTTCATTTCATCTTCATCATCAATCATCACCACGCGGGTAAAACCACGGGGTGCATCTTGTATGACAATATGACAAAAGGCTAAACCAAATTACATTATCTTTAACTAACACTTCATTTGAATAGAACCTAGAAGATATAAAACAGATTAGATTGCAATAATATTGACATTCTGAATAGGTAGGTAAATATAGTAGATACCTAAGTAGTTGTAAGTATATATTAAAAACGGATGCAACAGCCAAATAGCACACAATAAATAATTTCTACAGATGAGATGGTTACAGTACATAATTATGTAGTGTAAGTGTACAGAACAGACAGACACATGTCTGTATTTACCTTTTTTTATATAGATTGGTCTCTGTATTTAAAACATACTGAAGTTGTGTAGCATATATTTTCTGTCAAAATTACCTAGTTCACCTCCAAGCTTTAGTACCAAAAATAAAGCTGTGCTGCTACACTAAAGCTAGAAATAATTTATAATGAAAATCTTATCATAATCATTTTGCACAATTAAACACAGACATAATAAATTTTTTTTCCAGGTATGTAAAAAATATATTTATCGCTTGAAATAAGTATGCACATAAGAAAGGTATGTTATGTTTATATATAGTTATATATATAGCTTATATGTTTTTTTTATATTTGAAATAAAAAAGTGGGCTTCAATTTATACGCATTTTCCCACCCACGACACCTATATATAGATATCTAAACTTATAAATACACTTAAAGAAACACGTCACATTACCTAACGTAATTGATGTGGGTCATCTTTTTTACAAAATGGCACAGCCTTTTACTTAAATGCAAGAATACTTCTCACTTCTCGTTTAGATGTAAAACGTATAGGTAATATATATTAGATAGTAGCTAGTTCGAAGCGGGGTACCTAAGCATAAAAATATGTAAGTACTTATGCAGTTCCTGAAATATAGAACAAAAACATTCTTATGAATTATGATACTGACTAAAAGTTTTTAAAGAACTAGTAATAGTTTCAAACTTAACAAAAATAATAAAAGACGGCTGGTTAGAAATATTCCAGGTGCATTACAAGCAAACATTTAAATGTTTTTTGTAAACGATTAGGTACTTTGATCGTTTACCTATGTACTCACCGAGCTACCATTTAATGAGGTCATTAAAAATAACAAATTTTATTCTCTATTTGAGTACCTTTAAGTAGTTATATTATTTTAAGCCATTAAACTATGATGAATAATTATGCCTTAATATTATTGTATAAATAAGTACTTGTTCATACGCAATATGTTCATAAGCTTTAAGTACCTAGGTACATATCTAGATAAATTTATCTTGAGATTCACAAGTATGTGATAGGTATAATATGCTATAAGCGCATATTTAATATGATACAGTACTCCGAAACATAATAAACAAGGCACCTAGCACTAACAATATTATATTGTCCTACAGATAGACAGATCCACAACGACCAAAGTGAGGAAAGGAGTGGGAAGGGGCAGGTTATGCTACGCACGCGCACTGCGCATCGAGAGTTCACACGCGCGTTCGAAACCGCGGTGGGCCTCCACGTGGCCCCTCTCCCCCACTGTCCGGGTGTACCCCGCGCTCGTCGTACATTCCAACCAACCTTCAACAAACGCGCGCCGTCTACTATCGTATGTATACGTTTAGATAATAAATAATAAATTATGTATGTACCTATATTATACAATATGCATAGATACAGAACGTGCAAATAATAATATAAATTGGGTACTTAAGTAATTGATACACAATTTATACCTACGCATAGCCAGGTGTAGGTTAGGTATAATGTTACTGATGGGTAGGTAGTTAGGTACCAACCTATCTAAGTAGTTAGATACTTATACAGGAAGAAGATAGTGTAAGTAGGTAGGTACCTAAGTAATGATTTCAGTTTTCAAAGTAGATAGTAGGTACCTACCTGCTTTAGTAAGTATCCACCTAATCTTCGTGTAAATAAGTTTCAAAATAGCACAGCAGATTAGCTACTGCCTAAAAATAACCTTAAACTTCATCTAATAGGTAATTGTTGTGTTAGGTAAGGTAGGTAATTGGAATGGGAGGAATAAGTTGTCGGCACTATTAAAAAATAATCTCAGTACCTAGATAGATACCTAAGTACCTAGGTAGATACCTAATTACCTAGGTAGATACCTAAGTACCTATATTAATATTATAAAAAGGCAAAGTCTGAGTTTATCTGGTTGTATTGGGTAAGCTCTAGAACTACTGAAACGATTTTGAAATTAATTTACCAATAGAAAGATACGTTATTTGTGAGCGTCATAGGATATAATATATCAACCTGAAAAATAACAAGACTTTCGTGGAAAATAAACGGCACGCCGCCCCGCCGCCGCCGCCGCCGCGTTGCCGCGCGTCGGCCCCGCCGCGCCTCGCAGCCACTTTACGCGTAGGCTGTGACTCAGAGCGGGCAACGCGTTGCCCGCAACGCATCAACCCGTGTGGAGCCGGGACGGGCCGCTAGCTGATTATAATTAGGTACTTATTTAGATACCTACCTGACAATATGAAAATATAAGTAATAAGTACTCTCGGTTGAATAAAAAAGGATCCATTTTCTCCGTCCGAGGTAATATATAATGTTATTAATATATAAGTATAGTAATATATAATTATTAACATTAGTCAATGCTTGTTTATATAAGTAGGTCTAAAGAAATCTGGGCATCATTGGACTAATAGGTAAGTTAGTAGGTACTTACCCAATTATAAAATGTTCTACCATTATACATAAACATATACATACACATAAACATTCTTATTAGTAACTACCTACATAATACATATATAGGCACTTAGTACTTAGTTATAATAATTAAATTATAATATTAGTTTATAATAATTAATTTGAAATCATAAATGATAGGTAATGTCTGCAGTTTGTAATACCTAGGCTGTATTTAATTAGTTTACTTCATTAATGAGTGTCAAATAGGTACAAATAGCCTGGTACTTACCTACTTATCTACCTAAGGACCTAGGTACTTACCTATTTTTATGAACAGAACAGACTTTTCACTTTAATGTTATAAAGACTTATTTCCTACTTGTAAATAAGTGGAAAAATATAGTTTGTTAACTGTTTATTAAGTACCTATGGACCTACTTATTATATTAAACATAATGTACCTACATACTTGCATCTATTTTATGTTCGAATACCTAGTATATACATTAGGCAACTTTATCCTTCCCAACAAACAGAAAGTTAACAATAAACTTAGGTAGGTAGGTATACTTACCTACATAGGTACCCATTCGTAAATATTTCATAAATTATTCTAAAAGATAAAAAATAAGCGTAGGCGGCCAAATTATTTTCGCAGTAATTTACCTAGGCACGTACTTATTGTTAATTACATAGGTAATCTACCTTTTAAAATGCACAGCATACCTACTAACAGCGTCATTAATAAAATTATACCTACTTACTTAGGTAGCTGTACTGTAGTGCATCAACAATAAGTAAGTAAATAAATTTCCTCGCGTTAGCTGTTCCATTCGTGACCTTGATATTCTTCGCCATTTTAATAACTTGAAAGTAATCGATATACCTACCTACTTATAAAATATACAGAATACATAATTATAAAAAATTGTATCATGCACAGCGGCGAGGCAAAGAGCGATCAGCGATCTCAACCTGGGCGGAGTTTCTTTATAGATTGTTGGCGTTCTTTTCTTGGTCCCGCTCGCGCGTGTATTTCGCAACGAACGACAGATTTCCGTACCGACGACGACGGCGACGGACGCTGGCTTCGTTTGCCGCACTCGGCATTCGTCCGTGGGCTGTCGGTCGAGCGAGCCGAGCCGAGCCGAGCGTCTCGCTGATACCGCAACGCACCGTCGAAACCTTGTGCGCAACCTACACCAACACTGACGCCATTGTACCTTCTTGATAGTTAGATCATCGTCATTATTCGCCATGATAGGTAAGATTGATATTATTTTTATTGTTGCGTAGGTATGTGTATGTATGGGCTTTATTTCATTGTTATTTTGTATAATAGGGTTTAAATGTGTGCCAACAACTTTTTTATATATCTATTAAAAATATTTCATTTGTGATATAAATCGTTCAGCATTGAGACTTTTTTTAAATGCACGGGTATATTAACTTTTTATTATATTAACATTTCGTTTAATAAGGGGCATTAACTTTTATGCGTTTTGGTACCTAACTACCTATACAAATGAAATACCTATGTACCTACTTTCGAGCTATGTAGGTACGTAATTTGAGCATTTCAAATCCTACTAAGGTACAAAAATACCTGTTAATAAGGATACTGGAGTAGGTAAATAAAATTTGAATCGTAAAAAGACGTGAAGATTTAGTGGTAACATAATTTACTTGTTCATTTATTAACGTAGGTACCTAGGTAACTTGTGTTATTGTTACGATGTTTAGATTTTTTTAAATACATATATCAGTAGGTTCGTAAGTATTTAAGAATTAATACCATTTTTTGTTAGTTCAAATCACAGTTCATTTTCATAAGATTGTAATAATTCCTAATCCAAGTAAATAGGTAAATAGTGATGTACGTCACCAAGCACCTTACCAAAAATAAATATTATAAGTAGGTAACTCTGACATAAATATATTATTGTATATGTCACGAAGCAGGGTGAGGAAGGGCGTTAGCGGGGGAATACATTAGCGTGCGGGCGCTTGGGGTCGCCGGCCCAGACACGTGGAGGCCTGCACCGCGGTTTCGACGCGATAGTGCCGCGGTGCAGGCCTCCACGTGCTATCAGAGGACATTCACTCGGCTTACGCCCCGCTCCCCGCGACCCGCGCAATTCCCCTTGTGGCCGTATTATGTCGGTGCATCCTGATATTCCTGAACACTGCATGCCATACGCAACAGACAGTGTACTGTGAACGGTCGTCGTGCTCAACAGAGTTCATCTAGAGTTTAGTTTGATAATGGAATCTCAATTGACATATCAAGTAAAACAATATCGTTCTACAGGTGAGGAGGAACGCGTTCATCAATGTGGTGAGTGTGGATTGACACTTTCTACTCGGAGTGCACTCACTGCTCACGCACGGTCCCATCGTGCAAATGCTGATGCTCATCGTTGTGACGTCTGCCATAAGACTTTCGCCGTTCCTGCTCGTCTCGTTCGCCATTACAGGACCCATACCGGCGAGCGTCCTTTTGAATGCGAATACTGCCACAAGATGTTCAGCGTCAAAGAAAACCTGCAGGTACATCGTCGAATACATACAAAAGAACGTCCGTACAGGTGCGGAGTTTGTGATGCGGCTTTTGAGCACTCCGGAAAACTTCATCGACATGCACGAATCCATACAGGAGAACGTCCACATGCGTGCCCACACTGCCACAAAACTTTTATTCAATCCGGACAGTTAGTAATTCACCTTAGAACACACACGGGAGAAAAGCCGTACCGGTGTCCCGCTCCTGGCTGTGGAAAAGGTTTCACGTGTTCCAAGCAATTAAAAGTACATTCACGTACTCACACGGGAGAGCGGCCCTACACTTGTGAAATTTGCCTTCGTGATTTTGGATACAATCATGTTTTAAAGCTACATCGTACTCAACACTTCGGTGAACGTTGTTATCGTTGTACGGTATGTGATGGAACTTTTAATACCAAGAAGCAAATGGATGCGCATATATACAAAGAACACGGTACGGACACCGCAAGGGCACCTCAACTACAGCCTACTACTCCGTTAGTCGTTAATGCCAATGAAATGTGCAACTTGATTGAAGCACCTTTTCAACAACTACCACCTACTCCGCCTAGTTCACCACCTTCACCAACTTCACCACAGAGCCCTGCAGGGATATCCACTCCAATCGCAAAGGCATCTTCTCCAACGCCGTCGTTCGTACCAGCCACAAATTTACAAAACACTTTCGCGTCACACTCTTTACCACCCAGAAAGAGGAAGCTTATTCCACAGCCTGAACCCGAGGAAGTGCCAGTGCCAGTAGTGTGTCATACATCTGTCATAAGATTTGCACCAGCGGCAGTAGACTCATAATAAATTATGGTGCTTGTGCCGTAACTTTGATAATGTAACATTGTAACGTTTTAAGTGACCGCTCTATTTTCGTCAAAATACCATCTAACTAAAAAGAAGTGCATACTTTTAGCTTGAGGGAAAAATAATATAAATTACCAGTCAAAATATATTATGTGTACAAGATCAGCAGCTACGTATATAATAATCATAGTCTAACGTGTTTTTGTTTTTGGTGGGCTATTATGATGAATATTGTTTAGTGCTTAGGCTAGGAGTCGAGATAAAGACTTACATAGTATTTAATTTTAATGTGTTAAATAAATCTTGATGCATTTGTGATGTGGTTAGCGTGTTGTATAAAATATAATTATTAATAAAACTATTTTAAGATAAGCCAATAAACTGTAGATGTAGTACTTGTGTAGTAAAGTGATACAAAAACAAAACATTAAGTTTCATTTGTATTGACGTGATATAGTTGTATGTCGAAAATGAAAGTAAGCCCATATACCTTATACCTACCTTATTTAACAAGGGGTCGTCAAACTTTCTATTCACGTTCCAACTGGGCGGTAGGTACCTACAACGTAAAAAAAGAGGTAGGTAATCCTACTAATATTGTTTCGCAATAGGTACCTACGACCCCGTAGTCTTCAAGTCGCAAGTGAATAGGTATCTCCTAAGTTTGTAAGCTACACTACACCTTAGACCGCGTCGTCACTTCACATCAGTTGAGACAGTGGTCAAACGTAAGCTTATCCTACTAATATAATAAATGCGAATGTTCGTTACTTATTCACGCTCAACGACTACACCGATTTCGATGAAATTTGGTATGTAGATAATTTAAACCCTGTATTAACATATAGGCTACTTTTATCCCGGAAAAAGTATAGTTCGGGTGGGATGATTGAGGTAGCGGGAAAACCGTAATCCACGCGGGTGAAACCGCGGGGTGCTACTAGTTACCTTTATAAAGAGAAATATAAATGCGAAAGTTTGTGAGTATGGATGATAGTTACTCTTTCAAGCAAAAACTACTGAACGGATTTGGATGAAATTTAGTATGGATATAGTCGGTACATGCATGTATGCGTCTGTACACGCTACGCCTTCCATCGTAACTGAAGAGGGTAACGGACTCATCTGTGAACATAACTTTTCGCCATTCCTCTTCACCCCATTCTACGTGTTCAAGGGCGTATTGATGAAACCTTGCTATACGATGCTTTCGCTTTAATTTGGGGCCGATTGCTGGTCTGTAAAGTTTTAAATTTGCTTCAGCAATACATCTACTTACTGTCCACTCACTTATAGGGTCAGTTCGGGTATGCATTAGCTGCTGTAATACTGCAACTCCCGTTTGGCTTCCCGGGCTGTAGTACCTACAACGTGGTCTTCCATTTGTCGGCCTTCTCAAGACGGATCTAGTCTCTTGGTAACGTTGCAGTACACGCTGGACCGTAGACAACGATACTCCGACTGTTCTTGCTGTACTTCGTTGGCTTCTCCCTAGTTCCACCATTGTGATGATACGAGTGCATTCTTCAGGTGTAATACATTTTTAATGAAGTAGAAATGAACAATTTTGCAATTTTTTTATTCTTATATACAGACGTTGTCAAATCGAAAAGCCAGAGCTAAAGCTTATTTTCCAAAAAAGAAACACCCAGATTTCAGGGGAAATATACATAAGTACGTACTACGACAAAACGAACTAAGAACAAAAAATACCAAAAAATGGAACTTCAACACTCAGAAGTATGAAGTAACTTGTTGAAGTCGGTACCATGATAGTTCGAAAGTAACTATTATCAAAATATTGAGAGCATGGTACCGACTTCGACAAGTTATTTCTTACTTTTGAGTGTTGAAGTCGGTTCCATTTTTTGGAAAAAAAAAAATTTTACCCTTTTCAGTGACCTTTGCTACTCACGGGATCAATTATTGTCATTGTGTATGTTCACCGATTTCTCCACCCGCAACTTAGCATAGGTACCATGCGCTCAGTAAAAGGAAGAAATCTATAAATTTTACGACCGCACCTTGCATACTACCGTACTACGCATATTGTTACGCCAGATTTACAGTACAGCATCACATTGTGAGGAAATAGCGCTGATGTCGATGATCACTACTTATTGCATAAAGGCATTAGACAATTAGGCATTAGAACATTGCATAAGAATCCTGGTAAAATATAAAAAGACGTGTGGCACTCGGGGACTGCCGCGGTAAAGCTATTGCATAGCATTATTTATCAACTTATGCAATTAATATATTAATAATTTATGCAGTAACGCCTGTCGCGTTTCAAAGAGATTAGATTTAAGAGTAATGAAAACGCAGAAGGGACAGAAATTTATTACAGGGTCGTAGGGTTACTTAAAGTCACTACAATTGCAACTAAAAACGTACATCAAGAATTAAAAAAAAACATTCACTATTAAAATATTTATTTCACAAAACAATAACAAACAAAAAGCATAATTGTTTTATTTAATTTTCATTAATTGAGACATGTAATTTGCACACCTTCAAAAGTTGGAATATAAGGAAACTTATAAATTTAGCCTAAGATCTTTCCGTACTTATATTCATGCAAATACATTATTTTCATTTGAATGTCACATAATTTGCTTCCTACAGTTAATAGGCAACCTCCGTTTTTTTCTTGTTGTATTATTAATATTAATTATTACAAAGAAACTACTCTGAGTCTAAAACGCACTAATGTATTCCTTTCAGCACACTACATAGGTATGTAATAAGATGAAAAGAACTCGACAAAAACTACCGACTTGTCATATCACTAATTTGTACGCAGTGACGGCATAGTGTGGCCAGCTTTTCATAATAAAATGTGCTATACTCCGTTTCAAAATCTTTGATATTTAATGTAAACTAAAGGAATAACAGTGCAAAAATATCTTTTATAATGGTACATTATAAAAGGGGGTACATTATTGGCAGGGATACGAAATAAATGCATCTAATTAGCTTAAATTAATTATTTTTTCGGCGTGATAGTTGAATGACGGCAAATAGGTATATCCTTTATAATATGTAAAAAATATTTTGTTAGGAGCCTGTTAATTCTAGGTAATAAATGCGACAAAAAACTTATGATGCACTTCACACTAATCACTTAACAGTATCCCGAAATTAAACACTGTTTACGAGACCGAAAGGTTAATTTTGCCTACCGACTAATTTTAATATATACCTTATTCTTCGTTTTATTTCTCAATCTATAGATTTAGTACATATGAGGTACAACAATAGTTACTGATCCTGACAATGTGTACACTAATAATAGGCAGATCAGATAGATTATTAGAAACAAAATATTAGACACTTATTTCTTTACTTCTTTATTTCTGAGCACACAAAATAACGACGATACTAACACTGACTGAAAATGTCGCATAAAGTCTGAACTACATTATACTAGCTATATTCCGTGGCTTTGCCCGCGATAAAATTGCTTTGCTGCAAGTGGAGAATTCAGTCGAGTCAAAGCTCTTTCTAATTTTGGTTTTACTACACAACACTGGATGAGAGGGTTCACAACAATGTTTTTTTTTCGTTTTAAACTATATAGATCTAGCGTTTGACCACTATCTCACTTGATGGTCAGTGACAATGTGGTCGAAGATGCTATCACGCTAGATCTAGAATATACAAACATTCACACTTACAAGTGAATATACGCAGCTCCTTTCAAAGTCACTAATTCACTACCTAACACAAACACCAGACCTCCAGGAATTAAAAAAAAACAAAATACATTCATTTTACAAAACAGTAACAAACACATGTCACATACATTTGTTTCTAACAATTGATATGCAAGTTCCGCTTTTTAAAATTAAGATAAATAATTGCAAATAAGAATTTTTTTCAGTGCGAGTGATTAACAGAATTAGAGCCAATGTTAATTATGTTTATTGACTATTTTGGTTGTTGTTAACTAATAGCCAAATTTATTGGTTGATAGTTGTATCACTAATGCATATACAAAGTTTTTGTTTGTTATTCATCCTATATTTTATGCTAAAACTAGAATAAGTGTGATGTAATGGCATCACTCTAGCACTTACAATATTTTCTCATTTAAAACATTACAGTTAAAAATAATGCTTATTATGTACTAAGTGAAAGGTAATTCCATCTTTTTGGAGATTTGATGTTTTTGATTGGTTTTTGCACCATCTGCACCAATAAGCACAACAACTCGGCATTTGTAACGGAGCTCGTTTTCTCGCGCTGCCAGTTCACGAATGGCGCGGAACGCGTCTCAACTAGTTTTATGTATTGTGTATGAGTCGCGCTCTAGTACATTTGGCGAGCGGGGTTCGCCCGTGATGACTACTCTCGATAGAGGAGCGGAGGCTGTATACTCAATGTATAATTACCTTTTTAATAAATCCCTTTCATTTTGGACTGGCAAGCGCAGCATAGGACAGCTACCGACCAGGCGGACCTGACTAAGATTGGCTAAAGGACTTGTATCCAAAGCCGTAAAATCATTAAAAAAATAAAAACCAATGTAACCATCCATAGAATATGTACTACGGTTGTACGTAGTACATATTAATTCTATGTAACCATCAGCCTGATCAGAGCGTTGCCAGATGGGGGGGATTCCCTGCAAATTTGGATTTTTTTTGAACTTCGGGGGGAGACTTTGGGGGGATTTTCGGGGGGGAAAATAAACTTGTGAGATATTTTAAATGTTTTTTGTACCTTAATCATTCTACCACAAACACAATTCCCATCTTTCTTTACTTACTTATTTTCATTTCAAACATTACACTACTTCAATAAAATCGTTTATTCATTCATTCTGTAATCATTCAATTCGTTCCAGTGTACTACATTACTCTATGATTAATTCATTCGTCTATTGCTTGGATGGAAGTAGTGTTGGGTAGGGCACGAAATGAAAATGAGTTTGTAAGAGTAGCCTCATTTTAGTACTAAACCAGTACAATGTCCCACCCCACCTCATATGAGCTGAGGCCAATGAGGCTTGGAACATGGTCAGGCGTACTGAAGCGCTGTGGGACGTTTGAAGCTACGGGTACAACTTTCACATTTGACGTTATGGCAGTACATTACGGTCTGTCTGTCAGTCAAAATTAAAGGAATATTAGTAAGCAGTATTGCAAAGTAATATGTAACAAATTTTTTTAGTAGGTAAATAAATACATATATTTAAAGGATATAATGAAAGCTCAAAGCTCATGAATGAAATTACAAATCACATGTTAAACACTTATAATGTAATTAATATACTTCAAATCTAAACAGTCACTTCAATGCCCGCCTTACAGTATTTAGTAATGCAACGTCTTACCTCTCGCTCGAGACTCAAATCACGGGCATGTAATGCTCATTTTAGAATGGCGTACTATTGTAACTTGTAGCCTGGGTTTCGCTCTCTCTCTGTCTCATCGTAGTTTTGCGGAGGCGGAGAGTAAATAATGTAATTTCTCGACTGCCGAGACATAAAGTTTGAAGTAGTACACTATGAAAGTAAATGTCGTGCCTCTCTTAATCTTTGACTTCATGTACGGGATAAATATACCGCCTCTTGTTTGCCCTACTCAACACTAGATGGAAGTGAATGAAGACCTTCACAACGACACGCGTCGGAACTGCGATAAACGCACGCTTCGCGTGTGGTGTGAACGCCGTCTAATTCCAACGTTTATAACAGATTGCTCGGATCCACCAACGCGCCCGATACGCGGCATAGTACATTTATATACGAGCACGTTACGCATTGTATGTTTGCAGACCTATAGAATTTTTTTTTACCAAAAAATGGAACACTCAAAAGGTTTGAAATAACTTGTTGAAGTCGGTACTATGATAGTTCAAAAGTAACCATTATCAAAATATTGTGAGCATGGTACCGACTTCGACAAGTTATTTCATACTTTTGAGTGTTGAAGTCGGTTCCATTTTTTGGTATTTTTTTTCACCTTTTTCAGTGACCTTTGCTACTCTCAGGGATCAATTGTCATTGCACTTTTAAGGTATAGCAGTGTAACTAAAAAACCGCTTGACCGATTTTAATGAAGTTGAAATGGGAACACACGGGAAGCACCAGCTTTCAAATAAAAACGAACGATCAAAACCCGTTCACTTAGACGAAATTTATGCGGTAACAAACATAATAAAAAACATTCGGGTCGAATAGATAAATTCCTCCTTTTTTGAAGTCGGTTAAAAATAAATATAAATGGTTTTGGGGATATTTGTTTCCAAAAAGCTAATTTTCGGGGGGATTTTGAATAAGGTTGGGGGGAAATTCACACGGTCATCTGGCAACACTTGAGATCAGCCATCTTTGTTATAGTTACTCTATGATCTTTTTGCTGTTTTCATTGATTTGTTGTTTTGCTTAGAATTTGGGATAAAAGGATTGTGATACCACCAAGCTTGTCGGACATTTTAAAATCTGAAATCCATAATTATTGTATCAATCCAACGTTCAAAATGGTTCGTACTATTTTTGAAGTTTACTGTATGTTTTGTTTATAACTGACCATTGCTTATTTGCGTAATTAGTTTAGCGGCCTCTTCTATATTGAAGCTTAAGGTTTCGCCTTAAAATAGTGCTTTGACTATAACTATAATAGATATTATTTTTATGTAGAGCGAGCCCTAAGAAAGTTACTGCCCATTGCCGGCTATTTTCCCGCCGGGCGTCCATAACCTTTGGAAAGAGTTTGGATTGATTTAGATTTATATTATTATGTTTCATATTTTAGCTTTTATATTATCTTGGTTTCAGACGATCGGGAAGAATAATAAAATGCAACAGCACATAAATTACAGGGTCCGGGTAATTTTACAAGACTCGCGTACATTTATTGGGACCTTCAAAGCATTTGATAAACACATGAATCTTATATTAGGAGACTGTGAAGAATTCAGAAAAGTGAAATCTAATAGGGAAGAGAAGAGGACGTTAGGGTTTGTCCTACTTCGTGGTGAAAACATAGTTTCATTAACAATTGAAGGACCTCCTCCACCAGAAGAAGGTTTGCCTAGGGTCCCATTGCCGGGTGCCATTGGAGGACCAGGAGGTGGACGAGCGGCAGGTCGTGGTTCTGGACCAGGTGGACCTCCACCTGGATTACAAGGACCCGCCAGAGGTGTAGGAGGTCCATCTCATCAACACATGTCTCCTGGCTCTCGCGGCCAGCTTTCAGCTCCCCCTCAGATGCGCGGAGGACCAATGATGGGTGGACCTCCACCTGGCATGATGGGAGCCCCACCTGGGATGGGGCGTGGAGGGCCAGGTCGTGGACCACCAGGAATGCGTCGCTATTAAGTGCATTCTCTAGTGAATAGTTTGTAATATGTATCTATCCATAATAATAAGTGACTGAAATATTATTGTGTGCACCTGTTGAAGTAAATGTGTGAATCATCCAAATTATTTGGTACCTTTATTAATTTAGTATGTGAATACCTCAAATGTTTTTCAGTGTCAGATCAATAGATTATTGTTACAATATATCTATGGCTTTTTGCGATATTGAGTTATATTTAAGTTAATTTTTATTTATTATGTATAGGTCTAGCGTTTGACCACTATCTCACTGGATGGTCAGTGACGATGTGGTCGAAGATGTTATCACACTAGACCTAGAATACTCACTGGCTCTCAAAGACTGTTGCCTGAACACACTTGTGCTTGGTGACAAGCTTTTCAAACTTGAGGGTGGTAGCTAGCCAGGCGGGTACTCGAAAGCACCTTACCACGATGCAAAGTGTATATATACATAATTAGAATCTGCAAATTTTTCTCCATCATAAAAAATATTTTTTTTCACTAATTCTTGGTGTTTAGCACCTACAACAAAACACCAGGAAAAATTATGGGTATTATAGATCAATGAGTTAAGAAATGATTCTTAACTCATTGATCTATAATACCCAAAATGAGATAAATTTGAGTTTTGACTCAGACTGGTAAGTAAGTATGTATTTTAATTATGAACTTCAATAATTTGTGTCTATAAATGCATTTGGCTTTGGCCAGTTGCTTTTTTTGTTTGGCCTATTAAGCATTAAACAACATTAAAAAATTGGCATTTGAACTATTTTGCATTCAGTTATATCAACTGAGTACCAACCTCAAAAATGTCCTTAAGGATGTTGCTGAATGATGATGGCCTAAGCATCAATATATACTATAATCTAGTAAGTGTTCATTTTATTTCATCCTGCAGTCTCTCTAATGTGCACCTGTAGCAAATTACTTCACTCTGATGCATTAATCGATAGACATGGCATTTATGGTTTTCAGTGTTCTGAAATTTAAAATCTATCTTGCAAAAAGTGGAATTTCTCATAGTTTCCATAATAAGAGACTTCAAATTATTCACCGAGTTATCAACAAAATCACAAAGTTGTTCAACACCAGTTCTTTTTATTTTTTCAATTTCTTTAGGAAATTTATTCGAACGCTCAATTCTTGTGAACAACTAACAGTGGTGCATGTGTTCACCGGCCAGTATGGTATCGCCTTTCACCGACTTCCCCCTTACAATTGTAAACGCAAGCCAATCGAGTATGGTGTCAGCTTATGGAATATGTCACACGAAATAAGATGTTTAATATATATTAAGTAAAACAATTGTTAGATGAAAGTTTTAGACAGCTCACAACACAGATATATGTTGTCTGTATTAGCTACACAATAAAAGTGAAAGATGAAATGTGCCAACTTAACATAATGGATCATAATACATTTATTAGAAATGGGAAAGTGTAGATGGATGGACGATTGTTACTCATCATGCTCAAACGGCTGGACGGATTTGGATGAAACTTGGTATGTAGATACTTTAGATCCCGGAATAACACATACTACTTTTTCATCATCATTAAACATCACGACGCGGGTAAAACTGCGGGGCGTAGCTAGTAATTTATACGGTGATTGGTCAATTCCTAAAATGTAAGTAGATGGAAATAAATAGATTAACTCTTTATTGAAAATCATAAAATGTACATGGATAGTATATATCGTGCTTATTATACAATCGGCGGTCTTACCGCTAATGCTATCTCTTAGAAACAACCTTTGGATGGACAAGTCAGATTAATAATAGTGTATTTTAATGTTTTATTTACGTTTGCTAAGCCTATCTTGCTTTTGGAATTTTTCTTTGTTAATAAGTAACGTTACTAGTAACTTTTAAAAGGCATAGAATAATAAAATAAAGTAGACCACAAGAAACATTAAATAGAGACACCTACATATTTTTCACTTGTGTAAAATGTTTTGGGCAACTGGCATCTCACTATGTTGCTGACTGCATGACGTTTCTTTGTTTACAAAAAATATCTAAGACTATGTAACAGGGTTTGTTAAATAATAACACGGGGAAAAGTGCGCCTGGGGGCAATACGTCTCAATAATAATTTAAAAACATCTGTAATTCCAAGTGCCTTTTGTGTGAATAATGATGCCAAGGCACAGATCATAATCAATAAAAA
Organism: Apeira syringaria; assembly: GCA_934044485.1. Classification (NCBI taxonomy): domain Eukaryota; kingdom Metazoa; phylum Arthropoda; class Insecta; order Lepidoptera; family Geometridae; genus Apeira; species Apeira syringaria. The sequence goes on from OW203654.1 coordinate 30,367,479, forward strand.
TGACCAACCAGTGATGATAGATCAAACTAATACCTATTCTAATTTAAATAAATAGTATTATGTAATTATCAAGTATTTCAATGAAACAATGTGGCTACTAGTGGTATTTGATCCCGCGACTACAGAATACTTTCCCTGCGTCTTTTCCAACTAAGCTATAGTAGCAGTCCGAATTCAAGTAGGGTTCAAGTACAGGCCCTTGCCAAATTTTTTTCCTTCTAAGATTTGGACGTAAGTTACGTCTCACATGACGTCAATAAATCTCAGTATGATGTAGATATGCAGTCCATGTAGTCTAGTGACAATATCCGCAAGATGGGTGGCACCGTTTCCCGTCCACACCGCAGCGGCAGCCCGCGCTGGTGTCCCCTCGGCCAGCTGGGCCCCAGCGCCGACCCTTCGTTACCCAGCATATCTCAGTTTTGCACGCGGAGCACTTGACCCAGTCGCAGCCCCATTTCTTCATGATGATAGCACTACACTCGGGGCACTCGAGCGCTTCGCCGCGAGAAATTAACGTGTTGAGCAGCGCCCGCGTGCCTTCATCTGTTTGACTCGCGCCGTCTAGAGTCGCAGCAGACTCTTTGATCTTGGCACGATGTTGATCGCATGTTTGTCCCTCGTGTATAGCCTGAAAACAATTATCTTCTTGAAATATTGTAAAATAAGGTAAGGTAGAATTCTTATCTTCGTGTAAGAATTTTGTATTGAATGTTCTTCTATTTTTCTCTTTACCATCTATCTATCGTAGGCACATAAAAAGAGAATACAAACAAAAATAGCAAACAAGATCAAGATGCACTACCTATATAGGTACATTTCTTGGATTTTGTGATCTGGTGATATCCTCTTTCCGCGCTCTTTTTTTCTTTTTTTATGCTTTTCGGAAACCTACAGTTAAGATGGCTTGCAATCGTTCCCCCTCGCGTCGTTTTCCTCAGTGCTGAGGGTCGTGACCCCTCCATGGATCACTTTTCGACGGACGATGCTACGCCATCTTGACCTGTCTTCGGCAGTGTGCATAGCTTCGTGCATATTAGTATTGAGAGTGGTGCGGATCTGATCCGACCAACGTAGACAATCGTGAATCCTACTAATATTATAAATGCGAAAGTTTGTGTATGTGTGTTACCTCTTTACGCTCAAACGGTTACACCAATTTCTATGAAATTTGGTATGGAGATAGTTTAGACCCTGGATTAACACATAGATAGGCTACTTTTATCCTGGAAAAAGTATAGTTCCCATAGGATGATTGAGTATAATATAATAATTAATAAATTGGAGTAAACTTTTTAAAGTTGATAGGTAAAATAGGTGACGAACAAGCAGCCGGGCTGACTGATAGTACCTAAGCGGTCATATAAGGACATATCTGGGGGTATTACGATACGTTGAACGTTGCCAATCCATTTCCTTCTCTCAATCGTTCCAATGGCTCCTAAGTATCACAACAGGATCATCTAACCAGCAATGGCAATCCATTACAAAAAAGATCACGTGTAAAAGTTAGCTGTTAATTATTTACTAACTTGAACATGCTAGATGTAAATGACTATACATTGATAACTAAATAAATGTGGTTATTACCTGACACGGTACGCAGTTGGCACGTTTACACACGGGGCAAGGGAAACGCCGCACTCCAGGTTCGCACAGTGCCCACCCAGTGCAATCACGTGTGCGACAGTGAAAAGCGTTTCGTGTGCCACTCTCCGCCGCAGCCAACCCGCGGGCTAACCACTTCTCATACTCGTCGAGAGTAACCAGACCCTTGATTTCACGCTCTTGCAAGATGCTGCTACATCCCATCGCAGGGCACGACACCACCGGCTCTTCGCTATGACGCACTACGTCCGATAAACATTGCTTGCAAAACGAGTGAACGCATTCTTTGAGAACCACCCCATGTCCTGGAGTACATTGCTCCATACAAACGCCACACTCGAAAACGTCTGCGTTAGATACTAGCGGCTGTTTTTCTAATTTCACCAATTCATTGTAAACATTTCCAAGATCTTCATTAGTTTTAACTTCGGCGTGCGGTTTTGCAGGATCTTTCGTATCTGAAAATGTAGAACAAGTTACATTTAAAAATTATCCCACCTGTGCGATTTATCCTCCGCTCCCGCTTTATAAGTTTTCTCAAATATTTAAGTTTGAAGTATACGTAGAACTTTTAAATTTAATTATAAAATTGTATTTTACTTTGAACTTGCATATTTTTACTCACATAATCTCTATAATAGTGGCGTGAGCTTTATTCGACTGGAAGATCTTTTTACACAATCAACTCTTCTTAAGGTGTAATGCTAGAGTTGATTATATTGTCTGCTAGCCGAATAAAGGTTCTAAAGCAGTTTCGTAAAGAGATAGATAGCGGTCCGTCTTCATACGAAACCCGAGGGAAAAATATATTTGTGTAAATTATTTTTTGCTGAGCAGACATTTGTGCCTTGATAGTCGTGTAAAAATTCATTTTATAAAATTATCCTATCCTACTTCCTTCTAATAATATAAATGCGAAAGTATGTGTGTATGTTTGTTACTTCTTCACGCTCAAACGCCTACACCTATTTCGATGAAATTTGGTATGAAGATAGTTTAAGCCCTGGATTAACACATAGATTACTTTTATCCCGGAAAACGTAGTTCCCGTGAGATAATTGAGGTAGCAGGTAAACCGTAATCCACGCGGGTGAAACTGCGAGGCGCTACTAGTTTATAATAATCGTCAGAAGTACTCGTTCGTAAGTAGGTACTATCCGAAGTTGACCCCGCTAGACAGCTTGTTGAGCCAAAACGTGTGTTTTTATCTATAAGTGGGGGACAACACACCTGTTGTTTGTTGACATTTTGTTTCATGAACGCTCCATGAAATTGCATTGAAATTAAATATATATATACGTACCTACCCTAGCTGATAGCCAAAAATGTATAGGTAAATTAGAAGTATAAAAACCATACTTAGCGGTTAATGACCGGAGTAGCTTATACCTAAGCGTATTTGCTAAATTATCCTTATGGCCTGTGACTAAATAAATCTATACATAGAATGTAGACGCCGCTCAATGACAGCTAAAGAAGCACAATAATAATATATGATTCGTGACATAATGGAATAATATATATAGTTTCATACCAATGAAAACCGTAAATGCGCAAAAAAGCGTAAATTTCATTTCACTACCTATCATACCAAAAAGCTTAAATAATAAAAGTTCACGGACAGACATATCCACGTCATATAATAGTAATAAAACATAAAAAAAGGTTTTAGTGAAAATATTATTTACTTTTAAGACGATTGTAATAGAACGTATTTTAACTAAGTAAACTTTAGAGAGGTTTTAGATAACCCCTCCTAAGACGCAGGTGGGTGAGCTAGCATACTTATAAAAAAATATAGAGATACGAAGACTGTACTTACCAGATTCAACAAGGCACAAATAGAAGGGTGCGGATAATTCTGCCCCAGCTAAAGTAACGAGTGGTGTGTTATCGTCTGAGCATAGATTTCTGCCCACTATCCAGCGTTGCATGCGTGCAGATAAGCCTAGAGACTTCTCTGCTTGCTCGCGAAGGTCACCCATCACTGCGTTCCGTCTTACGTGCAGCTGTACTGGACCACGGGTAGCTTCTTTGTCCTCAACCCACACTAGAATCCTACGACACAAACACAATTATGTTACCTGGATGTAACATCTGGTCATCATAATATTACTAGTTAAGCTCTTTTTCACTTACGGAACATCATCAGTATCATTTTCTTTTTGAGTAAAACTTTTCGAAGTTGATGCTTCGCACGGTGGGAGTGGTAAAACGCAATTATTACTAACACTCTTCTTTTCATTTTCCTTTTTTGTCAAAATTGAACTATTGTTTGTAGTTTTAATGTTTGTATTTTCTATGTTAAACACTATTTGCTTTTCTTCTCCTAAATTCTTCTTAACATTTTGTTCAGATGTTATTTTTATACTTTGTTTTGTACTATCCGCTTTCTTTGGTTCTATACACGTTTGTGATGATGTTTGGATCGCATCCGTATTTTTTTTTAAATTAGAATCATTAATAAGTTGGGGTGCTATAGATGAAGACGTCAAAGCATCAGCCACTATCTGCGACGAGAAGGATAAGACTGAACATGATAATCTTAGTTGCGCCAATTTTACGGCGGCTTCCGCTGCAGCATGTTCGTCGCCGTTAGCTATAGATTTTTCGAGTTGATTGATTAAGTCTCTGCGTCTAGCATGTTGATCTAAACGTCCTTCACTACTTGTAGACGGTTCATTTGCGCTCGGGGTTGCTTCTGTCGTTTGTTTAATATTATTATTGATCATAGAAGGTTTATCTGCCCTTTGCGAAGGTCCATCCTTAGTTTTTTTATCATCCAGAATAACTTGCGTATTTTTTTTATACGAAGTTGAATTTTCCTTTACGTTTTCTATGCTTTTTTCTTTGTCTGCTGTTGTTTGCATTATGAGAATTGACTGTTTACTTTGTGAAGTTGATGGAACGGTAGAATTCAATAATAGAGATGTTTGGGTACTGATTGTTGCAGGTTCTATTTGCTTTAAAGGGTTTGGAGTTTGTGTGTTTGTGGTTGATGTAGTTTTCGGGACATAAATAGGATTTAATAAAGAAGATATTTTTAAAGGTGTATTTAAATCGTATTTGTCTTTGGAAATGACATCTGAAGGTTTCGGGACGTTAGTTTGCTGGATTCTTTCTATTTCAGTATTATTTCTATTTGTATTTGGACTTGTATCTTTCAAAATTCGACCTTCTTTGAGTGGCAATTTAATATCATTATTCAAAAACACGTTTGTTTCTCTCGTGTGTATTAACACGACTGGTTGTGTAATTGTCACACTATTTATGGTGGTCAATTCTTTTTCTTTATTTGCATCACCTTGCAATTGGCTAGTAGAAGGCTTTGTCTGCAAGCTACTCGTGGTAAACAATTGATCAATAGGATTCTTTTCATTTGTAACGTTAGTGCTACCAATACGGAGCGTAGGCGCCTCAACTACGCGGGGGCACTCTTCTTTGGTTTGCATAACATTTTTTTTTTGAGGTTCATCCTTTTTGCTGATATCATTTTTCGGTTTTTTAGGAAGACTATCTTTCATTTCCTTCAACATTTCTTTAAGTTTTTCTTTATCTTCGTCCCTTTTACTTGCACTTCTGTGCGAAGTAGGATTGAAATTTGTCTGGCTACAGTTGCTGATAGCCTTTGAACTCCTCCATGAATCATTGACCTTATTAAGTGGCAAACAGTAATTACAAGTGATCACCGATGAGTTATACTTTCTTAAGCACCTGGTACAAATCCATGCTTCCATTTGTTGTTTCGAAGATCCCGGTGAATCATTTTTAGTAGAATCTTTATCTGTGACATCATTTCGTGTCAATTCTTTTAACCTATATTTTTCTATCATTTCAGCGGCTTGCTTGTCTAATTCGCTTATATTTGGAAGAAGTTTAACAGATGAAGTTTCGATGGCAGAGTTCCTTTTCCTATTTTCAAAGATCTGTTTCAAAAAGCTTTTTTCGTGTCGTATTTTAACATCTTTCGTTTCTTTTGTTTGAGCATCTGTTTTGCTGTATTTTTCAGGTTTACAACCCGAGGCACAATAATTTTGTGCTAGTTGTTCGTCTCTATGCGAATTAGGGTTCATTGGCTCTATGTATCCGATGTCCGATACAGCGTCGTCTACGTTTTCCTTGATGAGATCGAGAGGAGGAAGCGGAGCGGGTCGTTTCCTGGCACGGCGGCGGTTGAGGGTGGAAGTTGCGGAGGGTGCTGAAGGCGGCAGTGGTGCGCGGCGCTTGCCAGGCACGTGGGCGCGGGGGCACTCGCTAGAAGCTCTACGGTCGCGGTCAGCGTTGGACCCCGGCGCAACCGATGCACGGCGCGCGCTCGGTAAGCTAAAGGCGTCGTACCCGAAACCGTACAGGCCGTACTTGCGATGAAGAGTGATGTCGCGCTCGTGCTGCCTACGCACGTTTCTGTCGTGCACACGCTTCTTGTACGAGTCTGTTGGTGGTGGAGGCGGTGGCAATAGTGCCGGAGAGACGGTGCAGTAATGTCCGGGTCCGAGAAACGCGAAGCTGGCGGCTGTACGGTCAGAGCCCGCGCTTGAGAGGCTTTCACTGGATGAGTGTTCGTCGCGCCGCAGCCACGAGAACAGCGTCCATAGTCCCCCGGACAGGGGGCGCGGCCGGGGAGACACTGTCTCTACGTCGCCGCTCATTACCCCTGAAATTTTATTTTTAGTAAGATAAATGACAAATGTTCAAAAAAACAAGGAAGCTTTTTTTAAGTCTAATGGGCTCAGCAAATTACTATAAGATAGCGCATAATCTAGATATCTGACAGATTAATTAGTATGTTTACAAACAGTAACTGCTTCGAAATAAGTACACCTACAGAATTCATTGTTGAGATCACCAAAGTAGAACAAAGTGCTTTACGTAGGAACATATACAGTGGGACGGCAGTTAATAATCAATATAACACATTATTTTTAGATAAGTAGATGAAGATACTTACGCGCTGGTGAACTGAATCACCGGTTGCAAGTTTTCAATCTCCTAAACTAGAGCATCGTTAACCTCGATACTGCTCCTTCATAGCGATAATACTTTTTGTTCTTAAACAAAAAATTCAAGCACACACTGTAATTGTTACACTATTATTTTGTTTTGTTGCATGAGCACGGTACCGTTTGGTAAATATTGTGAAATGTGAAATGAATTAAGTCATTTCGAGTATCGGAGAGCGAGCTACAGCAGCGTATCTGACGCGGCGCGGGCGCAGTGGGAACAAAGCGAGGTCGCGGGAGTGTGCCATCGCCGCCGTTGCGCCGCCGCCGCCGTCGCCTCGCGCCGACAGCTATATTTAGCGGAACTTCGCGACTTTGCTTTTTGCTATTTTCATTTCATTCTTGTATTCCCCGACCTCACTTTTCAGCTTCCTGTTAAGTTTCTTTTTATCGTCATTTTTACGTTTTCTGTCGTATAATGTATAATCTAAATTCAACTTGCGAAATGATTTTACCCAAAATCTTTCCTAGAGTATACCAGTCATCGTTAATAATTTTGTGACATTATACTGCATCCTTTTGTCTATTGTGATATTATTGTTTTTCTTTTATTTCTGTTTGCTGGTGTTTATCTTATCGAATGTGATTGAACTCTTGTTTAGTGTCACAAATAAAGCTTTTTTTCTTTCTTTCTTTGAAAACTACATTAAAAAGATTAATTTAAAATATACCTATCTACAATACATAGTCTATTTTTAAATTACTGTTTTTATAACACTTACTCCGCTAGTCAAGTAGGTAGGTACGTAATTGTAACAAGTATTTACCTATAAGTAGTATTATTTTATAAGATATGTACCTTCCAATCGCCTTTACCTTCCCTTTTCCTCATACTCTTTGAGTTGTTTACATACGATATTTAAACTTGACGAACGTATGTGCGTCGATCACCACATAATTTTAAAATACATATATTGTTTCCAGTGGACTTAAGGTATTTGGATCAGCAGGTACTCATACTAAAATGTAAACTCGGTTGTAACAATAACATTTAATTTTCATAACGGGAGTAACTACAGTTTAGTTAAATGCTAAAAATACATCTACATCAGACATGCATATTAAACAATTTCAAACAAATCAACCCAGCCAAAAAAATAGGTATCACTCATTCAATTATGTCCGACAGGTCACTACACATTCAACCCTAGACACAATGATTCTATTAACTGTATATTCAGACACTTTATACAGTCTGTTCACAAATGTAAACCCACGCCATGAACCATCCGATTGGACCGTATTCTGGGTATTCATTCTACTAACACATTCCTCATAGATTGTTAATGAATTGTCGGTTTTGCTAGATTTGCGATCCTACTTGGAGTTTAATTGAATGGCTACACAGATCGAATTTCTACCGCAATGCAATTAACTACAGTGCGATCGAGATGCAATTGTTTTTTTTAAGTGGAATATATAATAAACCCGAAATTTATCTATTATAAATTTCAATTACTATATTGCATTGTTTATTAATTGTTTGTCTTAATAAATAAGAGAATTGGCACCCTGCTGGCATGGCGGGTCTTAAAGTTCACTATAATTCACGCGATCAAGAGACATGCACTGTAAATTTAGGTGAACCTACACCAATCCTTTCAATTGCTTAATACATAATTACCATCCAACTAAGTCGATCACTTAGTTCAGTTATAATTATTTGTAGGTACTGGTTGACGGTAGTGGTCGATTTTCGTAAGCAATGCGAGCTATTGCTGAGCGGCACGGAGGGCCCGATCGGGTGCCTTGCTTTTGGCTGATTGTCGTTCGGAGGAGCAATGCGCGACGAGTAAGGAGGCTGCTACGCGCGCCGTCAGCTCCGCTTGGGACAACTCGTGCGCCCATGGCACACGGCCCCACTGCTTCAGCTATACAAATAGAAACACAACCTTTCAGCATCAGCGTTTATCATAATGGAAAAAGGAACTGTCGGTGTGTTTAGGCGGCCTCGACGTGGGTCTATGGCACGCAACCCTGTTGTTTAACTACAACAACTTCTTTTAGTGTCCCAAGTTGCTCTGTATCATATTAAAGGCCAAAGAGAGGGCCATAAATCTCGCAGGTCACAAAAATAGCATGAGTTTTATATAGCGTCATTTTAAAATATCTATGAAGCCTTTATATATATAATCTTTTTTGGGTGGGTGAGTGGGTCTCGGAATGGCTTTGATTCACCATTAGACCCAATGATATTATATGTTTATATGAGGTAGATGTTGCACAAGCGCGCAGAAACTGAGGCGGCAAAATTAAGTCAATTGTAGTAATTTTGATTACAACGCGTATTTCAAGCGCAAGTCTAAACATATAGCTATCCTTTTCTATATTATTTGTACCGTATTATCTGTCGCAGTAAGCATGTCTGTGTCGTAAAGGAACAAAACATGACCACTGCGCAGTATGAATATACGTCATCTTTAGTTTTTTTTTTTATACTGTATAGATCTAGCGTTTGACCACTATCTCAGTTGATGGTCAGTGACGATGTGGTCGAAGATGTTATCACGCGAGACATAGAATGATTAGTAAAACATCATTGATTGGACCCGATCTATAAAACAATGTCTTCCGGGACCGCAAGTTAAAAATATTTTTTAATACGGCCAATAAATATTCAATACAGCCAATTATATATACTATACTCAATAAGCCAGGGCTGCGCGAACAGTAAAACATGGTTTGGCCGATGGAGTGAGCAATCTTTATCGCCCAAGCGTATATATAGCAAATTTTGTTTTATGGAGCATAATTTGATGTGACAGGTAGGGGCTTAACAGGTGCCGATGACATAACAGAGTCTCGCGGGTGTTTACAGGCAGAGTGGGCGGGACAAATCGTGACGCGAATATTACAAATATGAAATATACAGATGACGGGTTTAAAAAAAAAATTACTATCATCTCATTTTTAGACTTTAATCACTTTTCCACTGGTGTAAGACAGTTCAAACACATTTGTCGATAGCGGGAGAAATTTGATAAAGGTAAAATATCATCACACGAAAATATTTAATCACTAATAAATTTGAAAATCAAATCAAATCTTGTTCAATATTTAACTTTCATGAACTGTTCTCATAAGTGGTATTTTTTCATGTTTATTACCTATACATGTAGGACTTTCAACAAAATAAGCTGAAAAGACTTAAAACTGTCTAATAGTGAATGATAAAGCCTTAATGTAAGCAAGGATGATCAAAGTTCGGGCGCAGCAAATGGAATACTAAAACGCCGAGTTAGCCGGAGCAAAACATGGTTTGGAGGGTGAAGCGACCAAACGCTGTCCTGGAGGGTTATATTATGCTTTAATTACCAACCAAGACCGTTGTTTGTTCAGCATATTATGGTGTCGGAAAACGAATGTATCAGTATACCAAGTTAAAATTATCTGTTCATTATAACTATAGAAACCTAAAGAATAAATTGGATCATTCCAGTGAAGTATATATAAGTATCTTGTACCATCTATGTCGAGTTCACTCACAATCATGGCCCGCTATACTTAGCCCGCCCACGTGCAGCAATGATTGGCCTAAATTAGCCATTATATTACAGTTGGTTTCAGAAAAGAAAAATGGTCGTGGTACTTGCGGGTTGTAGTCTGTATATTTTTTTTTGATGATTCAATGGTATACTCCAAAAAAGTATATAAAAATGTTTGCCGTTTAAATATTTAACACATTTTAGTAATGTATGAAAATTCAGAGATAGCAATTTACGTTTTAGTGCTTTTCAAACGCATTTTTTTAAATGAATGCGACAGTGTTATTACCGAAGAACAGATACAAATTTTAGTGGAAAGTGTACCGCATAATAGCTCCCATTTTCCGCCCTTTTAGGTCTTTTTATAATGTTCATCGAAGATGTAACCACGCTAGACCTAGAATGTTTACTGGCTCTCAATGACTACTGCCTGAAGACACTATGTGTTTGGCGACACTTTTTCGTGGGGGGTAGCCAGGCGAGTTCTCGAAAGTACCCTATCACCATGCCGGGAATTTGTTATCGGATAACTTCACCGGAAGTTCAAGCCAATTCTGCAGTTACAAAAAGCCAAATTAGAATAGAAGTATGTTAATTCATGTCAGTTCAAAAATTTAGTATAAAGCTCTGAAATATAAAAAAGAATGGTCAATATGAAAAAAGTGTCCAATAAAAGCATCTCAGAAGAGCGTCATCGTTAATGGACTCTTACTTGGTATTCTTCTTCGAGCCGGGCGAGCATCACAGCTTCTTTCGGTTCAAGATAGCGGTCGATGCATGCTAACATCAGGATCGGCGACTTTAAAGCCTCTACGCCAAAGTTGATCGCTGTCAACAAAAGATTGAAAAGCATGTATCAAAATACCTCTTCTCATTGTAAACTAGGTAGGTAAGCAATAGGACGTTTTACGAGGAAAATAAACATGTCCAGGGTTTATAAGTACAGCAGGATTCAATTTATATTACTATTATAAATTAAAAACAGTAGTCCCAAATGATACAACTGCTATAAAGGCTCTGTTCATACCTGAACAGGTCCTGGGATGGCATCATCTTTACTCACAGCAGTCGAGATACTAAGCCAAGGTGGTGTTTCTTTGTCGCCTTACATACCATCTTGGCACCAGAAAGCATCACTCTAGTTTTAAGTCGTTTAGGAATTGTGTAAAATTAGAATCGTGAAGGTGTGGACTGTTGGCTCCAGGTTGTTAAGCCAGCAACAGAGGCACCAGTCATACCAACAAAAACCGAAATTGGTATAGTTTTAATGGTATCCCATTGTCCCAAAGGGATAGTAATTTTTCATTATTATAAAAAAAAAAAGAAACCACCACAATCGCTGAGCTATCAATGCTCTCATATATGTTTTTATATTGAATAAGGAATGATAAAACATACCTGTAAGAGCATCTATGTCATAAGACAAGAAATGTCTGGCTAAAACTGCTCTTGTTTCAGAGCTTATGGGTGGTGGCTCTAATCCGCGAGTATATTGTTGAGTAACATTGAACCTTTTCTCAAACCATTCTAAAATTGGAATCCACTTTTTCTGCTGTAGAGCACACAATTCTGGGTCCTCCTGAAAAAAGTATTGCCAACTTGTTTTACTATGATTTTTTTAACAAGACCTTATTAATTGCAAACATTGTCTCTTCCAGATGAGGGGAAGCCAGATAGAATAAATAAAAAAATTGTTTATTTTCACTTCACAAAATTAATTTTGCTTCTTGGTATCTTATAATAATTTGATAATGATCACTGTCGCCTGAGGTAATGTATGTGTAACACTGGAGGCATTACAATTCATACTCTGTGGATGAAAGAACCTTATAGTTTCATCAATAGAAAAAAAGTTAAGTACAAAGATTTGTGACCCTGACCACTATAATAATTATAAGTTAATATGACACTACAGAATACTAAGCAGTATAAAAAATAATAATAGATGACATTTTCACTTCAGTGAAAGTCAAGGATATTTTATATAATACAGTGGTTGGCATGTAATTTGACACATATGGGCAAACCAGATAGGGTATATAAGTAAGTAATATTTACAATGGTCACTAAGTCTATCTCTGAATAATTATTGTTCAGTATCTTAAAGTTGATCAGGTTTTATCATAGCTATAGTGCATTGAAGAGTAGGATGTAAGTTATTTATTAGAAGTAGGAAAAAGATATATGAAAGCTCGTAGTTATTCAGCTAGTTACAGTACATTTCAGGGTGTCTTTAGAGCTGTGTATATGAACAACTAATACCCCTTTGCTTATGCTTGTAAGTACACTGCACCCATCTGTGTAGGTATTCTTTCCATGGTACTCTTTTGTAAATAAACTCACCTCTGAATGAAATAGCAGTGTGTCAGTTGGTAAATAATCCAATAAGTAGCCGGCAATGTCATGTTTGGTCAGTCTCCCTGGGTTATCCAATGATGTATTACAGAGTGCTGTCTGAAACATGTCTCTTTATTTAAATCAATTATTCCAATATATCATTCCCACTCATGTATCCAAACTTTGTAACATTGCATAATAATACTTTAATTCTGTGATTTGAATGCATTGTGATTGAAAGTCATTCAAAACAAACTCGGACAAAAATATTGTTATGGGAAACATTTGTAATGAAAATATACTTATGTTAACTATTGTAAGTGAATAGATTGGGACATACCTACCTATATATATTTAAGTTAAACTCAGTTTTTTTATGATTACTACACAGTGAAGGTTTCTTTTTACCAGATGCATTGTCGGCTGTACTACAGTTTCAGTTTGAGAGTCCCATTCTGCGGCAATAGCGCGGGCGAGAGCTTCATTGTTCACAGTCAAGACTTTTCCGATCGGCGTTTTTAATCTTCGGTGATCAAGGGTCACTTCCCATTTAGACCCGTTCTGTACGATGCCAGTGGTTCGATAGAAACGCTTCCGAGTAGCTGGAACCATACAATGGATAGCGAGAAACACTCCATATTTTGCCTATTCTACATGGTAATTGGTAGCAAATTAGGCAACGCACCATAATTTTGAAATCTAAAACATGTAGGACATCTTGACTTAAGTATACTGGAAACTACTGTTGATATAGAAATCATTATTATAGAAATAAATAAAGCTTAGTTACAAATGTACATTAATGCATACACAGGTGATACACAGTACACAAGTTTAAACTTCAATTCAAAACCCGAATAGCAATAAAAGTTGATTTAAAAATAACCTAACACATTTGTATATTCATACAAACGGATTACTTTTTTTTTTTTTTTTTTCTTAATCCCTTTTTGCGGGAAAATGGCGTCGCGCGTCAGCATTCGCCAGTGTCGTGTCATTTGCGAAATTTTCTTATGTGAAGTTTCTCTCTTCAATAAATGTCTTCAACTCAATTATAATTTCTTCAAAATTTTGAGTCTTCTTCTTATGGTGTAGTTTATTAGCGCACATTATTATTTACAATTATAATAAAACGGGGAAACGAGGTAGGATTAGAACAATAATTGCGAAAACGGATTTACGGGAAAAAGGATAGGGTCAGACGAGGTAGAGGACATAATAGGTATAGTTACTTGCATATTATATACATATATTACAATTTGATATCATTAGCTTCTATGTAGGAAGCTAAGACTTTATAAACAGAAATTGATTGAGTATATAGTAAACAGAATATATTAGTAGGTAGTGGGACACGGAGGTCAATAAGATCATGGAATAGCAGGGCGTGATCATATCTTGCACAATTAAAAATAAGATGATTGATCTCACCAACATCTTCTCCGCAATCGCACATATCAGAGTCAACAATACGGAGCCGAGCAAGATGTGCAGGAGTGCACATGTGACCCAGCCTCATTCGTATCAAAACAGATGTTGCGCGTTTACTAAGTTTAGCCTTAACAAACCAGGGCTTCGCTGGGATTACAGGTTGAAAATTATGGAAGTATTTGCCCTTAAGTCGTGCACTACTGATCCAGGCTTCACCCCAAGCATGATGCAAATCTATTTTTGCAAGAGCAGCAAGATCCTGAGGGTAATTTTTAAATGGAAACATATCGCCATCTATGATTGCTTCGTTAGCGAGTTGATCAGCTTTTTCGTTTCCTTTTATTCCATTGTGACCAGGAATCCAGGCAAACGAAACAGAATATCCTCTGTCCACACACTTCGTAAGTTTTGTTCGGATCTGTATTATAAGAGGCGTGTATGCATTTCTTTTAAGTGGGAATTTCATCAAAGCTTGTAATGCACTCATAGAATCCGTGAAGATTATGGTCTTAGGCAGTTTCATAATAAGGATATATTCAAGGGCTTTGTAAATACCATAACATTCGGCAGTGAAAATAGAAGTTTGAGGAGGGAACTTAATTTTTTCAACAATATTATACTGTTGATGGAACAGGCCAACGCCAACACAATCAGTATTGGAATGTTTCGAAGCATCGCAATAAATCTGATGCGAACCCGGCCATAATTCATCAATAGCATTATTTAGGTATGTATCGGCAAACAGATCCATTTTAGTAATGCCTACATTTAGTGTAATGTTAGGTGTAATTATAAGAGTTTCAAAGTTAGTTTCAAAAAGGGGGAGTTTGAGTGAGGAGTGAGTACCTGCTTCAATCGTTTTGAATTTTCTGAAACTGTTTACCAGGCAAGGTAAACGTTTATGGCACCAATATTTTGATATAGTGATAAGATGGGATATATTAGACAGTTTTAAGAATAGTGGGTGATCGGAAAACTGTAAGATTCGACAGAAAAATCTATCTGCCAGAAACTGTCGTCGCAACTGAAGAGGAGGTTCAACACACTCAACTTGTAAAGCGTTAATCGGGGAACTTTTCATAGCTCCAGTTATAATTCTAAGGGCCTTTGCTTGGATGCCATCCAATCTCTTCACGCCGGCTATACTACATGGCTCCAATAGGAAGGTCCCATAATCAAGGACACTTCTTACTAGAGCATTGTAGACCAGCTTTAAAGAAAATGGGTGGGCACCCCACCATACACCCGATAAGCATCTAATAATATTTAGTGCCCGTTCACATTTCATTGCAACGTACTCACAGTGAGGCAATCCAGTTAATTTTGTATCTAAAATTAATCCTAAGAATTTGGCTTCTGTTTTAATAGGGATGGGTGATCCATGATATTCTAAAGTAATAGGTGGTGGCATACGTTGCCTCGAAAATAACATTCCACAGCTTTTGGATACCGAAAGCTCTAAGCCGTTATTATCTAACCATATATTTAGGTTATAAAGTGAATATGAAAGAGCAAGGCTGGCACTATTAATGTTATTACTGATGTTGTATAATACTAAGTCATCTGCATATTGTAAAATTGAGGTTCCTCTGACATGTTTTTCTAAATCAGACGTGTATATATTGTACAAAATTGGGCTAAGCACGGATCCTTGCGGGATACCTCTCCAAATAGTTCTCTTATTTGATTCTAACGTAATAGACCGTCCAGACATTAAATTTATAATAAATCTTACAAGATTAGGTGGTACTTGTAGCAATTTAAGTTTATTTTTCAATATCAGCAAACTGACGTTGTCGTATGCAGATTGGATATCTAAAAAAACCGCCACAACTGAATTATTATTGGAAAATGCCATTCGTATATCTGAAACAAATAAAGCTACACTATCAAGGGTACTTTTACCCTTACGGAATCCATACTGTGATTCTGAAAACAAATTTTTACTTTCTAAAAACCACTCCAATCGATTTTTTACCAAATGTTCTGCAATTTTTGTAATTATAGGTGATAGAGATATGGGTCTGTAGGAAGAAACTTCAGAGGGATTTTTATTGGATTTTAGAATAGGCAACACTATTTGTGATTTCCATGTTGACGGAACGTCACCTGTCAAAATGACCTTATTTATAACCTCCAGATAGTATTTTAAGCCATTTTCTCCTAGATTTTTAAAGAAGGAATAAGGTATCCCATCTTCGCCTGGTGCAGAGTCCTGAAGGCCAGAAAGAACACCTTTGAGTTCACTTAGAGTAAAAGATGAATTCAAGAAGTAACCATCATTTCCTGATTCTTCAGGAGGCCAAATTAATTCAAGTTCTGGAACAAACGGAGGAGCTAAATGATCTAAAAACTCATTGGACATAGATGGTGGGATTGTTCTAAAAGTGGAATCGGAAGTACTTTGCCTAAATCGTCTGATATAAGACCACATCACTGAGTATGGTGTGTTTGGAGAAATTGTAGTGCATACCCGTCTCCAACCTGAAAATCTTTTCTCAGTAAAAAGTTTTTTAGTATCGTTCATTATTTGCAATAAATTTTGGAAATTTTCATCTGTCATGTTTAAATTATATTCCACCTCAGCCCTTTTCCTTTTTTTAACAGCATCTGTGCATTCACTATCCCACCATGGAGGTGAAGGTAGTTTTCCATCTGAAGTATTTTTTATAGGAAAAGATACATCAGCTGCTTGGATTAATAATGCAGTAAAAGCAGTGGAGCAAAATTGTGTATTAAGAGTTGTATCTGGTAAAGTTTGCAAATTATTTTCGACATATTCATTAAATATATTCCAGTTATCTTTAACTAACCTGTATTTCATTCTTGGTAAGGGGACTGTCTTCTTATCTTTTTTACCTAAGAAAGATATAATGATTGGAAAGTGGTCACTTCCGCAAGTGGATGAATGTGTGTACCAATTTAACCGAGAAGCTAATGTTTCTGTAACAATGGTAAGATCAACTGAACTTATATTTTCATTTGGACGGGTACGACGTGTAGGTACACCTGTATTTAAGATACATAGGTTGCGTTGATCTAATAGATTAATTAATGTTTCCCCATACAGATTGGATGTGGAACTACCCCATGACCTATGATGGGAATTGAAGTCACCTAATAATATATATGGTTTAGGTAATAAGGTTAAAATGTGATCTAGAGTTTGGAATATAGCAGAAGATGGGTATGGAATGTATACAGAAGCAAAGCAGATATTAGTAACTATGGCTGCAATCATGTAAATGCCATCATGTTGGGGCAAGGAAATTATGTTATAAGTTAAATTATTTTTAATCATTAAGGCGACTCCATCATAGCCATCACTTCCATCTTCACGAAGACAGGTAAAGCCTTTAATTTTGAAGACAGAACTTGGACGAAACCAGGTTTCTGCCAAAGCAACAATTGAAGGGTCATATTTATTGATAAGATACATGATTTCTGATTTTTTATTATTCACACTTCGGCAGTTCCACTGCACCACCTCATGTGGGTAGTGCTGTGGAAGCGCCGCAGTGTGATTACAGTTATTCATCGTTTTATGGCTTAAATCCATGTTGGGTATGGATAATTTTATTAAGTAGGTCGATAATAGGGGCAGCGTTGTTCGGTTTGAGAATGTGGGACTGAGATAGAATATTTATTAGGGCAATAATTATATTTGTTAGGGATTGTTCTTCATTTCCAGAAGAATTTGTAATATAAGCACATCCATTCGAAGGGGATGGCATATCATACTCTTTTATTAGCTCTTGATGAGCTGCTTGATCATACCCTTTGGTAGACTGATGTGGAGAGCGGGGTTTTGTCGATACAGTTTTTCTGTAAGAAATTGAAGATGTGGATGGAGGGGGCATATTGGCTTTATTTATATTAGGACGAGCAGTTGTTATTTCTGCATATGATTTGGAAATGGGTGGATGGAGTTTTGAAGCTTCTGAGTATGATACACAACATTCCGCCATTGACTGTTTTATCCGCTTTTGTCTCTCATGTTCAGGGCAATGTTTATTGGTTGCAAAATGTGACCCAGAGCATAAACAGCAGGACCCGTTACCTTCTTCAATGTTGCAGCTATCGGAGGTGTGGGCTTGGCCGCACTTATAACAGCGAGGTTTTGATCTACACTGGACTTTAGTGTGGCCAAAGCGACAACAACTATAACATTGAATTGTCGGGTATGTATAGAGTTCTACAGGTAGGGCATTAAAGCATATAAAAATCCTTTTAGGTAGGACCTGTCCATCAAAAGTTAAAACTATGGTCTGTGATGGTTTCCAACTAGGTGTGCCATCTACAGTAGTTTTGTAATTAAGTCGTCTAATTTTTAATATTTTCCCACATCCTATGGGTAGGTTTATATTTTCCAGTACTTCTTCAGGAGACCATTCTGATGGAACTCCACGAACAAGGCCCATGCGTGTGAGGTTAAATGATGGGATGAAAGCTCTTAGTTTATTAGTTTTTAAACTTTCATGGTTAATAAATGCATTAGCATCTTCAAAATGCGTGAATGATAGGGAAATTCTATTTCTGCCGATTCGTTTCAGGCTGCCATTCACAATATTTCTGAACCTTTGCCTTTGCAGAAGCTTGCCAAAAGCAATAGGATGCAGAATGGTGCCATCCTCTGGATTTAGCTGCTCTCTTTGAACATGCACTAGATATGGAGCTGCATCATATGACTCGTACAAAGCCCGACTCAGGGTCTGAGAACGAGGGTTTGGTTGGTTGATTGTATTGATAGAGGGGGTAGGAGGGATTGGCTGGTCCATGGTACTGTTAACGACAGTATCATATTTCAAAACTTTGTTGTCTTTTTCAGTGTTAATTGAATTTTCCTGAATAGAATCGACGGAATCACATGCGCATTCAGTCGACTTCGGCACTGCCGTGGAGTTACGGTGGCATTTTCTTTTATTGCAGTGTTTGCACCTCTTGCTCGGACGGACTCGCTTCAGGGATCGTGACGACATGGATCCATCCACAAAGGACCCATCCGTATCCATGCCCGATTCATTCGACATGACAGTAACGAAGCATGCCGCAGGTGGGACTGAGCCCCCTGGGTCGGGGGGCTCAGCCATCGAAGGAAGTAAGGAAAAAAGAACTTACCGAGTTATATATACACAAAATTATTAATTATATACAAAATAAGGAAAAAATAATTACAATTATTACTCTACTGACCACTATTTGCTAATAAATATTAATTAAATAAACTTGAAAAATTAAACGCGCCCGCCAAGTTTAAACGTTTCCCGCGCTTTTTTTTTCAAAACGGATTACTTAGGGAACAGATGATTGACACGATGTTACCAGCTGTACCCACACACAATACACATCTATAGCTAAACCAGTCCCGGAAAGTTGCTAAATTTCCAACTACTGTAGGTATCGATCATCATGATTACGAATGAAAAGTAAGGAGAAGCAGATGACAGAGATGAAAAATAGTGTTTTTCAAAAGAGAACAATAATTTTCAAATTAATTGTTCCGATCGTCCTCGGCAAACTTTGTGTTCATCTTAAACGCGCTTTAGAAGTGATTTCGGTTCAATTCGGAACAAGGTGAATTGGCACACTATGCAAAAAAAGTGTGTGCCCGATTAAAAAAAAGCTCTCGATTGGCGTCCATTTTGATTTCTATGGTTTGTTTCATGTTTGTGCTTTTTGTTTGGTGTATGCGCTAAACACTTTTTTTAATTATCAGGTGTTGACTCGATTTCCATACAACATTATTAATTAATATTCAAAGTGTATATGATCTTATTTTGTGACGATGTCTGAAATGGATTCTGATTGTTAGTGTTGTTTTAGTGTTTATATAACTTGTGGGACAACAAGTGAAGTGACGCGATCTGCTTGTGGAGCTAATACCGAGCTAAAAATAATTTGCCCCTGTGGAACAATTTGTTATATCTACTTTTCCTTCATATTTGTGATGTTCCCGCATTCCACCAGCGCGGAAGAAGAAAAGAAGTCGAATTTGATTCCGAGTGTGAACCTTCTACACTCCAAGAGGAAAGGAATATTCATACACCCCTCTGCTATGTACAGAAATAGTGCCCCGAGCTGTTTGAATATACCGTGTGCACCGTTTACAACAAGAAGAGTTTGTTTGAGTGGGTAAAGTCGAAAGGTGAAAGTAGTGGAAAATGAAACTCTTGGAGAGTAGCCGCTTTGAGGCAATAAGCAGGGCTCTGTCGATTCAAAATGGAGACAGTGTCGTTCAAGGCCGAGTGGAGAGTTACAGCTGCAAGCTGATTGGAAATGAAAAAACTTTTTATAAAAAGTTTGCTGATGGAGAACCAAACAATCTGGAGGCTTTGTCCCCACCAGAAGGTGTTTCCTACAGGTAAATAAATTGTTCGTATAGATATAGAGAGAAATTTAGATTAGGTTAGTAAAAATATATTTAATACAGTAAAAGTTTAACACATTACAATTTATATATATAATAAATATTGCTATCATCAGTGTGCCATAGCCAACCCACTAGGATACCCTGTCTCGGGTTGACAATTTCTCTTCCATTTTTTACAATTACAAGGTTAATCACCATAGTAGGTACATATGGTATTATATGAATTATAAATTGAACAAAAAAAAATTTTTTGTATATACATTCAATGATCGTGTTATAGGTTTTAGTGTTCAGCTAGTTTAAGTCCAGTTAATTTCAAGTTTTATTATATTATTACAATAAGTATTTATTCGTCATAGTCCACATTCTGGTTAGACAATTAGCCCATCTTCTCAATCCTATTGAAAGGCCCGCCATTATACAGCGAGCTATTTTTATAAATTAGTAACTTAATTAATAATATGATATATAATAAAAAACAAAATGTAACCAACTGATGAAATATGTTGTGCCACACTTAACTAAATATTTAAATATAATTAGCTAATGTGTGTTATGTTAATAATAAATATTCTATTCTATTCCTATTACAGACTATGGTGCAGTTTTATGAAACTTAAGTATTTTAACTAGTATAAAAATTTGACGCACAGGCAACATCTTTGTTTCACAATAGGTCTGTACCTAAATAGAAAGGCTTTCTGAAGGAGACTTTTAGAACAGCCCTCTGAGCTGGTTTAACTCGAATAAAAAAGGTTTCAGATGCTGCTCCCCATGAGATGCTGCTCTCCATGTAACAGTACCATAATTTAAAATGCCCTTGTATAGAGTATAATAGATGGGTTTTAGGAATTCTGTGTTTGCAATTTTTCTGTCTTTTATATATATACTTACTACTTCTAATTCTCCCACTTAAGTATTTCATTCGAATTTCCCACTTCAACTTGTTATCTATTATTATACCTAAATATTTACCAAATTTTACTATTTCTATTTTGGAGCATGCACATTGCGCAGTCATTGTATATAGGATTCTGTATTTGCTTACATATATGAAGTTTTATGTCTAATAATGTGGAAGGTCCAGTTAAATTAGAAATTCTAAAATTCATAAGCTTAGTTTTGGAAATATTCAGTGAGCAGGTCATTTTGATGCTTTTTCAAGTCCCCTCTTGGTAGTTTCTTCAGCTCTGAGCCAAGATTATTCTAGAAAAATTAGTGCTGAAAGTTTAAATTTTTTTATATGTAGATGATTTATGTAGGTAAAAAACCTGCACATATTTAACCTTGATCCATCAAAGTAGCGACATGCAGTTAGGTTTGTGACAGTGTCCTCCTGTATACTTTTTTGTCATCACCCTTGTGTATTGGACAGACATTAACTAAGCATCAACAAATCTCAAATCATCATCAAATATCTGGTACTTTTTCAGAGCTTAAGCTAAGATTACATATGTATGGATTTAGTAACTGAAGCAATATGAAATTAAATTTCGTTGGAACATGGTTAGAAAACGAGTCAGGACCAGGTGCGAATTGAGATTTCAAATTATCTATGATGTGAACTAGCTGCACCCCGCGGTTTACCCACATACACTACGTTTTTCCGCTAACTTAGTTATACCCACAGGAACTATACTTTTTCCAGGACAAAAAATAGCCAATGTCCTTCTCCAAGGTCCCATCTATCTTAATACCAAATTTTATCTAAATTGGTCTAGCTATTCACGTGTGAAGCTGTGACCAAGAGAAATTGTGATTCATTATTAAAGCTATACATTATTTCTACTTCATTTGTCAGGCACATAAAAAACAAATGATGTGAACTGTTTTCTTTTGCCTTACTCTATGCTGAGCAGGAACCCTCTAAATGTTAATAAAACAGTGATTGGTATTTTAGAAATAATGTACTGTAGTTTAGTATGAGCCACGTTTTATTTTTAAAATGAACTTTTTTTCGTGGCCTTAACCATATTATGAACACGGCCGACTCAAAATAATGTACATTCAGCAAACATTATACTTTTTATTGCATTCAGTATAAAAATAATTAATAAATTTATCAATTTAAATTTTTCTATAAGTACTGATAAATATATAGCCTTAAATAAGGAGTGATCTCGCTAACTCTCCCACATTTTATATCTGTCACTAAGTGCAAAGTTGTTCAATCAGCTGTTATTGAGAACTATTCAACATTTTACATGTAGTATGATTCACTTTAAACCACATTGTCACTGAACATCAAGTGAGATGGTGGTCAAATGTTGAACCTAATCATTCTTTTTTTTTCCTTGTTCCCTTAATTCCACATATTTGTAAATCAAAGATAATTTATTGGTTTTCTGCTTTCTTTTTCACAGATATTTTTTTTTAGCTAATTTAATTAAAATCTGTTTATTTCTTTGAAGTACATATTTACCTTATTTGTAGGTACATTTCTTACATGTAAATTCGTATAATTAAGGATTGTGGAGCATGCAAGATATAGGACTATAGAAATATGCTAATTAGGACCTTATATCTGCTTGTTTTGAGAAGAGTCGGGACATGCATCCCCCAATCGTTCTTTTCTCTCTACGGCTCTACGGATTATTGATATTTTTCTTATGCTATTTGTTTATATAAATACGTACATTGTATATTTCCAGCCGCAGCTTATCTGGGGATGAAGAAGGAGTGCTGTGTGACACCATATCCAGAAAAACCTTATTCTATCTCATCACCACATTGAATGCTGCCTTTCCTGATTATGACTTTTCAATGGCAAAGGTAAAGTATTTATTTTTGTTAAACTAGGCACAAGAATCTTTAATTACGACATTCTGATCATGACTGCAAAAGTGAGTGAGAGTGATCTTGGGAAAGATATTCTGTTTTTGCCTATTTAAAACACAAAGTTACTTGACATATGAAATAATGGGATCAAATGAAAATTTTCAATTTGACTGACATCACTATTTACTATATACTCATATATTTTAGCTGAAAGTTGTAGACAATGTTTACACAGTTTGATTTTAAAAAAAGATTTAAAATTGTTTTTGCTTTCAAAAAGATTCAAAAAGCTTGAGAGCTAGTCCAGCACGCAAGCATCTTACCCCCATGCAAAAAACAAGTGTACTTATGAAATAAGTAATAAATTTTGAGTTTTAATAAATGTTAACTATTAATTATGATTTTAGAGTGGTGAATTCAGTGCAGAGCCGTCACTGACATGGGTTCAGGGTGCAGTAGACGCAGCCCTCTCTGCAGTGGGTGGTGCTCGCTGGAGACAACTGAGAGCTGCCATGTGGGCTGCCATGGAAGAGGAAGTCAACCTTCCAGAGTGTAGCATTTACAGTTACAACCCTGACCTGGCCAGTGATCCTTTTGGAGAGCCAGGATGCCTATGGGCATTTAACTACTTCTTTTATAACCGGAAGCTCAAACGGATTGTGTTCTTCACTTGCAGAGCAATAAGGTAAGGTCTTAGGTATAAGAGCAAATAAAATACCCTTGCAGAAATTTCCAAAACTACATGCAAATCAGGGTTTTGAGATTGAGATTGCCACCAGATTAATTTCTCTAGAGAATATATTATTCAAGATCCATTCTTATTCTATAGGGTGTGTTTAGTGGGAGGCATAAATCCTGCACAGATGTCCCACTCAGGGTGTATTATTATCCATTTCCCTTACAAACAACCCTAGCCATACCAACTGCTATATTGTGGAGTTTTCTTTATGTTTCTGGCATAACATTCCTAGGTCAATCAAATTCTAAGTGTTATCCTATATTATAGGGAACTTATCGCGAGAAATATGCTTCCAGAGCAAGGATATAATACAGCACAGAAATAAAGCCAATGTATGTAATTAATTTTGTATAATATTATATATTGCAATAATAATTGTTTCTTGCACAAGGGTTGACAACTCCTGTTTATGCAAAGAGGTGCAGAGGTAGAATGTAAATTGAAAACTTGCTATACATAGAATGCATAGTTTTGAAGGCACCTTTTACCTAGTAGTTTCAAAGGTAGATAATGAGAAACAGGATAATGGAAAGTGAGGAAATATACACCAACATAATAATTCAAGTTTAGTGTAACTATAAACTAAATTTCATACTAACAAATGTTTAAATTATATTTTTTGAAATACAAATAACACCAGATTAATTCTCGAAGAAACTGGTAGCTATAAGTATAGTAAATTCCTGGGTAGGGTTGGCCTCAAGTGGTGCGTAGGTCTTGGTCTGCCAACTGCGTCCCAATGCTGTGTGTTCTGCTATAGGATCTTAAGGCAAGCATCAAAATACAGCTAATGTTTTTATCACTCCATTTTTTTAAACTGTAAAGATCTAGTGTTTTATCACTATCTCGTCGGTGATGATGTGGTCGAAGATGTTATCATCACACTACACCTAGAATACTTAGTAGCATTCAAGGACTACTGCCTGAACACACTATATGTTTGGTGATGGTTATCAAACTTGAGGGTTTACTAGGAAGCTAGTAGCCAGGCGGGTACTCGAAAGCACCCTACCACTATGCTGGAAATTTGATAACAATATTACCTACTCCGGAAGCTCATACCATTGGTGGGGATCGACCGCTCTCACCGCTGCACTATCATTGCTTCAACAATGCTTCCATGTCGGTTTATACAGAGTATTATCCAAGTATTGTGTGGGTAACATACACAGCGCGATCGCTATATAGATTGTGACACGATACCTAGCAAGTCTTTGTAGCATATCCAACAGTTTTGAACAGTTATATATAACATATCTTTTCTATTCTTAGTTTACTTATGATTACTGTAAGATTCATTTGGAGGTTGCCTGGTAGAAATCGCTTTCAGCGATAAGGCCGCATATTGTCACATTGTACATATGTAAATGTTTGTGATACAATAAAGAGTTATCTATCTACTATGTAAGATGACATTTTTAATGTGTAGGTACATAATTATACTTATTAGTTAGTAGGTATAGACAAATGTACCATTAGATGTAGTAAAAAAACCACAATGAGTAGTACTTACATTTCTTTTCTTGCATATTGCAAGATGATAATTTTTAGAAACATTTGATTCTATTTTAAAACAATTTGGCTTGTTTTTGTTTATATTATTTCTAGAAACTTGCACTTGGAGAAAAACGAACTAAATAGGTACATAATTATGTACTTTACTATTCAATTTTTATTTCTTACTTTGGTTCTGTATAGTGTGTACATTAAAATAGCTTTAAGTTTGAAGACATAAACTTTCTTTCTAGAGAAAGGCAGATGTTGGAGCAAATGAGATATTATTTGATGTTAAGTGATAATACTGTTGAAGCATCACACATGTGACGTGCCTTTTTTTTTGACCCGAGGAAATCCTTTATGGATACCACCGGTCGGAGGGGGAACGGTGGTTATGTGGGAGTCTCCGCCAGAGGGGCGGAATACCCACTAAAACCCCGGGTTGTTCCTCCGTCCTCGACGTTAACTCCACGAAGGTTCTCGCACTAGAGGACCCAATCGTACCCGATGTTCCACAGAAGTGGTCATAGAACAGACCCCTGCGAAACACCGCGCGTCATGGGGCTACGTCCCACCCCTTGGGTCGTCGAGTAGACTACCTCTCTATCGGAGAGGTAATCCTCGACGAGCCTCCGTAGGTACCTGGGCACATTGTGGTGCCCCAGGCCCGCGTGTATCGTGCTCCACGGGAGCGTGTTGAACGCGTTGGCAATGTCCAACGTTACGGCCAACAACACGTCTCCACTGGAGCACACCTCCTCGGGAAGGTCGCGGACGCGTGAAATCGCGTCCATCGTCGAGCGACCCCTTCGACCTGTGACATGTCTAAATGATGTATGATTTGAGATGCTATTTTTTATTATTTTGCTTCAGCTATCTTTTAGCGCAGCGATTCGTAAGCATGTAGTGATTGTGGTATATACATTATTAAAACCATTTCCGAATAAGTTTTCCATGTAATCCTTTGTTTATTACAAATATAAATTTTGTTGTTCACAGCCCGGTTTGCGCCGTCGATTCTGGCGTTGATTTCACTATGGATGAAGATGAAGAGTATAACTAACAAAAATAAATCTATCTAAATTTATAATTATTCTTTACCCTTTTATTAAACAGCACCTCAAAACTAATATAATAGTGACTAATTAATAGGTGTAGTGATTTGTCTTGATAATATAGATGCACTTTTACACAAAAGTTTGTATTATATACATTTTGAGCACAAAATATTTTTTTAGAGTAGCTCGATTTGTTCGTCTTATAATTATATTTAGTGTTAATAACAATTTCGCCTATTATAATAATGTATGACTTAAATATTTTAGTTGTTGAACACTTAACAAAACTTGTAGCTTGTAGTGCTTGTTTAATTATATTCCTTATAGCATACGGTACTAGGGCTAAGTGGTAAATTTATTTGGGAAGAGTGTACTTTCAGAGTATTTACTTGGCAAAAGTAGTATACCCGTCACAAAAAAGGTTGAAAATTAGCTAGCCACTATTTGTTTGATCAATAGATCTCGACATAGATTCAATGGTATTTTAGTTTATACAACAATGCAAGATCTTGTCTTTAGTTGACAATTGATTTAGTCCCATAGTTGATTTATTTGACCTGAACTCTACAAACACAATTATTAGTCAACCATGTATATATGTATAAATTAAATCAAAATAGTATTACTTAAGTACAAGTGTTGCACCTCAATGTGTTCTAAAAATGTTTTATGATATTATCAATTTTTAAATTCTGCACTTTTGGCGCTTAGTAATAAGTTATTTTACTTATGGCATTTGTCATTTGTCCCAAAGCTATGACTTTTATATTTTAAAAAAAGCTATGACTTTTATATTAATAAAAAAAAAGTTCCGAATGATTAATGCTCATTTGCTCCACAATAATTGTGAAATAATAAAATGTAAAATGAACGACAAGTCCACTACAACACCGGACCCAAGACATGACATCCTGGACAAGTGCCCAGGGTATAAGTTCTACTAACTACATCGCTAAATAACAATCTGTTAATGATTTATTGTTTTTGCTATTGTACACAGTATAAATCTAATAGCTACAGATCTGATTTCTACCGCTATGCAAAGGTAAGTATACCTACAATACAATCGAGATGCAATTTTTATTTTATTGGAACACCAAGTTTATTGAAATGATTACGTTTGAATTACTTTGCATTGTTTAAGAATTGCTTGTCTTAATCAATAAGAAATCCTGATATCCTGCACTCAAGAATGAGTTAAGAGCCAAATGAACTATTCGACAACGATTAATCTAAAGTGGGTAGTATGCACGTCAGTAAAATAGTCCCTACATAGTAAGTTTTTTCTGGTGAAAAATAATTATTCTTATTCACGTTTTAGGTATATTATGTATTTCAATAAATAATATCTATTAATCAATTGTTTTATTTAAAGTGGGAGAAAAAGAGGTATTGCGCCTATAGATGTAAGCCCGGTTTAAAACTTTTATAAATTTCAATTTTTTCAAAGTTCATCTTTGTGCTTAAGCTAAGTGAGAGTAAAGTCAAAGTACGATTTTAGCCTTAGAAACTATAAAGGTTTCAATTTTATTTTAGTATATTGAACTAATTTGCTTCTTATAGGTATTCATCAACAATTTTAAGTCTGAATTCTCAGTAGGTTCGGAGATACAACGTGGGCCAGCTAGCAATACGTCTTTCTGGCTGGCCCAAAAAGTCTTATATTTTGAAAAGTATCAATTTCAAAATACCATAAGTGCCATGTTATTTTTTTTTATTATTGTGAATAGGCAAGCGTTTGACCACTATCCCACCTGATGTTAAGTGACGATGCGGTCTACGGTGGAGCACGCCTGCCTTATTTATTTATTTATTATATTTTATGGGTACTAGCATTGAGCATACTACGAGAGGAGACTCCAAAGCCTGGAACACCGACGTAAAGTATAATAATAATAATATAATATGGGACAACATTCACACAAGGTCTTCAGGTCCCAAACTAGGCAGAGCCTGATATATATACATAAATACATACTTATATATATACTTAAATACATATACACACCCAGACACAGGTCAAACAGACATGTTCATACACACAAATGTTTGACCTGTCCGGGAATCGAACCCGGGACCAGCGGCTCAGAAGGCAGAGTGCTACCAACTGCGCCAACCAGCCAGTCAAAAAAAAGTCTCTATCGGTTTTTTATCGGATACATTTCGGGGAGTGCGGCATAATTTGATTCGACCATCCCCCATTCCATGTAAGGACGACCAGACGTTCGGCAATGCGACATCCATACATGGTAGACGTTCCAACTTGTTGCACGAAGCGTTTTGCTTCCACATTCATAGAGCGTAGTCGTCAATTTACCCGACCGTATTATTCATTCCCAAGCCGCAATCTAAACACGTCTACACAAATACATATGTAGTAAAAACATATTTTAATGGAACATAGCATTGATTTCTTTATTGAGCAAGATGACCTAGTAACAGTTAGGTTCATGATCATGCTTTTTATTTATTCTGGTCTCCTAAAATCAACCACCATAGGCCCCTGCCTACTCAGGCTGCTGGTAAATCCGCCACTGCTAGTACAGCTAGCTTTCTTCTGTGTATACAAGAGGTAAATAAGTGTAGAAAGTCACCCCGAATACCGGAACTTAATAGCAATGAACTATAAGGTTATACAACAGAGTGGAACAATGAAAACTCACCATGGAGAGCTTAGCTTCCTGGAGACTAGTTCTATAACTTACGTAGCTTCGTCCAAGACTAAAGGATGGATGGACTATAGAAAGGATTCGCTCAATAACACGATACATTGACTTTTCGTATGTATGCTTTAATTAAACAAATGTGTAAATAAATGTACTCTGGGACGAGACCACTAAAAAAGTTAAAAATATTTTGTCACAAAAATATAATAAACAAAACATAATTCATAAAGATTTATCTTAACCAAACTATACAACAGAGCAAAACGGCATCAAAAACGATCTCACTCCACGACAATCATCTGGACTATGTACAAATTCATCGCTCAATTCATCATACAAATATTTACAAGTTTGATACGTCACAAACACAGACCGCCCGCGGTGTCTCACTATCGATCTACACTATCTGTAAAATATGCGGCATGATACTTCATCTAATAAATAACCGCCGTATTTTGTAAGTTCCCACACGTTAACTGCAAGTGCCGGAGTATGAAACACTAAATTGTATCGTAGCGTAAAACAATTGAACTCAGTACTAACTGTCATTTATCTAGAACAACTGTACGGCACAGGTATTGATGAGCATATTGCGTTCTTCAATTGTTTATAGGACGACAACACGAACAATGTGTTCGTGATATAGGCACTGGTCACCGTTCGGCGTGGAGTTCCCGCTGGTGACGTCACGCGGCCGTCGTCACGGCTCACGGCGGAGTCCTAGGCGGCGAGACGTTTGTCCGGAGGCGCGATGGGCGGAGGCGCCACTGGCGGCGTGGCCGGCTCTGGCTGCGGCTGCGGCTGAGGGTGCGGCGCGGGCGCCTCTTCTTTCAGTTTGGATCGCGGCCGCCACGCGTCCAGCAACGCCTCTACGCGGTCGTCGGTAGGGCCCCATCGCGCGAATCCGGCCGCGTTCTGCAACCACACCACCACCGTGCCGCCGCCCCAACGGAAGTACACCTCGTTCCTGAAGTAAACCGATAGTACATTCAACAAATGTCACCTATACTGGCTTTATTATGAACGTGATAATCACGGGCCTATTTTATAGTGCCACAAGTCGTGTGCCTTAGGTTTTCCAGAAAACCTAAGGCCATATTACAAGTAACCATTACAAATAGAACTCTTTATAAGCTTAAGTTATATAATCCCACTAATATTATAAATATGAAAGTTTGGATGGATGTTTTTTTACTGAATCACGCCAGAACGGCTAGACGGATTTGGATGAAATTTGGTATGTAGATACTACATGTCCCAGAATAATACATAGGCTACTTTTCATCATCATCATCAATCATCACCACGCGGGTAAAACCGCGGGGCGATAGTAAGACTTATAAGTCTGTACTAGGTGTTGCATGTAACTTGATTGCAACATCGAGATAATGTAGTACATATATTTAGATATGTTATTGTGCACCAAATGGGCCAGATCTTTAAATTAAAATTACCATTATAAGAACAATTGTGCCGGCCACACGAGCCAGTGACGTAGTTATGATCAAAGCAAACAGACACTCAGTGGATTTAAAATATAAATAAACTCCCTCTTTTTTAATGGATGTATGCATCATGCATAATTAAACCATGTGGTAAAAAAATAATAGAATAATGACATAATATTTAATATCTCTATTATTATTGTAAAATTTATCTACTTACATTGTTATTACATTGCAAGTGAAAAAATAATTGTAAAACTAAAACGCACAGTGTGTTCAGACAGCGGTGTTTGAGTCAGTAAACATTATGGGTCTAGCATGATCACATCGTCACCGACCATCAAGTGATAGTGGTCAAACTCGATCTGTAACGCACAAAACAAAACTTTGATTATCAAATAATTTTACTACACACGACGACAGTAACACACGCTTCCGTTTCGCCGCGCCGTAAAAAAGAACTTTGCTTTTGTTGCGATACAATTTGTGCAAAACAGGTTCAACGTGGCAGATGAAATGGTACCCATAGCACCATTTTATCTGCCAGTGAGATAGTAATCAAACGCTAGTTCGATACAGTATAAAAAGTTTTTTAAAAAATAGCTTGATTACCCCATTAAGCCTTGGTGGCAGATAATATGGCGCCATTGTACCCACAATTTTGATCTGTCCGGGACCAGCGGCTCAGAAGGCAGAGTGCTAACAACTGCGCCAACCGGCAAGTTAATTATTTTTATACTGTATCGATCCAGGGTTTGATCACTATCTCACTTGATGGTCAGTGACGATGTGGTCTAAGATGTTATCACGCTAGACCTAGAATACTTACTTGCTCTCAAGGATTGCTGCTTGAACACACGATGTGTTTGGTGATAGTTTTTCAAACTTTAGGGTAGTACTCGACTTGCTTGTGTGTTCATAAATGATCAACTAGGTTAATAGCACCACTGCCTCTTATCTTTGCGCTCCGAGGCGATGATGATCCAAGAGTGTGTTGTCCATTATAAAAGATATAGATACTTTCTGACTATTTCAGCCGTGTGCAACAGACAACACAATCAGATCTTCGCCCCTCTCCCCGTCATCAAAGTAATGACGAGAGTATTCTCATTACTTTGATGACGGGTCACCCAGCTGAGAGTAATACTACTCTCAGCTGGGTGGAGCCCCCCTCAAAACTAGAATCCTGCATACACATCAAATTTTTTTTTTCCTTCAAATATTTGAACTGAAGTTCTGCCTAGCATAGCGTTAATGCGATACACAATAAAAATCTCTTAAAATAAGGGTAGGGTGCCTTCGTTTGATACGATATCAACTGTAATGTTGGTCTATCAGTCCTATTAATTAATTGTTCACACAATTAAAGGTAGATGGCGCTAAAACATCCCCGCAAGATGTTAATAAAGGAAGGAAATAATTCGGCCCTAGTGGTATGGGCTGCTATAGCTTAGTTGGACAAAGCGACAGGACGGTATTCTGTAGTCGTGGGTTCAAGTCCCACTAGCAGCCGAATTTTTTCCTTCAAATATTTGAACTGAAGTTCTGCCTAGCATAGCGTTAATGCAATACACAATAAAAATCTCTTACACATCATATGCCCATAAACAATGATACTTTTCTACTGAAATTGTGTTTCAGAGTGCACGGTGAATGGTCAGTACCGGTTATTTCCGCTGTCGTTACAGAACAATAGTCGTCATGTCATCCGTAACCGTCTGGAACTCTATAAGCGGTCGCCGTGGCACAGTAGTCAGTGTTATGACTTCTGTGTCTCGGGGATCCTGGGTTCGAATCTCGGCAGGGACATACATTCGTGCGATGAGTGTAGATGTTTGTCCCGGGTCTTGGTTGTTTGTGTGTTGTGATTGTGTGTGTCCATGCCTACCGCGACACAGGGAATCCTAGTGCGGGGATCTGAGTGTGATAAAAAAAACCACCCAATTGGTACCCAGCATGAGAACATGGTGTATGTGTACTGTACTCACTTTGGCACTATGTGCTGGAATCCGTGACGGTATTCGTGCTCGAAAGCGGGAATCACCACCTGGCGCACAAAAAAACATCCAGTTAATTTTCCATCTTATTTGCAGCTCGCAGCTTCGAAATGAACTTCTTGAGCATAAAGCAGCGTCAGCATACCAGTCAGAGAGAACACAACTCTTAAGACACTAAACAAAATGTTATAAGTATAGAATACACCATAAAAACTCACGAGAAATTTAAATTAAATAATGTAGACATTATAAATAAAGCACTAAGCCTAAAATGGAAGTGGGCACGTCACACATTATATGTAACAGTGTTGTGCCTCAGAGAAAGGTACATGCAGAGTGTAGTAGTGGAGAGAGACGAAGTGCGGTTTGCACACACCTGTTTCCGCTTGAAGTGGCTAGGCTGCAGCTTGACGAGCCCCTCGGGAAGCACGAGCACGAAGCTGAGCGGCTCGGCGGAATCCTGCAGCAGCCGCTCTATGTGCCGCAGCGCCGCCTCCACCAGCTCCGCGCACTGCGGCGGGTGCGCCACCAGCGAGCCCGACACCGGCCGCAGCTCCAGGAACGGACTGCACACACACGAGACGAGACGCACATAATATCATTCATTCATTCGGCCTCTCTTATTACTCCTTGTCGTACATTATATATAATCGAAAAGGTTATTTTGTGCTTCACTTAGTAAACACTCTTCTTTTACTATAAGTTAAAATTTCTGTCGTCTGCCTGCGGGTGCCCTCATCTCAACATAGAGATGACTGCAGTTTGATATTTACAGAACAGAAGTGTTGAGGTAGTCTTTGAGGGTTTATGTTATTATTATTTATAATGAATTGTGTATTATTTAATTTACCTATTATTATATTATTAACCATAGGTCACTGGTTCATATCCGGTTCGAAGAACCACTTTATCTTTTAGTAAATATGAACAATGACATAGAATTTTAACGGATTCGCAAGCGTGAAACGATACACAGACGCAGCGTCGGCTACCATTTGAGAACTGACGTATAAAATCGAATATATGTTACATTATATCATACAACATCTGTGACGCTAACCGTTCGAAAAGATCCCCATCTTTTGGAACGCTTAGCCTTACTTAATTTACCAAATAATACAAATGTTACTTCCGTTAAATATCAAATTAAAACGTAAGTAGCATTAAAAGTTGACATCGACCACAAGGTCACCCGAAAATTAGCCAATTGTTAGTTGGATTACAGAAAATTACGACAACACATTTGTTTCTTTACAGAAAGTTCTTTTTCTACTGTGACAATTTTGATTAAACAGTAGCAACTTGATAGTACCACTAGAAAAATTTCTTCTTCAACATCCATGTGTCTATAGAATCTTCATATTTAACATTTAGGGAATGCATAATCTTTGCTGAGAAGCACTCATCTGTACATAGAGTCGAAAAAGAAGGCGGTTAGATATCACGACAGCTAATCGGCTTCAATTATGGTTGTGGGCAAGACCTCAGCACTGGGTGCCAGAGTGCCCATACATCATAGATTAAAAAACGAATATGTATAATGTACAGATAATTTTATTCACCCTCTCGATCCGAAGTAGGAGTCGGTGTCGGCGAACGCGGAGCAGTACTGGCGGAAGTAGCAATCGAGCGGGCTCGCGAAGCACTCGAAGGTGACGCCGAAGCAGCGGTGCAGGCACGCGAGCACGGGCACGGGCAGTGCGCACTGCGACAGGTGCGAGTCCCCCCCGCCCCCGCCCACCCACGCCGCGTACCGCCGCAGCAGGCACCACACACGCGACAGGAACTGCTCGAACTTCTTGTCGTCGAAGCAGCTGTGTCGGTACAGGCACTCCTGTAACAACGTTATACACAGTCTATAACCGACTGTCCCTTCACTAAAGCGAGGATCTAGCACTCGCCTATCCACCTCGGCTACCTGAAAATTGTGAGACAGACAGCAAACGGTATATACAACGGTGTATTTGTGGAAACCTTTACATAATCGCCAATTCCGTCGGATAGCTAGACCTGTTAATTGGCTTGATACACAGAGTTGAATTCCATTTCTTTAAATGTATTTATAAGCCTGACTAAAACAATACGGTCTTATTATTGCTTTCAAATATGGACTAATACTACTTAAAAAACATTTTAGCATGTAAGAAAATAATAAATATGTTAGGTTAATGAATAATTAATGGTAAGCTATTTATGTCAAAAATATTTCATGTGTCTCTCTAAGTTCTCACTATTGTAAGTAAGTTAGAATCTTCACTCAGCGTAAATTTCATTGAATTGATGAATGAAAAATTTAAAATCCTATAACTAAAATCACAATTTAGATTTAAAGTTCTTACATGTATTGTATAGTACGCAAGTCAGTCTATGTACATATGTAATGATATGTCTATTGAGGGTAGAAGGAAAGATAACATTACATAGAGGGCACAGAAACACAGTTGAAAAAGTGGTAAGCATAGTTCACACACATGGTATGGGATGCATATTAAACTTGAAAACTGATTAAAGGATGCAGAGGCTATAAAATTATTATTTTTGTTTTTTAGGTTATTTAACATTGTCTTCAGGGTTTTTAAATGTGCAATACTCATATTACAATAGGTGCATGAATAGGTCCTGTACGAAAGATATTCTTAACAACGTGGTGTCCTATATGAAATAATGATGATTGCCGAAACCCCAATTAAGTGCAGACTTATCAGTAGTGAAATTCAGTGCTATAGTTGGGATTGCCAATCCACAGGAGTAAATATTGTAGTGGAAGTAGACGTATGTATCCTGACCAGTTTCTGCAGATAGGTGGCGTTGAGCATCTGCGTCTCGGAGAGGTAGCGCAACAGCACCTGGTCACGGTCGAGGAAGTGCTCGACGAGCGGCGGCCGCGGCGCCGGCACCGCGAACTGCACCGGGTAGCACCACACCTTGCGCAGCGCCGCCTGCTGCAGCGGGCCCGCTAACTCCTGCTCAACACCAAAACAACTATGTCCACTATGCATACACACACAAATTTCTGGGTTCACCACTCTTCTTTTGTTCCTACTTATCACAATCGAGAAAGAAAACGCTACAGAATGAAGGCCGTAATAGCCCAAAGTCTTATTGCTTAGCTTTTGATCTCATTTTCAGTATAAGCCAAATTATAGTATTGGCAAAATCTTGCTATTGAATTTTTAAAGTCTGCATTATATTTATGGACTTTGGTCTTTTGACATCAGTACATCATAACCTTAAAGTACATTGTCCTATCTACATTTTTCAATAACTTTTATAACATCTTTTGGTGTAGGTTCTGCCAATATATGAGTAAACACATGCTCCTACAATGTAAGTACATATTTAAATTTGGGGATGTCAGCAAGGCCCGCCAGTGGCTTTTATGTGGATACTTTCAAAAAGGATATGATAAACATCATCTACATCTATATGCCTTGCAATTGCCTTTTTTCAAGTATTCACATTTCTTTGATGGAATGTGTCCTGACCATATTTGCTACTACAGCAAATAGTTTTTCTAGGAGTTATTTTTTATTCAAGCTCATTCAAGAGTCCTGCACTCAGCAACAACTCAGGTGCTTTGTGTCTTCCCCCAACAGCCTGTCTGTAAACTAATCCTTTAATGCCCTTTAATGTAATGGTGTACGGCCAAGGGTTTTGTTTTTTAATATATTATAATCTTGCATTTGACCACTCTCTCAGTTAGTTTCAATAAATTGGCATTTGTGTATGATTAAGTGTACTGATTGAAATTACTACCTGTATTCCGTTTTCTTTGAGCAGTGTGCTGTGTTTCTCCCTAATTTTGCGAGCATATTCAGCAGACAAATGATATATCTTTAAACATATACCCTCAACGGATGCCTTAACTGTCTCTGCCAGATGAGGTTGACATTGTCTCTGAAATAAATAAAAAAGAATTTAAGTCGCATTAGTCCATGCACCTCATGTGACAGGAATGATCGAACACAGACATAACTTTTAGAACAGTTTTCCCTACATCTAAACTGAGACAAGTGAAAACATTGATTAATTTAATAAAATAAGCAAGTTTTGTAATCATTCTTTCGTGAAGTGTCTACTAGCAGTAAAATTTGTGGAAGTTGACTTGCGCAAGCGACTTCCAACGTGTAAACACTTGTGCAAGTGGACTTCTGTAAGTTTTAGTGACTTGCCGAACTTGCTGCAAGAGCTTGTTTTGACCTTGCAGCAAGCGCTTGCACCTTTCTTTGGTAAACACAAAAAAGTTGGACGTTTTTAAAGCAAGGTTCTTTAGGCTGAAAATTCTTTAAGTAATTGCTGGATTCACTTAAATTAATTGTATGTGTCAAATTTTAAATTAATAACTCAGAAATAAGCAAGAAAAAGGTATGGTGCAGTGAAGACATAGTGAAACTTATATCTTTATACAAGATTAATCCCCAATTGTGGGACACAACATGCAAGGATTATAAAAATAAAATAACATTCATAGTATACATAAATATATAAGCAAAAAAATGCAGGTACCTCGTAGGTAATTCGTAGGAAGTTTTATAATTGTATGGGAACTTCGCTTCTCTTAATAATTGGCTTTGAAGACCTAAATCATCACTCCTCAATATCCAATCTCCATATCTTACATTTTTTATTTTTATGTTTTAACAACAACACAATAGACGCAGCTCAGATTTTTCTGCAATTTGTATGACCAATCTTGTTTTTTCTAGTTCTAGTTCTTTAGAGCCGTGGTGTTACCGGCCTAGAATAGTACTCCCCCATCTCTTCCCGTGGGTGCTGTAAAAGTCGGCTCAGGGATCATGTACCAGGAGATGGGCAGCAGAGCCTTCTGAGGATCAGAAATACTGCGCTCGCCAACCCGCCTGCCAAGCGTGGCGAGTATTGGCAAATTCCCCTATATGGGGGAGGCATATGTCCAGCAGTGGATATACAATTGCTGAGAAGAAGAAGTTCTTTAGATACAACTATAATCCTACTTCCTACTAATATTATAAATGCCAAAGGTTGTGTGTATGGGTGTTACTTCTTCACACTCAAACGGCTGCACCGATTTCGATGAAATTTGGTATGGAGATAGTTAAAGCCCTGGATTGACACATAGACTACTTTTATCCCGGAAAAAGTATAATTCCCGTGGGATAATTGAGGCAGCGGGAAAACTGTATCCACACGGGTGAAACCGCAGGGCACTATTATTAATATGCACCAAAATCCTGACAAGAGAGATGGGTAGAAGTTGAAAACAATAATCAATGTTTTATATCATTCTTGCCTAAATGTCTATTCTGTCTGTCCTCAAAAACGGCTGAATATCATTTCAGTGTTTCATTTGCAAGTCATTCTATTATTTTGATTTCCCTACTCTATCCAAGCATCATATAACATTTAAAATTGTGTTTTATTATTATTGGTTTATGTACTAGCAGCTCTTTGAGCTGATGTGTACATATCACTGCACTTGTGTTTTAAAGTTTATTTAAATGTTTATCAAGTCTGTTTTTAAAAATGTTCACTGATGGTGCACTTATGACTAACTCCAGGAGTTTGTTACATTGGTTCACTACACGATTTGGCAGGAAGTGTAATCTGGGGTTGCTGTTACATGGAGGCATGGTAAGTTTGCATGAGTGTTCTCTAAAGTGTGTATTCGTGTTCATCTGAAATAGGTCCTTGAAATTTCTGACATTGTAATGTCCATTTAATATTTTGAATGTTTCAATTAGATCTCCTCTTTGCCTCCATTGTTCTAATGTAGTCAGTTTGAGTTCAGAAAGACGCTCTTCATATATTTTATGTTTCAGTGAGATAACCATTTATGTAGCCCATCGTTGAGTTTTTTCTAGCATTTATATGTCCTTCTTAAAATAGGGACTCCATATTTGAAATGCATACTCCAACAACGGACAAATATAAGTTTTATAAATGTTTATGAACAAATCTTTTGTTATTATGTGAAATGCTTTTCTTACTATATATAGCATAGAATTGGCTTTCTTGGTTATGCTGGAGTTGTGAACATCCCACTTGAGATTGTGTGTAATAGTGACACCTAAGTCTTTTTGCGCGGTGACAGATTGTAGTGGTACAGAAGCAATTTTGTATGGTTTCTTTGGGTTATTGTTCCCTATATGTAAAACTGTGCATTTTGTTACATTGAGTGAGATAAGTCTTTGTCCATTGTACTATGCGATCTAAGTCTTGTTGTATGACATTGTGACTGATGAGCGGGTTTCCTAAAATTTTAGTATCATCAGCCAATGTTGACAGATGTGATTTTATAGCACTTCTCAGGTGAGTGATAAATATTCCAAAGAGGATAGGCCCTAACACTGATCCTTGGGGTACTCCACTATGAACTCTAAATGCATCAGATAATGTATCTCCCACTCAACTCAACTTTAACTTTTCTATTACTTAGGAAGTCTTTTATCCATTGGAGTAGCTGTCCACATATACCAGTGTTCTAGCTTTGCGATTAGTCTTCTGGTGGGAACTTGATCAAAGGCTGTTTGAAATTATTACTAGCTTATAGCATTGAAAATTGCCTTCAATAAACATAACCCTTCTAATACAGGAGCCATAGACATACACAACCACATCACACTATCCACACTTGACAAATATATGTTTGCTCCAGCAAGGATACAAACCCAGGATCCTGGGATCTAAAGCCAAGGCACTGACCTCTGACTGGACAACTGTCACTTTCAAGTCATCTTTAAACTTTTTGTTTATTCTACATCTAGTACATATTCTACATTATTCGTCCTTCAACCATAGTGTCACTCTACAAAGAAAAAAAGAGATATTATATGGGTGAAAGTAGAATTCTCTGATCTCTTTCTATGTTGTATGTCTTGAATGCCTGAGATGGAAACAATAAATGTGTATGACCATATTTTTTTTTATTTTCTTCATTCAGTTTGAAAAACATAGTTCATAGACTTTACTCTAGAAAATCCCAAAACCATAAATAGTACTGAATTAGGCATAATTGAATATATAAACTATTATGTAAATAAATATGATAGAATTTTATTATAGTTCTCACCAAAACTGATGCAAGGACAAACAAATTAAAGAAATGTTACAATTCTTAACTTACCCGCAAATGTGCCAGCCTGTCTTGAAAATCATCATATGTGGC
The DNA here is from genome assembly GCA_934044485.1 of Apeira syringaria. Lineage (NCBI taxonomy): Eukaryota > Metazoa > Arthropoda > Insecta > Lepidoptera > Geometridae > Apeira > Apeira syringaria. The sequence goes on from OW203654.1 coordinate 30,407,034, forward strand.
TCCCACTGTACGGCGAAGCCATTGGAATGTATCTTCCGCATTCCATTTGACAACTTTCCTGCTTTCTGGAGATGCATTCCTGGATTCAATCATCTTTTTAGCAGCTTCAGCATAACGGGACAATTGTTTCCTAGCATCGCCTGTGAACTTTGGATGTGTTAGTTTAATAGGAATGTCATTCATGATTTCTTCATACATCGACCTGGATATCTCAGGAAAGCAGTGACTGGGCAAAAGTGGATCTGAACCCCCTTGATCATTCACTTTTCTTTCCATCAACCAGCGATTGAATGAATCCTTTGGTGCATCAATTCCTTCTCTTGTGTGGCATAACTCTTGGTAGCATTGCCTCAGTTTGTTTGCCATTGTGAATCGGAAACCTTCTATTTCAGGGTGTGGGTGGGGGCATATTGTGGGGGGTCTTTCATATATCACAACATTAGTTGGCACTTCAATGTCCCAAGGCCCTGCTAAAACAAACTTTTTAGGGGGAGGACCATTGTCTTCAGAAGGTCTGCGCTTGTTCCCACTAGGCGTTGTGTTCCCTGCTTCTGTTGGGCCCGTGTGACATATACCGAGAGGATCAGTTATTGGATCAAAATCTCTTTTCACTGCTGGTAACTCCCACATCGACTCACCAGATAATTTATTCCAGAAGTATGGGCGGTTTTCACGCTTAGACCAATACTTGCGCCATCCTTGCTGTATGAGGTCAGGATGCAGGTCAGCTGCAAGATGCGGCGCCAATGGCACAGGCGCGCCTGGGGTGTGAGGTGTCTCGCCACTTGAACTCGGCGAAGACTGGATTTCAGGCGAGGAATCACTGTGAGCAGTTCCACTCTCCCACGTCGAAGACCCGGCGGTGACAACTTTATCACGAACATCATTCATGTTGGCGCGCTTATCACTTGGAGTTTTACATAAATATAATATGTAATCTGTACATTAGTTTATTGTCACAAAAATTGTATTCGGTTATGTTATATTCTATGTGCACTAATATGTTTCCAATACGCAATTATTTACATTCTCAATATAAATAGCGCGAAGACAATATTATAAGCTAGTTACATGAGATACACATAAATTCATGTAAGAATGTATAAAATATTATTTCTTATTATAGTATAATTATTATATCGCTATCGACGAGTGATTATACACATTACGAAAACACAGAATCGTAAATTTATGAAAAATCTAGCAAAGCGTTCACCCCAAGCTCCGCCATCACAAAATGACAGGTTTGACAAACTTGTTTCGTTCGTTCAGAAACTTCAGAGACATTATTGCCGCCAGAATACGATTAGTAGATTTTAAAGATGCATTCCATTCGCGATGATCTTCAATACTTAATTATTTTAGTACACATATTCTGTTCCGTGTGAGAAAATAAACTGTCAAGCATATTAAAAGTTCATCAATGTTAATATCTTATCTGCAGGTTAGAGCATTTGATTTATCTATAGAATAGCTACTGAATTGCTCAAATGTTATTGTAGTAACTGCACCAGGAAGCTGATATACAAAGCTGCACAAACATATACCTATAACGTACGTAGTGTAGTATAAATCCGTGAGTAGCTGTAGTATTGTAATTAGTTATTAGTATTCTATTTTAAGAATGATTAAACCATGAATAAAGGCATCGCAACATAAAATAATCTGACGTATAAACAAAAGAAACAAGGAATATTTTGTTTCACTTTAGCATGGAACCATATATATCACTTATCATTCTAAACATTATATGTAACTTAAAACGAGCCTGTTTTGGTCAATTTTTATTCTCAGGTGGTGGTGGAATAACAACTAGTACCTAGTACAATTGTAATTGCTCACTTTTAGTCAGATCTCCCTGTACTTACTTACTTACTTACATTGTAATACAATGTTGAGAAGACTGAGATGATGGTGTCTAGGTCCGGTCGGTTCCTTACAGGATACCAGAAGCATATTTGAAGTAAAAGTTGTTAAACAGTTTAAGTATTTCATGAATTTCATTAAGTATGTCATTTACACGAGAGCTGTCAAGTACGACGATTAATTTGAATATTTATGATTTAAAAATGTTTCAATACCTATAATATTAGCTTGAATCATAACGAGAATTACCTAATCGTAATGGAAATAGAAAGAAAACATTACGCTGGCGCATTATTTCAAGTTTGTTTAACTACATAGATCAGTTGTAGCTGTCAGTCTCTCAGATGTCAAAAAACGCTCACATCACAAAAGACCCAGCGTTGGAGGAGCGTAAAAAGTGGCAATTCACGGTGACGTTTTTAACACTTTTCATGCATCTCGAACGGTGAACGAAAACTCAAAACAGTGCCAAAACGAGAGCCATAGATAAGTACGAGAGCGTTTTTAACTGTTCCTTAGCCCATCTTGAATGTACGGTAAATTAAAAAATATATGAATTTGACTTTTCCCAATAATTTGCCCACAATACAATTTTATATTAATTACTTTAATTAGTCGAGTCCTGCTCCACTACCTACTAGTATGTATTCTATCTGATATATGCCTTGCTCTTTCGTCTTATCAGTGTTAATGTGATTAATCTGTGAGGCTGCGAATGCGGAGTTTCGTCAGAACGATACTAGTTACCTTCACGTCTGCTACTTCACTTTGTATGTGAGCTGTGAGTCTAATGCTTAATAATGGCTGAAATAGAATTAAAGTCTGTAGAACTCCCTATAATTGACAACAGCACACCTGGTCAATATGCTTTTGTGGTTGAAGACAACACATATATAACTTTGAGCTACGATGAATTCTTCAACAACCACATGAGAAAAAATATACCATGCATCATCAAAAGCATAGGCATGAACTGGGACTCGACTAACAAATGGTCAAACAATGATATAATTGATTATGATTATTTGGCAAATCAATATGGTAACCTAGATGTTCCAGTTACTGACTGTAAAAATATAACCTTTGATAACCAACCAAGAGTCGATATGGCATTCAGTGATTACCTTGATTATCTAAAAAGCGATGTTAGAGATGAGGTGTGGTACCTCAAGGACTGGCACCTTAGAAAGTGCAAGCCTGATGACCAATTTTACACAGTGCCTGAACTATTTGCTTCTGACTGGTTGAATGAATATGCTCAAGATAAACAAAAAGATGACTTCATGTTTGTTTACATGGGACCTAAAGGTTCTTGGTAAGTGTCGGTTGGGTGGGTAATATTGATACCTATAATTTAAGCAATCTATTCATACTATTTACATATATAAATATTTTAGACAATAAAATATTTTTTATGCAAAGTCAACCATAGCAAAATGAAGTATTAGGTACTCTATATAAAGTCTAGAAGTGGAGCGACAGCATTTTGTTTTATGGAGTCTTTTTATGTATCTGTTAGCTGTCAGTTTCAGTCATTGTTTGTTGCCCTTGCAGTTGTGATTGTTTTTACTACCATGAGGTCTCCGAAACTTTATGCTTTTGTGTCTGAAGAGTCGAGTGATGTGCAAGTGTTTGAATTCCTCTTGTTTTATTCTCCTTATATGAATATCTTATAACTACCCAAAACTGAATCAGAGCACCCCACTTGCTATATGATCTTTTCTGCCCTACCCCTAGAGTGTATATAAATTCTTAACGATATATATCCATATCATCTCATCCTGCTTGGGGTGTATTGTGCATTACTCCAGCTAGCTACTGTAGCCATTCCAACTTCTTCCTGAGGACCCCTAATTTAAGAATGTTCTATTGTTGGGACAGATGTTCAGCTGTATAGACCGAATCGGTTCCCTTTTCAATAAAACACTTTCTTGTAACCATGATTATTCATTCAAATGAATCACTTTTACAGGGTGATTCTTTACACTGTTTCTACGGGTTTAAGATGGTACTAAATTTAAAAAACTTAAAGGGTGAATTAAAGGGTCTTTTCATGTAGTGTGAGGTTTAACAACATTGAGAGCAGCAAGTATCGAACAAAATGATGGGTACATTATACATCCTCATGTATATCATCACATAAATATCCCCATACAGGAGTACAAATAGAGTGCAAGTCTTGTTGGCATTATAAAATGCTACAAAATCCGAGAACAGCATTGATAATCTTTGTTACACTCAATTCATCAAGTCAACAAAGCTCAATAAACCTATGCAGTGATCTAATCTTCCACCAACAAGCGGCTCATCAGTAGAGTATATTATCAAGTTCAAACTTGGTTAGGGCATGATTTAGTTGGAACATAATTTGGAGACAAATATCCTTGAGTATGAAAATAATCCTAGACAACGTCATCACTTAACATCAGGTGAGACAGTTGTCAAACGCAAACTGATATGTAATAAAAAAACAATTGGATATTTTTGAGCGATCGGAAGATTTTGGAGAAGAGGAAAACTAACATCTACATTCATTTTTAACAGACTTCAAAAAAGGAGGAGGTTATATTATTATGTTCGACTGTATTTTTTGTATATACCTACACTGATTTCTCCCCCATTTGTGAAATTGTGGATTTTGTGAAAAAAAAAAAAAACCTCCAACCTCATAGTTTCTTGACGAGTTGCCTCGAAAAGCAATAGTACTACTCACCATGCGTTTCAATGCTATTATTAGAGTTGGACACATCCCAGACCTTTGGAAAGTATCACAGGTAGTAATGATCCTCAAACCTGAAAAACCTATCCATGAGATCAGCTCGTATAGACCTATCAGCCTATTGCTGATAATGTCCAAGATTCTGTAGAAGTCAATTCTACACAGAATGATCAAAGTCAATAAAGATAAAATTCCTGATCATCAATTTGGGTTTCGCAAAGACCATGCGACTATCGAACAAGTCCACAGAGTTAGAGAACAAGCTGCTGATATACAAATCAATCCTAAAACCAGTTTGGACATATGGCATACAGTTATGGGGCTCTGCTAGTACCTCAAACATAATAATAATACAAAAAGTGCAAAACTACATCCTCAAACAAATTTCAAACGCACCATGGTTTGTTAGAGCAGCAGATGTACATGAAATACTAAACATGCCTACCGTGAAGGAGGAGATTGCTAATCATGGAGCTAACTACATGTCCAGACTACAGAAGCAACCGTACCAGCGGGGCAACTCGCTTTTCCTGAAACTATCCATCTCCTTAAGAAGCGACGGGACTTTGACTAAGAGTCATAGCCAGCGCCCTACATGTCAATAAACATACACCTCATCTGCTTATAGTCGTAAGACTGATCGCATGATAAAACACAAAAAAAAATCTTGATGACTTCCCTATTGATGGGGGATTACAATCCCGTGAGTAGAAAAGGTCACTGGAAAGGCAAAAAAATTGATTGCCCAAAAATGGAACCCACTTCAATTCTAACATGTGAATCAACTATCATGGTACCAATATCAATAAGTTATTTCACACTTTTGAGTGTTAAAGTCAGTTCCGTTTTTTGGGAAAAAATATTAAAAAAATATATGCCTAATTTCAATTATAGTAATCCATGTGTAATATAATATCCTATCCTTCCTATCATAGGATACCTACCTTTTACCTACTACTTAGGGTACATACCCATCATTTGTGACCTGTTTTTCATTTTTTATGCGTATCGCATAAAAAATGTATCGTATTAGTTATCATATAACTCCATACAACGCTCTCACTAATATTGCTGCCCAATTGCAGATAGTTTTAGTAGGCACCAAATAAGTGGACTTAATTTCGCTAAAACTACCCGCAAATTTACTAAATACATTTAATTTTAGTTATGTTATTGATAAGTCTCATACTAATTTAGACTTTATTGCAACCTTATAATAACTGATTTTTTTTACAATATTTTCCGAGATTTCCCTGCCTTTCGAACGTGCGTGGTATTTTGAAAACCCCCTTCTGATTGAGTCACATAGTATGGGTTTCCAATGGGCATGTCCCTTATATTATAATGGCGAAAGTTTGTGTGTATGTTTGTTACTTTTTCACGCTCAAAGGCTACAGCGAGTTTCGATGAAATTTTGTATGTAGATACTTCAGATCCCAGAATAACTCATAGGCGAATTTTCATCACTATCATCATCAATCATAACCACCACCAAATTTCGTCCACATCCGTTCTGACGTGATTGATTAACAAACATCCATCCATCTATCCAAACTTTGACATCTATAATATTAGCAGTATGATACATTCTTATTCTATTACTTTAGCCCATCCTCGAAACTGGTGAATTTTGTTTTATTGAAAGCGATTTCGATATCAATGAATGTGGCTAAGCAAGATAGCTTGCTCCCTATGCTGACTCAATCTCATGTACCACATGATGAAGAGCAGTCTCTGTAGATTTGCCTGATTGATAGGGATGTTGAGTTTGTGTATCGGGTTTTCCTTTAGTGGCCTGTTTCTTATTTATCACAAAGTCTAGCCAAAGTCTTTAGGAGAAAAGAACTTAAGCCTATTGGTGCTTTCACTTCTCTCCATGGTTTAGGTATATACTTTCATACTAGACATGCTCTAAACATAGCCAGGAGATGTGTTTTGATGTTGTGCAGGCTCCAATGTAGGAGCTCTGGAAATACTCCCTCTATTCGAGCAGCCTTGAATGGTTGAAATGTGCTTATTACCCATAATAAGGCTTCTTCAGTCACGATAAAGCTTGTAAAAGCCCAATCGTATATAATGGGCTCATGCAAATTTGAAGTTTCTGAACCATTATAGTTGTTATCCATACAACAGTCAGGGAAGTGTGTTTGTAAAAGGAGTTGAAATTGCTACTGGTGTGATATTGTGTAAAGGCCATCGGTCTTTTTCACCTTGGTACCTAGTTAGGCCTGATTGTCTTTGGATACAAGTTTTCTTAGACTCGCTCGCAGACTCACTTTCCGTTTTCAATCAATATTGAAGTTGCTGTACAAAGTATATCTGTCAACAACTTTTAAACCACACGAACATAAGCGTTATAAAATAATTATATATCTGATTCATTAAAAATAGAACTAAACGTAATGTAATAATTAATAAAAAAAGTAAATATTTATAAGTACATAATAAAGTAAACCTTTAATATCTTCCTTATTAATATAAATCTACTGTAAGTACGTGTGTATGTCACTGAACACCTAAACGGCTAGACCGATTTGAATGATTTGAATTTTGTATGCGTTTGATGTATGGTTTGGATTCACAAATCAGCCCGGCAGATGGCGCTGCAGTCATTATTTAGGTCTAGGTCAAATATGCAGGACAACGTCTGTCGAATCCGCTAGTTTATATATAAATATTAAAGGTTTTTTACTTTATACAGCATATTAAACAATGTTATTACGGTTTACCTTGATCCACGTAAAAAGCATTAAAGCCACAGGAAACAAGATATTTGCAGAACACCGATTTTTGACCGTTGACCTTGAATATCTTAAGACGCGGACACGAGATTTTATGAGTTTAGCACAACTTTAAGAGTGCTAAAATAAAGGTCTATATTCATTCACCTCGGAATGAGAGATAAGCTGAAAACTCGTATACGAGTTTTCAGCTTATCTCTCATTCCGAGGTGAAACCCCTAAGATGACTGAACTTCTATTTTGGACTGGACAACATCAATTGGGTCAACTCGGGCTGCAACAGGCTGCGGCCATAGCTTGCAAGTGGCCGCTTGTGGAATTTTTGTCGTGTCTAAAGGCTGTCAATTTTACTGCGCAAAAGACCTATATTGTTACACGTTTCCAGTGGTCCTTTATGGGTGCTGAGTCCTGGACTATTAATTATAGAAAAACGAAGATCTTCATATGAGGCTAGAAGCTTTCGTACCCTACCACCATTCTGAGTCGCCATCACTCGAAGCTTGAACCGTTTGTGGAGATCGAACTAGCGTCCGTCAGTTTAATAGCTGACACTCCCATGGCTGGGAATTAAAATGCTTTCTGGATGTTTTAATTGATGTATACCTGATCTCTATATATAGAAGAAGAAGAAGAAATACGTTTATTGGTGACATAAGCAACACCACAACAGTAAAAAAATATAAAAACACACAGTAATACTAAGAACGTATAAATACATACAAGTAATAGCATATAGCTGTAATTAAATCATTGTTGTAGTGTTGCGCGATGCCAGAAATGAGTTCCCACTCAGCATATGCTAAGGTTGGATCACCGTCGTGCTGATTTTCAGTAGATATCTATCTATATATACTGTATCTATGGATCACAATCCATGGATTTAACTGAGAGCTGCAACTCTGCTTTTGTATGCTTTTGGCATTAATTGAAACCATATGGGTAGACTCAAACCACAGTAAATAATATATTTGCTTTGTAACTTACAGGACACCAATGCATGCAGATGTCTACTGCTCATTCAGCTGGTCGGTCAATGTAACTGGCAGAAAGAAGTGGCTCCTCTTTCCACCGGGTGAAGAGGAAAAACTTATGGACAAATTTGATAATGTAATTCTACGATTTGACCCAGAAAAGCATAAGGATAAAAACGTAATTTATTATGAAATCATTCAAGATAAAGGCGATGCTATATTTGTTCCATCAAATTGGTACCATCAGGTTGAAAATGAAATAGATACCATATCTGTGAATCATAACTGGGTCAATGGCTGTAATATAACAAAAGTATGGGAAGCCCTCAAAAAGGCGTTAGCGTCAGTTGAAAAAGAAATTGAAGAGTTTAAAGAACTTCCGGACTTCCCATTCATGTGTCAAAATTTATTGAAGAATTTGTTTGGCATGGATTTTGAAGGGTTTGGAAATTTGATCATACATATTACGGAAAAGAGGCTAGAACAGCTTGACCGCAACACTAATGTTTCTTTTGGCAATTATACTTTGGGGAAAAATCACTGCATGTATGATTTGAAATGTCTGAATGATATCATGTCAATGCTGCAATCCGATCCTACTTTTGTGGATAATGATTTTACAGTAACTGAAAATTTAATGTTACTACTAGATACTTTATCATATATTTTTGTCTAAGTATACATTATAATAAAGATATTCTAGTCCAGATTGCTGTATCAATGTTCACAGAAAATAACTTCCTTACTATGCGTAAAGGTTATCGAGTAGTGGGCTTCGCCCGGAAGCCTTCAGGATGGGCGCGAGATGGCACTGCAGTCGTTGAACCAATAGGGTTTGATATACATGCTGCATAACAGCATCTGGCACGCTAGAATTTCCATTCTTTTCATCATAAGACCCTGCCCTGATAATGGTGCAGCGGGTTCATACCTGTTCGGTGTAATACATTGCTCAAGGAGCGCCCAAGGAGTCTTGTTCGTCTTCACTGCCTGATGGTATGGTCAAATAATTTTGGACTTAAGTTTCTTCCCCATTATCTAAAATAAAATCAACATAGCATTATTCGTAGATAGTTTTTCTTTTGTTTAAGCCATTATTCGTAAAAATATCTAAAATTTTATTCATCACTGCGTGAAATGACACAGCGGGTGTAAACAGTAATTGTAAAATGTTATCAAAATTTAGTCAAATCACAGTTTTTTCGATATGATGAGTAGGTACTTCGTTCCAAGAGAAAGGGAATTCCCTACTTGCCACGGAGTAATTAAGGATAAAACATATTAAGGAAAGGATCTCATCTAAGATAGGGAAGATGGTTTCCTGACTTATATTGATTTCTTCCATTGCATTTGAATGAATTAACAGGTGCTTTCCTTAGCATAGCTAGCTGAAATGACATAAGCATCTAGCAACGTGTTATGTCCGTTATTATAATAGCGGCATGATTTATTTATCGCATAAGCACTCACTCCTTCCCATTATGTATAAACTAGTAGCGCCCCGCGGTTTCACCCGCGTCGATTACGGTTTTCCCGCTACCACAACTATCCCGCGGGAACTACGTTTTTTCGAGATAATAGTAGTCTATCTGTTATTCCAGTCCAGGGTCTAGCCTATCTTCATACCAAATTTCATCGAATTGATACAACCGTTTGAGCGAGTAATTTTTGAAATATTTGCTTATCCCACGGGAATAACTACTATTTTTGGGACGAAAAGTAGCCTATTTGCTATTCTAGACTACCTATAATATATCTCTGTGCCAAATTTAATCTAAATCCGTTCAAGTGCGGTTTGCGTGAAAGAGTAGGTAACAAACATCCATCCATCCAAACTTTCGTATTCATAATATTAGTAGGATAGGATAGACAGTTTTTAAACAGCTCAAATATAGTTATAAATATCAGTCGGACAGTCGCAACACAAAACAGCAAGAGCCCACGATGGCCAGACCAATGTTATTTTATAAGGCTTGATATTTTTGTGTTTTCTTCGGCATATGATTAGAAACTATGTCATCCTTTGCAGGACATTTAGCACAGTTACAACCCCCTGCCAGACACCCCTAAACTTTAAAAAATATGATTATACTTTCGTCATAGTATAAGAGCTGGGCTTTACATATGTCACTTGGGGACCTATAAAATAATGTTACATCAATAGCCAGACAGAAAGGTTCCCACACGGGAAGCACCAGCTTTCAAATAAAAAAAGAACGATCACAATCGGTTTTCCCTGTCGAAAGTTATGCGGTAACAAATAAAAAAACATATACGGGTTGAATTGAGAACCTACTTCTTTTTTAAAGTCAGTTAAAAATGGAACCGGCTTCAACACTCAAAAGTGTAAAATAACATGTCGAAGTTTTCGAATAACATGTTGAAGAATTTTCTTTTCATATACGGGGCATTTTTTTATTTTTTCTTGGTCTTAGTCGTAGCTAGTCAGGTATCCAGGTATTTGTTCATAAATAAATAAACGTAGGTTTCATATTTAATCTGTGTTCATAAACCGTATCTTTAACTTTGACACTGGCAGAGAAACGCTACATGGCGTTTAAAAGCCATAAATTGAGAAGAGCCATAATTTAAGAAGACGAAGAAGAAGACTTATGCCCAGTGCAGTGTTGAGTGTATTTCGTTTGGAAAATTAACAATTATTCGTTTATTGCGGTAGCGCAGCGCCGTTAATGCTACGGAAGAAACATTTTTCGTCTTTTCTGTATTAGTACAGTACCGAAAGTGTAAGTTTCCATAGCAAATGCTATTGCTTTCTTGCTACTTACGATAAGAATGCAAATCATGTGTATGGCTTATTTTCAGGATAATGTCTGTGGCTTTCGCCGCTAGAGGCAATCGGCCGCCTTTAAACCCAGCGCAAATACAAAAGATGTTGGATGAAAACGTTCAGCTTATACAAACCATTCAGGAATATCAATCTAAAGGTCAGATAATGGAATGCCATCAGTACCAACAAATGTTACACAGAAACCTCGTTTATCTTGCATCAGTGGCTGACGCTAACCAGAATATTCAAGCCATTTTGCCGGTAAGTACCTACGGAGCTAAAGTTATATTTGCTACCTAAGCCTATTTTGATATACAATATATATATATATATAATTACATATATAGAATCAACTTTTTTATACTCCACATTACCTTATCACACAGACATTTTCAATATTTATTCAAGTACACACTAGGTAAAGCCTGTATCTTGGTGACACAAGTTTATAAGATTATGCTATGCGCAGGTACTTACCATAAGAATTGATGATTCTATCCAAAACTTATCACTAGATAGGGTTGCGTTTCAAAACACTATACTCTTTGTCAAGCAATGAGTGTCGACTCGTTTCGTCGTTTTGAGTTTTGGAATGGCTACTTGTCAATGTCACTTAGAGTGATAATTAACCCTGATTTTTCCAGGTTAATAGAATTCAATTATCAGATGAAATTGTGCCAGTTCCAAAATCTCACAACTGTCAATTTGAATTTTCAAAGTTGTTAACCCTATGCTGGGTGATAGTTACCTGTTTTGGAACGCAGCCAAAAAAGAAAATCTAGACTGAAATTGGGAGTCCAATAATAATGAAATAAACATCCAATAACAATTAATTACAAAAGAATGTGAGAGATTATGGAATAGAATTTGAAAAAAGTGAAGGATTTTGTCTGTTTTTTTAGTTGGTCTATGCAGAAAATCTAATTCTGCACATGTGTATGTGTTGGTGTGTGTATGTATGTGAGTGTGTGGTAATGTTTGTGTGAATGATAATGTGAGTGCATAACACAGAAGTTCTAAGATGTTCATGTTGACAAGCTAGGTATCATTTTATACATTGACTAGGCCTTCGGTTTCAAGTATGTTAAATTAAGAAGCCATGTTTTTACTGCTCTTGCTTTCCTGGGGCAACATTGTTTTAAGTAACAAATTTTGGACACTGTATGGAGTGTATGTGTATATGAGTGTAAATGCCTAGATTGGCGACAATTGCTTGTTTTGACATTTGAAACTGGTTAGACATAGGGGAGAGATACTCTTCTAGGTGGTCGATTTATTTGTCATAGCTCTGGTACAGGTAGATTGGTATGAGATTTTGTGACAGCTTTCATGACGATAAGTTGTTTTACAGTCCACATGTCTGTCCATCTCTTTATAGAGCTTGACTGTTGAGAATCGTTCTGGCCTGCTTAGCATCATTTTTAAAACTGCTCGCTGTGTGCACTCAAGTCTTATCATATAGATTTTGGCAGCTCCACCCCAGACTCCAGCACAGTATTGAATCAGAGACTGACATCACTCTTCATATTCTAATTTTCTAACTTAGTCTTGCAGCACATGATCTTAAGACTCGGATAAATAAACCAGCCGGGATGAGTCAACAAAACGGGATAAATAAACAAGTGCTTCCGTCAGTCCACAAAAGTTAGCCCAGAACTGAAGGGGACGCACACAAAAAATATGATTATCACTTAAGTAGTTTTTGTTTGCGTTGCTATGCACACACACAATGAAAAATAGAAACACTAGTTTTAACTTTATACACACACACACAGAGAAGTGTCCTATTAGTGCACAATGTTTACTGTAAACAAACTAGGGAATTGTTACCATTAACACTATGCTATAAATATTTACCGAAGATTTAGGTAGAACCATGCAAAGAATATAATTATATTCTGTATATCAGTAGTTTCCACCTTTAGGCTTTTTCAACAATTATATTTTTCATCTCTTTGTCTCATGTAAAGTGGAAATAAATATTAAGCAAGTTTACAACAGCCATGCACAAACTACCAGGTACATGTAGTATAGTTCAGCTGAGGATTTAAAATGAAAAAAGAATTATAATATTAAAATGTACTTTATTCTTTTCTTTATTTCTCAATCTAAAGATTTCGTACAGAATACACGTTCAATATTAGTTACAGTTTCCGACAATGTATACACTAATACAGATAGCGGCACGTAAGTTTAGAGCTGAGCGAAATGTGGTGGGGGTAGCTGCGCAGGGGTACAGTCGCGCACATAATACAATTATAACCTTAATTAATATAACCATATAATTTTTAAAACATATTTAAATAAATAGTCTATCAATGAGCGAAATGTGGAGGATATTAGGCTGCTATTCGAATGGCTGTGCAAAAAACTTGTTGCTTCATCAATCTCACTTTTTATTTTCTTTAAAAAATCAACCAATTCACTGGTTTCTTTTTTTTTATATATGTACACCATTTTTCGTGCCTGTCTTTTAAAAACAGTATTTCTTCTAGGCATATTCACTATCTACTAAAAAATCACTAATAATAATCCAACAATAACAAACGAACTCAAACTTAACAAAAAACAATTACACTGAACGGCATAACAATACACTTTAGAACGCGACTGTACAGTCAGAGGGTTCTATCGGGGCGGGAGACGGAATACGACTGGCTAGCCAACCGGCGCTACGCACGCGCACCCTTCGTGCCTCTAGCCTCCCTGTGATACAAATGTGATAAATGCGAAAGTTTGTGAGTATGGGATGTATGTTTGTTACTTTTTCACACTAAACGGCTGGATGGATTTGCATGAAATTTGGTATAGAGATAGCTTATACAATGGATTAACACATTTTTTCATTATCACCGATTTTCATCACCACGTGGTTAAAGCCGCGGAGCCCAGCTAGTATTGTAATAAAATAAATAAATATTCACCAATTAGATTAAACTAATATTATATTAAATACCAAGTATTTTATTTTAATAGTGCAGAAGCAATAAAATAGTAGCAAGACAGAGAGCCCCACGCTGCTTTTTTAACCGACTTCGAAGAAAGGAGATTCTCAATTCAACTGTATTTTTTTAATGTTTGTTAGCTCATAACTTTGAGTGGGTTAACCGATTTTGATGCTCCTTTTTTAATTGAAAGATCACACTTCCCGTGTGGTTTCTTAGTTTGATTTTATCAAAATCGGTCAAACGTCGAGGTAAATAAATTACTTAATGTTTTTCTCGCGATCAAGCCCTGTTTGATTTAATAACATCGGTCAAGCTGTTTTTCAGTTACACTCTAGATGAAAAGTATTACTTCTATCTGGATGATTTCCTTATTGAGGCTGAAAGAATCGCTGAACATACACAATGACAATAATTGATCCCGTGAGTGACAAAGGTCACTGAAAAGGGTAAATAAAAATCAAACCGACTTTAACACTCAAAATTGTGAAATAACTTGTCGAAGTCTGTACCATGTGCACAATATTTTTATAACATTACATGTTTATATATTTACAGCCACCACACCAACTTGCTGCTGGAAATGTTCCACAACAACCCTCTATAAATCCATCTTCTGGAGCACCAGAAGGACCTGGTTCAGGCCCACAGCCTTATAGGCCTCCAGCTGGTGTCTCCACCACTCCAACAAGACCAACACAATCATATGGACAACAACCGTATCAAAACCAGTATCAGGGTCAGTATCAACGAGCTCCTGGTTACCCACCCCAAGGCAGCTATGGGCCACCTGGTCAAGGTTATGGACCACCCAACCCACCACAGCAACCGCAGGGCTATCCTCCGAATTCCAATTATGGCCCACCAATTACTACTACTCCAAGTAATTATCCACCTGCAAATCATCCAGGTTCTGGTTACCCTCCACCTTCTGCTCAGCAGCCATATGCACCTCCACCAGGTAGTCCTGCAGGTGCTGGTGGGCCTTATCCAGTCCGTGCACCAGCTCAGCCTCCATACACTGGAAACTCTGCTTATCCTCCTCAGCAATCTGGACCCAATTACCCTAATGTTGGAGTCAGCTCATACAACTCTACAACTTCTCAACCACAACCATACCAGTCTCAACCATTCCCTAATACCACTCCAACATCAGCCTATAGTTCAGCACCTACATCTCAACCAAACCGCTCACCCCAACCACCTCCCAGTAGTTACACACCACAAAATCCTCCCAGCTCAGGTTACGGATCTCCCTCTGCTCAATCGCCCACATATAACTCTAGTTCACATGGAAGCAATGCTCCTCCTTCAACTGTTGCTTCTGGTCCTCCAGCTCCAGGTGGTCCTGCTGGGCAGCAATATCCTCCACAAGGTCAGCCATCCCCCTATCCTCCAGCAACTCAACCGCCCTATTCCAATCCTTCGTCACAGCCTGGCAGTCCAGCGCCGTCGGTGTCGACAGCGCCCCCTCCTCAGTCGAATTACCCGCAGAATCCACAGAACTATCCTCCTCCCGGGGGCGGTTCGTATCCGCCGCACACATACCAGCAGGGTTACCCTCCCGCACCGTATCCACCCTCGCCGTACCCATATACCCGCGCACCCACGGCAGGTGCGCCGCCCCCTGGCGCTCCACAACCATACCCCGGTTATGGGTTCCAACCTCCGAGCCAACAATAAAATATTTTTTTAGTTGAGTTTTAATGTTAAGGCATTTAGAGTATATTATTTTAAGGACATTTCATGATCTTAAGATATCGTAAAATAAAAATCATGTCTCTTATTTTAATATAGGTATAGTGATTAAGATTATAATTTTATGTATACAAACGTTATAAGTTGTTTGGACCAATAGCTAGGTTACTCTCCGGCCGATAAATTATTTAAAGTTTAATCACTTTCTAAGTTATTTAAAAATTTTTTAAAACCTCGATCATTTATTTGTGATATTATATACAATTTTTCACTATGAAATCTAATGATAAGGAGCAAAAAATATAAAATATAAGTTTGTGCCAGTGTTGCTATTTTCTAAATAAATATGGTTCGTAGTGAGCACTTAATATTATGTCATAGTATTATGTATACTCATAATTAGTTTATTTCCACAGGACAATTACAGTAATCATCTACACTAATAAAAGAGGAAATATTTGATTGTATGTTTTTTTTTTTTTTTTATTTTATTTATTAACATTCACACAAGGTCTTCAGGTCCCAAACTAGGCAGAGCCTGTACTATGGTAACCTGTTGACTGATATATATACTTATATACATATACACACCCAGACACAGGTCAAACAGATATGTTCATACACACAAATGTTTGACCTGTCCGGGAATCGAACCCGGGACCAGCGGCTCAGAAGGCAGAGTGCTACCAACTGCGCCAACCGGCCAGCCAAATGTTTGTTTGTAATGAATAGCCTCCGAAACTATTAGATCGATCTGAATAATTCTTTCATCATTAGTACGCTACTTTAGAACAAAGGATAATGTTTTATTTAAAAATCAATTAGGGATCTGTTTGAAAACTTCAATAATGTCAAGGTGCGAAAAATGAACCGAAAATAATCCTTACATCGTGTGCCCTGCGAAAACTATTCACAATAGAACAAAGTAAAGTTCTACGGTTTTATAGAGGAAATTAAAATCTCCATAAAAGTCAGCGATATAAGTAGCCTTACTAATACACTCATGTCACAACGTTATCTTTTCATTTTTAAAATTTGCTTTTAAGGCGCCGTTACAAACTACGCCTTCTTATTCGTACCTTGTTATTAACCCTTAACCAATTATTCACTTCGTATTCAAGGCTATATAGCAGCACCTGTAGATAACTTTTGTATTATTCAAATCAGATATCCCATTCATAAAGTCGTCATGAGTTTGTTAATAAATAATAATAATATGGGACAATATTCACACAAGGTCTTCAGGTCCCAAACTAGGCAGAGCCTGTGGTAACCTGATGACTGATATATATACTTACACACACCCAGACACAGGTCAAACAGACATGTTCATACGCACAAACGTTTGACCTGTCCGGGAATCGAACCCGGGACCAAATGCTCAGAAGGCAGAGTGCTACCAACTGCGCCAACCGGCCAATTTATCAAAACAGAATGAAAATTCAAGAAATTTCGCTTTATTGGCTGGAATGGTTTTTTACAACAGAGAACATACTCGTTAAATTCCGCTTGGTGGTGTGGGTAGTGTATGAGTGTAATAAGCGAGATATTAAAAAAAAATGTTATTTCATTTCTAGATCCTTTTTTTTTTAAAGCTTGAGATCCTTATCTTTAACAGAATCCATTGGTTCAATCACAAGGTTTTTTTTGACAAATCGTTCGGATCCTTTTCCGTCAAAAGTAAAAGATTTTTGAAAAAAATAATATGCAGTTATTGTTTTCATATAAATCCAGGGCATGACTCCTTTCACGACTTTTCTCTAACTCTCGTGGTTTCGGACTTGGCCATCACCGCCCTTCTCAAAAGACCATCCTGTATATACTTATTTTAAATACTGAACTGAAATAAGTTAAAAGTGCAAACAAAATGGCGTAAGGATTTCCATACAAAAAGTAAAACGTGATATACAGATAATATCAAATAATAAAAATATTATTTCATAATTTTGCGTAAATAGAAACCTCGATAGATATAGTTCTTTAACTATACATTTCGCCGAAATGTATAGTTAAAGAACTATATCTATCGAATGATGCCGAAATAATTTCGGCATTTTTATTGTTTGGATGATTTTAAATCATGTTTGCTTATTGTATGGAAAACGAATCAACTACTGTATCCATATACAGGTGTGAATACATTTCTGTTTAAATTACTCAATATCTGTGAAAATTCGATTTTCATTTTGTCTGACTTACTTAGTTAGGTACTTATACGTAAGTACTTTATTCTATTGTAAGGCAAATAAGGTAAACTCCCACTGGAGGTGCTGTAGCCTGTGGTGGAAATATGAAAACAAAATATCCATTACGGATAAGGCAGAACATCTAAGATCTGGACTCTAGACGATCTGCACCTATATTTGAAAAGGTGGAAATCGAACACTGTATCAGTTACCTACTTAGTTGAACATAATATAATGTTTCGTTTAACAGACGCAATTAACAGAACTCTTACACACGGATAGTGTTTTGTAATTTTAATCATTTTTTTCAATACTTCAACTATTTTAATGCTTTTTTTTATATAGAGTTATGCTTTTCAACATTTTTTATTACATTTTTGTTATAGTACCATCTATGAAACAGCAAGCGATGTTCGGTCCGCTAGCAACTTGTTAATTATTAGCCATAATTACATCATCATCATCATCTCAGCCATAGGACGTCCACTGCCGGACAAAGGCCTCCCCCATCATAATTACATATCAAAGCTGAAAGGAACATTAGTTTTGAATAAACGATACAAAATCAGCTTTTCACTTTGTCGCCTAAAATTCGATGGCTATCTTAGTCTTGTTTGAATATTAGAGAAATTATGTTGCGGGAAAATATTTATTTAAGTTGCGTAAAAGGAAAAAAAATTTTTTAATTAATGTCTTCGTTTAAGATGTACCTTTTCATTACAATTTTATGCTTTTTACTTGATAAAAAAAATCTTGAATTTTGTTTGATATTCTAATAAGTTGATTAAACATGTCAATGAACACGTTCATTCCCCAAGCTCATATGATCCGTTCATTCTTGAATTACCATTCCCATCACTAAATTTCATAGAATATGGAATAGTCAACCTCAACATAATGGAGTGACGTTAATTGTAGCTTCCTTATTTAATTGTGATCAGGGTGAATTTTGTTGATACCCGTGCGTAAATAGTAGCGTTTATGTTTCTAATATATCTAGGGACTATTGTATTTGTCTAAATTGTGATTTTCTGCGGAGATTCGGCATTATTGTGGATGACGGTGGTTTGTTTACCTTTTTTGTCAAGTAAGGATGAGGACTGTACATCATTTAGCCAATAATCATGTCGTAGGGTTCACTAAAATAATGTTTCAATTTTAGAATATTCTTAGCTTTTTATGGATTAAATTGAAATGTAAGCCTTGTACATAAATTGATTCTGTCAAAAGGCAGTGGATGCTTGTCAATTCTCCAGTGAAGTTATATTTAACCAAGAGAAATGGAGATTTTAAACATTTTGCAGGTTATTTTTCAGTGGTTTACAGGTTTAAAAAAGGATCCAGTGCCTTTTTCAGATCCATATATGGTTTTAAGTGTGACGCCTATGCTGTTCTTGTAAAATAGAATTTGACTGTTTAGCGTTACTTTTTTCATGAATCAAATTGCCATCATTAAAATCGTTAAGTAGATAGTTTTTTGTAAAAATCACTTCAACTGTTTCGTACTTGTATATTTATTTAACATGTGTTTTTTTAATATCAATGTTTAGTTTTTAATTTAACTACACATTTTATACAGGTTTTATAATGTAGAAAAGTTGTATAAGTTTCAAAGGCTAGGCAATCTCAATCAAATCTCTGTACACAAATATTGTGTTTGATTTTATCTTTTACGATTTCATATAATATACAAAGCTATTGCTAATAGGGCAGTTGACACAGTCAAAAATAAATTACAATGTAATGTAATATAATAGTGGTTGGAGCAAATAACTCAATGAATTTAACAAATTATTTATTGGAGTTACTTTATTTTGAATATACAAAATGTGTATATAATTTTTGGAAGTTACGGAAGTAGCGGCGGTAATGGTGTCATAAGGGCAAAAACGATCGTGGCGTGAGTTCTGTTGCCAAGACCACGCCTGTCGCGTATCGCTAACCTATTAGCAATAGCCTTATAAAATCAATTGAAATGTTATTTTATTATTAATATGATTCGTATTCAAATACATTTATAATAAACTTCATTGTAACTTTCATTGTTTTATTATTTTTATCCAAACTATTTATTTAAACAACTAATGTGCAACATGATTCACTCCTTATCTTCTTAAGAAACGATTCACTAAGATTCCTCAAAAGCAATTGATGTATTCTCAAACGGATGAACAGATTCATCGAAATATTCTATTGGAACATCATCAGATTCTGATGGGATGTATGTTGGAAAAGGAGGGTAAGATTCCGGAGTATGTTTCTTGAAAGGTAAGACCGTGTCGTATAAATAGCAAAGCCCTCCAGTTTCTCCGGGTATGCTCACTCCTAGAGTCCAGATTACATTATGTTTGGTATTGATACGAAGTATTTTCACACCGCGATTTATTCTCCACCTGCAAAATACAATTATTTGTCATACAACTATACTATATAGGAGAAAAACAAATAAAGTTGGGGATAAAACGAAGCAATATTAGTCACACGAAACTGAAATGCTGTAAAATATGTAATACTAGCTACGCCCCGCGGTTTTACCTGCGTGGTGATGAAAATAAGCCTATTTGATAATCCAGAGCATAAGCTAATCTCCATACCAAATTTCATCGAAGTCGGTGAAGCCGTTTGAGCGTTAAGAAGCGACTAACATACACACAAACTTTTGCGTGTGATTTAAGATTACAAAGCAGCATGATTACCGACTATCTTACCCTTAAAGTAATGTCACTTAATCTCTGAATTCAGTGGTCCTTTATTCCAACGAATCTCATCATTATTCTGATGGGTGGTTAGTTTAGTACTTTTTACTCCTATGCTGCGCTTGCCAGTCCGTGGTCTCCACTCGAGAACCTTTCGGCCCCAAAGGCCATCGGTTCTTCGAACTATATTCACTTTGTCTAAGAATCAGATTATACAGCCACAATTTTACCTGTTTCCCATATGTCCTGGCATCTTGGTACCAGGCCAAACTCTTGCTTTTTGTCCTCCAGAACCAATATTACCGGGCCGCCTGTGAGTTTTTGTGACGCCATGTGATGCTGGCATCCCTTTGAAACCCCATCTCTTCATTACACCTTGAAAGCCACGGTCAATCCTGCAAATATAGATATGGACTGCAATAAATAGGTATACTATTTATATTCAAATAATTTAAGTATCTGTAATGTCAAAATAACTTTTGTAAATGATTAAAAGAATAATGAGTTCATAGTTTATCTGCTATTCTGTTCCGTCTAATGTTCAAAATGGTTGGATCTCATATTAGTGATAAATAGTTTGCTGTTTATTATTCGCATATAACAATAAAATCCCATATCTTGAAAAAATGGCAGTTTACTACTACACTAGACTATACAATGAATCAACGAGTGTATTTGTATCCAGCATCTAATATGGATAGTGAGAAATAAAAAGAGGCTAATTTTAAGTACCTAAACCTTAAGTAGCTGATACTAAAATTTTCAGACATGCATACTGTCCACAGACTCGTGACTTCTATCACCGCAAGTTCGCCACGCTAGCAGTTCAGCTATTTATTCATATTTTTGTTAAGTACATACTACAGTCTCGATTTTTATTTATCAAGTATAGGTTGCTTAGTATATGGAGTACCTACCTACTGTTCTCATCTATGGAATGATGCTGCATGCTCATCTATATGAGGCAGCATCATTCCATTCCAGTATTATTAAATGTTATTTTCTTCATTTATTTATAGTTTTAGAAATAAGTTTGAACTGGAGTCAACCTTTTTGGAGTCAATTTTTTACTATTAATAAGCGTTTGTTTTTAGCAACTGCAGCGCAGTCCATATTCAAAGTATGTGAAATAATCTAGCAGATCAGATCCCACGGCACAAGATTCCATCTTAGTGCGTGCACTGTAAGTCACTTAATGTAATTAAAAATAATGTGTTGCTTGAAATTTTATTGTACCTAGTTGTACGTTTTTCTGTGAAATAAACGCTTTAATACGTTAATGTACAGTGTCGCCCGTTTAGTACGATATCGCATGCAAAACCAACCAGTTTAGCGACATTAGTATAGTCAATTGTTTGTTTTTCATGTGAGCCACTAGGAAAGTACATCCATTAATTACGACTCTGCTTACAATGATCGACCTCTTTTAGCGACGAAATTTCACACAAAGTTGTACCCTTACAACGACGACAAGCGTTGATGTTACTGACAAATCTTAGGTCTACTCGTATTCTATCTACGCCCCATGCACCACCTTGCATCCACCTTGGTCAAAGTTAAAGTCCAAAAAATACCACCAGCACCTATTGTAATTGAAAACATTAAGAACTATCAAGAGTTTTATGATTTTCTCTCAACAGGTGTCTCAAATAATGCCTTGATCAATGAAAATATCAAAAAGAGAAATCATCAAAGTAAACATCAACAATGAAGGCATATAGAGCAATTACACAACTGCTACTTGAAAATAATTGTCAATGTTGTCATTGTAAATGTCTTCACTCTTATCAGAATGAACAACACAAACCCATAAGAGTAATGGCCAAAAAATCATCCTGTTTGCCTGTCAAAATAGTTGATGAACCATAAATAAGGGCCCACAGCGGAAGTAAAACTTCATTCGTTGAGTGTAGCCTAAGTCTGCCGTCTCATAGAAAAGATCGCAGGAAGCAAGAATCGACTGTGTGGTGTTAGGGTGGTTACTCGCGATTCGCAGCTCTGGAAGCATAGTTGGAGTAGGTACTCGGGCTCAAACTCAATACCGAAACACAAACAATGAACGTATCACTATAGGTATGTAAGGAACATACCATATAATGATGAGATTAATTGGAATAAAGCACCAATGAATTCGAAGATTAAGTGACATTACTTTAGGGGTAACAATAGCTGGTAGCAGCATGCTTGCTTACCAGCTATTGTTACCGTTTAGACGTTAGAGTGTGAAGAAGTGACTAAGATTAGTCACTTCTTCACACTCTAACATCTACACCAATTTCGATAAAATTTGGTATGGAGATAGCTTATACCCTGGACTAACAATAGGCTTATTTTCATCACCATGCGGGTGTAAAACTGCAGGGCGCAGCTATTATTATAATACCATATATTGCAGCATTTCAGTTTCATGTGACTAATGTTGCAATGTTTTTATCCTCAACATTTTTTATTTTAACTTTATTAATGTTGTATGACAAATAATTGTATTTTGCAGATGGAGAATAAATCATGGTGTGAAAATACTTCATATCAATACCAAACATAATGTAATCTAGACTGTAGGGAGTGAGCATACCTGGAGAAACTATCCCCAAGTGAACTAGGCTATATAATATTATCAGAAAAATTAGGGATCCTTAGAACTCAAATAATGTATCCCAAGGTGAAAAATAAGGAACTAAAATATTCTTTACATTATTAGCGCTGCGAAAATTATTGATGATAGAATAAAATAATGTATTATTATAATAATTAGTATTATGATAAAGAGGAAAAATTGATTGTATGTTTGTTTGTTGGTTTGCATTGAATAGGCTATGAAACTCCTGAACTGATTTGAAAAATTCTTTCACCGTTGGGATTCTACACTATCCCCGGGTGACATAGGCTACATTATGTTTTGAAAACAATTAAGAATCCTTAAAATGGAAGAGTAATGACAAAATATGTTCCTATGGACATTCTTACAAACTGCTGAGTTAATGTACTTACGTTAAGCCACGAACATCAATGTGGTCCCCAACTCTAAAATGAGTGGCAAACAGTGGAGTACCAGTCGGCAGAGCAGCATTTGGTGAAACTATAAACCGGCACAGATGACGTTTCGGGAGCATCCCAACACTGGTAAACAGCCCACAGTACTCTTTGGTTACTTTGCTAGGATCAATTGTCTCTGCACCAACTAATAGACAACCATGCGTCCTCTTTTCTCTCCATGTATTATTTTTAATTATCATTGGGGTGAATTCCTCAGGAGGTATGTATTTTATAACATGATTGTCTACAACCTGTGTATAATTAACATATATAAATTTCTAGCAATCGTCATGGTACATGTAAATATTATCATGTCATGATTATGGTATTACCTGAAGTAAAGTAGTCAATTTTTTCTTTCCATCTTTAGTCCAGAGTGGGTAATTACCAATCTTGCGAGCAATAACTCCAACTCTATGTGTTTTTGGAGTCCATTGTGCAGCAGAAATAGTTTTATTGTCAGACAATGGTGATTCCAGTGCTTCTTGAGCCTTCAGCTTGTCATGCATCAATTCTTCAATAAATTGTTTATTATCTTGTGTAAGGTGTTCATCAGTTAACTAGAAAAAAACTGCAATGTTATTTATAAAGATAATTCAGTTAAAAATCGCCAAGAGGAATGGAAAAAACATACCACTCGTTCTTTAGTAAAATGCCAGTAAGGAGGACGATATCTCGGCGGTATATATGTTCTAGTCGGAACTTTATCTATCCTGCAATGTATAAAATTATTATGAGACAGGTAATGGTAAATTTCATCAAATTGTAATATATTTTTTTGTGTTAAGTCAAGATAACCTCATTCTGCTCAATTTACTGCATAGCAATTTAAAACTTAGATTGCCTGTAGCCATTGGACTTGAAAATTGTAAATATTGCAATAAACCGAATTATCTATTTGATGCAAAACTTTACAAATTAGCTCGAAAAGGGTGATTTTGTTTTGGGGTGATTATGATCAGTGCTGCCAGATGACCGTGTGAATTTCCCCCCAACCTTATTCAAAATCCCACCGAAAATTAGCTTTTTGGAAAAAATACACCAATAACCATTTTTAACCGACTTCAAAAAAGGAGGAAGTTCTCTATTCGACCCGAATGTTTTTTTATGTTTGTTACCGCATAAATTTCGTCTGAGTGAACGGATTTTGATCGTTCTTTTTTACTTGAAAGCTGGTGCTTCCCGTGTGGTCCCATTTCAATTTCATTACAATTGGTCAAGCGGTTTTAGAGTTACACTCCTATAACTTAAAAGTGCAATGACAATTGATCCCTGAGAGTAGCAAAGGTCACTGAAAAGGGTGACAAAAAATTACCAAAAAATGGAACCGTCTTCAACACTCAAAAGTATGATATAACTTGTCGAAGTCGGTACATACTCACAATATGTTGATAATGGTTACTTTTGAACTATCATAGTACCTACCGACTTCAACAAGTTATTTCAAACCTTTTGAGTTCCATTTTTTGGTAAAAAAAATTTGTTGAAGTCGGTACCATGATAGATCACACAAAAAAAACTATCATCACAATATTGTGCACATGGTACCGACTTCGACAAGTTCTTTCACACTTTTGAGTGTTGAAGTCGGCTGCATTTTTTGAAAAAAAAAATTTTTTTTCACCCTTTTCAGTGACCTTTGCTACTCACGGGATCAATGAATTGTCATTGTGTGTTCCGCGATATTTTCAACCGCGACAAAAACATCATCAAGATACGCGTAGCACTTTTCAGTTATTGAAGTATAACTCAAAATCCGCTTGTCCGATTTTGATGAAATTAAAATGGGACCACCACGGAAGTATACTCTATCTAACAAGAAAAAAATCATCAAAATCGGTTCGAAGTTTCGAAAACGACGAAGTTATCCGCGAACACACATAAAAAAAAACATATATATGTTCGAATTGAGTAACCTCCTTTTTGAAGTCGGTTAAGAGGAGACAACTGTCTCACCTGATGTTAAGTGATGACGTTGTATGGGATTTAGCACGCAAACCTAGAAGGTACCTATTTACATAATATACATTAATAATAACTATTATTACCCCCTCAAATACATATTGCAGTTGCTTTTTTATTTTTGCCTATCGATTATTTAGGCATATCTGTACCAATTGCCAAAAAATAAAAAATAAGTAACTGTCCAAATGAAACTTAGCGGTTTGATATGGCTCTTTGGTTTCCTTTCATTGGTTCTTTCGCTTCCTAATCAGTGCATTGGTTTATCAGAAAGCGAATTCATTATAATCAGTGATTTTAATATATATCAGAAAATCGATGAAATCCATTCTCACCGACTATATTATTTTAATAGAAATATGAGAGTGTTTGTATTTTACTGTCTTTTACGACTGACTCATCAAAGCCTAATTAATATATATGGACCTGGCCTACATCCTGAAGAAATTATATCTCCAGCTAGATATTTCTATGTAAATTTCACATATGTCGATGAAGATTCGTAAGTAGGCTTAATCAATCCTGACTTATTATTTTAAACTGGAATTTGCAGCACAGTGAGTTAAACTACAAAAGTAGAAACCTTAGTACATCCCATTAATATTGTGTGTAAGTTTGGATGGATGGATGTTTGTTACTCAATCACGCCAGAACGGCTGGAAGGATTTGAATGAAATACGGTATGTAGATACTTACCCCGAATAACAAATAGGCTATTTTTCATCTTCATCATCATCAATCATCACGCGGGTGAAACCGCAGGGCGCAGCTAGTAGTACATAATAATAGCCTTTTTATTCCTGAACATAGGGTTACAAGAGGTCCCTAAGTTCGGTTTGCCTTCTGGCATAGGCCTCCTCCAGTTCCTTCCAATGGGTCCTATCCCTTGCCACTCTCAACCAGAGTGGTCCCGCTGTCTGTTTCAAGCCATCTTCCCATCTCCTGACTTGACGACCTCTACTTCTTTTGCCAACTCTTGGTTGCCAGAGGGTAACCTGTTTGCTCCATTTGTCGATGGGGTGGCGCAGCATGTGTCCAGTCCATCTCCATTTTTGGACATCTATCCGGGTAAGGATATCTGTGAGTTTCGTTCTTGTTCTTATGTCTATGTTCATCATCATCAACAATCATCGTCAACATAGACATAAGTAGTACATATTATAGTCAAAATATAGTGCTTCCAGACGCAACAAACTATGTAGGTCATGTTAAATAGTAGGTACTTCTGCAAATAACCATTGATTCTGATCTGTAGCTCTGTTATCAAGTTTGCGAGGTTATGGAATCGGATTTCTGCCCTGCTTTAGAACTACTGAACCAGAGTTGCATCAAAGTTAATATTTAGTCAGCTGCGAGGCCGAGTTGATGCCAACAAGAACGTCAAAATCCATAGTCTGCGATGTCATAAAATAAGTAGTAAAATCATAGTAGTAGTGAACGGAACAAGTTTTTGTCAAATAAAAGCCTGAGTCTATGTAGAATCTATGCTCGGCCTATGTCGATATTGTAGGGCATTTGACATTTAATGTACTAAAAGACTACGGAAATAACACCCTGTGTCATTGAATCTAGATTAATTCAATATGGACGAATTGAAAATAGCGGACTACTAAAGCTGTCAAATTTACCAATTGTGAGCCGATCATATTGCCATATTTAATAGTACACTTAAGCCCCTGTTGGAGGAGTGGTCTTAAATGTATGCCGTTAAGTATTCAAATAATTATTTGATCATGTGACTTCACAGAGCGACTCCCCCAACCTTTTGTCACTATGTCAAACTCACTGATCGACTCCCCCTAAAAATGTGTAATTTCTGGATGCCCCCATAACTCAAGTTTAAAAAAGTATATATTTAAAAAGTTGGCTTAAACTATAATTGTTGTGAGGAAGCAGGAATGCTATAAGTGATACCTACTTTAGTTGATAAAAATACTATAAGGCATATATAGTTCTTAAATAGATAAAAAGCCAATACTTATTGAACAAACTATCATTAAGATTATAAATTATATGAAAATTTGATGATGACGAAAGGTTCTCATTGTTGTTTTTCATTGTTTGCAGATATTCAACAGATTTATCGAAACTGTTAGCTGTAGAAATTACAGGCAAGTCTAAATACACCGCTAACTGCCGTGTTTGGGTAAATAAATTAGATAGAAAAGATGGTACTTTTATAGTAAGGTACAAAACCTATGAAACATGCTATGATTTAGCTATCAATGTCTATTACAAAAATAAACATATACAAGGGTCGCCATTGAAATTCAAAGGTGAGCATGTTATAGTTCTTAATTAAGAATATAATAATAAATATGTAGTTATATGTTAAAACAGTATTTTAAATTCCTCAGACCCTATACAACCTGATCAGTGTGACTGCCCTAGAGATAATTTTGAAGCATGGTATAAAGAATATGGCTGCTCTGGCACATATAAACAAATAGATAAAGACCTTTTGCCATTCAACAATATAGATATGAAAGAAAATATAAAACAGATTATAAAGAGATATCATCAACCTGAAAGTACTAGTTTCTGTCATTATGTGGTCAAAAACAATCAAATATACCGAGACTGTTATGGCAAGCATGTCGGTTTCAACATGTTCTCTGACAGCATCCTATTATTTCTGACAAGGAAGGTCAAACTGCCAGATATGGAACTAGTGATGAACTTAGGAGATTGGCCATTAGTCCGCAAAGATACAGCAATTTTGCCAGTGTTTTCATGGTGTGGTAGCAATGAAACCATTGATATTGTCATGCCAACATATGACCTGACTGAGTCAACTTTGGAAAATATGGGAAGGTATATTGCAAGTATTAATCTATTTTAGTATATTGCATAGATATTTCAACATTATTGTTGCTATTCTTTTTGATACTGTAATTTTTACATTGTTTTGAGGAATCAACAAAATTTACAACTGTTAAAAGGTAGATGATCTATTAAACAATTTTGCTGCACAGCAATTTAGGTGAAGCCCATTAGTGAAAAAGCTTTTATCAATGTATTGTGTATGTTAAATAGTTTTTTTAGTGTCCTACTATTAGATTTGTCAGGAAATGTCCTAACAGAATATTACAGAACTGGCCTAGTAGGCTGATACATACTAAAAATGTTTGTTTTCTCAAGTGAACTAACTATTGTGCATTTATTAATAATTGCAATGTATGTCTATAATAATAAATATTTCCTAAACTATTATAGGGACATCTAATGTATGCTACATTAAACTTGTATTGCTATATTTTCAGGGTATCACTAGACATGCTATCAGTGCAGGGGGGAGTGGAACGACCTTGGTCGCAACGGGAGTCTCGCGCGGTATGGCGCGGTAGAGATTCGCGCACCGAACGACTCAAACTCATTGACATCGCTCGCGCCAATCCTGACCTTTTCAATGTCTCACTTACTAACTTCTTTTTCTTCCGCGATAAAGAAGCAGAATATGGTCCAAAACAGCCACACATTTCATTCTTCAAATTCTTTGATGTAAGTACTTAGCTCTGCACACAAGTTTGTAGTTTAGCCTTATTATTATACAGTCAGATGGTGTAATGCTATAGGGAGGTATTTTTCCCTGTAATATTTAACCTATTCAAATATGAATTGTGATGTAGGTCAACAGGCAGGATTTGTGAGCGAATAAAACTTGTAATGGTGATCCCATCAAAAACATAAATGTGAAATGAGAGCCAAGTTCAATATTATAATATATGCCTCCTTACACTTGCGATTTGCGCTAAATATTGAAATAATAATTATTAATACTAAATCCCAGTTAATAATGTAATAAATACGAAAATCAACTACTCTTAGTTACTTAAGTATTAAAACTGCTGTTTGGATTTAAAAAAATAAGGGTGGTATTCTACTTGTTACATATTCACGTGAAGACCATTAAAATCCACATTAAATCCGGCTGTCATCAATTTGATTGCTGATTCTTACATAATATTTTTTTATTTGATACAAATAAGTAATAATACAAGCATGGACTTAAGACTAAATAGAATCAAAACACCATACTTGTTTCTGATTTATTCCTATGTACCTATTACCCAACTATCTATCTGGATGCTAAATTTGAACTTTCTAGGTCACAGGAACTGGTTTGAGTTTTGATCTATAGGTCTGACAGTGATAAAAGTGGCTCCAAATGGCCCATGTAATATTACACATGGCGCTGCTCACTACTTTACCTTTACTTTGACCTAACTTATCTGACAAGCTCTATGTTTGTTTATATATTGCACTTTAAACACTACTATGAACTTGGTGCTCAAAATGTTAAAGCATAATTAGTCCAACACACAGTTTCAAAATAATTATGTACTGATTGTAGATATAATTTGTTTCAGTACAAATATCAAATCAACATAGACGGGACCGTGGCCGCGTATCGCATGCCATATCTCCTTGCTGGGGGTGGTATGGTCCTCAAACAAGACTCTCCATATTATGAGCATTTCTACAGCCAGATCCAGCCTTGGGAACATTATGTGCCGATCAAAAGAGATTTGTCAGATTTAACAGAAAAAGTAAAATGGGCTCTCGAACATGATGATGAAGCTCAAAAAATAGCGAAAAATGCGAGACTTTTTGCCAACGAACACTTGCTTCCCAGAGACATAATATGCTATCACGCTGCATTATTTTCGGTAAGTTTAAATTTGTACTATAAACTCACTATACATACATAACTATTTGAGCTACTGGAATGTCAGATATTTTAGTTTAATGTAATTATAACAAGGCAAAATGATAATTTCAACATATAAATAAAGGTAAAAAACCACAAATTCTTGTCATTATACCCCAGAGTGTCGCTGTTATTGTTAAGTAATCAATGAAGTTTTGAAATAAATATGAGAAATCTATCTAGAATTCTGAAAACTAGGAATCATTCATTTCTTCAAAACATGTCTGACGTTTGTTGGTTATGCTTGGTATATAAATTACGATATGAGGGGCAGTGGCGTATTTATAGCTGAGTAGGCTTGAGGCTAGGGCGGCAGATTGTTGCCAAATTTTATAAATAACTGGTTTAGACGATTTCAAAGAGAAACAGTTTTTTTATGTTTTATATTTAAAAAGTATTGATTCAGGAGTTACTTTGCGGAATCCTATATAAAATCAGATCCCTAATATGGTTCGATAATAAATATAGGATAATCTATCATTCGAATGTTGAAATAATTTTAATAATCGGTCCAGTATATCTTTGGTGTATACGTTACAAACATATAATAATAATAATAAGGGACAACACTCACACAAGGTCTTCAGGTCCCAAACTAGGCAGAGCCTGTACTATGGTAACCTGGTGATTGATATATACTTATATACATACTTTATATATATATATATATATATATATATATATTATACTTACATACATATACACACCCAGACACAGGTCAAACAAACATGTTCATACACACAAATGTTTGACCTGTCCGGGAATCGAACCCGGGACCAGCGGCTCAGAAGGCAGAGTGCTACCAACTGCGCCAACCGGCCAGTCGTATATATAACAATACGAATTTCTCCTCTTTATGATATTAATAGATTATGCAGTTATAAAATTACAGAAATGTGTAATGTAAAACTTTCATAGCTTAATTGATTTCATCATCATCGACAACTAGATTATTGACATTAAGTTTAACAGGAATATTATTGGTATTGTGTTTAAGCTGTGAGTGCAATGTAAATTGTTTTGTCCGTCTTTACAGCCCACACCTCGAATAAGATTCACACATAATATTGTCCAGTCAAATAAAGTTTTCAATTAAAATTTCGGGTTGCAAAAACAAGTTTGACATTTTCTTTTCGCATTCAATAAAAGGTAAAAGTTCTAAGGAAAATTTTACATAAAAAAGATTATGACTTTTTCCCCTCTGGTCAAAATTAACCAAGTTAAAAAGGTTTTTAAGTTTAAGGGATGAAAAAAAATAAAAATAGCTTAAAAATTCAGCTAGTAGGTAGCAAACGCAGGTAGTAGAAAAAAAGCAATTTTTTATACTTCAAATTCCTTAAATATCCTAATCTTTAATATAAGAGGTACAGATTTTCTATTGATAAAAAAGCAATTTGAAATTCTCAATTACAAATTTTTAATTTAAAATTTGGCTATTTGAAGTATGGTAAATTTTCGCCAAATTTAGATTCCTCGTTCATATTTCCTAAATTGTATGATAAAAAAAAATGTTTACCTTGCATATTTCGGTAGGTGTCAATTTAAACAGAGAAAAAAATATTTTTCAAATCCTATACCGTTGTATTGAGCCCGAGTTAAAAAGAGGACTATTGCTTACTAGTTATAGATAATCGACGATGAGTATGTGCATGCTCTGACATTGAGAGGTTCGAGTAAGAACTCTCACTCTCCTTATTTTGATCCCCTCCTTACGATCTGTTCATTTAAATAGATAAGGTAAAATATACCAAAAATACAAAATTTACAATACATAAAAGTAAAATATAGAAAAGTATATTTTCGACATTTAAAATGTAAGAAACATGAGCGTTTCCAATGCAATTGCATCCTTAATAAGACTAATAAATCTGGATAATCAGGTAATCTTAATAAATAATTGTCATTATAGATTGTGGCCATGATTGTCGGTTATTTTGTGTATTTTTTTAATACTTAAGCCTTCAATTCATTCATTCATTTTTATATGAAGTGTGTCATGTAGAAAGTGATGTGTCATGTAGAAAGGGAAATAATTGTTGTCGCTGTTTTGGCTTTTCACTCAAAAACTTCTCAAAGTATTACTTAAATACGGTAATGAGTTAATTTTATACTATGAATATAATCATTTTCCATTTGTTTCAGAGGTGGAGTAAGAAGATAAGCAGTAAAGTAACAGTTAAAAATGGCATGACTCACGTCCCGCAACAACAATTTGAATGTGACTGTAAGCAGACCAAACTAAACCATGGAGAGTTATGATGTTGAATACTTAATTATCTAAAGGTGCTATTGGAGGCTGAAACTCAAACAAGAACGAAACTTAGGTATTAAAATACTGCCATATACTAAAAGCCATTCCTATCTAGTATAGAAAATTTTAGGTGTAAGACTGTGTAGCTGTGATTTGAGTAGACTTAGTCATAAATAGAATATCTTTAAAATAGTTTACAATTAACTTTACTGATTAAAATAAACATTTAATAAAAAACATACATAATTATATTACTTTCATTATATATCTAAATACCCTCATTACAGCAAATTTGCCCATATAGCGCTAAAACTCTCGCTCGGCGGCTCTCTTGACAGCTTCTTGCAAGATAAACTGCTCAAGAAATATATACCTCAATTGTTATTTGATTATGACATAGACTAATATACTACAAGAAGCCAAAACCTCATAATTTCAGGCTAAATACTCTAATACATTTAATATTCAAGTTATAGATTAAATCAACATCAAATCAACTTTCCATTGAAGAATGTAAATCGATAACTTACTTAATCTAGTCGGTACTCGTTCTGTGACTAAAACATTTTCCAAACGTATTGTTCGTGACAAGTAACATAAATAAATCCTATCTATAGAATCTATAAATATGTATGCATTAGCATCATAACATTCTAGAGTATATGTACAATATGGTTTCCACAACAGTGTTACTTGCAACCACATACATAGTTGCATAATTGAAGAGTGTAAGAGTAATAATAAAGATAATAATGAAATGTGTTCCTTACATTAATTTTAACATTTGACCTTTCTTTGGGGGTGCTTGGGGGTCAGTCCTGCACTGGGTTGTTTTCACAACCCGAGCCGTTCTAGCTCCTTTATATAACGGAGCATGGCCCTTGGACGCTGACATAGCTGCTCCAGTGGTACATTTGGTTGTTCCAGAGTCAATAAAGAGTCAACTCTATGCAGACCGGTTGACCATTTCATTATAACAGAATATCGATTATTTCTCTTTTTGTATATACAATCGATACTTCATTCATACTCTTTTTCTTCATATGCGCACATTATTTCTCTTTAAGTATGTGACTGTTACAATTTATTGCTTATTGATTTCTACTTTATGTCCTGTACACTTTTTCTGATGTCAATGAGGCTGAGAGAAACTGACTACTCTAGTATAAGTCAGTACATATTATATCGACGGAGTGAGGTAAAGCACATGTCGAAGTCTTGCAATACAGCCAGGCAGTACCGTGGCGGTCTACCGGTACATGGCCACGTCAGGGCTGCGATAGAAACACATGTAAGCGTCGGCGAGCAAGCGTCGCGCGTGAGGCGCGTGTCGGGCCACCGCCGCGCCCGCCGCCCCGCCCACCCCCTCCGCCCCCAGCCAAGCGCTTAGCTCAGACATACACACGATCTCGGGTATGTTGTATCCGTTACGTTCACCTGGATAGATAACAAACTTATATTAAACGAAAGAACCAAAGTTCGGAGAAGACAATATGGTTACAGTCATGCATAGCCTGCCTATTAAACATAAACCATGCGTAAAATTCATCTACATGGCGATAAAATTCTGCATTCGAGTCATTATAAGATGACAGCCAATTTCGATATCCAAAGCAAGAGGGTACTCAAGTAAAAAAAAATAGGAAGAAGATGATCATCCTTCATTAAGCCAAACAAATTAAAAGAGCAGTTTTTAATCAAAGAAAATACGAGATTACGACCTAAAATACCTTAGACTTGAAGGCGTCACTGTCCCACCATTAGAGGTTTGGAGTTATGTCAACCTTCAAGTCTTATTTATTTATTGAAAAACCAACAGCGTATGTACAACATTTTATACAGTTAGGATAACGATAGGGAGCCAATCACAGGTTTTTATTGATAAATCTTTGTGACGAAGGATGTTTATGGTGGCCAAGCTACAATGACCAAATTTTCAATTTTAAATAGTAGGTATGTAAATGGTCACAAATATAGTTATAGGAGTAACACAAAAGCCGCTTGTCTGATCTTAATGAAATTTAAATGGGACCACCTCGGAGGTAGTCTGTATGTAACAAACAAAAAACTTGTCCTTGTCAACGGTACAACGCAGAACGCATTCTGGTGAAGAAATTTCTTGTTGTTCTTTGGCTATCGTGAATCCGATAGCTTGACCAACTGTGACCACTAGATTTAAAAAAAATCTCTTTTTTCGGTACACATTTGATCTCCGCATTATTCATGCGGTTCTATTGGTCCCGTCTTTGGTTTTCCGAGGTCATCAATTTCTTGATGTTGTACTCGAATTGGCAAAAATTTTCTGTTGATTTTCCAGCTTAGTAATGCTTTGCTCCAAGTCATCTGTTTTCTCAATTACTGCTAAGAGTTTTTGGTCGAATGACAAAATTACTGTCTTCATCTTTAGCATAATCAGATATCGGTTGCTTGATCAATCGCTGATTGATTTGTTGGATACTTGGTCCCACTTCTCGGAGTATATCGGCATATGCTGATCGTGATGGCGTAGATACAAAGGGTTTCCCCGTTATATCTTTGTTGTTTTTACAGTAGGTGCAACGTAACGCGTTTTGACACGTCGGTTCCAATTTGCGGAAGTTATTTTCGAACTGCAAATAAGTTCGAAGCTGGTCGGAGAGTAATTTTCCAGTGTTTACCACGTGAGTCCTAGTCGGTTTGTTACATTACAAGTTATTTTCTGTTAACATCGCACATAAAAAACAATGGTGGTGAGTGAGGAAATAACCGACGATGCACTTGACTCCATTTCACACAGATTTGTTGCATTTGTCGTCGAAAACATTGTTATTATTAGGAACTTGGCCACTATAAATGAGATATAATTATCGTTCTCGCGCTTGAGTATAGATTGGCGAAGCCATGTAGATCGCACGAAACCGCGCGAGCATCTGCTTTGAAACGTATTGAATACATAAATGTAGGTAGTTGTCAACAGCAGCTACACCATAATAGCTCACCTTTCCTATCGGCCATAGAGTCGAAGAAGCACCAAGGCGAGTCAATATCGACGCCCGCCTTCACAAACGCGACGTAGTGACTCGTCTCAATACATAACACGGCGAATAGCTCCATGTAGACTCGCGGCAATGTGCACGTCTCCATTACGGACGCGTACTCCTCACAAACTGTTAGTGGAGTGGCCTGCAAGACAAAATAGAAACGTTAATATATTATATCTGATCTCACACTGAAATATAAAGATTAAAAAATCAAAAACAGAACTTGAATTACAGTCTTTATAGACAATACAACAACTTAATTTAAAAGGTTACATTATGATACAGCTTTTCTGTGATGACTGTATCGAATTGTTACTTTTTTACCATTAAGATACAGCTTCAGCTGGACCAAGAAGGTTGCAATGTAGTTTTTCTACACATAGTCTGTGGACGCGGCGCAACACGCGTGCGCAGCCAGCATATGTATTTTGGAGCTAAACGTTTACAATTAAATGCAAACAGCAATGCTCTAATTTATGAGATTAGATAAAGTAGTGTATGAAACTGCACATAATTTGGTCTTACTCGTGTTTTAAGAACCCTTATTATGATTCCATAAACTACTATTATGCGTTCTAGTGGTCCATCAGCCAATATTAGCAATATTACTCTACCAATGTTTAACCGAAGTCTCTCCATTGGTCTATGTTAAGTCTGTCAAATTTGATTTTTTATGCCTGTACAGGTAGATGATTGGCCATTATCTCACCTGATGACAAATGAAGATAGGAATAACCTGCAGCCTACATTTTTACCATCTGCTTGGTCGTTTGTAGTTGGAATGAGGGAAGGGGGAATTAAATGATGCAGCTCATGGGACGCTTCTTCAAATTTATCTGATAAAAATCGATAAATTGGGTAGTATTTGTTCGGGGCTAAGGCCAAAAGTGGTAGTAGAGTGCGGGGACTGGTAAACTGATGGCTACCGGTTGTCACTTTTCTCATCATCCAGTAGTTACTACAAAGTGTTGGTGGAGCGCCTTGGCCGCTCGCGCACCGGTCAGTGGTTGAAGTGATGATAGCTCAGCAGGAGGAGCGTCAACTGTCAAACGGACGGACACTGGTTCCATCCTCTACAGGAGCTTGAGCTTCCGGTGAAGGTAACACCGTTATAAAATTCCCAGCATGGTGGTAGAGTACTTACAAGTACCCGCCTGGCTAGCTACCACCCTCAAGCTTGAAAAACTGTCACCAATCACATAGTGTGTTCAGGCAGCAGTCCTTGAGAGCCAAGAAGCATTCTAGGTCTAGCGTGATAACATCTTCGACCACATCGTCACTGACCATCAAGTGAGATAGTGGTCAAATGCTAGATCTATACAGTATTAAAAAAAAATGTGGGCACGTACCTTATGGTGCGGGCGCGAGGCGTGCACGCGGCGCAGACACGCGCTGCACGCCGCGCCCGCTTCCAGCACGCCCGCCTCGGGGCCTGCGCACGCGCCGCACTCCCACCGCGCCAGCGCGCCGCACACCGCGCATTGACGGGGCACTGACACAATACAATCATCGCTATACTACGTGCACATTCGCAACGCGCGCATACCATGCGCAACTCCTTAGTGAAGAGAGGTTTGCTTACTTTATTGACTATTCTGCGTATATTCAATGCGGAAATAGCTTGCATTTTTTGTAATGCTACCTATATAAACTGAGTCTTGTGGTGCGCGGGCCACGTGTGCAATTTGTGCAAGTTTTATTTTTTAGCATAACTCGTATACCTTTGAATGTATTAGAGCACCATTCTTGCATAAGTCATCAAAACTTACAGTAACTTGAAGTAAGAAAGCTTAGGCTACCATAGCCAAAATGATTTTTACAATAACAATCTGGTCGCGGTAAAACGGACCAAAATTGTATACGGCTTTAGTTAAGGGACCTTCAAATTGTAGTTTTTTTTTTTTTAAAGATTATAAGCTTGCCTTTGACCACTGTCTCACCTGATGTTAAGCGACGACGCGGTCTAAGGTGGAGCACGCAAACTTAGAAGGAACCTATTCACTCGCGACTTGAAGACTCCGGGGTTGTACATATCGGGAAACACAGACTCAGGCAGTGAGTTCCACTCTCTGGCAGTACGCATTATAAAAGTGGAAGCAAAACGCTTCGTGCGTAACGGTGGTATATCTAGTGGTTAACATACTGGTGTTAATGTCTAAAAACTCCACAATAGATTCTTCTTCACTCGCTCTTACTTCGGACAGAGTGTTGCCAGCTTTGTATAAAATTATTTTATACGTTACTTATTAGGTATGGTATTGTTTTTTTTCAACACGACTGCACAAAAAAGAAATATTAATATTATGTATGAAGGTAACGCCGTTATCAAGTTCTCAGCATGGTGGTAGGGTACTTTCGAGTACCCGCCAGGCTAGCCACTACCTTCAAGTTTAAAAAACTGTCACCAAGCACGTAGTGTGTTAAGGCAGCAGTCCTTGAGAGCCAAGAAGCATTCTAGGTCTAGCGTGATAACATCTTCGTCCATATCGCTATCAAGTGAGATAGTGCTCAAACGCTAGATCTATACAGTGTATTAAAAAAATATTTTAAGGGCACATGTATAAGACATATATATGTGGCTGAGTTTATATCATCATCATATATTCCACAGTAACTTCTAAATGCATATTTAACAGTACTGTGGTACTGGATATTATTTTATAAGTGTAATTGTTTTATCCTAGAATCATAATAGGTACTTTACTATCCACTGTAACCGTGCGTAAGTAAACACATCCCCTTCGCTATCATTAAACTATAGCATAATAGGAAATGAAGCGTCGAAATACACATAACGACTCTTCATTTAATAATGCCCTCAGTAGGTTAGGCGGCACGATTATCTATCAATATAAAAACAAGTATTAAAGTAACGAAAAAAAAGACAAAATAGATCACCTCCTGACAATCGGGTAAGCATAATCTAAAAATGATATTAACTTACAGCCTTCTATAAGATCTGTGACGTCCAACAGCGGCGAGGGTAAGACTTGCTGATACAGCTTGTAGTTTTTACCGAATCGCGGCATTTGGATGATAAACGTCGACGGTACCTGAAACAATATGTAATTTGGATAATGAGTCTGTGTTGTATTGAATAAAAAGATCTAGTTAGCAAACAATAATAAGATTTTAAGCAAGTAGATAATTATTATTATTATGTAGTAAGAAACTCGCGATAGTTTTCAGACTCAAGTAGATTATGTATTAGCTTTGTGTAATATGTATTAGCAATCCTATACTTATTATTAATTATTATGTGTGTGTTAAGTGCACCACGGTCTACTACTATTTTTCGTAATAGATTACAGACAATTTTTGGACCACACCTATCCAAAATTTGTCTAGAAGAAATAGCTATGAGCGATAACAATACACATTGCACTAACTTTTTCTTAGGGTTATGTAATTATGTCATAAAATATAAATAATAATATTTTTATAAATGATTGTATAAAATTATATAATGCATTGTACTAACTAGATAAAAACCTAAAAGCACCTGTATACTGTCAAAAACTCCCTCGCGAACGTTTCTTTTTCCTGGCAATCTACCCTATGTCGTTGTCTACACTCTCCCTGACTATGTGTATGCACAATAACGTCACAATGATCGGTCGAGTGATTAATCTAAAAATTAGTCATTTGTTAATGACCCATAATATTCTTACCACTTAAGTTCTATTTTTGCAGAAAAAATGTAGAGGGTTGGATCTAGAATCGTTTGGCACGAGTTGGAATATTATTAAGGAAAAAACATGAATTAATGTATGGCATTATGTAGAGTCAAATATAAAAGTTACCTCGCTAAGCTTGACACCAGATGTGGCGAACGATTGTTCGAGTAGTTGCTGCACTGTCGGCAGCGACACGTGCTCGTCTTTCTCAACGAATAGTTGATAGCAATACGACTCTTGTCCCGAAGATAGCTTGAGGAACGGTTCCGCGCGTAGCAGCTGCGCCACTAGGCCATTCAAGAATTCCTCTGGATCCTAGACATAATATTATTGTATACAGTATTGTTTGAAGGGGAGCGATGGGATTAGCTACAACTGAGCGGCAGGGTAGGGGGTTTGGTAGCTACAGTACCCGCGACCGACATTTGTGACTCTGTGAACATTTGCGAATGTACAATGTACCGAAAGTGTTGTGAGTAAGCGGTATAGAACACGAAAGAGAGAGAGAGAGAGAGATCCAACAAATGTAAGCAACTGAGCGAGTTAAAGTAAATGAGTAATAACTAAGGCAAGATTCTCGACAGCACTTAGTAGCCACAAATTTTGTGATAAAATAATGGCTAGTATACCAATAAAATTTCGCCATTCTTGTAGTGATTGGTTTTAGATACAGTACCATCCAATGCGAGATACTTATGATTAATTAAAAACAATGTCGTTAGCGAAAAAATGATTTAAATGAGGCTATAGCTCGAGCCCATATTTGTCAGTAATTAGACTGTGAAGCTGCGGATGACATATTCTTGTATGGTGAGATCAAATGTCTTTCTTGTTTCTTTCTAATTTGAAATGTTAAGAGTTTTAGTACCCCTTTCGGGTAAAAGCCTTTTTAAATTATTTTTTATTGGGAATCGGCGCGCCTTCTCCAAGGAATTCCACTTTATCTTGTATCTAGCAGTTTATCTCATGAGTCAGTGGTACTTGATAAATAAATGATTTTAATTTAATTAAGGATTGTAAAAATGTCTGGTTCGCTCGCTTACAATTTTCACATCCTTCTATCTTGTTTACTCTGGGGCTTAACGATTGTAAAACTGTCTGGCTCACTCGCTTACAATTTTCACATCCTCCTATCTCGTTTACTCTGGGGCTTAACGATTGTAAAACTGTCTAGCTCACTCGCTTACAATTTTCACATCCTCCTATCTCGCTTACTCTGGAGCGTCACGATTGTAAAACTGTCTAGCTCACTCGCTTACAATTTTCACATCCTCCTATCTCGCCTACTCTGGAGCGTCAAGATTGTAAAACTAGAGTCTAGCTCACTCGCTTACAATTTTCACATCCTCCTATCTCGCTTACTCTGGAGCGTCACGATTGTAAAACTGTCTAGCTCACTCGCTTACAATTTTCACATCCTCCTATCTCGCTTACTCTGGAGCGTCACGATTGTAAAACTGTCTAGCTCACTCGCTTACAATTTTCACATCCTCCTATCTCGCCTACTCTGGAGCGTCAAGATTGTAAAACTAGAGTCTAGCTCACTCGCTTACAATTTTCACATCCTCCTATCTCGCTTACTCTGGAGCGTCACGATTGTAAAACTGTCTAGCTCACTCGCTTACAATTTTCACATCCTGCTATCTCGCTTACTCTGCTCGATGACAAACTGCTTTACTTGTACTTGCGCAAATGTTGACAGAGCCTAACGTCAGAACCGCAAAGATAGAGGTATACCTTCTCCTCCGAGGTGAGGCCGGGCACGTCGGAGAGCCGTTCGAGCAGCGTCCGCAGCTTCATGACGCGGTCGGCGCGCACGTACCCGTGCCGCCGCAGCGGGTTCACGATCTCCTCGCGCAACACGCGCTGCACCTCGGAGTAGTGCGGCGAGTCCTGAACGACACCACATTATTTGACAACCCGACGTTTTTATGCTACAACTAGCTACACGTTCCCAAGTCGCTGACCGTCAAATATTGTTAATTTTTTAAAATAGATATGCAGTGCCGCTGGTTTTGTATAGATGAATATTTTTATTGAACACTATATTAACCTATATCACAACTTTAGTCAGCGTATTCCAATAAAGCGAACCCATTTTTCTCAGAATTAAAAAATATTTTTAATGACACACATATGTAGCTTTGTACAAGTGTAAGGATTTTCTAAATCGATTCATTAGTTCCAGAGATTACTTTCTATAAACTCACAAACACGCACTAACATAACCTCTTTATATTAAAGGCTGGTCCAACCATAATGCACGATGTTAATTTGTAAATAAAACAATAAGTTTTCAGAGAATTATCTTAATATTTTTTATTATAATAAAAAGATCTATGACAATTATTAAGCGTAGAAGATCAAGGCATAGGTAAGTATTTTTATGGCATATGAGCTATTATAAGTCTCTCAGCTAAATCGGTTGAATGAAACTTATATCACTCTTTACTTCCTACGTTGCAAAAAGCTGATGGATAATACTCTAAAAGAATTTGTTACTGTTTGTCAGCTATCCCGTGTGGTCTCTTAAATTACATCAAAATCGGTCAAGCTGTTTTTGAGTTACACTCCAACAACTGAAAAGTGTTACGTCTACTTGGACGACATTCTAATTGCGCGTAAAACAATCGGTGCACATATTGTGTATACACAATGAACAATGACAATTGCCATAAGTAGCAAAGGTCACTGAAAATGTTAAAAAAAATACCAAAAAAATGGAACCCACTTCTACACTCAAAAGTGTGAAATAACTTGTCGAAACTTGTATCATAAGCACAATATTTAGAAAATATTTAAGTAATAGTTAACTTACTTTGGAATTTTCTAATATTGGTAAGATATCCAAATAGATGTTTATAAGATAATAATTAAGGCACAACCAACCTCTGGTTCCGGAGGACGATACAATAACGCATCGAAGACGCTAGTAAAGGTGAACATTGCAAATAGTGTTGCGTCTAAGTAACAAGAGTTGTGATGCCCTTGTATTCCTCGGTTCTTGCCCGGCAGGTCGCCTAGCGAACTCAAGGGGGGCACCACTCCCGGCACCACAGGACACTCTGGCTGTGGGATTTGTAAATGATCCGTTATTACCAAAATCTATGGGATTAGGTAATTTGTATACACTTATAAAAATGTCTAATCTTTGAGTCGAGATACATCAAGTTTTTGTTTTCTTTTCACACACACACACACACACCCCCGCACTAGGATACCCTGTGTCGCGAGAGGCATAGACACACAAAATCACAGTACACAAA
Source organism: Apeira syringaria (assembly GCA_934044485.1). Taxonomy (NCBI): domain Eukaryota; kingdom Metazoa; phylum Arthropoda; class Insecta; order Lepidoptera; family Geometridae; genus Apeira; species Apeira syringaria. Next base: position 30,449,567 of record OW203654.1, read on the forward strand.
CATCCAATACCCGAGAACAAAAATCTTTGCTTATCACAGAAATGTTTACCCCGGCCGGGATTCGAACTTGGGTCGCGGTTCCAAACTCAGTGTCGCTGATCACTGAGCCAGGACGACCGTCGACAGAGTAAGTAAAGATAACCTTTTCTTGGGGAGTAACATGAGTACTTAGTAATATATGAAGGCAATCTTAGAACTTATATTTCCATACCCTGTAGAGACATTAGTGATACTAGATGAACTCGTGGTTTTACCCGTGTATTTAAGTATTTATTATACTTCCGTTATCCCTTTCAGCTAGATTATCATTTTCCCGCTATTACATTTACACAGGTTTAAAAAAAAACATTGGCTTAACGTGGAATTGCCGTTTCGGAAGTTTCGAAACGACATTAAATTGTATTCGGTAGCCTCTATAGTAATCGACGGTCGCCGTGGCGCAGTGGTTAGTGTCATTGACATGGTTTCTGTGTCCCCGGGACCCTGGGTTCGAATCCCGGCAGGGGCAAACATTTGTGCGTTTTTCACATTTTTCAAACGTTTGTTCCGGGTCTTGAATGTTTGTGTGTGTCCATGCCTCCCGCGATACAGGGAATCGTAGTGCGGGGGTGAGTGTGAGAAAAAAAAAAAAAAAAACGTATTACACCACAGCGCACCTGAGATATTAAAAAACGTCCAAGTAAATCCTTCGTACGAAGTTCTAACGCCACAATTTTGTTATATATTGTGTTTGTAAACAAGAAATTCGCGTGAAAAGATAACACGAAATATCATTCGTTTTGGCATTTCTAGGGACGTTTGTACCAAGCGGAAATCTTGGATCAGGAATCGCGAGATGTCACATTTGTGTTGCTCATTAAAATTCATTTATACTTTCAGAATTTGGATTAAGTGTTTATTTATTATTAACTTTACTTTCTGACATGTTGTTTTAAAAGTTTGCATGTTCGTAGAACTCTATATGCTTAACAGATACAGTGAATGATTCGAGGATTTTTATTATCAGCTTTTTGAAATAAAATAGGAATAGAAAATCAAAGATTATACTCATCTTACATTTGACACGATAAAAGATGTATATCACGATAAATATAATGGCTATCCAAATAAAAGGCATGTATTTAGGGGGGACGGGGGGGACGGACGGATGGAGCAAAACTTGTGTAACAATACTTTTTATATTGAAGAATCACTATTTTTCTCCTTCTTAAGTGATTAAATATATTACAATATGTTTAAACAGGCGGTGGATATTTCCCTTGTATTTTTAACCGACTTCAGGGACTTCAAAAGGAGGAGGTTCTCAATACGACCCGTATGTTTTTTTTGTTTGTTACCTCAGTACTTTGGACTGGGTGAACCAATTTTGATGAAAAGTTCTACTCATACCTCGACGAAATTATAGTAATTTAAATTAATTAGTTGCGGGTGAAGACATCGGTGAACATAAACAATGACAATTGATGCCGTGAGTAGCAAACGTCACTGAAAAGAGTGAAACATTTTTTTTTACCAAAAATGAAACCGACTTCAACACTCAAAAGTGTGAAATTTGATAATAGATACTTTGATGATCACGCTATACCATCGGGATTTGCTTCCTTTCGATAGGGCGCAAATGTCCGCAAAGTCTAACTTTAGCTAGTCTAACGTTAGCTAAAAAGACAGTATGTCCTTGCTATAGTTAGATGTCACCTGTTCGCAGCAGTCGTGCAGTGAGTCCGGCGCGTTCGCGTGTGTGTGGAGCGCGTGCGCCTGCGGCGGCGGCGTGTCGCGAAACCGGGCGTCGCGGCGACACAGCGCGAGCGGCACGAACAGCGCACGCCCCGCGCCGCACGTGAACACGCGCGTGCCCCCGCGCGCCCCGTCCCCCAGCCCGCACACGCTCTCCTCCAGCTCCACGCCCGCTGTTGCAGTGTCTGTATCCGCACACACCACACACACTCACACGCCTTCGACGGAACGCATTTACCATATCATCTCATAGGTTTGGAAGTTGGTTAGATCGCCCGATCTACAATTTTTTTTTTATACTGTATAGATCTAGCGTTTGACCACTATCTCGCCTCGTCAACGGTCAGTGACGATGTGGTCGAAGATGTTATCACGCTAGACCTACAATGCTCACTGGCTCTCAAGGACTGCTGCCTGAACACACTATGTGTTTGGTGACAGTTTTTCAAACTTGAGGGTGGTAGCTAGCAGGCGGCTATTCGAAAGTACCCTATCACCATGCTGGGAATTTGATAACGATGTTACCTTCACCGGAAGCTCAAGCTGTTGTTGGGGATCGAACCAGTGTCCGTCAGTTTGCCAGGCGACGCTCTCCCCGCTGAGCTATCATCGCTAGTAGTAACTAAAGTATTGTAATTAGTCATTAGTATCTTACTTAATTTTTTTATTTGGCTCTTAGCTTAGTCTTGGCCTTCCAATCACACTTTTCCTTCTATGTTTTTTATAGTACTTCATATTCAGTGGCTCATCATCCTTTCTATCCTTTTTTCTATGTTTTTAGTAATACTAAATTTCTTATGAAATATCTTTAATGATTAACTTTTTTAAAACTTCATACTTTACACTGTTTTTACGGGTATAACGTGGTACTTACGCGTAGTCGATATCACGATCGACAATTATCGACACGTTATACCCGTAAAAACAGTGTAAAGTAATAATGAACGTGAGTTTTAATATTAACTTCTTCATAGTTTGTTTCTGTCCAACCTAAGTATCTGATTAAAGGAATAAGGACTGACCGTCAATAATGCCGATCCATCGGACGACACCGTAATGATGTTGGTCGACGTCGGTCGCCACTTCTACCAGCGACCCGACACCTATGTCATCCTGGAATGTTTAACATCTTGTAAAAGAAAGAAGAATGATAACCAGTTTGTTCCTACCACACGACATTACATAAAAAAGGCATAAATATGAGAAAAAATGTAGGTAAAGATGGTTGAAGTCAGTAACGGCTTTCGACTCACTATAATTGGTTTAGCATAATTGATTTCCATTTGGAGCCCATTTTTGACATTATAATTACAAGTGTGAAATTATATATAATTACAAGTGTATTTCAACAAATTACTATTGTTATCTTTTGCTTAAGCAAATGACAAATACAACAAATTTTAATATTTTGCATACGCAAGAAAGAAATAAGTGCATGTTTGAAGTTAAAGTGTGAAGCGATGATAGCTGAGCGGCTGTCAAACTGACGGCTTGAGCTTCAAGTGAAAGTCCATTATTAAATTCCCAGCATGGTGGTAGGGTACTTTAGAGTACCTGCCTGGCTAGCTACCACTGTCAAATTTGAAATACTGTCACCCAACGCATAGTGTGTTCAGGCAGCAGTCCTTGAGAAACAGTAAACATTCCCTGTCTAACTTGATAACATATTCGACCACATCTTCACTGACAATCAAATGAGATAGTGGTCGAACGTTGCGTTTTTAAGTATTTACGTAGGAAGTTATATACGCATATTATATTCCTTAGAGTGTATAAGGTTGATGGTTTTAGAGGTAGTCCGACATAATACAGTGGTATCCAAGAGAAGGATATAGGAAAAGGGGAAGCTCATTCATAAGATGGGAAGACGACATTAGAGTCACAGCGGGTGCAACTTTGACGAGAAAAGCTCATGACATGGAGTCATGGGGACGTCTACGGGAGACTTTTGCTGAAAAGCACACACATTGTGATATTAGTTGTATCGACCGACACTTCATAATACACTAACGTATTTATATTATGAAATATTTCTTAGGAACGGAGGTCTGAAGGTTAAAGCTATCAAACTATCATAGGAAAACATGATGTTTCCAGTATGCTAAAAGTAAATTGTCTGTCATAAAAGTGCACAAAATAAAAGCAAAATTAGATAGCTCATGAGCCTCATAACCTGAATGTGTCCAACGGGAGAAGACCTGGAAGGCAGAGTGGTGGGTGCCGCCCGCGGAGACCCTAGTGCCGGCGAATCATACAAATCATCTGTATTCTCCCCACACCGCGCATCTGCAATATGTTCTAAATCTCAACACGATTGCTCAGCTCTCAAGAACCGTTAAATTATACACACATCGCAACATCGCGTCTCTGGTGTTGCCTGCATATAGCTGTAGTTGATAAATTTGAGTCACAAGGACCTGCTTTTTATTGCACAACTGCATCGTTCACTTGCTTTCGTTTGGTCCATCGCATCGAGAGATATTGCTTACTCTGCTCAATGACGTACTGTTTCACCGGTAGACTTTCGGCGCATGCAACATTCCCAGAGATACAAAGGTTGCGCCTACTATACTTGGTCGAACATTCAAGTACCTTCGAAGTCTAAACACTCGAGCACGCACAGCGGTATCTCGTCAAAAGACAACGGACGCAAATACGGGTATGACATTGAATATAACGCGTGTTCTACGCGGCCCAAAGACTGTAAAAAAGTGTTTAATATACAATCTGCACTAATACTACATATTGTATACATTAAAAAGATATTTGCCACATAAATGATTTGTATCGAGTTTTACGAACATAGCACGCAAGCTAAGATATTCGTGAATAGAAAAGTTTTGCCATGTAATTCCACAGTTCATTCGTGATCATGTCTCTTCCAACGAAGCCTTAACATGTTAGACTCAACACAAATCATTTACATGGTAAATATCCCGATAATGTTGTGTTCACTAGAAACGTTGCACACTGAATAGTGAACCAGCCAGCAGGCCGCCACGCGCCGACGTCGCTTAAAATAGAAACTAGGAAAGTAAATTTAGGACAAGCTGTTCTATGGACGCGAGATTACAGCGCGTCTGAATACTTTCTATTGGCGGTGCCGAGTGGATTTTACTTCATAGTGTAATTAAAATGGTAAATTAAAAAAAACTGAAATGCAATGTTTTATTACACTTTGTGATAGCTTCAATAATCCGTGTATACCCGATAAATAATAGTGCCAAAACAGAGTGATAATTGGTCTGTGATTGATAAAATAAAAGAGTAACTGCGGATGTCAGTAAAATGGTAAGTTTAAGTATTTTATAGACTGTGTTATATACAAAATGAGTTGATAACAGTGGTATAGAAAGACAATTACCTATCCATCTGAGGTCATTGTGGGGTTGTGCGTCGACATCAGACCCCATCCTTGGTAAAGATCCAATGATATCCTGCGGATAACAGTTTTTCATTGTTATAGAGTTATTATGAGATATATATGTACATAGTGTTTATTATGGTTTTTTACGGACGAATTGGTACCTATACATTGAATCCTACCTTATAAGTAGTAGCTACATTGTTATAGAGATAATTAGATTTGTTATAAAGTGTATACCAAATATACTATACCTACGATATTTTAGAGTTAACTGTTTACTTTAAGTTGACTTCAGAGATTTCAAAGGTACTGCATTAGGGGAGTTACTATGAAATTCATTTTTTTCCATTCGCTCAAATTTTGATTCAATAATATAATAATATATAATACAATCCTGGAGTCTTCAAGTCGCGAGTGAATAGGTACCTTCTAGGTTTGCGTGCTAAATCCTAGACAACGTCATCACTTAACATCAGGTGAGACAGTTGTCAAACGCAAAATTATAATATGTAAAAAAAAAAATAGGTACTCCTGTATGATATACTATGATAGATAATTTAGAGATTGCATCTATATATTGGGATAGTTCAGTGCGACCCAGTATACTTAGAATCTGCATCAGCATGCTTGATAGCAAACGAAAATAACATAGCTTCACGTTTTTCGGGTTTTTTATACTGTATAGATCTAGCGTTTGAACACTATCTCACTTGATATTCAGTGACGATGTGGTCGAAGATGTTATAACGCTAGACCTAAATTGCTTTGATGATTCGACCCTCAACCAAATCAACCTTATCACATCACACATGCACACACATACACATGCACACACACACACACACACACAAGTCTACGGTTGCAGAGCCGTTTTATGCATGCCACCACCTTGGTTCTTTTCTACTGACATCCATTTACTCTGCATACCTATATGCAGACAGTCAGTCTACAGTAGCAGTGTGTCCTACACCAGTTTTTCCAGTTCGAATTATTCAAGAATTCATGTTGAAATGAAATGTTTATTTATAAGAATTTTGGGTCATTAGTTGTGCTAAGATGTTATAGCTTAATAGATATCCGTCAAAATTCTGCCTTAGCAGGCGTATAAATTCTTAATATTATTAAACATTATTTTTCTTAATTACATTTTTCTATGACAATATACTTACCTATTTATATGGCTAAGATAATATTATTATGTCTAAGTTCCAGTAGGTTTAGTTATATAAATCAATTTGCTCATGATAATTTATGTCAAGTTAATAATTATAATACAGTACTGTAACTGCTTTTCATTAAGGTAGTCATTTACAGAATAATAACATTTATTCAAAAGGAAGTCTATTCTTATTTTAAATAGATTAAAATGAAACTCTTTAAACCTATCAGGTAATTTGTTTTATATTCTTATTGCCATGCAGTTTGCGTTTAGACTACTAAGTTGAAGTCTCTGTGGGGGAACATATAATTTGTTAAGATTCCTACAGCTTCTATGAAATATGTAAATCTTTGTGTTTTTGAAATAATTCTGGAATCAACTCAAATCTGGGAATCTTCAGAATACTAGTAGAGTACAAGTAGAATACTAGTGCTTAGTTGGACAAAGCGACAGGACGGTATTTTGTAGTCGTGGGTTCAAATCCCACTGGCAGCCGATTTTTTCCTTCAAATATTTGAACGTAAGTTCCGCCTAGCATGTTGTTAATGCAATAAACCATAAAACTCTTCAGAATACTGTATAAAAAACACGTAAAATTATAGCTGGTACCTACCTGTGTACGTCCTATAGGGGATGGTCTAGAACCTGGAGATGATGTATGAGGTGACGCTAATGTAGAGGAGCTGTGCAGTCCTTGAGAACTATCGCTATGGCACACATCTGGAAAAATAGTAATATGCTACATTCCTGTTATTAAAACTGACGTGGTTTTGACTGAGTTTGTGATCACGAAATGTGTCATTATGAATGTATAAAACACGGGAATTACTCACGTAATAAGTCAGAGGGTTCCGACTATAATTTCAACCACATTAAACAAAAGAAAAGAAATTGCCAAGAGCATGCCGGGATTGTTGGTTCATGATTGGTAACTATGTATACAGATTAGAGTTCCTTGTGTCATACATAATAAAATGCTATTTTTATCGCTTTAATTTCGGTCGATAATCCTCAAGTGTCAAAAGATATTAAATGCACAAAGTTTGTGTTCATTCTGCAAGATAAATTAGTTCTGTTGGGATAACTGCTAGTAAATAAAGGTACATATCAAATTTTAACTTGTAAACATACCAACTAAAATTCCTGTGTCCATTTTCTTTGGTTCAGACACCATTTTGTTCTTTTGTGGTGAACTATCAGTCACTTTAGAAATATTCGAGTTTCCTCCTTGCTTGCGTCTTCGATCAGATACAAGGTGTTCGATAAGGTTTACAGACTTTATCCGGTCGTTCTGTAGCGGGCGCTGCATGGTGTGCCGCCGTGGCAACAACGGTGCAGGCCTGTACTCAGTATGAGCCGGTTCGCGAGGTGCAGGCGGCCAGCTTCCACCGATTAACGTAAACAAATCTATCTGGGAATAAATATTACAGTACTTGAGACATTTTGATTGTACTCAGTCAACAATATAAGAAATCAAATATAACTAAAAATAATTAATTTTGTTGATGACACACTGTAAAATTTTTTGAATGTTAGTGGCGATCGGCGCAGTTTAAGTCTGGCTACAGATAGGTTTAGGTCCAGAATTAATATCAATGTCCCACAAACTACATATACATTTGAAACATCCTCCTTCATTCGGTGAACATTGCAAATGTTTTAAAACCTCTTGCATAAAAGAAACATGCGCCAAAGAGGTTCTGGTTGGTTAGTTAAATGTGTTTACATTACATCACACTGTACACTTCCTACATTCCTTTTCTGCGGGATGGGGGGTAGCACACACTGCATCTTAGCCAGAACAATTATTGATACCGAACTATAACTAAATATTGTGTAATCAATATCATTATTGCATGTTTATTAGTGTAATGGGTGGCATCAAGTGGACCGCGGCCGCCTGATGGTAAGCGATCACCGTCGCCTATGGATTTCTGTAACTCTAGAGGCATTACGATATGTTGCCAATCCTTTTTAAGACTCTGTTAATTCTCCTTTTGAAGAATCCCATATTGTAGCTTCTCGAAACCACCGAGGGAGGAAGTACGGTCCACTTTTTGCAGGTGTGTGGCAGAAGCGATTTATGTAATCGCACAGTATGTGACTCCTATGACTCAATAATATGTGGATGAGTGCTAGTGCGGTGGTAAAACCGTGATGCCGGAATAAGGTTGAAGAGCTCTTCAGAACACTCCGACTAAGTCAACGACAGCAAATGTCTTCCTGGACGTAAACAAACACTCCAGCATGAGGCATAAAGCTGTGTTCAAGTTTGTAACCTGGGTAGAGAAGGTAAGGAGGAAGGAGCAGGGCAGATTTTCTAGATTCAATGAACCTCATTTAGATTTGTGTGAATGCCCCGAATATTACAGAAATCCACAGAAAACGTGGGTTATGTATGTCATTAATATAAATTAAAAATAATAGCGGACCAAGTATAGAGCCCTGAGGAACGCCGTATGTTATTAATTGAGGATCACTTTGAGTATCGTGTATTTTAACTATTTGATGACGATTTGAAAGATACGATTGAAATATTTTGTAGGCGGACCCGGATATTCCTAAGTTCTTCAATTTCGTTAAAAGTATTTTATGACTGACAGTGTCAAATGCCTTTTTTAATTGATTTAGCACGCAAACCTAGAAGGTACCTATTCACTCGCGACTTGAAGACTCCAGGATTGTACATATCGGGAAACACAGACTCGGGCAACGAGTTCCATTCCTTGGCAGTACGCATTAAGAAAGTGGAAGCATAACGCTTCGTGCGTATAGGTAGATATAGTCATCGCTATATCTACCATATAGCGATGGCGAATTGCCGTACGTCGAGTCAACCGATGATAGAAAGGGGATGGTGGAATCAGATTGTGTAATTCCAGTGCACATTCTCCGAAATGCACCCGATAGAAAACCGATAGGCTTGCTACTCTACACCGGTGTTCAAGGCTCTGAAGCCTACATTCGACCAAAGAGTTACAGCCGATGATTCTTTTGGCTCGCCTCTCGATTGACTCCAGAGCTTCTAGTTGGTATTTGGCTGACCCAAATACCACCCGGGTGTACCACCAGTAAGAGACCCCAGGTCTCTTACTACCCTCCATTAGGCCTGCAGCACCCACAAGGGGGTGTTATCGCCCACTTTGGGAAAGGCTGCTCTCTTGTGTCTTGAACAACCATATGTACTACTATACTGTACATCATCTCCACTTAAAATATTAAATTGATAAATTAATTAGTTTTCTAGAAATAATTAATTGAAATTTGAAAATAATTTCACACTGTTTTTCACTTTCTGTCATGAAATCTTATCATGGAATGTAAAACATCGGTTTAAGAGAGAGGGGGGGGTAACCTCCCCTGTGGAGGGGAAGTTGGGATCCCTCCCTTTCTGTGATTTTTTATTTTAATTCTAATGTTACTACTTTCAGGCACTGATTTTGGGGGTGGGGGTTTGGAGTTGGGGGTCGCAACTTCCCCTTCACAGGAGGAGGTACACACCTCCCCCTCCCTATCCCTCCTAAAATTGATGTTTTATAAACTAAAGCTGAACCATGCATTAAGATTTTACTGCTGAGAGTTCTGTAGTTTTGAGATTTTATGGTGTAAGTGAATGCAGTTCCCTGGGAAGGATTTATTTGTCTTAGCTAATTTCAAACTTAAATTGTAACTTGGGTATGTAAAATTAAAATATAAACTTAGGGTTAGAATATAAATATTAGGTCTCCGTTAGCTATATATAATAATGGCTCATTTAATATGTAGCAAATTAAGCATCCAAATATCTTATTGTTATGTAAATAGTTAGTAGTACAGCTTAGATATAAGATAATAGGTATGTAAGAAACCTGAGCATCTCTACTGCAACTTGCGCCGTGAATATCCTTTTCTTCGCTCATTTTAGTTGATTAAAAAACTGTAAATTTATCAAATTATGAAATTGGTGCAGTGAGATAATGAGAAAGCAATCCTACTAAGCTATCTACATTTTGATATATTATTTGTATTTCTAGAATGAGAATTATATTTCACTAGTAGCGCCCTGCGGTTTCACTCGCGTTGATTACGGTTCTCCCGCTACCTCAATTATCCCACGGGAACTATACTTTTCCGGGATAAAAGTAGCCTATGTGTTAATCCAGGGATTAAACTATCTACGTACCAAATTTCATCGAAAATGGTGAAGCCGTTTTAGCGTGATTGGGCATCAAACATCACACAAACTTTTGCATTTTTATTAAGAGTAGGATATTCGAGACACGTAAAAATATATACTGAATTGTAAGCATGATTTTAAGATGTTGAATGTAGCTAAAGTTTGAATGTCTAAATTTAATTACAATCATTTCATTTCACTTATACTCACGTAACGTAATTATTCTATAATCACCGATGATGCCAATAATACGCTTCTTTCTTTACGAAAATAAACATATTCTAATCTTAGACTACGCTCTTTATTTTGTCCAAAATATTCGCTAATATTATGAGCGAGTTTCGCTTTCTGATCAGTGTTTATGAGTAATATTAATATCTTCCTTTCCTTTCTTTGTACCATACATCTAAAATCAATTAAACCTACTTACACCAAAACCAAAAAAACCAGTGATATTTTTTTTGCTATTGTGTTTAAAAACAATTGCAAAACAAACTCAAACTATACTTTCAGGATTTTCATTTCGCTTTCTGATCAGTGGATTTTCAGTGCCAAAATAAATCTGCGAAACAAGAGTCAAAACAAAATACCATAGACTACTATACTGAGTAATACCGATGCAGTTTTTTTGGCCCTATTTTATTGTATTCTATTTCCATTAGTACGTTCGAGATGGGCTATAGAACAGTTAAAAATTGTCAAAAGTAATTACGTTTGGCGTTCGTCTTGGCACAGGTGGCGTTTTGAACTGTTCTCGTTTACGGTTCGAGATACATGGAAACTGTTAAAAACTCCACCGTGATCTGCCACTTTTGAACCCCTCCTCCCACCGGCTGGGTCTTTTGTGATCGTTTTTTGACAACTTGAGGATCGACAGTTACAGCAAACGTGAGTATATAAACAAACATGAAAAAATACGCCAGTAATGTTTTCTTTCTATTTCCACTACGAAAATGTGATCCTTGTTAATATTCAAGCTAATATTAGAGGTATTGAAACATTTTTAAGTCATTAAAAATGAATCATCGTATTTGACAGCTAATTGACGTCTCGTGTCGTTCGATTTGGGATAAATCGTTTGTCGTGACGTATTGCTCTGAATGCAGCATACTGCATTCAGAGCAGCATACTGCACTCAGACTGGAGCCATAGCCGATCATTAGGGTCATTGGCGTATCTAGCGTTATTTTACAGGGGGGGGCTGGCCCCTGATATGCCATGGCTGATGCGATGACGCAGAGAAATTCGAATCCGAAGCCCAACATCCTGGGGTGGGCACTAGACCATCCTGGGGTGGGCACTAGACCATCCTGGGGTGGGCACGGTCCACCCGGCCCCCCCTCTATCTACGTCTATTATTAGGGTAACTGAACAGTCCCTTGGATGAGGCTAAGCATCTTAGCACTAAACGTTGCCTAACTTACATGCGTTGATAATGTTTGACTCATTGTTAAATCCACGTATATATATATATATATATATATATATATATTCATTGTCGTGTTTATTTAAATGATTATTAATCCAGGCAAAGAGTCGTCTCCGATGACGTAGGATGCACGACATCGTTTTTTTGCCACATTCTCAAATCGAACGCTTGTTCAGTTTTACACTGCCAAATAGCCACTTGTCCAACTCGAACACACCTTATAAAATATATAACTTTCTCTCACTTAAGAGATATGTTCGAGATGAGCAAGTGTCGTTTTTGGGAGTGGGCAACTGAACTAGTGTTCGATTTGGGTCACTATAATAAATTTGTCTAATCTAAACGAGTAAAAATATACATGTCCTTACTTTATGAGTTATCTAGAGCTATAATAACCCTAACTCCGAATGCTTTAACTTCTTAAATTAGGTTCCCTATTTTCTCTTAAATAATGTAGTGTAATGTGTGCTTTAAGCTTTGCAGTGCGCAAAGATTATGAGTATTCGGACGCTTAATTTTTGTTTGCACCCTATTTAAAAAAAGCCAGAACAATTATATGTTTTACTAGCTGCGCCCCGCGGTTGTACCCACGTGGTGATGAGAAAAGGTTATGATAGTGATGATGAGAATAAGTCAATGTGTTAATCCAGGACCTATCTCAAATATTAAAACCAAATTTCATTGAAATCGGTGTAGCCGTTTGAACGTGAAGAAGTAACAAACATACACACATACAGACAAACTTTGGCATTTATAATAATAAGTAGGATTTACCTTTATAAAACAAAAAAGCTGTTTTAAACAATACCTTTGCATACGTTGGTACAAAATACACGGTTTATTTTGGGCATTTGAATATTGCAAATTGCCGCCATGATAACGAAGAAATACCCCTAGTATTTCTTCTTTATCATAGCGGCAATTTTTTTAAGGACATGGTATTGGTATAGGTAACCATAATGGTAACCCTGCCTTCTTGTTATGATTTTTTTATTTACTCTTTTTATTTCTTAATTTTTCAATTTGTTAAATTAAATTAATTTAAACTTTATTCCAGTGCGAATAAATTTAGGTAGGTATCAGTGCCTACTAGTACCTACGTTCACAAATAGCTGCATTAAGGTTCAATGTAAAGGGTAAAGAAAGGTAACCTTATGTTTTTGTCTGGACTGTTGGATTTCCTGATCCTATCGATACTTGCCTGTACCGAAACTACGGAAAGTGTAGTAAATATTTTAATCAACTTATAACAGTCTCTACGATACGAATGATGTTGCTTTATTTCATTGCACCAGAATGATTAATCTAAGAAGTCATGCCAAGGTCACTTATATTGACTTGTTATTGCCTTCAAAATTTTATAACAGTCAATTGTACCACCATGAGCGTACTTTCGAACGGTCTCCACTTACAAGGTTAAAAATATTAAATAGTTCTAAGACAATAAGTTATTAATTAATTAGACTATCAGTGATATATCATAAGGCTAATAAGTTACTTAAAATAGCCGGATTGTGACCAATATAAGTTCTGCAGTCTGTATATGGACAGCAGATGGTTAGACCTTGATTTCTAAATACATTCATAAATATTTAAACTTTGCTTTATTACCGATTTGCAACATGCTAAAAAAGAAATAATGGCAATTTTTGTAAAGCCATTGTCTCACACATTAATTTCATGTGATACTATTTATTGGTGAAGTTATTACCGCAACAATAAAATATCATCTTACCAGTACTGGATATAGGCTTTCCCCATTCATCTCCATAAGAACTGGTTGAGAGCAGACCACATCCATCCTTTGCATGTGAAACTGGTCATGTTATCTATTAATCTTTCAAGGGTACTCCCTATCCTACACTTACCAGTCCCCAGTCTCCACTGGACAACCTTTTGACCCAATTGGTCTTCAGTACTGATATTGGCGCTCACTGCCACTTCAATTTTCTGATTCGCTGTTTATTTCAGCTTTGAGATTGATTGAACCAAACCTTCTCCATAGGTAATTGTGTGATCTTGAACTTGCTTACAAGGCCCATAGTGAGATTTAGACTTTAAAAGTTTTTGGCAACCATTCGCACAAAGCAGGGTGTCTTTAAATGGTATGAGGTGGATGCTACTATTTCATAGATAGAAGAATAATAGTATGTCCATTCCTGTTTTTATTTTTACATCTTTTCTGATATTTCAAATAAGAGTTTATCTTTATGTGCCCAGGAGCATAACTGATTTTATATCTCAGTAGGCAAGTCTGATTCACACTCGAAAAAATGGACCAAACAACACCATAGCCATATGAGACAAACAAACAGACCAAAGATGATTTGATATTTATGTATAATTTTAAAATATTTTTTATGTATTCATACATTACATTTTCTTAATTCTTATTATATAAAATATTGTTCCAGGCTAATGCAGACATGATTCGTCAAGGCAGCATTGACGACATAAATGCCCAACAGTTTTTAAAGATATCCAACTATGAAGATACAGTACGTCAGTTAGATATTTATTATGCAATAGGTATGACTATAATTGCACCAATTTCTAGAATAATTATAGATAAATTAAATATATGCTAACAATTTGATGGAAGCTGAAGCTGATATTTAAGATTATACAATTTTAACTTCTATAGACAACAATAAATTCAAGTGTTTCAAATTATGTGGTTTGTTTTCAGTTAAGAGACAGTTGTTACGATATCAGAGCCCAATCACAGGTCTGTTTCCTGTATTATCATCAGATCTTCACATTGGTAGCGTCCGAGATAGTATATACTGTGCTTCTGCTGTCTGGGGCCTTTACCAAGCTTACAGGTCAGTGAGCTTAGTGTTCCGAACGTATATGGATTTATTGTATCCAAAATAAACGTGGCAAACTTGCTTACACGCAACTCTCCCTAGAAAAGAATAAATTTCGTTTTGTTTATCATCATATATCCGTGTTATCATAACTTTCAAACTCCCAATAATAAGTATAATCTCTATTCAGTTGTTTTATTTTTCACCATATCTTTTGAACCATTTAAAAAAATATATATTTTTTATTGATAGGATACACAGATCGGCGTCATAGAAATTACATTAAAAGCAGATCATGTATCAGTTCTATGGATAATTATGTCGAAACTAGGTAGTTTATAGTTATAATTTTATGTTTTTATTATTAATTATCGTAATTATGTATGCTAACTACTAATTTTATAGTGGGAGACCAGATATATTCCATCGGCCATATCCATTATTGGTATATCCCATTCCATTATCCTTTACATTCTGGGGTTAAGAACTAAAATGATACCAGTTCATAGTTTATGTGAATAAATGTATCTAATCATAACACTAAACATGTCTCATCAGATATCACAATTAAGCTTTTTTTTTATTATTTTACGGACACATTTTACGGAGTCCTATTTGCTTTTCCATGATCATAAAATCAATAATTATATAAATATATTTTTAATATTTCGTCGTGATTTATGAGAATATGACAACACTCCATTTTTTTACCCCATTTACATACTAATATAAAATTATCATGTCCCCTATGTTTTGGCGTCATCAAAGTTCAGAGTAACTGCTGCACTCGGACACGATGTCAATCACCGCTGTTATGCATTATATATCTAATACTATTATGACGATGATGATGATATAAAGTAGCCTATGTGTTATTCCGGGACCTGAAATATTTATATACCAAATTTCATCCTAATCCGTCCAGTCGTTTGAGCGTGATTGAGTAACAAACATCCATCCAAACTCAAAATTATAATATAGTGGGATCAATATCCATACATTGCCGGTCCCAACGGAAGACCAGCGCTGGTTGTAGTAACCAGCATTTTATGCTGAGTTGGGGTCGGCTTGTGGCAAAAAACTTTACTTACTTGGTACTTACTTACATACAAAATACGAAATTGATGCTAATTTAAGCTTAAGAATATGCTGCGCTGAGTGCATCAGCAAGACATTTTTTTAAATATAATAGGTAACAAACAAGTTAGGCGCGCGGGCGCTTGATGGTAAGCGATCACCATCGCCTATGGATATATGTAACAGAGGCATTACGATATGCCAATTACGATTGCCAATCTAATAATTAATTATAAAGAAATCTTTGTATATTCATCTTAACATATCTGTACACATGTACAGACGCTTTCGTCACTAACAGTTCTCGAAAATATTCTGTGAAATATATATAATTATATATGTTGTGTGTAAGAGATTTATTAGCGATAAGACTACCGATTGTATAACCATAAGCTACAATTAGTGCGAAATATACTTTTCATGTATTATGATAGAATAAAGAGTACAGTGGAGTCCGATTAGTACGACTTCGCATATAACGAACAACCGTTTTTAGCGTCATCAGTACATGTGTATGGTTTTAATATAAGCCACTATGAAAGTACATCCGTTTATTACGACTCCGCTTACAAAGACCGACCGCTTTTAACGACATTATTTCACACAACATTTTCCGGTTACAACTGCAACACTAATTGATGTGTTTGCAAATAAATCGTAGGTATGAAACTGTCTCCGCCACGCGCACCCTGATCGAATAACTCAAATGTTTTTATTCTCTGATGGTCACATAATTATTTATATGTAAATATGTTTACATATTAGGTATTTATGTCATTTTATAATATTAATAAAAAATATAATAGTCTGTCCGTTTAGTACGAGTTCTGGTTAGTACGACGTAATATCAACGGGCCCTTCGCAGTCGTTATAACCGGATTCTACTGTATATCTATCTATCTATACATATATAATGATATAATAATTATTCAGCTAAGAGACTTGACATTGCACATTTTATATAAATTCTAGACACATTTACATATACTATAGGGTAAATGGTTAATTATTTTTAGCATTTACTCTATATAAATGTGTGCTGGCGCAAGTTATAGGGAGAAAGTAAATAGATTGGTGGGTGCAGTCCGATCAGCCTTCAATGTCCTGTTCCAAAGATTAAATGACATGAAAAAGAACTAATGAATAAATATAAATACGCAAACAAAACGCTATACTATAGAATGCACAGCAGAGTTATAGTAACAACAATGACGGACATTATTTTGCACTTCCTGGCATCACTTACCAAGTTGTATACGTCTTTTAAAAAGCTAAAAGGCCATATGCATTTTCGCTTGCTCATGTGTGCATATATCTTGAACTAGTAAGTACTTATGACTTTTTCAATCATGTGTATTCCCAGTTTTATTCCAGACGAATAGATGACGATAGGGGTAAATCTCACGAGCTTGGTCAGTGCACAGTGAAATGCATGCGCGGGATCCTTGAATGCTGGATCAAGCAGGCGGCCCGTGTCGAAGCCTTCAAGACCCGACAGAGCGCCGCGCACGCTCTCCATGTCAAATTCCACCTCACTACCGGAGAGCCAGTCCTCACCGACGAGCAGTACCATCACCTGCAAATTGACGTGGTGTCGCTTTATCTACTATTTCTTGTGCAGATGATAACTTCTGGACTTCAGATAATCTATACACAGGCAAGTTTGCGTGATTTTGAAGGTTTTAAACCGAAAAGGCACACCGTTTTGCTTCCATTTGCATCTGTTTCTTTTAAGGAGACATTGTCTATCGACAACGTCATCAATTATTAACGTTACACTCATAACAGTAGTAACACTCATATATTAACTCTATTATAGACAATTATTTTGGATGCTTTTTAGAAAGAAGATTTTTTTTATATTTGATTGAAATGAACCGATTTTCGACCACATCGTCACTGACCGTCAAGTGAGATAGTGGTCAAACACTAGATCTAAAAACACAAAATCCTATACTACTACTAATTTTTTAGTATGGAGATAGCTTATGCCCTGGATTAACACATATAGGCTAATTTTCATCATCACCATCATGACCGTCTTTCATCACTACGCGGGTACAACCGCAGGGCGCAGCTTTTATGCATGTGTACACATGCATAAAAAGAATTCATTTGGTTTTCAGGATGAAGTAGCATTTGTTCAGAACCTGGTATACTATGTGGAGCGCGCCTACCGGACACCAGATTATGGCATGTGGGAAAGGGGATCTAAATACAATGACGGGAAACCGGAGATACATGCCTCTTCCATAGGTAAGCTCTATTCTAACGTAATTGTATTTTGTTCGACAGTTATTGGCTAGTTTATGAAGATGAGTCGCATTTCGGCGATCTTTCATCATGGAAAAGCGGCGCGGGAGTCTTGCGTAAGGGTCTACATCGTCTTTTATTAGCTTCCATTAGCACCAAGTATGCATAGTGCCGTGGTACAATAGAAGCTTGTTAATTATCGTTAAACACCGTGATGATAAAATGCAAGTGTGGTGAACGAGGCATTAAGTAAATTCTGTACTTAAATAATAGATGAAGAACTAATCTATTCAACATTAAAAAATGCCAAAATATTGATTTTGGATAACCATGATCCATTTTGTCAATAGACCTTGTTCTCATTAACTCATCAATATCAATAAATAAGCTATGCATCATCTGTAACGATTATTGTTCTTTACCTGCAGGTATGGCCAAAGCGGCTCTAGAAGCCATCAACGGCTGTAACTTATTCGGCGACAAGGGAGCCTCGTGGAGCGTTGTGTATGTCGACATCGATGCGCATAATCGAAACAGAAGCATTTTCGAAACTATGCTTCCCCGCGAGTCAAGTTCTAAGGTAAATTATAGGCTATTTTATGTTCAAGTAAAAGCTAAAAGGATCTGATATCTTGCTTATCTTATCTGATATCCTGCTTCAAAGCAGTAGCGTTGCAGCACTAACATGGTAGTGTTTGAAGAGCATTGAACTGTTGTCGTAGATTTCAACTCAAAGCTTCGAATGACACAGCAACTGTCGTTCGCTTGAGCGAATGAGCAAATAACCTAAGCATTGAATATGCTAAAACTAAAATTAAATAAAATTATGTACAGTAGGCTACATATCGTTGAGGTCTTTAAGTCACTGTCAACATCGCGCATGACCAGTTAGTCATTGAGCAGAGTCAGCGAGATAGTAAAATGAGACAAATGCCAGCGAGTGAACGAGACAGATACACAATACTTAGACCAGAATAGCTAACGACGCAGTTACATGCAGGCAACTTGAGAGATCGGTCGCCTACCAATGGGTATATTTGAATGGTGCGTGAGCTTGCCAAGTAAATAACAATGTTAATGTTTCAGGGTGTGGATGCCGCTCTATTACCAACGATATCTTTCCCAGCGTTCGCAACTCACGAGGAACACCTTGTACAGTTGACGAAGTCGAATATATTGCGGCGGCTGCAGGGGAAATGTGGCTTCAAGAGGTTCAGTCGCGATGGATACAAGTGTGTTCTAGAAGATCCCAATAGAAGATATTACAATGAAGGTAAATGCAACACACTGGTAAATACCGTTTGAATTTCGTGTCTATTTCATCGTCAGTGCATGCGCTGACGCAGATGAGAGTGTGTACTACCTATGAAAAGTGACTCGAAATTAGAATGTCACGAAACCAATCGGGATACCTACACGACTAATATACATTAGTTACACCGTAGTTCTTCTTCTCTCAGCCATGTGCGTCCACTGCTGGACATATGCCTCCCCCATATAGGGGAGATTCGCCAATACTCGCCACGCTTGGCAGGCGGATTGGCGAGTGCAGTATGATTTCCAATACTCAGAAGGCGCTGCTGCCCACCTTCTGGTAAACTGTAGCTACAAATAATAAATAATGTGTCATAATCATCATCATCTCAGCCATAGGACATCCACTGCTGGACATAGGCCTCCCCCATTTCATCCAAATAATGTGTAATACGCAGCAATATAAAATAGGGTAGACACCCGATAGCCCGCTCAAAACCGGCACCGTCAAAACAAGGCATACGCCTTGTTTTGCTCTCAGTCGTGTGTGACCGCACCAATCGTGTGACGTGTTGCGATGCCAAAGTGAGAATCTAAAAATATAATAATAATAGAATACATTCTACCTTTGATCCCGAAAAATAGTATGGTTCTCGCGAAATGACTGAGGTAGCGGGAAAATAGTATTCGCCGCGAGTAAAACCGCACGACGCAGCACTTTCCAAATTTGTTTATTTTTATGATTGTGTAATCTTTAATAGTTATTTGTGCTTTATTGTTACAGGTGAATTGAAAGAATTCGACGGTATTGAATCCGAATGGCCTTTCTTCTACGTGCTAATGATTATTGATGGAGTTTTCCGCACGCTTCCTGACCAGGTGGAAGAATACCAGAAGCTATTAAAAGCACGAATTTATATGGATGAGAATGGAGGTAATTAAACATTTACATCATGTTACCTTCTCCAGAATTGTGTGTGGTCAGACCGCTACTTTTCCATACATTGATAATATGCGGAATATTTTACTTTTATCTTTTGAATACAGAAGGAAATATCACATATTGCACACATGTCATTTGTCACATATGTATATGCAGTCGTTAAAGCCACCTGACTGGGCTACCTTCGTTTCGTAAAGGATTGTCGGTCGAATCCAGTGCCATCATTTTTTAAGGTTGTTCCTGAATTGTTGTCGAACATCGAACCGGCACAGATTTACATTCTGCCTGTACCCATGATTAAAATGTCACTTCATTCGCGTGCTCATTGCGTCTATCAAGCAGTATTACCATTTAACGCCAGTAATATGGTGCTGTGCCTGTAGCAGGAATAATTCGCTTCACAGTCATCGTATCTCATTCGTTAAAACAATTGAATAACGCATATGCCCTCCGTACAAGTCATGTCTCTGTCACAGTTGTACTAGATAAATGACAGTCGATGCTGAGTTCAATTGTTTCACATCGCGATACGACTCACGATAGGATAGTGATTCCTGCTTCGCCCACTGGTTTCTTTGCGTGTTTCTGAAGAAAGGGCCCAACAAACTGTAACTGATTGCATCTCATATGTGGATATCTTTGAATTGAATTGTGACGTAGCAATTTTCCGAGTATTTCCTACAATTTGCATCCTGACTCGGCGAGCAGGTGGATAATTAATTATTTTTCTATTCTCTCACGGATAACGCAAATGTATTGTTTTTACCCTCAGATCCCGTCATACCATGGTATTACTACGTGCCCAGAGAAGGTATAGATAATGAACGCATCGAACCAAACTCTGTGCGGAGGATACCAGCCAGTGAGTCACTTACAATTCCATACAATACAATTACTGTCAGTTTCATCTATTGGATGTCGAATTAATGCACAACAGTATCAACGGTAGCTCCACGTCTGTTATATTCGTCATTCAATCAATCGATCAAAATATAATTTTAATATCATGTGAAAAACAGTAAGAATGCTGACTGCCAGCATGTCATGTAATTTTTATCCTAGACTAGAAACATCTTCCCTTAATAAAGGCACTCATATAAATGTTTTATCCTAAGACTAAATAAAACCCGCATCGTCCATAAAACCTGTCGACCACATCATCACTTAACATGAGGTGAGATAGTGGTCTATTGTGAATAAAAATAACTTTCGACCAGTCTTGTCTGATGCTGAACAATACGCGTCATCCTTCAGCATCAGACAAGGTACGGTGGTGAAGGACAAAGCTGAATCACGTGGTCTAGAATAAAAAAAATTTGTACGCTATGTCTATTTGACGGTTTTTATACAGGGCTTTGTAATAAAAGCTTCTATAATTAACAGTTCATGTATATACGTCAAGATCAGTGAATAAAAGAGTATAATATTTCCAGACACGTCGAGCGATCACGAAAGCAAAGGTAACAAATCAACTAAAGTGTGATTTACTGTTTCTTCCTAACATTTTCCTGTTTGTATTAGTAACTACTATCATAACTTCAAATCGTAAAACATGCGAGAGAAGATATGCTGGGACCTGAGATAAAACTCTTTCCATGCGTCATGCTCTGGTAGTGTATAATAGCATACACCTACTTACTGCTTTTACGCGTTGCGTTATTCCTTCGCTTTATTATGTGTCTCGTTTTAACAGTATTATTCTAACATCAGCTATTTCTACTTGTACAAATACGGAAATAATGCTAGATCACTAATCAATGTTGGCGATGGAAGCTGGTCAGGTATAAAAGTATTTATATACGTCTGGTCTATTGCGCTATTTAATGACGCTACTAGTAAATTATAAACTTGAGTATTATTTGCAATTTACTTAAGTCTAAATATTACTACAATATATTTTTTTGATTTATCAAATTAATAGAAGGCTTTGAGAATATGAGTTCATTAAAATATATATTTTCAGGTTATTGATTATGAATAATATCCTTCTAGACCTTAGCTTTATTTAAATTGGACGCAAAGTCGTCGATAAGTCAGTTCCTACATTGACCGATCGATCTTTATTACGGACGATTATTACTCATGTCCTGATAATTTTACTCTAGAACTGCTTGTCAGCATCATTGCTTTCCTAACAACTTAAAGGCATACGTGTTACTTTTGCTGAATCTTATCACACTCGCATTGTGTGTGTGTGAGGGACACTCAATGACATCACAACAAACTAACATTCATGCCATCACATAAATGTTTTCGAATGTATACGAATCCAGAGCCACGGGATCCGAAGCCATGTCACTGATTGGTGAGCCACGGCAACCGTCAAATTGATGACTGCTATATGCCTACAAAAGATAGGCCATGAGATTTTTTGGAATAAGATAAAAATAATGAACCGATCGTAAGTCGATTTCCACTACAGACACGGGCGGGTTGTTCCTCTGGGCTCAGTCACTATTCGTGGTAGCGCAGTTGCTGACGGGCGGGTTGCTCCACGTGAACGAGCTGGACCCGATCCGCCGCTACCTACCCTCATATAACCGCCCGCGGCGCGCCGGCCGGTACTCCGCTTTTCAGGTAAGTAAACACAAATGTTTACTTGACTACGTTACTCAAATGCCACATATGATACAGGCCACACACGTGAGTGACATCAACTTCACTAGAGTAGCTTGAAAAAAGTTATGCTAAATGTTTGACTCGTCGGCCTTTCTACTCAATTTTTTATTCACTGTTTTATGGCCAATGGACGATACTAATTCTGTTGTCCATCTAATCTATTTTACGGCCACTGGAGGGGTTAAACAACTTTCTTTCGGTTTAATACTGCGCACAGTCCTGACCTACATATATCTAATTTTATTCTCAATCTCGTCCGAAAATCTTGATAAATATGGCACAAATACTGGTCTCTAATCCTTGTCTATGAATATAGTGAACATAATTATGTTATGACTTTGGCCAGTTGTGACATAAACGTGCATTTATTTATTTACATGTCCCGCTTGCAGGCCAAGCCAGTAGTGAGTATAAAGATATAAAACCTTGCATGGACAACTTTTATATTTTCTTATTTGATCACTCTATGCGTACTTACTAGTGATAGTAGTTAAGCTAGTAGCTTAGGCGCTGAATATATGTGATTGCATGGAGATGTAGGTTACGAGGTTTTTCTTTGTTTAAGAATCCATTTAACTTTATAAAATCTCTTGAGTGTGTCATATTATATACCCGGCTTTACATACATTATAGTCTATGTCCTTGCACATTGCGTTGCGACACTCATTGGCGAAGATGTCTTTCGTCCCATCCTGTTCTGGTATGTGTAGTTTTATATCGCTCTATCTCGTTTCCTATTTTATCGCTCGCTTCGCAACGAGAACGAACATTCAACGGTTTTCGCTCGCGTTAACGCTTGCAGAATGTTACTTTATCTACGGGCCTTGGT
This sequence comes from Apeira syringaria, assembly GCA_934044485.1. NCBI lineage: Eukaryota > Metazoa > Arthropoda > Insecta > Lepidoptera > Geometridae > Apeira > Apeira syringaria. Next base: position 30,473,197 of record OW203654.1, read on the forward strand.
CTACGTAATTATTCTTTTAATTACAATAAAGGTGTTTAAGAAAAATAGCATATGATTTCAACCCAGTTATAATTATTCAAAGTTTCATGGAAATTCAAAGTTACTCAAGTTGACCGTATTAGTTATATATTTTATTGTCGTTCTTAGAGGATCGACATTTTGGTGGTCATAAGTATTTGTGCAACAACAGGGCATAGCTACCGACCTGGTGGTGCAAGTGGTGCTGATCGCGGAGTCGATGCGGCTGCAGGCCATGATGGGCACCTACGGCATACAGACGCAGACGCCGCACGAAGTCGAACCGGTGCAGGTATATAACACCTTTTCTTTACTATAGGTATTGTTAGTAAATTAAAACATATATCTAATTCATGTCAATATCTAATTGCAAATATATTTAATAGAGGTCACCTAAGCATCATTTTGAAGCGAAAGTAGGGAGTGTCGACTGTCAACCTATTTTCTATTTCCTATTTTCTCAGACTTCCGGCCAATTTTAGGTGCTATAATTTTCTGATCCTCCGTCAGCACAACTTTTCCGACCGTGTGCCCCATGCATTTTATCGTAATTTCATATGACGTAAGCGATTTTGGAGCAGGCTCACTGACTATTAGAGGTATCGAACCATTTTTTAGTCATTAATATCAAATGAATCGTATTTCACAGCTCTCGTGGAAATGACGATTTGTGTCGTTCGATTCGGGAAAAACGTTTTTGCCACAAATGCCTCATTCCGAAATCGAAAGCTTTCTCAGTTGTAAACTGCTAAAACGCCACTTGTCCATCTCGAACACACTACGGAGAGTCACGAAGCTGACGCATGCTTTGATGACGTACATGAAGTTAGAAGGAACACTTTATTTGAGAGGCGAAAAAGTTCAGATTTTAACGATAGGTTTGTTAATAATTATTGCGATCCCAACACTGCGAATCAAAGTGTGTAAGTATATATAAAATTATTATGTAAATTTGCAGGTTTGTAGTTCAACTCAGCTAGTACACGTGTACAGAGAACTAGGCGTAGCCTCCAAGCTCAAGCTCACCGGGCGGCCCATCCGACCGGTTGGATCTTTGGGAACCAGCAAGGTACAATTCCCAATGTATAGTGTTTTAAACTGTATTTGCAACTTTTACCCATTTAGATTTATTGTACGTGACATCTTAGTTCGAGCTCTCGCGGTAATAATCTTCGTTTTTAAACTTGATTCACATTATAGGGAGGTCAGGGATCCGTTGCTGAGCCAGCGTGAGCAATAACTATTACAAAATTACATGTTTTACTGGGTAGAAAAGTGTCCCACAGGTTATTCGAAAGCGTATTAAGTATTTAAATGCTTTATCACAACTTCAGGAATAAACGGCACCATACATACACACACATTTGTATTTTAGTATAAATTTAGAATTAGTAGTCATTTTTTTACATATTATAAGTTTGCGTTTGACAACTGTCTCACCTGATGTTAAGTGATGACGTTGTCTAGGATTTAGCACGCAAACCTAGAAGGTACCTATTCACTCGCGACTTGAAGACTCCAGGATTGTACATATCGGGAAACACAGACTCGGGCAACGAGTTCCATTCCTTGGCAGTACGCATTAAGAAAGTGGAAGCAAAACGCTTCGTACTTATAGGTGGTATATCTACCATATAGCGATGGCGAATTGGACCAACGAAAATTTTGTGCATATTAACGCCTTGTTTAAATTTTTTATTTATATCTAAGAAGTTTTTAAGGAATTGCATAAATGTTCAATATAAAATAAGCTAATATATACTCTCGGAGCGTAGCCGTTAGTTACAATTATTCAAAAAACACAATCTAAAAGGTAACATTTCTTTCCATTATATAATTGTGCAAGATAACAGAGTAAAAATATCATAAGCTTCATGAATAAAGGAGTATATTACGGCACTGGTGCTTGAAAGAGTTAAGCGTGGTTGAAACACATCACAGAGTTTACCATTAAACATATGGAGAGTACTTCTAAAATATGATTGTTTGGCATACCTAGTTGGTATGGCATGTGGTGTAACTAAATAAGTCTTTTGTACCTGAAGAAAAGTGGGATTTTTTAATGAATTTCATCGCCAATTTACTTTTCAATGATGTCTTGTAAAAAAAAGTATCTTTGGTCTTAATAAGTCAACGATCGTAGTGAATTTGAGTAACATTTACAGATATACAGGGTGTGCGGCATGACAGTTCTGTGCTATCCGCTCATATTTGAGGTGTCCGAGTTTTATCTGTACCGAGATATGGCGTTGCTGATCGACGATATCAAGACCGAGTTGCAGTTTGTGGGCAAGTAAGTACATATAACACTGAATAAATAGACATGTATTATTTGGAAAAGATTTAATGAAATTAATTATTCGGATTTCGGACCTGTGAGACACATTATGTAAAAAAATGATGATTTCTATTTACGAGTGGAATATACGTGATACACAGATGGACTAAATTATGAAACAGCAATGGAGCTCAGTTCCAGATCTGAGAAAAACAAAAATAACTAGTTTATACACGGAACGTAGTACATTTTTTATACCATTTATTGACCAGATGCGCTCGTTCATCCACGCCCATAAGACCTTGCTCACTAATGTTGGTTGCATTTGTAGCAATCGAAATGAAAGGTCAATTATATGCAAAAAGCTGTATTTCGAAATAACTAGTGTATTGCCGCGAAAAATTCAGCTGTAAGTTCTCCAGCCACTTGCTACAAAAATGCTTACGCTCTACTGTTTCGAGGTCAAATATCTGCCGCCTGATTGGTTGCAAGGAAGACAAATTCTTGCTAAAGTTGTACCGATGCCATAAGGGGACGTACCACCACGAAACAAAACAAAACGGCAGAACATATTTTCCCGATTCATAAATAAGAACTGACTTCCGGTCAATTTTAGCTGCTTTATTTTCTGACCCCCGCTCAGCACAAATTTCCCGGTGTGAGCCATGCGTTTTATCATGATGTCATATGACGTAGGCAATTTTAGAGCGGGCTCACGGACTATAGAGCCTGTTTTGAAACTTTACGAACAATTTATAGAAGATTTGCTTCATCCCAGAAACCAGTTGCAATGTTACGGTATTATAAAAAAATTGGTTGTCTGTAAAGTCGGTTTACGGACGATAGATTTACGTGATAACGACATAATCATGTATGACTTTGACTTTGACATTGACCATTGACCATTGACCATTCACCGTTACGCGGAACGTTACTATTTTTCATTTTGGCATTCATCAATTTATAAAACGTTATCACGTCAAAAAATGAAATGTAATAAAGAGTATCCATACTCATAATAAGATAAGTAATCATAAAAACAAAGATTATTATGACATCTATGCCGGTCATGAAGCTTGCACAAATAACAATAACATTGTGGTTTACTTGTCATCTCTAAATATTATGGACCCTAAATATAACATTAATTCCCCGGATAAACTAGTTGAGTGCATTTACAATGTGAAATATTCGAACCCTGTCCCTGAAATATGTGCGCAGATACTGGCGATTGTCCGGGCGTCCCACTGTGTGCCTGTTGGTCCGCGAGGAGCACATGCGCGACCCGCACTTTAAGCAGATGCTGGACCTGTTCGCGATGCTCAAGAAGGGTCACTGCGACGGCGTCAAGGTCCGCCTCGGCCGGCTGCAGAACTTGATCTCCAGCTCTTGCATGGGTGAGCATTTGTCGAACATTTTTACATACGCTGCAGAACCGATAACCGTGGCATATGAGTATCATAAGTGTCAGATTTAGCAGCAGACTCTGTAGGCAGGAGCCACTATGGCAGATTTTAGCTGACACTGTTATTTGTCACACAGAAATTAATAAAAAGCATTATTTTGTACCCAAATTTTGTTATAAGGTCCTCTTACACAATTAAATCTCGCGTAATATGTATCACCGTTTAAATATGTTTGTATTACATAAGTATTTGTTCTAGAGGAGAGGGTGCTAAGGGGTTCAAGTCTCCTATTAAATCCTTTTTGTCCATTCAAAAAGATGATTAACTTTATAAAAACTGTTTTGGAAAAGTGAATGCATTTCTAATTTTTGTGTTATATTTTAAATATGTAATAGTATCATCATCATCTCAGCCATAGGATGTCCACTGCTGGACATATGCATTAGCAAAAAACTAAACTCCTTATGTCACCTTCACCAACTAAACTAACTACTAAAGACAACGGCACCGATCTCAAATAAAGGTTGTTACTGTATTGCCATGGATACGGATTCAAATTTTTTTGGATCTGCTGTTCCTCTTGCATCACACACTGTTCTATATCGATGTGCGTATTTATTTATTTATTAATAGCTAGTACACGCGTATTATATAACATAAGTACAAGTAGTATAGTAGTACAATATAAGACGCATTATTAATATAAATACTTATATATAATTACTTATGTATTATTGTTAAATAATTAAGGATTGTTAAGCAATTTGATGTACATTGCAGAATAGCCTCACGATAAAATGTTGTATTGTTCGCAGAACATCTCGATTTCATGAGCCAAGGCGAGTTCCCATCGGAGATGTTCACTCAGTTCCGTCAGCTGCAGCACGACTACATCGGCTACCAGTCTCTGACCGACGTGCCGCGGACACTCACCCACCGCGAGGTCAACGTCAACGTCGACAATTACAAACACAGGTATGGCTAAGTCATCTTTATCTAAACACTCGACCGCGACGCTTTGACTTAAAGGTAACAATCCGCACTTGTATAGTATTTACTGCTCTATATATAGTTATACGATATAAATGCCTTTTGATAGTGTACGAGTGTTGATTACTAGTATATCTATACTAATATTATAAAGAGGAAAGATTTGATTGTTTGAATCGCGGACGCGGTCGCGATTCGCCTAGTACAGTACTAGGCGAATCGCGACCGCGTCCGCGAGCGCCCCGTATTCTCCTTGAAAAAGACCACCGAATGTGGTTGAGACTATAGTCGGAACCCTCTGACTTATTACGTGAGTAACTCCCGTGTTTTATACATTCATAATGTGACAAAACCACGTCAGTTTTAATAACAAAATTTTATTGTTTGTTTGCTTTGAATAGGCTCCGAAACTACTGAACCGATTAGAAAAAAATCTCTCACTGTTGAGAAGCTACACTATCCCCGGGTGATATAGGCCATATTATATTTTCATAAAAAAATAGGAATCCTCATAATATTTACTTTTGAAATTTTTTACCCGTGCGAAGCTGGGGTGGACCACTAGTTTACTATAAATCGTGAACCTCGTCATAGGACATATACGGATCTGAGTACCAAAAGTATACTCTAATGGTTGAGAGAGTGCAACGTAAAGTACGTAAAAAGCCAGACAGTTAGTGCGTTAGAGGAATTGTATTTTATCGGAGCGCCTGTCAAACTGACGCACACTGGTTCGATCCCCAACAACAGCTTGAGCTTCCGGTGAAGGTAACACCGTTATCAAATTCCCAGCATGGTGGTAGGGTACTTTTGAATATCCGCCTGGCTAGCTACCACCCTCAAGTTTGAAAAACTGTCACCAAACACATAGTGTGTTTAGGCAGCAGTCCTTGAGAGCTAGTGAGCATTCTAGATCTAGCGTGATAACATCTTAGGCCACATCGTCATTAATAAAAATTAATCTAATTATAATTAATTTTTATTAGTGTACCAATACAACAATTATTACATCATAATACCAATGATACATATATAAAGTATTGAGGTAAATGCATAATCGAACTACAAGCACACTGTGCAATATATAAACTTAATAATAATTATGTTACAGGATAAAAAACGTCCAAAGCTACTTACTTTACTGCCTACGAATGGTTTACTTAATAAATAACTTTAGAAACCAAGACAGAGCAATATATCTTCTAATATATAAAAATCTCGTGTTACACTTTTTTTTATCAAACTCCTCCGAAAGGCTTTCCTGGTTTTTATGAAATATGTATGTATATTTAGTAGTCTCACTCCACCACTCAGCAAAAATTAAGAGTTTGGCTGGGAGGTGTTAATGCATCCGCCGCATAGTCCTGACCTTGCACCTTCAGATTTCCACCCGTTTCGGTCTCTTCAGAATTCTTTAGGCAGTGTCAGATTAACATCAAGAGAGGACTGCCAAAACCACTTGTTGCGGTATTTTGATCAGAAGCCGCAAAATTTCTATAGCAATGGGATCATGTCCCTATAATAAACCCTAAAAGTCCCTATACTAATAAAGTATTAAAATATGTTTTGAATTTTCTTAAAATATGCGAATAAACTTTTTTCCCAACCTATTAGTTGCGGTTAAAGACATCGGAGAACAATACACAATGACAATTGCTCCCGTGAGTAGCAAAGGTCACTGAAAGGGAAGAAAACCTTTTTTTTACCAAAAATTGGAACCGACTTTAACACTCCAATGTGTGAAATAACTAGTCGAAGTCGGTACCATGAGCCCAATATTGTGATGATAGTTACTTTTGTGAACTATCATAGTATCGACTTCAACAAGTTATTTCACACTTTTGAGTGTTGAAGTTGGTTCCATTTTTTGGAAAAAAAATAATTTAATTAATAATTAAAAATTTAATTTCATTTTTTTTTTTTTTTTTTTTTATAATTTTTTTAACTCTCATACTCCCAATTATCGCAATTTTAGTATATTTTCATGAACAAATATCAAAATAATTTAACTGTCTATTGACATGAAGTAGTTTAAATGAATTGTCGTGTCACTTTGATATGTATGTCGATAATCTATAGAGAAAAGGAACATGTATATTCTCAGGTCAACAACAGACGTCGTAGAAGCGTTGCGAAACACGGACAACATTTTCGCGCAATGCCAGCTATGGGGTATCCTCATGGGGCGAGAAGGGCCTCTATATGAAGTAAGTCCCGTTTGTTCCAGATTTAATATGATTTAATAAAGCTGTAATACGGGCTGCACTATCCTGTATACCAACATGATTTGGCATAACCTGTGACTCCTCTGGGACTGACCAGTGGGAGGAGCTGAACTGAAAGGAGAAGCCCTGGCTCTGAGCTAGTAGGATGATAACGCATAGATTCTATATCATCCATGATACTTTCGATTAGCCATTATTTCGAAAGTCCGTTATAAGAAAAAAAACATTGCAACGATAGTCCTATCCTTCAAATTGCTATTGGCTGGACGTGTAATACGCGTGTCAAATATTCTCTAGAAAAGTCAAAGAAGGAATGTGATAAAAATAAGACAAAAGACCACAAGACCAAACCAGCAGGGCTTAATCTTCTAGAGATTTATTACAGAAGCAATATAGACACATTGCGTTTATGAACAAAAATTGTGTTGTTGATAAACACACTAGTAGGGATTAATCAATTTTAATAATAAAGTTATTCTAAGCATTGGCTAATAAACCAGGTAAGAAATAGGTAACTAATAAAATGTTTTCTGACTTGTATTACAGGTAAATGGCACTAGTGCACTAGAAGCGCTCAAGTCGCTATACCAGTCGGCGGGCGTGCTGCGGCACTGGAGCGCCGTGCGCTACTGCTCTTCCTTGCTGAACCACACCGTCGACTCCATCAGTCCCTTCATCACCACAGTACTCGTCAACGGGAAGCAGGTACCCTTATATCACCTCTATATACGACATTTGAAGCGCTTAAAATGCTTTACCAGAGCCCATAAGCTTAATTTAAATATTATCAGGTTTTCCAACAAACTTATCACTAAGCACTGTGCAAACTTCAATGCCTTTGAATTGAGTTTCGGCACAGTTTTTATTATAGGAATTACCTCGAATAAATATACTTTCACAAAAAGATGATATTGAACTAACACTAATAATAAATAATTAAATGATACTAGTGCCAATGCACTGAGCTTCGGTAATCAAGGTGGTTTGATATTAAATGGCATTATCCATAAACAAACGCAACTTTTGCTTATTAAGTTTTCTATACTGTTTTCTAAGTATTTTACCGAAAAAATACAATTTTACATATAAAAACATCTTTCTCAAGGTAAGACACCGTGCGCATCTTGGTTACCAAGATTACATTCTACGTTCAAAATGAATACTTAAATGCAATGGAAACATTTCAGTTGACAGTGGGCGTGATCGGACAAAAGGAGACTGTGTTCGACAAACCGATGACCCCCGGCGAGATACAGTCGGTGATGTACTCGACTATCCAGCCGTATGACGTCATCGGAGCCGTGTTGCAACAGGTCAGTCTTACTCAAACACCCTAACCGAACGCACATCGTTAAAAAAAGTTACGTCAGTGTGAAAGTGGAAACCTCCACTAATATTTTGTGTATGAGATGGATCTTAATATAAATGGTTACGCAAGAATCAGCACCATTGTTCTATATTTTTTATTATTTTTTGTATATACACTAATGCGTCTGAATAGTCCTGTCACCTGTGCCAAGGTGCTTCTGCGATGCGTTCTGTTACCCAATGAATATTGCTGACCTAGGAGCAAGCCCCCAGTCAAATTAGCAAAGCGGTGTCAGCGATATATTTTCCTATAAATACCGGTTTTCGAAATCACTCGCCGTCTTTCGTCTTGGGTCATCATAATGTTCTTATTTACGCCTAAAGCTGTCTTGCAGCCAGTTTAGCTTCAGTTACAAGTGAAGTGCAGGTATTCTTTTGTGTTTCGTGTATAAAATAATATTTAAAAAAATAGTTTGTGTGTGTGTGTCATGTTTTATTTAAAACCACTTGATAGGGCCACACAAGAGCCCGATACATACTTTATTTCCAAATGAGTTGCTTTATGGGTGAACCCATTATTAATCTTTGATTGATTCTTGCCTGCGACAAGGGTTACCTTTGTCGCACCATGTTTCAGGTATGGCATCCATAGGGAAATATTTAGTAGGCAATTAACATTTTATCTCATCACTTTAGTTGATATTTAACAATTGTAGTTTAACGACTTTAATTGGCTGTACTGCTTTACTATAGTAATGCGCCTTTATGTCCAAATTAACAGTTTTATATTTATTCTAAGATTAAAGTGTTCGAATAAATATAAAACTGTTAATTTCGAAGTTTAAAGAATTACAATAACGGGCACACTTTGGAAAGAGTAAATTCTATAAGATATTATGAAGTCATAATTGAATCCATCGCTTTGCTCTCAGTCCCTGCATACATTATATTGGTCCCATATGTCACAATCTATACTATTGTTAGGAGGTGGTCCTGTACTGCGGACGGCTGATCGGCACGAACCCGGACATGTTCCGCGGCATCCTCAAGATCCGCGTGGGGTGGGTGCTGGAGGCGCTGCGGATCTACCTGCGCATGTTCCCGAGCGAGGGCCGCGCGAGCGCAGGCGCAGACCTGGCCGCCCTGTCGCCGTACCGCCTGCGCACGCTGCTCGTGCGCGTGCTCACCGTCTCCGACTGGGCCGACGAACAAGGGTACGCAAACCTGAACACTCGCGATGCCACTCATGACTCCCTACTGGAAATCACCGCGACGATTTTAGCGACCCGATCTTAGCATAATTTTGAGCAGGGACACATTCCTGGTATCGGCAACACAAAAAATGCTGTAACTATAACTATATCTAGGTTATTTAATATTTGTATGTTGTTTTTTGCGTTTGTTTGTAAGGTTTTTTTATTGTAGTGCTATGTGTAAGTTAAGTATGTTAAGAATAAACTTGTTTCTTCTTCTACGCACAAGATACCTGCGACTGATCTCCAAATACACAACACTTACACGAAATTAAGTGCGAGCGTGTCAATAAATATAGAATCACATAATTCGATTTAAGAAAACCTTTGTGACTTCGAGAGGCCTTTTCCGAACCAACGCGCGCTGCGTACGCTGCCAAGGTAGTCGGCTAGTAAAGCCCAGTGTCATTAATAGCTTCTAAAAAGGTTGTAAAGATCTGAACCTGATCTGATGTATGAATTGTTTGATGATTATGAAAATGACATGAGTAAATTATCAACGCGGATAAATTCCAGATAGATCGGCGCGCACTACGATTTTAATGTGTGTGACACACGCTTCCGCCTAAAATCCGTAGATTTGAACATCGTCTCAGCCATAGGACGCCCACTGCTGGACATATGCCTCCCTATTGATTTCCACAAGGATATAGGGGGCTTTACCAATACTCGCCACGCTTGCAGGCGGGTTGGCGAGCGCAGTATGATTTGTGACCTTCAGAAGAGGTGCTGCTGCCCACCTCCTGGTACGCGATCCCTTAGCCGACTCTTACGGCACCCACGGGAAGGGATGGGGGAGTACTATTCTAGGCCGGTACCACATGGCTGATTTGAACATGTCTACTAGGGTTAAATCTACCATTCTACACCATTCTTCTCATTAGAAACCAGCTTATTTGTCAATTGTATTTTGTTCAGGTTGACTCCGTTGCAACGAAGGGAACTCGAAGGTTGCCTGTGCCGCGTGCCTAAACATTTCTACATCCAAGTGTGGGACATTCTACTGAGGACGCCCAAGGGTATCATTATACAGGTATCAACACAAGTTACCTAATCCTTATTATTTAATGGCTAACTCAGTAAAATTTGATATCATTATAAAAAACACTATTCACATTGTTTAAACTTTAAACAATGTGAATAACTAAGTCACTTTAGAGGGACTTAGTTAACAAAAAGTCAACAACACACAATTCTCAACAACGAGGGAACGGTAGGAAACTAGCTGTAGTAACATTTCTTTAAAATTTGCATTCAAATATAAATTAACTAAACAGATTTTCGATTTATGAAACGCTGCTAATATAAATATATAAAACATTCATTACATCGAGAGGCATGTGTTACTTGAAATGTGTACATTGTACAGTTCCATATTTTTTTACAAAATTAACTTTATAAAAATTAATTAATTAAATTATATTTTTTCTTCTAAAATCTGAGCCAATTAACTCCGTACACACTTGAGGCTTGTGTATGGTATAGGTCTTATTCATACTAATAAAGTCCAAATAGCCATTCAACAATTAGTTCCGGTAGTTTTCATCGCTTAAAGATTCCACAGCGTTACTGGGATGTTAACATGTACTTAGCTTAGCAGCCGTAACACAGGTGACCCTAGCACGGCTGCTAAATGCCTTTTATATTGTATTCGCATACATATGTATATGTCTATAACCACGTAACCACCACATGAACTAAGTTTGTTTTTATCGTTTGATACAAGTGTTGACATGTATGTGTAATGTGGACATCGACGTCTGCTCGTCCGTTTCAACACTGTGTGGTGAAATTGACACTGAGGCTGATATAACACATACACTACATAAATAATCACATAATTTTATTATAATATTAGTTCGATTAGGTATTACAATTATAAAAAGGCTTGGCTTGGTAAAAGAGCAGGGATGGTAAAAATATAACAAAGAGTATGGAGCATGAATGTGGTTGGACATTGTAGAGAAATCCAGATAAAGGTATGGTCGAACTGTGTGAGGAATGATATTATGTTTATGAAAGGTGCGACCACTGAGATGAGTAAAGAATCAGGGATAGAAATGAATGTAAAAGAAAAACATGTCATAGTGGACATGGAATACGGACGAGAAGTGCCTCCTGGAGGCCTAAATTAAATAAGCGATTAGGATTTATTTCTCTCATCATCTCAGCCATAGGACGTCCACTGCTGGACATATGCCTCCCCCATTGATTTCCACATTCCACATTGACCTGTTGGAAGCGGCCCGCATCCAGCCCTTACCTGCGATCTTAGTCAGGTCGTCTGTCCACCTGGTCGGTGGCCGTCCTATGCTGTGCAGGATTTATTTACTAAAATAAAATTCAACATGTCTGATAAATTAATACACAATCAGTAACTAGGGAGTATACACTGTTCCATCAATTAAAATCATAAATACTTATGTCAATCTTTAAGGGACCCTATTAGTAGTATATTAGTTAAGATTACAGAAGCTTGCAGTACCTTACGGGCATAGTTTCAGCTGATATTTGTTTGGGTGCAGGGCCACTGCATCCCCGCGGAGCCGACGCTGGTGAACATGTCGCGGTCGGAGCTGTCGTTCGCGCTTCTGGTGGAGGAGGCGCTGGTGCGCGTGGTGTCGCCGGCGCGCCGCCAGCTGTGCGTGGAGCTGCTGTGCGTGCTCGCCACCATCCTGCGGCGCAACCCCGAGCTCTACCTGCACCAGCCGCTCCACCTGGACCGGCTCCTCGACGACGCGCATCTCACCTACGCCAAGGTGACGATACCCTACTGTACACTACCCGCGACCCCGAGCTCTACCTGGACCGGCTCTTCGACGACGCGCACTTCACCTACGCCCTACTTTATTATCGTGACCTAGATGCACCGTTCGCTGTATAGAAGCTACACTTGTGCCACGGCAAAGCTAAGTTGTATGGCACCCTCGGTACCCGTGTCGGACTAGTTTGATACTGTTGGCCAGTTGGTTGTACTAGAGTACAGTTGACCGCTTTTACTAATCTAGCGGTCACCATACTATAAATTCCTTTCTAGTGAAAGCGTTCTTTCATTATATTCAGTGGCTTGATTAGAACGTATTACACATGTGAAAAATTAGAATAATAAATGTTGTGTACTGTAACAGGACATTGGAGTGGGCGAGGTAGAAGGCGAGTCGGCCCTGAGCTCGGCGACGGCGCCGGTGTCGGTGGGGTACCTGGCGCGTGCCGTCGTCAACTCCGTGGTGCAGGGCGCCGGCGCCGACCTCGTCTCCGGCGCGCATCCCGGCTGCCTCCTCTCCTAACTTCCGCGGGGAGTATGAAAACCCGCGCTCTATCACTGAACACGGCTGCTGGTACTTGGCGCCTGATTCAATGCAACACATTCTTCCAGATGTTGAATCTGATGACTTGGATTTTGTCTTTCGTTTTGGCACTTTTGCCACATCATCTCAAAAATTGAGATGCAATCTGATATTTGAGTTGGCACTAGAACGAGGGATATAATTGCCATGTTATGATGTTAATGTTAATTATATGTTATAATGTTGAGGTTTGCCCCATTGATAACTTGATTAAGACTTTTAATCATCTTAATCATTGATAACTCGATGGAAGTCTTTCATAGATTCTGGCCTGATTGTCGGGAAAACTAAAGTGAATTGTACTCGCCATTAACGTTAATACTAAATCCTTGCCATTCAAGAGCTCCTGTTCCTACTAGGAGTAAAATCTAGAACTTTTCATGTCTCGATAGAAGCAAAGGCCTTCTTAGTCCACATGCTCAAACTGAATGGCAAAGCATACTCTTTGTCATTCTGTATAACTTGCCTTACATGTCAATTTGGTATTTGACAGGCTTGTTGAGAGACGGGCGTGGCTTTGAAGTTTTTAGGAAGAACCATGAATAGTTCAATAATAAATATAACCCTCCTTCTTTCGCAGTCGGGTAAAAAAAAACATCATAGCCATTTTATAGATAATTTGTCCAGAGAATATTATTTCCATAATTTTATGTTCATATGTAAGTAATTAATAGGTTAGGATATATATAGTAATTAATATTTAAGTTTATGTAAATGTTTCGAGAAAATATAAAGGATTAAAGTGGCATATAAAGACATATTATTCTATTTTGGTTCCTATTAGATTTGTTATCACTATGTTAACACTATACGGTCTAGTTTCATATAGTGCTGTGTCATGCAAGTTGTATAGTAATATAGTTTCTATAAAATCGTTTGTAATTTATTGTTATTACTTATTCCTAAAGTAAATGTATATTATTGTGTAAATAAAATATTTTTTTACTTATTTTAGTTTTATTAATCTTAGCGTTATATGATTTCTAATCTGACTGTGAATGATATGAAGTTTACGCAAACAGTACATTTTGTTGAATTCTTTTTATTATATAATATCAAATCACATTCTATTCAGGTAACCCAACAAAATTCATCACGCATACACTTTTTGTTCGTACACTTGCACTCATTTCACTACTTAAATAAATTAAATTGGCATGACGGCTACTAAAGTCCATTGTATATTTTGTTATTTGGTTGCTGTTTCAAGATATTCCTCAGAGCTGAAACAAATAATATTCTCATTAAAATAATTTTAGAGACACTGACTTCCGCTGCATTCCAGAACGGGTAATTACCTGCAAACTGTAATTCTTAGAGATTTTCTTAGATTTGGAATAAGACAGAAGTCTCATTCCAATACCCAACATTGAAAAACACATTGACAGTTTTGAGGTTTTGGAACTGGCAGAATGTCATTTGATAGTTGAATTGTATTACTCTAGAAAAATCAGGGTTAATTATTACCCTATGTGACATATTCAAATGGCCATTCAAAACTCTAATAACCTCGACACATATTGCTTGACAAAGAGTCTTTTGGAACACAAGCTTAGATACGATTAGAAACACCAATAAACTGCATAAATAAGACTGGCCGATGTTGTGAATCCTATCCTGTATTAGTACAAGATGTAGCTTCGAGCCTATAAGCTCTAAGAACCTATAAGATATAGCTTAGTCTATTAACATCCCCATCGACAAATCTTTTTTATAATCTTACACCTTTACAAACATGGAACTTCCTCAGGTTTTGTTACACTACTTATGTATAATTTAGCACAATTATTGCCTTGAAGAAGTGATGATTAGGGCTATAGGCTAATTAGGTTTTGTTGCTAAACTTTGCCGATAATTTATATGTTTGTTTAACATAATATGTAGGTTGAAAATTGTGTACTATATTTCATATTGTTCAAGTCAAAAGATATCTTATCAATGTGTACCAACCTTCTTTTTCTTGATCAGAGAAGTCTTGCTTAGGGAAGTCTATATCAAATGTAATGTACAGGTTGCCATGAAGGTTGTTGTTTTCAAAGTTTGGCATTCCTTCACCCTTCTTGCGGACACGAGCGCCAGCCCATGTGACTTTGTCGCGAGACACAGTCACCTTGTGACCGTCTAAATGTTCCAACTCAAGTGTGAACCCAGTCAGAGCATCCTGTAATATGAGAAATGGTGACGGTTAGACTAACAGTCATCAACTGTGATTCGTCATTGACCCGTCATTGAGTGTTAGATAATTATTAAGGAGCCCTTTGCAAAATATGAGGACAAAATAGAAAATATTTACTGATTTATAATTAGTTATAAGGCATAAAGAAACGAGACAGAGTTACAAGCAGTGTTATAAGAAAAACCAAAGTAAAAGACATCTCACTTGATAACCAATGAAAAATTCTAGACGAAGTATGCCAAAAAGCACTCTGAATATGTGGTATTGTATAAAAAATACCTTGCCATATGTACCTAAAATGTTATTCAATATTCCGAATAAAAGGAGAGATATTAAATAATAAAAACATTAGCATACATAATTAACTACAACTAAATTTAATTAACTACATACTTTTGCACATTAAGTTAATGTATATGTATAAACAAATTTGTCATTGTATGTTTTGCTATGTAAATAATCTGAATCACACAAAATTGTATGAATTTTAACACTCCTTATACATGCTGAAAACAGACGTAGAAAAACAGTGTATAAAGGAACAAAAACTTGGAATACAAGCTGTACAAATAACTCTCAACAATTAATTGTACCACAATCAAAGCCTCATTCATAGTGAAAAGATTCCAATTTGTTACACAACAAAAAAAATTCTATTTGATAACTTTGTTACCATTTATGAAATCTCTACTTACAAAATGAAGTAACTACTAAGCCCTTTGTACCAACCTGTAATGTTATGGTGACATTGGTGTATAAATCATCACCCTTCCGAGTGAACTGTGGATGCCTTTCAGTTTTGAACAAAAAGATGAGATCTCCAGGATCACCGTCCACATGTGGCTCACCTTCCCCTCGCAACCTTGACTTGTGACCATCTGGTGCACCTACTTCTACCTGGAAATGTTTATAATGAATGAATCGTAGGACTTACTCATAAGTGAATAGATACCTTCTAAACATGCACCAACTTAGACCAGACTATCCTATGTATGATAGTGATAATTATGCATATAGTTAAAAGTAAATTTAAAATTTTTGTCATGAAATGGTCTACAGCATAATGAAACTACCAACCCAATGTAACTGCTATTATAGAAGCAAATTTTATAAATTATTATTACACACATTGGTGTTATCACATACCATATAACCAATATGAGATTAATGAATAGGAATTGATAACAGCAGTGGCAATAAATATCTTGTCTGATATATTACTAAGCAGTTTACATTGTACTAATATAATTACAAATAGGTGTAAAATCTGGAAAAATGAAAAAATTATGTTAGTAACTCACCTCTACTTCTAGGAGCCTCTCCTCATTCACAAACTTAACATTAGGGCACTCATCGCACACTGTCTGTTGCATCATCTGGAAGCGGCCAGGGCCCAAATTGCGTGTCACCATCTCTTGCCGACAATTGCATTTACGTGTGCCTGCTGCTGGCTTGATTACTGGCTTGTTTCGAGTTATCTATATAGGATCAGAACATACAAATTATTGAATTTTTTTTATTTTTGTTTCATAACATGTTCCATGTTACGCTAGGAATATCTAACAAGATTTGTAATAGTATCCATAGCACATTTACATAATGTTTTGCTGAAAGCAAATCTGTATTTCTGAGGGTCTAGGGGGCAAATACTATCAATTTTAAATGTGAAAGTTTGGATGGATGTTTGTTACTCGATCACACCAGAACAGCTGGACAGATCTGGATGAAATTTCGCACAGATAGATTATAGTCTGGTATAGCACATAGGCTTATTTTCATCATCACCATGCATTTAAAACGGTGGGGCGCAGCTAGTACTTAATAAAGTCTCAACAAGGTGGTTCTGAAGTATATCTAAATAATTATTTAATTTACATTTCCGCATCACAATGTTTTACTATGGATTATCTGATAGCAGTTAAGTTGTCCCCTTACTATTTGATTATGGTAAAGGAAAATAGACATTTTAGGATTTTTCTGTGGGCATCCTAAATAACTTGGTTACAGGTAGGTACCAAATATGTGCATCTCACCTCCACGAAATTACCACTGTATAGTTCTTCGAGTGAAACAGTAAGTTCCATTATGACATCCGCCCCTCGAGGAGTCTCGTGTTGCTGCTGCGACTCCCCACCGAAATGGAAACCAAAGTCTCCAAAAAAGCTTGCGAATGGATCATTATTGTTCATCATCCCATCTTTCTTCAAGCATTCTTCACCACACCGGTCGTACAGTTCACGCTTTTCAGGATCAGACAGAGCCTCATAAGCCGCGCCGAGATCTTGAAATTTTTGCGAGGCATCGGGATCGTCTTGGTTCTTGTCGGGGTGCAAAGCTTTTGCTAATTTTCTGTAAGCCTTTTTGATTTCATTTGTGTTGGCTGATCGAGAAACACCGAGTATCTGATAAAAGTCCCGGCCAGCCAATGTTAGGACTAGAGCAGATGTTAAATAAATTAAACACACGTATGCTGCATTCGCAAACATTGTGTTACCTTCTAAACCTATACACTAACTAGGAAGTATAACTATTGAAAATCTGTCTGAAAAAGCGCTACTACCTGCTCAACACATTTCGCTTTTTGACAACATCACGATTGGTTTGACACATCTGCGCGCGCAGACAACTCGTCTTGGTTTGATTGGCTGATGAAAATATAATTAGATCAATAAAGTTCTATATACGGACTTAATAAAAGATCTCAAACTGTAAGAATAAGAGTCATAAGGTTCAGTTTTAAGCGTAATTTACGAGCACATATCGGACCAATCAACAGCAGCCTCGTAGTCATCGCAGATACCTACCTTCAGCTGTGTTCCATTCGCCATAATATTCAAAATTAACTGTTTATACTTTTGCTTGTCACTTATCATAGTTTTTTTTTAAATAACACTCAGACCCCCGCACTAGGATTCCCTGTGTCGCGGGAGGCATGGACATACACAAACACTCAAGACCCGGGACAAACATCTACACACAACGCACAAATGTTTGCCCCTGCCGGGATTCGAACCCAGGGTCCCGGAGACACAGAAGTCTTGTCACTGACATTAACCACTGCGCCACGGCAACCGTCATGCGTGCATATTTGAAACGTTGGACATCGAATGCCACCATCGCAAAATTCTGATGTGTAAAACGAAAAATATAGTATCTTCCTTTTCAAAGGGAACAGCAATTATTAATAAAATAAAATACTAATAACTAATTGCAATACTGCAGCTACTACAATAACATTAGAGCAATCGACTAGCTATTGTCAGCCTATAGATAGCTTGAATGCTCTAACATGTGTCTCGGGAATATGTGAGGGCACTAAAGTATCAACGCAAGTATTGTCCCTATAGCCGCCCTAACTTTCAGAGAATTAGTGACATACCGTCAGGTGTGATGAAAATTAATCATTCATGCTATTATTAGTTCACGCTGAAAGTGGCGTTCGTTTGAACCACACCCGCAATATTGGCTTATGTCACGTTCATAAAGAATACAAGGGTCCAAAATAATGCCAGGTGATCTAAAAAGTTATTTTTTTATACTGTATAGATCTAGCATTTGACTAGTATCTCACTTGATGGTCAGTGAATAATATCCTTGGGTATCAAACTATATTATGATCAGTACTCTATTTAATTTGTGATAATGATGCGTGGGTATTCCGTTCCAAGCCAGTGCGTAAATATTAACATTTTTGAAAATTATCGCGAGTCGTAGTACTTCGTCTATGTTGCGAGTAGAACACACCCATGGTTAGACGGGCTTATCATAGAATAAACATAATGGGCTTATTAACGCATTAACTAGTCTGTGTAGAATATTATTATCTTTGTTTGGTGTTTCCATTGGTTGACTAATAGTAATAGTTGCTTATCTATGACCTGACTGTGAACAGTACTGTGCACAGCATTACCATTTCTACGTCTTTTTACGTATATCTACGTATTTTAGGCCGTTCCTGCGAATCTATTTACTTCAGGGGGGCTACCACCAACTCTTATAGCAGTATTATTGTAATCTTACTTTGAATTTTCGTACCACAAAGACACATAAGCAATGTTACTTTAATGTTGTTTAGACTAAGCAGTTTTGTGACGTAAAACTCCATTTCGTTCACTCAAAGCGTACCATGAGCTGACTTAACAGCGAGTAATATTGTTTTATTTCTGCTCTAATGTCAAATTTAGCCATCATAAAAAAGTTGCTCTTTCGCCGCGGAAACAACATTACTTGTGATATTTTATAACAAAACAGCATATTTGAAGTAAAGTGAGTTATTTTTTGTTATTCTGGTGAATGTGGTGTATTTTCGTTATTATCCATATTGAGTTTGAAATAACGTTAATCGATGTATGTTTAAAAAAATACTGTATGGATCTAGAGTTTGACCACTATCTCACTTGATGTAGTTCTAGGATGGCCAACGAGCTCGAGTTATTCGAGTTCTTGGAAGCAGATAATGCTGAAAGAAGAAAAGACGATTGCGGGAAGAATGCGATCCCTTCACCATAGATGAGGTGGAATTCATAGAAAGGTACAGGCTGACGAAAGATTTGGCTCATGACCTATGTGAAGAGCTTGAGCCCATTATTGGACATGCACATAAATCTACAGCTTTATCTGTACAAACCAAAGGTACCATAAGACGTTAGATATGTATATTTTATTATATTTTGAAATTTTATGTTACAATAAAATTTACATAAGCCACTTATCATTTCTTTATTGTAGGTTTTGACTGCTTGGTCATTTTTATTCATTTTACCTTAGACCACTTTATCCATTCTTTGTGAGCTCCGTCGCCTTGAGCGTTCAAAATCATGCTAGCTGCATGCACACAAACTTACTTTCTGTTTTCCATTTTTGTATTTATTCAAAACAATATTTATTGTAAAATAATAAGATACCAATGCACTACGACTGTGATATAATTACAAAAACTTTCAAACACTCGCGCCGTTAGTTTCAATAATCACCCACAGCTTTACTCACACAACGATAAAATCAAATTCACGGACACGTCCCATTGATTTACAAAAAAACCCAAGATGCACAGTCTCGAATAAAAGTAATGCTCGAAACTGTAGCCAAGCACTCACCAATTATACCTACGTAGTTATAGTTTTGCTGTAAGCATATATTTTTGCAAATTCAACCTTACGCAATTTGTATAAAGTTGTTTTTACAAAGTTTTGTTCTAGTTTTGTTTTTTTGTAAACATTCTCACTCGCCTAGCATAGATAATATTTACGAACAATTAACAAATCGTCAAATTGACTACCTCTCTTCCTATATTAAGTTATATAACGTAGCCATATTTGTCAAAAACTAAATACAAAAAGTTCAAAAGTACATAAACTTATTAATTAAAGAAATAAACACAACAAAAAAATCGACTCCATTGAACAAGAACAGGGTCATTTTTGTTATGCGTTTAAAAAAAAAAGGACACAATGGATCGTTCTTGCAGTGAAAAAGCAGGTATTTAAATTTGCCGTATTATACTTAGATGTTGAGTGAAATTTTCAGACAAATTAAATCAAAATAACATATTGTTTCCTATATTCAGTCATAAAAACAACAAAAACTAATAGATAAACTCTTTTACTTACCGAAAATATGATATCCCATCCTTTTTTAACCTTTATGACGTAATATTCTTAAAATTTGTCAGAGACGCGAGCGACGCGAGACTTTTTGAAATGAGCGCACCATTTAGAATGTTGCGCTCATTTTACGCGTACGGTTTTGAGACGTTAATTGTGCATCTAGGGTTTTTTTTTGTAAATCAATGACACCTCCACATACGTCACATGTGGACTCGTAGTCTAAAACGCCAGCGAAAGCGAT
This sequence comes from Apeira syringaria, assembly GCA_934044485.1. Classification (NCBI taxonomy): domain Eukaryota; kingdom Metazoa; phylum Arthropoda; class Insecta; order Lepidoptera; family Geometridae; genus Apeira; species Apeira syringaria. The sequence continues at coordinate 30,494,045 of OW203654.1, forward strand.
AACGCTATATGAAAATATAATGTTGTCTCGTTTGCTCTTACAGCAGGAATGTTTCTTCGTTCATTCTATCGCGTCACTTAGCGATAATAAAACAATAATGTATCAGAACGTTCATGGTACGAATCTGAGCATTATTACTTTAAGCTTGAATTATGACGTTCTTGAAACATGATGGTTTTGTAAAAGTAGGTGGTACGACCCCAGTATTACTACGTAATTTTCATTAAATTTGCAAAAGAAATGAGGTTGATTTGGCATAAAAACGATCCTTATCTTTCTAACGCAGTCTTGGCTCGCAAAACTAAGGATAAAGTAGAAAGTATAAGTATATTATATTTTTCATTATTACAATTGTAACGTTGCACTATTACCTTGATAAGGTAATAGTGGTAGGGTAATGTACTTAGGCATAGGGTAGTACTTAGGGTAGGTAAGATTTAATAGATAAATAAGATGGGTAAGGGCAGGTAAGGTTTAATAGATAGAAAGTAATAGTAGTAATAGATAGTAGTAAGAGAAGAAGTAAGAGTCTCAGGGTCGGGGTTATATTCACGACCGAACTCTGCCAGACGGTCCTTGACTATAGTTAAGCCACTGGCCTGAGCGGACGAGGTTGAATGGTATCGTGGCGGGCAGCTACTCGTAGCGTTGGGGGTAGGACGGCTGTTGGACCTCCCAACGGAAACAGCTCTTCCCAGTATATCTTAGGTCGACAGCCGCGCCTGGTGTAGAAACCCTGCAATCCACACCAACAGGACGTCTTAGGAGAAGATCCACCTCCACGGAATGAACACCACCTCCGGCGTTTTAAGCCCAAGCTCAGTGGAACTAAATACGCAATAGTAGTATTCAATGATGAGGCGGTAAAGTAGCGGTGAATAGTTTCAGACTAACACGGACAGAAAGTTGAAAATTTAGCTTATTAATATTTAATTTAACGTTATTTAAACTTATAGACTAATTCCACATTATTGTTACATTAAGAATACTACTATAACAACATATGACAATAATAACACCATATAATGACAATATAAAAACACAATAACAATATCGCTATATCTTGCGACACAATGGTATACACGACACAAATAGGTTATTTGCAACACTTACCCGGTTTGGGGTTCTACGCTGCACAAAAGTAAATTATAATTAGGAATATGCAAGTATTAAATTGTCTTTGTTTGTATTTATCTTGATTATTTGTGCGAATTAGCGGCACGGGCGTACACGAAGCCAGAGAATGAACAGCTGACGAGATGGCTGGGAGCCGGCGGTGGCGCACGAAGCATTCGTCCCGCTGCCCCTCCGCGCGTTGACCTACTTAGCCCGCTTTGTTTTGTTGTAATGTTTTGCAGTATGCAACGAAACCGTTACACAATTACCACCATAAACCTGTGTCTCATATGAGTGTGTCAAATGAAACGTCTCGTCACAGCGTAAATTATTTGACTATATTGTTATAAGGTTTTTTACAAAGATTATTTTGCGTTTTGTTTTATTCTCGTGCGTCTCAGGTGTCCCTTCGGATGTTCATGAGTATGTAATTACCGTTGAGTGACCGTTATAGCAAGGAAAAGACCGGGTCTGTTCCAGCCTGCAAAGTATGGAATTTCGAAATAAAAAAAATGTCATTATAAAGATCTTAATTTGCCCTTTCGACCTACGTTCATTATTTAATTTGCCCCTCTTTCGTTTTCCCAAGAAAAATCGAAATAGAATTTCCCATTTTCCTGAATTTCAAATAGCCATATCTCTTTGAAAAATGATTATTTTTTACTCTACCAAGCGTAAAAAAATTGCCCCTGAGCTACTTTAATTTGCCCTTGTGCAAATTCTCAAAAATATACAATGATTAACTAATAAACAAGAAAAAAACGGTTGTGGCATTTCCAAGCGAATTTATTGCGCATTGCGCATGCGCGACAGTGTTCTGGCCTGCAAAGTATAGAATTTCGAAATAAAAAAAATCTCATTATAAAGATCTTAATTTGCCCTTTCGACCTACGTTAATTATTTTATTTGCCCCTCTTTAGTTTTCCCAAGAAAAATCGAAATAGAATTTCTCATTTTCCTGTATTTCAAATAGCCATATCTCTTTGAAAAATGATTATGTTTTACTCCACCAAGCGTAAAAAAATTGCCCCTGAGCTACTTTAATTTGCCCTTGTTCAAATTCTCAAAAATATTCAATAATTAACTAATAAACAATAAAAAAACGGTTGTGGCATTTCCAAGCGAATTTATTGCGCATGGCCGACAGAATACGACACATCGTCTCTAATGTATTCTATGATCTATCTGATCTATGATTAACTCCATGTTGTTTGTATTGTAAAGTTTTGAGTATTATTTTTCGTAGCTTGGGAAATACAACAGACAGCCCGGAACAGTAATATTGCGCGGCGCGCACGCGAAGGGATAACTTTTTTTTTCAAATAGAAGTAAATTAAACTACTTGGTGACTTTATTGGAATCTGGCGACGAGATTTCTATGTCTCTGGTGTTAGATGACAATAATCGGATAATTTTAAACGAGGAAGGTCATGTTTGCTTGCAAGATAGCCCGGGTGAGTACCTACTGTCGAATTCATGTTACTAAAAAACGATAATCGCTGCTTCTTCACTGTTAGGATTTCCACCTTTAGAAGGCACTTACCTACTTATTAACTTAGTGTGCCCCAAATCAATACTATCTGTAGTGTAAAAGTAATAAGGTTACTTAGGTCTGTTGAAAGATATATCACATAGAATTGTTTCTCGATATGCGAAAAAATTGCCTCATGCATTACTGCTCAGTCGTGACTCAAGCGACCAGTTATGTTATGGAGTAGTCAGTTGATATCGAACTGCATAACTGTGTATACACTGATTTATATGCGAGCTACAGGTGGACATCTATTAGTTTGATGATTTTCACTAATGTCTATGGATATATGAGATAATGTAACTTTTAGGTGCACTAAATATAAAAGTAATATTGTAATCATCATCATCTCTGCCATAGGACGTCCACTGCTGGACATAATTGCTTCCTCCATTGATTTCCATAAGGACTGAATGGCCCACATCCACCTGTTCCTGCAATCTTGCTAGGTTGTCTCTCCATCTCGGTGGCCATCCTATGCTGGTTTTGCCAGTCCGTGGCTCCATTCGAGAACTTTTTGATCCTAAAGGCCATCAGTTCTTCGAGCTATGTGCCCTGCCTACTGCCACTTCAAGTTTCTGTTGGCTAATCAGAAACGAGGAGAACAAAGCACGTAGATAAACCCTGAGCATAGCCCCCTCCATAGCTTGTTGTGTGACTCTGAGCCTGCTCAGAAAGCCCATAGTCACTCTAACTATGGGCCTTCTGATATTTTAATAATTACAGATAAATTTGTTTTACATCTCAGAATACAGGTTCATCTTAAACAATGTCAACACTTAACATCAGATGAGACAGTGGTCAAACACAAGCTTACAATAATTTTTAAATAAAAATTTATTGTATTATGTATATATTACTAGCACCACCCTGCGGTTTTATAAAGTATTTTATCAACAATTATTATTACTTTTCCAGGTGTGCTGCATTTCACTGCTCTTAATCATTTACCACCAAGCTTATTAATATAAGAATAATATACTTTGCTAAAGTATGATATGAAGTAGCTGCTGTAAGATTTTTATTATCGAGAATAAAATATGAAATGACTTTAATCATTTATTTACAGATGCTTTCACACTCAACGAGCTGAGCTACAATCGCACCACAAACAGAATGCAACTCAAGGTTGGTTTCCATCTAAAGTTGTGTGTCACTCACTTGCCATAAAAGCTAATATATTAAGTTTAAATTCAGTATAATAATCCTTTCAATTTCTGACATAATTCATAAGCATAAAATGCATTTTGCTATGTACCAATTTACATAAATTCACAATATTAATATAATTTATTGCCATTAATTTAATACCTGTCAAAGAGTATATTTAAAAAAATATGAAATAATAAATAAATAACATAGATGTTGAGCATATTATATAAATTGATGAGCTCTAGTAATGCCACATCAAAATTTTGACAATCATTTTCCTATTCTCATAATATGACTTATTTTTCTAGACCATGGAGTTGAAGATCCAGTCCGATAAAGAAAACCAAAAGCTGTTCAAATCTACGATTATCAAAAACGCAGATGTCTGGCAGCGCATCGCTGAAGATGTCGAAGATATGACAGCAAAGCAATGTGAAAGTAAATTCAAACATCTAAAATAATTTATACAAAAAAAAGATAATATTGGCAATAAAAGCAGTGGCGCCCATGCCATTAGTTTTGAGTATTTTGATGAGTTTGAGGATATCTTTCGACTTGACCCTAATATCAAACCAGTTTCTACTGCATCTAGTAGTAGACAAACTGTTGAATCCAATACAGTTATTACAGGAGAAAATAGTGGCACAATACTAGGGTCTACTAGACCACAACGAAGAAAAAGGACACATCTAGAAATACAGTTGGAAAAATTTGATGTTACTATGGAGCGTCGACAAGAAGCATGTGACAGACACCTTGAAAGATTCATGCTACATCAAGAAGCACAAGGAAGAATTTTTAGTAATTTGGTGTAGAAGTTAATTGATAAATTATAGAAATTTTGATTCAATTTGATTTGCTTAAAGATGATGTCTATAGCTGTAAACTCTCATGAAACTTATGATTATGCAGTTTTTTAGGGATGTTTTGTAGTGACAACTAACAAGAGTAGACTGTAGGACGATAATTGTAAGTTCCTATATTATTAAAAATGGTTTATTATATAACTCTAGCTGCACCCGCGGTTTCACCTACATGGTGATGATAGTGAAAAAAATATGCCTAAGCTTCACATATGAATAACTCTTACAATGCACATATATGCTTAAAACTTGAGTGAGATTAAGTTTTATAAAATCAGAGTTTAAAGGGTAAAATAATTTGAGTCTGAAAACTATTGCGAGTTTCTTCCATAATTGTAATGTAACAAACAAGGTAAAATAATTTTACTTTACCTCTAGAATTTTGTATGGTACTATGTGCCACTTTTTGTATTGTTGTTGTATATACAATTAGAGTTTTACAGAATAGAGAAAATCGTAAGACTACATATTCTTTGATGGCATATTGATCACTGTGATGTTATTATAAATATTATATTATATATTTCTATAGAAATATTTTTTTCTAGTAGCTGCAGTATTATAATTAGTTATCATTATTTTATTATAATAATGGCAAAAAATATTTAAAGATTACATAGTTTATATTACTCTATATCTATCTACTATATACAAGTAATAGTCCACACATAGTTATAATATTACTCTCAATAACATTTTCATCAATGTGTTATGTGATATTTAATTTTAAGAATGTTATTCTTTGGAAATATGTTGATTACTGTGACACTTTAGGTTAAATTAATTAGAAGTAGTCACAAAGGAAAAACTCTTAGTGTTTATGCATAAAACTTGAATGGGATCAGGTTTAATAGTCAGAGGGTCATAGTAACTGTATCTTAGTTTAAGTTTAGCAAAGAAGAACTAGTCGTTCTTATGGAACTGTGTTTCTTTTAATATCCCAAAAGCTGTAACAGAGCTCAATAAATAAAAACCAAATCAGCAAACGATTAAAATGAACGATTTTAATTTGAAACATGATACAGTGATGTAAGACAATAATGCATTGCATGTTCCACTTCTAACATGTCATCATATTTCGTGTAAGTGTGTGTGACATGTGTACATCTCAGATAAAATAACTAGTACTATTTAATTGGGATGTACACATTGAAATATAACTGCCGCCTAGGTCGCTAAATCTTCCGAAATAAATATAGCGACTATGTCCATTTAATTTTGAACTTGCCTTCATCAATCATTCTATTTAGATTACAGTTAATCATAATTTTATTGACTTTCTTTCTGATTAAATGAGCCTTGATGCCAACTAGTTAGACAGTAAAAATTAAATGTAACTAACCTGTCCATTTTAAAATTATTGTGATATTAAATCTTTAATGAATATAAAGTAAGGAGGGCATTAAGTAGTCAATCCCACCAAGCTTGGGATAAGATCGAGAAGAGACAAGTTTAAAGCTTTAATTAGTACCTATATAGTAAGGAGGGCATTAAGTAGTCAATCCCACCAAGCATGGGATACGATCAAGAAGAGACAAGTTAAATGTTTATTTTTATTGTGATTATGACTAAGCCCAGATGGTACTTTGTATCATGTTTTTTCCAAAAACTCACTATGTAAGAAATTTAACATTATATATAATTGGCATTTACACACTAGTTGTGGTTGGAACCATGTCCCCAAAAACAATTTTCAAAAAGGACCACCTAGTGAATTTTGTAATGATAGGAATGAACCATGTTGCAATAGTAAAATTAAACAAACAATATTTGATTATACATATCTATAATAAGTGATTTCTTATCATCTTCATTGATCATCATTTACAACAATTTTAACCAACTGTAATTGCTTATATATAGGTTACCTTTAATCTTTTATTATACATTGACAAAAATCACACTGGTCTTTTAATTAAAACAAAACTCAGCAATGACTATTTTGTCTAGAAACATTAAATGTGATATCTATCACACAATGAACAATAAGAGTGTTGTCAGTGACATTAAACATGTTTAATGTAGCATACAATTTGAAATAATATTTTGCATTGAATATGTCCTCTATTCGAAAGTATCACCCGGTGAGACATTAATGTTGAAAATGTGAAACTAAATTGTTCAATAGTTTGCATGGTTATGGGATACTTCTAAGTTTTGTAAGCCTATGAGCATTAGGTAATACTCAGGTCTAAATTGTGATGACGTCTATAATCATACCTATACTATTAAAGATCAAGGAAGATAGAGTGGTCAATAGCCCTATAATTTTATTGACATACATTGAGAAAACACATTGAAGTGTGTGTGCTCAATAAATAAGCTAATATTTATTCTGTCGAGCATAGCCTTATCTACTAGTTACAGTATACAGGCACAATCACATCTTATTTAAACAGCAAAAACACATACAAATTTAAAATTAGCATACATATTTACACAAATCTTATACTAACTACATACTAAACTCAAATCAACCAATTCCTCATTTTTCCTCAAATTCTGGCTTTATTCAGGTCTAATGTGATGATGTCTACAATCATACATATTCTAAAGATCAAGGGAGATAGTGGTCAACAGCCACCCTTATGATGTTATTTACATACAATGAGAAAACACATTGAAGTGTGTGTGCTCAACACATAAGCTAATTTTTATTCTGTTGAGCATAGCCTTATCTACTAGTTACAGTAAACAGGCACACTTACATCTTATTTAAACAGCAAAAACACATACAAATTTAAAATTAGCTTACACATATCTTATACTAATTACATAAGGCAATTTTTATTGTCGAGCTTAGCCACATCTACTAGTTACAGTAAACAGGCACAATTACACCTTATATACACAGCAAAAACCTACAAATTTAAAATTAGCATACATATTTACATTAATTACACACTAAACTCCAATCGGCCACCAACCAGGTGGACAGACGACCTGACTAAGATCACAGGCAAAGGCTGGATAAGGGCCGCTTCCAACCGGTCCTTGTGGAAATCAATGGGAAGGCATATGTCTAGCAGTGGACGTGTCCTATGGCTGAGATGATAATGATGATGAAACTCCAATCAACCAATTTCCCATTTTTCCTCTAATTCAGGCTTTGAGCCAATCTGTCTCAGGTCAAAAAACCATCAGTATCAGCATCGTGAGACACACTAAGATGATTGGTTGGATTTAGTGTTGATCTACCTTCTTGGGAGAACATGAAATTTTCTCCTTCAATGATGGCTTGGCGGCTGAAGTCAAGGTCATCATGGTCCAAACAAAGGTTGTGTAGGACACATGCTGCTAGAATTGCAACAGGTATCAATTCCGTATTATTCATGTCGAGATATTTTAATCTTCGATACCTACCATAAAGAAGGGCAAAGGCACGTTCAACAACTTGTCTTGTTTTGGCATGTTTGCTATTAAAATTGGTTTCTTGAGCACCTAATGTCCTCCTTCTAATAAATGGTGGTATACACCAAGGTAGTACTGGATATGCTTTGTCACCAATAATGTACTCACCACTATTAACATAGTGGGTTCGGTTTGAACAGATTTTCATATATATATATATCACTATTGTTAAAAACTCTTCTATCACTCACAGAACCTGGATATCCGGTAAATATGTCCGTAAACCTGAGGTTTGGCAATGCAATAGCCTGCAATTGTATTGCATAAAAACATTTTCTGCACGTGTAAACATAGGGTTGTTCTTTTGGTGCTTTTATTTCAATAAATGTCCCATTATAGCTCCAACTACACCCATTACACCAACCAAATTTGGAAAAATCTTGTTTGATCTGAATTTTTGAAATATTTGAAGGCCACTTAATAATTTCTGAAGATAGTTTTTTCAGACCCTCAATCACTTTAATAAAGCATTTGTGAACACTTGATTTAGGTAGATTAAAGCGGTCACTAACAGATCTAAAACATAAACAAATAATTTAAATAATGGCATGCATGATTAATTAAAATTAAGTTCAATAGGTAGTATCATGTAATATTTAATCCATTGGTTTTAACCTGAATGAATCCGGAGTGGCAAGTAACTAAAGAACAACAAGCCACTGTTTTCTCACTGATATCACAGCTCTATTATTGGCAGCTATAATATAGGAGAGCTCAGGGGCTAATCTGATCTCCAATGATTCAAAAGCCGCATAACTGAGCCTGAAGTGCGATAGGAATTCCATCTCATTTTGGTTGATTCAATTTTCAAATCTAGATGCTGGCTCATTTAAAGCGGTTGTGAGGTATAGCATTGCAGTATTTTCTTCTTCATCGTCACTATCAAGAATATCCTCTAAGATGGCTGAATTGTTCGTTGTAACAGATCGTACTTGCATACAAACAAGACTAAGAACTTGACGGCCAATCTGTTGAATATCCATTCTTTACTATGAATTTATCAAACAAACTGGGAAATTAATTCACTACTTTTGTTCAACTTCATGTACAACGCGACTAACACGAAATTTAAACTCGTTACTATACAATAATCAAGAGAAGAATACAATAGAACATTTAAGCGTACAAAATTGTTGAAACAGAGAACTAAGTAAATTGTAACTCGATTTTATAGTTTTAAATTATGAAAAACCTGTATCATTTCCATCAGTAGGCCTCTCGTGCCTAGAGAATGTAATACATTACTATACTATGATGTAATACTACCGTGACTCTCGTGTAGACTACGCTTTTGCTGATCAGCTGATATGACGATGTGTCGTATTCTGTCGCGCATGCGCAATGCGCAATAAATTCGCTTGGAAATGCCACAACCGTTTTTTTCTTGTTTATTAGTTAATCATTGTATATTTTTGAGAATTTGCACAAGGGCAAATTAAAGTAGCTCAGGGGCAATTTTTTTACGCTTGGTGGAGTAAAAAATAATCATTTTTCAAAGAGATATGGCTATTTGAAATTCAGGAAAATGGGAAATTCTATTTCGATTTTTCTTGGGAAAACGAAAGAGGGGCAAATTAAATAATGAACGTAGGTCGAAAGGGCAAATTAAGATCTTTATAATGACATTTTTTTTATTTCGAAATTCCATACTTTGCAGGCTGGAACAGACCCGGTAAGGAAAAGGGCCGAAATGGCAAATCTGCACGTCCGTATTGCTCATCGCAATTTACCGAATTCTGGAGAAAGTAATCAGTTGCGGTTCAAATCCTACAAATCTATTGAATCGTAGGGAAAGCTGCGAGCTGCTTTCGTGCTAAGCTTCTAGCTCGTATGTGCGCAACTTGATCTGACTAAACTTGAAGGAATATTAAACTTGACACGCCCAAAACGTGGAGCCAAAACGATTAACAAAAGAAACGTTTCCAAATATATAGCGAACAATTTCGACTAAATGAGTGGCGATGCGTGATGTGTTCATAGTTCAATTCGTTATTAAATTTTTGAGTTTTCTGCTCAAATTAGTTGACTTCAATAATGCTATTACATTTGAAGTCATTAACCACGTCGAAGAACACACTCTGTATAGTTATAGTTGTCAGTCGGTACCATGATAAAGTAAAAGAAGAAATTAATAAATAGTTATATCTGTGTCTTAATGTGTTACCAATGAAAAATCTTATACCTAGAAATGTATTACAGACAGCTGATGTTTTATAACATTACCTTTTAAATTTCATGAATTGTGTTATTCCCCTTGGTCGTCCTTTTCTGCAAAAGTGCTAAAAATGCTTTTTTGACGTGATAACGTATTTTATAAATTGATGAACGCCAGCAACACAAATGAAAAATAGTAACGTTCCACGTAACGTTCCACCTGAGTTTTGTATTACATAAAATAATCAAAGTCGAAGTCGAAGTCAAAGTCAAATGAAAAAAGTGGAAGTGGAAGTGGAAGTCGAAGTCGAAGTCGAAGTCGGAGTCGAACTCGAAGTCGAAGTCGAAGTCGAAATCAAAGTCAAAGTCAAAGTCATAAATGATTATGACGTTATCACGTAAATCTATCGTCCGTAAACCGACTTTACAGACAACCAATTTTTTTTTGTTTATTAACGTTCACACAAGGTCTTCAGGTCCCAAACTAGGCAGAGTCTGTACTATGGTAACCTGATGACTGATATATATACTTATATGCATATACACACCCAGACACAGGTCAAACAGACATGTTCATACACGCAAATGTTTGACCTGTCCGGGAATCAAACCCGGGACCAGCGGCTCAGAAGGCAGAGTGCTACCAACTGCGCCAACCGGTTAGTCATAAATTATTATTATTATTTTTGAAGTCAAGAAAAAAGTACGTTTATCTACGTACTTTTCACAAGCAAATAGTACACATACAGTTCTACATTTTTATACACCTGGCCTACGTCTTTTTTAAAATCTGCGCTGGCAACCTTGACTGTGCATGACATGACAACAAAACTGCAATATTAATATTCGATTAATTAGATTCATTATTACCCGCTAATTAGATAACAACAAGCTTAGAATCATGGCTTCAGTATTGTTACCTGAAGTGCCAGTTCGAGGATTTTCGTTTGACAACTGCCAGCGGTAAGTCTTGTGTGATCTAAAGCAATTTATGTCTAAACTGTTTGAATGAAACTTTAACTGTGCTACTTCACGGGATGCTTAGTATTTACAGAAAGCTCTTTTAATTGCAGAAATGCGTTTCTCGCCCAGAAAGGATTTCCAGCGCCGAAGGCTACTAAGACTGGAACTACGATCGTGGGCATTATTTACGCTGATGGTGTAATCCTTGGAGCCGATACTCGTGCAACTGAGAACACCGTTGTATCTGATAAAAACTGCGAAAAAATTCATTATCTTGCATCAAACATGTACTGCTGTGGTGCCGGAACTGCGGCCGATACAGAAATGACGACTCAGGCTGTATCATCACAGCTGGAGCTGCAGCGGTTGCACACCGGGCGCACTGTTCCTGTTGAGACTGCAGCTACGCTGCTCAAACGGAAGCTGTTCCGTTATCAGGGACACATTGGCGCAGCACTAGTTCTGGGTGGTGTTGACAGAACTGGTCCTCACATATACTGTATCTACCCGCACGGATCTGTTGATAAGCTGCCTTATGCCACCATGGGTATATTCAAGATTAACAATTTTACTTTATTTCACCCTTCTAAGACAGTCAAATCTGATCTGCACTTAAACTCAGAATTAAATTACTGATAGCTTTTTCTATGTTACGGGCACTAACTTTGCTCCAGCCATACCCTGCGAGTTCATACTGTAGGGGCACCTAAATGAAAATTGATTTACTGTCTTGTACCTATCATCAAAGAAGGTTCATATTCACTTGGAAGTAGATATGCTTTAGTTTTTTTTATATAATAGGTTTGTTGATCTATTCATGTATCAATCACCAAACTGATAATATGTAATAAAATATTTATGGTTCTAATGTTAATTTTCTTCACACAGGGTCTGGATCCCTTGCTGCTATGGCAGTGTTTGAATCTGGGTGGAAAGCTAATATGAATGAGGAAGAAGGCAAAAAGCTTGTTCGAGATGCTATTGCTGCTGGTATCTTTAATGACTTGGGATCTGGCTCCAATGTCGATCTTTGTGTCATTCGCAACTCTGGTCCAGCTCAATACTTGAGAACATATGAAGAAGCTAACATCAAGGTATCAGAAGATAGCAAAGAAATTTGCTTATATTCTTGTTTTGTAGTACTTATCAGCCTAAATGCGGTGTTGTTTTGGCAGTGGCTTATTCCAGACTCAGATGTATGCATGCAAGCCTAAAAGGAAGTCATTTGTGACTTGAATAATTCAGGTTTGTACCTACCTACCAGGAAACAGACTAGGTCAACTAGGTTAGACAATGCTCCTAATTCTGTTAATCACACAAAATAACTAAAATTATTTAAAGTTCATATCCTATTTGCACTAAAATTCGTATTTGTTTGCTTACAACACTATCTCCAATTTTATTCAATTGGTGGCAAATTGTGGGTAGGTATAGTGTTTAACTTTAGTGATAACTTATTTTGCCATAAAATACCTGCAACATTGTTTCTGTGCTTATTTTGACATCTAGCACATACTTTCATTGACTATGAAAATACTAGTTTGAAGAAGTGAGTTGAATCTAGAGTGGCACTGCTTATTGCCATTATCTGTGCTGTATTTTTGCCAATATTGTGTAACAACTGTTGATTTTAATCTGTATTCTCAATTCTCTTATTGATTCATATAATGAAGAGACTCTTTTATGTTTGCCTTTTATATTTTCAGGGCAAGAAACAAGGATCTTACAGATATCCTCTGGGCACAACTGCTGTGCTGAAGCAACGAGTCATCCCCTTGGAAATAGAATCTGTTGCAATTCATCCAGTGCATCCACAGCCTATGGAAGTTGAGGCATCACCAAGTCGTCGCTAATAAATATTTTGTTTTTTAAAATAAACTTTTTAATGCTACTACTACTTTTTAAAGTTTAATTTTTCATATAAGTACATTCAATAGTTTTAGCCAAATGCAAGATACTCATAAATTAGCTAAAATTTACAATTAAATCAATTAAAATCAAAATTATACACTAAGCCCTGGATGATCTTAAACATGGGTTCCTTCTTAACTCTTTATTTGCAACATACCTACCTGGAACGACATAAAGAAAATAAATGTTTGCTTGTTTTATGCTGACGGTAACTTGTACCTACTTTGCAATTATAAAATGCTATTACTGATAAACGCAACCTAGGCGTCTGCCAAATTAGGCGGGGTATGTCGGGCTCGAACATTGCATTACTGCGATGCCCACTAGGCCCCAACTCTTAACTGCACACACAGCAGCCAGGGTCCACAACCGACTAAAAACCCACAGTGTCCGTCCTGCCGCTGTGACGCCGGGAACCCACCAAGGCCGTCCGTTACTGGACCCCTTCATGGGGAGGATCGGCAACTTGATTTGATTAAACTTGACACTAGCTATGAACAGGGTACCAAAGCAGAGCATCTTATTATTATTACCAATATAAGTGAGTTAGGTATATGTATTATGGGGCATATACCAAATTAATTAAAATACCCCTCATAATAACTTAATAGTTCCTGATAGGTTGATAACATAAAATAAACACAATATTATTTCTTGATAGATATTTATTTGTAAAAGTCATCGAAAAATATTTATCCTAAAACTAAACACTTAAATTATCTTGGACGGTACATGTTACAAAATAAGTCTTTTTAATAAAAACAGATCATAATTAGGTATTGTAAATCACTTACAAAAGGAATGTACAGTGTGATTCTCACGAATTTAACTTAGTGACATCTTCAGTATAAGTCTTGCCTGACTCACTATGATAAATTCTTATCCAATTTAACGAGCATTTTATTTATATAGGTACATACGCCATGCAATCTGTGCAAAATTTGTACAATACTAGATAACTTTATGCTTTTCATGTTTTTATAAAACCGGCCAAGTGCGAGTCGCACTCGCTCACGAAGGGTTCCATAACTATAAAAACAGCAAAAAAATAACGTTTGTTGTATGTGAGCCCCCCTTAAATCTTTGTTTTATTTAAACTGTTGATTTTTAAAGTAAATATATAACTAAATATCCTGTGAATATTTCAAGCAAAAACGATCAAAAAAGGGACATATCAAATAATCAATATCGAAATATTGTCTTGCATGTAACTATATAAATATTTCAATAATAATGTGCTTGTTGTTGATCAATTAATTACCTCAACGCGCAACGTTTCGACCAAGTTGCATTGATCATAGACACGAGAGGACGGTAAAGAAATTACCAAATGTTCTTCGAGCGATCCAAGTCCCGATTGATTAAATGAAACGCGAGTCAGAGGCCACGTTTCAGTTCCATAAGTCATCATGGCTCGACTATGGGCCTTTTAAGCAGGCTCAGTCACAAAACGAACTATGGAGAGGGCTATGCTCGAGGTTGCCTCATTTCTAATTCTCTACGCGATCGAATCATAAATGAGGAGATCCGTAGAACAACGAAAGTCACCGATATAGCCCAGCGCCCCTGGGCCAGCCGATTAGCAAATTGGATTGGCAGTGGGCAAGGCACATATAGCTCGAAGAACCGATGGCCGTTGGGGTCGAAAGGTTCTCGAATGGAGACCACGGACTGGCAAGCGCAGCGTAGGACGGCCACCGACAAGGTGGACAGACGATCTAAGATTGCAGGCAAGCGCTAGATGCGCGGCGCTTCCAACTAGTCCTTGCGGAGATCAATGAGGGAGGCATATGTCCAGCTGTGAACGTCCTATGGCTCGAGTAGGTATCATCATTACCTCAGCCATAGGACGTTCACAGCTGGACATATGCCTCCCTCATTGATCTCCACAAGGACTAGTTGGAAGCGCCGCGCATCTAGCGCTCATAACATGCATATGTATGTATACAGAGGGTTCAGCGAGAAAGTTACCTGTATACCATAGTGAGGCGGTATTTTTACTGATATTACGCTGGTATCGGGTGGTTGACCCAAGAAAACTGGTTTCTTGGGTCAACCACCCGATACCAGCGAAGTCTGCAGTGAGCAAATGGCCCTTTTTTCCTTAATATAATTATGTGACAAGATGTTAAACATGGCAACTGAGAAATATCATCGTCCATCAATCACGCCTTCTTATGAAGGATAAAGTCCCAGGTGTCTCTCCATCTCAGATTCATGAGGTCGGTCTCTGTCAAGTCCACATTTCCATAGTTGAGTACACTGAACTTCTTGAAAGTAAGCGCGACATACGCCAGCCATATCGCGACGCACATGATGAATACGTTGGTCAGAGGACGCGTGGTTTCCTTTGAACTAATCATGTAGTACCCGTGATCGATCACATAACAAAGTAGGAGAATTTTGAAGAGGTAAGCGGGGAGGTAGTGGTGGAGGAACAGAGTTCTATCGAGGAAGAAGTAGGGGAGGTAGTGTATCCAGTAGGCCATGAATAGAGAGGCAGTAGCGTGTTGGAATCGATTGTGCTGTTTGGGCGGTAGCGATGGCAGACCTCGGCGTTGACGAAGGGCG
The DNA here is from genome assembly GCA_934044485.1 of Apeira syringaria. NCBI lineage: Eukaryota > Metazoa > Arthropoda > Insecta > Lepidoptera > Geometridae > Apeira > Apeira syringaria. The sequence goes on from OW203654.1 coordinate 30,509,717, forward strand.
TAGAAAGCCACTAAAGCGGCGTGGAGGAGAACAGCTGCAGTGGCCGCGTACCACGTCACCAGGTTACCGATCAGGTGGATCTGTGCCTGAAATAGTTTTAATGTCATTCTTATGTTCATATGTCAACACCTGAGATGTATAGTAAGTACAGGCAACTTATTTATTGTATTTAACCCCCAATACAAACAGATCTGCATCGGTGTGTCTGTAGCCTATAAACGTGTAAATGTGTCTTATTCAAGAACATTGATATCATTAGCTTTGATACGTAAAAACTTATCCAGAAATGAAGTTCATCAGCCCCGTAGGTAGCAAGGGCAATAGGTTTTTTTATTTCATTCTGTATAGATTTGGTGTTTGATCACTATCTCACTTGATGGTCAGTGACGATGTGGTCGAAGATGTTACCACATTAGACCTAGAACGCTCACTGGCTCTCAAGGACTGCTGCCTGAACACTATGTGTTTAGCAGGGACTCATGTTAGATCTAGAATGCTCATGTGAGGTATATATGAGCACAGTATTTTGAAAATAGTTACTTTTGGACTATCATGGTGGTTCACACTTATGAGTGCTGAAGTTGGTTCCATTTTTTGGAAAATTTTTTTTTAGTTATCACTGTATAGTATAATATTATCTCTTTTACAATTTCATTCTCTTTTTTACCACATTCTATAGGCAGAAACGATGATGTCAAAAGTAAAATGAAGGGAGTACAAGAAAGTTTACCAGCTAGTTACTAGATAGCCACTGCTCTGGGGTATGTAGCAAAAAGCTGTCATCATTTCAGACATTATATCATTTTTGACAGCTAGATGTACTAGCTTATGTTTAGCAGCGGACTTCCTAATAGGATTAGTCTATTTTCAAGCCGGTCAGACCAACTTTTGTTTTGGCATCCAAAAGACAATTTTTTTTTTCCTAATATTAAAACGGTATCTGTGTATTAAAGAGAGAGAGAGAGAGAACGAATGTGTAGAGGGTCGTGTAAGAGGCAGTTGGACTCACGTTGGAGGTGGGCGAGAGCCAGTAGGCGATGCAGCGCGCGAGCAGCGGCCAGTCGGCGGGCTCGCTCGCGAACATGTGTCCGAGCGGCGCGTCGGGCGCGTGCGCCGCCAGCTTGTGCTGCAGCTCCACGAACTTCTCCCAGAAGGAGAGGCGCGTCGCGGCGCGGGGGATCATCTCCGCCGACACCAGCTCGCGCTCGCGCTCTTTGCGCTCCTCCGCTAGAATCGCCACACATTACACAAACTCGAACAGCAAACACATCTATTTATTTATTTACATTTATCATTTACATTTACACTATTACAAGTAAATATATTACAATCTTATATTTTAGGATTAGGAACTAAATGCATGGAACTGTAATGAAGTAGAACATTCGGGATTTTTGAATCCAAGAACAAAAGTAAACAAAATATAATATTACTATATATAACATTTTTAAAAAAAACGCTATAATGTGAGGAAGAGTTTAATGAAAATTAAATGGCCTAATTTCGGAGTCATCGCTAAATTAAAATTCATTTTATGTCCAGTGAATAGTTTTGATACTTGTTTATTAAATTGATTAGTCTAGGTGAATTCAACCCCACCGCGGTTCTACGCAATGTTTCAGTAAGCAGAATTATATTCTGCAATTTGAATTATAAAACACCAACAGCTAGACAGATAGAAAACAATCGTTCTGATTCTTCTTTGATTGTTCTATTTACAGACTATTTGACTTTATTTTTATATTGACTTGGTCATTACGATATGTAAAAATAAATAAGTTTATTGTACTATATTTGGAAATTTTAACTCTCGTCATAGGTCTTCATACATGGCAATATCATTACGATATTTACATCGAAATAGATTTCTAATAGATAATCATTTTTAACCTCCTGACGCAAAAACAGAGGTACCTATTATATCTAAGTGTGACGTTTATCTGTCTGTCTGATGTGGCTTTATATCTCCGAAACGGTTGAACCGAGTTTGATTTATACTCACATTTAGTATATCGATGTTCCTCGACGTTCCAGACGGTGTCCTGGTGTGTGTGCGCCTTGTCCGCTACCACCTCGTGCTGGTGGAACCCCCAGGCGGGTAGTTGCCGCCCGCTGAACTTCAGCGCGGCCTCGGAGCCCACGTGCCGCAGCCGCACCAGTGACCTGATGCCGTCCCATGTTGCAGAGTCGGAGTCGCGGTTCACGATCTCCACTCGCCATAGATTTTGAGCCGGCATTGATACGTTGTAGTCGATGTAGCACGACACTTCCTGGGAACGGTCATCAACTGACATGGTAATCATGATCGGTGGTATGGTGGGTTTGTGCACACTCGGAGCCCCCGTCGCGTACGCGGGCCCAGATGAGGCGACGCAACACGCTACTATTCGCGCCGCTCTTCACAGACGACTCGCCAAACACTACGCACTTACACTACTTAACGAATTTCACGTTCAAATTATTTGAAGGAATACATTCGGCTACTAGTGGGACTTGAACCCACGATTGCAGAATACCGTCCAGCCGCTTTGCCAACTAAACAATTTTTTCCTTCAAAATTAGAAAGTAAGTTTCGCGTAGCATGCATGTTGTTAATGCAATAAATTATAAAACCTTTAGAATAAGGGTATGGTGCCTTCGCTTGATATTGTATCAACTGTAATGTTGGTCTATCAGTCTTATGAATAGTTCATACAATCAAAGATAGATGGCGCTAAGAACAACATCCCCTCAGATGTAGGAATAAGGAAGGAATAAATTCGGACGGTTAGTGGAGTGCTACCATAATTATCTTCGATGGTAAAGCGACAGGACGGTATTTTGTAGTCGTGGGTTCAAATCCCACTAGTAGCCGTACCTTTAAATAATTAGAACGCAAGTTCCGCCTAGCATGTTGCTAATTCAATGTCAACAGTTATTGGCACGTTACCTGCGACTGAGGCGACACGGGCGCTGCGACATCGTGCGAGTTGAGAGCGCGACTGGTTATGCCGTGCAGCAGTTGCACCACGTCGCCATGTTTGATGGCGTCGGGTGGCATCGACACCGCTAGGGACGCGCGCTCCGGCCTCTTCACTATCCACCAATTGTTCACGTCCTTTATAAACAAAAAAAAATGAAAATGTAAAGGACCCAGAACTTAGTAAGATTGTGTATTTGTGGAGAGTTGTAGAGTTAGATTAGAAGTAGAAAAAAGGCTGACCTGAAGTTGTAGAAGTCGTGATGACTCGAGCTAGTATCTCAAGATCTCAGGTATCTTTACTTCGCCTAGACATGTGTAAGAATAGCCAGACAACACAGTGGCGTCGCTTTTTTAATATAGTATAGGTAGAAGTGAGTTAGGTTGGTCCATTACACACGAGGCTGTGGGTTGCATTGGGGGCCGCAGACGAGGGCCTATAATATAATTTCAATCAAATGCTAGTTTTACGTAGATGTAGTAAGTCATCACGCTATCTGTGTGCCGATGCAAACTATCCGAAATTGGATAAAAATCTTCTAATATTAGGATACCGTTTGAGGAAGGTATACAACTGTGAATTTTAGAAGGAACAGAATAAGATTTACTGTACTTTTGGGTTTTAAAGAATTTATTTAAGTTCTTTTAGATAGAAAATATACGACAACGAGTCGGAAGGTTGTTATTCAGTGAAGTAGTGTACAGATATAGTGGAGGGGAGGCTGACCTTGAAGCTGTAGCAGGTGACCTGTTGCTGGTGGCTGGAGCCGCGCGCGTCGTTGTACTTGACCGGGTACACGTGCGCGTGCGAGTGTAGCCAACACGCGCGCCCGTGCGTGTGTCTGCACATACCAACTATTATTATTCCTTTCTGGCTCGGACGAAGGGAAGGACTAACACCTTTATTACTATCCAGAAAGTGGTAGTCCTACGTTATATTGATCGAGCCGAGTGCGAGTTGAACCTTTAAACCTGGGTGGTTGGTTTAGCCAAATCACTTTTGTACGCGTATACGAGATGTGTGCGATGTGTGTGCGAGATGGGACGCTGCGACGAACGCACCGCACCTTCTTTCGTGGGATCAATTTAATATAAGTATATTTAGGTGCTGATATAAAACCAAGTTACAACATACATATACTACTGAGCACAAGAATTTTGGATTGCACAGTATTTAATGGCATTTGATAAAGATATGGAGCATCACTTGTACCACAGAACATGTACATATACTCCTTGCCCCCCCTGTTTACGGAATAGATGCAACTTTGTCTTCCACAATTTTGTTACAGTAAGGTAATATCGTTACAATTAAGACACCGCTTTTTATGAACACGTCACAAAGGTCTATTTGAGTGGAACCTTTCGGGTAGAACGCTTTGGATCAGAACAAAACGCACTTTTTAGCTCTCTATGCTCACATCATAATATAGATACATGCTTATATTTATCTATGTACTAACATTAGCTAGTGGATTGCTCAAATTTTATTGTAGTAGCTGCTGTATTAAATTTAGTTATTGGTATCTATGTTATGATGCGAGGATGCGGGCCGCTTCCATCCGGTACATGTGGATATCAATGGGGGAGGCCTATGTCCAGCAGTGGACGTCCTATGGCTGAGATGATGATGATGATGATTGGTATTTTATTTTAATAAAGGCCCCTTAAAAAAAGATAAATGCTACTTTATCTGCGTTAATTTTAGTTATTGCCAGCATCGAATGCTCGATGCTGAGATTAGTTTAATCTTAATTAATACAAGTATATACACATAAGCACGCCTTTTCGGTAGGGGTAGGCAGAGGCCACAGCTTTCCCATTGCTCCGATCCTTACACCTTTCTTTCGCTTCCCATACCTACTCATACCGGACCTTTCATACAAGAGCTTCGGTTTAGAGTACTCTTGACCTGGTTCTTTTTTTAGAACGTCCTCAATCTGATTTCGAAAGTAAAGCTATAACACTATATTCAGTAGGTACCTGAGAGTAATCTGCGACCCGTGTGCGACGTGCAGAGGTTGTCCCCGTGTAATACTAGCGAGGCCGCCTTCTAACGACGCTTGGAAAGCGCTCGTCATCACGCTATCGTGAGGCCCAGCTTTGGGCAGCATCGTTAAGTGAGCGTAAAACACGCCAATGTAAACTGCAGCTGGCAGCATGGTCATCACTAAGAACCTCCATAGCACTGATAGTACAATACGTAAGGTAGGCTCGGGCAATCCGAAGCGGTCCCACATTTGTCTTCCAATGATAAATACGCTGAGGTAGTATGAATACAGACCTGAGTATTTTACACTGAAAAAAAACATCATGATTATATACTTTAAACACTATAAAGGGCTCAGAGACTTAGGGGTATTAGCCTCCACAGAGCGCTGTAATGCTTCGGATATATAGCCCGAAAGCCCTCCGACAATCTGGATAAACTTATGGTAACGGAAAAGTTGGAAGGAAAAAGACTGCATCCCCCGGGGATGCAGTCCAACAAGTTGGTCCGACCAAGTGTCCAAACAACTGGGAACAAAGATGTCAAACGCATTAAGCCACGCTACAGTCCGCGGCGAGTGGAAGCGGTTATGTCACGAGAAATATCGGGAGCATCATTAGAAAGATCGGGAGCATCACGAGAAAGATCGGGAGCATCACGACGCTCAGCATTGAGCACTACCGATCGGCGGAACAGAACATTTTCATAATTTTCTTGAATTTAAAAAGAAATACTGAACCGATTTTGATATTTGTATGGGACTAACCCGGAAGTTTATCTAATTGAAGAATCTAATTTGAAGAACTGTCACCAAACACATAGTGTGTTCAGGCTGCAGTCCTAGAGAGCCAGTACATATAAGAACTATGTTAATTTATGTCCTGTTCAATAACTTAGTATAAAGCTCAGGGAAAGACAAAACATTTTAGTATGAAAATGTTGCACTTTGACACTATTGAAATATATTTGTATATAGTGTGATAGTTGTTTATATCAACATACCAGTCAAATGCCCTACTAATATCAGCTAGATTATCTAATACTTACGAAATGCAGCAACCAAGCGACAGTGCTGCCACAACAAGCCACATCACAGACCTGACTCCAGATTGGCGAGTACTCTTAATAGTGCAAAGCACACCACACATGCCAAACAGGATCAGTATGCTTTCCAACAACATGAATCTTGACTGTGCAAGGAAACTGTTCTCTGAAATTATAAAAATTATATTCAAACAATCCATATTATTCAATGTCAGCGAATGAAGAAGCTGGGCAACCAAGCTGCGAATCCGATTTTGCCGTCAAAGAATACTACTTTATGAAACTGTATCATAATAAGGTTTCTTAAAATATGAGTGCAAGTTAAAAAAACGAGCCGCAGGCGAGTTTTTTTATAGCATTACACAAGTGTTTTAAGACCAAATTATGTGTAGTTTCATACACTACTTTATCTATTCTCATAAAATAGATAATTCATTTTAAGTTTACGTAAAATCACAGCATATATTTAAGACGTTTAGCGCCAAAATCCCTTTACTGGTCGCGCATGAGTGTTGCGCGGCATCCACAGACTATTTGTAGAAAAACTGCATTGCAACCTCCTTGGTCCAGCTGAAGTTGTATCTTAATGGGCAAAAACTTAACATTTCGATACAGTTGTCACAGAAGAGCTGTATCGAAATGTTAACTTTATTTCGATATACTGTCTATAAAGTATGTCATTCAAGTTCTGTTTTTGTATTTAATTTTTATATATCGTAATATCGGCGGACACACTTTTTATTGACAAAATAATTTAAAAAAATGTTATTATATAATTTAGTAAGCATTAAAAGTTTAGTCTTAATAAACTGTATTTTATACTATGCATGTGATGGTACATATATTGTTAATTATTGTGATTAAATAAACAATTGAATGAAGGATTTTGTTGCTTTAGTTAGTCACATAATCATCATCATAACCACGAGGGTGAAACCGCAAGGAGCAGATAGGAAGTGAACATATAAGTAATGATACTAATAGGTAATAATATAATAAGCAATAACATGCTGACAAAAGGTAGTACAGAATTAATTTAAGCAGGTAGTATTCAGATATAATATAAGCACTATTATACACATACATATAAATACCATATACCAGGATGAACTATTTGACAATTATTATGAACCTGTTGCTTAATTACTTACCAAAAAGAACTAAAAGTCCAGCCAGAATGGCTGTCCATTGGTAAGTAGAAAATTCCATCATCACTAAGTATGAAATAGGTACAAGCAAACTGCCAGCAACAGCTGGAACCAGTCTCAGTGCTTTAATTGGTACATTATCCGTGTATGGAGATCCAATACGGTCGAACGTAAAGTTTCCATCATAGCCTGCCGCTCGACCAGCCAAATACAACAGTTGTTTTCCCAGTGGAGGATGCCCATCGAAGAAAAATACTCCTTTAGTGTATAGAGTAACATAGCGGCCATAGTGAAGCTCATCAAATCTATAAAGTTCAAAAAACATTTAACATAATATATTACTTTGACTGACATGGTCACTAAAACAATAATTAATATTGTTATCAGGATATTTACCATTTATTGTATTTTTTCAATATTTCGGCTTAGTGGTAACATCTTTAAAAGTAACAATCATATGAAATAGGGTAGATAGATTTGTCTGCTCTTAAAGAACAAGTATCTGCAAAAACTGCAGTTTAACTCGTGAACATGGAGCATAAAACTGTGCAGAAAGATCGAGCAAATAAAATATGTGGTAAATATCCTAATAACACTGTTAATTATTGAATTTTAAAATAGACTGATTAAAATTATTTTTGTTCCAACATCAGTATTATACTCACACAATATGCTTAGGTTCCTCTAAGTTGTACACCCTTGTGCTTAGTGCTAACATGAACAAAGCTAGGCAAACTAGATCCAGTTCTATACGAACTCTACATACTGAATGTTGTATATCTACATTATTCTTTAATTCTTCAACTTTCAATCTTGATTTGTTTTCCTTTTCAGGTTCAGTTTCATACTCCTAAAACATGAATAAGTAGAGGACAAAGATGTATACAAGGGCAGACCCAGCTTTGATCTCAGGGGGAGGGAGGAGGGAGGGGGAAGGGGGGGGGGGGAATCATAAAGTAAATGTATAGTAAACACATGTATCAGTAAAGGAGCTCCACCAATTTTTTTGTTCCGGGTGGCATAGAGTTAGAAAAGAATGTGTTTATATATCATGCACACTATTTAAAAGGAGACTATAGGATGTCCAAGATCTGCATGTAGATTTACTAAACAGAGAACAAGATATCAAGCGGAAGATATCCTTGATACTTTGGATAAGTAGACTGTGGGGATTAGTGGGTCTACTTGGCACTCATATTTCTCTAAGGTTAAGGTGAAGATTTGAATGAAAATGCTAACATTACTGAACAACATTGGTGCAGGGTCTTGATGACTGTGATGGAGTACAAGGGTTAAAACAGGGGATAATTGTATTTACAAATAATGTGATTTCAAACAGGCCATATCCCATTAGCATTTGATAGCATTTTAAATCAGAATCAGACAAAACTATTAAAATTATGTTAATAAGCAATGTGTATACACATAAAACCGTACTGATTTTTTCTGATAAAACACATGGTATGTAAATACTTTGATACAAGCTTTCTTTACTATTCAGCACTAGACAGAAACCAATAGAAAATACTAGAGGAGGCATATGGCAAGGCTTATTATTATTACAGCTTATGTTAAATTATTCCAGCTACATTTAGTCCAAATCCGCTTAATTGAGTTCTTTTACTCCTGTAAAGAGTAATGGCCAAGTCTGCTTACGCTTTAATAAGTAACTTTTGAACTTATTTATACCCAAGAGTATAATTCAATCGAACAGGAATTAATGTAAAATAAACGCCAATAACTTACGATTTTCTCATTTAAACTGTTTTTCGACTTTTCAACATAACTGTTCATTTGAAGTTCGCTGACCTCATTATATTTGTCCAAGTTATTTTTACGTTTTCTAGGTCCTTTATCAGCTTCCATAGCTGATACATATTATTTGTAATATTAAATGTACTGAACAAACATAATTTGCATGTAGATATTTTCGAAACTGATTTTTTAAATGTTTAAAATTCTCCGTCAGTCCTACACCTACTACACAGACGTGACACAGACAGTGACACAGACTAATCATCACAAACTAAATAAATAGAATACTGTTAAGGACGCAGTAGTACGGAGTATTGTAATCTCGCCTACACCAACCACAGACTATTTAAAGCACAAACCATAGAAGTAATATGTACTACGTTGTACATAGTAATATGTATATAATACATATTACTTCTATGGCACAAACGAAATGGATTGTTCACAGACTATAATCGCGTGCAGTTTTGTACGGTCGAACAATTTTTGTCGATGATTATTCCGAGCGATCAGGTGGATCAGTCAGTGGAATGGAATACTAGTATGTATTCTATCTGATCTATGAATGGAATGATCGTACATTAAATGGGAATGATTATCGGCCTTGATAGAGATTAATTTGAGAAGGAGAAACAGATAATTTTCAATATAATTTTCGCATTGTTTTTCGTAAACATAATTCCATTATGACATCAAAAGAATCGAGCGAAATTTCTTCCCCATCAGTAGTATTTTGTCCAATATGTGATAAATCTTTTGCAACAAGCGCTATAGAAGAGCATGCTAATAAATGTTTGTTTTTAAATGCTTCCGAAAAACATAGCTCTAAGCGTGGAAGTAAACATTTAGACTGTGTTTCTTCTACTGAAAAACGAATGAGAGTAGATAGTACGACATCAAAAATTAAACAGAAGGTATGTATTTTAACATTTAAGTTCTATGTGAAAAACATAAGACACAAAACGTACTACATCGATGCTGTTCAATTTATCCATACACTAAAAGCCAATAAAATGGTTGAAAACGGAGTTTGTTTAGTACACAGAACATGAATGCTCACTATAAAGTATGTAAGTATTATTTTGTTGGAATTAAGTGGGCAAGGAGAGGTCTCATGGATAAGCTTGTTTTTAGCAATAAAGTTTAGTGTGAACCTGTGATTTTGTCGTGGTCCCAATAATCCATTCTTATTTACTACTCCATTACCCGAATGAGTGGTGTTATGTTAGATCAATTCTTTATTTCATCAATAAAACAGCTGGTTGATAGAATTTTCATTTACCTTGAATGAATTTGCTAGATAGATAAACACTATAACACCACAAAAGAAGATTTCACAAAATAATCACTTAAGACATAATATGTAGGTGTAACAATGAGTGGTCTTATCGCTCAGAGCAATCTTTTCCAGTCAACCCATTTCTAAAGATTTCAGTGAATCTAAGGCAGTGTTTTAATGCTAAGAAACATACTAAAAATATAAATATGTTGATTAATTACATGAAATACTTCTAGATATAAAAGACTTTATCAATAACACTACAAAGGAATAAAATAACAATGACAGTGAAGATATTATTACTATTATATAAGAATGGTCAAAATTTGACTAACACTTGTGAGATAGTAGTATTTAATTTGATATTTAAAAATATTTAATGATTGTTAGTTACATTAATTAATCTTATTATGAAGAAAAATTACACTTTTGCATTGAATACTAAATTGATGATGAATTTTACAGAAAAATAAGGAACTGAAAAATTCATCATTTAAAAACTGCCTAATGGTTTCTGTCTTCCACCATGCATATTTAACTATTTTAACGATCCGAACTAATCTGAACCGAACGAAGTGTCAAAGAAAGCAAGGATTTTCCCAAGCCTTTGTTGAACGAAAGCGCATTTAGTTTCATGCACTATTAGAAGTATATCTGAACATCACAAACAAAATCAAGGTATTTTGGTTTTTATACAAAATTTCAATGACTTGATTTATTGCAAAAATCGTGATTTTTTCCAACAGAATAACTATCATCAAAATATAGCATTCGAATTTGAATGATAAACCTAAAAATAAGAATATGGAAGCCAAACTCACTCATCACTCAGTCTGTAAAAACTGAACTGCATTCATGTCACATTTAATGTATGATTTTTTCAGTCCCATCATCACCCACTTAGGGTTGCAAGATTTTTCAGGAGAGTAAACTTTTTGAAACAGTACAATATATATACATAATATAGTAAGAGTAAAAATAGACAAATAAAATTTTTTTTGGATGAATATAAAAATATAGAGAAATATTATAAGAGAACCACAAAAACGATTAACATGATAAAATATTTGTAAGACCATTGTGTTAGTTATCTATACAATACATTTATATGCTTGTTCATAAGTTAATTACATTCAACAGGAGTCTTCCTCTTCAGTTGCCAGTTCATCGAAATCTACAAAAGATGAAAATATTCCCTTAGCAGAATGCATGAGACCAGTATCTCTGGATGACATAGTTGGCCAAGCTCAAATATTTGGCCCTGGCTCTATGCTCCGATCTTTGCTGCAACAGAAGAAAGTGCCAAATATGATATTATGGGGACCCCCAGGATGTGGTAAGGTCTGTAGTGACTGTCAGTAAATATCATGGAACAATATTTACTCCTGCTTATGAAGATTATAAAAAAGTACCATCCTTTTAAATAAGGAAATATTATTTACCTTGGTTCGTTATTATACATTTAAATAAGTTCTTCAAAATTTTAATTACTTTCTGCTTCGAAATATGCTAAGTGGAACTTACAAACGCAGTCGGGTAAAAAATCAGGGCTACATACAGTTATGTTGCATTGCCTGCTTCTTGTAACATTTTTTTATTACTTATATTATTTCTATTATCAATTTGAATAATATGCTTCCTATCCTATATGTGGTTGGTATGGTGTAACATTTGTTAAAGATAATAGAATTCAGTAAGTTGAAATAGACATTAGGAATAAATAAAATTTTTATTTTATTTTACGTAAAATAATCTATTGTTACGGTAGTTTTTTATTTTTATATTCAGTACTTTATTATAAGCCATCAAAAAACCTTAATAAAAGCGCTCAACATTTTGTATTTTTGTAATTTTTGCAGACTTCATTAGCTAATGTCATAGCTAATATTTGTAAGGATCAGAATGGCTTAAGATTTGTCAAACTGTCAGCGACAATAACAGGAATCAACGATGTGAAGGAAGTTGTGAAAGTGGCCAAAAATGAAGCACAATTCAAAAGGCATACTGTGCTATTCATGGATGAAATTCATAGGTATACTGCCAGCCACAATAGCGTGATTGATCACTCACTGTGTAGGGCTTTTTTTGGCTATTTAAAGAGTTCAGACTCCCCTTCATCACATTGTACATTAGAATACTTGGCACACACACACACACACACACACACACACACATACATACACACATATTCTAATATCTCCTTAAAAATATTTTTTCTTTTTTCTCACATTCATACGCCATCCCGAGGATTATTATTATTTATATAATTATTGTTATGTCACTGAGCCACGGCGACCATTATATTCTAAAATTATTATTTGCAAGTGACTAGAAATGTCTTTGACACTCATACCTGCATATGTGTATGGCTAAAATACATATATGATCCTTCTTTCTGGAACCCTTAAAACATACTCTAACTGCTTCCTATAGCTAGGATCCCCATTCCCCATCCCCATCCCCATTATTGTTAGAATATGGGCTTCCCTCTAAGAAAGGAATGTTAGCTTTAATCCACCATAGTGGCCTATGCAAATTGGTGGATAGACTAGTAACCTGGCCAATTTCCGAGTTTTTAAAGCGCCCAACTCAAGGGCCTCCGACATTGCCTAAGTACTGTTATCCTAAGGCAACAACCAGGACTGCCGCAGCATAACATCCCTTCCCGAGCACACAAGCTATGTTATAAAATGTAAAGGCAACCGCTGTGTGCAGTTTAGCATCTGTGATCGAGCTTTGCTCTACCGCTGCGAGATATTATGAATTACGTGGGCACAGAAAGTTTTTAGCATAGAAGTAAGAAAAGCAGCCGATAAATATTTATTTACATTTTGAGTTAGAAACTCTTTGGTAATCTGTGAATGTGTAATGACTTCATATGTCGTTAGTTTTTACAAATTAGTGGCAATTTAAAAAGTGTCTGTCGTGCGTCGATATTTGACCATTTGACTAGAAAACATGTTGGCTCCATGATTTATTACAACTTGAGTTTAATGTGACTGATTATTCGCAAGGACATCCTACTACGTGTTTAGGAAAGAACGGACTGCTTCGAAAATAAATAAAAAATCTACTGAGTTTTAGAAAAATAATTTCAAAAACTTTCAGGTTGACACCCGTATGCTACTTAGTTACGTCGCCGTACTTGTAGTTTTTGTGCAAAAATGCAAATTGGATGAAAACGTATCTCCAAATTTTGGAGATACGTTGGGGTTAGGGCTTTATGAAAACAACGTATTGTGGAATTATTGGTTTATAAGCATTATCACACTGTAAAGCTAAACTAAGCTAAGTAACTTCTGAGATCAACATACGAAAAAATAAACTGCACTTTCGCCTATTTAGATTTGTTGAAGCCGTTGTCGGGTCGTGGGAATAATAACTAGCTGCGTCTCACAGTTACATTCGCGTGGACTACTGTTGCTGTTTTTTTTTTTTGGTATATTCTTCCTTCCGGAAGAGTATACAAAAAAAAACAGCCACCACAAATCAGTGACGAGTTCTCGTATCGGAAGATTCACTTTGGGCCGTTGAGCCAGCGAAGTAAGCTAAGATTTATGTACTCGTAGGTACATTCTTCTGTACCAATATCACAAATCTAACTTTATCAATTTTCTTATTTTTCTTTCCGGGAGAACGTTCTACAGAGTATTACGGAACATATGGTAATTCCCAATCCCATTTCATAACATTATAGGGTTAATTATGAAAAATGAAAAAATAGGTGTCAATGTATTTTTGGTAGAGAATATAATATACAATGAGTTTAGAATCGGCTGTAGAAAAAATAGTGATCCACAATAGTGAGCTTTAATGGTATTTTGAAACAAAAACGTTTTTTATAACTATTTATTAAGATTATTTACTGTAAGTTTGATACCGCTATTACCAGAAATAACGAAGTTTCATATGAACTTCCAACCCCCACTTACGGCCTTAGGGATTACATTTTAAAAAATCCTTTCTTAGTACACACTTACGACATATATGGAACACTTGTGCAAAATATCATGCTTCTAGATCCAGTGGTGTCAGCACTTTGCTCTCACTGCATTGATTAATCAGTCAGCCAGTCATTTTGTTCTTTTATATACTTAGATTACGTAATTTACTTATCCGTACGTATCCGTATAATAATTATCTTACCATTTTATTCAAGAAAAATTGTGCGCTTATAGAGTCTTAAATGGCTAGAGTTTTGCGCGTGCCAAATGTTGTGTTGCTGTGTGTTTTACATACCCGCCCCTTAGTTCAGAAATTAAAACTAGCATAGATAGTATACCAGATTAGATTTTTTTTTAATCTTTGAAAGAAAGAGAAATATTTAACAAATTTTAATGCTGAATTTAACAATTCGTGAACTTCCTTTATTGGCACTCTGTTGAAAATTGAGTATGGCTGAAAGAAACTACACATAGACAACGTGGTTGGCCAACTGTAGGTACTACAATAATTGTAGGTATTTGATATGATAAATTTGCGCTGTATGTGTGTCCCTACATCAACTATCATGCGTGACTCGCATTTAAGGTATCTTTTTCTTATTTCAGGTTTAATAAACTCCAACAAGACACATTCCTGCCACACGTGGAGAATGGTACAATCACACTGATTGGTGCCACTACTGAGAATCCTTCGTTTAGTCTGAACAATGCTCTGTTGAGCCGGTGCAGAGTGGTCGTCTTAGAGAAACTCTCAGTTGACAATGTCATGTGCATATTGAAGAAAGCAATAGAGAGAAGTGAAGAAGCAGCATTAGTAAACTGCAATGGAACAGAATTTACGCTGAGTGATACCCTGCCTAAGTATGTATGAGTGAAGATATTAAACCACGTGTTAGGAGTGGTTAGTCCGTGCTCGTGGATACTAGTGTAGTGTCATACTTTCGAGCAGCAATGAGGAAGTAAGGGAGAGTGCAAATAATGTCTCCAGTGAAAACATTTGAAACATATCCAACAATTGAACATCGATTAACTACATATTACTACGCATTATTTTGATCAGTGTATACTTTACGGGACGCTTAGGGGAAAAGACGTACAACGACACTTGAAAATAAATTTTAAAAAAACATTTTTGTTGTAAAATACACGATAATAAATTTTGCTGTCACTAACTACTCTGATTAATGATCGTGATAGTGGTAATGAGGTGTTGGTGAAACTAGTGATATGCGTTATGTATTTCAATAAACCTTTAAAAAATCTTTGTTTCCTTAGCGTCCCGTAAAGTACACCCATATTATTTTAACAAAGCGTTGGCGGAATCTGAAAATATTTTGCCAAACACTTGTATGTACCCGCAGTAATTCTTGTATACGTTTTATGTATAGTTCATATCGATTAAAATATAACTAAAATAAAATATCTATCGTCATTATCTGTATTGTGAGTATTTTAATATGTATAGTGTAATAGATGTATTGTAGAAGAAAGCTCGCTGCGGTGGCTGGCCGAGATTTGCGACGGTGACGCTCGCGTGGCGCTTGGGGCCCTTGAGCTGGCCATTAATTCGATTGGACCCGTCGATCTGGAAGTAACGGGGCCTTCAGTGCTTAGCCTGGACGATATCAAGGAGGGTATAAAGGTGAATATTTTATAATATTAAGCCACGAGATAGGTAATTCGTTCATATTATAATATTTTTATTCTAAATATGTTGCTTTTGAAAAAAAAGAATATATTATATTTTAATGCTTTTGCCATAAGTAAGTATTGTTTTTATCCTAGTGAAGCCATCCTGAGATATATTTTTTCAATACGGCTTTTTTTTAAAATTTAAATATATAATCACGTGATCTAAAACGATTGATGACGTTTTCTCGCTCTAAATACAAACCCAATGTTTCCAGACAAAAAATCACAGTAAAAGCATTTTTTCTTTCTGTTAAAAATTATTCAGACACACAGTAAATGCTGATTTGGGCTTCATTATATTATTATTGATAAATATATTTAATTTATAATGCAGATTATATAATTTAACTTTTTATGACATATAAAATAATTAATCATTGAATTGTAATTATTAATTATACTACTTATAGTAGTTTAACTGACATATATTGTCACATATTTGGCTGTATCATTTTGGACCAACTCTTTTTATTCACGAGTGTTACTCATAATTATTATTTTATATAATATCTGAAAAGGTAAATTATAGAAAAATAATATGTTTACACATATTATATATTTGAAAATCCTGTATTATATGCGAATAGATGATCTGAGCCTGCCGTTGTAATAAAGGTGTTATTTGTGATTGGATTCTGATTTGGCAGTGAGTACTTATCACGCATAGCTTGGAGCATCTGGTCCATGAAGTTAAGTGAGTAAAGCTAATGTCCAGCAGTGGACATTCTACAAATGATATTACTGTAATATTATATTATAATGTTAGTACCGCGTTTGACGTGTTCCAGCGATCCCACATGGTGTACGATCACCACGGCGAAGAGCACTACAACACAGTGTCGGCCATTCACAAGTCGATACGGGCCAGCGACGACAACGCAGCCCTATACTGGACAACACGCGCGATGCAAGGCGGGGAAGACCCGCTGTACATAGCCCGCCGGCTCGTGAGGACCGCCTGTGAAGATATCGGTGAATAATTCTAGTTTAATTCAAAAACAATCGTACCTCCAAAATTTCTCGTACAAACCAATACTGGAGACGTAAGCTCTGAGAGCCTGAAGAATTTGTCCTGAGCAAGAGTTTCTTGGTGTAATAACCCTAGTGCTTTACTGGTACAACTAGTAACACTTTCGTTTCGTGAGAAACTTTTATTACTTCCACCCTACCATAGGCTTTCATCCTGAGCACAGGTTGCGAGGTTATGAAGCACTCCCAGTCACACGATCATGGACCATAAAGAAATTCGTGTATCCTTGTGACTGCCGTAAACACAAATACCTAACTATTTTAATACAACATAAATGAGAAAATAAAAAATGCCTTTTTTAAACTTAAGATTTTATATAACATAAGAAAATATATTTCGGAAGAAGTGAGAATGCTGTTAAGTGACCTCTTGGTGCTTTCTCCGTTTAATTACTGTTGTGCCGTTTACGGTCCCAGATTATGGGCTCAAACTGAAAATGCAATACAGCGTGTACAAAATGCATGCGCCGGGGTCTGTTTTGATATAACTAGGAAAGAACACGTTACGCCTTATCTCGTTAAACGAGGTATATTAAATATGAAACTACGTAGAGAGCTTCACTTAACATGTATTACCCAAAAAGTCATTTGGAACAAAAAGCCAGAATACCTCTGAGAAACTTCTATGGTCCAAAGATATGCATTCACTGAACACACGGTCAAAGTTTCGCAGTAATCTCGCTACACCCATATATAAAACTACTGGTTTTAGAGGTTATTTTGAGTATAGTGCGTCCAAAATATGGAACCACCACCACTAAAAACTAAACAAAGTGTCGACGTATTTAAAGTAAAATTAAATAAAAGACTTCTTGAACGCCAAAAACATAGCTTTACAGGAACTTTTATAATTTTGCAAAATAGGCCTAAGAAACTATGAACCATGTCATACCATCTACACTCAACAGCCCACAAGATCACACAGTCACACACAAACATACAGACTCACACACACACACACACACACACACGCGCGCGCTCGCACGTACCTTAGCACTCCATGCACCACCAACAAGAATTTAGCCTTTTCTTTTCATTGAAGAATATTTTTTTATTTCTATTCTGCACATTCTTGGTTATTTTCATGTTTTATGTTAATAGTTTATTGCAATTTTATTATATGTATTAGATTGAAATGTTCCTCTAAAGCTTTATCTTTAACTGTAGCAAGAACCATGTCAGTCTGTTCTGCAATTTGTAATAGCCTTGAATGATCCGCCTTTTACACAACTTTTCTTTGTATCCCGGCCGGCAAACATCTGTCCGGGAAGGGATATGCTGAAAAACAGCGCAGTCTATTTTCACCCGGTGAATTTAAATTCTGCACATGCTGAGCATAACCCTTTTGCCTTACATGTAATGTTTCTGTCATGTCTTTGTAATTGTGTTGTAATTTGTGCTAATATTTAAGGCAATAAATGAAATTTTATCTTTATCTTAATGACAGAATAAATATCAATATATTCAAATCTCTCAAACGAAAAAACTGGCTGCTATAGGTAAACAACACAACTCGCGGATCGCCTGCGCGGTGTCAGGTAGGCGGGAGGGGGTATCGGTGCATACGTAGTTTATTAACCCAAGATAAATAATCCTAAGACAATTTTAGGTGGATGCAATTTTTGAAATACCATTTATTTTGCTAGGTAGACATAAAAAGGTGGGTTTGCAACTATATCATTTCAATTTATATTTTGGAAATATATAGTTAAAAATAAATATTTAATATTTATTTACAAGACATAAACGTTTATAATTATTTATTTTTTGTAATACCGCTTGCCAATTTTCTTGCTAAAAATCTTAGGGCGGTCCATCTTGCGATTGATCGTGGCACGTTTATCTCGTGTGCGTTTTGTTCAAACCGTTCGAACCAATAAGTGTTGACCTATTTGTTCACTGCGAGAACCACGAGAACGCGAGGTTAGCCCCTCACCCCGCTGCCCTGCTATACCCGTATGTCACTCTACTCCCGCAAACCTCATACCGCGCGGGCGATCCGCGAGTTGTTGTTTACCAATACTGGGATTTGAACCCACGACTATATACACAATACTGCCCTGTCGCTTTGCCATCTAAGCTATAGTACTACTACTATACTACTATATATTATTATAATATAATATTACCTACTATAGCTTAGATGGCAAATCGACAGAACGGTATTCTGTAGTCGTAGTTCAAATCGCACTAGGCGACTTTTTTCCCTTAAATTTGAACTAGAATTCCGCCTAACGTGATTTTATTTATTGCAATGAACCTTAAAACTCAATATTTTAACTTTATAAACTTTTTAAATAACTACAGGTTTAGCAGATTCAAGCGCGTTAGTAGAAGCTGTCGCGTGCTTGCAAGGATGCCAGCAAATCGGAATGCCAGAATGCGATGTACTCCTAGCGCAGTGCGCTGTGAGACTAGCTAGAGCGCCTAAGAGCAGAGAAGTGTACTATGCATTGAACAGGGTCAAGCAGCATTTGGCTGAAGCCAAGGGACCGTTGCCGCCAATACCATTGCATTTAAGGAATGCTCCAACAAAGTTAATGAAACAAATGGGTATGCACCTTACATCAATTAAAAAATAAGACAATCGATAGAAAGAATTTGAAAACATGTCGACGATTAGCACGTTTGACGCTTGTCCATATCGGTATGGACTAACTTAAATAAAAAAAAATCTATCCTAGAAGACTTGTCTTGGCAGTGTTATCAATATTAAAATGTTTTATTATCGCGACAGGTAAACATATAAGCTATTAATTACAAATATTGAATGTATTAGTACTTTTGATGTACTTAGCATTTAATTTATTGTTTTCATGTATTTCACGTTTTTATTCAATATTATTTTGAGTGTATTTTACTTCCAATTAGAAATTTTATTAATGACAATGTAATAGGTATATATACATGCATATTGACAAACTGTTGTTCATAGGTTTAATATAATGAACTCTGTATTCAAGAAAAAACCGTTAGTGCAATTCGTGCTGCGGTACTAATTGAAATAAATATTGATAAGTAACAAGAACGGTTCCCAGAAAGTACCCCAAACAAAGATTGCCAGAGTAAAACTCTAACATCGTTTTTTTTTTGTATTTTACATTCATTAAAATTGTGTGACAAATTGCAATCCAATCTGGCCAGTATTTCCGAGCCATGTGTTGAGTAGTCAGACTGTCAGTCATGGCTTCCTTTTATATATGCAGATATGTGGTGGACACCATATTACAAGACTTCCACGAGTAGATCACATGATATCTATCCATTAAATACGTTGCTAGTAATTGTCAGAGGTACCTAGTATGGTATGGTACTCGTAGACCATACCTACTATATCAACTAGAAATTTATAAATATATAGTTACACATCTACCACTTTCACCCTATGGATGATAGATAGAAAATGGTACATAGCCTTAAGTCCTCCATATACCCAAATACTGCTAAAGTATTAATAAATAAAAGTATAAACAGTGAACGAACGTAGGTTTGATGACTTCCAGCCTGCCGAACAAGCCGGTTTCCAAAAAAGCTACAGCACCATAGACCACATCCATACGCTGCGGTAATTTATACAGAAGACGGAAGAGTATAACTTGCCCTTATGTTTATCGTTTATTATGACTATGAGAAAGCTTTTAATACGATCGAGTCGTGTGCGGTGCTAGTCTCTCCAGCGGTGCCGTATTGACTATCGGTGTATCGAATTGTTTGTACAATAACGCCACCGTGTCGGTTAGAGTACAAGAGCAAAGGCGATTCCATTGCAAAGAGACGTGAGACAGGGAGACGTTATCTCTCCGAAACTGTTCACTGCCGCATTGGAAGACGCCTTCAAGCTCTTGGAATGGCAAGGATTCGGCATCAACATCAACGGTGAGTACATAACTCACCTTCGGTTTGCCGACGATATTGTGGTCATGGCAGAATCGATGGAAGACCTCAGCACGATGCTCGAAGGCCTCAATAGAGTTTCCCAAAGGGTGGGCCTCAAAATGAACATGGAAAAGACGAAAATTCTGTCAAATAACCATGTTGTGCCCGCCTCAGTATCAATTAGGAACTATTCACAAAGTTGTTGAGCATTACGTCTACCGAGGACAAACAGTCTAATCAGGTAAGTCCAACTTAGAGAAAGAGATCAATCGTCGAATCCAGCTCGGCTGGGCAGCGTTCGGGAAAATCCGCGACGGCTTCTCGACCAAAATATCGCAATGCTTGCAAACGAAGGTCTGCGATCAGTGTGCGCTACCAGTGATAACTTACGGAACGTAAACGTGGTCTCTGACAAATGGGCCTCTTAATCAGGCTCAAAGTAGCACAGTGAGCTGTGGATAGGGCTATGCTTAGGGTTTGTCTACGCGATCGAATCAAAAATGAGGAGATCCGTAGCAGAACGAAAGTCATCAGAGATAGCCCAGTGGATTAACAAGGTGACGTGGCAGTGGGCAGGGCACTTAGCTCGAAGAACCTATGGCCGTTGGGGTCGAAAGTTTCTCAAATGGAGACCACGAACTGGTAAGCGCAGCATAGGACGGCCACCGACCAGCTGGACAGACGACCTGACTATGATCGCAGGCAAGGGCTGGATGCGGGCCGTTTCTAACCTATCCTGGTAGAAATCGATGGGGGAGGCTATGCCCAGCCGTGGACGTCCTATGGCTGAGGTGATGATGATGGACACATTCGGACAGCAAGCATAACGACTTCGGTTTTTAATCAAATGATTTGGGTAATCCTATGCATTTTCATTCTAGACTGGGGGTGCAAATGTTCCCCCCCGCACCCTTGCCGCCTATTGCTGTCTCTCATGTGTCCATTACCTAATTGCGATGTATTCCGTTTGAAAGTACATATATCATGCACTTTATTTCTTTAGTGGATCATCTGCACTAAATTATAAAGAGGAAAGATTTGTATTTTTGTATCGAATTAACTCAATAACTAGTATCTACGCTACATTATTCCTGAATGCTTTTTGCTTGTTTACATTCAGTACTGAATGCTGCTATATATATTTATTGCTAAAAAAAATAAGAATCTCTACTAAAACTTCAATGATGTAAACGAAGGTGTAAAAAATGTTTGCCATAAAATGTCATCGCATACGCTGCGGAAATTATTTATGGAATGAAAAATGTTCTACAATATTAGACAATTAATTCCTACAAAAAACCTTTGCGATCTCATATGTCCAACTATTGTTATTTTATTAACTACTTTCTTCATTTTATAAGATAGAATTGTCTACCAAAAGCAGACCATGTTATTTTGTATTTTTCCTTTGTATTAATTCTCATCCGAAATACGTTTGTGGATAAAACTACAATTTTATAAATAAACTAGCGGACCCGACAGACGTCCTGCATACAGCGCCAGCTGGTTTTTTTTTTTGTGTATATAAACCATCCAGGGCGCCACCCAAACGCATACAAAAAAAATCATTCAAATCGGTCCAACCGTTGAAGTTCAGTGTTCACACTTACAGTATAATTATATCTAAAAGAAGATTAAGAAATTGAAAGAAAAAAGAACTACTTGTCCTGTAGATACATTTATCATAAAATGTTACCCATGCGAAGCCGGGACGGGTCGCTAGTTACCTATAATTTAATTTGTTTGGAAATACATATAGCATAGGTACGCGGTATTTTATTAGGAATCAAAATGTAAAGTTGTACCTTACATACAATTCTTGCAGATACAATGTAATTTTTCTTCGCAGGATACGGCAAGGGCTATAATCTGTCACATAAAGACGAATCCGGTCTTACTTACATGCCTGATGGGATGGAGAATGAAGATTTTTTCCAAAACTGTGAAGACCATTAACTTGTTCATATTAAATAGCGATCTAAACTTGTCATTTGTACATACGTACTACCTATATGTACAAATTACAAGTTTAGATTTAGAATAAAAACCGTTTTAATTCTAGTGTCAATGTTTTAATTGGGATAATCTCATTTCACAAATATGTTGACATGGTAAAAATTTACTATTTACAAGACTCGTAAACATGTAATTCACAAATACTTTATCTAACATTGTACCTTTCGTAACATTGACGGCTTCTGCCTCAATTTTGATCTTAATTTTACAAAAATAACTAACATTATTACTTAGATTGCTTTATATAAACTTTTCAACTAACGCAATTGCACAAGATGCACTTTCTTATTCTCGGACTTTCATTTTATTAGTTATAATAAATTAAAATTAAAGATAACTAACATATCTTTATAATTAAAGAACTATTAATTTTAATGAAATAGCTCATATACATATGTAAGTAGATCGTACATTTCATTCAACTAGGAGCCTCACTATTATGTACAAATCACTTGAAATCCTAACACCTAGTAAAATTTTTGTCATTGTTTATAAAATGTATTTTAAGGACCTGTGTGATTTCTAGTTCAATAATACAGTGGCATTCTCCAAAACGTACAAGCAGCTTGTTTAAATTTTGCTATCAAAGTAAAAAACAAACTAATATATCATGATTCATAAGCTATGGTTCCATGTAATAACTAAACTAACTTAGAACTACATTTATTCAATATTCATTCTACTGTGTATTCTAAATGAAAAATAAATTAGAATCAGACTTCTAATTTGGAACCTAATCTGGGAGGAACGCCGCTTTTTGGGTCCAAATTGTTAATAATCAATACTTGATTTCAGTTCATTATTTTTAATTATCTAAAGCAAGTCAGCAAATAATAACACCTTTCACATAGATTACAGCACTATTGTGCATGTAAAATGAACAATTTAAATACAAAGAACAAAATTGTGTATAAATGTATCTATAGCTACTGCTAAATTGACCTTAAAAGATATATTCGGGGCCGGCCATATCAATCGCCCAACGAAATTTGTCACGCTGTGTTTTATTGTAGATTTTCTCTATGGGTACACCATGTTTTTTGCACCTGTAAAAAATAAATAGTTACAATAAAATATATGCATGCAGGAAAATGAGACTGTGGAACACCTGTTACTGCACTGAGGCCATGGAAAGTATAAGAATGCCTCCTTATTGACTTTAATACGACCATGTGCCATTGAAGCAGCTATGCAAGTGACCCAGGACCATTCTCTGTTATATTAAGGAATTAGGATGGCTTGGGTAGTGGCTAGTGGAGGGAATGCCCGAAACACCCCACAAGAATGTCAGTGCAGGGCACCCAAATTTACTAAGAATAAATGCATTGATTCATAGGGACATAGCTTATATCTATATCTATGAAAAATTAACAACATACCATGCTACAGAAATACGTGGATCAAGATAGTTGAGCTTGGAGGTGCCAAGTGCAATAGTTTTGTTTTCATCACGGTCAGTTTCTTGCAGCTCTAATTTCTTCAGTTGCTCTCGAAGTTTTTCCAGTGCCTTCTGTTTCTTGTCACAATTTAACTTTTCTTTGACAGAGCCACGTTTTGCTGCCCTTGAGGCTTCCCGCAGTTCTTCTTCTGCCTCATCAATTTGATTGTTTTTAATCTGAATCTTCTCTTTGAGAGCTTCCATAGACTTAGAATGACCTGCAATGTAAAACATATATTAATAAAACATGAATATCATATGACAAATTTATTTTTTGTTAAAGCTAATGGTCATACTTCCAATTTATTACCTTTAGGGACAGCACGTTGATGGTTACATAGAACAGCCACAGCACGATTTGCTCTATTATAAGCGAGAATTTTCTCTGGAATTGTTGCATCTCCATCTGTCAGCTCATCGAGCTGCCTTTGCAAAGTTATTGAAGCATTGTAAGTACGGAAAACTTTGGCAGTCAAACCAGGCATCAAATCTTTTAAATGTTCATTTAATGTTTGTGTGTTGAGCCGGTCAAAAAGATCATCACTGTCCTTTTTGTTCTCCATAAAAAGCTCGAGATTTTTGAAAACACGTTTTTCTACAGGCACCTCATTATAATATCTAATAGAATCTTTACCAAGGAAGTCAAATACCACAACATATTCTTTTCCATCTTTTTCTTTGTGTAACTCAATATGCTCAACACGTAATGAACAACAACCAACTGTGTCTGCCTGATCGTCATCTTTTTCATTGCCAGCTCTTAATGCAAGGCGATCAATAAAGTATAGTGCTACAGCACGTTGGCGCACTCTCATTTCTTTTGCTTTCCAATCTGAACGATAATTATCTCTAATCTTATCTATGCATTTATGAAGCTTTCTGGCAGTTTCATATTTCTGCCAATCTTTTTCACCTTTTAATTTAGAACTAGGATTTAACATGACATATTTAACTTGTCCTTGGACATTTTCTATCCAAGATGCGAGCCATGTAACTGTGTTATCATGTTTTACCTCTTTCCATTTGTGACCAGCAGGAGGTTTTGGTATTTTGCTATCTTTAGAGCAGTTGATCATAACATCTTCAGGCATGACACGTCTTTTCAACATGCCCATTTTGGGATGTTCCCCACGTCCTCTAAATAGACCAGGAGGTTCTATTCTGAAGTTTCCAATTTTTTCTTTGTGACCATCAATTATGCAAAAACCATACTCCTTCTGTATTTCTTCATTTTTCAGCTTCAATGCATTTTTTTCTTCTTTTGAACGATTTTTATTCTTTTCAGACTGACTTTGAAAAAAAGCTTGCATTTCCTTGAAGTTACATTTAGAGAGATCCTTGATTAGTTTAGATTCTTCATGTGTCATAACTTTCCTCCAGTCAGCGAAGAAATTATTATTAAATGCAGGCTTGGTGGTGTAGTCATGGTCCAACATACGTGCATAAAAACCAGCTACTTCCTCAGCATCCTGAGAGAGCCTGACCTCTTTACCATCATAGAAAAATCGAACATTGGATGGCAGTGGTTCATAAGCAGGGGCAAATAAGGGACCCTTATGTTCCAGACTCTTCCATTTTGTGCCATCATCCTTCTTTTCCTCTTCCCACCTGTAACAATCCAATACTCAATATTATTTCTTTGCTTCACTGCATTTACATTTTAATTTCACTCCAATTGCAAACAAACGTTATACATATATGATAAACACACTTTGGTCTCTTAAATCTTCTTTGCCTTAACACTATAGTGTTTACAGAGGTTATTTTTAAAATAGAATTAAATTCCCATGATATTGAACCAATCACTTTCTTAAACATTGTTTTGTAAAATAACCTCAAAAATATGCCACATGAAAACAGCGCCATCTAACATTTCAACAGAATAACGCATTCAAGATTAGTTGCTTGGCCCCACGCAACATACATTCAAACTTTCTCGCCGTGCAATGTGGCGGCGCCACTGATCCTTATAACAAACAGATCGAATTTTGAATGAACCTTTACATATCAGATTATTGTATACTAGCTACTAGCTGCGCCCCGCGGTTTAACCCGCGTGGTGATTAAAATAAGCCTATGTGTTAATCCAGTGTATAAGCTATCTCCATACCCAATTTATTCAATATCGGTGTAGCCGTTCGAGCGTGAAGAAGACAAACATACAATTTCGCATTTATAATATTAGTAGGAATACCGGTCTGCCCCGGCTTCGCGCGGGTAAAAGAATTAAAAATTATAAGGATCCCTATTTTTTTTCAAATTACATAGCCTATGTACCAGGGGATAGTGTAGCTTCCAAACAGTGAAGGAATTGTTCAAATCGGTTCAGTAGTTTCGGAGCCAATGCAAGCAAACAATCCAATCTTTCCAATTTATAATATTAGTATAGATGTGTGAATTGATTTTACGTTGATTTGATGTTACGCATTATTGTGAATAATTTAAATTCTATTCTATAATTAATTGTTGTCATTTGCTACAGTCTAGTTTCACTGATCTCTATTCATGAAGAACAGCCAGTGTGACTAATTTTTCTTTCTCCATTCATTACAAAAGTTATGGGGTGAAAAAGCGAAAACTATAATTCTCCATATTTCACAGGACCTTAGAAGCACAAAAAGAAAACATTACATAAACTGCTCATAGGAATTTCCTATAGGGAAAACATTTAATTAAATTTCTAACTTAGACTTAACCTAAGAGAGTTTGTGAAAATTGATATTGTTTTATTTGGTGACTTTTTTACTGTAATTGTAGAAATATTAAATTACTTTACAACCTAGCAATTTCGGAACAAATTGCTAATACTAACCATTTCCATACTTCAGGTTCATCTTCTTGTTTCTTTTTGCGTTTGGTAGGGCTGGGTCCATCTTCAGGTTCCAGCTTCACTTTAGTGGCTTTTTTCTCTACTTTCTTCTTTTTTGATTTTGGTTTTTCTTCCTCTTCATCTCCATCCATGTAATCATCATACTTAGGTTCTATAAAATTATAAAAGAAATAAATATAACTAAATATTTTTAACATATTGAGCTTTAATTTCAAGAAAACTTTTGTTTCCGGTGGTAGACGGGGTTGATATGATAGCTATAATTTAAAATGTGATTTTATATGAAAGATGTAAATTAATGTAACACAACCTTCACCTTGCTTTAAAGATAAAGCATAATATTTCAGTCATGTTGTAAATACAACTCTTTTTTGAGATTTGAAATGATAACAGCTGGTAACAGTATAATGAATCAGTGGGAACAGAATACGAAATAATATTTCATATTTTGCATTACAAAAGGAATACAGTCTAGTTCAGTTCTTTACACCATTGCTGGCATTTGCCTAACTATTGCTTATATAATAAGTTTTCAACATGTACTTGTTTTACCTTTTTTGACTTTCTTCTTGGGCTTTTTACGTTGCAATAATGGAATTTCTTCTTCACTCTCGCTGGCAATACGCCGTTTACGTTCCAGCTGTGAAAAATATAAGTATATAAAACTTTATGCAGCTGAGTGGATAAAAACAGTCACATGCATTGTAGAAAGGCTTGTGATGTTTCTAGGCAAATAAACTCTAAAATGTTATTATATGAGTACATTTGCAAGTAGCATTTCACATAAGCAAGCCATGCACATAACTTCTTTGATTATTAGCTTACTAATGGGGTATCTTCCTCACTGTCCTCCTCGGGAGGCAGTTCAGATAGGGGTTCATCTTTAAATTGTGACAGTGAATAGTCACAAGACGACTGAGTTGTGATATTGGCAGCTGCATATCCATCATTGCTTTCTTCTTTTATCTCTTGCTTCATGTAGCTTTCATCTATCTGTTGATGAAACATAAACATCTATTTTGTAAACATATAATTATATACTTATAAACATGGTGTATGTAACCTTGCCACAATATTGATCAGTGAGATGTAATTAAATGCATGGTAAAGATAAACAACCTCTATAATAATGTAAATTATAGGCATAACATATATAACCATGACCTACACCACCAAAGATGGTGGTACACATTATAAACTCAAATCCAACTATACTTTACTTTAATGATGTGCCTTAGTATTGTGATGTGTATCTGCCTAAAACAAGTATTTAGCTGTTTTCAGTTTCAGGAATCTGTACCCAATTGGGTTAGATCACTGTATGAGACCTGTATTTTGGATTACAACTGCCCACCTGCTGGACATAAAGATACATATATATATTTTAATCTTAAAATGAAGACAACTGAATGGGAATATATGAATAAGTATTGTATCATTGTATTCATGAGGTTAAATGATTAAACAAGATGAAGGTATAATAAAATGCTATTCCATAATATTTATCATAATTATCTACAATTGTACGAGCAATGAAACCCAGGAGAATGTGTCTGTTATCAGTGCATCTTTGTTTGCTGCATGTGCATTCCTAAACTATTCAGGAAGTACCAGTCTATGCACAGAAATTGAGGGATTTAGAGCAGATTCATAGGCTAATTTTAGGACCATTAAAGTATTAGGGATGTGTATGATTGCAATGTCACGTAGCTGTTTAATAGATATTGCCATTCACACTCGAGTTATGCCAACATGCTCAACAGTTTAAGAGATAACACCAATTCAGGTGAAGGAAACAGCAAGTAGGTTAGCTGTTAACATACTCACAAACAACCATTCTTATTATCTTAATTAATTTTAATACCTGTAGGCAATCTTCCTTGGCTGAATCCTGATCAGATTCAGATTTGACAATTTCCCGTTCTGGCTTTTCACTGGTGCTGCTCTTTTCCTTACTTTTACTACTGGAGCTATATAATAAAATTTAAATGTTTATTATAAAATATATTTTATGATTGTTTGTATATTTTATGTCTTGTTTTGTTAGCTTGACTATTCAGATGAGAGGATAGAGGACCAGAACTTGATCAGTAGGTATTTAGTATTCATAACCCTAGATCACTAGTAATTATTAACAAATTATCTTGAGCATATTGTAATTACAAATTATCTCAGTTCCACAATATATTGGCTATTGCATATAAAAACTACTGTTAGGATAATGTGTTAATATTTAGAATTTACAGTTTAATATAACTAATTCACGTTTAGGTACCATCTTTGATAGATAAGCAACATCTTTTTCATGTCAATTTTGAAAAATATAGGTAATACTAATAATTTTATACAAAATAGTGTATTGACACAAAATGTCAAATAATTTAAGGTTAGAAAAGGTGTTAATCAAAAGAGCTTGTTACCTGTGCTTGTCTTTTGAACTGGAGGAAGATTTGTCTTTATCACTGCGATGCTTATCCTTATCACTTCTGTGCCTGTCTTTGTCTCTCTCACGATCCTTATCCCTGTCTTTAGACTTATGCTCCTTATCCCTAGAGCTCTTGTGCTCTTTACTTCTATCTTTATCCTTGGAAGATGATGATGACTTCTTATCATCACTGCTGCTTTTATGTTTATCCCGATCACTCCGATCTTTGTCCCTATCACTTTTGTGTTTATCCTTATCACTGCGATGCTTGTCTTTGTCACTACGCTCCTTATCTTTGCTGCTGCTGCTATGCTCTTTGCTTTTCTCACTACGTTCTTTGTCCTTGCTGGAAGACTTGTGTGTGCTGCTGTGGCTTTTACTGCTCGAATGCTTGTCTCTATCCTTGTCTTTTTCTTTGTCTCTGTAAAATTAATGCTGGTGTAAATAATTGAATGATTTACGAGTATGTGAGCGGCGCGAATATTGTGCCCGTCGAGAATGTTCTAGAAGGTTAACCTGCTGGAACTGCTGTGCTTTGAGCTTTTGTGGTCGCGGTCCTTGTCACGGTGCTTGTCCTTGCTCGAAGACTTGTGGCTCGACTTGTGTTTGTCCGAGCTGCTGTACCCGTTTTGAACACCATTCACGTGTTCATTTCTATTACCATTTACCTTTCCCTGAAAAGAAATTATTTAAGCTTGTGTAATTTGGTAAGATAACGCCAACAATAATTTTCATAACATAGAAAATATAAATATGATTTCGATCTCGTACATTTATAATGGGTAGTTGACTAATATGAAAGACATTCTGACTGACGACGCTTCGCTTGCTTGTTCCACACAGTAGTTGACGCCATATTGGGACTTAGAAAATTTTCGCTTCGTGGGAGACTTTTCACTAGTAAATACGCGCATACGAACGTTCCAACACCACAAACGTATAATAGATCGAAAGATTATAAGAAAATAAAACCTATTTGGTACTTACAGCATCACAATCATTATCAGTGACTGGATTTTCTACGCTCATTTTGCCTACGTATCTGCCGATTGTCCGCGCAAGATTTCATGAAGGAGACATGAGGCCGGGAGCGAACGTCCGAACGAACGATCTCAAACTCTTCTCTACGTGACGTGATGTCAAAGTTGTTAGTTGTCAAACCGAACGTGTTGCGAGCAGTGTGGCCAATGAGAAAATAGAGAATCTGCCGCACGCTACCCATAAATCTGCTGAGCGCTAGAAGGAATTTAACATAATAAATATGTTTAATGCCTCTTAAATTTTAACGTTTCTATAATACAAAGAAATCACGTTGATCCAATCTGTCTTTAGCCCACCAGCGCTAGGTTTTGAAATTTCAAAAATTCGAAATTTGATTTTTTGCATATTGTTGTAGTTTCCGGCCCCACCGCCCTATCTAATACACAATTTTGTGTCATCCTAGATGCTTAGTTGCGCAGAACAGTCTATTTGAATCACAAAGTATTAAAAAAAATTGTGTCACCTTTGCCTATCGTAATAGGTACTGATCATGGTACCAAAAATGCTAAGCTAAAATGTCACCTAAATTGCTAATTCAAGTGAGCTAATTATGTGTCTCCAGTGTCCGCGAACATATACCTATAAGTATACAAATCTATTCTAGTGCTCAGAGAGTGGTAAATGCTCTAAGTTTTAGTGTCAGATCACTGGTACCTGTTCAAATTATTTTGTGTCGAATTTGTTCATGGTTGGTTTGAATATAAAATAATCTCTAATTTCTCACATCGCATCAGGGGCCTTACTTTCAGCTTTGTTAAAACCATGCAAGATCCGAGCAGTTCTAAAACCTGGCTTAAACCGCTTAGTGTGAAATCATACCATCACCACGGCATTACGCTCCTTTAGGTAAACAGTTCGAACATTGATATTCTCAAAGGTGAACAGTTATTGTTGTCTCTGGCATGTTAAAGTCAGGTTTTAGAACTGCTCGGAATTTGCATGGTTTTTACAAAGCTAATCGTAAGGCCCCAGGAATCTGCATCGCATGTAAAAAAGTGACACATAACCCCTAACTAAATAGTGTACTATGCAATAATCTTTGCTGCTCCGTTAGGAGCAGGAAGCTGATCTTTGTATATGAGCTTCGGTTAGGAGTAGGTACTTTAATGTCATTTGATATTATATATATGCCGCTATAAGTCTTGCGTCCACACTCAAGAACTCCCATAGTAATACTGTGCCTACCGACTTACTGGTTCCGGTATACGGGCGCAAGACTATTTTCATCTCCAAAAACCACCATTCCATAGCCATGGGTACTGGGCACATAAGGTAAAAAAAATGTTAAGGCGCAAATTCATCTCTAAAACGTGTGGACGAGTATACTGTATACAGTATACTCGTCCACACGTTTTAGAGATACCAAAAAACCTACCAAACGTACCAAAAACACCCAAAAAATATATTTTTTGGGTCTTTTTGGTACATTTGGCCGATAAAGTTGCGTCCGCCCCCAACGACGTTCCAACATTGTGCAGTGCGTAAAGCGTAGCATAGTTTTAAAAAAACGCGACGTTGCCGCGTTGAGGCTATGAGACTTGCCACGTGCGACGAACATTTCAGTCTGCTCATGAACTTTGCGGACGCTATATGTAGTAGGTACCCTGTACGAACGGGTGTGAATAAACCTACATAACATAATATTGTGATGAGTATTATTGTGATACCAACCTACTAAAATATGAAACGATGAAGCGAAACTTAATAGGACGTCTGATGAATGACGAATCAAAATATTAGGCTAGTATTAATTATACCACAATAAAGTGTCAATATGCAGAAATATTAACTTTTTAAATGTTTTTAATTGTGTATAGCTTGCGTTTGACAACTGTTTCACCTGATGTTACGTGATGACGTTATCTAGGATGTAGCACGCAAGCCTAGAAGGTACCTATTCACGATCGTAACTTGAAGATTCCAGAATTTTACGTATTGGGAAACACAAACTTGGGCATCGAGTTACATTCCTTGGCAGTACGTATTAAGAAAGTGAAAGCAAAACGCTTCGTACGTACAGGTGATACCACCCTTTGAGTATACAGCCTCCGCTTCTCTATTATTTTATCTGATACCACCTATCTACCATAGGGCGATGGTGAATCGCCTTACGTTGAGTCGACCAATGATAGAAAGGGGATGGTGGAAAAAAAATTATATAGTTACAGTGCACATCTTCCGGTGCCGTGGTGGTACCGGCCTAGAATAGTACTTCCCCATGTCTTCCCGTGGGTGCCGTAAGAGTCGGCTAAAGGATCACGTACCAGGAGGTGGGCAGCAGTGCTTTCTGAGGATAGAAAACCATACTGCGCTCGCCAACCCGCCTGCCAAGAGGGAACCGGGCATTTTGGTCTCTAGCCAAAGCGGCTGAAGGCAACTTCTGTCAGTCTTCTCTTCCTGCACTGCGAAGGCCGGATGACACAATTGCCCATAGCGGAAAGGAGAAAGCCGACATTCTCGGTGGCCTCTTTCTACCGTTCCGCGGTGTAGCAGTTCCATAACATGCACTGTTCCGTATGCTATGTTCCATGCATACGGATGACAGCACTGTCGATACACGATATACCGGACGCTCGTGCCGTTGTTGAGGAGAGTAGCAGTAAGTTTGTGCCCGAAATCGAGTCTTCCATCGTCCAGGTTTCTAAGTGGGGAAAGCGTAACGCGGTTCAATACATCCCCGACAAGACACAAGTTTGCGCGTTAACTGCAAAAAATTCCCATTCTCTGTAGCACCTCGATTTCAGGACAGTCCTATCGAGGTCTCGGAAAGTCTAAGTATTCTGGGTGTTGACGTTTCTGCTAACGTGCAGGCCGTGGGTGGTGGCCCACATATGTATGTTAGGATTGACAAAATGCTGTTTTCCACATGGTGCATTTACGGCGCCACCGGACTTTTGCCGAATGCAGAGGGCACTCAGCCGATTGCGGGTGGGGGTGAGGGGGTAGCGACTAGCGCAAGGGCACCTCTAAGGTTCGGACCTCGGCTTGGGCTATCGCCTGAACGAGGTAGCGACTGTGTGTGTGGTCGTGGACTAGGGCGCAGCCGATCGGTTAGGGGTGGGCCATACCGCCTCCGAGTGTGAATAAGCGCGCGGCGTGACGTTCCACTGCATGACATGAAGAATAGTCTGTCTATCTCGCGCAACTTATGAATGTGATTGAATGAGACAGTTATTTCTGAATGTATAAAATACGGGAATTACGTAATAAGTCAGTGGATTCCGACTATAGTTTCAACCACATTCGGTGGTCTTTTTCAAGGAGAATACGGGGCGCTCGCGAAACCCTCCGACTTATTATTTGAGTAATTGCCGTGTTTTATACATTCTTAATATGTCAAAACCACGTCAGTTTTAATAACGAAACAGTTATTTTTTTGCTTTTGCTACTGCTTATAAATATAGAGTGATCTTTTGCATTCATCCGTCAGTCACATGTCAATCGACGCGCGTTAATATGGTTGTTTACCTATTTCGAGATTGGAATAAAACGTCTTGTGAAAGAATTGGTTTAAACCAGGGGTACATGGAATCCTATTGCGGTGGTCTGAGTGTGATAAAAAAAACATGACAATCTAGTGAAATAGTGTACATACAATGTTTATAATTAAATATGTTCAACTAGAACCAAAAGTATATAGTGACTCACTTAATATTACAAGGAAATGCCGACAGCGAAACATCAAGTTCTTGAAGTGATTAAATTTCATGTGGGGCAGATTTAATATATGATTATAAGCAACACACATTTTTTAACTTCTTCACAATCCACCCTACCTTATCAAAAGCACATAAGACTACTATTAGTTACTCTCATTATATTAAAATTATTGTATTTTCATTCAAAATTATTTATTTTTCAACATTCTGTATAGTGAAATTACATATGTTTGTGTACTGAGTACCTACGTGCCAGGTTTCGTTAACAGACCCGTAACTGGTCCTAATTCATTCAGAAGAACTGCTTAGTCCGACTTCTAAAGAAGTTAGTTTTAATTTTAAAAGAAATGAATTAATACTGTCGACTTGCCTGCATTCATATAATGACACATTTTATTGGATGGAATCAATAACTTACATTGCTAAGACTGTTGCAGTTGCTATCAAGTACAAAACAAGCTGTATGACTCCTTTGACAGCACTCATGGACAAAAAAAACTGTACTAATTAGCAAAATTAAAAGAAAAGACTGCAAGGGATATTATGCATGTGAGATGCATAGAAGATGACGAAGGAAAGATACTGACGGATGGTGAAGAAATCAAGAAGCGATGGATATTATACTTTGAGAAATTAATGAAGAGAACGACTGGAGCGGAGTTAAGGCAAATGGTCCGAAAAATATTGGTATGGTGCAAGAAAGTATGGAAATATATGAAAGCGGATGGATGGCAGTAGCTGATTTTGTTCTTCCACAAGTTGTTACATGAGGTGATCCCAGATGAATGGTGCAACAGTTCACTGGTCCATCTATAAAAATAAGGGGGATACATGAGAAGGAATAAATAAGAATGGAAGGAAGGATAAATGAGGAGTGAGGTCCCTAAAACAGTTAGGGCTTATGCCAGGACGAGAGACTACGGACGCCATATTTGCTATTCGCCAATTATAGCGTAAAATACAGACACGCGCACAAAAACCAGCACATGCTGTTCATCGAACTTGAAAAGGCGTAAGATCGCGTTCCCGGAAAGGGTCTGTAGTGGGCCCTAAGAGAGAAAAGAGTGCCATGGTATTATCTGCAGCTTATCCTTTCCATGTACAGCAAAGCTAGTAAGTACGTGCGGTCCGAAGCTGGCGTCACCGACACGTTCAATGTGGCTGTTACCTGTTCCTCCTCATAATGGATTCACTAACATGAGACATACAAGACGAGGCACCCTTATTATATAGTGCATTCTGTTCGCCGGTGACATTATCCTTGTTGGAGAAGACGCAACCGAAGTTCAGAACAGGCTGGGAAAATGAGAAAAATTGCAGAGTCACGGATAAGACTAAGGGTGGCTGAAGAAGGTATGGATGGACTGTTATAAGAACAATATGTTTATGAAAGGTGTAAGCACTGCGATGACTAATGATAGAAGAGAATGGAAAAGAAAAACATGTTGTGCCGACCTAGTGTGGGATAAGGACAAGAAGAGGAACCAATAACTTACATAAAATAATACATCATCTTATAATTTAAAAAAAAACTATTAAGTGTAAGTAGAGTAGGGCATAATAAAAAACAGATAACGCAAACTAAGATGAATTAATGTTTCATATTTGAATTTAAAGTTTTATTTTGACATTTGCATACCTCATATGAGGTTATGGCGGACTACAAAATATTGTTATTAATTTTAAATCATAATGTACCCATATTCATGCAAATAAAGTAATTGAATTGTATTGAAAGTAAATAAAAAAACATTGAGACCCCAGAGAACACATTCTTTGGATGGATGTTGCATGATATCAATTTCATTGATCATAACAACTTATTAAAAAATCAATCATTCGATTTATGCTTAGTTTGCTAAAACAGAACCATTATTTTTGACTGATGTAGCTAGGTTTAGGGTTTACTCTGCATATTTGAGTATTAAAAGACATGATCTCACAAGAACTAAGTATCTCATCACCTACGAAAAAACGACCTTTTTTCTGAGCATGTCACCTGCAAGCAAAATTATGTGAGGTGGTAGAGCTACATTAAATTACATCTGAGCAGGTTTCACTCAGCACACAATCATAGTGATGGGTTTTCAGATTGTCAAGAACTGAAGGGTTAGGGATTCATTTCCAAAATAATAAGTTTATAAAATTGCAGTTTATGTATAATTGCTTTTCATATTATGCCTGTCAGAATTGATAAAATAAACACTGTTATCCCTTATTAAATAACTTGATAAAAACATTTTGTAGTCATTGATTTAAAACATGAATTTTAAATCATACAAAAGATTTTTAATTTATTCATATTGCATTTTATTATTAATATGATTATTTCATGAACAATAACTATTACATTTTATTTAACAATCTAACCTTTCCTTTTAAATTTATAAATAAAGTTCAGTCTCTATAGACATTACTGTAATACTATAGCAAAAAATGAACTATAGTACTTACATTGTAAGTTTTAATTGTAAACTTATTTCTATGTCTATTATATAGTACTTTTAGATGGAACATTATAAACCGGTTTCCCATTTGAATCCAAGGTACCTTTGAGTTTCTTGAAAGCAAACGCCATGTAAATAGCTGAAACAGACACCAGAGTCAGAGGTTAAAAGTATGATATAGCCAAGCCATAATGAGGCTGTTTTATTAGATCACTGTAGAAAAACGGAAATTTTCTAGTTTTATGTTTAATAACAGCTGTGTATGGAACCTGTGAAATGAAACATTTTTCTCGATATTTGCGACTTGTAGTCTACTACAATTATGAGATAACAGAAAGTACCAAGTAAACATCATAAATAGAACTGCCCTGCTAATATGTAGATAATGACTATGCCACAGCTCCATAGGTATAATAGCCTACCAACTTAAAAAAGTAGTTACATATGAATTTAAATTAAGAACCATTGAATATGTGACATTGTAGTTTTCACTTACTCATTATTTCATAGAAAATGTATGGGAATGTTTTTTTAATTATTGCCAAAACTTACGATTTGGTATGTTACTTTGGGAAAAGTGTCCCTGGTTGGAAATAGAGTCGATTAAGACCAACTTTTGTTTTTTATCAATGTCATTTTTTGGGCGAACCTTACTTATTTACATCAAAAAAGTAAAAACGGCAATATATTTTTCTTCAAAATAAAATAGAAGGTTCCTAAGAACAAAACTTTCTGACTACAAAAGAAAAGGTGAACCCTGAAGGGGCCAAGAATTTGCCCCACCCTGTATAAGATAAGAACTAAACCTTGTCCATACTGATCTAAAGCTACAAAACATTAAGATTTCATTGTAAGCCAGTAGAAACATTTAAACAGCAGTAAATATGTATTAATTGTTAACATTGTGATGCAATAACGG
Organism: Apeira syringaria; assembly: GCA_934044485.1. Lineage (NCBI taxonomy): Eukaryota > Metazoa > Arthropoda > Insecta > Lepidoptera > Geometridae > Apeira > Apeira syringaria. Next base: position 30,547,208 of record OW203654.1, read on the forward strand.
GCAGTATTATTCCTTGTAAAAATCTCTACAAAATAACCTTTTGATTCAGAGGCTTAATTGTGGGTTCTCACAGGTTGCATTCTCCACACATGCCTTTACACAAATTCAAATATTTAATTAATATTTATATTTATAACATTATTAACTTAGTAGCCCCAACTGTAACATGTGTGGTGTGCTGGAAAATGTGTATCGCATTCTGAGTGCATCAATGAGACATGATTTATTGAAATCAATCGATGTAATTCGACCTAATGTGGGTCTTGTTTCAGAGTAACTTGGCTGAGCAAATGTCTGTCACAGCTAGGGTACTCTATCAGCCTACACACAGTTTGATCAGTAATATGTAATGAGACTGTGTGAATACTATGGGACTGACATAGTAAGTGTATGACCCAAGGTCCCTAAATTAAATAAAATAAAACCTTTTGATTAACAGTATTGGAAAATTAAATAGAAATGGGTGATGATGAATAAAGAGAAAAGTTATCATAAATTTGCACCAAAAATTTTTTTACTGAGGCAATGGTGATGTTAACTTAGGTTCAATGCTAATATAACTCTGGTGTGAGTCTTCTGCGTAATGGAGTCAATTTAATATGATAAGACTATACAAACCATTTTTCTGCATTATCTTCTATGTACATGTTTATTTCTATTATCGTTTATTTATTTAAAATAAAAAAAATAACTTTACACAACTACACTCAGCTGAGTGTAGGTTTCTTGTCAATTATTTTTAAGAACAGGTGAGAGACATGTGCTCTAATTGTATTCTATTCAATGATTAACACATAGTTAGAAATTAAATGGACCTAGATGGTTCTTGGCTCTAAGGCAAATTGGCACTTCTAATTTTCTGTCTTGTGAAACCAGGTTTGAACCTTGTTTGTGAATCAAGGTTATATCCATTCACCTTACATTAAGGAGGGATAATTGGATTGGTAGTCTCATAGGACAAACTACTCGCAGGATGAAATGATTTATACTTACTTGCAACTTCCCATTCACATTTGCTCATAGTACCAATTTTATCTCCACTATTTGAGTTATCTTTTCCTTCTAGAAACAGTTTTGCATGTTCATACTCTGATTCTTCACCCATAAGGTGTTTACCTGGAGCTGCTGGGTAGCTCTCAAAGCAGTTAATCCTTTGAAGCAACTGCTTGTACTGCTCTTGGTGATCTTTGAAGAAATCAGCAAACCCTGCTTTATACACTAACTCTAGGCCAAATTCTGATGCCAATTTGACCAACAAGTCAAAATTTACAAGAAATTCAGGGCAGTCTACTACACCTTCTAAATGAAAGTCATATTTTCCACCAAACAATGGGTACCCATCCTTGGGATCAAACAACAGTTTAATATTAAAAATTCTATTTCCAAATGAATAGTCAGGCGACTTTTGAGCTCTTGATACTATCTCATTTGCATTAGGAATTGTTCCAAAGAAGAATCCATCGGGCTTAATGCACTCTGAAATGTTGCCAAGCATTCTCCTCGCCTGCATTAGGCTTTCAAAACTATAATGGAAACCAAACTGGCAGCTCACAATATCAAAATTTATTGATGGATCGGTATATTTATCTCTCAGAGTTTCTTTAGTACAGTCAGCTGCAATAAACTCTGCTGTGAAAAGCCGGCCACGGCAACGTTTGTGCAGATCTTCATAACGCTTTTCACACTGTTCTACCGACACTGAAGCAATGTCAGCAAAAATAACTCGATCAACTCTCGCTTTTTGCCATTTGCTCAGGTCGCCTCCTTTTCCACAACAAATGTCGAGGACTTTCAGTCTCCTTCCGTAATCTTTTTCACGGATTTTATCTGTGTGTTCTTGAATAAGTACACTTTTTACCCAGTTGTTAAAATTGCGCAGATAAAATATTGGTGAATTGAACCGTTCTTGTTTGCCCTTTTCTTCGAGGTGGTTATAGTGTGCTGCTACAATGCTAGCGTGTTCAGTTTTAGCCTGTTTCGCCAAAGAAGCTTCGTAACTTTTTTCCTGATCACTGGCACAATGTTTCAAATAATTGCTTTTGGGTATTGACAACGGCGAAGGCTCTTTATTTGGACATGATTTATCTTCGGGGATAGGTGAGACAGACATTCTGTAATATAACCTTCAAAAACACAAGATTATTTGTTTAACAGCATATGTTCTTCACAGATAAGTTCCTTTGTAATTAATTAATTAAATTTCTTTAAACTTCAACAAATACATCAAATACGGTAATATTATTAATAGATTTTATCATAAAAACTTTTTCGTCAACATCCGTAGACAACTCAACACTTATTCATTACCCTAGAGAATGTAATACTACCATGTTCATTACTGGTGCTGCCATTTTGTGTAAAAATAAAAAGTAAGTAGAAATACTAAACTGACCAAAAAGATGATGAACATGCATAATACGACAAAAAAAACACGTTAGATGTAGCATACATAACTAACGTGATTTTCGGAGGGGTATAATTTTAAATGATCTTATCTTGACAACGTTAAGCATTAAACTTTGAATTATGTAGGTATAATATGTAATTAGAACGACAATACCATCATTTGTGTGCGCCTATACTTTGTAGGCACCTTACGCATACCGCAATATATATATATATATATATATATATATATATATATATATATATATATATATAAATAAACGACCAGCTGGTTATAGAAAATGATCAAATACGTGATAAAAGAAAATAGTTTATTACCCTTCCATTCTGACAGACAATCAATCAGTGGCCTGTGACAATTAAAACAAAAGATTACTAGACGTTCTGAACCGAAAAACCTCTTTAGTAGGTACACAAAGAGTATATAGTTCACAATTCGGTATATTGGAGCTGATCTGATGATAAGAGCCGTGAGGTAGATAATAGAAGTCCGCAGTCGCCATTAAAGAGTGTAATTTGATTAGAATTGGGCTTGGTAGCAATGATATTATATTTTTATATGAGGTAGATGTCGAAAAGCGCGTGGAAACTGAGGCGGTAAAATTAAGGCAATTGTCATAATTTTGATTACGACGCGTATTTCAAGCGCAAGTCTAAACATACCTATAGCTATCCTTTTCTATATTATTTGTACCGTATTATCTGTCGCATTTATTGTTGTAACCTATGAATGCGCCAGAGGTAAACATGTTTATGTCGTAAACTTCGATCAAGAATACTTATTACATAACTTATTAATAATACGTATTCTTGATCGAAGGTCGTAAAGGAACAAAATCTGGGCACCGCGCAGTATGAATATTATGAATATACGTCATCTTTAGTAAAACATCATTGCTTAGTAGGGGGTTATTTTAGTTAAATTTCATAAAATTTTTCGTTACAGAGGAATTAGTAAAATTTGTGTATAAAACCTTAATTTGTGTGCAAAACTTTTAATTGTATACTGTGATTTTCAAATAAATGCGAACTAGGACTATAAATAAAGAGGAATAAATAATTATGACGCTCGCCGTGGCGCAGTGGTCAGTGACAGTGACATGACTTCTGTATCTCCCGGGCCCTGGGTGTGATTACCGGCAGGGGCAAACATTTGTGCTATGAGTGTAGATGTTTGTCCCGGGTCTTGGGTGTTTGTGTGTGTCCATGCCTCCCGCGACACAGGCAGGGAATCCTAGTGCGGGAGTCCCACCATCCCACTAATATTATGAATGTGAAAGTTTGGATGAATGGATTTGGTGGATATTTGTTACTCAATCACGCTGAAACGGCTGGACGGATTTTGATAAAATTTGGTATGTAGATATTTCATGTCCCGGAATAACACATAGGATACTTTTTATCTTCATCATCAATTATTACCACGCGAGTAAAGCCGCGGGGCGTAGCTCGTAAAAAATAAATAAGATCTAAGTGTGATGACCCTGGGTGTGATTTACACTACAAACAAGCTATAATTAGTCTAGAGAGACACAAAAGTTCTAGGTAAAAATTTTAATAAGAATGGCAAGAAAAACTAAATAGGATTAGGCATAATGGCCAATTGAAGCGCCCAATTGAAAATGCCACTGGCGGTGAACCATTCAAGTTGTGGCCGCAGAGTATGCTGCTCAACTTAGCTGTTTGATAATGATAATGATAGGTAGCCCTTTCTTCTCCGCTCTCCTTAATATTTTCTTAAATACGAGTAGAAGGTGCACCTACTAACTAACTTAGTCTAATTTAGTATCTATATCTTGCTTGTTTTTTGCAGATCTGTTTGCCAGTCAGCAAAGGCCTTCAATCTTTTCCCTTCCTTTCTTTCCTCAGCCACTCTATTCCACAACACACCTGCGCGCTGCGCCTATCGACACCCAGGGATCCTTACCTAATTTTTGCCTTTGCTCATGCTCTAAGGAAACTAAAGCAATGTAGTATTACCTACTACTTATAATATGTAATGTGAGTATAGGTAAATACAAAATAAATACAATGTTTGTCATTAGCTAAGTTTATTATGTGAACTTAAAACTTATCGAACACACGCAATAATTAAGTTCACATCATTATGGCGTTGGCTACACAATTCAATTATCTTTTGCAATGTTTCATTATTATTATAAGTATCAACACCAACAATGTTGGGTGGGTGGGAGGAAAACAATAGGAGTTTACACGCGCACTGTAACAATATTGTGTTTTATCGGATTGAGGCGCAGCGCGACCAGCTACCATGAGAGCCAAACAGACGAGAGAGCGAGCGGGCGGTGTGGCGGCGCGGGTGGCGGAGGCATGCGTGAGCGCATCGGGGAAGGCTAGCGAACGAGCTCTGACGAGGTGAGGCAAAGCAGTGAGACAGGGCAGGTCCGTGGAACCCGGCAAAGGGGCGCGGGGGCTCGGTGCCGTTACGTGGAGTGCTCGGCGGCGGCGGTGCCACGAATGAAGCGGACGTGCTTCACTCAGTTCGTGCGCGAAAGTCGTTACCTGCGTCACTCGATTCCATTTCCCCACACGCGAACACCATCACTCCCATACGATAAGGTGAAACCGATTTATTTATCTGGGAAAAATAGTACCAGTTTGTCGCTTAGTATACTAGTGTGTACTCGGGTCATTAGTGCAGTTAACTTTAGAACCTTGGGAATTAGTGAGAAAGCGCGTGACGTCAGAAGACCGGTCGAAGCGATCATATGTTGAATTGGACGCGGATGCAGTGATGGAATGTGCCTTGTTGTTATAGTGACATGAAATGGTGCAGTGCTTTGGATTACCTGGCGTGTGATCACGACGCCCGCGCTCAGGAGCGCGGTTCCGCCACGGGAACCATGCGTAGAAAAAGATGAGCCAGGATGCTGAGAGCTTGGTAATATCACTTCCATTTTTCCACATTTTTAATTACACTTAACCTTGTACAATACCACTATTAATATAATACATACTAAGTTAGAAAAGGAAAAACATCCAACACGCTTTACTTGCCTTATTATTTTTGTTCATCGTTCACCGTTTAGAGAGACAATGAAGTCATCATGATTTTCTAGTCGCAAATTTGCACGGGGGCGATCATAGAATTGTCTATTTATAATGATGAGAGAATGGAATGTAAACTGTCTGATATATATGCGTTGTGTACCTACGTTTCTACGCATCCAAGGCTATAAAGCATAATTCATTGCTAAATATTTTGTGCATGTTTGGGATAATTCAAAAAATATTTAGTAGCATAGCTCAATTTCTGTTTAATATAAGTTGATACGTGACTATAGAACACAACAGGAAAATGTACTTGTAAACCGAAATAGCCTTTACTTAAATTTAACCCTGTTATAATATAGATACATTTGTTCTTCTTACTCCCAATCATTTCATTCCTGACAGAGAGGTCGTGGTGACCGCTGTACCGGATATGTCATTTCATGTCGGTTTTCATTGGTGGTCAAACACGAAGCACCAATGCGAATAGAAACGAATTTCATTCATAGAGATTCCTTGAGTAAAGCTAGGTATTACATAGTATCTCACCAACGCAACCGTAAGATAGCCTACTGCATTCATGCAGAGCCACCAACAGCAGACTTAACGAAGTCCGATCACCGCTTGGGTGATCTTCCTCGCGGTCTCTTGCCTTCTACACTGTCTTGGACAACGAGACGCTCGGAGTTGTTACTTCCTACCAAACTTCAATGGGAAAACTACACGATAATCTTTATTCTTCATACTACATACTGCGGGTGTCATCGATTCTCGAGCTTTGCATTCTCACGCCACACACATTAGCCCCACAATTTATCCGCGTGGACTGCACTTAGCGTATATTATTATGTGTAAAAAATAGCCTATGTGCTATTCCGGACTATAATATAACTGTGCTAAATATCATTCATATCTGTTTATGCTGTCAGAAACAATAACGAACATACAAATATTCATAAATATTCTTCTTTATTCTTTTCATAATATTATTTAATAATATTATCACCTTGTTTGTCAGATCTGTGGGATAGGATTACTTTGTTCATATTTTAATATCTGCAATCTCATACCATATTTAATTTATGAGTTACAGAGCTCAAATGTTGTAAATATATTGAAAAATGAAAACCGTTTCGCACCAGCACGTAGTTCTTTTTATTTAAGACAAAACTATTCGGCCTGTTTTTCAGAGCCGTCAAAGTCTATAACGAGTCTTAATTTAAATAATGAATCGAATTCATTCGATTCGCTAGAATTCATAGATCTTATGTTTGAAGAAGCTATTACATAAATATTCGAAAATATTTCAATCCATGTATATAACTGCGAAACCGGAAATTGAATGTTTTGAATAATTTGATAGAAAGCTTGCAATACGGAATTTGGTTATCTAACGGGGTCGATTTGGATAGTTATTGAAAAGAAAGTTTAGAACAAGCTTATTTGAGCTGATCTTGATACTAATATCCAGAAAGTATATGAAAACTTCGAGGGCTAAGATAGTTTTGCTATTTATAATTCTTTGCTATTTATACTTCTTAACCCTTCGAAAACAAACCGCAAACACAGAAATTCTGATAGAAAAAATAGGGTAGATAAGTCCAATTTTAGTGTGATGTGACGAGATGCGTGCACTGCATAGGTATGCCTTTATTGCTCAGCATTAGCCTTAGATATTCCAAAACTGTTGGTGATAGTTACTAGTTATCATAAAACCTCATACTCACTAATGGAGGTATTAATGTACCTCCAATTAGAAATCCATATTTTTAAATTATTAACTTTGACATTCAGACAAATACTACACCTGTATTAATCTTTGGTGAATTAGCCACATTTTTATACCACCATGCTTGTTACGTATACAACATTTTATTTACCAAAATCTTGTGTACGTCACAAGCATGGTGGCCAGCATAATGAATAAGTTATTACAGAAGAGCATTTACCGAGCACATTTGCCGTAATATCCTCAGCAGTTATCGAGATTGAAGTTATAACTCTGCCCCTGACGTTCTATAAAATATATCTTAGCTGGGAATATCAATGAAAAGGAAATTAAATGTAAAAGCAATACCAATACCAATACCCGTGAGACAGTTGTCAAACGCAAATTTATAACATGTAAAAAAAAAAACCTAATTAAATTGAGCAGTTCATGATTTATAATAATAAAGAAAAGAAAAGAACACTTGAATATTATATCTTTGGTTTCTCCTAGCACCCTCACAGGTTTGTGTGAAAATATTGTCTATGTACAGATTTTCTGACCTTAACAGTTTTTTTATAGTATATGTGCTATTTGATTTCGTTGAGTCAAGCTATTGCAGCGTCATCTGCAAAAATCATTGGTGGTGGTTCTGCCCTATTGAACCGTGATGTGCGACTACACGACTATGTGCGAAATATCAACGGAACAAAAGAAAGGAACCTAGTTAAACTTCAAGCTTTGACTAAAGGAAAAAAATCCTATGGTTGAAGTCCTCAAGCGATGACGCTGACTGTCGACGTGGTTGCCACAACGCGACGTGCAATATATATAACCTTTTTATTTACGCAGGTGAACGTAAACTGCAAGTTGCAACATTATTCTGAACTGGATGGCTGTAGTTACTTCAATACAAGCAGTACTTATGTCGAAAGCGTCCGTGGGACCAAGCTATGCGCAAACACGTTCAGATTTCTATACCATTGTTAGTTAGTTGTAGATAGATGCTTGGCAAGTTAAATATTTTTTTATTACAATAATGCAAATTCATATAATTGTACAAGTTACGTTTGTTTTAAAAAACAAACCAGACCGAGGGTTCTATAACATCCCATCTTGCACTGATTCCCATAAAATTTTGTAAAGCTATAAGCGAGGGCTTAGTTAAGACTAAGGATTTTTTAATCCTACTAATATTATAAAGGTGAAAGTTTGTGTTTATGTGTATATGTTTGTAACGTCTTCGCGCTAAAACAGCTACACCGGTTTAGATGAAATTTGGGATGTAAATACTTCAGGTCTCGGAATAACACATTGGCTAATTTTCATCATCATCAATCATCACCACGCGGGTAAAACCGCGGGGCGCAGCTAGTTATAAATAAACAATGAAATGTAGTGACCCTAAAAATGTTAAATCGCGACGACGGCGACGGCAATGAAATTTGTTTATACTTATGGCATAATATGCCATAAGAAATGTAATGTTGTCATAATTCGTTTTTAGTATATTATAGGTACTAAAACCTAATTATGACAACATACTTTCTATTCCTCAATCTGAGTGCCAATTCTCTAATTAATTAAGACAAGCAATTCAACAGTAATGGCAATGCAATAGTTATTAAAATATAATAAAAAAATGAATTAACTTGGTATTACGCTAAATAACAATTGAATCTCGATCACAATGTATGTATAATTGAATTACGGTGGAAATTAGATATAATAATATGCTTGTGAAACCATTACAATTATATTCTAAGTAGAGTATAATTAAAACTAGCAAAAACAACAATTCACTAACAATGTAAACTCTAAGGCTTTCACGGCCGGCGTTGCATGTTGTATGTATTGCTTCCGATCAGTAACAGAGAAGACGCCGCGAAGGAGAGTTCTATGCTCTTGTCGCCGCCCGGACCAGAACCACTGAAGATCGACGGCAGTGATCGACGAAACGTCTGGAACACAAGTTTCACTTACACCATGGCTAAACAGCCCGGAAGCAATACATACAACAATTGACTAACAATCTGTGAGCGATTTGTTTAGTAGAATGGATACCCTGGAAAGTGACATTTGTAACATGATTACTTTGTTTTTGACCAACATCCGAATAATTAAGTAGCGAGAGAAATATTATTGTATTGCACCTTTCTAATGATATGCAGTAAGTACAATTTGAAAACTTGATTTGACGTAAATGTGGTAGTGCGTGCAGAATTCGACAGCCGTCGCTGCATTATTCCGTAGAAAGTGAAACTGCCGGACCTTCGGCGCCCACTTTCACGTCACATAGCATAGGTACCTACTCGTATTATGGCACAAAGTACCTACGGCAAAAACCCTTCAATAGCCCCTTTTAAAGCTAATTTTATGCTTGTATTTGAATTTTGACCACTGTTTTACCCGATTTTAAATGATGTGTGGTTGTGATGATGTGATCTACGATCTGAACGCAATGTTAGAGCTTATTCGTTGAGCATATTGGCGACATTTTTCTTTATAGCTTGGCTCCCTGAAGTTTAATATCCACTAAGTGAAGATATCCCACCTGGCAGCTAAATAGGTACAAATAGTTGTCCCCAAGCACCCGCGTTGCTAAGGCTTTCCGTTTACTATTCAATATTTTGATAAAAAGTTGCCTATGTGCTATTCCGTGGTGGTACCGGCCTGGAATAGTATTCCCCCATCTCTTCCCGTGGGTGCCGTAAGAGTCGGCTAAAGGATAATGTACCAGGAGGTGGGCATTAGTACCTTCTGAAGATGGGAAACCATACTGCGCTCCCCAACCCGCCAGCCAAGCGTGGCGAGTATTGGTAATTCCCCCCTATATGGAGAGGCATATGTCCAGCAGTGTACGTCCTATGGCTGCGATGAATGAATAAATGAATGTGGTATTACAGACCATCGTAAGGAAAGTAAGATTACTTTCCTTTAGTCGATGTTCCAGATTATAATTTATCTCGGCGCCAAATTTGATTCCGTTTAGCCGTTCTGCATCCAACATCTGAACATACAAAATTTCGCATATATAATAAATTATATATTACTAGCTGCACCCCGCGGTTTTACCCGCGTGGTGATGATTGATGATGGTGATGATGATGATAAATAGCCTATGCGTTATTCCTAGACCTGAAGTATCAACATACCAAATTCTATCCAAATCCGTCCAGCCGTTTTGGCGTGATTGAGTAACAAACATCCATCTATCCATCCAAACTTTCACATTTATAATATTAGTGGGATTAATATAATTATGTAGATACTTATAGTACAAAGTGGGATATTATTTCTTTTTTTATGTACATTTTCTATGTAATGTGTGTAGGTATAAGGCGCCCACAGCCATATAGATTCTAAGTACGTATAAGTAGGTATGATACTCTATATTATAATTATACTCTTCTAGTAGCGCCCCGCGGTTTCACCCGCGTGGATTACGGTTTTGCAGCTACATCAATTATTCCATGGGATTCATACATTTTACCGGGATAAAACCTGTGTGCTATTCCAGACTTTAATCTATCTCTGTGCCAAATTTCCTTGAAATCCGTTCAGCCGTTCTGATGATATCGAGTAACAAGCATCCATCCAAACTTTCACATTTTATAATGTTAGTGGGATATGCGAAATTTCAATCAGATCCGTTTTGCTGTTAAGACATGAATGAGATGAGAAACAAACATCCAAGCATACACAGTTTCACAGTATGCTTATAAAAAATAGATAACATTTCCATATTATAAATATGGACATGTTATCTATTCTATATTATATCTTACAAGTGAAACTATTTTACGTAACATGTTGAAGATATGAGAAAGGAGGATGGCAGAACCAGCCTTGCTCCCGAAAAACGAAATAACAACCCGTTCATGTATTCTTTATATATGAAAATTTAGATTATATTTTTGTGGATAACGTGAATAATTTGCATTATTTATAAAGTTGGGAATCAGAAGTACTTTTATTTTATTTATTAATGTGGTGTTTGTAGTTTTTGAACGCACCCTACACTTCTCATTATGTTTGTTGCGTTCGAATACTTACGCTCTGACATTAATTGTTATTGTTTCTCTATAATCTGTAGTCAGCTGCTCTGTAGAGCACTAGACCCGGACTGCGTTCATAAACACACCCATGCCTAGTTTGTTCTAGAATATAATAAGTAATCTATATCTGTAGCGCGATCCATGCAATATTGCTTTCTCTGTCTACGATGCTATAGATGGATAGCGATCCATGGAATGGTTCGCAGGACGTGTACTTAGCATACTGATACAGATGATTTTCCATGATAACTTTTTGTTCCCAACTTCTAGGAAAATGATTGAATAGACAATATACAATGTATTTATTGCTCTATCGATACGTATAAGTTTCATTCATGAACGCGGTTTTTTTCTTCTAGGCTGCAAATGTATGGGAGTCTGCCATCCTCCAAGAATGCATTTTATTATTCAAACATTCAACATTTGTATCGTAATTATATACTTAATAGTACCAACATTATACTATATATAGCTATATTTTTAGATTTGTCTACGTCCCCAAACTCCTAGAGCCCGAGACCCACTAGCCGAGACTGCTAGAAGTTCCTCCACATTTTATTGACTGATGGGACTGATGGAAGTCACATACAGTGCGATTCTCTGGATCGTTTTTGCAATGCACGCGCAAAATGTGGAACGAGCTTCCTCCCTCAGTCTCCTCTATCCCGAGTAGCTACAATATGGGATTCTTCAAAAGGAGAATTTATTCTCTTATAATTGTTTTTCCAAAAAATGGAATCGACTTCAACACTCAAGTTGAATCAAGCTGAAATAATCAAATTAATATGATCTGTAGTCCCCTCACAGACAAACATAATTATTATTATATGCATTGATGTACTTTAGTATAGAAGGTGCACGTTGAAATCTTTTGCGTGGCTTTAGTCTCTTATACAAAAGTTCTCTACTAACATAATAATAATGTATACCCACTTAAGCTATTCTGTGTCTACGCTACAGCGCCATCTAGTAGTCGCCGACCGAAGCTCAATGTACAACGACCAACTACCACTACTATAATGGCGATCGAACTAAAGCTTAGAAGAATAAATATTATGTTGTATTTGAACTCGCTTTTGTCCAATATTTATTACATTATCTTAAAAATATCAGAACGTAATTAATACATATGTAAGTATAAAAAACAGAAATATGACAAGTGTGACCAAAATTTCAAAATACAAATTTTCATATAAGTATGGCTGTAGCACCATTTTACAAATATTTTTAGATAGGTATGTAACACGTTTGTACACAGTTTTATTCGATTTTTTATACTGTATAGATCTACAGTTTGACCACTTGATGGTCAGTGACGATGTGGTCGAAGATGTTATCACGCTAGACCTAGAATGCTCACTGGCTCGCAAGGACTGCTGCCTGAACACACTATGTGTTTGGTGACAGTTTCTCAGACTTGAGGATGGTATAGCTAGCCGGGCGGATATTCAAAAGTATCCTACCACCATGCTGGGAATTTGATAACGGTGTTACCTTCACCGGAAGCTCAAGCTGTTGTTGGGGATCGAACCAGTGTCCGTCAGTTTGACAGCCGACGCTCCCCCCGCTGAGCTATCATCGCTTCAAAATTGATGGTCAGTGTCGATGTTTTCTAATGTAGAATTACGCTAGACCATGCATATTGACTTGCTCCCCACTCCCCGGGGTAGGGATTGAATTAACGATCGTCAGATTGACGGCCTCCGCTGAAAATCGCGAGGTCATCATCCCTAATTCAAATGTAATAAAGTATACAGCAAATTGTAAAAACAATATTTTATATTAGACGGTGTAATTAAACGGATATTGATAATGCATTATCAAGAATAAACGATTCATTATTAAAACGGTACTTACAAAGATTACTGAAAACAAAAGTAGCATTTATATTTATACATAGTTGATGAGTAATAATGGGCGGTATCATCACTGATTGTCTTTCTTGATTGATTTCTTTCAGGCATCAGATAGCATAAGTTGAATAACTTACTCAAAATTGTATGAAACACACTCATTCAAATAAATCAATACATCAACTCATAAAAAACAACAATAATATACGGTACGTGGTTCGTTTATATAAACCTTTAGAACAGAAATAAGTCTCACCAAATCACCTTACCCCTCCTCAGGCGACTGACTGGTTTGAATCGTTCAAGTGTGAAGTGACGTCGAGCGTGACGTCATTGTTGTGGCGTTTCGGAAAAGCCAAGAAAATCTTGCGCATGCGTGCTTGCCTTGTCGTTCGAGCCCAGTGTGACCGAGCGCGCAGCGAGCACAGACGGCGCGCAACGCGCGATCCGTGTGGAACCTCGTTTTTTTAGTAAACTATTAAGTTCGGGACTGTTCCCGCCAAAGTATCAAATACATTTTAGTGTAGTGAAAACCTGCATCTTTGATAGTACTATTACAGCTAGCTATATGAAATAGTGTATATTTCGTTTTTGAAGATTACGGGTTTATTGTGATTCTTTATACTAGCCGGTGCTTAAGCCGGGTTGCAATTTGCATTGTAATTATGTGGTAGTGTTCGTAGCAATTAGGTGGTTATCCTCAGTCAGGTATGTTATCAATGCCAAGTTTACTACACAGTCACTTGCTAATGACGACTGGTTAGTTTTTTGATTAGTTATTTAGTTACCTACACATGTTTATTGTAAATTTATGCGACACAAAGTAGGTACGTGAGCTTTTAATGTAAGTAGGTACTCGCACAAAAATATAGAAACAAAATTCTGCTTTTATATTTTCTTAATAAGTTATGGCCACAACTTCAAAACACTGATCAAAATAAGATGATGAAATTGAACCATTGCCGAATGTGGTATACCTACATTTACACAATTGTGTAGTATAATTCAATAGCTAATTTAGGCAATTGCATTAATTTATTAAGGTATGTACCTAGTTCTTTAATGCATACGATTCCTAGTAGCAAAATAAGAGATGGATCGATACACATTTTAGTCTTTCTTTTAATTATAACTTTATCAAAAAATAATAGTCAACCTAGAATGAAACACTACAGCAGATTTCAGACGTGACAGCTGTCAAGTGATAGTTCAGTCCCATGTTTTATTTTATTTTTATATGGATGTGGAACCACGAAAATAAGTGACCTATATGACATAGTGTCTTTTAATGACATTTGAGTATTCAGTTTTGATTTCATTTTTAGAACATTTCCTATCATAATATGAGACAGCCCAGAAGTCGATTTTTAAAAATTTTTGTGCTCGATTTGTATTCTGTTTGATTTAAAACGAGACACATAGATATTAGATACGATACGACAAGTACCTACCTAAAATATAAGATCAGATTTCATACCGACTTTGAGTCTTTGCAATATGATAGTTTTATTTTTAGAAGCAAAGCATGCAAATCTATTATTTATCGTGTGCAAGACGGGCTCTTGAATTATCTCATTTTTAGGCTGCCGGAAAGAATATAATTCTTCGGAAAAAGTAAGATAAACTGTCGAACGATACGTGTGTGTGTTTCCAACAGTTTGAGCATGGTAATGTAATTACAGTGGTTTGAGATTAATACAAAATTCCAAATTCAATAACAGCTGTCGTGAAAAAACGTAACAATACTACTTGTGTGGTAACAATGATATAGTCAGGTAGGATTTTTTCTTTGTTCAAAAACATTTGCACCTGACGGTTGCCGGTTGCCACCTGTCGTTCCAATTTGGTTCCTTTTTATTCATACGGTTTTAGGGCAGGCCAAGTCACCTTTCTCGAAAGCTTAAAATGTTGGTACACCTGGTGCCGTGGTGCGATGATTTCATCGTGCTCGCACCTTGTGTATATATACGGTTGAAGTGTTCTTACTTCGATAAATCGCCAGATGTTCGATAATGTATCTTTTTGTGAGTTTATGCAAATTGGAAAACATTATATAAAAACTTAAATACTCAATATTTTCCACATTGACACATACCTACATGTATTTTTGTTATTTTTCCTTAATTTCGTATTATGGTGGTTTTTGTGGCAATCTTTATACAATACAACACTCTTTAATGCACACCGGTCACAAAAAACAATAATAAAAATAAAACATATACCTAACCATACTGCGTCACTTATTGACGCCCTTATCACTTAAAGCGATCTCTTCCAGACAGTTGTGTTTTGAGAGGTCCTGGTATGAATTACATTCATTTACTTAGTTTTGCAAACTGAATTAAGTACTTTGTCTTGTGAATATATCGTCTGATATGCCCGAGGGTTCCTGTTTCAGTTAATACTTTTAAATTAAAACAAGACAAGCCAATAATATTTGTTTAATGAGAGCTAGAACACAATATGGGATAAAAAAATATAATGAATGAAGGGGCACTAATGTACAACAGATTACCTAAAGATATTAAAGAAACACAATCATTAAATATGTTCAAAAAATTGTTAAAGCAACATGTTTTGAAAGATTTTTCATAATTAAGATATTGTTGAATGTAAAATATCTATAAAACTTCATAATGCCATTAAAATCGCTGCCGCCGCGGTGCGGCGCTGCAATGCTAACATTTTATTTAGCGGATAATGTTTTACTATTGTTGTTCGAAAGTGTAATTTTTAATTAATTAGTATAAATGCGTTTGTAAACTATGAGCTACGGCACAATAAGTGTTTATTTTTAAGTTATTATATATCTCAGTATGTGAATGTAATTCTTTTGAGATAATAATTATTCTGAAACCGTACTTTTGACAAAAAAATATTACTAACAGTTAATAAACTGTAAGACGATTTGCGAGGGCTAGAGATAAAAGTAATTTTTTTTTTCATAAAACTCATCTATAAATTTGAAGTACCAACACTTAATAAACTCATAGAAGATCTCAGACGACGCATCGTCGGGTTGCAGACGTACGGCTAGTAAAACATGTTTATAAACTGCTAATAGGAGTTAATAAACTCCAATATGTTCTGTGACTCTAGTTACATTTAAAGAGTTAATATTAGGAATGGATGTCGACATCGGCCGCTCCCTTCCTCAATTATCCAATTTCCTTGTCAGATGGCGATTCGACCCAGTCTGTAGACAGCATGCGACTTGTATCCGTTTGGCAGCTTTTTGTACGCTCTCGTATTGAATAGTTGCGAGATGCAAATAGTAATATAATTTATAAAACGTTCACTTTTATTTAACGATTTAATTATGTCTTATGACTATAATTACTTATTACTTGCAATATTATATAGAAAAAGATCTGTATTTTGTATGTTTGGGTGTGTACACTCCAAAACTAAGTACACAATCGACTTTACTTCTTTCACTATTAGTATGTTAGATTATCCCTCACCAGTATAGGCTTTATTTAACATCAATAATATAACTCAAGGTAAAATAAAAGCCCAAATATTCCTTCTACGAAAACTATCGATGATAGAACGAAATAATGTTCTACAATATTAAAGAAAATCTCAATATGTACAAAAAACTCCGCGACACCATGTGTTCAACTATTGCAGTTAGTTAACTATAAATACTTTTTTACATTCAAACACTTGATAGGAATTCCGACTGAAATCAGAGGAAGTTACTCGTAAATGGATTTTGGCGCTACACGTTTACAAATAAATGCAATGCTATGATTTTACGTAAATTTCATTATTTTTGAGATTAGATAAAGTAGTGTATGAAACTGCACATAATTTGATTTTTAACACTCCTTATAAGAACACTTATTATGGTGATATGATGATGAGTTTCATAAACTACTATTTTGTATGAAAAACGAACCACCTAAATACATTATACCGTCAATAATCAAAAATTACTAATAGACTTAATTTCCTCTAATTACTCGATTATTCTTACTATATGTCTGCTACTATGTGTTTTGAGCGGAGGGTTGTCCTCAATGTGTCAGTAGCGGCCTGTGACGTTGACAAAAGGCAGTCGTTCCTACGTGCGGGGAGTCGACCTACATAATCGTTTGCATACGTATGACATACATGTCATGTTTACGGGAACACACTTCTTTTCTTTTTCTTTTCTCAGCTATGTGCGTCCACTGTTGGACGTATGCCTCCCCCATATAGGGGGGATTTGCCAATACTCGCCACGCTTGGCAGGCGGGTTGGCGAGCGCAGTATGATTTCCGATCCTCAGAAGGCGCTGCTGCCCACCTCCTGGTACGTTATCCCTTAGCCGACTCTTACGGCACCCTACGTCACCAACATCTCAGTAATGTAGGAAATTGCCTGTTCAACACAAGTACGCCTCGGTATGTGACATTATTGCACATATACATCAAACATGTTACATGATCAAGTTTAAAAGAACTTATCTATGCTAGCTACGAGTATCTAATACTGGGCCATTTTGATCCTTTACTAGTTGACTAGTTGACTTATCTAGGCGCACGGAGTGGTATAGCAGCCGTGGCATGGAAGCAGCATTCGGCGATTCGAATGCGTGTCCATGAATTAATTTATGTGTGTTATTTATGTATGAATTTTGCAAGAATCTATTTGTTTATATTGTGGTGGACTAAGGTGGAAGTGTTCATCAATTCATACAGTGTTGGTAATTGATATGTCAGTTCCTCACCCATACCGACCGCAAAATACACTGGGGCAAACCACACAGTACATTGTAGTACAAGCCTAACGGTCCTGTTTATCTGTAATCCATATTTTGGATTAGTGATGAGACGAGCATATTATTTACACAAAAATGTAGTGCAATAAGTGTTACTTGTTTCATCCCGTTTGACGGTTTCGCTTTCAAGAAAATTATTTAGATATTTGATCGATTTACAAGCATGCTGCGATTAATTGAATAAGCTATGTTTTTTTTCAAGTCTATGGATATATTTTGAGTAACTTTTAGTTCTTGAAACACATGTACATCATAATAATAATAGGTACTTAGACGATCAAAGTAGCATAGCCATGAGACACTGTAATTCGCTGGTAATCAGGGAAATTCTTACACGATACAGCTGATTTGTCAATCTCAATCTGATCTTCAATCAAATATGCTACATATCGCTTGATCTAGATTCATTGCGATTTGCGATGTGTGTTACGATTGCTATCAGTCCTTATATAATGTAACTATTTTAATCCGCAATAAGAAAAATAACAAATCTCTGCAATAAATCTATCTGAAGGCAGTTTGCAACGTGTTTACTTTATAAATTTGCAGTTTGTATGAAAAAAAAGTTATGGACAGGAAGATTCATACACGTGATAATCTGTACGGCGCGGTACGACGAATTATAAATAGAACCCGGCGTTCGACCTTATCAGTTGCCCTAGACCTTGGTCGCGTTTCGTCTAATCTGGTTACAGAGCGCGGAGGCACCTCTAATCAGCACACACGCAGTTCACGCACCCACCGTCTATGAAATTGTTGTCTATTCTATATTCAATAGTAACTAAATCAATAATGTAATGTCGTACGTATGGAGGTAATCGCATTATTTACTTTTCCCCGTAATATCCGCCGTTTCTTGGTAGCTTCTTTATATTTAAACTTTGTACAGATATTATATGCCAGTCGTTCATTAGCAAGGGAAACGGACAGTTGTGTTCGTGATGGCATTGATTACATAAACGATCGATCTCTTTGTAGGAATAACAATCCAGAACTAGATTATAAAACGCAGTTGAGTGGATTGAAATTGTATTTAGGAAGATTTGGAATTGAAAGTGTGGACTTGGCGATCGGTAGTGTCATGATGAGTGTGGATGAGGACGGGACCGCTGGCGAAGGTGAGGGAGGTTGAGTAAGGATGCTGGTGCGGGGGTGCGCCGCTGGAGGCGAGCTCCGCCATTCGCTGGCGGAGCGCACCAAGGCGCTGGCAGCGCGGTGCCATGCGCTGCGCTCGCCGGCGCGCGCCGACCGCAGCGCCGAGCGCCGCCGTCCCAGGCACCGCAAATCGCAGACACGATGGTATGTTAAGGTAAGTTGCGATTCTCGACGAAATTGTTATTTACCTATGTTGCACGTCGTCCATCATCATATCGTCCGCCTGAACGATTGTCGGTCAGTTCAAGTCGACCATCCTAAAACTGAAAATGTAAGACTAGTAAGAAAAATCAGCATTCGCTAGAAGTATTTAATAAATACTACCTAGCAAACTTTGTTCTGTTATATAAATGACTAAAATGTGAGTGCCACAACACTTCATTTAAATTCACTTTATATCAATTAACGAAGGTAAAATTTTTGGATTACTGTCCATACAAACATTCTAAAATAACGATAAACAAATTATCGAATAAAATACCTATACTTAGCCTATATTTTAAGTTCGACAGAGTTACATATCAATGCGAAATTTCATCAAAATAAACACAAATTAGCCCGGACAAGCATTGTGACGCGAGATTTTTATATTTTTACTGAAGACCCTGTGTGAATGTTAATAAATAAATAAAATAAATAAATATATGTAGATAGATTGTAATTTTTAGACTTTCGCGATTCGAACACATTGTTATTAAATCAAACGGGGCTTAATCGCGAGAAAAACATTTAGTAATTTATTTACCTCGACGTTTCGACCAAGTTGCATTGGTCGTGGTCACGAGAAGACCGAAAGAACGTCGAGGTAAATAAATTACTAAATGTTTTTCTCGCGATTAAGCCCCGTTTGATTTAATAACAATATGTAGATAGATGTTAAAAAGTTCTATTAGCATATTGAATGGAATATTCGTTAGGAGTAAATCGAACAAAATAGGCCAGTGACGACCCAGTCCAGTCCATTGTGCCTTAAGTATATAAACCCCCATAAAGTTATAGGTATACATGTGTATAGAGAAAATGTGTCTTGTGTGTACAGCTATGCTGCCGTTCGTTATTATTTTAAGACGAACTTCCTTTGGTTCATGTTTCCCACGCTTATTTCGTTGATGTTTGAAACGACTGGAAACCAATTGGATAATATGAGCAAATTGCTTACTAACTGTTGTCAAAATTCGCCGTGTTCTTGGTGTAAGCCTAACAAATAATAAAGACCTGCATGGACTTTGAAGAGTTCAACAATTGCCTGGAAATAGTCTTACATATTTCCATAATACAAATACAAATATACTTTATTGACATAATTGGTGTACAAACCATTTTTGTAATAATATGTAAATTTGATGGTATTCAATTTTATTTATTTATTTATTTTGAAACTTATTACAACTGTATGTGATAGGTACCTAATAAACTTATATAACTAGTTTTTGAAATAGTTCTGTCACTCTCAAGATATCAACGACACATGTACCCTCTTACTAGTGTGTGACTCAAGTGTTGATTTTTCATTATTATTTTGTTTTAAATCCTGGAATATTTTAGAGTTACTTGCTTATCGTAATTGTCTTCTTTTTCTTAAATTTTCTTCTCAATTGACAGTGACAGGTATATTTCTATGACTTATTACGCCATCTAGTTAGTATTTTCGTATTCGTTTCTTTAAAAGAGTACTCCTTAATACTACAACTATATACTACAACCCCCTATAGCTATTACCATCGTAACGTAAAGATAGCTCAAATATTCCAACCGTTTGGCAGCGAACTTAAATGCTAATTTACATTGTGTTATGCAAATACCGCACGGAGAGATTTTGACAGGGGTTAATTGATTCACATATTTCTTTACAAACTTTTCGTGTTCATATGCAAATCAATTCTTTGCTATCGACGTGCCTTTCGAGAACAGATAGAGTAATCTCTGGGACGTATCAGTATCCGGTATCAACGTAGCGGATATTGTATTCATCCTGATCTATGAATCAATGAGTTTAATTTCGATATATTATATACATTTACATGAGAAATGATGACGTTAACTACTCATACACTGATTCATACTCAGCGTTCATTGCAAAGTCAACTCTACATATTCAAAAACAATATGATGAGTATTTAGCATCTGGCCACTTTGAAAAAGGTTTATTTTATATACTCGATATTCCTTTTTCAATTTAACTATTATTTAAAAACTTCTTTGAGTATACAGCCTCCGCTGAACTATTGTCCACTATATAGAGCATTTCCTAGCAATCATGTTTAAATATTTTTCGAATTTATTTGATTTGAATGATTTTGACGAAACACGCAAATTATCCTAAATTTGAATTTTCATTAAAAATGTTTCAAAGATAGAGCAAAAGAGGTCAGTATATAATACTGCACTCTTCAGAGCTCTGTTTTTACCTTTTGATCTACGAAACCCTACAAAAGTGTCTTATTAGATCCGAAACCATATTGCTGTGTAAATGGTATTGCCCAATTAGTATATCAACTAGGTATTACTGGTTGAGATGCGTACTTTGCTACTTATTACTCATTTACCGCACGTCATTATATAGGTATAACACATTTGCTCGATTAATTCGCGGCCCCTACAGAGTTCAGTTGAAAAAGCAAAGTGAGACGTGATTGTAGTCACCACAGCGCGCAATCCAGGATATTCCATAAAGTGCCCGTACTTTGAGATAAAACTTATAAAGAGTGCAGTATCTGTTGTTTCTACATAAAATTTTTCTTACGGTTTTGTTCTATAATAAATCAAATAAATCTTAGTAAATATATAAAAAGTGCTTCAATACCAGCGTTTAAAACGATTTGATCAATGTATTGAATGTTGTTTATCGTATTGTTAGAACAGCAGCATGATGTTCTCGAGTTTCAGTAGTATCCCATTTGTGCCAGTGAGTTGTGCTGTCGTGTGTTCATCAGCAGGCTTCGTCAGCAATGCAGGTCAAGGCTTTAGTTATGCGAGCCTCCGTGCTGGAGCATACGCTTGGAATGCATGCTGGTGGGGCCGAACAATGCGGTGCTATGACACGGCTATAGCATTGCCGTGTTTGCTTTCCTGCATACAAACTAAGGTATTTGTTGTTTCAGAAAATGCTTACATAACTTGTGGTATAACTATGCTACTACAGTCAATATTTATATGACTTACCGTATATTGTAGTGTACCGTGTACTGTAGTGTTACTTTCGGTATTATAAAGCGGTATAGTCTCTGTTATGGGCAAATTAATGCACAATTTACAATTAACGTAATGCACGAATTACACTAATGTTTTTTTAGAATGTCTTCGCGGCCAAATCTAAAAATGTGTTTGGTAAAATTATCATAATAAGTAGGAACTCTGTAACGTTTTAAAATATGAAATTGATTTAATTGTAACGCTGTTATAAAGATGCAACATGCACGTCGATTTGCCAAGAGGGAATTAAGTAATTTTTGGTAGAGCTAGTTAGACCATTGTTGAATTGTTAAATTTAAAAATTGTTTTTAAAATAGTTGAATAATTTCTGTTTTTAGTCTGTGTATGCACGACTGCCAGTCGTCAACCCTCCCTAGCAATGCTACCTTTCTTTAAAAATAGCAAACAAAGAGCACATGTTTCCCTAGCGTGTAGTATATAAGTCGACCTGAGTCTTGTTCTACTCCGGCGGATTTTTTGCGATAGTAATTTTCTGACAGTTCCGCAATATATGCATTTACAATAACATCCTGATATCGTTTCTTATCAGACAATAATTGACCTGATAACGGTAGCGCATGGCTAAACTTCTAGGTTCTAGTTCTAGGTCTTCTAGTTGGGTAATTTCGATAATATAGTAAAATAGTACAATAGAGATAAGCTAGTGCAGGCGCGGACGCAGCCAAAGATTAAGACAGGGGGCAATGTATGTGTTGTGATGACTGATCGCGGAACGTTGAAATTAATTATCAAATATGGGTAATACTCCTTTAAGGGACAGTATTTTGTAGTTGTGAGTTCAAATCCCTAAATTCTACTAGAGGTCTACATATATTATTTATATTTACTTTGCTGTTGATAAACGGCTTGTATCTCATATGATTAGATTATTTCGACGGAGGGTAGAGCTATACGGCGACACACGGGTTCAATACCCTTTTTAACTTAACGAGATTTTGGATCTAACAAAGAACCTTCGTACAGTTTTGCCTTGATTCTAGCAGCCCTGGCATTTTTCCAAATACTGTAAGACATGAAAGTTGTGTAGTTAAGTCTGAATTCGTTTAGTTATACGTATATTGTTGTATTGATATGGCGATTCGCACGTGTGTCAACCATCACATTTAGATATACAATTTCTAGAAAATTTCGTTGCAGCGTAAATATTAAACTAATTCTATAACAACAACACTGCAGTGCTACTAAAGCAACAATAACAGTTGAACAACCTACTTTTTAGCGCTTGCTAATTCTTAATAATATAACCTTAACATTATTTAATAAGTTAGAAAACAAAATAGAAAATTCCCGCAAATCTTAAGTAATTGAAGTACAGAATATCTGGCTTCTATTGAACTCCTTTACTCTTAGTATGAAATCCATAACGTAAAATGAACCATGGGCACTGATGAGAGTAGCCGAATTCGCTACCCGTTGAACGAGTTGCACCACGACGAACTTTGCGACACACACACACACACACACACACACACACACACACACACACACACACACACACACACACACAAACACACACACACACACAAACACACACACACACACACACACACACACACACACACACAAGTAGCCCAATAAAGCATGTATGATGTATTATGTAATGTTAAGAATAATGTATGTATTCTATAATGTAATATGGTATGTGCTTAAATGAATACATTTAAGCATATACCATATTACATTTTTAGTATGTTTTTGATTAAGTGACCGTAGACGGATGCTGTGACCTAGAGCACTAGGGTCTCTGCAAGGACCATACAGTCACGAGGGTACTTTAATTTAAGATGGAATTGAATATATATTTTATTATTATCTGGAAATTGTTACTACACGGTTATTTTGTGCATAAATAAACATTTCATTTTAACTTTTTTTGCAACAATGTGACCGTTTTTTTTTTTGAAGAGAAAAATCAAGGAAGTACTTGCTGTCCAAGCACTGTATACTTCTTTGTTCTTAAACATCGGGTCGAGCGAGGTTTTAATTAATTGTACCGAAAAGTTCCAGAAAAGGTTCAACGGTTTCAAAAGCCGATAAACTTATTTGTATAACGTTCCAGCACTGAACTTTAAGGTGAAAGAACGTTTATTATTGTAAAAAACCTTTATTAATGTAATGTAAGTGTTGTCACTACAATGGTAGCTCCAAGTTTTGTCTATTCATATGGTAGCGATGTATTTAAAGTAGTAATACACACATATCATTAGGTGAGACAGTGGTCAAACATAAGCTTAATATTTAAAAATTATTCAGATATTCATGGGCTGACTGTGGATCATATTTTTGAACGTTCTTTGAACCATATAAAACACATTTAATGCCAACTGAATACACCTAACCGGGATAAGGGTAAGGATGATTACATCAAGCAAACTTGTATCAGAGGCTCACATTTCTTCATAATGTTATTCTTCGTAACAAAGGCAAAATAAAGCATTAATGTATTGTTTAGAAACTGACGTAATTATGAGACTGAGCCAGTACGGACTTACTCTTCATGGAAGTATGTAGGTAGTTACTGAGGTTTATTTCCATTGACTGGATGCCTTCATAAAATAAACATTGTAAAATATAAATGAAAAATATCAAATGGATAGTGCCTCTTAGGCACATTGAAACAACATTTTTATTCAATAGAGCAATGCTGCGGTTGTATTCGGGGTACGCTGCTAACAGGTGCCGAGATATTCTAGTACATACACTGGTCCTAGGCGATAAGGTTAGCAGCTGGGTATGAGTGAACCCTGATGATGTTAGAAATGTGCTGGGACAAAATAGCAATGACAGGGTGACTGCAAATTGTAAAAGTATTCTTGGTATTTGTTTGGAGTAGAATGTTGTGGAAACATTCCAATACTAAGCAATCGTATTGCGCACGAAACAAAATTTGTCAGTCCCTACTTTTAAGACCTCAAGAGGTGCTGATGACATTGGTTCTCAGGTGTTTACAGGCAGAGAGGGTGGGACAACTCCTGATATAAAATATTAGAAATATTAAGTTTAAACATTCTCACGGGGTTAAAGAAAAATAAAATAATCTCATTTTTAGACTTTTTAATTTCCGTACTTCTGGTGTACGACACGGCTCAAGCGCATTTGTCGTTACCTGTGAGAAATT
This sequence comes from Apeira syringaria, assembly GCA_934044485.1. Taxonomy (NCBI): domain Eukaryota; kingdom Metazoa; phylum Arthropoda; class Insecta; order Lepidoptera; family Geometridae; genus Apeira; species Apeira syringaria. The sequence continues at coordinate 30,572,499 of OW203654.1, forward strand.
ATGGTCACTCGGAAATATTTTGTCTAAGAACAAACAAACAAAATTATGTGGAAAGACTTAAAATTGTCTAAATAGACAATTTTAAGTCTTTCCACATAATTTTGTGGAAAGGGTTTTATCCATTTGCTAAATAGCAAATGGATAAAACCCTGAATAAAGCCTAAATAAAGCCTGATTAAAGTTACTAATAAGTTGTCCAATGGTCCGCCGGCGTACGTTTTACCTTCCCGCTGTGACTCAGATATACCTACAAATTAAAGCTAATCTCACTTCATAGGAAATTGTTTGAGCAACAGCTCGTAAACCTCCTAATAATGCATAATTAGAGTTAGAAGATCACCCCGCAACTGGTCTTTTAAAAGCATTGGTCTGGTCATCATAGGGATAGCGACTAGTGGATATGCCTGCATTTCCGGTCATCCCTTATTGACTCATCGTACTTCCAACAAGCGACGTAAAGTCACTTTGATGAATCTCTATAAAAAATAAAGAACCTCTACAAAAGCAATATTATCGTTGGTTTGTGATATTGAAGCTGACACTAACCACTTCCTTGTAATGAACTGAACCAATTACAAGAGATCGTAAAAGCTGAGCATTGGCAAAAAAAGAGTGACTGATGAGTATTTAAGTTAATGTATATGACACATTAGATGTATAGCATGAAGAATGAGCAATAATGGGTATCTCATTATAAGAACCATACATCTAGCAAATTTGATCGATGTACATGATACTCAGTTATTATTGAAGCTATAGTAACTGGGTTCTTGCGGTATGTAATAAATATGGCTTATAATATTATTATGTACTAACGATCTCAAAGCTGGGATTGAACCGGTAACTGAGTGATGTTATTCTTAGCTAGCATCAAGTAGAGCATTATTGGTAACTGGTTTATTGATAACGAATAAGAGCATAAAGTACCAACTTACGTAGCAGTTCTCTAATGGCATGTTACTTTATGAATCATCGTTATTGAAATGACGAATCGCCTTCTTTGTTTACCGAACGATATTTATCGAACATTGGTCATACTTTTCGCGAACTTTATGTTATTATAAATGTACCAATGCGTACCTACATGTTGTCTTAGTTAGAGTTAGTTACTTAGCGCCTCTTATAGGCATGATATGTGTTCATACATGTCAAATCATTTAATTTAAATCTTACAAACGTGGTTAGTTATTAAGTTGTAAACTGAAACGCTTATAACGTCTAACGCTAAAATAGATAGATACCCAGAATGCTGGTAGCAATGCCAAGATCAATTAAAATGCTAGGTACAAACATATAATGTACCTACTTATACTCACGGTTATCTGGAAGAATAACAGTCGCCAATACGATAAGAAGACTTATTTAACTTACTCTGTTATTTATTGTATGATTAGGTAAATAAATAAATAAATATATATTTCTACTTTACCTCTACCTTTTGCGACTGAATGCCTGTTATTTATTGATTATTGTCACCCCTATGTGACCCAACAATAGATTTTCAACACACCTATTGTACATAAGATATGGTTGATAGATACATAAGAACTTTTTTTTTGAGTGTCAACGTACTTTGGAAGCAAAAAAATTGATGGTTTGGTCTATGCTAACCTGAATTTTTAATTTTAAGGGAATTTTGACATATTTTATTGCATAGTATAATAGTTGGAAAAAATAATGTAGATTTCATGCAGGTATTATTAGATAAAATAATAAACATATAATTACTCTAAGAGATTTTTTTTGTGTATCGCATTAACGCTATGCTAGGCAGATATAATTACTCATCAAAACACTGGCTAATCCGGCACCTATGAATTATTTAAACTGTTTTGTACTTACATACGAGTAGGTACAGTGTTGGTTAGGTCATGTAAATAGGTGTAATCATTGTAGTTGTTAAAAATATGTGAATCATCCGTAATTAAGAGTCATTTTTTATTGTATAAGGAAAAATATTAAGAATAATAAAATAAGTAACTAATATATTTCAAAAGTTGTATTTTTAGTTTCTTTCGAAAAATTATCATCAATATCAAAAAACTCGCACTTTATCAAGCTTTTAATTATCAAGTACAGCTGGGCTTAGATAATTTATGGTTTGTACACTCAGTCAGACACCGAGCTCGGCGGCGAGCTCGAGGCAAAAACATCCTGGTTAGATTCTCTCCAAATAGTCAAAGAGCAAACATCCTTAGGGCCCACTTACGGACCACTCTGGTACCGGGGCAAGTCGATCCGATAACTCCCTGTCCTGGCGACAGCTCAAGCCGAGGTCCGAACCTCAGTGGTGCCCTTGAGCTAGTCGCCTCGTCCTCTCCTAGTGGCACAGCGCCGTCAGCGCTAGCCCCACTAGGCGGTGCGCCTTCTGCGACCGCACAAATACCGGGCTGAGCACCATCTGTGCTCGCCCCCCCTCCGGTGAAGCTGTTAATGCCGGTAGAGGCAAACAGCATTAGTCCGTTAGAAAAAAAAAAAAAAAAAAAAAAAAAATGGTTTGTACATGCGAAAGGTGCTGCTTTATATTTGACAGGTTACTTGCATGGCTATCGTAGTATCTTTCAGAACTTATAAAGATTGCTCGAAAAGATGCGCCCATTTCCATTATCAGTAAGTTTTATTTGCGAACGATAAAGGCAAAATGAACAATATAAATATGCTTATTCGTTTATTTGCAAGGGGACGACTTCTTGATTGGATTATAGGTACGACCTACGCCCGCCTTTGGTCTTGTCGACTAAATGCGCAATCTCCTTCAATCAACTTTGAATATACTATGTAATAAAAATATAATACCATAATATTTCTATTTATTTATTTATGTGGTTAATAAAAACCGCAAATAAAACGTTTTAGTGTAAGGATAATTATGTGAAAATTCTTTTTCCTAAATGTGCTTTAGGAACTGTAACGACGACGTCTCACCCTTATATAGACAGGGCATTGGACGTCCTCAAAACTTCGATCGAATCAGATCAGAGATCGATCATATCGAAAATCTGAGAAATAAACTCAATGTTAGACGGGTAGACAGTTTATTTTTATTTTACACGGTAAATAAACAGTTGCTTATATAAATAATTTAAGAAGTAAAATCATAGACACTTGGAAGTTTAACACTGTTTTCACTGATGGGTTTAATAATCCTCGTGTAATACAAGTACATAAAAATCTCGTGTCACGGTGTTTGCGGTCGCACTCCTCCGAAACGGCTACACCGATTTAAATGAGATTTTATTTGTATATTTGTTAGATATAAGAATAGGTCGTACTTATTGTACTTATAGATTTCAAGTAAATTATATAATGTAATCTGGCAAACCGTTAACAGTGGGCAAAGTTTCCAAAATGCTAGCAGCATTAGATTGTAAAAAATGAATTGTTGGTAATCCAAAAGTCATTTGAATCATTTCTATAGATACCTATTTAGTAATTCCGTAGACGCCTTCTTTATTACTGGCTTGGGTTTAACCTAGAACGGCTTTTAAATCACATTTGAACTAAAATGCTAATTAAAGAATGTACTAGGTCATCAAGCGGGTCGTTGTCACGGCGAGGCGCTCCACGGCGATACCTTATTGATTAAGGTGCCGATGAACTCGGAGGATGGTGAGTTTCACCTGTGAGGCGCCTAACTTGTTTGCGTATAAACGTACATCGATTTCATCTTTGGCCACTCGTTTAATTTTAGTGCTATCGTGAAGTAGGTATGTATAAATTTAATTCTTTTCGAAATTTTGAAACTGTGATTAAGAGCGGTACTTTATTGGAAATATTATTCATTTTATTATTTATGATATAATTATTTATTAATTTTTTTTTCACTGTTAGGACAGCGCCTTGGACAGGGTGGAGAACCACACTGGCCATTACAATGAGAATTGGCAGATAGACTGTAGGCAATGTCTGAATTTTCATACCACCACCTGAGGGCTACAAAGTGGCCGGGCTACTGATGTCCTCAGGTAACAACCGGGAAACACTTCTTGACGTGTCGTCCAACGCGTACAAAAGAGACGGTATATTTAAAGAATTGCATTTATACAAATAACTAAACATAATTATGAAAAACATTTAAGTCTCGCTCCTCTCTCTAAAACGTACACAATATCTAAAAAGTATTAACGAATCATCATATAAGAATTTTTTAATACGAGAGTTGAATCCTGCGACAACATGTCATGTACGTTATCTTGGATATACAGTGCTATCTTTTCATTGGTCAAATAAAAGATTATACTATACAAATACATGAACTATACCATAAAAATAATCAGTTACACATGAAATTATAACTTGGACTTGGCAAGTCCAAGTTGTAATCTCATTTATTTATCCTGGGCTATATACGTTCGCCACATCCATCAGCCAAACATTGGTCGGCCAATATTTGACCAACGTTTCTCGAACGGTCTATATAAATATGCGAGTTTGGCAGAGAAGAAGGAGTTACCCAAGAAGATGATGGTATAACGATTAATATTGCATGTGTCACTTTTCACACATGACTGGCCGGTTGGCGCAGTTGGTAGGCTCTGCCGCTGGTCCTAGGTTCCATTCCCGGACAGGTCAAACATTTGTGTGTATGAACATGTCTGTTTGACCTGTGGCAAACAGACTTTTGACACAGATCAATATTATAGGTATATGTATTTAAGTATATATATCAGTCATCAGGTTACCATAGTATAGGCTTTGTCTAATTTGGTACCTGATGAAGGCCTTGTGTAAATGTTGTTGCCATATATATATGGACTTAATTTATAACAGCCGATAAAAATTTGGCTGACCCTAGAAGTCATAGGACAATCAGATTATAGCCTCATAAAGCGCAATTTGATTTGACGGGCGGGCGTATGATATAATATGATGATATATTGCGCGGTGAAAAAAAATTGATTGCCTAAACCCCGCACATTCACCGCCAGAGCAAAATATGGATTGGCTGTTGGTCTGTATTATTTGAACAGTGCTAGACCTATGTATGTATATATCAAGTCTCGTTCTCTAATGATTCTCCACTTGTCCTGTACTCTAGACCAAAGCTATATTATAGCTCTGTCGTACAAAAAGTCTACTTCATTTATCACAAGAGTACCTGCCTACATCCACGGCTCTTTCGTGCCTACATCTGCACACAATATGACATGAAATAACACGATATCACATAATAACTAAGCAGCTATAACGCACCCACGAAGCGCTGGAACAGCTGCTACACTAATTGGATGAAATTTTGTTTTAAAATACGATGGAATTATAATATAGGATTTTCATCTGATCATTCTTATTCAAGTCACGCTTACAAACTTTACGCGGACGGAGTCACGTGCTGTGTCCAGTATGTAATCAATTGTAGTATAAATGTTCTACATTTTTTAACCGACTACTGAAAAAGAGGAGATCTTTTCATTCATTTTTTTATCTTTATTTATGTTCAAGTTTCAGCAATGAATCTTTAAGACACCCGGATAAAAAATAGCTCTAGAAAATCATTGATATACCCAATGATGTTTTACTAAAGATGACGTATATTAATACTGCACGGGCCTCAGATTTTGTTCCTAATACGCGTCGTAATGAAAATTTCTACAATTGACTTAATTTTGCCGCTTCAGTTTCCGCGCGCTTGTGCGACATCTACCTCATATAAACATATAATATCATTGGATATACCTAATTGTCGAATGACAGTTACTTGGATCGACAAATTGAAATTTGTTTCATTGATAGGGACCCCGCACCAATGAGTCCATGATTATGATCTGAATTGAAACATGAATGTGTAGGTAGCGATTCTATACGAAATATTGGCTATGTACCTAGTTCACTCACGGTGATTGGGTACTGTTCCGGGTAAAACCAGGGACTGAGGGCAGCTCAGCCGACGACGGCACCGCCAACCATGCGAATCCGTCACGCCATCGAGGCACAATGCCCTCAGACATCGGCCCGGCCGTCCTTTGCTCCTACCGTTTTCTAATCGACCACAATTTTCTTTGAAGTCAGTTCTTACCTAAATTGACCAGAATTATGCAACAGTACCTATATAATGACTTTGCAGTTGACGGTCTCGTTGTTAAAAACAATAGATGTCAGAATTACAAGACAATATGGTAATTAGCAACGCAAGTAACTCTTAAACAATGATTTGAAACTTGTTACGGTAAATTGAAGAGCCATAATGGCATGTACTGATTATTTCAAGGCTTTTCTACACATAAGTGTGTTATTATTCACTGCAATGCCAGGTCAGTGGCACTGTACAATGTGCTTGCAGTAATATTTTCTTTCTCTATTCTTATTTTTTTTCAAAATGATAATTTCTCTCATAACAAGAGTTTACATGATGTAGCTTTGTCACGAACGTCAATATTATCCTTAAACTAGATCAAAGTGAGAAGGTGGATATTGTTTTTAACCGGTTCTTGTAGAGATCGATTAAGAGACCTATGTCCAGCAATAAACATCGACCGAATCCGTCGATGGCAAGAATGTGATCGTATGCCGCGCTTGTTATGTGCCGCAGCGACTCACTTGAATAAAAACACGTTCGTGATAGTAAATTAAAATAATTATAGCACCGTGTGTTATACAAAAATATTTTACATTACACATATAAGAACTTACCTGACCAATTTAAACATACAAATTACTACAACGGAATAAACCTGAACTTCACCTGGACGAGAAAATACAAATGACTATATAGTAATGACGCATGACCAAGCTCTACGAAAATTCCCGAGTCCAACGTTCCGAGTCAAAATATTTTAACTCATGATGTAAATACATAAATATTCAATCCGCGTAAAAAAGCTATGAACAAATCATTATTCCACAGTTTGTTCTATTTAAGCTTCTAGTGCTTTCGCCGGTAAGGAGAAGAGGTGCTTTACGTATACACATAAAATAACGAAGTACATAAACAGGGAATATCATAGATATTTTTCTATACATCATATACTATATATTATTATTTTACAGACAACTATAGTTAAATCGTATCTGTTTTAGGTAATGAAATAGCAGAAATTGTCGGTATATCTGTCTTAGTTATCCACTGCTGTTATATACGTCTATTCGAGGTAAACTCCCGCACAATAAATACCTACCCACATTATATATGTCGAAGGTCAGCACGGCGATATCAAATGTGTCTACAAAATTATGTATTCATGACCCTTGATGTTTTATGGGATGAAACAATTGAGGGTCGCAAACTCGTATAAGTTACAGCCTACTTCAGGGGTTGTTGCGTCAAGGTTGTGATGGCGACCAGCGTTACCTTGCTATAATAAACGTCGAATTGAAAGACGTCACGGGGAACTCGCGAAAGGGTCATAATGAGGCATTTTATTAAAAAAAAAAAGTATGTAGTTAAATACTTAGTAAGTAGATGGCGAACGTGTCATACGAGTAGAAATTTACCTGTCATTGTAAATTGAAGGAATAATTTTCCTCCTCCATATAGGGGGGTTTTGCCAAAACTCGCCACGCATGGCGGCGGGTTGGCGAGCGCAGTATGATTTCCGATCCTCAGAAGGCGCTGCTACGCTGCTACCCACCTTCTGGTAAGCGATCCCTTAGCCGACTCTTACGGCACCCGCGGGAAGAGATGGGGGAGTACTATTCTAGGCCGGTACCACCAGGCACGGCACAGATGACTTACGGGCTTAAAAATAATTACTCAACATATATTTTGACTTTTTAATTTCCTTTCTTCTGGAATAGAACAAAGTTCAAGCGCATTTAATTTTGTCGTTACCGCGAGAATTTAGGATACAGGAAGAATATGTTCACTCGAAAATATTGTTTCACTCTTAAATTAACAAATGAAATTAAATGCTGTTTAAATGCTATAGCAATTAGTATTAACCTTTATGGACTGTTCTCATAAGTGGTCTTTTAGAAAATGAGCAAAAAAGATTTAAAATTGTCTATTGAATAAAATATGAAAAATTTACGGGGTTAAGGTTTTGCTAAGTGGTAAAACCTTAACCCCGTCAATTTTTCATGGTTCAGATACATGACATAACAAAACTCCAGTTCAAACGCTTCGCTGCCAGTATAGGCATAAGATAACAACGTATTATTTCGTCTCGTTTAAATCTTATCTATTTGTTGGTCTGCCAATATTGTGATAGATAAAGATAATCTGCGTAAAGAAATACCTACGTCACTAGAGTTGAAACGAAAACATAATAGCGCTGCGGACGAACGGCCCCATGACAACCAACATGATTATTTTTCGCCGCTGTTGATGATTATTTTGTGTGATTGGGTGAGACCTTGGACGCACATGAATTGAATGTGACACATTGTATAGAAGAGTGTATCCGTGTAGATACAGTTCATTCATTTGTACGATACATACACGTACTTTGTATTTGTACTTTGTAGACTACGAACTGATAAGCGCAGCATAGGACGGGCACCGACCAGGTAGACAGACGACCTGACTAAGATCGCAGGCAAGGGCTTGATGCAGGCCGCTTCCAACCGATCCTTGTGGAAATCAATGGGGGAGGCATATGTCCAGCAGAGGACGTCCTATGGTGTATTTATATGTTTGTGCATAAAAAGTGGAGTCAATATCCTTCATCCTAATATGTATATATTTATCGTGTTAATTTTATACATTTAAAAGTTTGTATGTTTAGATGTTTCTTGCTCAATCCTACCAGAACGGCTAATCAAAATCTAATTTTGCGCGGAGATAAATTTGGAATCGACTCTACTTTTTAAGGAGAAAACCGTAGTCCACGACCTATTTTATAAATGTTAGACACGCATCAACAACAATAATCGAATTGGCAATTTAAAGAAAAATAAAAAACTGAATATTGTTAAATTTACTGTACGTATATATATTCTTAGGAAGGAAAAAGATCTTTTTGGTCCACAGAAATCAGCGATTTATAAAACGATAAAAATACATAAAAATATACACTGCCAGATTGTACCCAAACAAAGTATGTTTCTTTACTATGAAAAAATTGAACCTAAACAAAAATGTAATTGTAACAATTACACTAATGACTAACTAACTCTAAAGCTTTCACGGCCGGCGTTGCATGTTGTATGTATTGCTTCCGGGCTGTTTGGCCGTGGTCTGTGTGAAACTTGTGTTCCAGACGTTTCGTCGATCACTGCGGTCGACATCTTCAGTGGTTCAGGTCTGAGCGGCGACAAGAGCGTAGAACTCTCCTTCGCGGCGTCTTCTCTGTTACTGATCGACAAAACGTCTGGAACACAAGTTTCACTTAGACCACGGCCAAACAGCCCGGAAGCAATATGCAACGCCGGCCGTGACATTTTTTTATTTAACCAAAAACAATCTTTGCAACTTATGTACATACTAAAATGAAATATAGCACAATAAGACTATTTAAAAGTGGAAATAAATTTAAATTTTAGTTACATATAAATAAAAAATAGCAATATCAAAAGCAGAACTCACTCATGCTAAAACGGTGTTGTTTTTTGTTAGCTATCCATGTACGTTATATTAATATTTTATCAAGCATTTCAAGTATTTTTCGACACCACAAGTAAAGGTACCCATTAATGTATTGTTTTAATGCAGCCGAGCGTCAAATGGAAATAAAGTTTTCACAAACAAAATTAAATCTGAAAAAAAAAATACTAACTTTACGGTTTGCGTTTGTTTCAGCGTAAACTTTCGTGTACCTATTCATTGTATTTTAAATATTTTATATTTCAAATTGTGTATGTAGAATAAAATTAGTTAAAATATTCCATTACTTAATATAATGACTACAAAATATTACATTACTAGTAGTGCCCCGCGGTTTCACCCGCGTGGATTACGGTTTTCTCGCTACCTCAAGTATCCCACGGGATCTATACTTTTTCCGGGATAAAAGTAGCCTATGTTTTAATGCAGAGCTTAAACTACCTCCATACCAAATTTCAATGAAATCGGTGTAGCTGTTCAAGCATGAAGAAGTTACAAACATACACACATACACACAAACTTCGCATTTATAATATTAGTAGGATTAAACTTTAGTTATTAATGTTGTATGTATTGCTTCCGGGCTGTTTGGCCGTGGTCTATGTGAAACTTTTGTTCCAAGGATTTATTTGGAACAAAAGTTTCACATAGACCACGGCCAAACAGCCCGGAAGCAATACATACAACATGCAGCGCCGGCCGTGAAAGCCTTAGAGTTTACATTTAGTTATTAATATCTGTATTTTTTATTTTACCCAAATTATAAATCGGGCAAAAAGACAATTGAGACAAGAGACGCAAATAACACAAGAATATTCCCGGATCGAAAACGAACACAATATGTAGACCTACTTTAAGACTATTTTTCTTTGCCTTTCATTGGGCATCATGTATCCATGTAGTAGGTATTCTATATTGTATCGGCCACTAGAGAGGAATGGTTCCTTTTTAACTGACTTCAAAAATGGAGGAGGTTATATCATATTCGACCATATGTATTTTTAACCGACTTCAAAAAAAGGAGGAGGTTCTCAATTCGACCCGTATGTTTTTTATATATTTGTTACCTGAGAACTTTCGACTGGGTGAACCATGAACCGGTTCCATTTAAATTTCATCGAAATCGGACAAGCGGTTTTTGAGTTACACTTCAATAACTGAACGGTGTTTCGTATACGTACTTCGACGACTTCCTAATTGCGGGTGAAGAAATCGGTGAACATACACAATGACAATAATTGATCCCGTGAGAAGCAGAGGTTAATGAAAAGGGTAAAAAATTTTTTTTTACCAAAAATTGGAACCGACTTCAAGACGCAAAAGTGTGAAATATCTTGTCTTAGTCGGTACCATGCGCACAATATTTTGATAATAGTTACTTTTGAACTATCACGGTAAATATGGTATATATCAATAATCATTGTATATTTCCTGTACTCCCTACCTAACCCACATGTTTTTCAGACTGTTTCTTGTTGGATTCGAAGACTCTCTTGAGTTCCTCGACCAGTAACATAGCAAATTGAGTTAATCAAGATGTGAACGCTGCAAAACGACTCTGACCCCAATGTCAGAGGAATGACCAGTATGCATACAAAAAAACAAACTATCATGGTACTTATTTCGACAAGTTATGATTAATTATATTCCAGCCAGTGCTGTACACGTCGTAGGCGGGATGCTCTGAGACTTCGAAGCATCTCTATATTTAGACTCGCTCACAGCTACTGCACGGTCTGCCAATCGATATCTGATATTTCTACCTTCCATAACAAGTTCATAGCTGGTTACTTTCTCCAGTTTTATAAGTAACGCTGTAATATAATTAATTTTCTTTCTAAATACGTGTTATTGGGTAAATAATAAAGTTTTTCAGCAACGAGGTCAAGCCTCATTCGAGTGACATTTCAGGCACTGAACTCATCGTCTACGTACGCTTTATTGTGCGTAGATTCCGAGGCTAAACTCGATCAATCTATTGTTATGACGGACCAATCGACAGACATCGATCGAAGGAAACTCCCTTAAGTATATGGCTTTAGTACTTCTGTAGAGTTTCTTTATGTGGAGAACCGCACGCGTGTTATTCGATATATTTAGATAATAGTTGTCCACGAATATATTTGTTTGCAAAACCTGAACAGACCATCTGTTACAAAGATTTATGTGCAAATATACTTAACCCGTCTTTTTAAATTACAGTCTTGCTTATGGATTTGAAATATTTAAAAGTCTAATTCGTCCTAGGTCTTTCAATTGAAAAGGTTATGATTTTTAACTGAAAAGAATGTGAACAACGCAACACATTGCGAACAATTTTTCGGTTCTGTTATTCTGACCATAATGTTTTCACGTGCCATATAAATTTGATTGGTGTGTTGTTACATGCATGCCAACATATAGGTGCATATATGTTCTTTAGGGCCGATGCCTTCATTAAAATAAAATACTAATAACTAATTACAACATTACAGCTACTACAAAAAAATTTGAGCAATCTACTAGCTATTGTCAGTTTATAGATAACTCAAATGCTCTAACCCGCTACCAGTGGGCAGCGTACCCAGAACGCTAGCAGCATTGCGTATACGTTGTAAGTGATCGTTTTTATAATTACAGCTGTAAGACGTCCACTATTATAAGATATATACTTCCAGTTATTAGATATGCGATATTAATTTTCCAGGATATTAAAAGCGTTATTATTTTAATTAGTCTTTTTTTTTTTTTTACTATTATAAGTTTGCGTTTGACAACTGTCTCACCTGATGTTAAGTGATGACGTTGACTAGGATTTAGCACGCAAACCTAGAAGGTGCCTATTCACTCGCGACTTGAAGACTCCAGGATTGTACATATCGGGAAACACAGACTCGGGCAACGAGTTCCACTCCTTGGCAGTACGCATTAAGAAAGTGGAAGCAAAACGCTTCGTGCGTATAGGTGGTATATCTACCATATAGCGATGTCGAATTGCCGTACGTCGAGTCGACCGATGATAGAAAGGTGATGGTGGAATCAGATTATGCAATTCCAGTGCACATTCTCCGAAATGCACCCGATAGAAAACCGTCGTCCATGAATAAATGATAACTACTACTGCTACTGCTACTACTACTACTAATGATACTAATCCATCATAATTCATGATACCACGACGTTATTATATACCTAGACTGGTCGGTTGGCGCAGTTGGTAGCACTCTGCCTCCTGAGCCGCTGGTCCCGGGTTCGATTCCCGGACAGGTCAAACATTTGTGTGTATGAACATGTCTGTTTGACCTGTGTCTGGGTGTGTTTATGTATATAAGCATATATATAAGTATGTATATAAGTATATATATCAGTCATCAGGTTACCATAGTACAGGCTCTGCCTAGTTTGGGACCTGAAGAACTTGTGTGAATGTTGTCCCATATATTATATTATGATCGTTTAAAAGCGTTATTATTACTGCAGTTCAATTACTGTAGTAGTGAAATAGTTAGAAAGTGTATTAGTTTTATTATTTTTAAATTTTACTTTCCGATTATGCAAATGTTCGTATCTATTATTGATTTAAATGAATGCGACTAAGATACACCACATAACTCGGTTTGTGATCTGTATAAAGCAATTCCGTAATTGAGTTAAAATGTTACATTTGCAAACACACATTCCTTATTATGTTATTAAACAGTACATGTGGACTCTAATTATTGTTACTGATCACTTTTATACAGGCTCATGTAACTGTACATAGGTGGCATAGGCTGATGTAATGCAGTGAACTACTGACCGACTGCTGTACAGTGTGATTATAATAATTTACTTATATATATATATATATATATATATAAGTAAATATAAAAAAAACTAATAACAATCTGCCACATATGATACCTACATATTGTTATTATAGCTGGCAAAGAGATTATTTTATAGCAAAATAGTCCAGACCCTATAGTGATGAGATGGGGTCACCAGAGGTCATATTTTTGGCGCCGCTGCGACTCTTGGCTTCTAGTCAACATTGGACGCTACATTACATATATTACACTGTGCCACAAAACTTTTAGTAGTTTTCATTTGTATACAACTGTGATAGGCTACCAATAGCTAGGGGATTGCTCAAATGTTATTGTAGTAGCATTGTAAGTATTGTAGTAGTATTGCAGTATTGTAATTAGTTATTAGTATTTTATTTTAATAAAGGCATCTGCCAGAAATAAAACTGTCATGGTTAAAGGATATAAGCGGATTTAAGATATTAAGCAAATGTAAGACAAATTAGATGTACAAAATAACATATTTCTTTTAAAAAGTTCCACTTTTATTATCGTATAAGTAACCCACAATTTCAGCTCAAATATTACATTCTCTTTCCGTATTCTTGAGAAAGGTTTACATCTATATATATAAAAATGAAACCCGTTTTCCGTTGTCACGACATAACATGAAAACGGCTTGACCGATTTAGATAAAATTTGGTATAAAGATACATGGGACTTTGGAGAAGGACATAGGCTACTTTTTGTCCTGGAAGAAGTATGGTTCCCGTGGGATAACTGAGTCAGCGGGAAAAACGTAGTGCACGCGGGTGAAACCGCGGGGCGCAGCTAGTGTTTTATAAAAATTAAAAGCTTTACGTCTAAAATAAGAAATACCTAAGAAAAGTAGAACTTGACCGAGGAACTTGGACCTCATTTCCAATAACATAAATATCACCTAAATGAGTTGATGTTGTGGTACTCAAATTCAAATTCAAAATATTTTATTCAAAACTTTGGGTACGACGTTTCACATATTATATAAGTGGTACAATCTTATGATGTAAAATACATAATCACTAAAATAATCTCATTTTGTGAGCTCCTGTTTCCGTACCAGTCATGACTGTAATACAGGATACAGGACCTACCCTAAAATAAGTGTTATTTTTTTTTATTATAGACTACTACGTAGCTACTAAAAAAATATACTTAGCTACTTTTTTCTTTTTAACTCAAATTAATGTTACAATATCTTGCTTTCACTCTCATTGAATATTCCAAATGATTCTACAAAAGCAATAGTGTGAGCAAAGTGGGCATTTTATCCAAGTTTCTGATTCTGATTCTGAAGTTGGTTTTCTAGCGAGCGGAAAACTTTTGAAACAGACACAAATATTATTGTTAAAATGTTGTATAAAAAATGTTACGAACAATTAGATTTGCGACACGCCGCGATGGCTACAGAGTAAAGCAAATCTGCAGATTCTGTTAAGATACAAAATCGATGACAACTTGCGTTATAAACATAAATTCACGCCACTTTCTCGTAGGAGTAGGCAGATAGCACATCCATCGAAGTGCTACGATCCTGACACACTTCCTTCGCTTCATTCACGCTCATCAGACCTTTCATACAAGAGATTACTCACTGACCTGGCCCTTTCTTAAAACTTCCTCAATCTGATTGATTCTTGACCTCTTCCAACACTACCATTCATTTCACCCATGTAGGTATACCTGCTTAGTCAATCTTCTTTCGTTCAATCCCTATACATGACCACACCATCTTGACATACTTTTCCTAAGGACAGTTACTACATATTCGTTTACGCCACAACATTCCCTTATTCCCTATTCTTTACCCTGTCACTCAGTTTACTGTGTCACTCCAATCATACTTTTTACAGCTCTAATTTCCACTGCATTTATTCTTCGTTCATGCTTTTCTGCCACTCCGGACATTCACTACCATACATTAGTGTTAGAACCAACTCTCCTCTATGCACAGCATGCGTTTCTGGATACCTGCTAGCTGTTCATAAATGAATACAACGCTCAATTCACCATAATATTTCCTGTATTCTCACTTTCACATTTTTCATCTTTTCTAAACATTGGTGTTATTGTTAATAATTGGTATATATTTGAGTTTAATACCTCAAATATATACCAATTATTAACACCAAATATATTATGAATCAGCAATACCGCCTACCTCTTTATATGTAATCGTATATATAGAGGTAGGCGGTATTGCTATACTTCTACCTTTTCTATCAGAAAAACGCCTGATAAGTGGTTGGTTCCAATTTCACATATACGATACATTCAACATCTCTGCGTCATCCGCCGCGGTTTCAGGATGCGGGTGCCGTGGAACTACATAGTTTTTATTAGACCCAATAGTCTAATTAAAACATGAATTCAATCAGCTTTTTCAGCATTATAGCTATGTTATGAGTTCATAAATTTTTTGAAAAGTTCAAAACATCATGAACTCATAATGTTTTGAACTTTTCAAAACATTATAAACTACATAGCTGTAATGAGAGTGCCATAAAATATACCATTATTTACTTCACTTTTATCTGTTATAGTCTTAGATAAAATAACTACCGCGGAGGCTGTATACTCAAAGGTTATAGTGGCATTAAAAGCACATTAAGTATACTAATATTATGAAGAGGTAATGTTGGTGAGGTTGTACTCGTAGGGGGTAATTAATCTCTGGAACTAATTTGGAAAATTCTTTTGAAAAAAAACAAAAACCATTGGCAACACTGTACGCCTTTTGGCGGTTACCAATTATTATTTTTTTACCAATAGAAAGCCACGTTGTTTCTGAGTGTCATAGGCTACTTTTCATCATCATCATAATTATAATCACCACGCGGTTGAAATCGCTGGGTGCAGCTAGTTACATATACATACATAACACATACCACGGGCGTAAAATTAGTTCCTTTTCAGTAAATAAGTATTAATCTCTTGTTTCTGACTTCTATTTTCTTTTATATTATTTTTTTGTTTTATTTATTTTATTATTTTATGTTTCGGATTGAATATTGTACCATTTATGTATACAATATTGTAGTCCTTCGACAATTGGTTAGTATTATTAGTCAGTTGCATAAACGTTTTATGATTACTACTGGATTGGTGTTGATTTCAGTTTCCATTCAATTGCCACGGTTTTGTAGTCGACTAGGCACGCTATTAGCCGCTCTATTGGTTGCTTACGCTTGGTTGAAGAGATAATCCTGTTTTATTCATCACTTATTCACGAACCAACTTCAACTTTACATGCATATGAACTCCTGCATAAAAAAATATTCAAAAATATGCATAATAAACATTAAAATAAGACTGTGGAATATGAGACGCAGTTGTAAGTGTTCGTCATTTCCAAATTCAAGCCACGTGGAATCAAGACATTCTTACAAACGCAGGCTTAATTTACTTAGTTAACATAATACGATTTAAGAAAAAGCAAGCTCATGTTTCAAAGCCTATTTATAACGTGACAGCACACACATGCACGTGCAATTGTGCTATGTTGTGATACACCTGGGTGCCTCGGCGATGCTCGAGTACATCAGCCGTCATTGACGTGCTCTATCGGAGTTTTTCACGCGATCTCTCCACAATGTGAACAGTCGGCCTGCACTAGCTAAGCATAATCACCGTGTCTCGATTTTCCCATTTATTTATCATTTAGTTAGCGGGTTGCTTGCGAACCGTTTACTAAAACGAGCGCCATTTCTCCAAACTGCCGAAACATTAAGCCGCGCGTGTAAAAGTGTTATTATTAAATGTTTGTCTAACAAATATATACCTAGTAGTGTGTAATTTCAGAACATAGTAATGATAGTAATTACCAAGTGTTGTTATGATAGTAATTACTACCAAGTCAACGCGAGCACGTTCTGTTAACAAAATGAGAAAGTAAAATGTGTTTAATGAGTGTCAGTGATAAAATTAAAGGGTGATTTGATTATAGGGGATTGAACGCGCAGTTCCTCGATAATTCCGTCTAAGCTAAGTGTTGAACCGGATGCAGGTGCCACAAGTGTGTCGATGTCCGCAGCTTGTGCGATTTCACCGGCGTCACGTACGTCCGCAGAGCTCAGACTCACACGCCGGTTCTCTCGCCAGCGATTGATCCAATTAATGAGCTATTATATTTGCATGTGCGGTAGTCGGGACCGAGATCACGGCACGATACTACATTATGTACGTCAGTGAAAGTGAGCGCGATGCGAGAGCACAGCTGCGCTGAGCCGTCGCGCGACGTGCGCTGACATGGGCCATGTGGAAGATATGCGGCGTCAGTAAGGCCGAGCCCGTGCTGTTCGCAAACTATAACGTTGATGATGATTATGTAAGAGTTTAACGTTTCATTATGTCACAATCCTTATCTTCGAAGCCGCTGTCGTAATGTTGTTGCTGTCATGCATACAATGTGTACAAACACGTTTTTTCGTTATGTCCACGATGTCGTTAACCTACAATAATAGGGTTAAGTTGGTAGATTCTTTAGGAACCTTAGTTTATTCATTACTAGTTCCACGCTGGTTTCGTCGTCGACTTCGTAGGAAGAAGCTACTGGCCATTCGCGATAGTTCAGATTTGGTATAATTACTTTTTGTAGTGGAGACTGTTTTACGTTCTGTTACATAATAAATTTTGCTGACTTAGGAGCAAACCCCAACAAAATTCACAAAGCAATGTCGGCAATATATATTCCTATAATCACCGGTTTCCTTTTTTATTTTATTTTACATAAGCTTGCGTTTGACGACTGTCCAAAATCACTCGCTCCCTTCTATGTCTTGGATCATCATAGTGTTCTATAATTCTTAAAGCCGTCTTGCTGCCAGTTTAGCTTAAGTTACAAGATGAAGTATAGGAAAACATTTGTGTTTCCTGTAAAATTAAAAAAATAATATTGTGACTAGTTGTTTTTTAAAACTACTCGATAGGGCCACACAACAGTTCGTACATCCATGACGTCTGTCTTCGTTGACTTCTTGGTTTTAGATTGTGTTTGTTATGTTGACCTGATGTTGTTTTGTTCCAGCAGCCGACATGGCGGTTGTGGGGCGAGGAGCGCGTCGACGGCGCCATCTACACAGTGTATCTCAAGAAGGTCCGCTACCACCGACCCACTAGGAGCGCTTCAAGCGTGAGTATAATAATAATAATAACTTTATTAAATTTTAGTAAAGGTTTACATGTACATATTAGTACTCTTAAACTAGGTATGCACACAAGGATAGTATATACATATAGACCGTTGATGTCTGTGGTAGTTATAAACTGTATTACAGACACCAGCGCCCTCCGAAAGGATTAATGAACCTATGTAGGTACATAATAATATTTTATAATAAATCTAAGTACAATGCCTTAGGAATATCGTAGTATACATTATATATACAATTTTATTGGTACTTTATAACTAGTAGCGCCCCGCGGTTTCACCCGCGTGGATTACGGTTTTCCCGCTACATCAATTATACCACGGGAATCATACATTTTACCGGGATAAAAAATAGCCTATTTGCTATTCCAGACTATAATCCATCTCTGTGCCAAATTTCACTCTAATCTTTTCAGCCGTTCTGGCGTGATTGAGTAACAAACATCCATCCATCCATCCATCCATCCATCTAAACTTTGACATTTATAATATTAGTGGGATAGTGGCACAAACTATGTTCATATCTCGTGGTTCGACAATACGACCTTATCACCTTCTAATATCAACCCTGTGTATATTAGAAATTCTCGTGAGTTTGACTCATTATTGTGTATATGACATGTATTATATACATCTTTTTTCTTTCTTTTTCTTTTTTTATCACATTCATACCCCCGCACTGGGATTCTCTGTGTTGCGGGAAGCATGGACACACACAATCACAGCACACAAACACCCAAGACCCGGGACAAACATCTACACTCATCGCACAAATGTTTACCCCTGCCGGGATTCGAACCCAGAGTCCTTGGAGACACAGAAGTCGTTAACTGACAGTAACCACTGCGCCACAGCGATCGATAGAGTCGATAGAGAGGCGAGCAAAAAGGCTCATCAACAACGTCTCTCTGGTCAAGAGGTGACTCCAAAGCCTGCCGCGTCGACGTAAATCGCTAGCTTATCGGTTTTTTATCGGATACATTTCGGGGAGTGCGCTCTGGAGTTGCATAATTTGATTCCACCATCCCCATTCCATCTAAAGACGACCAGACGGACGGCAATGTGACATCCATACACGGTAGACGTTCCAACTTGTCACACTTGAAGCGTTTTGCTTCCACATTCATAGTGCGTACTTAAAGCTAACGAATGGGATTCATTGCCTAAATCTGTATTTCCGCAAAAATACAACCTGGGTTTCTTCAAGTCACGATTGCATAGGTATCTTCTATAGGCAGGCGTGCTCCATCGTAGAGCCCATCATCACTTAACATGAGGTGAGATAGTGGTCAACCCCTTGCCTATTCCCAATAAAAAAAAAAGTTTGACCACTATCTCACTTGATGGTCAGTGACGATGTAGTTGAAGATGTTATCACGCACATAGATTGCTTACTGGCTCTCATGGACTGCTGCCTGAACACACTATATGTTTTGGGGACAGATTATGTGTTACCTTCACCAGAAGCTCAAGCTCAAGTGGGGATCAAACTAGCGTCCGTCAGTCTGACAGCCGACGCTCCCACCGCTGAGCTATCATGGCTTCAGTTGAAGTGACATGGAATGATAGGTAGATTGCCGGAGTTGGGCGCTGTAATGTATGTATTGGATATGTCATATGGTACTTGACGCATTTGATCCTAGTTATTCTTCTAGTATGTGAAAACCTGTGACCAAGTTATCAAAATATGTATTGAAAAATGCAAATATAACGGTAAAAACTTGTATGAACTAAATAAAAATACGAAGGAGCAAGGCAGCCTCTCCATTTTCAAATTCTTATTATATAATAAGAGCTTTGTTTATTAGTATAATTAAATTCATATTTAATGTGTACATAGGTACACGTTGAAATCATCATGTAGGATTTTCGATAATCGCAATAGTGTAATACGAGTAGCTCTCCCAGCTTTATAATCTACGTACTTTTCAATACGGCCATAATTATTATGCTTCTGATCTCTGTATTTGCTAAGAATAGAGATACATCTCTTATGAAAATAGTTTGGGCTGTTATCAGACAAATTCAATAAGAGTAACTAGGGAAGGGCTTGTCCAACATATAGTACATAATTATAAGTATATAGATGTATAGAGCTCTAGATTGCAGATAACAATGGGTAGGTACACTCTTGAAAAAACGTTTACGTAGGTGCGTTATGTCTAAATATACATACATATTTTACTGTCCATTATAATTCCAATTACGTATCGGATATATAAAAAAATATTAAATGTAATATGTATATTCTATCTTAATATTTGGTTCTTGAAAACTGTAACCGGGACATGAATAGATTCTACCGGATAGATACTTACTTGAAAAAGCAGTTATAGCGCGTTATAGTATTTATATTTAGTATTTCAGAAATCCGTTCTTAGTACACGTCTATGTAACTTAAATAAATACCTACACCCTTCAAATTTCATATCCCTAGAACCAGCCGTTTCGGCTGTGCGTTGCCTATAGATCAGTCAGCAAGTAGATACGTGATAATAACGTCACAGTATTCGATTCATTAAACATTGCTGAAAAACGATGTTGTCAAGCTTCACAAATCTTAGCTTCTTCTCATATCCTAATATTGTACCTTGTCTTTAATATTGTATTCACATTGTGTGTCTAGAACAATTCGTATGTAGTTTGTATGCAATCAATAATAAACTGAACCCTACATAAATACGTTAGCCTTTTTTTCAACATGAACAAAAATTATCTGTAAGTACACTTGTTATGAAACATGTTGCAAGCTTCAACTAAACACGAGTAAGGTGATTACTAGACTGTTAGTTTGATAAGAAATGGCAGATTGAAAAAACGGAAAGTTTACTCAAATCATTTTCTTTAAAATATCATATCATATCATACGTACAAACGTAAAATGAAACGAAGGACGACGTCGTCAATCGACGGCGTAACCAAACCGACTAGGCGAGGCGACCCTCGAATACGGCCCCTTCGTGTTACTACGGCATATTGCTGTCTCGCTCAAGCTTACGTAAATTTTTGTTGAGTAGCAAAGAAAGATGCACGTGTATCGTTGTTGCTGCTCTTTTGATACGGACAGCTTGTCGTCCAGTCACGTTGTCCGCCATTACGCGTTCACTCTTCGATGTAGCTGTATCGTAACCGCGAACGTTGTCATCACGTATCAGTAACATTCCAACGGTGACAATGGCCGATATCACTCAAAAGCGGATGGGAAAATGGACAGAAGCAAAAAGTATTCAGCTTATACGTGCGTTTCGAGCGAAGCCTGTGTTATGGGACCAGAGGCACGAGTTATATTATACTAAATCGGCGAAGTTAACGGCTTGGCGGGAGATTGGTGCTGCACTGGAAATGCCTCCGGATAAATGCAAGTTTAAAATTATCACTCTCATGTCAGGATATCGAAGGGAGAAAGCCAAATTTATACAGGCCATTAAGAAAGGCGAAGGTAAATATTAGAACATTTTGATAATTACGAAGGTGTTGAATAGGTAAGACAAAATGCATTTGAAAGAATTAATTTCAAAGTTCTTAGACTGATAAGTACTTATTTATATACCTACCCACTTTACGAGTGTCTACGTTTATTTTAAATGTTCATTTTAATTATTTTAATAAGATTTTAATCAATAAAGCTATATACGAGTATAGTCTAATGTCCAATATGTACCTACTACTGTCTGTAGATCAAGTCTGAGGGTACCTGAAGCTAGAATAACTCTCTTCACTGGAATAACGTCTTCCGTACAAACTATCATTTCTCTGTGCCACAGTTGTACTAGATAAATGACAGTTAGTACTGAGTTTAATTGTTTCACGCACCGGTATAGGTAATACGGCTGCGCTACGACTGCGATAGTGACTCGTGCTTTGGCCACACATGTTATTTTTTTATTCTTTATAGGTAGCTCTAGCTAAAGTTTGACCACTATCTCGCTTGATGGTCACTCAAGATGTGGTAGAAGAAGAAATCACACTAAACCTACATGTTTGCTCAACTGTCATTGCAGTGGACGAATATTGGAATTGTTTTTATACTATAATAATAGCGGCATATGATAATAATTGATTATTATTTACCATTTTGTAGATGTGAATCGAAGGTTGCGATATGCGTGGTATGCATTTAAAGAAATGACATTTCTTATGGATAAAGACACCGAGAGACGCCGACAATCGGTATGGATGTTTTTATACTATCGAAGAGGGCTGAATTCATAAACTTCTTAAGTCAACCAACAAAATATAATCTAACCTTTATTTACACTGATGTGACCGCTCATGATTTTAATTACCTTTTAAAAAACAAATGCGTAGGACCGCGTTTGTTACAGAAAGGTGCTTATTTATGTCGAGGTGTATATCTAATAAGTATCGCCGCTGCTGTTTTTTTTACATAAATCAAGTAATATCATTATTGTGCAACGAATCGTCTTTATCGTGTTGAACATTGCTGTGTCGACGTATTATTAGTCTACCGGTACACACAATGATGACGAACTAAAATGAAGAGCCATTTGACGTCTTGTTTTCTTAGTTACTTATCTCGATTACATTGGCGAAAACCATTTTTTTTATTCAAATTATTTTAGGACAAAGTATACAATTCAACTTAAACATTGACTTGCAGAACCTACACTAAGAAATGTTTCTTGTGTCGTAGATTCTGCATTCCCTTTGACTTGTTCATTTGAGAAAGTGCAAGTCCAGGGTATTCTACTAGCACATTGCTCATAGATTGGTAATGAATTGTCGTTTTTGCTAGTTTTGCTATTCTACTTGGAGCATAAATTAGAATGGCTACACAGATTTTATTCCTGCCACAATACAATTACCTACAATGCATTCGAGATGCAATGGTTATTTTAGCGGAATACCAAGCTTTATTACGATAACATTTGAATCGCTATTGCATTGTTTATGGATTGCTTGTCTTAATAAATAAGAGAATTGGCACCCTGGAGGATGATTAAATGTTTGGGGGTGAGAGTGTGTGAGTATGGAATGGAGTGTTGGTGTTTAAGTGTATGTGTCAGTGTGTAAATTAAAGTTTATTATTGCATAGGTAATAATTCTACTTTATTGCAGGGTGAAATTATAGAAGAAGATTTTTATGCAACCATCAAAAAGTCACTGCGAGAGAGCATGTTGAAAGGAAGAATGCCAAACAGATTAATTATACGAAAAAAACCCCCCTCAATAGATTCCAGTGACGACTCCGTGGTGGAGTTGAAGCAAGAGGCTCATTCACCACCGCTTTTGCAGGAGATACCTTCTTGTACCAACGATGTCAGCTCCGAATCTCCCGAACTCAGCCATTCAAGCCAGAACGAATCAACGCCAAATCCACCAAATCACCTAGGGTGTAGTAATGAAGAAATCAACTACTTTGCAAATTTCATTGCTTCGAAAATGAGACAATACTCTGATAAAGTAAAAAACGCCGTTCAAAAGGAAATATGTGAAATTATTTTTAAAGCAGATCAGAATTATTATGATACAATTTCAGATGAAAAGTTTACCATCGTATACGACGATGGAATCTTGGGAGACGCAAATAATGATGAAATGGAAAATAAATTAAAACCGTTGGAATAAAACATATTCAAGAATCAATATTTTATATAACCATTGGACCGTAGTGAACAGGAGCACAGCTAATTTTTAAAAACCTGTCGGAGTGGCTAGACGAACCATAATGCTGGCAGCATTGCCACGTTGAATAGCAATGCTTAATCTTTGAGCGAGATAAAGGCCAGCGTTTTGGGTCAATTTGTAAGGGAAACAAAATACATTGACCGACCACGGAGTGGTAGGCGCAGCATAGGAGCTTAAGATATTAGATAGTTATACATTTAAGAAAAAATTTGAATGACTGGCTCTTAAATAAATGTTTTTATAGCGTTAAGGAGTACTTAAGTGGTAGATTTTAGGTATAAAAATCCAAATATTTGCACGTCTGGTTGCAGGCTGAAACTTGTACAGAAAATAATTTGTATTAAGACCTAAGAAGTCACATTGTTTTCTTGCAAATAAACAAATGATTTTATTTGATTTGACGACCACCGTCAAGGTGGACAACCGACCTGACTAAGATCGCAGACAAATGCTGGATGCGGGCCGCTGCCAACCGGTCCTTGTGGAATCCAATGGGGGAGGCTTATGTGCAGCAGTCCTATGGCTGAGATGATGATGGTCTCTTTTAGGGCGGCCTTAATGAATGAGAATGTTAAATTATAATATGTTTTTGGTAGAGAATTTATATAGATCTGTTTCAAGTAGTATTGTAAATTGGTGAAGAATTATTGTGTTTATAGTGCAGAAATTGAAATGACTGTAGGAACATCTGTGGTCAAGCGCTAGATCTATACAGTATAAAAAAAACATAATATAAACTAGAAATGACAAGCGCGGTGCAATGTTATGCAGAACTGCTCATCTGGATGATACTGTATCTGTCTTAGGTAATTGTAATGCTGACCATAGGGTGAACACATGTTACTTTTTGAGGGTATATTGTGGATTGATTTTATCATATTAGTTATTTATATTTGTTCATGACTAAATAAATTGTCTATGTAACAAAGAGTTTTTATTTGCCATGAATTCAAACAAAGCTATTCCCCTTTTCCCACGGTGAACACTCAACAGCAATGATTATGGTAGCCTTCGACCGGAAGTCTTCATCAAGATCTTAAAATAGTTGCGGCGCGGAACTATATAGGTAATAATAATCTACAGACGGGAATTGCGTCTATAGACTTTTCGACCAGTTTGTGCGTACCTACAGCGTGCCAGATCCTGCATGGTGGCTGGCGTGGTAATATGCTTTAGATATTAAAACAATTTTGGTACTGAGATTGTTGGGACCCTGAAGGCGGTTCAAGTGATTAAAAAAAAACTAAATACTTTTTTAAATTTGTTTCTGACCTCGAGGGCGCGGGAAAGCTAGGTCTATCAAATACTTATTATTTGTCATACAACAATCTACTTACAGGTCAACATACAAGAAAATTTTTAATAAATTTTCGAATAGCCAACAATTGAAATGTCGCCTAAACGCTTCTTTCTGGTAACTTTAACATATGATTTAAGCTGAAATAAATGTAACCACATCATTAGGAACGATTAATATTGTTAATTAAATTACTAAATGTTTTTAATAGAGAAATCGATATATTATAATATTTTATACTGAAGGTAGCACGGGTCAACCATTTGTGTGAACATGTCTGTTTGACCTGCGTCTGGGTGTGTATATGTATATAAATATATATATCAGTCTTCAGGTTACCATGGCAGAGGCTCCGCTTAGTTTGGGACCTGAAGACCTTGTGTGAATGTTGTAAAAAAAACATTCTAGGTCTAGCGTAATTACATCTTCGACCACATCGTCACTGACCATCAAATGAGACAGTGGTCAAACGTGCAACGGTCAAAAATTCTATAAAGTATAACAATATCTCATTTTCATAATTCTAATTATCATTCTTACGAGAATAAATATTCACTTATGATTGAAAAAATTCAATGTAAGTTCGCCAGATACATCTACAAAAGACTATACGGGTATTACCCATACATGTTTCCTTCCATGTTTGTTATGGGTATGGTGGGTCTTCATACATTAGAGCTTAGACGTAAAATGCTACTCGCCTTACATTATTACCAACTAATTCATAATATGATAGATAACCCATCTGCCTTAGATAAATTATGGCTGAGTGTGCCAACACATTACATGCGAGGCGCGGACGCCCAACGCGGCCCGCGGCTCTTACGTCGCCTATTTGCTTTGCCTGCGAACGTACATACCATTCGCGCTCAAAATGCACCCACCAATAGGGTGATAAAAGTATTAAATGGCTTGCTCACTCAAAACCCACATGTGGATATATTTTGTGATAGGGTAAGCAAATTCCAAACGGAACTGATTGCTTACCTTAATCTTGCCTTGTAATGCCTTGGACATAGTCTGTAAGTTACATGTGCTGTATGAATAAATAAATAAATAAATTATGTCAAAGGTCTTCCGGTTCCGCTTACAGTCTTTTGTTACATCACCAGTACTTTATTTCAGTGTTGTATTGTGTAGTATCGCGATAGCACTGTCCGTCCGTAGCATAAAGTGGCAATAAAGCGTGGAGTATTATGACGCTAATAGCACAATAGCGTTGCTGTGTTTACAACGACATCCCGGATGAGCGTCGATACTTTTATCGTCCAAGGTCGAAGTAGCATAATTCCGATGTGAATGCGTACTACATACCTCTTTTATGTGGACGAAATTAATTGATGTTGAGTAAAGTGACGACTTTTTTATTTCATTACATTGTCGCACTCTATCAGATGCAAAGAAATCGCCACTTGCCATTGGCAAAAGCCCAATGTGTCTTTTAATGAACTTAATACTACATAGTTCTCTTACTCTGTGATACCGTAAAAGGTAAATCTTACTAGACCCAATTGCATAAAATGTAAAATGTTATAAGTGTTTCAATTCTAATTCTATGAATTAGAACACTTATAACATTTTATTACTAATTGTAATGATGTTTTACTAAAGATGACGTATTTTCAAACTGCGCGGTGCTCAGATTTTATTCCCTAACGACATAAACATGCTGACTGCGACAGATAATACAGTACAAATAATATAGAAAAGGATAGCTATATGTTTAGACTTGCGCTTGAAATATGCGTCATAATGAAAATTACTACGATTGACTTAATTTTGCCGCCTCAGTTTCCGCGCGCTCGTGTGACATCTATCTCTTATAAACATATACATAATATCATTGACTAATTGTAAGAATTAGTACACTTATAATATTTTGCAGTGTATTGTATAAGTGTTATGACTAATAATAATAAATTGTCCAATATTAAATTTCGACTGATATTCAAATACTACGATCACTACAATACATACTTACCTATCAGCCACCACCGCCTATTACCATAGCTCAGATGTTCCGACCCGCTTCTTCGTCCTAATTGAATGTAATAACATGAATATAATATAAGGTTCCGTATAAAGCTGGGATCAACAACTATCCGATTCTCTCTGTTATTCCAGGAGCTCAGCTTATTTGTACCAAATTTCAACGTAATCCGTTTATCAGCTTTAACAAGTTACCAACGTGAAACTCACACACGACCTTTCTCATTACAGCGTATATTTATTTATACTGCTTTCTATTATATTGAGGCTTACTTTTCTAATGTAGTATAAATCATGTGATCATTATTACCTATATATAAATTTAGTTTTATTCTTGTTAATAAATCAATCAGGGCTTGATCGCGGGAAAAACAGTTAGTAATTTATTTACCTCGATGTTTCGATCAAGTTGCATTGGTCGTGGTCACGAGAAGACCAGTCTTCTCCTGTAATCTCGTATAATAAATTACTAAATGTTTTTCTCGCGATTAAGCCCCGATTGATTTATTAACAATGTGTTCGAATCGCAAAAGTCTAAAAATTATAGTTTTATTATTAGTTACTTGTTTGTTTACTAATTGAGCTATTTATATTTGTTTCCTTTTGACATGTAAATTAATATTTACCAATAAATTGATTATTCCTAATTATTACTGAACATCAGACTGAACACGAACTTCATCAATTTGGGTTTTTGTTGTTACTGTGATTCCATCTTTGGTCTCATTAACATTACAATCTAGCCTTCAGGAACTATTCGATTTTAACTTAAACTGCTAATTAGAGTAAATTAAGATTTTGACTAATAACACTTAATCTTATCGTCTCTATAAAGGGGAAGACACATTGTTAGCACTTACATGCACATAGCCACACACTACACTATTTTATACTGTTGTCGTCAATTATAAAAGCATCCGAAAACTTGATTTATACGATAAATAAAACTAATAGCAGTTCCTTCAAGACCGTTTGTCTACTATGTAATGATAGTAGACTAAAGCTCTTGAAGGAAGTGCTCACCCTTCTCAGTGGTGTAAGTGTCTGCTTTTACCCATTGTGAAGTTCCATAAAACAGTGGTCAGTAATAGTGCAGTACAGTGCAACAGTCGCTAACAGTACTCTCGCTTTATGTTCAGGAGTCCGACGACGAAATTTCTCACCTGGAGTGGGAGACGGTGCGAGTACGCTTCGTGAAAGCTGGCACCGTAGAGAGGCTAGTGGAAGCTCTCGCAACTGACGACGGCGAACTCGAATCGACATACGTCAACGTGTTCCTTGCGACATACCGGTGAGTAGCACCAGTGCAAATAAATCGATAGCATGGAGACCTCGTTTGAAAGCGGCGGCAAAATCTTTGCAAAAATATGGCGGCTGATATGACGATGATGGACGAAGGAGATCATCATCATCATCATCATCATCATCTCAGCCATAGGACGTCCACTGCTGGACATATGCCTCCCCCACTGATTTCCACAAGGACCGGTTGGAAGCGATCCGCAACGGGTACCCGGGACGAAGGACAACACATCCGTAAATTTAAGTACATTAAATTGCTGTTTGCTAAATGAATAAATTTATGTAGCAATTGACAAATATTGTTATTAAATCAAACGAGGCTTGATCGCGAGAAAAACAAAACTACGCCGATATTGCCACCCGCATTTCTCCAGTCTTCTCGTGACCACGACACATGCAAATTGGTCGAAACGTCGAGGTTAATAAATTACTAAATGTTTTTCTCGCGATCAAGCCCCGTTTGATTTAATGACAATGTGTTCGAATCGCGAAAGTCTAAAAATTACAATTGACAAATAACTAGCTGCTTGCAACGTTCGTGACGGTACCATCATGGAATACCAACAAGAAATTATCTTCAGAATGATTACTACTTCACCGAAATTATAGTCGGAGAGAAATATGATCTTCTCATAAAGAAAAGTGACTAGTACCTATACTACGGATGAAAAAGGTTTGTCGGGTGATTTTTACACCCGACAAACTAAAAAATAGATATTTCGAATGATTTCTTTGAGTAATGACAACAGGGGGCATCGCATTTTACCACGGCAGTTATAGCGATCCGCAAAGATACTTATATAAAAGTTTTGTACGGCATTGCGTTGAAAGATAGTTCGTTAACCCAGACCCAGAAATGTTTTTTCTATAGCAGCTGAAATCGAACCTTATAGTAGGAGTTTTTCCAATTCTTTCCACCTATCGATGCTGTGATGCGAACAAAAAGGGAGAATGTCATTAAAGAGGTAGACGTTAATTGTTAATTAAGCTTGACACCAAATTAATATGATCATTGAATTATAATTGTTTTCACGTCCGCTTCCAGATCATTTGCAGAGTGCAGTAAAGTGCTGGACCTGTTACTGAGACGGTATGAAGCCTTGGCTGCGGAGGAAGTTCTCCCAACTGCTCTTGACACATCCCAACAACACCGAAAGTAAGCCATTACCACTTAAATACCAAGCACGTTGTATGCGATTATACGAATGCGTACAAAGCCCTGATAAACGAGGCCTGACTAACACTTAGTCGGTATTTGTATGGAAATGGTTGAGTGTGTATGGTAATGTTATGACTTGTAGTATAACTTCTATAATCTATATTAATGTTATAGATAGGAAAGATTTGATTTTGTATCCAGTGCAGTATCTTCTGAGATTATGAGTTACAAACAAACTCAAACGCCACAGGACCGTTTCTAAAATTTCTTTGAAAGAAAGAAAGGAGACACATTTATTCAAAATTATTTCATCAGTAGAGTTTAATGCCGAAGTAACAGAACACATTTTCACCAGTAGAGTTATCGTGTAGTAAAAGGCTTGAGTTTCGGAGGGATAACGATACTATACCTCTGTGTGAGTAAAGTAGAAAGGCGCAGTGAGTTTGGTATAATCTGGGTACCGATATTTCATGTTGATTTTTTAAATGATAACATTGGACATAGATAGATACAAAACTCTTTATATGCACACTATTTCCAAAACGCCAACGAATTCAAGCTATTTGTACGGATTGGAGTAAAATAGTTTGAACTGATGTGGTAGTGTTATATATATTCCAGGACCCTGGTGGCGTGTCTCCACGTATGGCTAGACACGTACCCTGAGGACTTCCGGCAACCCCCGCACCATCCCGCGCTGCAGCAGCTACTCGCCTTCACTCAGCTCCATTTGCCCGGGTCGGAGTTACATTCGAAGGTATTTCTATGCTTTGATTAATTATCAATTTATCAAACTATTGTTAATTTGTTGTATGTATTGCTTCCGGGCTGTTTGGCCGTGGTCTAAGTGAAACTTGTGTTCCAGACGTTTCGTCGATCACTGCGGTCGACATCTTCAGTGGTTCAGGTCCGAGCGGCGACAAGAGCGTAGAACTCTCCTTCGCGGCGTCTTCTCTGATACTGAGAACACAAGTTTCACTTAGACCACGGCCAAACAGCCCGGAAGCAATACATACAACATGCAACGCTGGCCGTGAAAGCCTTAGAGTTTACATATTGTTAATTTATTAGTTGAGTTTGCTCACTTTAACTTGGTGTCTAAAATATTAAAATTACATATAGTTATTCAGATAAACTGAGCATATGATAATGGTGGTAATTCAGTTATTCATTCAATTCTGTAAAACCCTATATTTCTGCAGTTTGGGTTAAAATTAAATATGTGTATACATATTGGGGTATGGGGTAACGCCGTGGGGTACCGGCATAGAATAGTACCCCCCCATGTCTTCCCGTGGGTGTCGTAAGAGTCGACTAAGGGATCACGCACCAGAAGGATGGGCAGCAGCGCCTTCTGAGACTCACATTTGTACTGCGCTCGCCAACCCGCCTGCCAAGC
Organism: Apeira syringaria; assembly: GCA_934044485.1. NCBI lineage: Eukaryota > Metazoa > Arthropoda > Insecta > Lepidoptera > Geometridae > Apeira > Apeira syringaria. The sequence goes on from OW203654.1 coordinate 30,603,730, forward strand.
GTGGCGAGTATCGGCAAACCCCCCCCCTATGAGAGTACAAAATACGACCAGGCCCCCAGTCCCCGGCAGCTCCGCTAAAGCTGGCTCCGGTAGCGGCCAGTGTAACGGTGGAGCAGGGGGTGCGAAGAATCCCCGGCAGACGCACGGCTACCACTCCCTCATTAAACGACCTCTGGCCCTGGTAACACATAACGTAAGAACTTTGCTGGCAGACGAGAGGATCGTCGAGCTGGAAGAAGAAATGAGTAAGTTACACTGGGATATCCTAGGGTTATGTGAAGTCCGTAGAGAGGGTGAGGACACCATAACCCTCAAATCCGGTAACTTGCTCTACTACCGGGAAGGCGACCAAAAGTCCCAAGGTGGTGTCGGATTTCTCGTTCGCAAGTCCCTCACTAACAACATTATTACCATCGATAGCGTTTCGAGCAGGGTGGCATACCTACTACTCAGAATATCAAGTAGGTATTCGTTGAAGGTCATTGAGGTATATGCACCGACCTCGAAACTCGGAACCGATGAGGAGGTAGAGGCTATGTATGAGGACATTAGTAGGGCCATGCATACCTCCAAGACCCATTATACTGTTGTTATGGGGGACTTTAACGCAAAGTTGGGCAAAAAAAGTGATGGAGAGTTGAGAGTGGGGCAATTTGGTTATGGACAACGGAACCCCAGGGGACAGAGGCTGGCCGACTTCATGGAGAAAGAGGGACTCTTTATGATGAACTCTTTCTTTCAGAAGCCGCCTCACAGGAAATGGACCTGGTTGAGTCCTAACAGTTCCACGAGAAATGAGATCGATTTCATCATGACAACCAAGAAACAAATATTCAATGATGTCTCTGTGATCAACATGGTGAAAACCGGTAGTGATCACCGCATAGTAAGAGGCATATTGAATATTAATGTTAAACTTGAGAGGTCCCGTTTGATGAAATCCACGCTCCGACCTCAAAATGTCCATATTCAAAACCCCGAGAGCTTTCAACTTGAGCTATCCAATCGCTTTGCTTGCCTTGAGAACTGTGCGTCGGTGGACGAGACCAACAACAGGTTTGTAGAAACTGTCCACGCAGTGGGGTCTAAGTTCTTTAAACCCCGCCGCACAAATGGACCTCAAAAACTCTCCAGCCATACCCTTGACCTCATGGCTGAACGACGCTCGTTGCAACTGCAATCATCTGATGACGCTGCGTCATATAGGCAGCTCAATAGACGAATATGGAAATCCTTGCGACACGACATCCGTACCTTTAATACAAATCGTATTAAAGATACGATCGAACGGAGAAAAGGCTCCAAAGTGTTTGCAAGAGACCGGTCTATTGGGCAAAGCCAGATGACTAAGCTGAAGAGAGATGATGGCAGTATAGCGTCGACCAAAGCTGAGGTGCTTGGAGAGATTGAGAGGTTCTATGGGCAGCTATACACTTCGGTCGCTAAACCTGTTGGTAGCTTGGCCAAAGACCCAAGAGCCAAGCTAACCCGACACTATACCGAAGACATCCCGGACATCAGCCTGTACGAGATTAGGATGGCTCTGAAGCAGCTTAAGAACAACAAGGCGCCGGGTGACGACGGAATCACAGCAGAGCTTCTGAAAGCGGGTGGCTCACCGATACTGAAAGTCCTTCAGAAGCTCTTTAATTCCGTGGTCCTCGAAGGTTCAACGCCGGAAGCATGGAACAGAAGCGTAGCGGTTTTGTTCTTTAAGAAGGGTGACAACACATTGCTTAAGAACTACAGACCCATTTCGCTTCTGAGCCATGTTTACAAGCTGTTTTCAAGAGTCATCGCGAATCGTCTCGAACGCAGGTTTGATGACTTCCAGCCTCCCGAACAAGCCGGTTTCCGAAAAGGCTACAGCACTGTAGATCACATCCATACGCTGCGGCAAGTTATACAGAAGACCGAGGAGTATAACTTGCCCTTATGTTTAGCGTTTGTGGACTATGAGAAAGCCTTTGATTCGATCGAGACGTGGGCGGTGCTTGAGTCTCTCCAGCGGTGCCGTATTGACCATCGGTATATCGAAGTGTTGAAGTGTTTATACAATAACGCCACCATGTCGGTCCGAGTACAAGAGCAAATTTCGAAGGCGATTCCATTGCAACGCGGCGTGAGACAGGGAGACGTTATCTCTCCGAAACTGTTCACTGCCGCATTGGAAGACGCCTTCAAGCTCTTGGAATGGCAAGGATTCGGCATCAACATCAACGGCGAGTACATCACTCACCTTCGGTTTGCCGACGATATTGTGGTCATGGCAGAATCGATGGAAGATCTCAGTACGATGTTCGAAGGCCTCAACAGAGTTTCCCTAAGGGTGGGCCTTAAAATGAACATGGACAAGACGAAAATTATGTCGAATGCCCATGTTGCGCCCGCCCCCATATCAATTGGGAACTCGATTCTCAAAGTTGTTGACCACTACATCTACCTAGGACATACAGTCCAATTAGGTAAGTCCAACTTTGAGAAAGAGGCCAATCGTCGAATCCAACTCGGCTGGGCAGCGTTCGGGAAGCTACGAGACGTCTTCTCGTCCAAAATACCACAATGCCTGAAAACGAGGGTCTTCGAACAGTGTGTGTTACCAGTGATGACTTACGGATCTGAAACGTGGTCCCTGACTATGGGCCTTCTGAACAGGCTCAGAGTCGCACAACGAGCTATGGAAAGGGCTATGCTCGGAGTTTCTCTACGCGATCGAATCAGAAATGAGGAGATCCGTAGAAGAACAAAAGTCACCGACATAGCCCAGCGGATTAGCAAGTTGAAGTGGCAGTGGGCAGGGCACATAGCTCGACGAACTGATGGCCGTTGGGGTCGAAAGGTTCTCGAGTGGAGACCACGGACTGGCAAACGCAGCATAGGACGGCCACCGACCAGGTGGACAGACGACCTGACTAAGATCGCAGGCAAGGGCTGGATGCGGGCCGCTTCCAACAGGTCCTTGTGGAAATCAATGGGGGAGGCCTATGTCCAGCAGTGGACGTCCTATGGCTGAGATGATGATGATGATGATGATGATGATACATATTGACGACATTCTTAACAACGCTATATCATATATTTAATATAATCAAGTTTCATGTGAACAATGCCAACAAAGTCACAGATTTTGTATTATTGAACAATAAACAGTTATAAATCAGTTGAAGGTTAATTTAAAATTATATACTTGCGAAATACTAATTATTATGCATTAAAAAGTGCAGGACCCACTAAACATTTTTTTAATAGCGTAGATTACCCTTATCTCGCTGGGTCTTTCTTCATAACTTACTTGAAATTAGATACTAAACCATTCGAAATGTAGGATTTGCCAGACATGATTATTTTATCCGAAATTCCTGCAGAAATGCATAAAACACTATTAGACACTATTTAAAGTGTGCTCGACAATTATGATACCCTTAAATTTGTTTCAGGGAAACTTGCTTAGAAAAGATCCACTATAAACGATTGAAATAAAATAGGAAAACGAATGTCTACGTCATTCATAGCTAGCAAGCATATACATACTTATATATTGTTTGCTCGATTTGTTAAATCGTTTGTTTTTGCATTCCCAGGTATTACAGAAGTTAGCCGTGTTCAGCGCAGAGCGCAATGGGTATGGGCTCGGAGCGGGCGGCGGGGGCGTGTGCCTCGCGGCGGGCATGCGCGTCGCGGCGCACCACACGTGCGCGTACCGGCTGCCACACGTGCCGCACCGACACTTCGCCGAGCAGCTCACCCGCATGGACATGGAGCTGTTCAAGAAGCTCGTCCCGCACCAGTGCCTCGGCGCCGTGTGGTCGCGCCGCGACAAGGAACGCGCACACGACGCAGCCACCGTGCTTGCCACCATCAACCAGTTCAACGCCGTCTCCTTCCGCCTCATCTCCACCGTGCTGCTCGAACCGGACCTACGCCCTCCGGACCGCGCGGAGATCCTCGCCGCTTGGCTCGACATCGCGCGCGAACTCCGCGTACTCAAAAACTTCTCCTCGCTCAAGGCTATCATCTCCGGCCTGCAGAGTAACCCCGTCTACCGACTGCGGCGCACCTGGGCCGCGCTGCCTAAGGAGAAAGCGGAACTGTTCGATGAACTCGCGCGCATCTTCAGCGAGGACAACAACCGCTGGGCGCAGCGGGAGCTGCTGATGCGCGAAGGGACGGCCAAGTTCGCGGACACGGTCGGCGAGAACGACCGTCAGTTGCAGAAGCTACTCCACGAGCGAGGATCGCCCGGCGTCAGCCACGGGACGATTCCCTACCTCGGCACCTTCCTCACCGACCTCACAATGATAGACACTGCGATCCCGGACGCGGTCGCAGACGGCTTGATAAACTTCGACAAACGTAGAAAAGAGTTTGAAGTGCTCGCGCAAATTAAGTTGTTACAAGGCGCCGCGAACGCGTACCACCTCCCCACCGATCCGATGTTCGACCGCTGGTTCGATTCGGTGATAGTACTCGACGACCGAGAAGCGTACCAACTGTCGTGTCAGATCGAGCCGCAGACGAACCCGCCTAAAGAGAGGCGACCGAAGAAGCCCGAAATCGCTAACGGGCAAGGCCATAGAAAGAACGACTCGATCGCGAGTACCGGCTCGAGTAATGGCTCACAGTTTTATTGCGAAACGGATGGCCCCAACGGGGCGTGGAAACGAGATAGTTTGGAGAGGCGAATATCACCGACGCGCTTATCGCACGGGTCGTCCTCTTCGTCTATACCGTCGCTGGATACTTCGCTGTCGAGCGCAAACAGCGGACAGAAGCCTGCGAACGGCAAAGCGGGTATCGGGGTGGGAATGGGAGCGGGGAACCCGAGTCCAGCGCATGCGAACGCTCCGGGAACGGGCCACGACTTCTACATAATCCGCGTGACGTTCGAGAGCCCGTGCGTGGAGACGGAGGGCGTGGTGTTGTACAAGTCCATAATGCTTAGCAACAACGAGCGAACTCCGCAGGTGATCCGCAATGCCATGCTCAAGCTCAATCTGGACGGCGATCCCGATGCATACACCCTGGCGCAAGTTTTGCCGGATAGAGGTGAGATATTCCATTATTTTATTTTTTATTTATTGTATTTTATACAGAAAACATATTTACAACTTAATCCGGGTCGAAGGACCAAAAATATGTTCGGGATGACGCGAGTTTGCAGTGATTTGAAATGATAAATGTTCACTGTTACGGAATATTTATTCACTAATAGTTCTATATAATAAAAAATGATGTTGTTATGTTAAATTAATGTTACCGCATGCCGCAAAGACGGAACGTGCACTGAATTCAAACTAATGAGATTTCTTTATATAAGTGCGACACGTGGCTGATTCTGCAATATAAGGAAAATATTTGGTATTATACCAAATATACGACTAGGTACTTCATGAAACTTATGATATCATACTAATATTATAAAGACGAAAGTTTTTTGTCGTTTGTAAGTTAGTTACTCCTTCACGCTGAACGGATTTGCATAAAATTTTGAATAAAATTGTATGTAAATACGAGTTTTTAAAACTCACCTTCACTAACATTCTAATATCAGGAACGACTTACCTTAACCAAGTGTTTCGCAACGCGCGATATCCCGAATCATTCATAGCACATGCATACAGACTGCGTGTACAATAAGATATTAGATTACCGTTTAGTACAGAAGTATAAAACTATTCGCTAGTATTCACCTTTTCAGGTTTATTATTCTCCAAGTCTGGAGTTATTTTGTGCACGTACAGAACAGTGGCGTGACCACGAATCACAATCGACTTCGTAGCGCAGTCGTGCCGCCACGTAAAACAATTAAACTCAATATGAACTGTCATTTATCTAGAAAACTGTGTACAGTACAACGTATTTGAATTTTGTGTCTCCGAGGTTGTCTGAATGCCTCCCCAGTACTCGCTCACTCACTTGGGTTCGTCGCATCTTTATATCTCGCTTACACTACTCGATGACAAACTGTTTTACGGGAATATGCGCAAATGTTCACAGAGCCTAACGTCAGAACTACAATGATAGGCTGCGCGTAATGTATATAAAGTCGGCTAAATATAATATAGGTAGCCTTACATCATGTGACACCATAAAACAACACGGTTGATTTTCCCGTGCACCTCTTTCATTGTTAGATAGGTTGAGCGTTATCGCTATTGTGATTACACCTTATATAGATAATTCATAATAATTACTTGTGATAGGAAATATCGTGTTCCCGTAAGTTTGATGTCGTTGATCACCGACCGCACAATTCATCATTTTTACGGAGCAGTACTTCGCGACATGACATAAATGACAGCGGTTGCTAGTAAAACCGTTTTATATAACGTGGATGGCCAGTGGGTACTCGTCAAATGGCCAGCAGAGGAGTACGACCTGCGTTGGGATCTCCGGTTATGAACTCTCTAAGGATTACACAGACTCTTTTATCAGATATTTGTAGATCATTTTCTTTGTCAACTGTACGTGCGATGGGAACGATGTTCAATTGTTTTTATTACCTACGTATATACTTTATACAATGACGAGACGATCACTGACACAAAAGTTATTCTTCAAAAATCTATAGAAAATATTTGTTTGTTCCACAGAAATGTTGCTTCCATCGAATGCGAACGTGTACTACGCGGTGAATACAGCGTATAATCTGAACTTTATCCTCCGGCCACGAAACCCATCTGAACCTCTACTCAACGGGAAATCTAAGAAACGGACATGAATGTTCACCTGCTAAAGGGATAATGAGCACAATTATACATCTACCTCAATGAAGACAACTACAGAAGTTTACCATAGAGTATACATAAAATATGTTTAGAGAGGTATTTTCTTTCTATTAGTGCGGGTTGATAGAAAACCAAACCTAGTGAAAGATTTTTCAGATAAAGGTTTTTTAATCATCGCATCACTATTTAAACCTCTCGATATACAAAGGCATCCCTAAGTCGAATTAAGTGCATGTGTTTTGAGATTCAGGGGTGGCAATTGTCCAACGGTCGACGTCGATAGATGTGATACTGGCGATATTAATGATTTTACATTTTCTATGTTTTGTGTGAAATGACCCAAAAAAACCTTCGGCCATTATTGTGAGAACTATTACCTATAAGAGGATACTAAGATTTGCCTGGTTTTGGTATAACTGATAAAAGTCAACGCGGGAAACGTAAACTAGTCACGCAAAATTAGGCAAATTACTACATATTCTAACGCAATATAAACCAGTCAGTGATGATAATGATGATGATGATAAATCAGTCCAACTGTTTGCTCATTCTCCCTTTATGGGCCCTTGTGTACCTTAATATAAGGCCAGATATACACACTGTTCCTTTTGTTTATTTATTTGTGACTAAATTTGCGTAAGTACTTATATCGTTGAACGATATTCTTTTGCCCGTAACATAAAAATCAGTGTTAATTTTCTATTCGTTTACATTCCACTGTGTGTTTTTATTGTAATTGGTGTAAATATATTCCTAATTTTAAACGTCTAATGCCACCTTTAGTATGTAATATCATTGTGAAATATCATGTCATCAGTTCTCGTTGTTTTGTATATAATGAATTTTGTACACAGATAATTGTGAATCTCATTAATGTTATAGCTAATACTGAGCCAAAGGCAAAATTATGTCTAATAGCAAGGTGCTGTCACTTTTGTATAACATTTTAGAAGCTTTAATGTGTTTAATAAACCGAATTTCAGATATATTACTAAAGTACCTATAATATGTACTTATCTATTATGTATATGCATTGGAAATAATCCTTGATATTATGTTATTTTACGTCTTAAGTTTATATAATATGTATACTGGTGTAGGCAATAATATTGGTAAATGTAGTTAATGGTAGTAATTCTGTTGTCAATCAAACTAACTAAAATTGTGTAAAGTAAGATACTTTACATAGGTACGGTGACTATAAAGTCCAGATTAGTATGACACTCATAATTGCCGTACTAAAATTTGATCTTTTGTCTTCTGGTGTGATTAGATTATTATTTTATGTCTTCGAGTTATTTGGAACAGACAATATCCACACGCAATTGAATAAATATTCTAATATTAGATATAGTAACGTTGCAACCTTCTGCTTATAATAATAATTAATAATAATAAATTTGAGTTAAAGCGCGAATAAAATGGTTTTGGATTTTAAAGAATTTTAGCTAGTTTCAGTGGTTAACAGAATTACGAACATCGTATCGATTATTTAAAAACAAGCTCGAATCGGAGTATTTATTAAGACAGTTTTAAACCTCACTATTGTATAGTATATCAATTTTGTATACATAAAAAAATATTTAGCGATTCAATTATATTGTACCTACTGTAGTCTTCTATAACATACCTGCTTAATATTGAACAGCGTAGTTTGCCCTTCTAGCAATGATTAGCTACAAAATACTCATGTTTATTTTCATATTATATGCAGTTTACGTGTCAATCTTTATTTTATTTCGTTTAAATGTGTGTTGCTTTTTATAAATAATGCAATGTTATGTATATGTCGGATATATATAACTCGCTCGGTGTAATATTGTGTAAATAGATTGTACCTAATTGTAATGTAATTTTGTAGTTTTCCACCAGTGTCTGATGTAATAGCGTGTACCCATGTAATAAAAGTAACGATACCTTTTATGTTATTGTTTTATTGAAAATTGGTTAGGCCATGCATATTATCATATTAGAATCACAATAAGCAAGTTCTCATTATAGGAGTGTCCCAGTGATGGACATTTTATTTTTTCGTCTTCGCATAAAATTAAACAATTGTCCATATCTTATTAAGGACAGAGTGTGGGACAGTCTTCGCCGGAAGTTTCTTCTCTGGGTATTATTACAAAAAGGAGTAGAAATAGTCGGAATGGCCTGTTAGACCCACGGCGTTATTGGCTTATAGAACGAAGGCTTCAGATTCTTGAACACCAGGGTAGTGTTTATTAATTTATAACTTTAGTTTCATAACCCGTGCAGCTGATGCAAATAGATGAGACGAATCACTAAATTAACCAGGCTCGAGCGACTACAGAAGAGGATGCAACGAGCGGGGGATCGATGTTAGCGTTATGCAAATGTCTTAGGAAGAGATTGGGTAAGGGTTAGAAGTACATGGAGGGTATTGGAGGAGGCTTTATTATCGCCATTACTCAGTGTTTGCACCATTAATGTGCGGATAAAAAAATTAGGATAGGAGTAAATGTTTCTCACGCGATAAAGTCCCGATTGATTTATTAACAATGTGTTCGAATCGCAAAGGTCTAAAAAAATACAACTATACTGGAGTTCACCAAAATTTAAACGTCCATAACAACATCAACCCACATCAATTAACCATGAGTTGACTGTATGGTAAAAACTGTTTGACCAACGATGGTTAAGTTGATAATCGTTTTAAATGTTGGTGAACTACTTTGTAACTGACTTAATAAAGATATAATCTCAGTTTCATGACCTATTTGTTTGTCTGGATTCTAATTTCTTTATTTAAGAAATTAAAAATTCGATAATAATATTCAGATATACTTAGGTGCAAAAATATAAGACTTGACCAAGAGTTCGGACTTGTAAACAAAGACAGAGTGTGATAAATGATTAAAGTTAGTACTGGGAAATTTTCTAGATGGCGCTGTAGGAGTGAATTTTACTGCAGCGAGGTGTGGGTTGCGAGCTGCCACTACTGTCAGGAATAAATTTCACACCTTCGGTGTTTAGAAACAAAAACGTTGCGTTTAGAAGAGTATAGCGCCATCTAGTAAAATCTTTTAGTACTAAGCATAGAGCAATGGTTTTACGCTGATTAACTAGATGGCGTTTAGTGTTGATATTTTTTAATAACTTTACCTTTCTAATAAACACACCGAAAGGAGATTTAACTTTAAATTCATTAACAGATTTTACAATAGATAGAACAGTACTTACTTTACTTAAACTTAGAATTTTAACATTTTTTAATATGGAGTAATTAATGCTACTTTGAAAATCCAAACACTGCGCGCACTAAGACCTATGTTTTTTTAATTGTAATTATACAGTTTTATAGTTTATTGGTTTATGGTCGAATGGATAAAATTTGACAGTAAGTGCTTGTTCAGACACGGCGATATCCGCGCGGTTTGGTGATCTCCATAGTAATAGATCCGAGCGGGTGCCGGTGCCGCACGATTCGCGTGTCACGCCATCTGTGAACAAGCTCTTACTGTCGAATTTTATCGAGCCCACGACGATCGATACTCGCACTGCAGGGTTGTTTAAGTAAACCATCCTACGATTTAATTCTAATACACAAACAATATTGTCTCGGCCTGGGTGAGTCTGCATTTCTACCTAAAACCACTTCAATTGCCGGTGGTAAAATGAACCATTAATATATGAGGTAGTTTCACTCGTTAGAATAGATAAGTAACTATAATATACTGACTCCTTAGCTTTAGCGAGGCAATAAATAGATACCGAGTTATAATAGGTTTTTAGCGCCGTGTGTTACAATGCAGTTTTCTCTACTATTGTGAGATATCCAATAACAAGTGAGCCTGGTTTTTTGAACCCCCGAACGTAATGCACGCATTCTACCAAAGAAATCGCCGCTTTTGGTTCCACTTTCGAAAACGCTTGCTCGGTAAAATCAGGTTGGCTTAGGTGACGCAAGATGGCAGAGTTTCAAACCTTATAAAGAATTTTTCGTTTTTGTAGACTCCTTGATAACACACAAAAATAAAATGTAATTGTTCTAGCTCCTAAGTATTACATTTTCGCCCCGCTCTGGTACGCAACTATTACGGACTTTTCGGGAAAGAGGAGTGTAGTGTCCAACGCTAGGGACGTTGGAGCACAGAACATGTTTTAATTGACTTCAAAAATAGAAGGAGGTTCTCAATTCGACACATTTTTTTTTTCATTTGAAAGATGGTGATTTTATTGAAATCGGTCAAGCGGTTTTTGAGTTACACTCCAATAACTGAAAAGTGCTACGTATACGTCGATGATATTATAGTTGCGGGTGGAGAAATCGGTGAACATACACAATGATATTTGATCCCGTGAATAGCAAAGGTCACTGAAAACGGTGAAACACAAATTTTACCAAAAAGTTGAACTGACTTCAACACTCAAAAGTATGAAATAACTTGTCGAAGTCGGTACCATACTCACAATATTTTGACAATTGTTACTTTTAAACTATCATAGTACCGATTTCAACAAGTTATTTCATAGTTTTGAGTGTCGAAGTCAGTTCCATTTTTAACCGACTTCAAAAAAGGTATTTATATGTGTTCGCGGATAACTTCGTCGTTTATGAACCGATTTTGATGATTCTTTTTTTGTTAGGTAGGAGGAGGAGGAGGTATACTTCCGTGGTGGTCCCATTCAAATTTCATCAAAATCGGACAAGCGGTTTTTGAGTTATACTCCAATAACTGAAAAGTGCTACGCGTGATGATCTTGATGATATTATTGTCGCGGTTGAAGACATCGCAAAACACACAATGACAATTATTGATCCCGTGAGTAGCAAAGGTCACAGAAACGAGTGAAAAAAATTTTTTTTAACAAAAAATGCAACCGACTTCAACACTCAAAAGTGTGAAATAACTTGTCGAAGTCGGTACCATGAGCACAATACTGTGCTGGTAGTTACTTTTGTGTGAACTATCATGGTATCTTCAACAAGTTATTTCACACTTTTGATTGTTGAAGTCGGTTGCATTTTTTGTAAAAAAAATTTTTAATAATTTATATTATCTTTTTGTTTTTGAACCTCTCCTCTCTCCTATCTATTCGACTTGTCTTCACTTATGCTATTACATTGTTACATTGTCCGCCTGCGACATTCAACAATGGTTACTCAAGTGTACCTACTCCCGCCGATTACATTTCTAAGGGACGTTATAACTGACCGCACGTCGGGTTGTTCATCAAATTTTGGTATCTGAGGTACATTGTATAAAAATAACCTAGAATTGGTACGATACGTATATATTTTTTTTTCATGGGGCAAATGCCTTTATTAAAATAAAACACTAATAACTAATTACAATACTGCAGCAACTACAATAACATTTGAGCAATCCACTAGCTATTGGTAGAGCCTGTAGATAACTCAAATGTTCTAACCCGCTACCGGCTGGCAGCGTGCCCAGAATGCTAGCAGCATTGCCACGTTGAATTGCAATGCTGATTCGTTGAGCCAAATACAAACTTTTTTTTGTCATATATTTGTGTGATTTGCAATAAAAAGTGAATCTATCTATATACATTTCATGTAACATTTTATCTGCTCCGGTGAAATCGGTACCGAAATCGATGTAGAAGGAGAAGAAGAAGAAAGAATAATATATTTTTAAAGGTCTTGGCAGTGACCTCTTATGTCATGTTATATGCTTTACAGCCATCAGTCAGTTCGTGGACGACGAACCGTGTGCACGCTTACACGCGACCCCTCCTCCGCGCTACGTCATCGTCGCGCCAGTAAGCAGCGCGCTAGAGTGGTTCAAAACATTTTTATTATATATCGCGATTGCATCCATCTTCGCTATGTTTAAATGCGTGCGTTGTGATGCTGAGTTCCGTGATGGTGCAGAGTGCTCAAGTTGCCAGGGACAGTTTGACTTCCCCTGTGCTGGGATCACCGAGCAAGGATATCGGAGGTTGGGTGAGAGGAAGAGCACATGGAAGTGCACGTCTTGTAAAAGTTTAAAGGCACCTCCTGCGAAGTCTCCTACTCCAGCTGACATGGATTCTGTATTAGCGGAACTTAAAAAAATATCTTTAAAGATGGCCATTCTCCCCTCTCTCGATGAGAGCGTTAGGAGTCTGAAAGGTGAACTGGAGGAGCTCAGAAGTGTAAAGTCCGAACTTGGAGAAATAAAAAACTCCATCGAATTTGTGGACCAAAGGATAGTTGAGCTATCAGACAAAATCGTTGGAATGGAAAAAGACATGCAATCTCTCAAGAACACCAAAAATGATGTCGAAAATCTCCAGCTTCGAGTTCATAGCTTAGAGTCGCAGATTCGTGAGAATGATCAGAGATCACGCCTAAACAATATTGAAATTAAAGGAGTTCCGCTCACCAGCACCGAGAACTTATTCGACATCATCGGGAAGATTGGCAAGCACATCAACTGCACAATACCCAAAGAAAATATAAACTACATTGCCAGAGTTCCCATGCGAAACGACAAGACCAATAAAAGCATAGTGGTAGCGGTACATAACAGATATATAAAGGAGGACTTCGTAACCGCAGCCAAAAAACTTACCACAGTTGCTGGAGATCTTGGCCTACCTGGTGGCAATAAAATATTTGTAAATGACCACCTTACCCTCGAGAATAAAATACTTCTAAGTAAAACGAAAACCTTAGCCAAAGAGCGGGGGTTTGCTTTTACATGGGTCAAAGGATGCAAAATATTTGTACGGAAAAACACCGGTTCCCCTGCAATCTCTATAAAAACGGATTCGGATTTAAAAAAACTCTAAAACTTAGTGCTGAGTGCTGTGTGTGGACTTTTCACAAATTTAATAGTTATTTAACTTTAATACCTCAAAACTTCCAAATGTTGCTAACCCCTGACTCGTATACCAGTTTCGAACATGATTATTATTGTAGTGTAGCTGCTATGCGCGCTCGCATTGTTTTGTTATCGCTGCTGCCGCCCGACAGTCAGCTGACCATTCGCTATTGCTTTCTATGTTTCGTTTATTGTGCGACTGATTCTACGAACACGTTCATTATGACTCAGATATTGAAGTCAAGTAATCTGCCTATACTTTTACAATATTCCTTGTTTATACAAAAACTAAATAACCATTCTGTTAATAATGATGCCGATTAGTATATATTACCAAAATGTCCGTGGCTTACGTACTAAAACGTTGGATTTCTACAGAAACATTAACCTTAGCTCATATGACGTAATTTGCCTCACGGAAACGTGGCTCAATGACAGTATTGATAGCCGTGAACTGTTTGATGATCGATTTTTAGTCTGGAGAAATGACCGTAATTATGATAAAACAAATCAGAGCTTTGGCGGAGGTGTCTTAACGGCTGTGCGTCGTAATTTGGCGGCCGAGCTTCGTAACGAGTGGTCATCTTCTGCCGAGGATCTGTGGGTCACATTGACACTTCAAAATCGCAAGCCTCGCATGAATTATAAAATGCATATTTGTACTGTTTACATTTGTAACCAAAACGAAGGTAATTCCATAAATTTACAGCGGTCTAATTTTGTGCATAATTTAACCAACGTTATTTTGAACAATCCCTCAGACAAGGTTATAGTCTTAGGTGACTTTAACTTACCATATATTACGTGGACAATGAGTGATGATGGTATTTCACTCACTCCGAGCAATATCCAAGGCTCGCACCAATACGAAGTATTCGACAACATGAATACGTGTAATTTGCTACAATACAACTCATTTTCTAATTGCAATGATCGTGTGTTGGACTTAATATTTTCTAACAATAATATAACTGTCGAAAGCTGTGTATCACCTCTAATTAGTGAAGATCTACACCATAAATCTTTAGTAGTTACGGCCGATTTTGTTTATCTTCACACAATTAAACCGCTTCCGTATACAACATTTTTATATCAAAGTGCCGACTATAGCTCCATTAGTAATGAACTCGATAGTCATGACTGGCACACGGAATTAGGCAGCGGAAGTGTCAACGATGCGGTCTCCTTATTCTATACTATTCTTTATGCATTACGTAATAGTTACGTAAAGTCTAAAACCGTTATTCCGTCCCGTAAATATCCACTTTGGTACAAAAAGCCCTTAATTAAACTACTGAAAGAAAAACACAAGTATCACACGAAATTCAAAACCTACGGTAATACTTACGATCAAAACATGTTCTTGATGCTGAGAGAGCGTGCTCGAGTTATGGAATCGGATATGTTCAACACGTACATAAGTAACATTGAAAGCCGTATTAGAGAAAACCCGCGTGCGTTTTGGTCTTATATAAAAAGTAAGAACAAATCGAATACTTACCCGTCTGTGCTTCATTATGGTAGCCGCTCGTCCGACGTTGGTAGTGAAATATGCAATATGTTTGGAGAGTATTTTCATTCCACCTTCCTCGGGGACGAGTGCGTTGACATGCGATCAGACCTCGCAAATGAAACTGATTCTCTTGAATTGCGTCCCTCGACAGCCGATATTTGTAACATCGAAGTATTGGAGAGTAACGTGTTTAAGTTGTTGAAATCACTGGATCGGAATAAGTCAGCAGGGCCTGACAATATTCCCGCTACTTTTATTATTAATTGCGCTAGTAGTCTAACAATCCCTATTTCCATTTTATTCCGGCGATCATTGAACGAAGGCGTGGTGCCTGAAGTTTGGAAATCCGCTTATATCACACCAATACACAAAACGGGGCCCAAAAGTAACGTAGAAAACTATAGGCCTATCTCAAAATTATGTCTATTTGCTAAGATCTTAGAAAAAATTGTATATGCTCAACTTTATCCCTCACTCAAACATAGTCTTGACCCCAACCAGCATGGATTTTTAAGAGGCAGGTCCACTACGTCGAACCTATTATTATGTAGTGAGTTCTTATCTCGTTTTATGTCCGAACCGTCTCAAGTAGACGTCGTCTACACTGATTTCAGTAAATGCTTTGATCGCATAGACCACTTAATTCTTTTAGATAAGCTTCTGAAAATGGGCATAAGAGGTAACTTATTCAGATGGTTCTCATCATACATTCATAATCGCTGTCAAACTGTCGTACTGAGTGGATACTCATCTTCTCCAATGAATATACCTTCCGGCGTTCCGCAGGGATCGTTACTCGGTCCATTACTATTCACAATTTTTGTAAATGACATCTCTTCGTGCTTTGAAAGTGCCAAGATCTTACTCTATGCAGATGATATGAAAATCCTTCATCCTGTGAGCAGACCTGATGACGCCATCAGTCTTCAGAATGACCTTATTAGATTTCAGAACTATTGCATTCTCAACAAACTACACCTGAATATATCTAAATGTTATGTCTGTTCATTTACGCGTAAATCCAATTACTTCTCTTTCGATTACTCAATACAAGGCAGTCTTTTAACCAGAGTCAACAAAATAAAAGATTTAGGAGTTATTTTTGACAGTAAGCTATTGTTTGATGATCATATCCAAGCTGTCGTTAACAAAGCATCTAAAGCATTGGGCTTTGTAATAAGAATGTCTTCAGAATTTAGCAGCATCAAAACATTTAAAATCTTGTACTGTGCCTATGTGCGCAGCCACATGGAATTTGCTTCGCAGGTATGGAATCCCACATACGATATATATGTATCCCGCATAGAAGGCATACAGAAAAGGTTCCTATGCTATTTACAATTCCGATCAAAAATCTTTTTACCGGATTATAACGCAAGATGTCGCAAATTTCATTTTCTACCACTTCGTGTGAGGAGAAGCATGGCTGATCTCACGTATATCTTGGGAATAGCGAATGGTTTAGTTGACTGCTCGGATCTACTTAGTCACCTCGGACTCCGCACTACTGATAGGATCTATAGGAATCCAAAGCTACTCGACGTACCGTTTGCAAAGACTAACTACAGGCAGAATTCGTTCTTCATTCGGGCGTGCAAATGCTTTAACGAATTATCCAATAAACTCGATATTGATATGTTTCACACTACTTCTGCAACATTGAAACATGCACTTAGTTGTAAGTTTTTTGAAAGCTAAATATGTCTATGTATTGATAACTTATCTTAATTTGTATTTGTAATTATATATATTTCGTGTAAACTCTGGTATAGTGTCTCTGGTATAGTGGCATAGTATAGTAGTATCTGTATATATATTTCCTCAACACATCTAGATGTCGTCCATTAACTTTTGTTTTGTTATTCATTATTAATTTGGCTATTTGTGGAAGTTTATAATTGGCCTTCAGTGAATGTTTAGTTACCACGTTTTATCGGCTAGCTGTTAATTTCCCAAAAATTTTTAAAATAAAATAAAATAAAATAGCTTGTATTAACTTTACCTATCTAGTAAAAACACAGACAGGGACCTACACTTATAATTAATTAACATATTTTACAATAGATGGAATAGCACATTACTTCAACTTAGTACTTTAACATATAAATGTTAATTTGAAAATAAATGCAAGTGAACATCTGTGGGATAGAGACCAAATTGAACAATAACTAAAAAGATAGTGGTAGTGATTCGCCTATTCTAATCCCTCACAAAGATACCTTAAATTGAAACAAAACCCGTCGTACTCTCAAAAGCAGGTAACTTAAATAATAGACCAGCCAGCTCAAAATTATCAGGCTTGCAAATGATCACCTAGCTAGCATAGGCAGTCGGGCGACGTAGCAGCTGCAAATGTTTCCCGAGCATTTCATAGGTTGCCTCGAGATGAGGTACGCGCCAATTGGAAAACGGTAAGGTCTGAAATAGCAGCGCGGTCGCACCTGCGTGCCGCCACCGGTTGACAGCGGGTCGGCTGAAATTTTCATGGCCATAGTATCGAGCGGGGGAAAGAGCGATGGTTCGCGCAGTCGCCCCGCGCCGTCCGCCATAGCGCTCGCACGCGGCCCACACTCGCCTCCGCCGGTGCCTCCACCGAGCACAACAAACACACGCGCGCTCCGCACGCCGTACTGCCGCGCCGCGCAACTATACACCGTCCTGCCGACACAGTGACTAGTGCACCAGACACCGACAAAGGGCCAGCAGACATGCCGATATCGGACCCTCTGTGACAGCGTCGCGACCGATATGTGGTGCGACAGGGTACCACGCAAAATGAAATAATCAGGTAAGCTTTCATCTTCACTACTTTAAGTTACGAATTATTAACTTGTCACATTTGAAGCATGACGTTGATAGATAAGATACCTGTGACTGCACTGCACCGGTATGTAGCGCTGCAGAGGAACACGCTAATTGAAATAGTCAGCTTTTAAGTTTTATCCTCCTCACTTTCTTGTAATTTAAGTTATAAATTTTAATGACAAGCCTCATCGTATTCAAGAACCGTTAATTTAGATTGGAGCAGTGATGAATGTAAAAGTATCGTGATGAAGGCCCATGAAGGAGAGGTATTACCGAGTCAGTTTATGTAGTGGGAGCGGCTGAAGTCCGCTCACGGCGAAGCGCTACAAATGCCGCAATCTGATTATGGCACACCCAGGAACCTAAAAACAAAAGGAGTATATTAGTGCAAGAAATATGTTATGACATTGTTAATTTAATGATATTTCCATTGGCGTAGTGTGATTGATATATTTTATGTCATATGTGTGCTAATTTACAAAATGTATCCAATTAGTGATTGATAACTCTGTCACACTTTTTTATCATCTGAATAGTCAACTCCCGCAGTAAATAATCGTCATAAAACAAATTATTTTTGTTACGACGATAATTTACGTAGCAAGCCCGTAGCCCGTAGCTCGTAGAGCTCCGGTGTAGAATGAAACGTGGACGGTACTGACAATATTCACTGAAGTTTTTTGTTTTGTTACTCGGAGATTCTAACCGGGAAACCATTTGTACAAAAGAACTTTATTCTTTTTTTAGATAGTGCGTTTTTTTAGAACAGACTGTCTACATTATATAAAGTTATTACTTAAAAATATAAGCATATAGTTATAAATACTGTTATAATGCTTAATGCATAAAATTCTGTAACAAAGAGAGGCTACTTTTTTCTTTCTGATTGGAATAAGTTCGGCAGGTTTCAAACCATTACATATAATAAAATCGTCAATTTTATTTTAAATTTACTCTAGCTGCGCCCCGCGCTTTCACCCGCGTGGACTACGGTTTTCCACTACCTCTATTATCCCAAGAGCCTATGTGCTATTCGAGGGTTGAGCTTTCTTCGTACCAAATTTCTTGGAAATCCGTTCAGCCGTTTCAGCTTTAAGGAGTAACAAACATATAAACGACTAACGAGAAACGATAGACAAACTTTCACTTTTATAATATTAGTCTGATTAATGTGAAGATAGCTATCAGCTAAGATCACAAACGGCCAAGTAGTACGGTAGTGCTTACAGAAAATACCGAAATATCACCATGATTTAATACAAGTTACAGGTTATCCATGACCCTACAATATGATATTAACGCCGTCAATTCAGAGCCTTAATTTGGCATTGGGATCATAAACACGGTCACAACAGTTTATTGTTATTAGGCTCAGTCAGTAGCTGTGATACGCACGGTCGACGGTCGCGTGATTAGGTACGACTGCACGCAACTTGCTAGCGTTGCAATAACTTATCCCAGGGCCGTAATCAAGAAGGGTTCGTTTGGGCACTGTTATGACTTGGGTCATTAATATCTCATTGATATTGAACTGGCTTTGAAATCGATGTTTTATTACGCTTAGATGGAACTTGGTATTCAGTAGTAATTTTTAGACTTTCGCGATTCGAACACATTGTTATTAAATCAAACGGGGCTTAATCGCGAGAAAACATTTAGTAATTTATTTACCTCGACGTTTCGACCAAGTTGCATTGGTCGTGGTCGTGAGTCTTCTCGTGACCACGACCAATGCAACTTGGTCGAAACGTCGAGGTAAATAAATTACTAAATGTTTTCTCGCGATTAAGCCCCGTTTGATTTAATAACAAAATTGGTATTTAGTATTCAAGACTAGTAGTGAACGTTACGTCAAGAGTACGACTGCGTGTAATAATTTAACGCAGTGCTGTTTTCGGGCCAGGTTATTACTTAGTTCATACATTACTCATAGATTTAGTAGCGGATTTTAAATCGATGTTTTAGATTTTGGGGAAATTATTCGCAACGTGATGTGAGTAGGTATGCGTGCTTGCCTACATTATTGCAATCTCAGCAAGCAAGCATGCCTAGCATGCCAGCATGTCTAAATGTTTGCAAGGCTAGCACATTGCAATAATTATTTCCAGATACACCAGAGCTGTAATCATGAAGAATTCGTCATCATGGTCGTTACTTTTGCATTTATTTATTAAACTAGATAGTAAGCTAACAGTTAATATTACGCATATATCTTATACAAGCAGATTTGATATCAGTGTTTGTTAAACATGATAAGAACTGACTGCACTCAAATTACTTATATATTCCGGCCTTCGAGAGAATAGGTTCGACAGTTCGTAGTTCGTACAGGTACTTATTGTCATTACTGCTTTTAAAATTAACAAATATATAAAATTAACATGTTCCTTTAATATTCATTCACATATTATACTTATATATATATTTGTAAATATACCTGATAATGTTATAAATGTGAAAGTTTATGTGTGTGTAAGTATGTTTGTCTCTAAAGTTAGCGCTAAAAGTGCTGAACGAATTTGTGTATAAATCGTTAGTAATAACACACATGATAAAATACTTTTTACACCGCCAGAGACTATGTATTGCGTTTGGTGCTTCGTAGGAAACTTTGTATGACACCTATATATATTATATACCTATATATTGGTACCTGTTTTCATGCCTGGTACCGACCCTGTTCTGTTGTTTTTAGTGTGACGTGTACGAAATGAGCAGAATTTTTCCTGCTCCCGCACATTATGTTCAGCAGTCAAACTAATGACTAAAAATTTGCTACAATTTTGAGTCTTTTTACCATTTTTATTTGAAAATCTTACATGTCTTATAAACTTAAATATAAACTAGGTTTATTAATAAATTATAAGTTTATATTATACTCACATTTATTAGTGAAAATATATTTTGAACGACTATATTTTCACTTAATTAAAAATTCTCGCGGTTGCGACAAATGAGCTTGAATTATGTTAGACTAGGAGAATGGAAATGAAAATCCTAATTGTATAAGTATACCCTGAGCTTTCCTATTCGTCGAAAATTCACTTGACCTACTTTTCTAGCTAGGCAAGAAAAACTAAGTAATAAAGTAAGTAAGTAAAGTAATTCATCGAGATAAATATAAATGGCGCAGCTGTGTCCTCAATAGAATAGGAGTTGAAACAACATCTGAAGTACGATGATTATGAACTTCCATGCAAACGTAAATCCCCCTTAATTGGCGCTGGTAGAGATAACGCATTTCAATTTGCTGCGATACCGGCGTTTCTGACTGTTGTTACCTACTTACCCCACGTTACCGCACGCCCGCAACACTTGTTTCACAGAAAGTACCGAAGTGCTGCAGCCCGCAGTGCGCGATGAGGGCCCGAGCTGCTAGACCTTGCTCTCCATGACGATGGGAAACAATACCGTTCGAACACCGGTCGGGAAGTAACGACTGGCAAAAACATGATTGTATGCCGGATTAACATTTAAGTATGAGTCACTCACGGTAGTTTCTATAACGACATCACTCTTACTCTCAACACTATCATCAAATTCTTCAAAACGCACCTTTTCAAAGCGTACCCATGATATGGCCTTTTTTCCTAACGTTTTCGACCTGCAGGCCTAGACAAGATGCATCGCTTCTCTTTCTCTATCCGCTAACGACGAATATTTGGTCTCGTTGATCACGTGATAATATCGCTTTGAAGTGTTAATGTATTACATATTTTTAATGTTTTCTCTAGCGTTAACGCTTGCAGAATTTTGTCTAGGCTACCTGGTCACAATACGTTCCGCAAAGACATCCCCACCACCTGTTCCAAGTACACTCGCCATGTATGCATGCTTTGACTCTTTTCATGCGTTTTTTTTACATTTCCAAACTATGTTGGCATATTTTTATCGACTAACGCTACTACCCCCTATAAAATAAAATACAATATGTGCGTTTAGAACTATTCCTTGGTTCAGGTTTTGCGTTTTCAGTCGATTATTGTTATTAAAAAAAACAACGGGTTGCACTCCGGGAGTGCCGGCAGAAGTGAAAACTTGAACCTTGTGCATTTTTGAATATTTTGGATTGGTTAGGAAATAATTTCGCATGAATTGCTTTATTTATCAGTACCAAAATACTATCATTTGTGTGGTAAAAAACAATATTCATTTATTGCGCTATCGTACACAAACATGACAGCAGGCATACATTTTCGCCGCGCTGTAGAAATAAAGGGGGATACTACTTCCTCTCCTACGCGCGCCGCACCGGCGGACTACTCTCCCTCCGCCTTACGAATTTTCGGTTAGGTCACGTGTCCTGACGCGAGATTGTCATTTTTTACCCATTCCAAAAAACTGTACAACGGCGCAAAAAAAATTTTAACTTCTAAAATATTAGGCAGAGTAATATTAGGTAAAAGTATGTCAAAAGGCATGTCATGATCTCCCATTTTTTTCATTTTCACATTTATTTCTGCTACGGATTGTCGTAGGCGTACTGTTGTAGGCCAAATAAAAGTAGAATAAAATGTAACACAATTATTTTGTCTTGGAACTATTCCGGTGGGGGCGTTATTTGTCTTTTTATGTTCTTTGCATTCGAGCAGTAAACATTTACTGGTCGTTACTGGCAGGCTCCTTTACGACGGACGTGGCTCGTGCTTCCGTCCGATGCAAACTGGAAAATTGTTTCTAGACTGTGTAACTATTCTGCGATTTTGAACGTTATGATAAACTAGTAAAATGTACTACTCTACTAATATTATATATGCAAAAGTTTGTGTGTATGTTTGCTACTTCTTCACGGTCAAACGGCTACACCGATTTCGATGAAATTTGGTATGGAGATAGTTTAGATCCTGGATTAAAACATTGGCTTTTCATTCTGAAAATGATTCTCATTCCCGTGGGATACGAAAATAATTCAAAAACTATTGTTACTCCTTCACGCTTAAACGGCTGCGCTGATTTTAATGAAATTTGGTATGGTGATTGGTTAGACCCTAGACTAACACATAGGTAGCTTTTCTTGCCGAAAATAATTGCTTTATTAAACTTAATTCCTACAAACATATGGTTTCTTTTTTTAAATAATTTAATGTTTTCAGCACAGCTGATAGAAATATTCCTAAATATGCTTTATTTAATCGTATTGATGACACGTGTATTTTTGTATTCTTTTATCAGGAAAACTTATAAATTACTGGAATGACCAAAAACATTCTTCCACCATTAAATAAATAAATAAAAAGAAAAAATTGATAAAAATGCTGACCAAAATCAAACCAACATGGTTTGATTTACCTTTGTATTGATTGATGCTAATTGATGAAACATTTCGTGATGAATCGTGCCTTTAATACCTTTAAATTACTTTTCAAATCATTAAAATTGGACATTCAAAAAATGTTACGAATTTAAAAGTGTCAATCTAAACAAAACTTCAATAGCAGAATAGACGACGCGCCCGCGCCTTTGCGCAGCCCCACTGCGTTGTCGGCGGCTTGCAATAGATGTCGTAGTGTCGTGAATCCAATTAAAAGTTTGGCAGAGAAACGTTACATGGCGTTTAAGAACCATACATTTAAGAAGAAGAAGAAATAAAAGTTGAAGAGATATTCTTAATCAGAGATGTGCATCCCTAGGGTGCGAGAGGCGCGAAAAAGAGATGTACGGAAAGGTTTAAGGATGCCAACGCAGTAGAGGCGAATACTACTAATACCATATAAGTTATATATATAGGTACATATATAGTTATAAATATAATCAGATAAATACATAATACCTAAGCTATTATATTCTAACCTAGATTAATTTTATGTCCGGTTATATTATAACTCCATTTGAAGGATCACATATGTAGCCACTCGGGGTATTCCTGAGGAAGGAGCGGGTTCTTCTTGGTTCTAAAAGATAGGTTGGATTGCATGAGACTCACATACTGTGACTCACACTAAATTCACTCGTGGTAGGTACAGTATTTAAATGTGTTATTCTAAATTCAAATATATTCATTTCAGGTAACTTCAGAATAATTGACACAATTATTCTAGACCTATATATGCGTATATGTGGGTGGACTATCAAGTGAGGGGCCTAGTACAGTAACACCTATCCGTTACGTGTATAACGTAGGCAAATTCAATTACTTAATATGTAAATAATCAATCACCAAATGTCAATAAAATAAATGGATTAATAGCCTTACAAAGGCAGAAAATTACACAGCAACAGTAGGTACGCGGCCCGAGCTTTGTGACATTGTGGGTCGTATTTACAGGGCTATAAATAAAGAGGGAAACACAAGCAGGATACGTAAGCCCAATTTGAAATTCAAATCAGTGTGTATTTTTAATTTGGCTGGGGGCGAAGTCCGAATTAATAAATATGATTTCCACGTACATACGTTTTCTGTCCTTTTCATAACTTCGATGTGGATTTGTGAATGAGGTCATTAATCTAGACCATCGCCACTAAACACTCTCAGGAAAATTTATCTGTGTCGATTGACACATATGCAAATCACTGTATTTTACGCGTGGCTACACGCGAACTGCTTTTAACATATTTGATTGCTCACGCTAGTTTAATGGAGTTGTGTGCACGACACCATCATTTGATAGTTACCTATAAGTTATACAAAAAAAGTTTATTGCTCCTGGTTAGAAGTAGGCTGTATAGCACGAATAGGACAGTCAAAAGAGCGCATACTTACCGCATATGGCTGATAACCTTGGCTTGTACCATTACGGGTACTATGGTAGTATATTGAGTTTGAGTTACGAGTAAAATTGCAACTATATTACGATAGTTTGTTTGTATTATGTCACCAAACATTCTTTTAGTTCACACTTCAAATCGACAAACAACATTACAAAAATTTTAACTTCAATGAGCTGCCTATTTAAAATTGTACCCTGGCAAACCTATTTAAACTGCAATATGGCTACCTATTTCATTTTTCAATAAGTTTTGTTATTAAGTGCTATTATATACTATACTATATTGAATATCAATACTTTTTCTAAACAAATGAAACTACAAATCTATAAAACATTCCATGAACATCTTAAGTTTATTTATCCTATTAAATTCCTACCAAACTGTTGGATTTGACATTCCAAATAATTCTCAGTTTATTTCACAAAAAACAAATCCTTTATAATTAATAGAAATTCCTAACCTATACTTTCATTTGTTCATTAACTCATGAAATAGCCGACTTATTGATAATAGTTTGATAGGAGCCCAATTTCACCGGAATAGTGATCAAATGGAATAGTTCCTATTCAACAATATTTCAGTCTAAATAATGTGTACATAAGTTTACAAACAAATTTGGTTTTATTTGTTATTCTGCGGGCCCTCCTCGCCGACACGCGACATTCAAATCATAACATGCATCTTCACAGGGGTTTTGAGCTCTTATTCACAGCTTACTGCTTAACACCTTTCCAACTTGTCTCCCATAAAAGATAAATACATCTACCCATGTAAAAATACCTAATGTGTCCAATCTCCATTTTATGAACACAGATGAGACAGATAGCAGACTTTGTCTCCACTAGGACCAAAACCTCAAAATGCTAAATTTTTCAATCGTCATAGTTTTCAAGTAATTTGTTGCAACTGCGTTTAAAGTGTTTGTTGTACATTGATGTATTATAGAGACCAGCTGCGCCTCGTGCTTTTACCCACGTGGTGATGATGAAAAGTAGTCTATGTGTTACTCCGGGACCATAAGTATCTATATACCAAATTTCATTTAAACCCTTCCCGCCGTTTGAGGGTTAAAGAATAACAAACATCCATTCAAACTTTCGCGTTTATAATATTAGTAGGATTTTATTACTTATTATTTTGAGTAAATCAAGAAATAAACAAACGACAAACTACGGTTCTGACTACAAACATTAAATTACATATATTATAATATGTCTGTGCGTCAAACGATTCCCAGTTGATATAATAATAGCATGACGGTAATTACGCAATGTTATTTATTATTAAAGTTGTCACATAACGACGGAAATAAGGGCAGCAGAGGGCCAAATAAAGTCAGGGTGGACTGAGGTAATTCTATATTGTGTATAATACGTATGTATCAGGTGATAGAGCAGCGTAGAAGAAGACTGTCGTGTCGAACACAACGAAACAGAAGGAGATAGAAATAAGTAAAATATTACACAGTAAGCATACCTAATAAATAATAATAATTGGAACCAGGACAAAAGCGCTTTTTTTAAATTGCGTAATTATTCAGTGAGCGTTCTCCAGCAGGTAACCAACCAACCTTTTAACGAATTCAGTACAAAGCGAATGGATCCCGGGAACGAATACCAATGAGTTCGGAACACGAAATGCAACTTCGAATGATTCGGATAATACATTAAGCTATTGAATGGGAATTGTAGTGAATTTTGCGATGGCGCAGCTTACCGTAAAATGAGTTTGAGAATTTACATAAGTTATTCAACTGGCAGAATATGAATACAAACCATTTACTGAATACAAAAACAATTCTGTGAGTGATTCAGTTTACTATTTTGCAGAAACGGCAGACGCATTGTATGCTTTGAAGCGATGATAACCGCGGAAAGTTAGTCTTCTGTCATTGACCGAACTGTAGCTTGATCGAACGTAACTTCGGGCTTCAATTTCGGTAACATCGACACCAAATGTAGGGCATGCTGGTAGGGTATTTTCAAGTCTCGCTAGCTATCACCCTAACGTTAGAAAACGTGTCACCAAAAACACACAGTGTTTTTAGGCAGCTGCGACCCAGCAGTGCAAGTACCGAACTTATTACGATGTACACCATCGTCAAATTTGACATTTCAAATCTTAAGAACGCGCTCTGGTGATTTTTATTCGAAAGTTCTGAGGTAACAAACATAAAAAAAACAAAAACAAATACGGATCGAATTGAGAACCTCCTCTTTTTTTAAATCGGTTAATTACACATCTTTAACAAGCAGGTACAACAGTAAAAGATCCCATTTCATATAAGACGAGCTGTTTCTCAAGATCGCCATTATACGACAAGTACGAACAATATCTACGGAGAACAGATCCATACATGGCTCTTCGTCTGATGTATGTAAAAGCATTGCTGACCTAATTACTTAGAAAGGTAACAAAATGAAATTATAATAATACAACCAATGCATAACAAACAATCAACTATGTGCCACTGATTCATTTAACTTCTTTAAGTATTTATTTTTGAACTGGTAATAATAAAGCACAACAAGCCCGGATGACAATTCTCTTATTTATTAAGACAAATAAACAATGCAATAGTCGTTCAAATGTTGTCATAAATAAACTTGATATTCCGCTAAAATAACAATTGCATTCGATTGCATTGTAGACAATTGAATTGCGGTAGAAATTAGATCTGTCTAGCCATTACAATTATACTCCAAGTAGAATAGCCAAACTAGAAAAAACGACGATTCATTGACAATCATCTTCATATATGATTGTCAATGAATCGTCGTTGCAATGTGTTAGTAGAATTGATATCCAGATACGTGCCCCACATCACTCTACCGCAGTCGGCTGTATCGAGAGGCAAGCTAACTAAATAGAGAACGCTAGTGTAGCCCTTAAGATCTAGGGCACTCTAGGGAGTGAACTAGTATTTCATATATTTTAGGAATTGTCTCGAATTTGTAAGGTCGTCTTTAACTTGATTGACCCATTTTTTAATCAGATTATCAAAGTAACCCGGAGAATTTGTTTGGGGAGACGTCTACGATTAGATAATCGAGAATTATGAACATTCAAAGTCGTCATACTTGTATAGCATGAACTGGTTCTAGCTGAAGAATTATATATCCAGTTAAATTTTATAAACTGACAGTTCATTAGTTACATTTAAACATATAAACGTACGTATAAGCCCCGATTCATCCAAGTTGCGCTGACCTCGTTTCGTTCGATCGATAAATACCAGAAATCTATGAAGCATAATTCTTACAAACAGAATAAATAAAAGAACAAACTGTAAGTATATTAAATTAACTCGGCATTTGCATTATATTATGCTACTAGTGTACAATATTAGCCATAAACTTATTATATCACTAACTGCAGCCCGCGGTTTCACCCTCGTGGATTACGGTTTTGCCGTTGCCTCAGTATCCTATCCTACTACCACTCCACAATTATAAAGGCGAAAGTTTGTGTGTATGTTTGTTACTTCTTCACGCTCCAACGGCTACACCGACTTCGATGAAATTTAGTATGTTGCCTCGATACTTTAGGTCCCGGAATAACACATAGGCTATTTTTCATCATCATCATCATCAACCATCACTACGCGGGTTAAACCACGGGCCGCAGCTAGTTATATATATATCCCACGGGAACCGTACATTTTCAAGAATAAACAGTAACCTAGCTGCTATTCTACAAGAGAATCTATGTATGTATTGCATTTTATCCCGATCCGCTCTGGCATGATTGAGCCATATACATCGAAAGCTTCGCAGCTATAATCGTAGCATTGTAACCCTATAAAGAAGTCGCGATATGCGAAAGGAAGCATTATGATAGCCCTACTTGCATACATTTCTGACTGTAAACAACTCGCCAGGTTTCGACTAGTGGGACTTACTTTTTAAACGTTACTTCTTTAGTCTCCTTAGTCCGACTTGCACCAACCGAGAACTTTGGATCAGATCACAATTTTTGCGTGTAAATTTGCAATCTAATCTGAGATCTCGGCGAAAATCTCGGATAATTTTGTTGACATAAGTAGATCTTACAATGACTTTCTCACGTTGGTTCTCGAGTCGGGTTGGGTCATTAACAGTGTCCGCCTTACGAAACGAAAGTAAACTTTAGATGATGCTCATACGACTTGTTGATATCGATAAAAACTATGACACGGTTAAATTAAGAATGATTCGTCTACAAACATACGTAAAACTTACAGTTAGGTACACAACTGTGTCGAAAAAATACAATAAAACACGAGAGTGGTAATGTAAAGTACAAATATATACTCGTATAATATTATTAATTATTATAATTCTAAGAGGACCATTATGTATGAGGAACCTTTTAAACTTGCGCGCTACACCTTAGACCACGTCGTTACTTAACATCATGTGAGACGGTTGTCAAAGGCAAGCCATATAATCTTTAAAAGGCCTGCAAACGAAAGACATTATGATTCCATACTCCGTTAGTATTGTTTTTTTTTCAACATGATATTCTCTTGAGGCTCTTAGCAATTGAGTGAAAATAAAAAAAATGAACTTTATAGCCTTTTTAAAGGCCGTGGTGGTACCGGCCTAGAATAGTACTCCCCCATCTCTTCCCGCGGGTGCCGTAAGAGTCGGCTAAGGGATCACGTACCAGAAGGTGGGCAGCAGCGCCTTCTGAGAATTGGAAATCATACTGCGCTCGCCAACCCGCCTGCCAAGCGTGGCGAGTATTGGCAAATCCCCCCTATATGGGAGAGGCATATGTCCAGCAGTGGACGCACATGGCTGAGAGAAGAAGAAGCCTTTTTAAAGCAAATTACACAAAATTATATTTGGTTTTCGTAACATACGTTCATATAAATTAACAATGAAATCCACATTTCCCGGTTAATTTGACAGGAGGAAAAAAAGTCATAAAACCTTTTTAATGTACAATTGTAAGCTTTATAAATCTTCTTAAGAACCTTTTTCTCTAACTTTTACTATTTTCGAGTAATTGCGAAAATAAATTTACAAATCATTTTTTTCAACCCTTGCCGGTGGTTGCGCACCCATAAATGTTTTACACATTTTTTTGTACGATTAAAACTACATAATATCAGAAATGCAGCCTTTAGACTGAAATTTTGATTTAAAAGTTTATTTGACTGGACTATTAGGAGGTGATATTCGATCTTTTTTTCAATCTAAGTATTTTAAATTTTTTAATATATTAATCCTTGTAGGCATTAAATAATATTACCATACACATACATTTTTTTGGAAGCTATAAACTGTATTGACACTGTAATTCCATTCAAATAAAGCCCATTTGTCTGTATTCAGCACCTTATCTGTACTAAAGACTACATCTGTAAATGCCAATGCAATCAAACTTATAATGAAGATGATCTCTACGATGCCGCAAGCAATAGATTTCGAGGAATCGTTTTATCAAAAATGTGAAATTCACAACAACCATTTCAAATAATGGCCATGGTGGTACCGGCCTAGAATGCTTTTTATAACATGATAACTATGGTAAAAAAAATAAATTCCCGCGGTGAAACCGGCCTAGAATAGTAATTCCCCATCTCTTCCCACGGGTGCCGTAAGAGTCGGCTAAGAGACCACGTGCAGCAGCGCCTTCTGAGGATTGGAAATCATGCTGCGCTCGCCAACCCGCCTGCCAAGCGTGGCGAGTATTGGCAAATCCTCCCTATATGGGGGAGGCATATATCCAGCAGTGGACGTACATGGCTGAGAGATGAAGAAGATTTCAAATACATATTATAGCTAGGCTGAGTGACAACGATTTTAATGTCAATGTTAGCAGCCCAGCTGGAGGTCAGGTCCTTCATAGTTAAGTTACTGTAAGCGTGAAAACAACCTCCCAATTAGAAGTGGGACGAGCGAGTGGGCGGACACAGTCAGTGAAGTTATCAGATAACTCCCCGTTTAAACGTTTCACGTTGGCAATCGTGGGCGGGTGGAATACCAGCTTATATTCTAGTTATAGCTAACATAAAATGATTAGTTGCCATGATCTAGGGTCCCGATATACACATGTAAATAGATAAAAATATAGATAATAAGGTATATATTTTATATTATTGAGCATGTGAAGAAACATTTATTAAGCTCAAATATTTGAAGGGAAAAATTCGGCTTCTAGTGGGACTTGAACCCACGACTACAGAATACCGTCCTGTCGCTTTGTCCAACTAAGCTATAGCAGCCCATACCACTAGGGCCGAATTACTTCCTTCCTTATTAACATCTTGCGGGGATGTTATTATTGATTGAACTGAAGTTCTGCCTAGCATGATGTTAATGCGATACACAATAAAATAACATTTATTAAGCGTTGGCAATAAAATATATTGAATAAGTAAAAGTTCAGCTTCGAAATTCTGAGTTGGCACAACCAACCTAGCGTAGCTATTAAAAGCGCCCTTCTCTTTTCGTAGCTATCCTTAGGACCTAGACAAAGTATCATTCTACAAGCGTTAACGCGAGATAAAATATAAAGCAAAAGCGGTTAGAGAAAAGGGATAGATGCATCTTATCTAAGCCCGCTGATATTGAAGCGATGGTAGCCTAGCGGTCAGAGGGTCAGATATTAACCTGACGGGCCCCGGTACGATTCTAGCAATGGATTAAACTTCCGTTGTAGATTACAGTTTTTTCGGATTTCATGCATTCAATTATCTCATCAAGTTTTCATGAAAAACTATAAGAAAAAAACAGAAGAACGAATTGCCGAATAGCAGTACCTATACTATACCTATCTATATAAGGAAAAAAATATAAATATTATCGCCTGCAGGTTGTATACGAGCATGAATGGAGCAAAGTGGGAACGTTCTAAAAAATAATGACATCGTTCTCCTGGACGTGGAGGTTAACTGATAGAACTGAAGCTGATTTACGAAGATCTTAGCAAGAGGAAATTTGTGATCTTTGCATATCCCTCCGGGAAACAGGCGTAATTATACGAGTTTATGTCCCACGTGACAGCTTTTGCTGATATAGGTGGGTAAGTTTTATTGCAAAAAACTTTGTCTCCTTCTCGCCGTCATCAGAAGCGAGTGACTTATCTAGGACATTGTAGAGGTAATCAAGGTCAGAAAAAGGCCTAGCAGCTAGATTATGCCTAGATAGGTACTATTGTGAATGACAATGACAATCCCTTGGGTAAAATTACTAATCGGTCTGTAATACGTTCGTGTACAACGGCAGATTTCTGAATACAAAGGCAGTGTTTGGAATCATACTGCTTAACGTATTGATTCAGGGGCGTAAGTCAGAGCCCTTTCAGCGTGACTCTATTGTTTATTCTATTAGTTGCCCTTTAAGATTGAAAGCCTATTGTACGAATTCACGCATAACAGCTTACATTCATCAATGAAAAGAGGCGGTATAAAACTCACTTTTTACTAATAAATTTTTATTTCAAACTTTTCTTCACTTTAACTTGCAATAAGTAAAGATATGCCCAAAAGGTGTAAGCACTGAGACGACCAATGATAGAAGAGAATGGAAGAGGAAAACATGTTGTGTCGACCCCACCTAGTGTGGGATAAGGACAATAATAAGACTTGCCTTATAATACATATCGTTTTAGGCTATTAATTTAAAATATGTAAAATTTTAAATTAATAGCCTACAACTATATGTATTATAAGGGTAAAATACATATCGTTTTAGGCTATTAATTCAAAATATGATATATTTTGAATTAATAGCCTAAAACCATATGTATTATAAGGTAAGTCTATATTTCATATGTGTCTATGTTTCATAAACATATCATTATTCACACAGTCCATCCATACCTTCTTCGGCCTTCCTCTACCTCTATATCCATCTACATTCATGTTAAATGCTCTTTATATGTTTTTCACTTTATTTTTACTTTAACTTTCGTTTTTACTCGTTATATATTTTTCATCCCTTCTCATGACATGCCCATACCAAGCCAACCTACTCCCTTTCAACTTGTCATTCACTGGTGCTACTTTCAAGCTTCCCCTGATATACTCATTATTTATTTTATTTATCCTAGTCACACCACACATCCATCTCAACGTTCGCATCTCTGCCACATACACTTGTGATATGTGGCATATACGTTGACAGTTGTCAAACGCAAACTTATAATATGTAAAAAAAAGAAACTTTTCTTTTATGGTATTTATTATAAGGTAAGTATTATTAATAAATATATTCAAGTGATAAGACATCAATGTGGTATATATATATTTAAATATATATATATATATATATATGTATCTATATGTATACCAGGAACCGCAAACCCAGTGTGTGATCGTATACCCTGAATGTCATAGGTTCGTAATCTTATTACGAAAAGGGCAATATGCTCCACCATGTTAGTTATGCGTACGATCTGTGGTTTTTATTGCTTTTTCACCGACTTCAAAAAAGGCGGAGGTTCTATGCTATTCTATGTACTTTTTTATATATGTATGTTCACCGATTTCTTCGCCAACTGTTGACCGATTTTGAAAATAATTTGTTAGTTTGAAAGAATACGGTAGAGTTGATCCCATTTAAATTTTATCAAAATCGGTTTAGTCGTTTTTATATTACCGACGAGAATCTTAAAAAAATATAGGTGAATGAAGTCGGTAATTCCAATTTTTGTCAAGAAATAATTTGTTATGCCCTCCGTTTTGGAAATAATTAGCCATTACTTGGCTGCATGAGACCACTAATACGAAACTGTAGTTTTTCGTATGGTAAATGCCGGCCCTTGACTTTTTCTTTCTCACGATGTTTATAATCTCGGCAAAAATGTGGCCGAAAGGGGATATGCTGAAAAACAGTGCAGTCTGCTGCTTCTTTTGTTGAGAGTAAGTCTTCATACACTGAGCATAACCTTCGAGTATCCAGCCTAATTTATCTGAGAGTCTAACCCTTACATAAATATGTAATTTTTAATTAATTTTATATTTACAAAATGCAATTTTAAGTTCATCTTTTAGCTTCTTAAAATATTATACAGTCTGCTCAATGGAGATAACTACTACTATGAATAAGTAGATAGGTAATCTGGTGTAGAGGCCCTTAAGGGATAAAGGTCATTCGTTTCGAAGGGACCTTTTGCGGACCGATTCGTGACTGGAAACCAAAAGCGAGCTTTTACGAATACATTAACCTCTAATGTTATCACGCGTTAACATAGGCTTGTAAAAAAATGAGGGAATCATTACGAAAGTATCAAAGATAACAAAATTATTAAGAAATTATCCAAAGTGTAATACTTTCTTGCAAAAGTTACAAATACATCCTTTAATAGATGCTTTTAAAGCAGTTCTGTAGAAATGGCTAATTACATTAAACTACGAAAGCACCGAATAATTGTGAATAGTCTATCTTCACGCACTTATACATCTCGATGACCAGGGGCACTTTTTAATACTGTATAGACCTAGCGTTAGACCACTATCTCACTTGATGGTCAGTGTCGATGTGGTCGAAGATGCTATTCCGCTAGAATTGAATTACTCGCTCTCCAGGACTGCTGCCTGAAAACACTATGCGTTGGTGACAGTTTTTCAAGGTTTAGGGGGATAGCTAACCAGGCGGATAGTCAAAAGTACCCTACCACCGTGATGAGAATTTGATAACGGCAATATTCATAACGGCAGTTTCATAAACATATCATTATTCACACAGTCTATCCATACCTTCTTCGGCCTTCCTCTACCTTTCGGTGTTACCTTCACCGGAAGCTCAAGCCGTTCGTGTTGATCGAACCAGTGTCCGTCAGTTTGACAGCCGACGCTCCCACCGCCGAGCTATCATCGCTTCTAAACACCGAAAGCTCACGTCAATAGGCGAGTATCAGTCCAGTGACTGTCAGATTGACTGCTGACACTTATAATCCCGAAGCACCATCGGATCAGATGGGTTATTAATAAATAGGAGTTGGTGCGGCATGTAACGCGAGGCTTCTGATCCTCGATCAAGGTCGAGCTCCGAATTCCAAGGCGACATTTCTTAAAGAAGGCGATATTTATTGGTAATATGAATGGGCAACGAAGATAAACGGCCAAATACAGGATATTTGTTACAGGGTGAGATCGTTGTCGATTTGTTTTTATCACGTTTGTCTTTAAGGTTGAAAAAGTCTGGCACGGGAATAGGTTTAATAATAAAACAAAGTACATTCAATTACTACTATCTAATCTGTGCTAAGCGTATCAGTAATAATATTCTCATTAGTCAATCTCCGTAATATTGTCATGCAACATTTTGGTGGAAAATGGAAAAGATCTCTATTTTTGTATTTTTCAAATAAGTGTTCTACGAGTGTTAATGTGTAATAATGGTCAATTATTTACCTTGGCTTGTTCGCTCTGCTCCTACCCATACATATCTAGCCCTATTTACCTAAGTTGTCGGGTAAACCTTGCCCTAAATGGTCAAAATTACACTTCTTTATTTCACTTTGAAATCAAAGTTTCAATAAAACGTCAATTATTTTACTGTTTAAAAAAATGGCGATTCATTTAGATACGCATCAATTCAGCAGAAGTATATAATAGTAAAGGTGTGTATTTATGCTAATATTGTATTGTATACATACACAATACACATACTACACAGTAGTGTATTGCAATTATTTTTCGAGTGTGAATATTCGCATGTCTGTATTTCAAAGCGTAATTTGTGGTAAAATTATGGTGCTGGTAATCGTAGTTCGTGCTTCAACTTTGATTACGTTTAGGAAATGCATGGAAAAGGCGTGTCAAGAAAATTTTGAAACCATGCTACGGTAGATTTTGGTACTGATTAGAATTCAGAGTTCGAATAAGTCTATATTAGTGGCGCCCAGCGGTTTCACCCGCGTAGATTACGGTTTTCCCGCTACCTCAATTATCCCACGGGAACTTTACTTTTTCCGAGATAAAAGTAGCATATGTTTTAATCCAGGGTATAAACAATCTCCATACCAAATTTCATCGCAATCGGTGTAGCTGTTTGAGCGCGTTACACACATACACACAAACTTTCGCATTTATAATATTAGTACGATAATAATGATACGCAATAATAGACATTAGCGCTTATCATTATTATAGCATATTATTTTCACACCACCTAGGACAACGTGTCTATCAAATTCCACCTATTTCATTACTAACCGTTTGTGAGTTATTTGAATGTCTTCGTGAACATAAAAATGGTTTTACCGCAAAGAGAGGAAACCAAAAAGATTGTATTCAGGAATCAAGATAGCCATGGCACGAACAACCAGAACTGGAAAAACCTTCAAAATGCATCAAACCTCTTTGGATAGCGAAACATGATATAAACAACTGAAACAATTGGAAATAATATATTTTGCACATTATGGTCATCTTAAAGGTAGTTTAAGATATCTATATTCTTACCATGCCCTTGCACGCTAAAATAGTACTTACAGATTTATAATTAATACACAATACAAATAACTATTATTGTAAATAAAAAGAAAAAGTATTTACATTTTTTTAAGTATATTTTTAAATTATATACCCATGCTAGAGCATACATGGTCATATGCGTGGTGGTAAGGACCACCTTAGTATGTTAAAATATTACTTACTGATTTATACATACACACATCTAATTATTATAATTATATAAAGCCTATTAATTTTTATTCATATTAGAAAAAGTAAAGGTTTTTTTTTATATAAGATTATATGATATTATGAACAGGGTCTAGATATTCATAATTTTCATATCAGCAAGAATTTCCGTAATTTTGATAAATTTTATCATAAAAAAATTCAATTGTAGAGATCAAAATATATCTTGACAATAAGAAACTGTTTAAGCCTAAATAGGTCATTGTTTTGAAGTTTTTAATATATTTTGGCAGTGATAGGACTGATAGTTTTACAACACATTATTGTTTTTATTCTTGTATAAATGTTTTGTAACTTTGAGTATTTGTACAATAAGCAGTGAGTCTATCTGCTTAATTACTCAGTCATCAAATAGCAAGCTGATGCAAAATCCTCGCATTCAATTCTCTCCACTTTATTTTATTATTAGGTCGAAAATCCTTTGGAATCACATGATCTCTGCTAAATTTGCTAAAAGACTATGTGAAGATATGTCTCTGATGTCAGCCAATGAAAGGACTTGAATGTCCTCTGATGTAATTGAAAGATGCCTTTGATGACTGGCGGTCGCCAACAGGTTCGCCCGCCTGGAAAATATTCACAGATTGTTCGCTGAGCTGGAAGATTTCTGTGCGCTGATTATTTCTGCTCGCTGATTCATGTAGCAAAATGGAAGCATATTGGAGAATCATAGAGGGTTTTGAAAGGATTATTATATAAACATTTCTTGTCAATGAATCAATACTAATCGAATAATCAATAGCAGTCACCCATGCTCTACTTTGTAATATCATCATCATCATCATCTCAGCCATAGGATGTCCACTGCTGGACATAGGCCTCCCCCATTGATTTCCACAAGGGCCTGTTGAAGTGGCAGTGGGCAAGGCACATAGCTCGAAGAACTGATGGCCGTTGGGGCCGAAAAGTTCTCGAATGGAGGCCACGCGGACTGGCAAGCGCAGCGTAGGACGGCCATCGACCAGGTGGACAGACGACCTGACTAAGATCGCAGGCAAGGGCTGGATGCGGGCCGCTTCTAATATCAACTTCAAAAATTTCTGTAAAAATAATGCCAGATGATAAAACTAGCTTTGCCGGTTCTAAAAAATACCCTACTATGTTTGGAATTCATGATACCTACTCCGAGAGCTCAAGCCAGGATGCGGATCGAAGTCAAACTAAACCACGACCGAGGAGACATATAATTTTGTTGCGTTTAGACACGCTTAGACATAATTTATAAGATGTCCATATTACTTTTAGATATACATAGATTATTCCCAAAAAAGTCCTATACTTAACTGCTTCCAAGGTCATCCGCCTAAAAATATTGCTTTAATTATTGCTATAGCTTTCGAATTTTTTTCCGTCTTTTTGCATTTAAGAAAGCTTCACCAATTCATTAATTATCAATAAACTTATTATATAATTCATTTGTTATCAATTAATCAATTGTGGTTCGAAAAGACGGAAAGTAAGTCGTAAACTATAGCAATAGTCAAAGCAATATTTTTAGGCGGATGACCCCCAGGGCTCCATCTATCTCTGTACGAAAAATTATCAAAATAGCTACATCCATTTAAATGTGAAAGCGTAACAAATAATAATAGCTTCATTGTGTTAACACACTTCTGTTGACTGTCTGAGATATATGGCGAGTATATAATATTTATACCTACTTTTTAAAATTATTTTAGGATCTACGTTCGTACTTCGTTTCAACGGATCTGAAACGTGGTCCCTGACTATGGGCCTTCTGAACAGGGTCAGAGTCGCACAACGAGCTATGGAAAGGGCTATGCTCGGAGTTTCTCTACGCGATCGAATAAGAAATGAGGAGATCCGTAGAAGAACAAAAGTCACCGACATAGCCCAGCGGATTAGCAGGGCACATAGTTCGAAGAACCGATGGCCGTTGGGGTGAAAAGGTTCTCGAGTGGAGACCACGGACTGGCAAGCGCAGCATAGGACGGCCACCGACCAGGTGGACAGACGACCTGACTAAGATCGCAGGCAAGGGCTGGATGCGGGCCGCTTCCAACAGGTCCTTGTGGAAATCAATGGGGAGGCCTATGTCCAGCAGCGGACGTCCTATGGCTGAGATGATGATGATGAAGATACAGGCTTCGCCTAGTTTGGGGGTCATGGATTGAATCACTTTGTACCAATGCATTATACGATGAAATGTTAAATCCTTTCATGTAAACAGGTTTATAATTTACATACTTATCAGAATATAATGGGCCGATGTCTTTATTACAATTAAATACTAACAACAAATTTCAATATTACAATAACATTTGAACAATGCACTAGTTGTTGTCAGCCTATAGATCACTCAGATGTTCTAGTGTCTCTCTAGTACCCAGAATGCTAGCAGCATTGCCACGTTGAACTGCTGAATTTCGTTTCGTTGAATGCAAATATGTGCATTTGGGCTTATTTATAATATGTTCTCACGTTAATAAATAAGAATGTATCTTATCTTTCTAATAAGGTAGCCTAGAAATATACTTCCCCGAATAGGGTAGAAGTAATCGGAGCATTGCAGCAGCAAAAGAAGACAAATAAATAATGCTAGTAGAATTATAAACCAATCAGGCAGTAAGCTGTTCAAAGCCGTTCCTGTTCATAGTAACCTGCTACCCGTGTCCCATTGACCTATATTCGCATTCTCGCCCTTGAACCCCTACCTCGCCTTTCCCCGCACCCAGCGTGTACCGGGCAGTGACGTCACAAAGGCCCTTCAAGTTTCATTCTCTCTTAGCAATGTTGTTTTGACCCAAACATAACGTCTGAAATAAGCAACAAAATTTGAGATTAATACCCTTAAAACACATAGCATGTAAAAGCCTAAATGTAGATGAAATATGGTTATATTTATTTATATCATATTTTAGAGTCGAGCTCACGCATCTCTAGAGAGCACAGGTATGCTCTTTTTTTTGATGATTAGTTATCAAAGCAATAAACCTGCTTAGTAGATTACTTTCTTAAAATTAGGCATTAAACATAAATTGATACCATTTCCAACTAGTAAAAGAAAACTTCAAGAGACACTGACATCGACGGTACGAGCCTTTATTCCAGTCAAACCATTTTACATGTGTTTTCTCAAGGCTGAAGGAAAATATCCAACAGAAAGTATGTAAAAAAACCACTGCGTGTTGGGTATATTGTATGGTAACTATATTGTGTTCTAAGCGAATTGAAGCGATGATAGCTCAGCGGGGGGAGCGTCGCCTGTCAAACTGACGGACGCTAGTTTGATCTACAACAGCTTGAGCTTCCGGTGAAGGTAACACCGTTATTAAATTCTCAGCATGGTGGTAGGGTACTTTCGAATACCCGCCTGGTTAGCTACCACCCTCAAGTTTGAAAAACTGTCACCAAGTACATTTGGTGTTCAGGCAGCAGTCCTTGAGAGCTAGTGAGCATTCTAGGTCTAGCGTGATAGCATCTTCGACCACATTTTCACTGACAATCAAGTGAGATTGTGGTCACAAGCTAGATCTATGTAGTATAAAAAATAAAAAAAAGAATTTTCCATTTGGCTGTACGAGCTTGGCGTGCTTATTTTCTAACCTACTAGACTAATTCAATAAGTACCTAGTTACTTACTTACTTACGTATACATATAGTACAACGTGAATAAATTTATTAACTAGCTTCTACACCGCTCCACGCGTGCTATATAACAACACTATTACTTTGGTGAACAAATCAAATGTTATTGCTAAATAAAATCAGTAAAATCCTACTAAAAACCTACAAAGAAAAGCAAATATATTTAATTAGTAGCGCCCCGCGGTTTCACCCGCGTGGATTACGGTTTTCCCGCTACCTCAAACATCGGTGTAGCTGTTCGAGCATGAAGAAGTAACAAACATACACACATACATAAAAACTTTCACATTTATAATATTAGTAGGAAGTAGGATTATGCACGTTATAAAAAGTGGGTTCGAAGGCGTCATTGAAATGAATGTTGTTATTAATGTTTAAATTGAAAACGGGGTAATTATCATGGTTACGGGGAATAGATTTGAGTTCGACTTTTTTATAGTTTAATAATAGTGGTATTGACCATGTATAGTACCAATCTTACAGATGTTAGATAGCATGGCATCAGGTGACCCAATTACTTCTTCTTCTATTAAATTATGGCCTCTGCAGCTACTTGCCACAATTCTGCCAATGTCGACCCCAATTACTTTTATGCCATTATTCCGTAAAAAACAGTTTGTATTACATATCTTTGTGGCTTTTTTTACAAATTTTATTTGAATAAAGAAAATAATTTGCCGACTTTCTATAGAGACTAGACTTGCATTTCATCGTCAATCTACAAATGTATATTTTATAAAAAAATAATTAACACAGAGATCTGCCGTAGAATTCAGAGAATTGCCGTTGGTCAGGTTGACGCCGAATTATTATTTTTTATTTATTATTTATCAACATTCACACAATTCAATTCACAACATGAACAAAATTTATGTTAGGCATCAACCTCAATACAGTTAGAATTATAATTTTAAAAGTATATGGCCATTATATTAAGGTACCGAATTATTTCAATCAAATTGTAAATTATTAAAAAAAAATATAACTACAATAAAACTATGCGAGCGTCTAAAGAAATGCCTATTATTATTATATAATTCTTCCTTTCCGGACCACGAACTGGCAAGCGCAGCAGAGGACGGCCACCGACAAGGTGGACAGACGGCCTGACTAAGATAGCAGGCATTGACTGGATGCGGGTCGCTTTCAACCGGTCTTTGTCGAAATCAATGGGGGAGGACTATATCCAGCCGTGGACGTCCTATGGCTGAGATGATAATGATGATGATGATTCCTTTCCGAACAAAGCGACGTTTCTACTCATTAACCACGGGTTATTATTTTATTCCATCCGAGTTAACACAAAACGTAACTGTAATAACTTAAATCTACAGCCGCGAGGAAAATATTATTTCACTCAGCGGAGAGGACACTCAATTAAGGTTCAAGGGATTATATATACCTGTCTACCGATATATAGGTACCACGAACGGTAGATGGTATACCGGAGCTTAGTAGCTAGCTGGAAGATAAGCTCTGTTGTGCCATTTTACTTAGTAAAAGCTTTTATATTAAGTTATTGAAAATGGTTACATAATGTTATATTTAAAGACTAATAGGGATTGTTCATCTCCTCGCGTGGATATCATAGATGCAAAGGGATATTTTGAATCTTGTGCACCCGACCACTTTATTCGGTTATGTGATGCATTCATTAATAATAGAGGGTAGTTTTATGTACCTACATAGAACTACTCTCAAAATATTGTGCTCATGGTACCGACTTCGACAAGTTATTTCACACTTTTGAGTGTTGAAGTCGGTTCCATTTTTTGAAAAAAAATTTTTTTTTTCACCTTTTTCAGTGACCTTTGCTACTCACGGGATCAATTGTCATTGTGTGTTCTCTGATGTGTTCAACCACGACAATAATATCGTCCAGATACGCGTAGCACTTTTTAGTTATTAGAGTATAACTCAAAAACCGCTTGTCCGATTTTTATGAAGGAAGTATACTATATCTAACAAAAAAAGAATCAAAATCGGTTCATAAACAACCAAATTATCCGCGAACACACATAAAATTATATATATTTATGTGTCTTCGCGGATAATTTCGTTTACTCGTTTCGTTATACTCCAATAACTGAATTTTGTATATGTATATATTTACACGGTCGAATTGAGTAACCTCCTTTTTTGAAGTCGGTTAACAAAGAAGTACACGGGATCTCACATTTTTATTCATCAAGACCTCAATTTCGTATAAATAAATAAAATAAACTATTGACAGACGTAATTTTCACAAGTTTCTTATTGTACTTATCTCCTAACTCGTCTAAAAGACACCGAAACACTGATTTTATCCCGTCACAGATCATAATGGTAAGATGAATTTGAATATATTGTAGTTAAAACTATTGCAAAAACGGGCACATGAAGCAGAATTAAATGTCAGTGAAAACTAACATGTTCAGTAACGCAGTTCAATCCTTTGTAATAATTCTATCTATGAGTAGGTATTTCTGTTGTTTACACAAAAATTCTCCATCAATTATTCCTTTCCTTTGACACTGTACTTCAAATGGAGTTGGCGGTTTGCCATCGTGTTGACCGTCCTTCGTGTTCAAAGAGATAAGTTATTACGTCTAAATTGGAATATTTTAGTCAATTTCTTTCAATATCCGAGTTTCAGTTGTTTGACAAAAGAAGGTCATCTGTTGAATGTGTGCGTCTTACCTGTATTAAGTTTACATCTTATTTGATGTATGTTACAAAACATTGAGGTGCTTAATCTGTGAACAAAGCTAGTAATATACATATATAGTAATACAATATTATGACTTATTTTGAAATTATTTATAAATCAATTTCGATTTACTTATATCACGTTTCCTTGCATTTT
Source organism: Apeira syringaria (assembly GCA_934044485.1). NCBI lineage: Eukaryota > Metazoa > Arthropoda > Insecta > Lepidoptera > Geometridae > Apeira > Apeira syringaria. The sequence continues at coordinate 30,646,376 of OW203654.1, forward strand.
TTTAAGATAACGATTCTTTATTATTTGACATAAACATAACAAAACCTTTTTGCTGGCACTCCGTATTCATTCATCTTTCTAATGGCAAAAGACTTCCAGCAATTCCATTAGCAAAATTGATTATTGCGGTGATTTAATAAAAAATTGTGCCGTGGTGGTACCGGCCTAGAATAGTACTCCCCCATCTCTTCCCGCGGGTTCCGTAAGAGTCGGCTAAGGGATAACGTACCAGGAGGTGGGCAGCAGCGCCTTCTGAGGATCGGAAATCATACTGCGCTCGCCAACCCGCCTGCCAAGCGTGGCGAGTATTGGCAAATCCCCCCTATATGGGGGAGGCATACGTCCAACAGTGGACGCACATAGCTGAGAAAAAAAAAAAAAAAAGAAAATAAAAAAATGTAGATAGATGGAAATATATAATATTATTTTATTCCCGAAAGCCTTTTTCTTATAAAAGGTCTTACCTATACACTATGGATGTTAATGCATGGCGAACGATACGGAAATTGAACAGCAGTTATTTGAATGATAGATAAAAAAAGCACGACACTTGCCCAAAAATTGCCTTCCGGCAGAAGTGTTTACCGTCAGCTGAACTGTCCTGCACTGTTTTAATTTTTTATTTAAATAAATAAATAAAACAGTGCAGGACAGTTACGCTGTATTATTTTTTAATTTAAATAAATAAAAAATTAAAACAGTGCAGGACAGTTCAGCTGACGGTGAACACTTCTGCCGGAAGGCCCAGACATCCGGAAGTGCTCTGATGGCAGGAAGTCACCGCCTCCCGCCAGCAACTTTACGTATTTTATTAGCTTTTGCTACTGTTAATTAATTTGTAAGGTCGTTTACGAGCCATATTCATTATTTTAAGGTGATGATCAGATTATAATTTGAGTAAATTTTAAACGTGTTGGTTTAAAGCGTGTCCATGTAGTCAAACCGCTATGGTTATAATACTTAGAAGACCGGCTTCTAAAGGCAATGTGATCTACCGAATAAATAGTTTACGTCCTATTCTCAAACCTACCAAATTTGCACAAAAATTTTTAATTGTGATTTTTAGACTTTCACGATTCGAACACATTGTTATTAAATCCACGATTGGAACACATATAAAATCCACCAAGTTGCATTGGTCGTGGTCACGAGAAGACTTCTCGTGACCACGACCAATGCAACTTGGTCGAAACGTCGAGGTAAATAAATTACTAAATGTTTTTCTCGCGATTAAGCCCCGTTTGATTTAATAACAAAATTTTTAATGTCAAGCAAGACATTTTGCCGGAGTTCGATAATAAACACTGTGACAGGAGATTCTTATACATTAGACAAACACTTTAAAACATATAAAGATCTCTTCGAAGACCGTTAAAACTGCAACTTGGTAGAAGTAATTTATGATAACCTTTTAAAACCTCCTAAAATATTATTAATCACTAAGACATAAGACATCTAAATGTATGTTTAGGTCTTCAAATACCCCTGGATATGAGCAGAATGTTGGACTGACCTTCACAGCAACTGTCTCTGATAGATTTAAACTACTCTAAATAAGGTTAGGTTTTATTATTCAACGAACATTGTTGCGGCATACACATTCACCACGAATAAAGACCAACATCAAAACCAATCACAGTTCAACCAGTGTGAAAATATACTCTCTTTTCACATAAGTGGAAAAATACTTTTGTATGGAAATCGAACCACCTAAAGCCAATAAATTGTCAGATAAGTGACTTATAGTTTTTTCTCATAGGTATATATACGTGGATTGATCCGAAGTCCGTAGTAGTCGTAGATACTGTTTAAATTGAAAAAGAAAAGTATATCAGGATGTCAAAAACCAGTCAAGCTCGAAAGAGAGTTTTACTTGGGTGAATGATTTATATCAATCGGCCTAGGAGTTTTATGTGGTTAGAAAACGTTTTATTATTCATACGGATTGCTGACAGTTTGAGTCTGAAATTAATAATTAAAAATTTACCACGTGAGTCCTAGTCGGTTTGTTACATTACAATTGCTGACAGTTGTTATACGAATGTTGAGTTTAGTCAAATAGACGAAGCATAGGTACTTTGTATGGCTTGACACAAACACTATCAGCGAGCAACGTGACGTTTTAATTTTTAGATCTTCTAATAGTTTCGCTTAGTAAAAACCATGTAAAATATAATGCTTTTTTCCTTTTATAACGATGATTATTGACCATGACCTACCTCAATTACCAATGTAGAAGCGTGGCTAGGCCAAGGAAGTTTTTATATCTCCACAAGGCCTTTGAGGTGTCTTATGAAGTAAAGCACTCGGTTGAAAATACTATATTGCCAGCCATCCAAATATGAGTGCAGAAAGTTTCCCTCAACCGGCTTCATCTTGGTCGGTTAAGATTACTCTCCATTTTCCACTATAAATAAATTAGGAAGTAGGAATTGATGCTCGCATAAATTGAACTCCACTCAGGTGTTCCTTGGAAATGTTCAATTAAATATTTCTGGCACATCGAACCAGCTTTAAAAGTAACTGCAGTTTGTTTTATGCCTTTTGTGGAACAGTTGCCAATTTCCCAGGTTATTGTAAAATTTTATTTAGACGATTTTTGTTTGAAGTTTGAACAATAAATTCGAGCGAAAAGCAATTGTGCCAATCGAGTGAGACTGGTTGTTCAGAGTTTTTGTGATCCTGTTTTATGACAATGCTTAACTGTTATTTTCTAAAACGTCGCAATAAGACTTTACTTTATTCTAGGTGTACTGAGATAATATTGTATTCAATAACTATTTAATGTATTGTTTTGTGTTGTCGCTCAGAGTGGAGAGTGACCCCCGGCATGAGGTCGGGGGAGGCGGGCGAGGGCTCAGAGCTGGCGGAGTTCGGTGCACGTTGGCCGCCGCCCTACAACCAGGGCTACGGGTGGACGCGCTCGGCGACGCCACAGCACCCAGCACACCACCTCGCGCGCCACTCGCGCTCACAGCAGGTGACTGTACCGACGTATTTTCATGACACGCACGCGACCCTAAATGTTCGCAGCCTTACAACTGTAGTAAAAACGAGAATATGAGTGGGTATATTCGTATATAGGTCATAGCTCCAGCCATCTCTTTAGCTATTAGGTGACTTATGTATTACAGAGACATCTATTGTGGCGAAAGCTCACTGCTATACAACCAGGTATTACTAGGCATGTATGCACTCAGAAATGGAAGTGCTCTTTTTCAGGAGACCGAGGCAATATTAAACATCAGCACTTCAAATTTATGCTCTTTTGTATCCTTTGAATAGGTTGGACATGTAAGAGTAATAATATGACATTATAAATCTAGTACCTATATTATGATCTAAGTAAACTGTTTGGATTGCTCTAATGTTATTGTAGTAGTTGCAGTATTGTAATAAGTTATTAGTATTTTATTTTAGTAAACTGTTATTTGCCCCTTTGTGGCAGTGGGCAGGGCACATAGCTCGAAGAACTGATGGCCGTTGGGGCCGAAAAGTTCTCGAATGGAGGCCACGGACTAGCAAGCGCAGCTTAGGACGGCCACAGGACAGACGACCTGACTAAGATCGCAGGCAAGGGCTGGATGCGGCCGCTTCCAACAGGTCCTTGTGGAAATCAATTGGGGAGGCCTATGTGCAGCAATGGACGTTCTATGGCTGCGATGATGATGATGATGAAATGTTATTGTTAATGTAATTAAATGAACCAAATATAGGTTAAGCAAAATCAAATTGGTTTGTTCGAGGTTTGCAGTGGTTGCAGGACAATCGACAGAGCTACGAGGCGGAGGACGCGCGAGCTCGAGCGCGCGGGGGGGTGTATTACTCTCCGCCGGGCACCTCCTACACTATAGTGGAACGGCCCGCGTCCTCGCATGGCCACCACCCCACCTCTTACTCGCACCAATATACGGGAAAGCTTTCAAGAGCTCCTTACCTAGGCTCCTCCACTATCACCAATAGTGCAGGTGAGAAGAAATTGTGTATTCACATGTTGTAAATAGCGAGGTTACTAGCGGAGTATCCGCTGATAAACCTGAGGAGAACCTGATGCGAGAACCATAGCTCAGTGCCACCAGTATAGCGCGTGGTACTTAATGAATTAAAAACCGACTTTAGTTGGCTTCTAAGTTGTCTGGTATCACAGCTCAATGTCTAGACTCATTCTTCGAGATTAGCAGCAATTGCAACTTTTATTGGAGGCAATGATTAAAGTGTATTGTTACGAGTATGTACATATACAAGTTGCAATTGTTTCGCCGCGTGGATTACAATTTTCCCGCTGTCTCAGTTTTTTTTATACTGTATAGAACTAGCGTTTGACCACTATCTCACTTGATAGTCAGTGAAGATGTGGTCGAAGATGTTATCAGACTAGATCTAGAATGCTCACTGGCCCTCAAGGACTGCTCCCTGAACACCAATGCTTGGTGTTAGTTTTTTAAACTTGAGGGTGGTAGCTAGCCAGGCGGGTATTCGAAAGTACCCTACCACCATGCTGGGAATTGGATAACGGTGTTACCTTCACAAGCTCAAGCTGCTGTTGGGGATCGAACCAGTGTCCGTCAGTTTGACAGGCGACGCTCCCCCTGCTGAGCTATCATCGCTTCAGTCTTCCCTCGGCAACCGTACTTTTACCGGGACCAATATTTTTGTGCTACTCCAGACTATAATCTATTTTTGTACTAAATGTCATCTACATTCGTTAAGCCAATCTGGCATAATCATGCTACCTAGCACCATAGTGAAAGCAAAAGTTTGGACGGATAATTGCTTGTTACTCCATCATACCCGAACAGCTGAACTGACTCGAACGAAAATGTATAAAAAAGATCGATTATAGTTTGGAATGACATATAGGCTGCTATATATTCTATGCAAATGTACGTACCCATAAAATACCTGAGGTAGTGCGAAGACTGTAGTCCACGCAGATGAAAGCAACCAGTCTTATATGTCTTCAGAAAGTTGTAAAGGTGTATATAAATGTTGCTCAAATTTACACGTTTACAAAACCTAACAAAAAGATTTTACTAATTTTATATGTTTTTTTAGCCGGAGCAACGAGTTTAAGAAACAGTACAAATCACTTGAGTGCGAGCAACGGCAAGAAGCGACCTATCTCGCCGGAGCAGGTACTACGGTTGTTTGGGCAGGGCGGCGCCGCAGCGCTGGGCAAGGCACTGCCACCATCCCATCCGCCGGCGCCGCTGCCAGCCCCGCTGCCAGCTAGGAGGCACTCCCCTGCCAGCAGTCCAAGCAGTACCACGCATCATGTAAGAATACTACATCAGTACAAACGCTACGCTTAGACACGCAATCTAAAGATATGCCGTGCAAGTTATGCCGTATGAGCGATACAAGGTATTATCGGATTCCCACTGACGTAAAATCATAAAATAAACATAAAGCAAAGTCTTATCAAAAACAATTACTTAATATATGCAAATCCGTAAATCTGTAGTTATACACACATATATATATTTTGCAAAAACTTACCAGTTTGTATACGGTACTTTTGTGCGTTACTTCGACTCGCATTGAAATCAGTCAACAAAAGATTTCGTGAACATGTTATTGTTGTAATACGTGTTCGATCACCGAATTAAGTGGCTTATTATATCGCTGACAAAACCAAACAGGCTTAACGATTACTTTTGCTATATGCTAGTCAAGTCCAGAATTCTAGATACCTCAAGAAATTGCTCACTTAGGTTATTCTATATTCAGGCACTGCTGCTACAAGCATGCTGTTATAAGACTTATAAGTCACGCATTGAAACAGGAATCGGAGGGGTTATATCTTAGGGTTTAACCTTATCAGGAGCAACGTATCTGCCCAAATATGTAGGAATTTTCAAAGCGCTCGCTATGAAGATTTTTTTATTCGCAGTATTTAAACACGTCATAATAAGCACAATCCTTTTTAAGTTATATCAATTTTGTCTCAAAACCAGTCCCAAATCATCATAGTGCTGGTAACAGCCAGCCCTGGTCTTCCTTTGGGACCGGCAAGTCACGTCACAAACGAAATGATATTTTAAAGCTACACACACTAACATTTATATATAGGTACACTACATTATAGAAAAAAGAAAAAAATAAACAGGAGCATATTAATAAACAAAACACGTAACAATAACAACAACAAACAATATTAAATATATGTACCAGTAAATTTTATAGTACTATATAGCACTTGTGTCATTTTTAAGACATTCTTCGCCTTTTTGGTGCGCGTAAAAAAATCTCTTTAGTTTAAGTCTAAAACCATGTATACTCTGCAGGTTCCTTATTGGCGGCGGGATGTTGTTCCAACACTTGGAAGCAGCGTAACGAAAACTACCCCTGAAAATGGCAGTTTTGTGCCGTTCTGTTAAAAGCTGCGTCAAGGCAGGACTCATAAGACTTGAGAGTAGCCCTCCAATAAAACTTATCATATAAAAAAGTTGGATATTTATATATTAACCAAATAATTGTGCTATTAAGAACATAATTAAGCATCTTGCCTTTAGGACTTATGAAGAATAAATTGCGGTAAGCAATTCAATAGAATAAATTAAAGTGATGTCAGAGTGACACAATGAGTAAAGTAAGGTTCTAAAAATAGCATAAGTCTGGTACATCGTTTAGTTGGGGGTTTCATAAAGGTAAATTATTCCTAGGTGAGGCCAGCCATGGCCAACCGACGCTCTAGTCGATACTACTACTTTATTCATGACCAAAGCGGCCACTGTTTAGATACTGGAATATGGACATGTCCTTACAACAATAAGTCCAACTCCACTTTCAATATATGTATGAAATATCATTTAATGAAAAGAATACATGTAAATTAGCCATTAAGCATGGTCATGTCAGAATGAAATGGAAATATGGGCTTGTTAGTTGTTTTCGTGTATGAATAGAGTTGCCTAGGCGTGTCCATACCAAGCCCACGGTGTCACGGCCACCAGTAAATGCGGTGTCATCATTATCACTAGTCGTATAGAGGAGACAGCCGTAATGGCCGCGTCTATTGTCAGTGCTTAATAATTTTAATTGCGAACTTGACAGTTTTCCTAACTTTTAATGAATCTGCGGTACGTGAAGAGTTTAGGTCGTTTAATTGTATTTCACTTTGCAGCGTCAAGTCGTTGGAAAATAGTCATTAGCAACGGACTTGTCTTCTCTTTAGATTGTAGCTTCTTCACTAAGTCTTTTCTGATAAACATATCAAAAACTCTTGAGAAGTTTAGCGTCAGCTGCGGAAATTCTCTGAGGTTCTACTACAGATATTCTACTAGACACGTCTATAGCTAAAGTAAGCTGGTGACGCAGTGTATGTGGACAAGTGTGCTTATTTGTTATATAGTTGCCTTCAAATACGTAGGAGATATGAATGCTTAGGGAGTATTACAAGTGTGCGTGATGTTCCTAAGCGTTGTGAGGTTTTGTGTCGTGGTGCGTCTTACAACGGTCTCAAATTGGATTCCATTGAGAATCATGAGGTAAGCTCGCTCCTTGCATTATTAAATTAGTTGTAGTATCTGAGGTTAACCACTTACTTCAATAGTACTTCGGTAGCAGTACCTACTCCTTCAAGTATAAATGTAGTTACGTTCAGAAACAACAATGTTTTAATAGAAATCCTCGGAATCTCCGATCATTGCGGAATTCCGGAAAATTCCGATTATTTTTATTGTTAAACTGTCTTATGTACATAATATTAGCTTCCTTATGTTTCAACATGTCTTATACTATACTACTTTTTATTCTTGATCTTTCTACTAAGTTTTAGAACTAGAGAAGAATTAATATTCCGGTTTGGTTTTTATAACCGCAAAATAAATAATTTCAAAATGCGTATTTTCTTACTATTGTTAGAAAATATACATTTTCAGATGAATATTTTGGCAAGTTACAATTCAGGTTGTAAAATTGTATATCATAATTATTTTTCTTAATTTTGGTAATAAGTAAGGTTAACTAGCAAAGGTTCACTAAAATTCTTGAAAATGAAATAGATAAGTAGTATTCTATTTACGGTAAAATTCAAATTCGTACAATCCACACAACGCTCGACGTGAGTAAAGCCGGATAATATATATATAAGAATGTGTCAAACTCACGAGAATTTCCAGTAAAATAGAAATGAAAAATAAGGGTATTCAGGTGAAGAATAAGAAAACATAATATGTCAAAAATGGTAAGCATATTATTTGTGCGCCACATCAACAAAAAGGATCTCGGCACAGCATATTGCCTTACCACATCAACACAATATAGCTAGGCGGAGACCTACAGCCTGTAAACCCTAGGAAGATACATATAAAGCACTGAGTATAGTGATGTTATGTGCAATATAAAGAAATAACACTGAACATAATAATAAAATTCAAATGGTTTAACTTTGTTATTAAAACTGACGTGTGGTTTTGACACATTATGAATGTACATATAAAACACGGGAATTACTCACGTAATAAGTCAGAGTGTTCCGACTATATTTTCAACCACATTCGGTGGTCTTTTTCAAGGAGAACACGGGGCGCTCGCGGACGCGGTCGCGGTTAGCCTAGTCTCTAACTTATTACGTGAGTAATTCCCGTGTTTTATACATTCATAAAATGGTACGAATAAAACAACCGTTGCTTCGACGTTGAGTCATGGAAATCAAATAAAACGCATAAACGAACAATGAGCGCTAGAAATTAAAGTCATAAATAAAATGGTTAACAAGTTTGAACTTGGAATAAATTTAAACGCAAAAGTAGATCTGCCGGAAATAATACTTATAAGTTTGAAGTGCTCTTTGCGCTCTCGGACCACGACGCTCGCTGGGCCGATCGTGCCTGGGCGAGCGGCAGACAGCGGGGCGGCAGCCGCGTACCGCTTCTTTGATATGCTAAACGTTCGCCTCGTGAAACAATGTTTACGCAGAAGAGAGCCTCGCATTTTATTGCTTATGAACACTTCGCTCGAGAGCAATATCGGGAAAAACAATTCTTTGGGACTCATTTGCGCTCTCGAATCGTTTCGTCTTTTGATATTACACTGCTACTGGCGCAATGCATATGCAAACGCGCGGAACTTTGTAGTATTCCTTTGTACGTGCATGCTTGCATTCGGCTATGCGGTTTATTATATTGACGTGAAATCCTAACGCGGAGCTATTTGTAGAATGCTGGTTGCGGGTGACGACGACGCCTTAAGTCGGCATATACCAGCTAACGTGACTTACAACCAAAATAGTGGAAATTAATTAATCGTAAACAGCGGAAACACGGCAAACTAAGGGTTAAATGTTAGCGTTTGAGTAGAATTTATACGTCCGCGTCGTGAAGGGCAATGAAGGCAGTTCGCCTGGCACGGGTCGCTGATGTCGCCAGTATTACAGTCGTACCTTTATAATTTCGTATATTCTCTTTTTTTTAATACAGGCAAACTTATTGAACTGAAATGATCCTTGCCGTGTGCTCACTACTGCAGCTTGTAGGTGTATGTGATCATACACATATATGTATGTGCACTTGTTTACTATGTACTTTTGGAAACTCACATTGGTCCGTAAAACTTTTTAACGCTGCGTGAACAATTTCAGTGAGGGACGAATGGGTCAAGGATTTTGTACCCGCATTGAAACTGTCCTTGATATTTATTCTGGAAGTATTTAAATACTAACACTATTGAAAAATATAATAGATAAGTACTTCAAGCTATTGTTAGCCTATAGATGACCTAGCTAGTGGATTGCTCAAATGTTTTTGTAGTAGCTATAGTATTGTAATTATTTATTAGTACTTATTATATTTTAATTAAGGCATCGACCTGTTATAGAAAAAAAGGACTTCAATCTGTACAATATCAATTATTTTCAAAGAACTGTTGAGCTTTGAAATATTATTTCCTAGTCTGTGTTTCCCGATATGTACAATCCTGGAGTCTTCAAGTCGCGAGTGAATAGTTACCTTCTAGGTTTGCGTGCTAAATCCTAGACAACGTCATCACTTCAGGTCATACAGTTGTCAAACGCAAACTTATAATATGTAAAAAAAAAAATAAAAAAAATTTTTAATAACGCTCCTAAATCTCTCTTACACTTGACTTCTCATCTTCTTTTAGAACTCTTTAAATGACTTATGTCAAATTATTTAGAATCCTTGATAATTTAAAAGTAATATTTTAAAAAACTACATACGTACCATGCTTTATAGTTTTCTATGCATTGTCAAGAACCGAATTCTTGATAATTGTTCAAAGTTTCAAATTAATCCTAGCTTTTGAATGGAATGAAAATTACGTTCAAAGATTCACAGACATAGATTCAGACGAAACTAATAAATAGCGTGTATGAAAGGTTTTGCAAAACAAAAGATATCACATTTTGTTCACGTGATGCGTGACAGTTTGGGCGGAGATATGTCGTCAAAGGATCACATATCTCTGTCTATTTTTTAGATGGTCCGACCCTTCCTGCCATCTGTGGCTTCGCCTGTGAGGTCCAATCTCTTCTGAGATATCTTTGCGGACGTGTTTACTACAAACCACTAACAGATAAAAATAGCCATTCATAAGGCTCTAAGAATAGGAATTCAGGAATTCATAAGGTAAATAACCAATAGATCCTGTTTTGATACGTATAGAACACAATGACTAAAAGTCAATTGAGTATTGATCTAGAAATTATTTTTTAACAAAAATGCAACCGACTTTAACACTCAAAAGTGTGAAATAACTTGTTGAAGTCGGTACCATGATAGTTAACACAAAAGTAACTATCATCACAATATTGTGCTCATCGTACCGACTTCGACAAATTATTTCACACTTTTGAGTGTTTAAGTCTTTTGCATTTGTTGTTAAAAAAATTTTTTTCACCCTTTTCAGTGAACTTTGCTACTCACGGGATCAATTAATTGTCATTGTGTGTTCTGCGATGTCTTCAACCGCGACAACAATATCATCAAGATACGCGTAGTACTTTTCAATTATTGGAGTATAACTCAAAAACTTTGTTGTCCTTGCTTGCTTGTCCGAATTTGAATGGGACCACCACGGAAGTATACTCTATCTAACAAAAAAATAATCATCAAAATCGGTTCATAAACGACGAAGTTATCCGCGAACACACTTTTAAAAAAAACAAAATATATATACGGTCGAATTGAGTAACCTCCTTTTTTGTAGTCGGTTAAAAACAACATAATTGGGAGGAAGATTTTATTGATCTATTCTCTCATACTCTAGTTTTAAAGTGCAAGTGAAATATTTAGTGTTTATACCAACTTAGGCGGAAATGTTGCAAATAAGTGACTTTCGTAAGTTGACAAGGAAATCCCATACTCTTAACATATTTCGGTCTGCGTGTCGCCCCCTGAGTCAGGCCCCTCTTTCCCATTAAGCGCTCTGGGCACGTGCCGAGGGCCCTGCGATGAATATAGCCTCCTAGTTCCTGCCAGATGACTAAACGATGGCCGATATTTACTTAATACAAACGATAATCATATTTTGAAAAATTTAACTTTTTTATACTATATAGATCTAGCGTTTGACCACTATCTCACTTGATGGTCAATGACGATGTGGTCGATGATGTTATCACGCTAGACCTAGAATACTCAATTTATATAATTCACTATAATGACTACCTATTACTACTACCTACCATTAATTACTACTCCTTGCTTTAGCTTTTGTATTAACTATTTAAATAACAGTGATCCGATAAGGTCATCGGGACCCTATTATCTGTCTCCCCAATGCTTCCAAAAGGTTTAAGACGTCCCTGCCCCTGGTCAGGTTCTGGGTGACCAAGCTTAGAGTTATAAGGTTTATTGCATTAACATCATGCTCGGTGGAACTTACGTTCAAATTACGTTCAAAAAAGTCGTGGGTTCAAGTCCCACTAGCCATCGAATTTTTTCCTTCAAATAATTTTAACGTAAGCAAGCTAAGGTCGGCCGCGTCTCTATACGAGACAGTGTTACGAGATGAATTTAGTAATGACAGTGATGACGCTCGAATGCGAATCAGATCGGATTGTGTGTGTGAAAGCGCCTGAATTCTTTAAATGTCAGTTACCATTAAATACATATTAAATACTTCACTTCCATCCTCCACGGGTATTAAATGGGTCTATTTTCTGAAAATTCAATTGCGTGTTTGTTGTTTTGTGGAGGGATTACCAATATTTCGAAAAATTCTCTAAATGACAGTCAAATGTCACACAGATCTATGTCGTAGTCGTGAACGTTCTAAGCACACGACGATGACGTCATGGATGACGACATATTTAATGTGCAGCTGTCAGTGCATTTCGGAATGACTTTAAGCACGCTATCTGTGCGCAAATTTTGAAAATATGGTACCTACCGCGCGGCGAGTGCAGTTGCGCCGCCATTAAAGCGGTAGTGATAATACACAGTTAATGTTTTGTGTATAACATTCGTATCATAACTAATAATGACTTGACATAAAATAGATAGGTACCTATATATTATGCGTTTTTATAAGGCAATATACCGCACCGGCGCGGGCGCCGGCGAGCGGGAGCGACCCTATTCGTCCGGGGGTGCGCCGCCGCCGCCGATGGAGCCCCTCACGCGGACTGTCACCATGAGCCGAGACCCCAATGACTCGCACGGCTTTGGCATCTGCGTCAAGGGCGGGAAAGAGGCAGGTGAGAGTATGTACACAGTGTGATATATTTATTCTTAATACTTTTATACTTTAGACAATCGTCTACGATTTTTCTGCCTACTCAGGACCTCAGTTGCATTTTATTTGAAAAGAACAAGGTCATCGACACACTGCTGTATGCTTAGCGTGCACTGTTGCTGTATTTTTTAAAAATAATTTTATCTTATTTACTTTTATTTCAATCTAACCCCCACCACCAGGCCGTGGTGGTACCGGCCTAGAATAGTACTCCCCCATCTCTTCCCGTGGATGCCGTAAGAGTCGGCTAAGGGACCACGTACCAGAAGGTGGGCAGCAGCGCCTTCTGAGGATAGGAAATCATACTGCGCTCGCCAACCCGCCTGCCAAGCGTGGCGAGTATTGGCAAAACCCTCCTATATGGGGGAGGCATATGTCCAGCAGTGGACGCACATGGCTGAGAGAAGAAGAACCCCATTTTACAGTGGTCTAGGTAAATATTTTTGTACACCGGGTCTGAGCCCTAAAATAAAGATGACTTTTATTTATTTTTTGAGACTGTGACGTGCGATGGTACAACTGGCTCGATGTCCTACTAATATTATAAACACAAAAGTTTAGCTGAACGGATTTGCATGAAATTTGGAATGAAGATAGCTTATGCCCTAACATATGCTACTTTTTATCCCGAAAATATAGACTGTTCCCCTGGGATGACGCTAAGACGCAAAAATCGTCAATGCCACGTACCGTTTCACCGCGGGGCGCAGCTGGTATATAATAAGACCAAAAAGTTTGTCAGGGCATTATTTATTATACAACGCATCAAAGTGGCGTTACCGGTCCAATGGCGTAACCGAGCGACGACCCGGGGCCGTTTTGAAACTTCTTTATTCTAGTGGCTTTGTGCTCTGCAGATGCGCTATATACCGCTTTTCCCAGCATAAAAATCGATAAGTTGGCAATAGGCTGACCGCCCACTACATATTATCTACATCTACACTATAATATTATGGAGAGCAAAGTTTTCTATGTTTGTACCGGGTAAACTCAAAAACTACTGTACCGATTTTAAAAATTCTTTCACCATAAGAGTTTGTACTTGAGTAACATAGGCTATATTTTATTTGTTAGAAAGAAATAGAGAACAGTACTAAAACTTCAATCATGTAACCGTGCGAAGCCGGGATGAACCGATAGTATATAATATAAATGTATGAAACCAGAAAAGGAAACTAGCAATATGTGAGTGTTACGAAGTGAGATTAGCTAAAATCTTTCGTTATGTTCGAAATTTAACACGCTGCGCTTTACGCACGATCACTTTGTACTCTTAGTACGTAACCTACATTTACAATGTATATTCGATTAGAGAAAACGGGCTACCAGTTTTGAAAAGTTCCTGGGCCAGCACGATAGTGATAAGATTTATTTTAAAAAAAATAGTCAGTTTTTTATATCGTTCATTTTCCTGGACATGTCTTGTCTAAGGATTGACTACTACAACTTGTGGATCTTAAGCCAGCCTAGGAGAGGAGGTCATGATGCCCATGACCCCCCCCCCCCCTCCCCCCCCTCTCTGGATCCGCTCTTGGTAGCGTTGGATCTCTTAGTATTCCTATATAAGCTCCACCTAGAAATTTGCGAGCTAAGGGGCCATCCATAGCTTACGTTTATTTATATGATGTCAAATGATCTAAAATGTGATAATACCTTTGTCGTCAACCACCCTCCGTTGGCCAGAGGCTTTTGTCTGACTATACGTATAGTCGTATACATATATATTATGTCACTCAGCAGCTGCGCGTTGCAGTTTCGTGGATAAACATTTGTCCGTTATCCCTCGAGATATCACAAATAACTTTTTTCTTGTTTTAAATCAAATGCACCCATGCACTCCGCGATCACTATATATTCTACTGGAGAAAGAAACTTTTAGACTGTTTCAGCAGCTTTGAGTTTATTCGTAATAAACAAACTTGAAATGAACAAAAATATTGTCCTTTACGTTGAAAATTAACTTTCGTGTATACGAATAAAGTCTAAAATATATTGCGACACGACGATGTAATCCAATTACTGTCTCAGAGTTTTAAAATGGATTTTATTTTCGTGAGTCATCAATTTAATTTTCATTTTTCCGGTTCTTTTCCGGTTAGTCATGCCTGGAAAGGGAAGATATAAAAAACGGTCTCTTTTTATTTACGCGGCCAACACATTACTCTGTTTTATGTCTTATTCACTATGTTATGTATGAGTAGCTGTAACTGGATCATATTTAAGTAAGGTTGTAAAAGTAGGGCTTAATAAATAAGTGTCTCAGAAATACTAACATAAAGTACCTAATTCTGTGCCTCCTACCGAAAGCCACACAATACCTTTCACACCCGTTTAACTTCTTAGCTGAACGATTTATATTTCGGATTAACCATTCTGTGCAGGTGTAGGCGTCTACATATCCCGGGTTGAAGAGGGATCAGTGGCAGAACGCGCGGGTCTTCGGCCTGGAGACTCCATCCTGCAAGTCAACGGGACTCCATTCTCAGGGATTTCGCACGAAGATGCACTCAAGGTAAGGTGCCCATACATACTTAATAATATTTTTAAATGATAATATTAGGTATCAAGTTTACCTACATGCTATAAGATATCAGATTAGCAAAACCCTTTAGTCAAATACATACTTTATATTTAACGCCATCTACCTTGTCTCAATATCTAACACGCTCCGACAATGCCATATATCTTCTGTCCGACATTAGCAATACCTAGTCAAACCCATACTTCACATTTAACGCCGTCTATAATGCTTAGATACCTAATACATGCCGGCAAACAATATTATAAAAATTAAAATATCTAATTATATATCTATAATTAAAATATTATCTAATTAATATATAATCTTCGTTATCGATCGCTCAAAGCCATCTCTTCTAGACAACCATTTGACGGAATAATTATAATTTGGGATTTAAAGGAGTCTTGGAAGTCGGTGACGCAGCATGTCTAATATATTAAATATTCTAATATACATAAAAACATTTCTTAATTGGCATCCATTTATTTTAGAACTTTAGCCAGACCAAGGCGCGTTTCGGACGAACGTTATAGGTAGTTGCATTTGGAACGATTATCGTAATAATTGTTGTACAAAAAACAAGATAAAATGATCACTGAATTTGTTTTATACGCCAGCATGCTGCGATATGTTGACATTCGATGTCTAACTTTTTAATGCGATCATTAGTGTCAAGAAAGTTTGAATAGTTAATTTCGGTCGCAGTAGATGCCTCTGAAAAAAAAATTATGAAAGTTTTGAAAAATGAAAGGTATTGTGTAAGAATTGTGTTATAAGTAGTCAGTACTAGGCGAAGCGTGACCGCGTCCGCCGCGGTCAGACCGCAGAAAGAAAAAAGACCACCGAATGTGGTTGAAACTATAGTCTTCTGACTTATTACGTGAATAATTCCCGTGTATACATTCATAATATTGCAAAAGAAATTTACCCCTGATAGGTACTCAATATGCTGTTTTCCATTTAGTTACTAATATTATTTTAGAAACTAGCTAAAGAGATTTACCATGATAGGAGTAGGTGTGGTCTATTAGTGAAAGTAAGAGTAAGTAATTATGAAGCGATGATAGCTCAGCGGTGGGAGCGGTGGCAGTCAAAGTAACGAACGTCAGTTTGATCCCCACCAACGGATCGAGCTTCCGGTGAAGGCTGTACCGTTATCAAATGGCCCATCATGTACTTTCGTGTACCTAAATAACTACCACCCTCAAGTTAATAAAAAAACTGTGACCAAGCATATAATGAATTCAGCCAGAGCCAGTAACCATCTAGGTCTTGAGTGACTACATCTTCGACCACATCTTCAGTTACCATCAAGTGATATAGTGGTCAAGCGCTACGTCTATAAAGTATAAAAAACCATTAAAATTGAATAATGACGTTGTCATCGGTAGCCACAAGTGAATATCGCTAAATGTGGCAAAATAGTATTTGGAATGAACCTGTTGCCCCTGGCAAGCCATCCTTGCCGTGGGCCAAATGACTTGGAAGTGCGGTCGTCGTCGCCACGAGCGCCAGGTCAATCGCCCGAGGAAGCTTAAATAGTTTGTTTGTAGCTTTCTCCTGCCAAACGACAGCCAAGAATAGCTACGAAACTTGAAACCATCGTCAAAAACGGGCCTTCATTTGCGTAATCTATTTTGAGCCTAAGCGTGTTCACCATAAATGCGAATTGGAGAGACTATTTATGTCATTATTTCACGTAGATGCGTAAACAACTCATTATTGTTTTCATGAATTTCTTAAACAAAGGCTTGACACCATGGCAGTTACATCCAAAGCGATGTAGGATATTTTAAATATTTTGCTAGCTTTTAAAGTTTGAACGGTTTGGAAAAGAGTCAAATTTTTAAATGAAAAATTCGGCCACTTATGTATTGAACCTACAAAAAAGCTTGTCGCTGTTTTATGCTTAAAAATTAACATATAACATATCTAACTTACTAATTACTCAGACAAAAAGTAACGCTTCTATGGTTTATTGCATTAACAATATGCTAGACGAAACTTACGTTCAAATTATTTGAGCGACAGGACAGGACAGTATTCTTTAGTCGTGGGTTCAAGTCCCACTGGTGACCGAATATTTTTATTTTTCTTTAAATAATTTGAAGATAAATTATATAATGCGTTTTCATTTATTTTTTTAACATGGCAGCGAGTATTTATATTTAAAAACAATCTAATAAGCTTGTATAATAAGTTAGTTTAATATATAAGTTATAAGTGTACTATTATCTGGACTTGAGAGTCGACGTATTTACTTTCTAATAAGAAAATATATTACTGAAATATTTAAATATTACTCAAATCAACGACAGTATTAAAATGATTTAATTAAGAAGCGATTTTGTTGTTCATTAAACCTAATCCTTTTTTCATTGTTATTGTTACTATGTACTGTTCTATTAAAAAACCCATTTTATGCGGATAAACTTTGTTGGAAGTATATAATAATAAATCGTTTTGTAATGTAATGCTAAATGCATATCCGTACATCAACGATATTATGTTGGTTAGGCAATATATGGCCAATAGAGTTGACGAGAGAAGCCTTGATGGCCGCGTTGGAGACATTTCCGTATTGCTGATGACAAGCGACATGTGACAGTTCTATTTCCGAGCGTACGCTTTTGCTGTCAACCTCATGTGCTTCTGTATCTAACGAGTTGTATGTGCTACGAGAAACGTAGACCCACTATATAAACGTAGAACCGCTACGAAATGTCACTACCGAGACCTGGTCCTGTCATTCTTACTAAGATTTTTATAGTAAATATGATAATTAGTGTATGAATAAAGGGAATGAAGAAGTAAACACTCGTCTAGTTTGTAATATATTAAACATACTGCTTGAACGGCAAGTGAAAGAAACGTGGACAATTTTAACCCTCCAGATAGTCCATTATCACTGGTGTTGATAGTTTTGCAAATACAACAATTAATCATTCTAAAAAGGAAAATATATTTGAACAAGAAAATGTGCCTCTCGAATATGACGAATATAAAGAAACAATTGGCAATGAAACTGTATTGTTGTTTAGGTAACTAAAATTGCATCTAGGTAAATTTTCTTTCCGCAGAAAACTGTCAAATTATTAAAATATAATTGCTTAAACTTTCGGTAGACGTTTCGGTAAAATTCGGTATGGAGATAGCTTATACCCTGGATTAACACATAGGCTTATTTTCATCACCACGCGGGTACAAACGCGGGGCGCAGGTTTTTTATAAGTTGCGATTTGCCGTATACAGTGCCTCAAATGTAAATTAATAAGATTTGTTATCATTTTGTTTTCATTGCATAGGCAGCTATATAAAAGCATATATTATAATATAAAAGGCAGCTGTCAGCAATCATAATATAACAAAGGGAAAGCACGGTCCGCTTCTAGCTGGCTTTAATGCAAGTTAGTCACGAAACCTCAGGACCAACGACCTTCTGATTCTTGGGTGCAACATATTTTTGTTATAAATATAATTTGGACGGAACTAGTAAAGTTTTTGTTTCTGTATATCAAAATCTGTGAGTAAACACTACAGGGCTATGTTTCGTGTTCAACGTGATTATGTGATTAACATTACCGAGGTACGATACAAACGTAAAGAAATGTCACGAAAACTTGGTAATGTCGGTCAAAGTCTAATGCAAAGTTTAAGCATCATCATCATCACCATCTCAGCCATAGGACGTCCACTGCTGGACATAAGCCTCCCCCATTGATTTCCACAAGGACCTGTTGGAAGCGGCCCGCATCCAGCCCTTGCCTGCGATGTTAGTCAGGTCATCTGTCCACGTTTAAATTGCTCCACTAGCATAGTTTTATTTATTTTTTTATAGTCTATTTTAAAATCGTACATAATAAATGTCATCTAACTTCTAAGATATTTTAATCAAAAAGGTTCCCGGTGCACAAAGGAATCACCAACAGTGTCTAAAGTTATCACAAAGTTTTTATAATTTAATTACTGGGGCCCAAGCTTATTGGACTTTCCAACCATCTTCTTAATTAATACAGTAGAATTCGATGAGTTGAGTGTTTTTTATTTATATTACTAGTCACACGTTTTATAAATATTATTATTCCAATTAAAAAATATTGAGTAAAGTTATAATTCAATAAATTATAAAGATATTGGTAAAATGTAAAAAAAAAATTTCCACGTCGTTAGTCTTTATTTATTACGCGAACAAAGACGAGTTGGAATGTTTATACAAAGTTTCATATTCTTCGAGTCCGGGTTTGTTTTTGTTAGAAACCAATTATTAGTTGCGCAATTCGGAACATCAGACAAAAAATGATGGCCATGAAAGGATATTATTACTGTCCAGAAGTTTTTATTACTGTCGATACGATAATTGGTCCTCATCCAAGAAGTTCTGATTGATCCCATAATACTGTATTGTCCTTTTGACAAAATGACACAAATAGTATGTATATGTTTGTTGTGTATCGTTTGGCGTTGAGCGTTTCACCATCATCTCACCTGATTATAAGTGATGATGAGATCTAGGATGGAGCACGCTTGCCTAGAAGATACCTTTTCACTCATGACTTGAAGACATCCAGGTTGTATTAATGGGGAAACAGAGATTTAGACATAAATACCACTCGTTATCTGTACGCACTATGAATGTGGAAGCAAAACGCCTCGTGCGGCAAGTTGGAACGTCTACCATGTATAGATGTTTTAGTTAAAACTAGCTTAATCTATCGCGACGACAATGTGGGTTGGCAGATAAACTATTGGAAGCCCAATGTCAGAGTTTTCAGAAGGCGCAAGGGCGTCTGTTATTGCCTTAACTGTTCTCTTAAGGCGACAACTGCAATGCATGGAAACGGTCAGTTGAAAATGTCACTAGTGATCACCTGTTGAAGGTGTGATCGAGCAGTATGAGTTTCATGATGTTGGTTGGTTAATGACTTATGAAATCAGTTACGACAAGTCAACATTCAAGGACTACGACCAAGTTTGACCAGTTGATTATCCCCCTGTTCCCCTGTTCGATACGCGTCAAATTAGATTAGACAAAAAACGTCACTAATCACTGTGAGCTCGATTTTCTCAGAGTGTGTGACATCACGGGTTACGTCGTTAGCGCTCTATTGGACTTACAATGATTTTCTCTCTCTTGTAATATCACTGTGAGCCTAACATCAATTTTGACATTGGTGTGGTGCGGGGAATAATAATACAACTTATATTTCCGACAAGTACTTTTTTAATACACTTACTCAATTACTTTTAAATTTTATTTCAACATCAAACTTCAAAGGTTAATATTTAGTATTAGTTATAATCAGAAAAAAAATTGAGTATTTGAGGTTGTGAAATCGCCAAATTAGCGTTCCGTTTCAGTATCGGTATAATTTAAGAGTTCAATGAAATTGTATGTTTTAAAACGACATCATTTTAAATAAACAGACCATTTTTTTGAAGAAGAAAAAAGAAGAATATCGGAATCATTTATTTATGACATAAAACATACATATAGGAAAACACAGAAAGTAAAACAATACAAAAATTATAAGTGCATGTCATAAATAAGTCCCCAAATCAACTACTAGATTTTAAACCAGCGCTAGTTTTCCGTTGGGTCCTAGTTCAGTGACCTCACGGCACAATTCAAATCAATTACACTTTGTCACACGTTCGATTTTATATACTAGTTGTATACACTTTAGGTACTATTTTAATCTTATATAAATATAAAAAATACTAAGAAATTAACACATAATTCCAAATTTGGCAATGAATATAAGCACGCAGAAATAGCTGTTAGAGTGGGTATGAAATTACAGTACAAATTCAATTTGTACTATAATTCCATAGCCTAATTCTTAACAACAGTAAATAGATTGGCAGGTAGTTGTCTCATTTGCCACTTATATCATGTTTTTGATATTCTTGGTCATTTTGATGACGATATATAAATTGTAAACTCTAAGGCTTTCACGGCCGGCGTCGCATGCTGTATGTATTGCTTCCGGGCTGTTTGGCCGTGGTCGAAGTGACGTCTGGAACACAAGTTCCACTTAGACCACGGCCAAACAGCCCGGAAGCAATACGTACAACATGATATATAAATTGTTTTAGCTTGTTTCGAAACCCATGAACATTTTGTAAGATTCTGAGCGGCGGCGGCGGTATATTCCAATTTTATTAAGTATAACCAGATCCTTTTAAAGATGTTTTCGATGAAAGAAAAAATGTGATCTGTCGAAAATATTTTATATAAATAATTGAA
This sequence comes from Apeira syringaria, assembly GCA_934044485.1. NCBI lineage: Eukaryota > Metazoa > Arthropoda > Insecta > Lepidoptera > Geometridae > Apeira > Apeira syringaria. The sequence goes on from OW203654.1 coordinate 30,667,843, forward strand.
AATATATTATTTCGTATTAAAATTCATGAACAGTTCTCATAATAAGTTTTTTTTAAAAATGTATTTACTCGTACCTATGTAGACTTGTTTTATGTGTTGTGTATGTATGCGGACTTACAACAAAATATGCTGTACAGACTCAAAACTGACTCGACAAACTCAAAAATACGTCCTGCTGCCCTGCTGAAGCAGAGGTAAAGTAGGATACGATACATTTCACATCCCAATGGTATGTAATGGTTGTATTGGTTCAAATATATTATTTATATATACATAAGATGTATATATATATATATATATATATATATATATATATATATATATATATATATATATATATATATATATATATATATATATATAATGAATTTGAATTATATATATATAATTCAAAACATTTTATTTCCCCAGCGTAGATGTGTAGTCCACATATAATATTCGTGACATCTTAAAATAATCCAGCGATATAGACAGGTAGGGCAAGCCAGAACTATTCTCAGCAGACGTTGGCGTTCCTTTTCTTCCTTACTCAGCGATATCATTTGATTTACGACGTCGTCGCTTCCTGTCTGACATTTACTGGAACTTTTTGCCAACACGGTAATACGTACCTAGTAGGTATATTTCACAATAGAGTTGTGTTTATTTTTGGAGATACACAACTTTTAAAGGTCAGGACTGTTTGGCTTCATAATAAACTTTCAGCAGTAAAATGTTGACAATATAGGCATAGTAAGACACTGTAGTGTCATACAGAAATATAATGCTATAGCATAATCAGCCCGTTACGTTCCCACTGCCAAGAGCCACTGCCAACAAGAGCCTTCTTCTCAGAGATGATTGCTGCCCACCACCCTGGCCAATGGGGGTTGGCATACAGGGTAGTGGCCAGCTCAATGTCGGAAGTTTCAAGCAGCTCTAGAGCCCATGAGATGGACTAACGGCTGCTATCCTCAACCGTGGCAAAAACAGGGACCGATGATTTAACGTGCCTTCTATAGCACGGAACCGCTTAGTTATAAATGCCACTGGCAGTCAACAATCCAAGATGTGAGTTGAATGCCTAAAAACCGTATGTCTCTGCTATGAGCAGAGACATACGGTACAGCACTGTAATAGACGATGATAATTATTTAAGCTCAGAAGGGACTTTTATCAGGCTGCTAAAAATGGTGAGATAATTACTAGTTCCTTGTTGAAATCAATGGGGGTGGAATATGTCTAGTAGTGGTCATTCCATGGCTGAGACGATGATGATAATGGTGTACTAACCCTCGTAGACATAGCGGTCATAAAAAATATATTTTAATTTGAGTTATTGAATTGTTATCAATTAGTTATTTATTAAAAATGTATGGCAAGTAAGTGATACGTAACGTATATATATTTATTATATAACTGTATAAAATTAATGTTTACTAAATGTATCCATTTTTATTTATTAATTTATGAAAAAAACACTGACTTGTAACATAGGAGTTACCGAGCCAATAAATTATTAGTATTTGTATTCAAGCATAATACAAGAAAAGTATTATTCCGTTCTTGCTTAAAATGTTATAATAATACCATGGACTTAAAAATGAATTACAAAATAAATCCGATGATAAGCATACTACTGGCTTATTATTCTACGACTGTTACACAAATCCCTAGAAAATCCTCTCAGGATTCGAGATTCGTACTTCTACTAAGCAGGGTTCGCATTATTACCTGTACGCAAGCCGAACTGTTTGCAGGACGTCTCAAAGATATCCTTCGCCAATGATATTATAAAACATCATTGTCCTTCGCGCATGACATGGTATATAGACGCAGACTATGTTCCTACTTCCTGTATCGTATGGGAAGGATGACAATGAAAGGCAAATTGCCCCTGATAACATTCTATTACTTTTACGGCGCAGGTCCACGGTAGGGGGATGCCAATGAAGGAAAATTAGGCTTATATTTATTTTATTACGCAATGAGCGTTATTTGCGAATGTGTTATAGGAAAATGTAGGGCTGGCCTCAATCAAGAACGGAAATACGTATTATTCTAAGAATAATTTTATATGTGTGTAATTATGTAATTGAATGAATATTTAACATTTTAGGAAACTAGTGTTATTATAAGAGATTTTGTAAGCCAACACACATAAGAGATCTAATTCCATAATTCAAAATTTAAATAGATTTAGAATAGATATATAGCTACTACAAACTAGTGGAATAGCGGTAAGAGTTGATGGCAGGCCGACGAGAGACCATAAAACCACAGACCCAAATCTTTATACATGATTGGTGGCACCATAGATAACATATGTATTTCGATTGTTTGATATATTTGGTGTTAGAATTAGATCATGCTTTAGTGACACAAACTGGAATGAAGATAGAATGGTGACGACATAAAATGATGAATCGATAGCTGGACTAAATACGTGTTAATTTCGTAAATATCATTAAGAAAAAATAATAGTATCCTATCTCAAGAAAAGTTGTGGTAAATTGACGGTAAGATCGAGTATGCTCTAATTAAAGAAAAGGAAGCTAATGAAACGCTTCGGAAGAAATTTGAATCACAACTCCACCGCTTAAAATCTATTTTATTTTGTGTCTATTGGGGCAGGTATTAAATAGTGAAACAGGTTATAAGATTGTGAATATATCGTCTTCGTGAATGTATACATTAATTAAAAGGTCGTTCTCAGATGCTGAAGTCGTGTCGACAGCTTACAATGTCTGTGCGGACAGCAGGCGCGCTGGTCGGCCGGCCCACGTGCTCGTGGATGGATCGGTATGGACGACCAGCGTCTCCGCCCACCAACCGGCCCGCGCGGTCTGCCAGCAAGGACCGATCTATACGAAGGGTAAGTATAAGAAACTTGTTTCGTCAGTTACAGCTGGACAGTCAATCACAGAGCACGACGGCGAGAGCGAAAAAAAATTTTTTAACAACAAATTTATTTACCGACTTCAACAAGTTATTCCACACTTTTGAGTGTTGTAGTAGGTTGCATTTTTTTTTAAATTTTTTTTTTCACTCTTTTCAGTGACCTTTGCTACTCACGGGATCAATTAATTGTCATTGTGTTATGCGATGTCTTCAACCGCGACAATAATATCATCAAGAAACGCGTAGCACTTTTCAGTTATTGGAGTATAACTCAAAAACCGCTTGGCCGATTTTGATGAAATTTAAATGGGACCACCACCACGAAAGTATACTCTATCTAACAAAAATAATCATCAAAATCAGTTCATAAACGACGAAGTTATCCGCGAACACACATAAAAAAAAATATATAAAGTCGAATTGAGTGTCCTTTTTTAAGTCGGTTAAAAAACAACCTGGTTAAATTGTCTCCAAATAGTCAAAGAGTCAACATCCTTAGGCGCACCTTACGGATCACTTTGGTATCGGGGCAAATCGTTCCGATATCTCCCTGTCCTCGCGACAGTTCAAGCCGAGGTCCGTTACACAAGCTTTCTGACTACAGAACCATAACGTTAATATTTAAAAAATACTAGTGTTATAATTAAAGGATGTATAAGAAAAATAGGTAACTATTTACCATGTAGAGTATACACCATGCGTAAAATGTATAAAGCGGAATGATAAATAATATTAATATAGAAAGAGAATAAGAAAAACATTTATTAAAAACATGACACAAAATTAAAATAAACGACAATTGCACTAAATGTACCTACGTACGACAGATTGGACGACTCATACAGTAGTACTGTAATGTTGCGAGATGTCAGGAATGACGAGTCTCGACTCAGCATACGCTAGGGTTACCCCTAAGCACTGATTTTCAGTAGAACCTCATTTCTGACATCACGAATGTACACGTGACAGAAATCTATGTACACATTTTACTATACACAGTTTTGGCTATAAATTACAAATACAAAATATCTAATTGAACAAGAACACTGTATAATTAAACATTGGTGCAAGAATACTTACTTGTATATCCAGTATAGTTACAAGTTATTACAGAAAAATATATAGGTAATTACATTTAGGTCTTCAGGTCCCAAACTAGGCAGAGCCTGTACTATGGTAACCTGATGACTGATATATACTTATATACATATACACACCCAGACACAGGTCAAACAGACATGTTCATACACACAAATGTTTGACCTGTCCGGGAATCGAACCCGGGACCAGCGGTTCAGAAGGCAGAGCGACCAACTGCGCCAACCGGCCAGTCACAACACTCACATACTACTACACTTTCTTTGTCCCCTTAAGATTGACTTTTAATAAATGTTGCAATATTTGATATATTTGTTACATATGGTACTGGACTAATTTTATGGGACACTTAAACATTTTACAAGCCATTCCTATACTTCAACAACATACTATGTACAATTTATATAAAATTTTAAAGGCATATTTTACCTTTTTGAATTTGGGAAAGCGTTTCATAGTTTCCATAACGCTTTATTGTTTGAGGAAATCTTCTCTGAGCTCTACTGGACACTATAAATCTTTGAATATTTGAATTTAAATGTCAAAACGTCTAGGTAGTTCAGCGAACACGCGGGGTAAGTTCAACCGATTTTGCTTAGCCTTTGGAAACATTTCTACATAATATATTAATCTACTCTAACGTTATCAATAAAACCCGTATCTACTCGAAGTAAAATAACAACCAAAATGCCTAGAGGATTGGATATGAAAGCTGCACGATCAACCCGGTTGAACGATTGAAACACAAAATCAATATCGGAAAGCATCAAAGGCTTTTGTGTCCGCCCTGCCGATAGAATACCTATAGTTTATATTTTACAACCCTAACAATCAATATACGTACCGACGAGGAATCCGTCACGCTATTTCGGTAATATGGAAAATTGGAAATTATGGTCTCTTTACCTTTAACGTTCAATTTCTCGGTCGCAAATAGTGGTCGCGAACCCATATCGAAATGGTGCGTGTGCGTTGTGTTGAATAAGGGTGTAAATGCTAATCACAGTTTATTGGTCGCAATAAACTCTACGATTAGCCGGAGTAATGGGATTGTTGGCATGTTGGGGCCTTCAAATACGATGCTCCAACACCAACCAGAGGAAATTCATGAATGAAAGCCTCCTTATAACCGATCTATATGACCTTTAATTACTTACGTGTTAGGACGCCGTAATGGGACTTTGAATGGAACAATTTGTTTTTATGGTATTGTATGAGCAAACGATTTAATATATTAGCATGCTTAATATATTTAACATTGCATTTTTGCCTACAGTCAAAATCGTTTATATTCTGCTCGTTAATCGTCTATCTTATAATTATAATCGAGATATAGTCAAAACATGGTTATACAACTTGTCTCTTGGACGTAGATACTGTTGCATTTATTTTATTATATCATCCTAAAGGAATGTAACCTCTATGACGAAATAACTAGGATGTAAATAGAGAAAATGAAATCGCTAGTAGAGAATAAATAGTACCTTCCTCGATGGGGATTGAGGTGTGATTGCGGTTATAGTGACAGATTTTCATTTTGATGGTGGTAGTTGTCAAGCGGACACGTGATCCATAGTTAGGGCTATCAATTATCGGATACCTATAACAGGTTACATAGATTATTCAAATCTTAGCTATGTGGGTACCTTGAATTCCAATTGATTAATTAATCATGGAATATTATTTTAATAACTTATTGTAATTAACAAGTAATGCTAGATATATTAATGATAGTTGGTATGTGCAGGTGGACTTATGTATAGAGCCGGGTCAGTCCTTGGGTCTGATGATCAGAGGCGGACTGGAGTACAACCTAGGGATCTACATCACTGGCGTCGATAAGGATTCTGTCGCGGACCGAGCTGGGCTCATGGTAAGAGTTTCACTTCAACAGATTTATACTAACATTTATTTTAAGTCTTTCATCATCATCTCAGCCATAGGACGTCCACTGCTGGACATATGCCTCCCCTATCGATTTCCACAGCGACCGGATGGAAGCGGCCCGCATCCAGCCCTTACCAGCGATATTAGTTAGATCGTCTGTCCAACTTGTATGTTTTATAAATAAACATACAGATGCTGATTCATCCAAACTGCCACTAACGCTTTTCCTTCGCTCAGTCAATAATATAGACTTCAAACATTTATTAGTACCAACATCTTTTTATCGATTGCTTTACAAACTCAACCAAGGGTAGACCACATATATGTTTTTCTACAACTGCTTACTACATAGAGTTAAATAGGTGATTAGGGTATTCCAGTTTCGTCCAAAGTATTGAACTTAGAAAGTAAATTTATAAGGAAATAATATGTTTGTAAATAATTGTTAAAAGGTAAGATAAATAAAAGCTTTGAGCTTTAAAAGCCCCTTTGAGTAGACACTCAAAGGGGGAAAGCCAAATCATGTAACATTCGCACATGCGAAGGAACATTGTAGATGAAGAAGTTAGAAATGGTATATTCTCACATACACATAGCTATATATGTAGGTATCGTAAATGGCGATGTTGGGTGATTCCTTCGTTATCTGCGCGAAATACTGCCAACTTGCAGGCGCTTGTAGAGTCGCAACTGTTGCAAACAGACTTGGAATGGGTTCTAACTTTGCATCGAATGGAACTTGTGGGAGCAGAATGTCTGCGCTGAACCAAATTGCATGTTTTCCTCTCATTCAACTTCTGATACGGCTTCCAGAATGTTCATTTTATGTGTCATTGCTGTACGTTTGGTATTTCACTGTAATTATATTGGGCAACTATGTTTCTTTACAATGTTATATGAAGAAACTCAGTATATAAGTATTTTTCGACGATTCACCCTGTCTGAATTCTTTACAGCCAAACTAAATCGACAGTTGATAGCATAATAGTCTTTACGAGTTAGCAATCAAATAGTAATTACTTAACTTTACTTAGTAACGAGTACTTTACTAAAGTATCGAGAAAGTATCAAATAGTACTGCAGATGTCAACAAGCAATGATGCCATAAGGCGTACGCTTGTTTGCATCTAACGACAAAAAGCTAGGTACTTATTTAATACTTTGGAGTAACGTGGTTTGTGTGTTAAGTTAACTATACTTGTCATTGATTACTATTAAAAGACCATCAAGTGAGATAGCGGTCAAAGGATATATACTGAAAAAATGACCGAATAATTAAACTCTACGAAAGTTCCTTCGTCTTTAAAATACTAACTATACAAATACTATCATTCCGTTTATTATATAAAATATACTTAGTAGATAAATGCAAGCTATTAACGTACATGATACATGTTCCATTTTTGAAAAACGGCATTATTACCACAGGTCGGCGACCAAATCCTGGAAGTGAACGGACAGTCGTTTCTAGAAGTGACGCACGATGAGGCGGTCGCGCAGCTCAAGTACCACAAGCGCATGTCCTTGCTCGTCAAGGACGTTGGGAAGGTTCCTCACGCGTGCACGGCGTATGGAGGCGGAGAACAGCAACGGGAAACGGCTCCTGTGCCGAGGTAATGCTTTTTATAACAATGATAACTATAGTAATAATAGTGTGAAAGAAGAACCCTAAACTACACGGAAAATTTAAACATTCGTATTGATTTTCAAAGTCAGCATGCTTATTATGTAAAAAAGATTCCGATAGAATGACAAATTAAGCTTTTGTTTGATTACCTTTTATTTGTAGAAATTAGATTTCATATGTTTTATATAACTTATAAGTTAATTGGCGACTGACTCAGGACTATTTCGAAATAACTTAGCTCTAGTGCGCCATCTATTGGATAGCTCTTGAGAGTCTTGAGCCATAAATCAAACCCGCGTGGGCTACGGTTTTACCTCGGTTGTCCCATGGTACCAAGGCCCAGAGCACAACCGTATTTCTTCCGGGATATAAAGTAGCCGATATGCTATTCTAGACAATCTTTAAATATCTCTTTGCCATCTTTCCAGATATTTTCAAGCATTCTGTTGTGAAGTAGTAAATAAAATCTATACATTTATCTTACTTGCGCATACTTATATAATATTGATCACTAACTTGCCCCGTTTCTAAACTTAATAAGTTGTGAAAAGGGTAGTAATAATTCTATACACATACAAATTAATTGAAAACGTCCGACCTACACTGCACATAAAAAACTGATAGTAATTTGGCGACAGCCGAAACACGAAGTTTGGTAGCCGATCGGTAGTGATTCCGGGTTCAATCAAATAAAGTAAATGGTGTTAAATAGTTTTTATACGGTTACGAGTAAAATCAAATTAGTATAACGTTTATGAATTACTACAATAATATTCGAATTTTGAAGTAAACATGGGTAGTTATTTTTGAAATAAGGCGTCACGTTTTTTCGAGTCGGACTCAAAATAACCGCAATTGAATAGCACTCTTCTAATGTTGGGGATAGCTTTGTAAAGAGTTTAAATAAAATTAAGTAATCAATTAATTAATTACTTTTAATTAATTAATTTAAGAATTTGAATTTTAGCGTTAATAAAATAATAGGTTTTTCAGTTAAAAGATTTTCAGCTAGTTTTACGGAATTCACAGAATATCGACCATTATATCATATGAAAATAATAGCCTCCATACAAGCTACTCTCCTACGAGTTGGAGCTGTGGTGAAAATCGATTTTATTATTTTCCCAAGTGGAGAGATTTCACTTTTTTCTGATAAGCAATTGTCACGTTGTTTGCTGCTTCTATTATTGCTGTGTGATATTAATATTCGAGTAGAAGCTATCCAAACACAATATACATATATATATTTAATATAATATATTAACATAGCCCCAAATATTTGAGACACCTGCCACCCACGCCGAATACTCCTTCGTCACGTTCGAACGCCATCGATCTTGTGTATAGGTATACACATAAGCTATATATACAGGAAATTGATTCCTTTTCACGGATTAGTCTCATTTCCGATCCATCCATTCATACGCAACTAAACTACCTACAACTTTATTCGATATATTCTTATGTGTTATTTGGACGTATGTCTGTGTAATACAAAATATTACATCTTCTGTATATAAAAATGAAACCCGTTTTCCGTTGTCACGACATAACATGAAAACGGCTTGACCGATTTAGATAAAATTTGGTATAAAGATACATGGGACTTCGGAGAAGGACATAGGCTACTTTTTGTCCTGGAAGAAGTATGGTTCCCGTGGGATAACTGAGTCAGCGGGAAAAACGTAGTGCACGCGGGTGAAACCGCGGGGCACAGCTAGTGTATTATAAATACTCTGATTTTACACCTTCGACCACATTGTCACTGACCGTTATGTGTGATATTAGTCAAAAGGCAAAAAACCAACAATAGGTACAATATTTAAAAAAACTCTTAAGTGACTTAAGGGCTTAAGAGATGCCGATTACAGAGGCTCGCGGGTGTTGACAGGCATAAAGGGTGGGACAAATCCTCCAACCAAACACTTTATATCAGTAATTGTTCCAGGATAAGTGGCTGGGGCAAAAAAAGAGGAGCAGCTTCAGTGGCCGTGGAGCAGAAAGCCCGTTCCCTACTCCCTCAAAGTGACCTTCCAGCGCTCGCGTACTATATGGAAGAGTATGCAGCGAGACGGCTCACGCCAGACGCTTTTCTAACAGTCCTGAGGGACCTATTGGACACGCAGCAGAAAGTGAGTTATTTATCTGTTAGAATCTTCGTGTGTGAGTGTGTGACGTTACCAACCTTAAAATACAACAGCGCTGATAATTTTCAGCGTAATTGTTTTGAGGCAAGGAGTTGTTACGTTAGTGATTACATACTGAGGTACTACTAGAAACCTTCAAACCGGAACATAGTAATGCGAACACTACTGCCTGGCGGTAGAAATAGATATGGTGGCAGTAATTCCCGGGGAAAACTCTCACATAGAGTGCTACTCTTAACTGTGATCAAAGTATTTTTGTTGCCATATAAATATTAGGTATAAACAACCTAAAATAAATATTATACACAACCTAATTCTAGAAGTATTCCGAACACTAGCATGTATTTATTTGTTTGTACTACTCGAAATTTCGGCACAGTTGCGTGCGGCCATGTTCACGAGTAAATTGAAGGTAAACTCATAAAATACAAATAAAACAATAGTGATCCTGTCCACGGGCCGCCATTATTTATATCTAGAATCGTACGTGAAGCGATTGAAAAGAGAGAACACAAAAGTTTGAATCGAGAGGATGGTTTTAGCTTCTTACATCCTGGAATCCAGTGATTGGTGTGTGCTCGCGTCGTCGCGGCAGTTTACACCCTAAGAAAAATGTAGTTACTATTAATGTTGTGCGTCGTGACAACCCTGTGCTCTTGCAGGGCTGTGACAGCCCTATATTTTAACAAAAACAAGAGCGGGCAGTTGGACAAAGTACGCGCTCTCACCGACATTGTCACCTGCATTCTCTAGTCTTCTCGTGAGGGCGACCAATGCAACTTGGTCAAAACATCGAGATAAATAAATTACTAACTGTTTTTCACGCGATCAAGCCCTTATCGATGTATTAACATGTTGTGCACGTGTTCGACTTGCGAATGTCTAATAATTACAAATTTGTAATTAAACTCACATTCATCACTTAACATCAGGTGATACAGCGGTCAAATGTAACCTTATAATCTTTATTAAAAAAAGTAGGCAATGGCTAATATAACAGAAACGTCGCTTCAAACATATGTATGATGCTTTATTTGTGCCAGTACTCTGTCATTATTAGCATTACCCTCGTACATTATCAAATGGATCACTCACTAGACTAGACACAGAATATAGCGAGCAATAAGTCGCGAAAATGTCACGTCATTTTGCCGCAAAGCGGTTTTTCGTGTTGACAATTGCCGGGACATAATTCACGCATCAGATCACAACCGCTGTGTTATAATTTAAGGATAGCAAAATAATGAGCCACTAATTGGAATTAATTGTCCCGGTTTCGTTCTGTCCATTTATTTTACTGAAGTTATACCTGTTTTTTTATTGTATTATCATCTTATATATACAAATCTGGTGTCATAGTATTTATTATAGAACTCTTCGGAAACAGCTTGTATGATTTTTATGTGTATATTTGGTAGGTCTGAGAATAGGTCGTACTTGTCAGTCAAACGTGATTTCTTCATGTTCTTGTTTGTTCAAGTGTTTTATATTGAAATGATGATGACCAAAAAGGTCAAAGGTCATTGGTAGCGACTCTCTGGTCGAACATAGGCTACAGAGCCTTGAACACCGACGTAGAGTTGCTTGCCTATCGGTTTTCTATCGGTTACATTTCGGCGAATGTGCACTGGAATTACACAATTTAATTCCACCTTCTCCATTCTATCATCGGTCAACCAGACGTACGACTATGCGCCACCGCTACATGGTAGATATACCACCGTTACGCACGAAGCGTTTTGCTTCCACTTTTATAATGCGTACTGCCAGAGAGTGGAACTCACTGCCTGAGTCTGTGTTTCCCGATATGTACAACCACGGAGTCTTCAAGTCGCGAGTGAATAGGTTCCTTCTAAGTTTGCGTGCTCCACCTTAGACCGCGTCGTCGCTTAACATCAGGTGAGACAGTGGTCAAACGCAAGCTTATAATCTTAAAAAAAAAAAAAAAAAGATTTAATTTTCTGTCATAATATTGCGCCTGTAAAGGAGCAGGTGCCCGAAAAGGAGCCGAAAGTTTTGACGATTTTGAGGTACCAAACTTTTAGACGCGGACTAAATAGTATCCGGATATTGAACGGACACTAAGCTGTGCAAACTGTCAGACGTAAGTCATGGACGTCCAAAACGATTATGCACAGTTATAACATTATTATCAGTCGCAACTTAATTAAAGTAATATTTTATCTGGTTATGAATTATTATCAACGGAGGTTTCACGCCAAGGAGTGTAATGTATTCATGACACATACAATAAGAAAGTAGGTACCTACGTACTCGCAATAACTGTTTCTCCTGAATAAATAATGTTCAATCTCATTCATATTGAATGAACACATATTTCACAAAAGTGAAATAGGTCCAAAAACTACATATTACGAAAACTAGATACGAATGAATATACTGCGCAGATCTACTACTGGATATTTTATCATTTGGTCCGCGTTCAAAGTGAATGTGAATCGGCGTAGACGAGAGCTTTGGTATTTTTTTCGTTATCTACTCGTATGTGACTTCGCTTTATTTTCTTAATAGCGGCCCGCTCCGGCTTTGCACGGGTATAACAGTATTTGTCCACTATTTAATGGATGTTATTATACATATAAACCTTCCTCTTCAATCACTCTATCTATTAAAAAAAAAAATATCAAAATCCGTTGCGTAGTTTTAAAGATTTAAGCATACATAGGGATATAGGGACAGAGAAAGCGACTTTGTTTTATACTACGTAGTGATGATGAATAGTGATATTGGACAAAAAATATAGTGTTTATAAATATGTATGTAGAAGTATTCGGCTTCTAGATATTATTTACATATGTACAACTGCAACAGTACGATAAATCAAAGACAAGAAATTGTCATCAATTCAGTCAAACCAAGCCAAAAATTCTTTTAATAAAAAATATTTTGTACAGTAACGTTTTCTTCGGGAATGTGTTGGGGGTGGACCCGCTCAACATATATGAAATTGGCGATTTGTCAAACTGGGTAGGGGCGATCTCGCGAGAATTCCAAATTTAAATTTATTTCAAATGTAGGCTTGTGTGTTTCCAATTTAGTCATTCATTCGTTTTCGAGCCATTTCATATTTTTTTGACATCGCTTTGTTCACAATATGGAAAACTTAAAATATCGGGCAATTTACGAATATGAGTTCCACCGTTGGTTAAGCGTTTTTGAAATAACTCGAAGGGTTATATAATGATGTGTATTGGGAAGCTACCGTAAAATAACACACGATACGTTTTTCTGGAAATGTTGACCTCCAGAACAAACCCCGTGGATGGCCGGAAACACTAGTTGATAATGAATAATTAAAAGTAATCTTGGAAGCGAATCAATCATTGACAAATTATCATGTCAGTTTAAAAACTAATATCATTCGGACCGTATTGATTTCCTTCTTAACGGACTCCAAGTCCCAAAAATATTTTCTTGTAAAAGGAGTCTATTTTGGTTTGCCAAAGGCCGATACAAAATAGGCCGCATGAAACGGGGGGTAGGGGACGTTCATTCCTATAAAACGCGAGGGTGGAAATTGTGAATAATGTGATGGTGCGGTAATAAAATTGGTTAGATGGAATTAGGTCAAAAAACTTGTCACAGTATTTTATTTAAAACAACCTTTCTCTTGCTTATTCTAAGAGAGATCAGATTACATGTGCGATTGAAGCGATGATAGCTCAGCGGGGGGAGCGTCGCCTGCCAAACTGACGGACACTGATTCGATCCCCAACAACAGCTTGAGCTTCCGGTGAAGGTAACACCATTATCAAATTCCCAGCATGGTGGTAGGGTACTTTCGAATACCCGCCTGGCTAGCAACCACCCTCAAATTTGAAAAACTGTCACCAAGCACATAGTGTGTTCAGGCAGCAGTCCTTGAGAGCCAGTGAGCATTCTAGGTCTAGCGTGATAGCATCTTCGACCATATTTTCACTAACCATCAAATGAGATAGTGGTCAAACGCTAGATCTATACAGTATAAAAAAAAGATTCAAAATACTATTACAATTATTTCAATCGTTACATTCATTCGTTGTTGTAGTTCGAGTTGTCAATAACATACATTCGAGAGGATTAAATATAACAATCTATACAGTGTAAAAAAAAAGATTCAAAATACTATTACAATTATTTCAATCGTTACATTCATTCGTTGTTGTAGTTCGAGTTGTCAATAACATACATTCGAGAGGATTAAATATAACAATCTATACAGTGTAAAAAAAAGATTCAAAATACTATTACAATTATTTCAATCGTTACATTCATTCGTTGTTGTAGTTCCAGTTGTCATTAAAAATACATTTGAGAGGATTAAATATAACAATCTATACAGTGTAAAAAAAAACATGTGTGGCTTCCTTACTTAAATGACGTCACAGAACAACTTAAGCTTTGACCGAGAAAAAACTATTACACCCGAAGCTTCTTATCAGAATTTACCAAATGTTCTTGATGGATCTGTTTCTTTATAGTATTTCATTTATCCTGTTTACGTTTTTTTTCCTTCATCTGAATGTTTATGGAATTAATAAACAGATTAGATTGATATTGATACTCATAAAGATACAATTACTTTCAAAATATGCTATACTTAAATGCTTGAGCTATAATTGTTCTTGGCCGTGGTGGTACCGGCCTAGAATAGTACTCCCCCATCTATTCCCGTGGGTGCTGTAAGAGTCGGCTAAGGGATCACGTACCAGAAGGTGGGCAGCACATACTGCGCTCGCCAACCCGCCTGCCCAGCGTGGCGAGTATTGGCAAATAGGTCAGCTGGTAGACATATTATATAATGTAGTTACATAATTATAGTGACATTTATAGTTGTATATATGGAGTAAAAATATACCTTATTATGTGTATTTTTTTACATGACAGCAATTGTTTATACTTTTGTATATTAACAGGAAATGTCAAAGAAGACTTCTTAAAAGCCAGCGCCATACAAATCCGCATAGATCCCCCTAATACCTTTGACATACCCGATCCTTTCACGGTATCATTTTTCAATTGTATGGTAAACGATTCTACAAAGGGTTTGTTTCAAACTTTTGACATCAGGATTTTGTTTCAGTACACATTGTTGACGGAAATTCGAGAGTTCATGATGCCTGAAGACCGGCCTCGGTTCGACGAGCTGGTGTACAGGCGAACTGATGACATGAATGATCATCACATAAAGGTAAGAAGATATATATGCAGCGTTATATATATATGATACATGTACAAATATAAATAGCTTAGTATTCACTGCTATTACACATATGTTACCAAAAATCACACTAATATAATAAAGGCGAAAGTTTGTTTGTCGTTTGACGTTGGTTACTTCTTTACATTACGCTGAAATAGCTGAACGGATTTGCATGAGACTTGGAATGAAGATAGCTTATACCCTGGAATAGCATATAGGTTATTTTTATCCCGAAATATTGATTGTTCACGTGGGACATGAAAATCGTGATATATGTTACCACGTACCATTTCACGGCGGGTAACACCGCGGGATGCAGTTAGTAATACTATACAGAGAAAACTTCGAAAGCGTTACAGATTTTAGGTACGTTTTTTTAGGTACATCGTAACGTGGATTTTAGACCAATTTTAAAAAAGAGAATCTCAAGAGCTTTTATTACAAATTGGAGACCTACAATTTTATCTCGCCGGCCGGGCCTCACAACGTAGCGAAGTCACATTAACGTTTGTCTTCAACTTCATTACAACGGATTTTTCCTTATTATCTCGTAACCTGAATCCACCCGGAACACTAATTACATTCTTATCAGAACCAGAGCTCACCAAACACAATGGCTATTATATATATAAATCTATACAAAGACACCTATACATATACCTACCTATACAACCAAACAATGCAGGCTGTTTTAATTGCAGACATTTCAATCATTTGCTAGTTTTAGCGAGAATGCTAATTATTCCGACCGAATTTCTGCATTCTATAGTCCCTGTCAAATTTGTTTAGAATGCACAAAGCCAGATTAGTGTATTCTAATCTTGTTACGCACATTGTAAACGCAATAAAGAGTAAGCGTGTTGATAGCCTACCATATCATAGGATAATCAATAATTAATTTAGAAAACTGTGTTTGAATGAGCTTTGAATTTTATTCGTGGATAAGCGCGACATTTAAATTCCAAATTACCAATAAAATTAAAAAAGAAAAAGAATCTAAATTACTTACAAATTGAAAACAATTGCTTGTAATTAAATGCTATTATAGCTAGAATGAGTTTTTCAAAGTTTGATAGTTATTATATTAATCGGTCACTCCACATTGCTCCAGTCATACTGAAAATTTGAAACCTGCATAGAAATTCATATGATTGCAATAAACAATTGAGTATTGAATCAAGAAAAACAAAATCGCACACTTTTCAGCGGCTTCATAATTAGATAGTTGATGGTCACAATTTGTTCATAGCGCGGCGGCGAGCGTCACGTGTTGCCTTCCTCGACAATATATGACTTGCATGACCCGGTAAGTGCACTCATCACCTTTGATTCTACGACCCCATCGCTGCATGCCTGCTCTATAATAGTGTGATCGCTTTCAATGGTAGAGTTTGAGCTTTATTTGTTGTTAATGTACCCGAACGTAACAAGTAGCACTCGTCTTCCAAAGTTGAACGATTTACAGGTATCACCGATGCCATCATAAACAAATCATGAGTTGGAGTTGCGTGGTTCGATTCACCATACTCTCGGTTAATTCTAATACAGAGTAGGAAATTATTTGTTAAATACCTCGAAGGGGAACCTGTTTTTGGTATGAAATCGGTGTCTTATATAGCAGCGAATACCTACTTGTACTGCTAGCTAGGTGTGAAGGTATATATGTGCAGCATTTTGAAGGCAGTGAGGTGAGGTTGAGGGTTGTTGTTGTAGGAGGTACCAGCGGAGGTTCAGGCGCCGCTCGTAGCGGACCACCGCTCGCCCTCCGAAGACTCCGGCCTGGGCCTGCCACTGCATGAATCCTACAGGTGACACCACCGTTACTATCACATCTACCTCTCACAAACGTACAACCTTATCTGTTTGCTAAAATATTATCTAACATTGAGTGGAAGTCATACATAGAGCCGACTGAAACCGCTTTAATGAGTGAGGGGTGAATTTCTCGCGCCTGCGATGGCTCTTGCAAAGACGCTTAAGCGTTAAAGCACCATTAAAGTGAGAAAGCAAAGGCTGAGTCCTCGTCAAGCGTTCGCTTTCGTCCGCTCTTTTGCATCACACAGAGAAATAATCTACAGTTTTCTGCAAGCCCTTGTCTGACGCTCGGTCTCACGAGCCGGGCGTCTCATTGGCTGGTCGCCAAACCCTTCCTCTTTTATTCGAAATCGAAATCGACTGCTTTATGGCGGTATAAACGCTCACGTTTATTGTCACTGGTGGTTTAGTGCCGCTGTCCTGCATCCGTGAGCGCTGTTTTGTATTTACTGCCAGTAAAACCGATCCGGAATTGACGCTTAACCTCTTAAAAAGTTATATTCACTCTTCAGTGGCTATAAAATACCTCTAAGTTAGTATGTAGCTAAAACAAATACATAATTTAGGAGAGAAAAGTTATTTCATCGTAATATCTTCAAGTACATACAGCTATTGCTGGTGTGTGTGAGTCATTGCTGAACCAGTTTATAACTTAGGTACTCAAATTGATATCTTACATCTGCAAACATAAGTAAAAAGAGCTTTTACTGTCCTAATACGACCGACCCGACTAGGTACTAAAATGTGAGATATTTTTCTATAAGCGTGTTTAGTTTCTTTAACTGCAATCTGTTCACTGAAAGTGTTCTAAAATTGAATGATTGGAAATATAAAAATACACTTGGAGTATTTAATGACACATAGTTAAATTTCAAAGATGTATCGGAAGTATAGGTACATGCACGTCAACGTGGCGAACTTTTTCATTAGCGTTCTACACAGTAGTATCATCATGAATCGTGTAGCTGTAGGTATCTCTTCTACTTCTATTCTCTCTACATTTTTATTGCCAAAACACGAATAGCATTTATTCATGATATTCCTCCAATCATGTAAATATTACTATTATTATGTATAGTGGCTGTGTTAATTCATGCATCAGCTGATCTTTTCAAACTACAGAATCTATCATCAGTAACAATTGTGAATACAGCTCGCCGCTGTGAGATCCAAGGCGTTTTCAAGCTTCATATTACCACAATATGATAAGCAGTTTGATATTTTGAGTTTGCTGTTTTTTTAGGATTATCTCTGAATTGTTGTCCATGATTAATTCAATTCATCACACACACAAACCTAAGCGCGTAAGCACACATAAAATATGTCTGATGTGGAATCAGATATTATAGAAATAAAAATAAACCGCCCAAATATATATCGAATCTTTCTATGTTATCGATCCGTGAACATGACCAATTATTATATAATTGTGTACGAGTAAGTTTTATTACAACAACCACATTTATTTTTAAGAATGTCTAAATCTTCGGCGACTCTATGTTTTAATTTATTAAAGGTGAATTATATTAATTTACTCTCAACTCAATGAGCTGTAAATAAGTTACCTCATATGTGAGAGCAAACCACGCGATCTTATATAATCTTGACGAACCGAAACAACAATACCAGAAAACCTCCTAAAACTGTGACGTAACGAGACTATACGCTATTATAGTACATTGTAGTCCATTTCAAAGAATGATAGGAAGAAGAGGTACCTATAGGCATATTAAGAATGTTGATAGTGACAGTGGTGTTGTGGCAGGAGCTGCCGGTGGCGCGCCGCTGACGCGCCTCCACCCGATGACGACATGGACCCACACCACGAGGTGATTTTGCCAGAGTTACCTTACACTTCTTCAACCACATTCACTTATCAGCCTTGTCTATAGCGGTGTCATAAGGTGTCACTCGCGAACATCAAACACTCGGACAGCGCTGTTAGGACGTGATACGATGTCGTGCGAAAATGTACCTATTTTAGAACATAGATGTTTCACAAAATAATAACCTTATATCATATTATAGTAGTTTATGAAACTCTATCATAATAAGGGTTCTTAAAACAGTAGTGTAAGTTAAATAAACGAGCCGCAGGCGAGTTTTATTTTTATAGTATTACACGAGCGTTTTAAGACTAAATTATGTACAGTTTCATACACTACTTGATCTAATGTCATAAAATAGATAATGAAATTTACATAAAATCACAGCATATTTTTGCATTTGTTTGTAAACGTTTGGCGCCAAAATCCACTTGCTGGTCGCGCATGTTTGTTGCGTCGCGTCCACATACTATGTGTAGCTAGAAAAACTGCGTTGCAACCTCTTTGGTCCAGCTGAAGTTGTATCTTAATGGTAAATAAGTTAATATTTCGATACAGTTATCATACAAGAGCTGTATCGAAATGATAACTTTTAAAATTTATTTCTAAATATTGTCTATAAAGATTGTCATTCAAGTTCTGTTTTTAATTTTTTAATCTATATATTTCAGTATGAGATTAGACAAAAGTCTTTTTAGTCTGTTGTTGTTTCTTTATTGCCTCGATAGCTTATTTTACGAGTTTTATATATGTGTACGTATTAAAATAATTTAGGCTCAATTTGCTCAAACATTTAAAAACAAAGCCTACGTGACGATTATAAAAATAAAATATAATAAATATGACATCGTACCACGCCCTGGGAGTGCTATCTCATTCACTCTTTAACTTCACATATTATATCTATCATAAAATCAAATTAGTTAACACTTCGACAGTCCCACCCAAAACGAAGAGAGGGAGTAGGGTCTGGCTTCAAATCTATATTTAATTTCTTCAATGGCGTCTCCATTTCTTTTATCTTCAAGGTGTGCGATTAATCTGCAGCTTTAGTTTGAGTGGCGCCTCGACACTGTCACTGTACAACTCTCAAATAGCACATTTCTTTGCATGAGTCTCATACGGCTAGCGATTAGAGCTCACACCGCTAATTATCATGGCCGTTATTCCCAATAATCTATGTCAACCTATTCAAAATTATTCAACGGGTAAATCTGGCAAAATTCTATTTTGATTTCTATACAGTGGTCTGTGATGAAATATTGGCTATATTTTATTACTTTGGATACAATTGGGAATTAAGAGCGGTAATAGCGGCCACATAATATATTATTTTCCTCTATCTCTATTAGCTTAGAATTAGATCTGTAGAGTTCTTCTTTGGACCGCTGCATTTTGTTACTGATATTAGCCATTTAATACTACACAATAATATATACCTACGCTGTCATAACAGGCTATTTGTTTATATATTCTAAGGACAATCCTTATTGAAAGTAAAGAAGATAATTTTCAGTTATAATGTCAGTGAAAATACGTGCATTGTGACTATAACTTTCGCGTACTTAGACAACGGCTCGTTGGTCTAGGGGTATGATTCTCGCTTCGGGTGCGAGAGGTCCCGGGTTCAAATCCCGGACGAGCCCACAAGATCTGTATTTTGCTAATAACATTATTTTAATAGGCATTACGGTATTTGGATTCATGGAAATTCTTTTTTTATTTGCAATATACTTCACTAGCTTTGTTTTCAGGAACTATCCAATCATAGTGAACAAAAAATGTTCCATATACGATTTTGATGTTCTTTTAAACAACCTAGTCCTTGTACAATAACACACAAAACAAACATGCGAATATTTATACATGGTGCTAATTACTGAAGAGAAAACTGAGAAGACTGTAAAATGCAAGCATAGTCTATCTAGTATACATTATGGTATAGAAGTAAGTATTCGCCCTCAGCGTCTATCTGTTTCTTTATCCGCAAACTCCTTCTAAATCACTCACCTTTAGTATAAGATGGAGTTATCATTGTTATTTAGGTATTTCTTCCGTCGTGGTACTTTGTATAAAGAGATGTAGATAGATTCAGATTCTTTAGTGGTCCTTTAGTTGTATAATACTACACAAGTCTAATAATAGACTACAAATACCTACGTACTAAAACGTATTACAACCAGGCGATCATCCGCTTAAAAACTTTGACTATGCTATAGCTTTCGACTTTTTTCCGTCTTTTCGAACCATAGAATCTTCAACAATTAATTATTTATTAATAAATTTATTGATTTATTAACAACTAATAAATTGTTGAAGCTGTCTTAGGTTCGAAAAGACGGAAATAAAGTCGAAAGCTATAGCAATAGTCAAAGGAAAATTTATAAGCGGATGACCCCCTGGTTGTAATACGTAAACTTGTAAACTACATATACTTAATGTTTTAAGAGATTTTATTGTGTATCGCATTAACGCTATGCTAGGCAGAACTTCAGTTCAAATATTTGAAGGAAAAGATACATATAATGTCTGAGATCATGTAGTAAAGGAAAAGAATTGTCTTACCATGATAAACTCTTCGAGTATAACTCGTTTTTAGCCGACTTTAAAAATTGAGGAGGCTCTCTTTAAGCGGTGGTCCTTAATGTGGTCCCATCTAAATTGTATTCAAATTGGTTTAGTTGGTAACATCATAGTTGACGAAAACATAGGTTTTCCTTTAAAAAATACAAGATAATGAAGTATTTTCGATTATTGTCAAAAAATAACTTGACAAATACTTTGAACAATTTCTTATTCATTTAGCTGTCTGAGGCTACAGATGATGTCCCTTTTAAATATACCGCCTGTTTGCTTTCTCCGAGAAATTTGGAGTAGATATAAACATTTGTTTATAGTATGAATGTCTATAAAATAAACGATTGGCCCGTACTTAATTATAACTATACCACAATAAATGCCTACCGAAATAAAATAATCACAATATGCCATATTATCATCATCATCATCATCACAGCCATAGGACGTCCACTGCTGGACATAGGCCTCCCCCATTGATTTCCACAAGGACCGGTTGGAAGCGGCCCGCATCCAGCCCTTGCCTGCGATCTTAGTCAGGTCGTCTGTCCACCTGGTTGGTGGCCGTCCTATGCTGCGCTTGCCAGTCCGTGGTCTCCACTCGAGAACCTTTCGACCCCAACGGCCATCGGTTCTTCGAGCTATGTGCCCTGCCCACTGCCACTTCAACTTGCTAATCCGCTGGGCTATGTCGGTGACTTTTGTTCTTCTACGGATCTCCTCATTTCTGATTCGATCGCGTAGAGAAACTCCGAGCATAGCCCTCTCCATAGCTCGTTGTGCGACCCTGAGCCTGTTCAGAAGGCCCATAGTCAGCCATATTATATAGACTGGCATATACTTCCCATTATATGCCATACTGTGTTACTCATTATGGCAATAGACAGGAAACGTAATAAACTAATGGATGGCTTTGATAATGAAATTAATTTACTAATGAAATGGGTTTCATCTCTGCTAACTACCGCATCTAATATTAACTAATCTAAACAATTACATAAATATATTCGACTGTCGCCGTGGCGCAGTGGTTAGTAATTTTTAGACTTTCGCGATTCGAACACATTGTTATTAAATCAAACGGGGCTTAATCGCGAGAAAAACATTTAGTAATTTATTCACCTCGACGTTTCGACCAAGTTGACCAGTCAGTGACATGACTTGTGTCTCCGGGACCTTGGGTTCGAATCCCGGCAGGGGCAAACATTTGTGCGATGAGTGTAGATGTTTGGGTCTTGGGTGTTTGTGTGCTGTAATTGTGTATGTCCATGACTCCCGCGACACAGGGAATACTAGTGCAGGGGTCTGAGTGTGATTAAAGAAAAGACATATCTAATATATAATAATATATTAGAAAGCGCTTCTGCTTTCTAATATATGTAGTGATGTCGGAGTTCAGGATTGGAATGTCGATCGTCAACCTGATAGTCACTTGTTCTATCCACAACCCCTAGAACTTTCGTGTAGGTAACATCGTTATCAATATGGGCTACTTTCGGTAAACCCAGCTACATCCCGTAAGTTCGGTAGACTGTGTCCAAAACACACACCGTGACCAGGCAGTTGTCTTTGACAGCCAGTCAACAATTGATATCCTCTACATATTGCAATATGTTTCATATGAGCATAACGGTTTTTTAAACACGTTCATCATCATCATCTCAGCCATAGGATGTCCACTGCTGGACATATGCCTCCGCCATTGATTTCCACAAGGACCGGTTGGAAGCGGCCCGCATTGAAACAGGTTGCAACTCTGTAATTGGTGCAAAATAATAAAAATAATGTACCCACACGATTCTTTATTTATTTCTGTAAGAACAACAGCAGTTGGCATATACAATAATGTTTTCTACAAGAACCCATTTACAAGACCTCCATGAATAACTTCATAATCTTAAGCATTTTTAAGTCTCGTGGGCATACATACTTAATACCTTATGAAGAAATACAATACCACCTTAAATAAGCGGAATAGTTAAATTAAGATTGACAATCATTATCGCAAACAATTTCACTATATTGCAATATCTTGTTTCTCGATTGACTCTATGAAACCTCTTTTAAATTTAGATTAAAACGGGTTCAATCCTAATGATTCAAAACCCTTTTCAGTCATTGTAGTCTTGGGTAGTTTGATAGGTAACTACGTCAAATATTTAGAGAGCCTTAAGTGTCAACCTTTTATGAAATTAATCAAAAATTTAATTCAATTAATTTAATTAGATTGAACGCATTTCTATTATTTTAGTTGTTCAATATTAACTTCTCCTACTATCTCTGCTCCTATCTTATTTGACGATAAAAGTAAGTGGGTGTAATAACTCATTTAGAAGTGTAAACTGGTATTTAATCTAGCTTTCAAGTAGATTTACATTTGCATTGGAGCGTTTAAAAGAACCGGAAAGATTTCAAGGTGCTAATTTCTTATGTTAACGAGTGTTTAACGACAAATAAAAAGCTGAAGACTAATTTCTTCGGTATTGTGACGTCAGCAAGGCGCCGCCGCCATTTTGATACGTCATAAAGATAAAAGAAGCTTATTCTTGGGGTTGTGCGCCTCGGCCGAACAGTCACCTTTTGTTCGGGTCTCATTTACTTAAATTGAGGTTAAAGTAAATTTATTTGGCAATTTTAATATTTTAAGGACAATAATTTCCTATTAAGTTTCAGGTTTACAGTAATGTCTCAAAGGATTATATTATTTAGCCCCCGACCCAAACGATGTTATAAGTTTGACCACTATGAGTGTGCGTATGTGTGTAGCAAATTGGTTCATATCTAAGATACAGAATCTTGTTTAAAAGTTGCTATTTGTGGAAGTTTATAATTGGCCCTCAGTGAATAAGATAAGCAAGATACATCTTTATTAATTAACATAAAAAACATATACCCTTTTACATATTCTCCGATACAAGAGAATGCTTTAAATGTTAATTATTTATTCTATAAATATAGCGTTCGACCAACTTACAACAAAGTGTGTGCTCCTACTGTTTGAAAGTATTAGTAATATATGTAGGAGAACGAACCCTGCTACTTCGTATAAGGAGTCCCAAAAGAGATATTATGACACCCATGTGTGTCATTCTTGTGCCATGAATTTTCACGTGGATACAAAGGCGGCATAAGGTGTCATTACTTAAAGAATGGCAGCGCGAGTAATTACTGAAAACAACAGCTAAGCACGGCTGAGAGCGTCAAATGAAGATCTATCCGTCTGTTTTTTTGACTCTAGAAAATGAATTTTCACAGTTGTAGTACATTAACTATGTTCCATGGTACACGCGTTGAATACGAATTTTCCGTCACCTCAGTATCAGACGGGTACTGTTTTATTTATCAGGATAAAAAATAGCGTATTTGCTATTCGAGGTTATAATCTATCTTTTTTTAACAAATATAATTCAGATAGAATTTTATTTAAACGATTTTTACATAGGTAACATTACAAATAATTCATTGTTTCTCGAAGCCGAGAGGTACCTACTTAGTCAGACATCAGTTACATAAAAGTAGAATGATAGGCTGTCAAATGAAAGATATATTGTGTATATTATGTTTGCTAGTCTATATGATTTTTTAGTGAACATTTACACTGTATTTTTTTATTTATTTCGAGAGCCATGTTGAGCGGTGTCGTATTTGCTATAAAACCTAAACTATTAATTTAATTTGGGAATCTTAGAAGCACATAGAAACGTTTCTTAAAGGGTATTTTTAAATTGAATTTTTATAGAAATTTTGTCACACTATGACTAGAAACACAGTCATTAATTAAATTAAGATTATTGTAAAAGGGAGAAGAACTTGGAAATATGGTAAAATGTACATCTTTCGTTCTTTATTATCCTGGCTAGTGATAGCCTTACTATCCTAAGTGTAGCTAGATAGATTCTATCATACTAGCTGTGCCCTGCGGTATTACCCACGTGGTGATGATTGATGATGATGAAAAGTAACCTAAGTGTTCTTCCAAGACCTGAAGTATCTACATACCAAACTTTATCCAGGTCTGTTCAGCCATTCTGGGGTGATTGAGTAGCAAACATCCATTCATCCATCCATCCTAATCCATGTCCACAGGGGAACACATGCGCGTGATACGCCTATACAAGTTTTATGCCACTACTTTCCAAGATAGTGGTTTAAATTTGGACTGTAATTCCAAATATTCTGTAAATCAATTTGTGAACATTTCCATTACATCATTATAGTTTTCATTTGTATGTTATCTCACAGAACAAAGCATTACAATTTCTATTACATATCGGTTAATATAACATTTTCCTATATCATTCATTACCTAGCATACGCTTGAGCGACAGCGTATCCCTTTTTCTATTTATGCTGACAATATAAGAACATTATATATATATATATATAAGTAGTAATGGCTAATCTTAAAAACGCAGATTGAATCCCTAATGACACTGATTAATTCGGCTGATCGGATCGACACATTTAGATAACGCGTTTCACAAAAGCACGCTTGCAGGATTATAAAAACAATAGAATTTCCAATTGCATAGTTGAATTATTCAAGCACCAAAAACTTAAAATAAGTTAGTACCTTTAAATAAGTTGCTACGCAGGGCGGAAGGTGCTACGCCGATACTACTACGAGCATTTCTTTTGAAGCAATTTTGAAGCGATCGATGATTGGTCAGCGGTGGGAGCGTCGACTGTTGTTGTCAACTGACGGACGCTGGTTCGATCCCAACCAACTACTAGAGCTTCCGGTGAAGGTGTCACCGTTATTAAATTCCCAACATGGTGCCAGGGTACTTTCGATTACCTGCCTGGCTAGTGACCCCTCTCTAGGTGTCGAAGAGCTTCGAGCTGCGTAAGATTGCTTGTGTATACAAAAATATTATCGTTCTGTATACTTCCTGTATGCAATTTATGCGGGAAGGAGGGCGTTGTACACTGCATAATAAACTGGAACAGTTTATGTCGCGGAAATAAAACTAAATATTGTGTATATTATAATTAAGTTAATATTGTTTATTAAATATTTATTTGATATTAATTTCCGCAAAGTAACGCCGAAATCAATAAAATTTGTCAGCCATTACGTTTATTCATTTTAGTTCTTATACGTATGTTGAATACAATTATTTTTGCCATTGTATATGATTGTTTGACTTATATTATGACATCGTGTTTCAATAGTAGCACCCTTATTTTAGCTTAATTCGTGACTACACAAGGGGTAGAGATCGCGGTAGGTATGGCAGACACAGTTACTGTTACTGTAGTCAGTCAGTGCGGGGCGCGCGACGCGGCGCGTCAGTCGGTTGGCATGACGTCGCGCCACCGCGACCGGCGACGCCGCGTCGCTTTCTGTGAATACGCACAAATGGACCTTCGCGCCATGGCCAAGGTACCGAAACTGTAGTAACTCATATCTAATCTAAATATCCGAGATTTACTGCAAGAAAGTATCTGGGAAAAACCCTACCACTTTTTAATGCAATATGTTAAAATTCAAACTCTCATCGAACTCACTTTAATATATATTTTTCGGCATTGAATCTCCAGTATAACCAATTCTAGAACTATTTAGGGCAACAATATTTTTCTCGTTTATATACAATTCTTTTAGGTAAATACTCTTTCTTTTTTTTTAACATTGATGCTATTGACAATACTGTTCGTGGGAATAATTAATCTAAGGCACATCCGCTGAATTTAAACGTTGTTGCAGCATATTAATTTACTTTGCCAGCTCGTACTCGCGTTTTAACCAGTTTAGGCTCAGAATAATAATAGCGTTATTATTATAAGAGTTTTGTTAAATTTATATCGAAGTAACATTCTTCAATACGCTTCTAATTCTGTTAATCACACAATCTAACTAAAATTATTTAAAATCAAAAGGCTCTTATCCTATGTATTTTCGCTAAAATTTAAACTCAAACGTTAAATCTTATATCAGATGAGTTTCATTCAATTGCCGGCCAATTGCAAGAATTTTGATCAGCACCAAAATATGAATCACTTATTTACCTAAACCTACCCACAATTTTAATAAAAATATCGAATTATGTATCGAGATGTTATTCCTAAATGTCATACTTATTTGGACTTTATCGTGAATATATAAGAACAAGTTTATTTTCTACAATTTTATTTTATTTGAACTAGAGAATCACTTTTGTCAAAATAACTGTTGAATATTCAAATATATTAGAAACATTTTTAAATACTATCTACTTGTATGAAATAATTGGGTTAAAAAAAAATGGGTAGGTACCAAAATTGAAGTTAGACACGCGTGACCTTGCTATTTTTGCTCTGTCAAATGCGATACAATTTAAGGGCAATGATCGACTCGGGTATAGAAACAACCTGCACAAGTTTTCAACCGACTCCGAAAAACGGCAGGTTGACAATAGATTTATGTTATTTTTGCTTGTTACCTCAGAATTCAGCCTAAACAATATTTTCAATCGAAAGGAATTTCTTTCTGATTGGGCCCATAGAAATATCAACGGTGAGATCTGACGTTGGTTTTTATAGTTCTTAAACAACGAGGTAACTACATATTTTGTATTGAACTAATTAAAACTTATCTATTTATAAGAATGCGGGACTGCGTTCTTCAATGATTTCTCAAAGCGCCTTTCTTTGGTGAGCTTAGATGAGGTTTTCTTTCCATGCCAATCTTTAGGATGAAGTATTCATGAAGAGCTATAATTAGGTACGCAGTTTAACAACTTCTTCCACAATTTATCCGTGAAAAATTTTCAATAACTTCTTTTTAGTTTTTTATTTATTAACATTCACACGAGGTCTTCAGGCCTGAAACTAGGCAGAGCCTGTACTATGGTAACCTGATGACTGATATATTTAAACTTATATACATATATATAATATAATCATGAGAATACCGAGAAATTGTTCACCGTTTTTTTTTCTCAGATTTAAGGGGCCATACATTAATTACGGATGGATGATTTTGGCGATGTTTCGATTTGATGATAGCAACTTCTTCCTTCTGAATCTTTCATCTCTTATCTTATAAACACATTCTTAATTCATACGTATACATATTGTCACGTCACCCCCTTTCACCGTAGTGGTAGGCAAATACTGCAGCTTTCCACTAGTTATAATCCCAACACGTTTCTTTCACCTAATCCACGTTCATCAGACCATACAAAGGACATTCATTTAAAATTCTAATAAAAGTTTATTGGCAGTTTATATAGAAAGTTTAATACAGTTTGGGTATCGCATTGAAGTTACCAGTGATATACGACGCCTGCCAAAATAAAATAGCTAAATCTCTTTAGAGAGCATCGCCTCGAAAATAACTCTTTCGGTCAATATTGTGATGCATCCAAGCTTAAAATCCATTCGAAATTCATTTGTATGCTGTCATGTACAGTCGTGAGGTTTGCAGGCGTTGTTACTGAGTCATCATACCTCGGGGTGAAGCCGAGCGTGAGTGTATTATTTTAGTAGCTTAAGGCTCTCTTTTACCAAATGTTTAGGTATTTTACGCGCGTTAGAGCAGGACAGTAGCGGAAGCGGCGCGTCGCAGCGCACCGCGCCGCCGGCCTCGCGCCGTACGCAGGCACGGCTCCAAGAGAGAGTAATATTTAACGCCTGGTAACAAGCTGTTGGCAAAATATAGCTCTACATATTTTGGTAGGCGCTAATGAACATCTGAGTGGCTTTAAACATAGTCTGTTTAGACTAGCTGATCCCCTCGTGGCTTCTTGTATGGCCTAATATGTATCCCGATTTTACTTCTTCAAAAGGACCATTTGACTGTAACTAAGTTAATGTCTAAACGGAACATTATCGAAGAAAGAAATCTCCGAACACTAGTACTTTGTATTACTCTAATTTAAAATACATACTAGTACTGTACATGTGTTGCATAAGTAAGGTTTATCGATCCAAAATATACCTAAATAAGTTCTACATTCAATAAATTTGTGTCATGTATAGGTACACTATAAAATCATATCTTCTATACCATAAAATATTGTTTTTCATAAGTCTTTCTAAATTTCAACGTAATATGCTACTATAGGTTGAGGAGAAGACGTCACAGACTAAAGACTAGCAGTTCCGTGGTTCAAATCCCATGGTGGTGTATAGATCTAGCGTTTGACCACTATCTCGTTTTATGTCATTATCATCAAAATTATTTTTTCTTCTAATCATACTCAAATCCCCGCACTAGAATTTCCTGTGGCGCGGGAGGCATAGACACACATA
This sequence comes from Apeira syringaria, assembly GCA_934044485.1. Lineage (NCBI taxonomy): Eukaryota > Metazoa > Arthropoda > Insecta > Lepidoptera > Geometridae > Apeira > Apeira syringaria. Next base: position 30,697,141 of record OW203654.1, read on the forward strand.
CATTCAAGACCCGAAACAAACACGTACACTCATCACACAAATGTTTGCCCCTGCCAGGATTCGAACCTAGGTTCCCAAAAACACAGAATTCATATCACTGACCACTGAGCCACGGTAAACGTCAATCAGCCATAATAGATAATATACATAAATATATAATAGATCGCCACAGGGACCGGTGGAAAGTGGCATGCATCCAGCCCCCTTTCTGCGATCTTGGTCATGTCGCCTGTCCACCTTGTGGTGGATGTCCAATGCTGCACTTGCCTATTCGTGGTCTCCACTCGAGAACCTTTCGACCCCAGCGGCCATCGGTTATTAGAGATATTTGCCTGCCCACTGCCACTTCAACTTGCTGATCCACTGGGCTATGTCGTTGACTTCAGTTCTTCTAGGGATCACCTCATTTATGATTTGGTCTCGTAAATAAGCCCCGAGAATAAAAATACAAAATATTTTTATTGACATATATATTACATTCAGTTTCTTGAGTCCATAGAATAGCCCTTTATAGCCGATGAGCCATAACTACTTACAAAATTTCACCCAAATCCGTTTTACCCGCCTGGTGATAACAACGGTGATGATGGTGATGATAAAAATAAGCCTATGTGTTAATCCAGGGTAAAGGCTATTTGCGTTTCAAATTTCATACAAATCCGTCGTGGTGATGAATGATAACGTTGATGTTGATGAAAGTAGCATATGTGTCACTCCCGGACCTGAAGTATCTATTTACACAATTTCACCGAAATCCGTTTTTTGGTCCGGTGATGAAAAACGATGATGATGATGATGATAAAAATAAACCTTTTTGTGAATCCAGGGTATAAACTATCTATGTTCAAAAGTTCATCAAAATCCGTTCAGCAGTCTTTGCGTGAAAGAGGAACAAACATCCATTCAACCATACATTCATACTCACAAACTTTCGCATTTATATTAGTAGGATTTATTTACGTATATTATATATTTATTAACATATATATTCAACATATATAATATATAACTACTTTTTGCTATATATATATAAATAGCAAAAAGTAATAATTGTTCAAAATAACTGCTTGAGTCCGCAAAGTAGGTAACAACTTTCGATATCTAGAAAATAGTTACATTCATCATCATGTGCATAATCTATGCGTTCATTGATAAAAACGAAACTGCAACAAACAGTTGCAGTGCTACACGCCATATGCTTTGAACGATAAGAACATAATTGCTGTTGTGTGTCTCAAAATAGCCAATGCCATTGCAATATTATTTTATAACATTTCATATTTTCAAATTTAAAATGTTAATTTATCAATAAAATAGTAGTATCATTATTTATTGGACAAATATTTAAAAACATCCATCGATAGTATTGTTGATTGCTTAGATCGTAGCCGTAGTATGAACTCTTTAGCGCCACACGCCAGTGGGCGCGTAAAGCGTCACTCATTTAGTATTGGTACCTACGGAAGTTGGTACGGGATTGGAAGGAAACAACACTTGCAACGAAAGTGACGATTTATTCACTCGACTTACCACGTACGTTCGAGAGAGTCCCATGGATCGAGGATCTTTCTAGAATCTTCATTTATTTTAGTCATTTGTTTCTCTAGAATTTTCTATACTCTCCCATTCGCGAATAATGTTCATTCTGTATTCAGAACCTTCCACCGAACCCCAAAACGCTTAAAATGCTTCGGCGATATTGAGGATTGAACTCGTGGCCGGCGGTATTGCAGGCAAAGTCAAATGCCATTGCACGCTCTACGCGGTACGCCACCGAGCTAATAACCGAACTGTCGAATTTTTGCCCCTGTAGACAAAGTAACATTCTACAAGCGTTAAAATAGGGTGAAGAAACGAGATAGAGCGATATAAAATTACGCATACCAGAACAGGATGGGACGAAAGACATCGTAGCCAATGAGTGGCGTGCTCGACACGTTTTCGCAAGGTGTACCGTTAGCCAACAGGTTTCATAGTCATTGGATTTAATCATATGAACAACGAGAACGAAATTTCATCGGCTCGAGAAAGAGCTATGTAGGAATGCATTTGGCCCTCTGTTCCAAATTCGTAGCGCTAGTTAGACTCGCAATGGGCTGATTTTTAACCAACTTCAAAAAAAGGAGGAGGTTCTGCATTCGACCCGTATGTTTTTTTATTTTTTTTTATTTGTGTTTGTTACCGCATAACTTCCGACTGGGTGAACCGTTTTATAACCGACTTCAAAAAAAGGAGGTTCTCAAAACGACCCGTATGCTTTTTTTATATTTTTTTTATTTGTGTTTGTTACCGCATAACTTCCGACTGGGTGAACCGATTTTTAACCGACTTCAAAAAAAGGAAGTTCTCAAACGACCCGTATGTTTTTTTTTTTTATTTGTGTTTGTTACCGCATAACTTCCGACTGGGTGAACCGATTTTTAACCGACTTCAAAAAAAGGAGGTTCTCAAAACGACCCGTATGTTATTTTTATTTTTATTTGTGTTTTTTACCGCATAACTTCCGACTGGTTGAACCGATTTTTAACCGACTTCAAAAAAAGGAAGTTCTCAAAACGACCCATATGTTTTTTTTATTTTTATTTGTGTTTGTTACCGCATAACTTCCGACGGGGTGAACCGATTTTTAACCGACTTCAAAAAAAGGAGGTTCTCAAACTGACCCGTATGTTTTTTTTATTTTTATTTGTGTTTTTTACCGCATAACTTCCGACTGGGTGAACCGATTTTTAACCGACTTTAAAAAAAGGAGCAGGTTCTCAATTCGACCCGTATGTTTTTTTTATGTGTGTTTGTTACCGCATAACTTCCGACTGGGTGAACCGATTTTTAACCGACTTTAAAAAACAGGAAGTTCTCAAAACGACCCGTATGTTTTTTATTTTTTTTTATTTGTGTTTGTTACCGCGTAACTTTCGACTGGGTGAACCGATTTTTAACCGACTTCAAAAAAAGGAGGTTCTCAAAACGACCCGTATGTTTTTTATATTTTTTTATTTGTGTTTGTTACCGCAAAACTTCCGACAGGGTGAACCGATTTGATCGTTTTTTTTTTATTTGAAATCTCGTGCTTCCCGTGTGGTTTCATTTAAATTTCCTCAAAATCGGGTGAGTACTTTTTGACTTACAAGTCAAAACTGAAAAATGCGAGCTTATACCTACACGATATTATAGTAGCAGGTGAAGACATTGGTGAACATACCTACACCACTATGACAATTGATCCCATGAAAAAATTGTTTACTAAATAATGGAACCGACTTCAACACTCAAAAGTATGAACTAACTTGTCGAAGTCGGTACCATGAGCACAATATTTTGATATCAGTTACTTTTGAACTATCATATCGGTTACATTTTTTGGTCTATTTTAATTATTATTTGTTCGTTTACTATTAGAAAGAAAGAAAAATACGTTTATTTATGACATGACACATTCGTATGCATGTGTATGATATTGTTACGGAAGTGGGTACGGGATTGGAAGGAAACAACACTTGCAACAAAAGTGACAATTTATTCACTCGACTTACCACGTACAGAGTCCGAGAGAGCCCTGTGGATCGAGTATCTTTACAGTCACAGTCACTGAGAGCACATGCTGGTTACTGTTACTTAGCACTGATGCTTTAGCACTGTTACTGTTCATTTTTTGGTACTTTTCTTTACTTTTCACTTAACTTTTTTTATTTTACTTTATTACTTTTTTCTTATACTTTGTCTTAAACTCAACTGACTCACGGCGGCGTCCGGAGCCTCTTATTTACCCCTAATTTCGATATTAATTTATTTTCGATCGTCATAATTTCGATCGCCTTTCCTTGAATCTTCCTAGAATCTTCATTTATTTTAGTCATTTGTTTCTCTAGATTTTTCTATACACTTCTCATTCACGAATAATGTTCACTTATGTCCAGAACTTTCCACCGAACCCCAAAACGTTCAAAAAGTACTTCGGAGGTATTGGGGATAGAACTCGGGGCCAGCGGTATTACAAGCAGAGCTCTGCCCGCTACGCCACGAACCTATTAGCCGAACCTTCGAATTTCTTAATTCGTTGCTTCGGACTGACTGATTATTTGACGTGACGTTTATTTGTTTTCTATGACGATGATATGGCCGTCACAATATTGAAAAGTGGACTGTAATGACGATTACTTACGTTTTTTGTTACGTATGCAGATTTATGGCTGTAAACGCAGTCGGATAAAAAAACAATAAATACTGTGTTTTGAATTGTTTCATCGAATCAAAAATGACCAAGTGACAGAGATTTGATTTCACCAAATAAGCAGCAGTGGACGTTTATGGCTGAGATGATGATGATGATGAAATGAGTGAAATATTTATGTGGCCGAAAACTCAAAAGTTGCGATATTACCGGTACGCATGGCCCCAAAGATGTTTTACTATACCTCATATAAACATATAATATCATTGCATGGCCCTCATCAACAAAACGCGACTCTGCCGTTTTTACCTACGAGTTTACATCATAGTCATAATGTCATTAATCAGGGTTACAGGTTTATTTATTATTTGTCAACGTAAGAGTCAAATAAAGTTACCGTATAAGCAACTACAAAAGTGACAGTTGTTCGTTACGTAAGCCTAATACTATCATAATAAAATATAATTAAAGCAGTACTATTTTTAATTAGCGTTCACATGTAGGTATTCAAACTCAAAAAGAGCGGTGTTTCCATATGACAGAAAGAGGTATTTATAGGTTTCGAAATAAGCCTTGCGAATAACAATAAATTTGCTCAAAGCGGTAAGGACATCAATTCTTCCACCAGTGTTTTTATATTTACGATTTCATTTTGTTTTCTTTTTTTGTGTTCAATAAAGTGTTTTTGATTGATTAATAAATTGCATTGACGCTCGATAGTTTATAGATGCACTTGACAACTATGTTATCTGACCCGATGGTCAGTGACGATGTGGTCTTTAGTGTAATCAAACTAAACCTAGATGTTCAATGGATATCAAGGAATACGACCTGCACACGCTGTGTCTTTGGTGACAAGACCCGGGACAAACATCAATGCTCATCACATATAACAAACAAAAAAAAAGGAAGATACAGCTGCATTGAGAACTACCTTTTTTAAATATTTAGAGAGAAAGTGAAAAAGAATGACGAGTAACGAGTGGGGACTAGAGAATACATGTTACTACACACTGTAGTACTAATACATTCAAATTGAAAATATCTACCACCATCGATTATATCAAGTTCAGTTGTTATTTTGTCGCAAGTTTGTGATTGAGTGATTTATCCACGAATTTCACACGAGTTGTCACAAAAGTTTTTAACCTTTTAATTATTCAAATGACTACTTTTCAGTACGCCAACTAAATGACAAGCCTAGCCGGTGGGAGCATCGGCTGTCAAACTGACGGACGCTGGTTTTTTTTTATCACACTCAGACCCCCGCACTAGGATTCCCTGTATCGCGGGAGGCATGGCCACACATAATTACAGCACACAAACATCCAAGACCCGAAACAAACATCTTCACTCATCGCACAAATGTTTGCTCCTGCCGGGATTCGAACCCAGGGTCCCGGAGACACAGAAGTCATGTCAAGACACTAACCACTGCGCCACGGCGACCGTCTACCTCTACGTTGAACCTCAAAAACGCGAATGGCTTTTGTGAAGGCAACACCGACATCAAATTTCCAGGATGGTGGTAGGGTACTTTCAAGTGCCTGTCTGGCTCGCTTTCACCCACAAGTTCGAAGAACTCTCAAAAAACGCATAGTGTGTTCATGCAGCAGGCCTTGTAAACATTTTTGGTCTAACGTGATTATACATTCGATCACATCGTCACTGTCCAAGTGAGATAACTTTGTCAAACGCTAGATTATAAAGTATAAAAATATGGTCACTGATGAGCACTATTCACAACAGGCTAATCAATATAATAAAAAGTTGTATCATACACCTTCGTACAAAACGTAGGTAAATATTCATATATTATTTATTGTATCTATTTTATAAATGTATCATATTGTTGCTCACACAAGCAATCAGGCGCTACTCGGCTAACGATTGCTCGATTGTGTGTTCTATCAGGCGTAAGCAAGGTACATAATAAATGTTCTCTCTATAGGGATACAACAGGAGCTATCTATACTAGATGAGCGCTCTTTCTTTAGACAGATATGTTAGAGCCCCTTGTATTCAGATGTTAAAATAATAATATTAGGAGGCAGAGCGATGCAAGCACAGGTCCGACGTTGACAGTGGTCACGGGAGGAATGCGCGGGTGGAGAGCAGCGCGGATAAGCCAGCTGAGATCACGTGATCCCGCGCGGCACTAAGAATTTAACGAAATAAATTCATATAAAATCAACAGAAATGAATATTGAAAAAAAAATCTTGACTGTTCCTAGATAATGCCATTATCTATCAAACAAAGTAAGGTTCATATGAATGTTCTTATTATTTTGTAAGATATACGTGTTTTAATTTTTGAAAAGCATATTTTTCAAAAATTAAAACTATCGAGAAAACTTTACTTAACCGGATTTTGAATCCTGACTGTTCCTTTATGCTGAACCAAAGATACTAAAACTGAAAAAACCAAAGCTCTGTCTTCTACACATGGCTTAAAATACATTTTTAAAAATAGCGGTTTCTCTACTCACAGCGCCTTAAATTCAATTCTAATACTTAATAATGAGTCTAAGGGAGTTGAAACGCTTGGGCCGTGGGGAACAGGGGCACACCGAATTTTCAAACTCCTGTTGGGACGACTAAATGAAGCAACACGTGACCGAAATGCTAGCCCTGTATCTTGCTCAAAGACTAAGCATTTCTATTCAAAGTGGCAGTGCTGCTAGCATTTTGAGAACTTTGCCCACTGGTAGAGGTTTAATAGATTAGTTTATTCATATTATTTTAGTTGTAGTTATGGTACTATTATTTTTTAGGAACTTTATTTTAGAAATGTATTCATTTCAAAAATAAAATATTGTCTAAAGACTAGATTGTATTCTTTATGGGGTTATGTACTAACACATTAAATAAGTAACCACATTAACAAAAAATAAATATGAAATAATTATATAATAAATAATTATATTGAAATTTTTACAAAATGGACACAATTCCCAAAGAAGCACTCGCTCGTCTTTGCGTGCCTATTTATAATATATAAAAAAGAACTAAGTTACCTATGACTAAATGAACAGCGCCTTTCATTTTTATTATAAATTCTCATGTTAGGCAGTACGCATATCGCGAGGAATTCAAAAGCTTTTTCTCTGTGCTTTAAACTAGCATGGAAAATCATTAATATGTATATTTATTATATTCATTAACACAAATTTATTTACACATATACATTACATACATAAACTTAAAAAAATATTACTAAAATGTTACTATAGCGTGAGTGAATTTTTTGATGACAGGATTTTTTTGAATTGAATGACATTGTTTTATGAATTTGACTGTTTTACTATCTGACATTTTATATATTATTATTTAATTATTCAAACATATTAATTATTTTATTATGGGCAAAACATGACGAACTACATCCATATATATATATATATATATATTTATATATATATATATATTAACATTCACACAAGGTCTTCAGGTCCCAAACTAGGCAGAGCCTGTACTATGGTAACCTTATGACTGATATATATATATATACTTATATGTATACATATACACACCCAGACACTATATATACCTTGTGTGTGCATAATACTCATGTTTAATGCAAATAAATATTATCTTATCTTATAATCATAATGTAAAAAACAAAAATACTATCTACGCACCCGCGATGTACGCTTTCCAGCATGTAAAGTAATTGCAAACTATAATCTATATGTGTGCCAAATTCCATTGAAATCTGTTCAAATATGTACAATTCATTACCAAGTCATGTCATGCACATAATTAGTGAAACTTTATTGAAGACATAGCTTAAACAGTGGCTAATTAATAAGATGAGACTTACAGACATACAGACTTATCTCTATTCAATGGTCCGATATGGGTAAGCTGATTATGACTCTCCTGCAATACCATATTGCAATATGTAAATTTTTATCACTTTTCAATATATAAACAAATCTGATTCTATCACTTAAATACCTCTATGGCAAGCTTATTAAAAATATAGAGAGAGAGAGATTTATAAGAAACAGCTTAAATGAAATCTAAACAACTTAAATTTGGGGCACATCAGTCAGATTCCGTTTCGGTCTAAAATCAATCATTCATAAAATTATTTTCGCTCATTTTGATCAGAAATGCCAAATACGCGAGAAACATATCAAATATAGAGTAAGAAGAAATATTCTTATCGTATTGTACGTTCACGAGAGCTATAAACCAACAAATATAGGTAAGTACTCTACAAAATAGTATATCATCTGTTGTTAAGCAGTTGATAGACAGCCAATAACAAACCTATCGTACAATTAGACACGGAGTCCATTGAACTCTTCTTTATGGATATTTCATGTATTGTATTTTGTCGTGCGTGCGCACACACTTAAAATATATGCTGTAAGTACGTACATTTACAAAATTACATAGTGAAAGATTTTATACATACATTTTCTTGCAGTCTGCAAATGAAAAGGGCTATTGATTTTGAAAGCCTATGAACTAAACTAAAACGACCATTCGTATACTATATCAGTAGGTTACCTACTGTAGGTAGTAACCTATATGTAGATAGTGTAAATGTCAATAAGAGAGTAAGTGTCTGCTTACAAACTGGCGATATAGGTACTATAAAAGTCCATGTAACCTACAGTCAAGTTGGGTAACTTTGAACACTTTTTTCATATTTTTATGGATTACTGATTAGGCTATAGTTATATTTATTATAGGATTATGGTTATTTCATACTCGAATATTGCATAATACAGAAACGTTTGTATAAGCGTTTTAGCGACCATTCACAGTTACAACAACTTTCGGGTAACATTATATTGAGTTATCTGGGACAACAAAATCCTTTGTAGTTTACTGCTTATTTGATTTGGGTAACATTGAAACGTTGTTTCACAAACTTTTTTTTGTTAGCAAGCTCGAACAGAAAAGGCGCGACATTTGTGACGTGATAGCTATTTTAACCCAACTTTTTTTTTTTTTACTATTATAAGTTTGCGTTTGACAACTGTCTCACCTGATGTTAAGTGATGACGTTGTCTAGGATTTAGCACGCAAACCTAGAAGGTACCTATTCACTCAAAACGGTGAGGTGGTTCAGTTCTTCGTAGTTAGGTTTTCAAGTCAAAATAACTGAAAAACATGCAATCCAAGTAAACGATTTAAGGCGATTGAAGTCGGTTGTCCCCATTTTTTGGCAAATGGATAATTTGACGACACATTTGACATTTCGAACATATTACAAACTTTCCTTTTCACGTATTAATGAATATGAACAACATTCAATGAAATTATTTTATTTACGAGAAACAACTTAAATCTATTTACAACTATGAAAAGCAAACGTAGTAAAAATATAATATGTGTACAAAAACATAAAACTGCACTGTTCAATAAGAGTGTCTTTGTTATGGCCCCAAGACTATATAGTCACCTACCCAAATACATATTAGACTCAGATTGCGTACATATATTCAAGAAAAAACTACACGAATTCCTAATCAATAAAAGATATTATTCAATTAATGAATACCTTAGCGATAAGTTTGCCTGAATCGTTAATTGTATAAAATTAGTTAGTTAGGGAGGCTCAGCCGCATAGTTTTTAGATTTATTATTTTATTATAATTTTAGCATGCCTGAAAAGGCAAAACATGGAGAACCTACAACCGTTTTTAACTAACTATTATTGTACCTGTGTTTATGCTAATAAATGAATTTGAATTTGAATTTGAATAGTTAATAATATAATTACAACAAGCGTGTTTAGAGAATAAAATCTACAATTTTTTTTCGAAGTTATACGAAAATTCAAAGTTACCCAACTAACGGTACTCTAGCTAAAATAAAATAAGGTTATTTGAATCACACGATGTATTTTTATCGATGTTGAGGTACTGTAGGTATCGGTTGCGTGACAATTTATTACATCTGGTACGGGTATAAAGAGTAAAAATAATATGTTCCAGCCCGTTTAATGCGATGACAAAGCTTTAGTCCGATAGTTTTAACCTTTTAACACGCAATAGTCCTCGGGGCAGGAGTCGCAAGCACCTGCGCGCTCGGGCTTTTAACTTAAAATGTGTTTAAATATTTTAGTAGCCATTTATAGTCTGTTGTAAACTTTCTGAGCATTTAGAGTTTATGTTCATTGAAGTAAAAACAGCGGGAACAACAACATGTCAACCATATAACTAATATGGCAATTTAATTTATTTTCATTCATGATGGCTCCGCGGCTAGTTCGGCGGAGCAATTGAAGCGGCGAAAATATGCTAACCCAGGTAGTGGTTACATATTTGGACCGTTTGGGTCCTAGACATTGGGCCCGTGGGGACCGAAAGCTCAACGGATTTTCCAAAACTTATCAGTGTTTGATGGATGCGAGCGACACGTGACCTAAATACTGGCACCTATTTCGCTCACCAAATCAGCCCGTAACGCCTTAACTTCCAGCATTCTGAGCACGCTGCTAACTGGTCGCCTGGTAGAGCATTTGAGTTATTTGAAGGCTGACGTAGAGCAGCTAGTGGATTGCTCAAATTTAATGTAGTAGCTGTAATATTGTAATTAGTCCTTAGTATTTTCATTTTAAAAAGGCATTAAATCAATCTATAATTTAAATTTTAATTATTATTCACCACCACTAAAGTTAGTGGTCAAACGCAACCTTATAATAAATAAATAAAAATGAATATTGAGATCGGGCAACTTCAATTGAATTTCCTAGAATTCCTATTGTAACGTTTACTTTTCTCGTAATGTGTTTTCTTATCTAGATGCCTTATCCGAAACTGTATCAAATATTTCTTACCTACTTGCGCAGTTATATTTCGAAGGTAAGATAAATCGCATACCATCCAGTTTTGATTAAGATTTACAGCGATGATAAGAAATTCGTGGAGAGCTTCTTAGCTTTTTGAGGTTCTTAGTAAAAATAAGCGGAACGGTGCTTTGTTATCTAGATGTCCGTGATCTTATTACATTTCTAGTTTTTTATTTATCTCGTATAGTTACAAGATTAAATCCACCAAAGACATAAAGAAAAATATTAAGATGCATACGAATTAAGTAAATAAATTAGTATACTCTATTGCATTGATTTATCTTGGATAGGAATAGTAACGACGTCTGAAACTGTGTCAAGCTAAATGCAAAAATAACTTGAAAAATCAATTGCATAGGTCATCCATGTATTCATTGTCTATTCTTCGTGTCTAGTCAGTTCGCGGGTCTTCACTGTTGCACACCTGTGTCACCTAAAGTATTAGCTTTAGGCTTTAGCCTACGTTAGATCATTTTAACGTCAGTGAGGGTCTTTTGACTAAATTAGATTTGTAGTCGTGGAGTATCTATTGTAGCATACGCTTGTTTAGTCTGTAGTGCAATGTGTGATGCATGCGTTTATAGTCATACTTGTGAAAACCGTCTCACAATTCGAAAAATTATATGCTCAGCTGTTTCTTGGAGGGTTTTGAAGATCGAGTCGAGTAGAGAACAGGTCCCCGTGATGTTGAAGTGACCACCATTGTTCACGTAATTGTAACGTTTATTAAAGAGTCTTGAATGGATTCACAGTGGCTTTGTAAATAGTCCCTTGTGCCTTGAGAACCTCTTCCACTTTTGCATGAGAATTCCTTGAAGGTGTGATTTATTATCAAGAGTATCTACATACTTATTCGATTTGAAGAACTATTTGATAGACGGTGTTTCTCAGAATTTGTGTTATAATGTTGTTTAAATGTTGTGTATGCAGGAGTACGAGGAAGAGGGCCGGAGATCGCGTAGGCATTCGTCTCCGTGCAATTCAAGAGAAGGAAGTACCACCGCTTTACACACTCAACACTACGACGACGCTGTAAGTTTCTATAAATACGTTCAAATACCTATCTTAATGACACACTTCTTGCACTCTCCGGCTCTATCCTTTGATTATGAGTGGGTCTCATTTCCTGGATAAAAGTATTATATATTCGATCTTAATATATACACATACTCAGTAATACACTTAAAGAAGTGTATTACACAATACTAAAAGAAGTGGGTACCAAACATCATCATCTCAGCCATAGGATGTCCACTGCTGGACTCATGCCTCCCCCATATAGGGAGGATTTGCCAATACTCGCCACGCTTGGCAGACGGGTTGGCGAGTATATATATAGTATTTTTGTTTGGTACCAAACATATACACCTCAAAACAAGTTTTGCAAACATATGTTGTGTATTGTCGAAAATATAATTGTGATTTTAAACTCATTCAAGTAGAGTAACGTTATGGGAATGATTTGGATGAAAATGTTACATTTGTTACTTTACAGGTTTATCTATAAGATCTCTGGACAAAGCCAACTTTATCCAAAACTTTATAATGATTAGGGCGTAGCACAGGCTTGACCTAAATAGACTGACTTTGAGTATTATCAACTTTATTTGTTTTAAAGTATAATATATCTAATTAACTTAAAAAAATCACTCATGAGGTCAATTGTAGGTAAATTCTGATTGAACAAATTTTTATTTTATTAGCTAATTTATTAGTAAAAAACAATATGGTCACTCGACCATATTTTTCTTTTATCGAAAATTCTCGTGGTGCAACAAATGCGAACAAATGACACAAACAAATGCGCTCGAACTATGTTTTAGATCAGAAGAAAGACAATGAAAAAGTAAAAAAAAATGATAATAGTAAAAAAATATTTTTGCCCGTAGGTCATCTGTAAAGTACATATTTGTAATATTTTAAATCAGCACGCATCAGGATTCGTCCCGCCCACTCTGCCTGTAAACACCCGCGAGCCTCTGTAATGTCATTCCTATATGCACATACATTGAGTTGTTTATATGAATTTATAAATACGCCTATTATATATTATTTATAAATACGCCTATATTATGTATTAAGTTAAACTATATAGTTTAAGTTAATATATTATAAGAGTCGTAAGATCATCAACACACATCCAAATAATTGCTACCTACATATTTACTTTTGAAACTATATTAAATCCGTAAACGTTTTACACATTGTATAATTAATAATTAGAAAATATTTAATTATCGTGATAATTGATCATTATGCACGCAATTATATGTTCAAAGAGCTGACTTTCTAGATCTAGCGTGATTCGACACTCTACCACAACGTCGTCGTTGACCATCAATGTGTGAAAAAGTTATTATATTTTTTTTGCCTTGATACTCACAAACTAAAGAAGTAAATAGTGCTTAAAACCTTTTTTAGATATATATGTGCACTCTGTTTATACATGTCTGTTTGGATATGTGCCTTCAAGTCGTAGCTTATTGTATTAGGGAATCATTGGAGCAAATACGCAATGGGTCTTGTTCATACAGATTGTGTTAGACGTACAGTAGATTCCCGCCGAACACTCATTTATATTTGAATAGTTTGGCATCATCCCAACTGTCTGACATGAGCATCTCAGTGGGTTATCTAAACGTTACATGAGTTAAGGCCGCTTACCGACTCTGGTTCAGACGCTTTCGTGTTATTGCGTTCGTATTGATTTTTTTTGAGGAAACATACTGAGAGTGAAAGTGACTTGTCTATATGCTATTTGTATAAATGTTAATACTTATAGGCGTTCTAGAACCCGTATTGGAAATTTGGACTTAACGTGAAGAATAGAGCTGATTGGGCATCTTTAAAAGGATTCTACTCATTAAAAAGAGAATATTAAAAAAAAATGTATATCTTATTTCTTGATATTTACCTATATATTCAACCCTAGTAGCGTCCCGCGGTTTCACCCGCGTGGTTACGGTTTTCCTGCGACCGCAATTATCCCACGGGAATTATAATTTTCCGGGATAAAAGTGTTCTTCCAAGGTCTAACTTATCTCCATACCAAATTTTAACGAAATCGGTACAGCCTCGTGAAGGAGAAACAGAAGTTTTCTAATTATTTGGTTATCCCACGGGAACAGCAATTGTCCAAATTCTAGATTAAAAGTAGCCTATGTGTTAATCTAGGATCTAAACTATCTCCATACCACATTTCATCGAAATCCGTGCAGCCGTTTGAGCGTGAAGGAGTAACAAACATACACACAAATTTTTGCTTTTATAATAGTAGTGTGATTTAAAAAATGTGAAAGTAATTAATAAAATGATGTCGTTTTAAGACATAAAATTTGATTCGACTCTTAAGCTATAATGGTTTTTAACTTGAAACTTGAAACGAAAAAATTGTGAAAATGTAATTCTCTAACTGTACATCTAATTTTTAATAGTAACTATTTTCCAGATGACAGTTAATATATTTCTATTGCTCCAAGAATTAGCGGGTCCTTGCGCGGTTTTGCTCTTTCAAGGTGATATGTCCGTCCTATAAACTGCTACAACAAACCATGGTACAAAAAAGAACCAAAAGCATAATGTATGATTTTTTAATAAAAAACGACATATTTCATACTTTCATCCAAGCTCATACTATAAGTACTAACATCAGTCTAATATTACTATTTACTACATAAAATAGACTTAAGGTCATATACCTACTTCATCTCTCTTATAGTGAAGGTTTCAAATTAGTAAGGATTATATAACATTAAAGTATGTTTTGTACATATGTAATTTTTTTCCCAATTACTTATTAACTTAAAGAAGATATTGTATTATATTAGTCACAAACTTGTAGTGTTTTCTAACTGTAAGCCTCGTGTCGTCGACATTTTAGGCCCAGGCCCAGGGGAAAAATCAGCAACTACTATATCAATAATTACCATCAAACATGGTAACGGTATAACGTCAAAAAGCTTTTAGCTTTTTGACTGTGACACACATACAACAATAATATAATTAATTTTTATATGCACTTATAATGTTTAAAAATTGCATTTTGCTGACTCTTAGCGTGATATTCATTTGAATACATTTCCATTAAATACAATAAGAAAATTGGATAAATTAACACTGTCAACTTTACACTGTTTCTACGGGTATAACGTGGCACTTACGCGTAGTCCATATCACGATCGACAATAGTAATGTGCGAGACGGGACGCTGCGACGAACGCACCGCACTCAAGATCCTGATGAAGACTTCCGGAAGATGCCGAAACAATTGTCGATCGTGATATCAACTACGCGTAAGTGCCACGTTATACCCGTAGAAACAGTATAAAGTAATTAAGAACGTGAGTTTTAATAACACTGACAACGTTAGTAACAATACGCTGCTTATTGATTTGTGACAAAAATACATTTAATAATAACGGATTCCCAAAGTACCTACATAGTTATTCCTGGTTTCCTCGCACGGCGAAACTGTAATTAGTTATGTTATTAGTTAAAAATTGTTTCAAAATTGATTAATAAATATGTTCATAATGTACACAATCGTATTAAATGAGAAACGGATAAAACTAGATAATTCTCTTACGATAACAAATACCCGGACAATTGTAATACACGTGGTGGACACTACGTCTACTTCTACTACTACGTCTCCACTACACTACTTAATACGTCTCCATACGGACAATGAGCGCTAAGTTACGTATCTCATCGGAATCGCCGGGTACAGGGTGGCTTGCCATTTTATAAGCTACATAAAACTATAATAAACCTAATTTTCCAGTATTCAGGTCATAGTTTCTCTTGAAGCGTTCGCCGAAGCTCCTCAGTGGCTTTTACCAGATCTTTATTGTCATGACGACGCTGTTTTCCACTTAGATCTGTCCCACAATCGTCTAAATAGTCTTTAGGCGGCTCTGCGGGGTATTTACTCCCGAATTTCGGTCGAGGGATCCGCACTCGCTTAACATCGTCTAACCAGGACTCCATGATGACTGTAGAGACTCAATCTGAAACAGAAACATCTATGTGAGCGGCAGAAATCATACAATTCAAAGGCATGATCTGGCCCCTACAAGTATGAAGGTAAAAAGCATAATAAACTTCAAATCTGCGCGCTTCAACAACAGACTTATATAAGACAGACATTCCGTTACGATTGCTCAAAAACAATGGAATCAGTTATAACAAACAACTACTTTTTTAAACAATGGCTCGTTAATAACACTTTGAGATATATATACAATATAATTAATGTAACCAAAATTTTAGCACATAATTTGGCTTAACGACGGATTCGTTGTCGTCAACAGAGTCATTACAATTTACAATTAATCGTAGTTAGTAGTTAAATCGTTAATACATAGGAAATAAATTATGCATCATATTGGTATAACTCATTCAAATTGTAGTAAATAAATAATAATTCTAGAATTGATTTTGCTCAAAGATTCACAATTGCTATTCAACGTGGCATGCTGCCAGCATTTTGGGAACTGGTAGATAGTGGTTTAATGGGATAGATTATTCTTATTATTAAATTTGAGTAATGTTTTTCTTTTTTTATGAATTATGATATTTATGTTTTTTAATGTAGGTACGTATGTAAATAAATAATTTGGTTGGAAATTGTTGTAATAAAGATTCACGTAATTAAATTATTTCAATCAGTAAATTTGTTACATTATATACTAGTAAAGTTGATTTTTTAACGTTATTGGTTAATAAATACATTATTTAAAAACTCTGTTGCTAGTCGTGGGTACCTACAGACTTAACGATATATGTATTTTTATAACAAATTGAAAGTCTAAGATTTTTTAAATAAAATATTCAGATATATACATTATCAGCGAGCCCTAAAAATAAATCTTTGAATTATCATATTGATGGATTGTGAAATGTGTTTACGGTATCGATAATTGCAAGGGCCAGTTTCACGATATTTTTTATTTAGTACTTATTTAAATAAACACGTGCGCATCGTCGTACACAAACTAGATAAATTTGAACGTAAGTGCCTCGTAGCATGATGTTAATGTAATAAACCTTGATCGAAGCAATAAACCATAAAAACTCTAGTTGTTTAGAAGGAACGAAAACAATTGTGCCGCTTATGGTAATAATAATCTATACTTTTTTATTGTCGAAGCTGATTTGGTTCCGTAAATTGCTTAATCTTCTTTTTGCGAAGTGTTCTCAATCACAAGTGAAGCAATTATTACGTAAACGGTGGTAATCATAATATTAATCAGTATTAAACTTAGCCATTTTTTCTGATAAGTCGGTGAATATAAGGTATTTCTAGAAGTGATTTTAAATGAACAAAATGTAAAACGTACGTAATTAAAAACTTCCCGTATCGAAGTAGGTGCATTTTACAACCGGTGGGTTCGGTGGAGCAATAATTAATTGTTACGATTTGCTTGACTGGTATTAAGTGTCTGATTCGATATTGTGTGTATTGTAGCAACTAGGTAGCAGCAGACGTAACATTCGTAACAGAGTTTAGTGTTACAAACATAGTACCTACTACGCACAAACACATTTATTTAAAAGTTGGTCATCGGTTGAGCAAGTTGCCAAGGTGGTCAGTGAGATATGGTGTAACCTTACTTGGCCAATGAAGTAGCCTTTTTAGTCTCGTTTCGTATTTCGAACATAAACGTGTGGGTAGAGTGTATTTTCTTAAGTGTGTGTGAGTCATTGGCAAAGTGGCTGGCTTTAATTATTAGATTACTCTAATTAACTTGCCAATAATGAAAAGTACCTGCAGGTATCATTTACTATAATACATATATAATTGAATACTGGGTATTATTTTAATATACTTACAATTTACATAAATGGTAAATGTATTGAATACATTCATATTCAACGACTTAAAGACCCTAAGTCTTAAAGCCCAGTTCGACTGAGCAAGTCCAATTTCGAGAAACATTTCTATCATCTAATCTAACTCGGCTAAGCAGCGTTCGGGGCTCCGTAACGTCCTCTCGACCGAAATACGTCAGTGGCTCAATGTGTCACAATGTTAAACGATCTTGAACCTTAGTCTCTCACCGGAAGCATCTCAAAGTAAGCAAATGAATTGATCAAAAGTAGATTGGAATACAAGGGATGATAGGTCTGTATTAAGGGACGAGATGGTTTCGTGATAATAGTTCGAGGTCTTTAACCCGAGGTAAACGCTCTGCTTTTCATTTTGAATACATGGAAAGCATATTTGAGTGTGATACAAATAACTTGGTCTTTTAAACAATATTTTATTAATACGTAAGTAATCAAAATTGGTAAGATATTAGGTACTGAATTAATATTACATAAAGCAATTGTTCAACGTACGGGAATAGTTATTATCACTCACAATATTTTGATAATATATAGTTACTTTTGAACTATCATGGTACCGACCTCAACAAGTTATTTCATACTTTTGAGTGTTGAAGTGGATTCCATTTTTGATAATATTTTTTTTCAACAGAATAGAAGGTTGTGTTTATCGATGTCTATCGATAATGAAGGTGGGCAGACGACTTAATAAAGACCAGTAGACGCTTAAAAGCGACAACCAACACGAAACTAAAATTGTATGGTCTCATTTAAATACAAATGTGATAAAACAAAAGCGTCTACAAACTAAACGTCTTCTGACCTGGTTTGTGACGACAGATCTGTATTGTATGATAAATGCATCTCAATAGCATAGAATATTAATGAACATTAATAAAGAACCGCGTCGATCTCAAAGACAAAAGCATATTTATTGCACGATTGACTTTCACCGGGGAAAGTGTTGCTAAACGGTGGTATGGTATTATTCCGTTTGACGCTTTCGAACTTCTCAATCTGCGTGATTGCTCATTGATGATTTAATTTGTAAAGAGGCGGGAACCTGTGGTAGCTAACTAACGTTGTCAGTGCGGTTATGATAAAGAACATTACTGAATGGATAGTAATTAAACATTGTTTGTTCTTCTGCGCTATTTATTTATTTATTCAATTAAAACGGCTTTACGCTAATTACAACAATGATAAGTCTTACTATAAAATACATCACAAATAATAACGAATGAGAATACAAATTTAAATTTCATTCGGAAGTCTAATTTACGTACTTACAAGATCAAAATAAAAAACCAATTTGAAAAATAAAAATATAAAAAGTATAATACTTTAAGTAAAGAATGTAATAAAATATCATGTCTTAAAAAATATAGTTGCAATTATGTCAAAAACAATAAATTGATATCCATTCACACAACTACAAACATTCTGACACGATTAATTTAGTTTATAATAGTATAATAATATTTAAATATAGTTTAAGCTATACTCAAATATAGTAGAGATCGAGCTTTACTCGACGTTTTCCAGGCAAGACACAAATATGTATAGATAAACTTGTTAAGCATAAGATTAACTATGTATAAACTTTCATCGAAATCGTTAGAGCCGTTTCAATGTATTCATCAATTTCATTATTTATTCTCATTCAAAGATAACTTGGAGATAAGTCAAAGAAGCTCTCGTCTAATGGTATAATATTTCACGCAAATCACAAACGCAACGCAAATACTTATGCAATTGTGACATTACTTTTGGGAACATCACTTCTGTGTCACAAAACGATGGTAACCAATGGTAGCTTAGTTAGATATAAGTAAATTTGGTAACGCCTAGCTAATCAACCTTTTAAAAGTATTATATCCATAATTTATTTCTACATTATTTTTTATCAGCTGCAATGCTGAGTTGATGCCAAACCTGTATCTACCTTTGTAAACCTACCTGTAGCTATATGGACATTTTTACTACATCATATAAATATATTGGTAAGAAATTAATTTCTTTTTCTTTCATTAATTAATCACATTAAATCTGCGACTTTCTACATTATTTATTTCGTACGCGTTCAATGCATTGAAATACGACTCTCCTAAGAACAATTTTCTTTATAGTACTAAATAATAATGTCTTTGTGTAGTTTTGTTTTCTACACTCACAAATCAGCAATGCTTAACAAAAAGAAGATATAGAAGAGCATTTTCTGACTATCGTATGACGGTCACTTCTCGTTGCAAATTTAAATGTTCTTTCTTGCAAATGCATCGATCTTGCTTTGAGTAATAAGGAATAACTGTAGTAAGCATACATCATATTTGTTAAATATGTATATCTTTTATAGCGAGCAATATCTTACAGTCAGATATCACATTCATCACTAGCCCTACAATAGCGAATATTATTCTTTCAACTTGTTGCACTTTCCCTATACTTTGCTAGTGCCAAGAAACTTTTGTATTGAGTTTTAATTAAGCTTTTCGACGTTTCTATTACGAGAAAGGCTGTTTCTGTTGAGGCTCTAGAGGTCAAATTGTGAAATCAATTCGAACAGAATTTGTTTTGAAATCGATTTGAATGAATTTAAATTAAAATAATCATTTGAATATGTTTACACAAGTACAAATTACCTATAGAATTGCATTTAATTATAAATTAATAGTAATCATCATAGATTAACAATGTCATATTTTGGTAAGTTGGACACATAAATTCTATTGAAAATGATCATGCGGTTCTGAGAAATTCTGTCCTCTGTTCAGGTTGAAATCAAAATAGAAGCCGAGTTCCATCCATCAACAATTTAAATAGTATATTTGAATATAAAGTTTAATAAAGACAGCTACTTTCTTATCCTAATATTTCTTCCCGTATGAGGAGAAAGCGGGCCGCCCGTCAGTATCCGATACCGAAAGTAAGGTACACTTGTGCGGTGATATACTGACAGTAATACCTACCATCTATGACTCAATGTTGTGGGTGGCACCAATAATCGACACCCGAAGGGGTTTCCGAGAGATTGTGAGTCATTTTTTCTCGAATTACCGGCACTTGACCAGATGCCCATTCTAATAAAATTATCTGCTAATAAAGTAATATTATTTAAGTACTCGGAGTTCCAGAAATGAACTATATCGTTATATCAAAGGGTTTTTTTTTTAAATGTGACTGTGTGACTGTGAGATACCTCCTTGGACCGTAGCGTCTCTGACAGTTACAGTATCGAATCGGGCAAGTTATCTTATATCGAAGAGCTCTACTAATTGCAAGACGTATCGTCGAGTTTTTTATATTTTTTTATATTTTGTGACCATCAAATGTTTATGGCTTTATTACATTTACAAATAAAAAACATGCATTCCTCTTGAAATTACTATTCAAATTCAATTCAAATTTTTTAATTAGAGCTTTGGGTACAATGATTTACATCTTTATGTGGTACAATCTTATGACATAGGTAGGTGCTATTCATTTCTAAAATATTTCTGGATCGTAAATGTGTTTATTGAATAAAATTGAATTGACGTTATTACATCAGTCTTACCATATCTTGTTATGAATAAGTTTGAATAATTCTAATAACAAGGGCCATGTTTTACTATTGTCTCGCAGATAGTTTCTATTAACTCTTTTATTCTCAGCATCTCTTCGATAGTTGGCAATTATATGACGTATAGTGTGTATGAAATCACCTGATGTAGGCTGATTCCGAGCAATCTTAGTAGACATTTTAGGGAGAGACTCGGGCTCAAATAATGTTTTTATTATAACAACTTAATTATATCAACAATAAGTAGTCCGATTCGGTCTAAAGGAGCAGCGGCTCGCCGGAAGTAGTACGTCGCGTGCGCATCGCCCACTCTTCTATCTCCGGATATAGATATACATACATACATGTAAACGATAGAAAGTAGTGGTATAAAGACCTATCAGCTATAAAACGAACCTATATGAAAGAAAAAATATAATTAACCTAATCCAGCTAAATTAATTGAGGCCTAGATAAAACATTGATTATTTTTTCTTACACTCGAACCGCCGCACTGGAATTCCCTGTGTCACGGAGACATGGAGACACACAATCACAGCACTCAAACATCCAAGACCGGGGATAAAAACCTACACTCATCACATAAATGTTTGCCCCTACCGGGATTCGAACTCCGGGGACTAGAACTCATGCCACTGAAGTCTCAGCCACGGTGACCGGCGATATTGTTTTGTAGCGTTTTAAAATTGTTAGTGTCAGTAGTTGAACTTAAATCTCTAAAATGTATTTTAGTGTGTGATGTGACTTGCCGTACCCAAAGGAAAACCAGCGTAGGATGCTACCAGCACACTCTGCTGATTTGGGGCCGGTTTGTGACAAAAAATATGGGCTATTATATACTTAGGTCAGTTTATATGTACTCGTATTATTGTTCCGGTTACATAATTAGTTCGTAAAAAAAGTTGTCTATGTCTAATACGAACTAAATCAGTTAATTAGTACATGTAACCATTAAACAAAATATATTTTCTGATTTTGAGAAATAATAAATTGTAGATAATCTTCACTACGTAAGCCTGAATAGAGTAAGTTCTATATTCTAAATCTATATGCTCAGCTGCCTAAACCTTGAATATCTAAATACTAATCTTATAGAAATCCGTTTCACTAGAGAAAGATCACATTTGAAACCATTTTACGGAAATTACATTGGGTGGTAACACACTTACAAACAACACATAATGATCTAAATACCTACTTTATAGCATGTAAGCATAAGCAGTCATATATAAGTAGGTACTTTTATGCTTATTACAAACATTATATTATCTAATCAACTTATTTTTATTCAAATTACGCTATAAAACTAGCAAATGCAAATAAGATCACTGACATCATAATTCATAATAAATTAATTGTTCATTTTATATTTAGGCGGTATATTTGCATATTACAATTCCGGTGGAGAAATCTAAAACAGCATAACAACCTTTTTGCGCCTATGTCTGCACACGGAATTTTGTAGGAGCATTAATAAGTAAGGCCTAGACAAAGTAACATTCTACAAGCGTTAACGCTAGAGAAAACGTAAAAAATGTATGAGATTCACTTCAAAGCGATTTATCACGTGATCAACGAGAAAGAATATTCATCGTTAGCGGTAAGAAAAAGAGAAGCAATGCATCTTGTCAAGGCCCGTAGCGGTGATTGTTGAAATTTATATTATGCTCAGATTGAAGACAATAACCGACGAAAATAGTTAACTAGCTTTTTAAAAAAATAATCGTATATATCTGTCCTACTGCAACTTGGCATGGACTTACTACTACTTACTGTAGTAGGTACTGTAGTACTACTCTACTTAATCTGTATCAAACGTATCTATATTAATCTGTATCACCTGTCATAACCTCGCTCGGTACAAAAATCTTTTTAACATTTTTATTGATCATACTTAGAATATCGTCAAATCATTTTTTCACTCTCTATAAGCGCCAACATTCAACATGCCAATTGCTGATACCAAACTAGGCCGTAATGGTGGGATCTCATACGAGTAAGTACCTACTTGTACGTTCCAAATTGTTTTCGTACGTGACACTATAAATAACTGCCAATTGCGGTTCCCTAGAATTTCATGACTTTCTCCGAGTGCAGACTGTGAGTTAACTCTACGCTCTTGAGAATAGTTCTGATATTTATGATCAATCACAGGTTAAATTCTCTTTGGTTACAATGGAAACCTCTTCGTGACACCGTTTTGAAGCAGTGATGATTAGTTCTGCTTAAGACTCCGCAGTCTTGCTCAGCACAGTTCAAGAATGTCATGTTTTTGTGTAGAAAACAGATTGCATAGCATTAACGTCCACGCAACAAAGGTTGCCCTCATTACACTGAGACTTGCGGGGTAAGTAAGAAAGAAATATATGTATACACAAAGCTATGCTCCTTTTTTTACCTTAACGTTTAAAACAGAAACTAACTTCGAACAAGTTTGAGGGCTTGGCAACATTGAAAAAGATATTAGTGAAAACAAAACTTTGTTTTCATATATCACCGTTAACCTTTCTACACATTGAAGTTAGTGTCCCTACAAATAAATTATTAAGATAATCATATCATGAGAAGATTTTGAAAAATCGATAGATCGCGTTTTCGAGTTATTACAAAATTATTGCTATTCCATTTCTAGCACACGGATTTTTTTTAAAGAATATAGGTAAGCTTTCGGTTGCCCCCTGTCTCACCTGATGAATATTTAATATACCTATATTATGAGCGCGTTAGTTTTTTCAGAGCGTGGACCCTTTTAAAGGATAATGAGATTCCAAAGTTCAGAAATTTCTAGTGATTCTCACGGCTTCAGTTCCGGGTTCGAAATGTTGCACCTAGCCCTGCATAGTTATACCGATTACTAGACTTTCACCAGAAAATACTCACGACTTCGCCGCGATTCGGCTAAACTTGCATTTAGGTAAGTGTGTTATGCGCTCGACATTACATGCGTACTGTAGGTACATACATGTCACAATCTTCAACCGTTACTTGTGTATTAGTGATAATATACATCTGTGCCACTTTAAAGTTCCTTTTACGGCAATGAACAGTGGACATGCATGACTCAGTGATCTCAAAACTATAGTCGTTTTTTCCGTTTACTAATTCCAAGTGGTCCTTGTATCAGATGTATATTATATCGCGACGATTAGGTTGCAGTAACCTTTTCTGTCGTTAATTTATCCTCAATCATTTCTGCATATGAAATTATTATTTATCTGCTTAATTACTTATATAGAATGGTAGTTTTAAAGTCGGTTATATTGCTATCACAAGTATAAATAGATATGGTCATCATTTTAATTTATGGCTGTAACAGTATTTATAAATATACACAAGCACAAGAAAAGATATGATTAGCAATAGATTGTTATAATTTTACAATACATACAATTTTTATTTAAATAATGGGAGTAGATAAACTAAACTCACATAAATCTCAACTCTTTTTGATGTACGAACCATATATACTATATTTTATATGATTAGTTCTGTATGTTTTTCGAATAAAATAAAATCAGTCTACCTTCATTCTAAATATAGGCGGTGTCCGTTTCTATGTTATATTTTTACGCTTATTTTGTAAAAAGCCTTATATGCCTATAAAAAAAAACTTTAAAAAAAACAACACTCATGAGAACAGTTCATGAAGGTTCATTCTTATTGAACAAAACTTGATTTCATCTGCTAATTTATTAGTGAAAAAGTATTTTCGAGGGACCTAATTATTCATTTATCAAAAACTCTCGCGGTAACGACAAATGCGCTTAAGCTGTGTCTTACACCAGAAGAAAGGAAATTAAATCATCTAAATATGTGATAAGCAATATTTTTTGAACCCGTAGGTCATCTGTACAGTAGTGTAAAGTAATAAGTGTAATATTAATCAACACGCATCATGATTGGTCCCGCCCCTGTGCTTGTAAACACTGGCGAGCCTCTGTAATGTCATCAGCACTTGTTAAGTCCTTGACTTAGATCCGTCCTTCGATAATAAATACAAATACAAATACATTTATGTCACCGAAACGTGGTCCCTAACTATGGTCCGAAAAAGAGGCAAAATCTGTAGGTGGACGAAGGTCACTGACACAGCTCAATAGCTTAGGCAGGTGAAGTGGCTGAGGGTAAGTTAGATATTGGCTATAGTAATACGAGTATTACAAGGCTTAAAATACGAGAGAATACAAACCGGTAATCGCATCACGGTTCAGCCACCGCCTAGCAGGTCGTATTTCTATAATTATACAAGGTAAAACGACGACCTCACCAAGATGGTATGAAAGCTAGTAACATCTAGGTATGACGTGGTTCTATACACCATTGCAAATTACCGCCAGGTGGGAAAGTGGTATACCTTGTATATCTGTTACCCAGAAATTATAAAACAGGAAGTTGGTCGTAGGCTGCTTCCAACCGGTCCTTGTGCAGGATCTTATGGGAACCATATGACTCACTAAAGCTGAAATTATCACTCATGAAATCACTATCATGCGATGATTATGGTGATGATGATGGTGTGGTGTTAGATAACGATGATCCGGCTTTTATTTCAATTAACTTGAAGAAACCGAAAAAATCCATTCGAACAGGAAGACGGTACTGGTTTAGTCTGACCCAATGTTTCCTGCAATTACCAACTCGTTTCCCGTAAACTTGCCGTACAACTTTCTACGTAAATCGAGCATTTCGATTTGCTTTACTTTTTAAGTGTTACTCGTGACTTGTTTATTTCAAAGTTATAAAGGAGTTTGAATGTCGATTGGGTTATCTCTGGACAATGTAGTTTATATTTAAAACGGGGCTTAATCGCTTGAAAACATTTAGTTTCTATCGACGCGTTGGTTTTTGGTCTACGTTTCGATCAATAGAACTGGGCTAATTTTAAAAAAATTAAGATGACAACGTACTAGATTAATAGATTTGCTGTTTAGTAAATCATTCTTAAAGATATGAGAGGAATATAGAATAAGTCTGTTGTTAATAACAAAAAGTCTGTTGAATTAAATTAGGTAAATTGTGACAAAATTTGAGAGCTTCTGATCCCCGTTCACACACACAACTTATACGGCATGATGGTAAGACATTTTACACGTGGTCCGTTGTTATAAAGCATCCTTATGTTATAAAGTATCTCATGTTACAAATCAAATAGTGAGTCATACGCCAAATTAATACCGTCAACTACATTTTCAAGTGACGGCGGAATCGCTAAACCTAGAATTTTCAAACCTGATAGGTGGCAGCTGGCCAAGCGGGCACCAGATATTCTCCCCGTCCTGTATATTCGATAACGATGTAGACTTAACCCGAACATTCGCGACTCTAAGGTTGAACACATGAATAATAATAAAAGAAGGTTAGGGTCGACGAATCCGTAAACTATCCGGTTGCGGATGAGGCGCAGAGATCTTGTTTGGCTAGCGGGACCTGAACGTTATGCGGCATGTTCCGCCAGCATCACCACTCCCACGAATTTAATTAACTGTTTACTGTACAACACACAATAACCACACACATTGGTGTTTTCCACGGCTTTTCATCATCAGCTTAATTATTTTTTCTCATAGTGGTAAAAGTTAAGGTGTTCATAATTGGTAGCAAAGTTGGTGGTTCGTGTGGACGTAACGAAAGAAGTGTGTCAGGACCGTAACAAGTTGAAAGCTATGGTCTCTGACTACCCCGACAGAAAAGAGTCGTGACGGTTTGTATCGCGCTGTAACTGTCATGAACTAGCATGATGCTTATCAGCGGAACTAGTAATGGCTTTACAGATCCCGATGACATTACAGGGGCTCGCGAGTGTTTACAAGCAGAGCGAGGGGCGAACCAAACCCTGATGCGTGTTGATTTAAAATATTACAAAGATGTAATATGTTTATAGATGACCTACGGGCTCAAAAAAATATTACTTATAACATTTCAAGCTTTTAATATCCTTTCTTCTGGTGTAAGACACGATTCAAGCGAAGGTGTCGTTACCGCGAGAATTTTTGATTACGGAAAAATATGGTATCTCGAAAATAAGTTTTCAGTAATAAATTAATTAGTAAATGAAATCAAATTTTGTTCAATCAGGATCCACCTTCATGAACTGTTCTCATATGTGGTATTTTTGTTTATTGGACATTGTAGGATTTTCAATGAAATAAGCTGAAAAGATTCAAAATTGTCTATTTAACTAAAGGGATAATCAATTTATACCGATGCTAACCGTATTTAATATAGTGTAACTCAACTCGGATAAATTAATAGTTAGTGTATGCAATAGGTTAGATATTCATAGGTTTAGCATGAGGTTATATTCGATGGCCAGTAGCCGCAGTACAAATCGCAATCGTAATCGTAGCGCACTCCTATCGCAGCATAAAACAAAACTTAGTACACACTGTCATTAATCTAGTGCAATCCTGACACAGATAGGTGAATAGTTCATATATGTAATACGCGTGTTATTTCATTATTTATGACGCTATAAGTGCAAAGGGAGAAAGAGGCGCTTGCATTTTCCTTCTCACCTATCTAGCACTTCGCTAGAAGCGTTCACTTACGTAAAAGCTTCCTTATCACCTGGCACGACGCCACATGGAAAGATGTATAAGTTAATTGTGTCTCGAGATACTTCCGCAAACGTTTCATATATACCATAGTTGAATACCGCTTCAACAATGAGCCAATATTTCAAAGTAATATGCTGGCGGCGGCCATTGGAAAACGGTTCTTTTCGAAGGGCCGGATGGCAATCGGTTCCGTGAGCCCGACCAACTGTATAAGGTGTAACATTAACCCTTTTGCAAACTAGCTCCGGTTCTTGTTCTTAATATTTTTCACACGATTTCGAGATTTCCGAAGCAGTTGAAATCAAAGCGATTTTATTTTCTGATATTTCCCTTAGGTCAAGCAACGTCAGTTTTATGGAGAACTATGAACTACTTAGAAATACTTCATTTGCAATAAGTAAAAATATTAATTTGTTGACCGCTTAAATAGAGGTACTCTATTTTGTCCCGCTGATGTTATTGCAGACGACGAAGAGAATTTGAGAATCCTATGCACGTGCTATTTGAGTATTTTCAACACCCTGCAAGGAGGATCGACCATTAAAAGCTAATTTGGTAAACATGAAAATTTGAATTAATAATTCTTAAAGAATCTTAATTGGACAGACAACAATTAGATTTTTTTAAAAATTATAAACAGCTTAAAAAAGAATACCAATTTCTAGCAACACCTGCATAGCTGTGCTGTGTATTGAGGTAACGATGAATATGGTTATGGCTATGAATTTCAGTGTGGTACGAGGCAGTTCAATGACAATGAGACAACGCCAAGTGTCGTAGTCTGTTAAGATGATAGCGTCCTGGGTGTATTCTGAATTAGCAATAGCCTATGCAAGTTCAGTAGTCAAATGTTGTAGAATACTAACAAACTACGAAAATTGACGAGTTGTATCATTCAATCTAAGTATATCATCAGGTTTAATGTAGTCGTGGGTTCAAATCCCACTAAACAGCCGAATTTTATCCTTCAAATAATTTGAACGTATATCATTCAATCTATATAAGGTTTAATCAAGATTAAATCCATATATGTACGAACTGAAATTGACGGATTTCAAAATATATCAATATGAGCATTTGTGAGCCGAACATGGTGCCATATTCACCCACGATACAAGAACTTTTCTTAGTGTGGGTTCTGTATGTCATTTCTTATAGTATACAAGTAACTTAAGCAAACATGAACATTATTTCTTGTGTATGTTTCTAAAGCGATCCTTGTATTATTTTGAATTAATAAACTTTTGTATTTGTATTTATATTAAATTAGACCCCTGGATTAAACCCCGTAGCGGCCTAGCCAATGCCTCAAAGAATTTAGAGTGCAAAAAATTATTGACGTTACGTGGCATATAACACCTCAAAGTACGGCTCAGTTGAAAATGCTACTATAGCGGGTAAAGTTTTATAACCTAATTAAACCGTCAGTTATATCGCACCCAATAGTATAGTAAATTGATAATCAACCGACATTGTTGTAATTAGCCGATGCCTTTATTAAAATAAAATACTAATAACTAATTATAATACTGTAGCTACTGCAACAGCAATGGAGCAATTCACTGGCTATTGGCAGCCTATAAATAACTCAAATGCTCTGACGCGCTACCAATTGGCAGCGTGCCCAGAATGCTAGCAGCATTGCCACGTTGAATTGCAATGCTGATTCGTTGAGCAAATTATGTGCCAGCATTTTTGTTGTAATCTAAAAAACATGTCCAGATAAGGGCTATCCAGATATTACGCCTCAAAGAAGGGGAGGGGGTACACAAAAACTTTGACTTTATGCAAAATTGGATTTTATACTTCATAGTAAATGATTTGATTGATAGATTTTTTTACACTCCGTCAACTATCAAATTCAAATATCACGACGTGAGATGTGAATAGTATAACGAGAATATAAGAATCAGCTGATAGAAGAATTCCAATTGTAGAAAGCGTGTCATCGGACGACGTCGGTTGTGGTATAAAAAAGTGCATAATTAGCAACAACACAATAGGTAGGAGATGTCTCTCGAAGGCCGTTTATGATCTAACATGTCCTTGTTCCATCTAAAGGAGTCAGTCTCTCGTGTCGACAATTCATAACTGCATGGAAAACCTTTTTTAACAAATTAACCTCAGTTACGCTTCTGGCAGTATGTTTACATCTAAGATATAGATAAACTATAATATGGTAATAAGCTATATCTTCAAAGTTTGATAACTTAATTTTGCACATCTTCAATCCAAATAAAATAAGAGTGTCGATCGACACATTAAAATATTTGAAGAATTGTTTCGATAGCGGGGGTGAAACATGTTAAACAAGGTTGCTAGTTGAGAGCACCAATGACATACCCAGGTTTTTCAATGATAGATTCCGTCAGGTAAAGTATTAAGCTAACAATATTTCAATACTTTTAAGCTATAACATATCAAGTATTGGCATTTCGATGAATGCCGATACTTGATAAACCTGTAGCAATATTGAATTACTTAAAATATATGACACTATTGTGTCAGATGTGCGTTGCAAAAATTGAGTTTAAAAACTTGTCAGCATTTCAAAACTAAGCCGAGCAGTGTAAGTAACACGATCATATGAGACAAGGACTCTTTTTCTGCCCATGGCCCGAAAAGAACCGGCCGACAACGTCTCGGTTTACTTTGATGAATGTGGTCAGAATAATAAACTTAAACTTGCCAAGTACCTCAATGGTACGTTTTATAAAACTCCTTTAAAATTTATGACCGCTTCATATCTTACAACTGATCGCAAAATTTAAGCATGGTGTGAATCTCCACTTTTAGACGAGCCAGTTATTTCGTCAAATCACTACAGTACGAAATGAGTTTTTTTTTTAAAATTGATTTCAAAACTTCATTTCGAATCAAAACTGTAAAATTAAGTGGGTCGACCTACATAGCCTACACTAACAAAATGACCGAAAACAAAAGGTGACAAAATAATAGAATCCATTATTTTGTTTACAACCCATGTATGGGTAATCTCCATACTTAGGTTCTATAGAGGTAATTAATATCCTAGCACAAAGGAATATATAAAAGTAGTAATACAGTAAAAACATTGACCTCAAATTGAATGGAGGTTTGACTTACTTGTTAATATTATCCTGTTCACACGACAACTGCACTACAGTTTGTAAACAAAACAAAAATAAAATTTGGAACGTGTAGGTGCGTCTGAGGCACAAGTGAGACTGGACTGGCTGTCAACACAAACGGCAAACTATACGCAAAGCACAGCAGCATGCAGCTCGCTTCAGGTGGTCTGTTCACCGACTGTGGCCGGCGCGGCCGGCGGATGGCTCGGCCTACACGAATCAAGTTCACCCGGGCTGCGTTCAGGAGCGGCTTCGGCCAAGCCATATCTTGCTCTGACACCGGATATGCGGCGTTCACGAGCTCAATTAGAGCATTATTTGCTCTACCCAATATTTTATCATGACCGTTCACGTCAACCTGTCACACCAAATTATGGTCGACTAGACCATAATCTACCTCTAGAATCGATCAAATCTTGATCGGCTGTCAAAAGTGACATATTCAGTGGTAACTATCACGTGATCTATGATCAATGTAAGTGACTTCTTCTTCTTCTTCTGTGACATGCTATGGTGTAGCCGTTCGTGAGACATCGATCAAATATTGGTCGATCAATATTTGCGAAGCCGCTCCTGAACGCAGCCCTGACTGGCTCGACAGTAGTAACTCCGGCTGTCATAAATGGATTCATACAGAAAGCAATCGCGGCCGCCTTTGTTTGTCAGATGTGGCGGCCACACACGCATAATCTCCCATTTGTTACCGCAAAACCTCTCGCACCGTACAGAACATGACATGAAAGTCATGTCCGTTAGGATGTGTATTAAACATGCTTAATCGCTGTGACATGTCTTGTCGACATGCGTCTGGTATGATGGAGTTATGAGCGATACGAAGCGTGAAAGCGAATGTTATATAAACACGCTCTATTGCAGAAATAGGATTTAGTTAAATTCATTCACATAATACTTTTGCGTGTGAAGGTAATATCGATTCAGAACGGAAAGAGCTAGGAAACTTCAAGTTACATAACTGTGACAGAACTAAAATGTTGTTGGGTAAACAATGAGTGAATTGCAACCTAATGCATAGAATGGTCTTAAATGTTCACCGTTAGTTCCCACGGAGCGGACAGCTGTCCAAAACTGGATATACCGGAAATCATCAATGGTCGCCACCTGCGATTCCCAAGACTAGAGATTAACTATGGATTTTTTGTGGCTTTAAAAGATGTGCCGCCCGCTAAGGTACTATTATGATTTTGATTAAAGCCTCGCTACTTATTTCATCTTCATTACTGTAAAATTAAACTGTTTTTAATATATAAACAGTTTATTTTTACAGTATTGAGTGGTTTTATGATTGATCATGGATTTGTATGAATGGTATTTAGGTATGACAGATCGTATTTCATAATTATGATGATATTAAATTTGAAAACATATAATCTTAATTTCATAAACTTTTTCCGCCATATCTTTTTGGTGTAGTTGTGTGAATAATTATTTAAATAACGTTGAAATGAGCATACTAATTTAGATTATCTAAGATTATATAATTAACTTGCATTATTTTTCAATACTTACATAGAAAAAGGATTATATTTTATACCAAAAATCAATAAAGCTTTGGACTGAAAGTGAACAGTTTGCCGTGCCTCGTTGAATTTTCTAGATCTTGGACGTCAGTTGTGGTTACGATAAATTAATATTTATATTTCTTCTAGAATGATCTTCTCGTTCTAGAATGGAGACCACGGATTGGCAAGCGCAGCATAGGACGGCCACCGACCAGGTGGACAGACGACCTGACTAAGATCGCAGGCAGGGGCTGGATGCGGGCCGCTTCCAACCGGTCCTTGTGGAAATCAATGGGGGAGGCCTATGTCCAGCAGTGGACGTCCTATGGCTGAGATGATGATGATGATGAATATTTATATAACCTTCTAACCTTGCACCTGCAAGGTTACATAAATATTAATTTACACACATGCTATTGGACATTTGGTGGACACAGAAAATATTTCTAGGTACATAATATAATTAATAAATAATTTCTTCCCGCTACACAGGGATCCTAGTGCGGGGATTTGAGTGTGATAAAAAATGTCTAGGGATATCGGAAACATGCATTTTTACTGGAAATTATTTCACTGACGGGTACACTTTGTACATAATATGTACAATATAAGTCATACAGCAATATACCCTGATCTATACCACCTTTGGTAAACACAATATTGCAACGCTCGCGCTGTTAGATTATCGTTTTACTCTTTTGGTATTTATAAATAATATACCTATATAATATAATCTAGGGACAACAGTAACCAAATTAATACAAATAAAATACATGATAACTGTCCCGATAGAAATATTAATTCTTGTATCAGTGAGTGACCAATGAACATGTCATCAAAAATGTCATACCAAATCAATGTTTCCAAAATCAAAACTAACGTAGACGCGTTTCATACTGTAACAGTGCTTACCCGTACGCAGTTTGGCCACTATGAAATAGTAAAATAAAGTGTGCAAGTTCCTGTTAAAACCGGAGAGTAACAAAACTGACTGACTGACATAGTGATCTTTCAACGCACAGCCCAAACCGCTGGACGGATCGGCTGAAATTTGGCATGCAGGTAGATGTTATGACGTAGGCATCCGCTAAGACAGGTTTTTGATTAATTCTACCCCCAAGGGGATAAAATAGGGGATGAAAGTTTGTATGAAACTTTGTCAATTTTAAAACGATCGGGCTGAGACTTTGCATGCATAAAGTTACTATGACGTAGGCATCCCCTAAGAAAGGATTTTGAGATTTCCCCTAAGAAAGTTTGGTTCCCGTGGGATAATTGAGGTAGCGGCAAAACCGTATTCCACGCGGATGAAACCGGGGGACCCTGCTAGTATATCTATATATTTGTATGTCGTATGTTATTTGTTTATTGTATAGATGTGACTAGACGAGCCACACGTTATCTACAAGTAAGACTGCTCCATCGTGGCGCGTATCCGATGGTATCGTTCTTCACGCCCGACGGAAAGTTGTAATTCAATCAATTGCGCTCTTTACAACGATTAGTGAAGCGTGCTGCGCTTGTGCTTGGCAAAAGTGAAATTAATTGAGGGTTAACCATGCTCGAGATTTCACTGCAGGGCCAAATGTTGAAGTAACAAGTTGAACAAAACAAGAAAGCTTTGCAGAAATGACATATTTGTTTCGAAAGTTATCCAATCATCATTCAATAACAAAGAAAAATTACCAAAGAGTTATTTTACACTTATGAATGTCGATGTCTGTTCCATTTTTTGGTTTTTTTTTTCTTCGGGATCAATAGTCTTTGTTTATGTCAACGATTTCTTCACCCTCAATTAGGAAGTCGTCCAACTAGACTTAACACTTTTCAGTTATTGGAGCGTTACTTAAAAACCCGCTAAACCGATTTTGATGAAATGGGACCACACGGGAAGCAACAGCTATCAAATAAAAAAGGAATCAAAATTGGTTCACCTTTTTTTATGTAGCTTATTTTTTTGAAGTAGCTTAAAAACTATTAACGCCAGCGTCTGTGTTTTTACCCGAGTACGGAGTAGATGAAAAAGAGTTATTCTTTTGGGGCCTATATGCTCGACTGCTCGTGCCTATGTAACATTATGTTATGTATTATGATCGTTTGGTATATATATGTAGGTACAGTGTAAAAGGTTGTTTGAATGTTACATAGTGAGATTTCTATATGTTCATCTTAACTACCATTAAAATCTAACTAAACCCAAATAAAACAAGCGAAACCTTTTGCTGATTACTTCGTATGCTGAATAAGTGGATCTAGAGAACCTAGAAGACCTGAACGACTTCCACAAAATATGTCAACCAATTGTACAGACCAATTGTACGTATGTGTAACCAATTGTACCACGTGCGCGAATCACTCATTATTAACCAAGCAGAGAGTCGAACTGACGGTAAGCCAACAAATTAACCCAAAGCATTGTACTTTTAATTGTTCAACATGTACAGTTAACAATCTAAAATCATAATCTAACGGTAAACTGATTTGGTACATGGATAACGTGATCTTTAAAAGCTTTGTTCTGACCAAACGTTACAAGAATTAGGCTCTCTTACTGACTAAAAAAAAGAATTCTGAGCTTATGGCTAGTTATTCTGACACATCGACTTTAAACTAATTATACTAAATGCAAAATAATATTACACGAATACAACGTACTGAATATTAATAAATCAATCAGGACTTGATCGATGCCACGACACCTACTTGACCTCCCGTCGTTGGCCACTAAAGGCCTTAATGGCCGAAGAGAAGAGGTCAAAATCCGGAGAGTGAAGTTTCCCGGACCCACCCTGGCGGTGCTTCTCTTCCACAAGCGACTACCCGTCTCTTCAGCGTCACCTCTGCAGTTTAAATAAAACATACAATTATACACACATATAATATACATATGAAATAAATAAACATACAACTTTATAATATGTGACACGCGGCGCCTGACGATGTCTTATTGCGTCTATTTCAGAGGGAATTAGACCAATAACAGGCAGCACCGCGAGAGGGTAACCGCCAGACTTACCTTGAGGATCTGATCTGATGATCCTCAAGGCAAGGCGCAGGTCGTGATCGACCTGCGCCACCCCCATGACCATAGCCTCCCTACCCATCACGGGATGAGTAAGGTAGTAATATCCCTTACACAATTATTTCACTTCATACACGCTCTTCAAACATTTCATGCAAGAGCGTCGGTTTAGAGTAGGTACTCTTAACCTGGCCCTCGTAAATTTACAAGACAAGTGAATTAAAATTGTGCAAATACAATAAACTAAAATTGTGAAATAAAATCATAGTGAGTACAAAGGTATGTGAAGTGCATGTTTTGTGTGTTTGTGTACTTTACGGATATGTGTGTATGTATAATAAACTAGAGTAATGTACATTTTATGTATTCATACAGAAAGTGTTACTG
Organism: Apeira syringaria; assembly: GCA_934044485.1. Taxonomy (NCBI): domain Eukaryota; kingdom Metazoa; phylum Arthropoda; class Insecta; order Lepidoptera; family Geometridae; genus Apeira; species Apeira syringaria. The sequence continues at coordinate 30,733,115 of OW203654.1, forward strand.
TAATTATACGGAATAGCGCTTCCGTTTCATCATAGTACAATTATAGTTTTAGCCATTTCACTACTTCGATTTTACAAGTAAAATAAAATACCAGTGAGCATTATCCGATATTAGATCTGGTTATAGAGAAAATAATGTAACGGATTGGGAAAATGATAGTATCTACTGTACGTATCGTTCCTTTATGATATCAAGCTGTATTATAGTTATCGGTCTAGTTGTGAAAAGTCATGGCTAAGAAGCGTTCAAGTATTACGTAACGCAGTTTTTGGAAATTTTGTTACAGTACAGCGCCAGCAACCGCGTATGCTTTTGTATATTATCATGATATTACATCGCTTTCATCATCAATTATGCTTGTAAGTACAAGCATAATTGTTGATATATTTACAACTTTGAAAGCGTGTTAAGGTAAAATACAATATTTGATCTGCACATTTTCATTTTCATATGGGCGTACCTACAGTAACGAAACTGGCACATGTCGGCATTGAAAATGAACAACTTGAAACATTTAAACATATAGCTAGGCAAGCGAGTATTAGAAAATACTGTACTAATGCTGTGGATTTCACCATAGTGTTTGTTACCTTTACCAATAACTTGGAGCACAGGTTGGATTTGTACTGGCGGTCTTCCTAATTGGCAGCCGAATCCCTAGCTCACGGTTATCAGTACTTAAAAATAAATGCATTCATGGGCGCCGGCAGGGGGGTGCCAGGGGGTGCACTAAAAAGCCGTCTGTGTCGAACATAAAATAAACCGGGCTACAGATGTTTCTTTCCGAATAAAATTTCAATTTTTTATTTACATACTTATAATCATATACTGCGAAGATTGTAAGAAAACTAAAATCTGCACCACCTGGAAATTATGTCTGCCGGCGCCCATGAATGCATTATTGCATTGTTTTCATTTGCTACTGTACATACAACATAGCAAAAGCATACATCAACTTATCAGGTTTTTCTCATTGCATGATTATTCGGATAGCACATCGGCACATAGCATGTCAATACAAATATACAAATACAAATATCTTTATTGATCGTGAGTATATATAGAGATCGCTCCAAATAAGTACCTATATAGAGAATAAGTAATTATTGCTCTTCAAGCGCGTTGGAAGCGCACGCGTGTCGTTATCAGATGATGTTATCGCATTATTTATAGGAGACGCTAATGAGACGTTCCATGTCGACTGTCTCGCGATACAACCCATAGATAGCCCGCAGATGTTCTAAGAGCCTATGAGCATTCAACCTTTGAATAAAGATGTAAAATATTACATTCTGCGTACAATGACGTTGCGAAAAAACTCGCACCTAGTTTCCACAGCAAATAAAAATAACACAAAGCAACGTTCTTTCCAAAATTATGTTGCTCATTTTCTTTAGCGAGTGCTGAAACTGTGACAAACAGCACAATTGATGGAAAGTTAAGCGACGTTGAGGCGTACAATGTAAACACAATGAGGCAACAGTAGGTACCGTGACTTGAAAGTTACCAACCTCAACGCGTAGATAGAATGTGTATGGAAAATTTGTGAACTTCTACCTACCATTGTATATTTTTTGTTTCATGCCACTGACTATATGTCGTCACAGGATCAGGTATGTAAATGTTGAAAATCGAATGAACTGCGCTACAAAAATGGTGTTAATTTGATCTGAGAAATATAAGGGTTAGTTTTATACTTATGGGTGTTTTTATATGGTCTAATCTACTATTTACGTAGTTATATAGAATATAGTTTCTGCTAACGTTATTCATTTATGTTTAATATTTTAACATTATTTACTTCAGTAGTATAAAAATATGTCTTCTTAAGTGTACCATGTTAGGAGATGAATTTTAGTAATGTATAGTTTTCCATCAAAAAGTTTGTTACACATTTATTCTAAATTTGTAGGCGTTGTCCCCATAGAATATTGCTAGAGTTGATGCTAGAGATTGCTTGCGTCACTGTAACATGTTCACATGACAAAACACAATAGGCTGGTGATATGGCTAGAGCGCGAGGCTGCGGGCTATGGCCCTGGGGAAGGCAGTAAGTGCCAGGGGGCACAGAGAGGTACCAAAAAGATAGGAAAGGCGACGTCGACTGACTGTCGAGGGTGAAGGATCTGGTCCTCAGAGAGTGTGATGTTTCAGTGCGGCTATCTCGAGGGGCTGCGCTCATCACTCGGTGGCTGGACGCAGAAAGTTAAATCATGGTACTGGGGACGCCCTCTAGTAAGTGACCCGGTCTCTCATCGCCGGACGACCGGCAAACTGTCCTAGCACATTGACAATTCTGACATCTGCACGAAATTTATCAGAAACGTTGAAATTTTTATTGGAAGTTCTCGCTTCGAAAACAAAACGATTGCTTGGTGTTAGAACATTTTATTTACTTGTATGTTTTCACTTCTCTTATCGTTGCACATCATTTCGGTGTTTATTTTACTGCCTAATATTTTATTTACTCATCAGTTTAATTTACAGTAGATGCACTTATCAACGATTTGATTTCTCATTCCGGTTATCATTAGCCTGTAGAGGTATTTCTATTTGTCTTGAATGGTTCGAGCTAAAGTGCTGCATGAACGATTAGTCGAATAACTTTCATATCACTATAGGGATCATATAACTTTAGGGATCCAAAATTTATAACGTATGTGCATCAGTAAGAAACAACTTTTGTTCAAATGAGAGTAAGAATAGGATTTTGTTGATAAAACAAATGCATGGTGGCGTTGCATTAGCAACGAAAACGTATCTTTATTATCTCATATTTGGTTTCTAAATCGCTTAATACGGTTGTTATTTTATATTTAATTTTGCTTCATAAGCCTTAGTATTTTCCTCATCAGGTGTATGTACCTACGCAGTTAGGTAATCGGGATAAGAACTAAGACTCTCCTCATGAATACATTGTGACACTTGTAAGATAAACCACTCCGAACCACGCCACCGAGTGATCGAACCGCATGAATCCAAGCCTCCGGCACACATCTCACTTACAGCTTCTCAATACATTCGACGTATACAAATCACTGTACATGTATGTAACTGAGAGGCATAAGGTCGTAAGTCAGCCGGCCGTAAGGTTCAGTGATGGTCGCGAAACGTGATGCCAGAGTTACTGCCCTCTGCCACCCAGCTACACTACTCTTCAATATACTTAGAGCACTTGTACTTAGAGGCTAACTTGAATTTGCTGTTATTAGCATAGTAGAATTACAGTTCTTAGTGTGGATGTGGTATAACTAGTCATTAGGTTTTAGGAGTTGATGAGTTTTGTGTATTTTTTAATCATTGCGTGTAAATATTTTTACTTTTTAATATTATTCTTATATTTGTATGTTTTATTGTGGTTCAAATGATTTTTGGTCGCATTCGACAGGAGTTAGCACACAAGCTGTCACGAAGTTTTGATATGAAAGAGGAAGGCGGCGCGTTACTTGAAGAGCGAGGAGGGATCCGTCGACATCAGTCCATGCAGAGGTTGCAGCACGACCACACGACGGACGAGGGTCGTGCAGCGCGCGTCGTGCCCGATCACCACGGAAATTTACTCATTACCGTCAAAAAAACGAAGCCTATTCTGGGCATCGCCATTGAAGGCGGAGCTAATACTAAGCATCCATTGCCGAGGATAATTAATATTCACGTAAGTTGCACAATTGCACATAATACATGCCTTTAAATCTTCTATTCCTTTAATTCAAAAATAGTATATGTATGATAGAGCTTTTCCGTATCCACTATAAACATAGGTAGATGTAAAGATGCAAACCAACCTTTACGATTTACCTCCTTAACGAAACATATCAGCAAACAATTGCGACACTACGCATCGTTGAAATGATGAATACTGAAAGGCTGGTTAGTATTTTGCTAACCGGCGCGACAGACAATCCCCAATATGGAGATAATTGCCTCCAAACATTCTCCAACTTATAGATAGTTATTTATCTTGTTCTCCAGGTTAGGCCCTTATAACTGTAAGCATTGTTCTATGCTGATAGGAATCAATGTATAATTAGATGACATTCGCATTGACTGTGGCATAATGTGAAGGGGACAAGCCAAGAAAAATCAATTGAGAGAAACGAAATAAAATGAAGCCGCTATTTTTTTTCATACCATACATATCTACCCTTATATAAACAAGTATCTACTCTAATTTATTTAAAACAATTACAAAAAACATCAAATATTAACCTAATACGATCACAAAATATAAATTATCGCATCGCAATCCATAATAACCTTTAGGTAATAAGGCTTGTTATTTATAATAAAGGATAATGGCCTGATCTTTGTAATACGTACCATAGTAAGCACTGTACGAAGAAACTAAACATTGGAACAATACAGTTTTCTGCGTTAGGTAGTACCTACCTATAATTTCGGATGAACCCCATATAATTTTGTTTATAAACGACTTCAAAAAAGAAGGAGGCAATTCGACCGTGTATATGTATTTTTTTTTATACTTTCACTTTTTTATGAACTATCATGGTACCGACTTCAACAAGTCATTTCACACTTTTGAGTGTGGAAGTTGGTTGCATTTTTTGTTAAAAAATTTTTTGGTCTCTCAGCCCGACGCGTTATTAACACTTAGCGTCTGGAGCAATTATGACACTCTTTGGTTGTGAATTACAGGAGCATGGAGCAGCATACGAGGCGGGTGGGCTCGAAGTGGGACAGCTGATCCTAGCAGTGGATGGCCACCGTGTCGAGGGTCTGCAGCACCAAGATGTCGCACGTCTCATTGCAGAGTCCTTTGCACAAAGGGATAAGCCGGTAACGTCACGCGTCAGCTTTACAGAATTCCACCAAGCAATTAATCATTATTTACACACTTTAAAACGGTGATATTCGACCACTGTCTCACTAGAGATGACTAGATGATGCGGTGAAGTTGAATCATGCCCATGAATTTAAGATACACAGATTTCATGTATGAAAAACTGTCACCAAACACATAGTGTGTTCAGGCAGCAGTCCTTGAGAGCCAGTGAGCATTTTAGGTCTAGCGTGATAACATCTTCGACCACATCGTCACTTACCATCAAGTGAGATAGTGGTCAAACGCTAGATGTATGCATTATAAAAAAAAAATAATCTATGAGAAAACGTAGGCACATGCAAGCAAAGGAGCCAAAACGTTGGCCTTATAAAAGGAACACTTCGAATTTACGCTAACGGTAGCTTAGTGTCTCAACTCAACTTTGTAAAAAGCTGCATTACCATCCGTGGAGTTATTTTTGTATATACATCACAAATAACGATGAAACATCAATAAAAGATAGATATATAAAAAATATGATGAAGTACAAATTTATATATACAGTGTACCTAACCATAATTATAACGAGCATCAATATAACTAATTTGTCGATATAACGATTTATTTCAAAATTCCCTAGAATTTTCCATAAGAGCTAATGCAAAATATACCTTTACATTATGAAAATATTTATCAAAACCTTTTTATAACGAATTTTGTATTGCAGAATATAAGATAGAAAGTATTAACCTACCTCTATTTTACGAATTTATCAACCTTTTTATCAATCATTTATTAACCTTTACCGTATCCTATCAATAATTGCCAATTCATTGTACAATAGATAATCATGTTTCGACAGGTTCAGACACGTTAAATTCTTTGTATGACAGTTATTGTTGTAAGATGCTCAGTAAAGTAAAGACTACGGTTCGTAATTTAATTTAGTTAGTTTAAAAATTGCAATGGCTGTTAAAGGAAAAATGTGTTTTCACCTTATTAAAACGGATCGTAGTCCAATCTAACCTCTTTACAACAAACCTAATTGTAACAAATTGGGCGGAATAACGAATATTTTTTATTCCCTTGAATTTTGTTATATCGAGGTTGCACTGTATAACATTGAATTTTAGCATTCACCCAAATGTAGCAGCGTTGAAATTAGCACCCACTCTCTTACTGTGACTGTGTGTATAGTGTGAGTGTCAGCTGCTGTTCTTTGGATCGGTTTTGGGCTTAATTTGAATGTAGTTACGTCACAGGAGTCTTGTATTAGTCGCCTGATGATACCACTGCAGTAACAGGCATTCTAACCTCAAGCAGTAACATACAAATATACTTAGTTTTTTTAAGGAGTACCTTATTTTTTTTACGAGTGTTTTAATGGACCAAGGGACTACTCAAACCGATATTTAAGATAGATAAGGCCACCACAGTGTAATAATAAGCATGAATAATGGTGGCAACACACAGTTATGATCGATGCTCCTACTATGTTGATCAGGCGTCCCACTTATTATCAAGGAAAGGATGGCAAGTTTCATCAATCATAAAAAATACATATTTGGCCTTTTTCTTCATAATATATTGTAACTACAGATTTTGAGTTTCAAGACGTGAGTCTTATCTATATAGTCTATATAATAATGACAAAAGAATAGGTACTAAATTTTTGACATTAAATTTATATTTATAATTAATACTTCTTATTCAAATTTACAAATCGACGTATTCGAAATCCAGTCTCAAAATCAAGTAGGCTAATAACTCTAAAAGTTGCTAAATGTTAGCTCTTACTAACGTCCAATCGTTCTCTTTTCAGGAAATCGAGTTCCTCGTGGTCGAAGCCAAGAAGTCGAACTTGGAACCGAAGCCAACGGCTTTGATTTTTTTAGAGGCCTAACATCTACTTTCCCTCCCCGCCAGCGACCCGCCGGCCGCGCTGGGCAGCGCGACGCCGGGGGCCGCGCTCACCGCCCACACCACGGTATAGCCAACTCCAACCTGCGCTGCCACATGCTCTTCTGAACATGACGAGGGGCACGGACACGTCGCGCTGACCGCTGCACTCATGTCTTAGGTGAGTGACGAACGCGACCAGTTCACCTCACACAGTGTGACCTTAGTGGAAAAATGTCACTTAATTAAGGTCCGGCACCTTAGCAAACTTGACTGACTTTTTTTTTTTACATTTCTATTTTCTCGTATCATAAAACAAAGTATTCCCCGCGTGTCTGTCTGTTCGTCCGCGATAGACTTAAAAACGGCTACACGGATTTTTATGCGGTTTTCAACAATAGATAGAGTAAGTCATGAGATTTGTCAAGGTTTTGTGTAAATTGTTTCAAATGTAATGTTGGAAGTATTCGGAAAAATTCAAGCCGCTTATGATTTTTCATCGAATCGATGATATAAATGTATCTTTAATGGTAGCTTACTATACCTACCCACTCTAAAAACGTCACTTACAACAATGCGGTAATTGAAAAGCTATTTAAACAGATACAGGATTAATGTGTCAACGTAAATTTGTTTGTCACCTTAAAAGCAGTTTAAGCACATTTTTTTTAAATTTTAAGCGATCCTACAAAACTTGTAGATATAATATGCTCTACTCCCGTACGAAATCGGCGCGGTTTGCTAGTTATCAATAAAGTGCTCTACTTACGAATGAAGTTGCGTAGATCACTTTGCGATTTCATATTGTCAAAATAATGATCACACTGTGTAGCGTTGCGACTTGTCGCGTTTGTTCACTTACCTAAATAGGCAAGCTTACTCTCGACCCATCATGTGGCGGGTGTTAAGCGTCCGCTGACACTAGCGGTGAAGAAGCAAAACGCGACAGTGACGGAAGACACGCTCTGCGGCGACACAACATGTATTACAAACCGAGCTCACATTGCGACGGACCGAAATGAGAAAGTCAATGGCGTACCACGCAGGTAAACCGGTAGGCTATTTGCAAAATTAATGGCACAAGGGAGGCGATTTTTTATCTACATCGACGATATGGTCACGATGCACGCTACCCGACGGAATATTTTCGAAAATTCAACGGGTAGTCTGAAAATAAAAAAATTTGTAAATTGTTTTCTAGAAAAGTAGACTTTAAACCGATTTTAACAGTAGTCAGCGACTGAATTTGATAAACTTATTCATTTACATACAGATAACAGTAAGTCTCATCTCGAATTTCACGCATCAAGATCATGTTGCAGTTCAAAGGTTTAACTCAGCGATAGAACTAGACGTGTTACGAAGTCGTTTAAATACAAACATGTAGATCTTGCGATATTAATTTTGGAAGATTTATGCCGATATTAACGTTTGGCATCGGTGCTATAGAGAGAATCATCGAGAATCGATCAAATCACATTCACGTAGAGTCAGTAGTGGTCGAAGCGCTTCTTCGTCAGTGCGTCACATTGCATCTCATGGAAAGTTCACTCGCGTCATCCGTGTGCCGTCAACGTTGGAAGGCTTGGTTACGTTCGGAAGCTTATCAACTGCCTAATTTACTGTCCTGGATCGGGGAATGCTTGTACGCCATCTTGAATTTATTCACAAATTTATAAAGTCTGCACGATCTTTAGCATACCGACACAGTACAGTGGAATAGGCATCATTTTAGAAAGCCACAGCGTTATTCACTCAGTAGCAGTAAGCAGTTAAGCTCGTTAAAATAAACGTAGTTTGATACATGCAGTAGAGCCCAGAGCCACTCCATCGTCGCCCTCAGTAGAGCAGAGCTTGCAGCACGCTCCTAAGCAAGCTGTTACTTTTCCAGTCTCAAAGGGAAATCGCCTGCAATCCAACCGTTTAAAGGTTGCCACATGTTAAAAGGGCTAAAATTAGCGCTTTGGCACGTTTGCTATGGCGATTTTACTTCTAGCTTATATTTGATTTATATGGTGTGCATCTGAAACCTTTCTGAATATTAACACTTAAAACACAACTTTAATAAATATATTAATTAAAGAACAACGTAAGTTGGCAATAACTCTATTCAATTTTCTAAAAACTAATGCATTTTCGTTATCGCGACAAAAATGCTTTTATCGCCGTTACAGTTGCATGTCATATTACCTGCTCTTGTATCATTTAAAGTTCACAAATTATTACTTAACTTTGCTTCGGTGACTTTATAAATTGGTTTTATTTACGTTATTTTCAAATACGAGCTAGTAGGGTTTGCTTAGCGAAGCGACATTGAAGGCGCGTCAGACATGTCATTCCATCTGGTAGTAGGTATTGCGGTGAGTTATAACGATTTTATGGCGAGGAGGGATTATTGCCCACTCTTTAATTTATACATATACTTAGATATTAAGTGAATGTGTGCAATATAATCAAATGTTATGTTACGTTTAGATATTTAGGGTTCATTGCCTCTACTGTGAGTTAGAAATATGTATCGTCAAAACGCCCCAGCGACCATTGACAGCTGAAAGGGAATAGCAATTTGCACAAGCAATATTTGACTACAACCCCTGTGACAAGTTATCGCATAGGTATACTGTTCATGCTATCTTTTAATTCATGTTGAATACAGTCAGTGTCATAGTTAGCTGAACAAAATAATTATAGATTCAAATACATGACATACATGAAGTGTAAAGATAGGTAATAATTATATAATTGAGTTCTATTTTTAGAAATTCATATATGTGGAATATTCTGATATTATTGGAAGAATAAAAAGAATGCTGAAGTGTAAATTTTAATTTAGCATAGTTTTTTATTTTGAAATCATTTTTAGTCTCTGCTGCAGAATCTCGCTTTTTTGGAGATATTATAAACTGGAAAATTGAGTACTCCGACCTAGGAAGAATAATTACTGGTCTCCCATTATTAGTCAATACATCAAAATCGACTTAATTCGCTTCTTAAAGTAACTCAGCTTAGTTCATGTAGGTAATCAATGCTGTTTAAAAAGGTTGTGCGATTGGATAATTAATTAAAACACACTTAATGCAGTGATTATAACGCGTGATGTCATCGACACACTATTTCTGTGCTTAGCTACCTTTGACAGGGGTTGTAAGTGCAATGAAACTAACTCATTGTAGAGGATGATGCAGTATACAGTTTGCCGTTTTATTGTAGTAATGATGTGTACGACAAAAAATGTGTAAAGTCATTATTATACGTTACAAATGTTAAACAATGCGTTGATATTATGATATTTGTCGAAGTGAAATGAACCGCTACGTGATGCCCCCGCTATCTGCTCTCCGATGTATCGAAGAGAGTGATTCGCTATCGCTTTATGTATATAAGTATTAAAACTCTATGATAAGTGTCAAATAACCCACGTTAGTTGTTATTTATTTAATTATTGATACCAATTCAAATTATTTATACCGAAATAGTAGTTTATGACGCTGTTTCATAATAAGGGTGATTAAAGTAATCAGTGATCATTTATTCCCAGAAACACAAATTATACAAATAACATAAACATATTCTATAAAATTAAAGTAACCTAATAAATTTAATTATTATGCAACGGGCCCCAAACTAGGCATAGCCTGTATCTTCGGCGCCCAAACCTACAGCTTTACTTAAAATTATTATTTATTACAACATGAGTGTAATTTAAAAAAAGAAAAGTATGCTAGTGTTCTTATAGCATTATACGAGTGTTTTAAGACCAAATTATGTGCAGTTTCATACACTACTTTATTTAATCTCATGAAATAGATAATGAAATTTAGGTAAAGTTACAGCGCATGTTTGCATTTATTTGTAAACATTTAGCGCCAAATTCCATTTGATCGTCGCGCATGCGTATTGCGCCCCGTCCACAGATTATATGTGGAAAAACTGCATTGCAAACTGCTTGATCCAGCTGAACTTGTATCTTAATGATAAAGCATTTACATTATGATACAGTTGTCCATAGAAGAGCTGTATCATAATGATCATAAAATAATAAGTAGATATATTGATTAAATATGCCAAAATTTAATCAAAACCTAAAAATATGTCTGTGACTTATTGATTGTGTAATCACTCGATAACTTTTATAAAACTATTAAAATACTTATAAGGTGTTTGTTGAAATTTATGGATATATCCACTAAAATATTAATTAAATCCCTGAGTCATGGGGACTATTTCAAATACATAATTTTTTTACCTTCCTTACCGGCTCACTGAAATTACAAATTACAGATAAAAAATATCCCCATCGAAACGTCTTATAATGAAAACTTCAACTCTTCTACAAAATCCTGTAATAATTTGAAATGTTATTTGGCACTTATCGTAGTCATTAATAGGTAAAATACTTAATGTAGACCGATATTGTACACGTTTACGACATCTTGCTGCGTAGGACATAAAAACAAATTTATTTTGTAAAAAGAAAACCATGCTTTTGTTCCATTAATGTATCGAGCAGTTGTAAATATATATCCGTATATTGTAAGCTGTAAATAACAAAACGTATTGTAAAATAAATTATTATAAATATTTATCGAAGTTAGTGCCAAAAGCATTTTACAATCTCCTCCAATATGCGTGTACAATTTGTGAAAGTCGGAGCTTTAGGTGGCAGTAATGCTGTACCTACTTTATTCAAATTATCGATGTTTATTGCTAGTTCCACAGATACGCTTATAAATATTAGAATCAGATTGTTAACATGTGTATTGAGCAATTGGATAAATAGTGAAACCACGACTTACAAACTTTGGAGTGTTATTTCATTTGACATTATCAAACCAAACTATCAAATTGCGTTTTTATCATATTGTGTATATCTTATATATATTAAGTGTTTAGTACTCGCGAGGTTTTTAAATTCTAAAATATATATAATATTTATTTTTTAATAGCTAAACTCAAATTAATTTAATATGAAAATCAGTATGAGCACAGAAGCAAGAATATATTGTAAAAATATCTAATTATAGTTAATTTTAAATTGTTACCTAATTATTGTATTTTAATATACCGATAGGTTTGTATCGTTATTTATAAGTCGTCCTGTGTGATGCACAGTGGGCAGTTTCTTGCCTTTATATTTGAGTCAATTCCTTTACGTACGTCATTAACCAAAAGCAATGTCAAAGTAGTGATTAAGAATTATTTTAATAGAATTACATTTAAACTGTATTATAGTTTAATATTTTTGAAAGTGTATATAATTTTAAATAATGTTATAATTTATTTACGAACAGCTTAGCAGTAGAATACTTGTATAGATCGAAGTTTGTAATTTTATTATTTAAAATTGTTTGATTAATTTAAGAGTTATGTCACGTCTTATACACATTTAAACCCATGTTATAAGCCGTCCAATAATTTCGGCATTAAATAAGTTCATCCTCAGAAAATAATGTAAGTGTGATTACAGCTTCGTGTCAGGCTAAATTTTTATTCCTTTTACTTCAAAGTTAATAAATGAAAAATGCTTGTTATACTCGAAATGATGATTAAATCAGTGATATCAGACCACATGTCTTAATGTGAACAATAGCGTTTTAGAAACACTAAAAGAGTTATAAAGTCTATAACTACATTAACGTTCAATATTTACCTGAAAAACTCGCTTACACGAACTATGAGGAGTTTTCAAACAGTTTCCATTATTTTCAGCAGGCAACATCAATACGGCAACAAACTTACTTCGCTTACTCTTGAAACATTGTATTCTGATATCTACTAAAAGCCATTTTAGTGCAAAAATGGTGTTTGCCAAGTAACTATTTTAGTTTCTGAAATTTTATGCTTAAGTTTAAGTCTATTTGACGTCTGGGAAATATTTGTCTCAGTTTGTTGTTTACAGAATGAAGTAATATAATTTTAAAGCACTAGATAAGAACATCATCTTTTAATGGCTTTTTAATAACAGTTTCGTAAGTTGTAGAAAAGTCTATACAAATGATAACTTTTATATTCATAAAATCTATTAATGATTCTGCAGCAAGTGCCGATATATAGCCTACAGTAGTTGTAATGACTTGCTCGATAATAACCAACCTACTTGTAAAATACCATGCTGTCAGCACGTTTTTATTAGTTTCTCCTGTACTCTTGAACGTGATAACAACCCTTCAAAACGTCGGATTAATTAGAAACCTTGCACACTTATCAAGGATCGATCACAATGCAATAATGTAGGTTTTATATCCCATTATATTAAGATATTCTTTTGTATGTCCGATACACTATGCTTCTTAGCCCGGCTGTATACAAAAACGTGTCTTTTAGTTTTTTTTATGTTATGTATCTTTGTTATGTTTAAATTAATGAAGAAAAGGAACAAGAATTTAGCCTTCACTTTACTAGTCTTACTCGTTTTAGAATGGGTTGGGAAACGTATTCTCAGGAGTTTAACAAGGTACTACGTCTTCAGGGGTTTTGTTGGGAAGATCTATGTTGTAGTCTGTTGTTAAGTTTGTCGTTGATGACAAGAATATATTGTTATCTAGATGTTATGTTGTTTTATTTCTATAGTTATATGTAGGTACATATATTCAATTATTCATCCTCATTATTTGCTACTCTAATTATTACTATTGAAATCCGACGAGTATTTTTATATTTTTTTATGCAGCAATATCATTTAAGAGATTATTTTTGTTTGCTTTTTTATACTCTATAGCGTTTGACAATTCACTGAAAACCATCTCACTTTATGGGCAGTGACGATGTGGTTGAAGATGTAATCACGCTAGACCTGAACACACTGTGTTTGGTGGCAGTTTTTCAAGCTTTGGAGTGGTAGATATAGGCAGGTACTCAAAAGTACCCTACCACCATGCTGGGAATTTAATAACGGTGCTACCTTCATCGGAAGCTTAAGCCCTTGGTGAGGATCGAAGCAACGGCTGCCACTTTCATAGCCGACGTATTTCTTTGACATCTGCCCCTTCCCACTGAAACTCCCACTTTTTGGACAAATGGCTTCTAATGGGGTGACCCATTAGAAATCGAATATATGTAAGTAGAACCATATATTATTGCCATTATATATACCAGCATTATGTTATAATGTCGTGTTTGTTTTTTCACGGTTCATTCTATTTTTTATCGGAACGTCTGAATTATGTTGAAACGCCGCCGCGCCGCTTGATGAGATAGATGGCGCCACTAAAACGGTTTGCGGTGGAACAAAAATCTCAAGACCATTAAAATTTGATGGACCTTAGGTATGTTGGCAAACATGTTCTAGAGAACCAGATGTTCTAAAGTATAGAAAGAAATCTCGCCTTACGAACGTTTTATAGCAATAATTTTTGTATCATTGCCTGTTGTATTCATTTGCTTAGCAAAAGATTTTCTTTCGAGATTAACTTCGTTACCTTCGACGCCATATCGGGAACAGTTTGTCAGGAATATGGTTAATTGAACACAGTACCTACATACTCGTATTTTATGTACTCTCCTCTCCGTATTTGCGAGATATTCCTTCTTCTTGTCTCTTATGTTTGAATGTGGAGGGAATTATTGGAACTGCGTGCATAGGACACATTCAGTAAAAATGCAAGCGTCCAAAATAAAGCTGGGTCATTGAAAAGTGAAAAACCTAACATAAGAATATTCCAGGATCAAAACGAAAATAGAATGAAAAGTAAACACCTGTGTGTTGCGGCTTGTAAGAGGACATTGAACATTTTGTTATTGATATGTTAACTGTGACAGAACCATTTCACGATACTACATAGCGCTTCTATTGGGTACTTTTATTACTACGAATTTCTTTTTTTGTTAATAATACGCCGCGGCGCGTTCCTTTTTTAAAGTAATCCTTGATAGGCCTCTCAATTTTGGGTTTGTGTTTTCCGAGTGTTTAAGATACTGCTATTATGAGTATTATTCGATTTTGGTGGCTAGTTGATTTATGATTTTTTAAGGTTGGTTATCTTTAAGCGCCCAAGATATTAACGACTTGCGATGTGGTGGGAATGTACAGCTAGCAAATGTAGCATCTTTGTTTTTCAGAAATCCACCTTGAATCGTGCCCCCAATGCTGGTAGTGGTGACCAAATTATGGTATTACCTGTCTATTATTATATTACGTTACCGAGACCGACTTTCAATGAAGTGCTTCTGATATTTTGATGACGCGGCGATGAGTTTCCAAAGGTTGTCACCTGACTTGCAGGCTATGTGACCAAATAATTCGCTGATCCTCCGAAGGCACACGTTTGATAGTCTAGGTTTTTCGTAATATTTAGCTCTTGGAAGACCGACTTGATCCTTCTGTGAGTCCACGCGCGGGATACTTAGTAATTTGCAATACCACGTATGTTTTTGTCGGCAGATTTGACTGCCACGTCTCTGCCACTAATAAGAAGATGGAACACCAGATAGTAATTTTGATTTTGTCGTGTGATTATTTCCTTATAACATATGCCACGAGACACTGTGTAGGTACTGCTTGAAAGATCTTGTATCTAAAGTAAAATTCTAAAGCTGAAGAGTTTCTTTGTTTATTTGGTTAAACGCTTATCATAACCTTATAATATAACCTTATCACTACCGGTTGGAATTGACAAAATCTTTGCGTGTCGGATAGTCCATTTACCGAGGAAGGCTTTGGCTATATAACATCACGCGACGACATATAGGTAACTGAGGTAAGGGGAAAACCGTGGCTCATGCCGTTGTAACCGCAGAGCGCATCTAGTTTTACCATATTCTTTCTTCAAGCTGTGAATTTCTTTCAAGATGGCGCTTATTGCCATTACAATACGTATACTCAACGAATGTCATTTTCGCAAGGTCCGTTGAAGATAAAGTGATTTAGAGGTACCTAAGTACCTGTTGCTGAATTGTGTATAACACTAAGTTGATTGACTCACTTGTTCGACCACCATATTTTTTGTTTCTCAAGAAATAAAGATTTAAAAACAGAAACTCCGGTGATCAAATTTAAAAAAAACATACGAATTGAGAACCTTTTTCTTTTTTTGAAGTCGGTTAAAAAGGAACCCTTTACTGAGAGATAAATATGATTTGATTAATAAGCACATACTTATGTGTAGAGGTATATGAACGTAAAAATAAAAAAATAATTAAACCGACTGCAACACTCAAAAGTGTGAAATAACTTGTGGCATACCTATATCCACACAATAATAACAGTTAAATATAACGTTTCAATATATTTAACTGTTATTATTGTGTGGATATAGGTACACTACAACCGCCGCCGCTCTGTCATAAGAATTACAGCGGACGGCACGGGGCGCGGAGCGGCGCGGCGCCTGCGCATCGAATTATCGATCGGCCGGCAAGGCACAAACTCAAGCGGGTTCCTCCCGCAGACAATGGAATGCTCTCAGCGCGACTTCACGCCCGCGCTCGCTCCATCGATATTTACGTCGCCCGCCAAAACACATGTTTGAATAACGGACAAATTTAAATTGTGTTTAGTGTTAGATGGTGTGTAACTTATACCTCGCATAGAAATTACCGTGGTAATAACGGATAGACAATTATTGTATTAAAGTTACTTATAAATAAAAGACTTTGTGGACAGTACAGTAAACTATTTATTTCAACTGGATCGTACATCACCCACAAACTTATTGATGTCGGTACCATGATAGTTAAAAAAAACTGTTATCAAAATATTGTGCTCATGGTATCGACTTCGACAAGTTACTTCACACTTTTGAGTGTTGAAGTCGGTTGTATTTTTAGGTAAACATTTTTTATTTACTCTTTTCAGTGACTTTTACTACACACGGGATCAAATTGTCATTTTATCATTGACATATTATTATCGTCGAGGTATGCGTAGCACTTTTCAGTTATTGGAGTGTAACTTAAAAACCACTTGTCTGATTTTAATAAAATTTAAAAGTGACTACGGCGGAAGTATATTTTATCAAACAAATAAAATCATCAAACACGGTTCATAAACGCCGAAGTTATCTGCGAACACATATAAAAAAACATATTTACGGTCGAATTGAGTAACCTCCTTTTTTTGAAGTCGGTTAAAAATAACAAATGTGTTACTTCCACTATAACTCATTTGTGCCTGAGTTGCGTCTGTGCTTCTGATCCAAAGATAATCTCGGATAGTTTATCTTATCACGCCCGATGAAGTTTACCCAGCTCTAAGAGTAAAATTATGAATTATATGGTAAACGCATTCTCTGAGCGGTCGCCCTACACATAACCTCGGATAGCTTAGATATTGATCTGCCGGTACGGTAGAGTTTATCTAATCATGCCCGATGGAACTAACTCAACTCTAAGTACTTACATTACCCAACTACTTACATTCTGAATTATATGGTAAACGCATTCTCTGAGCAGCCGCATTACACATAACCTACATAGTCATGCTCAAAACAAGCACACATTAACTTTTATGTTTTCGATTGCATATCTAACACACGTGACAGAGAGCTCAATTTACGATTGAAACGGCCTTCGCATTTCACCTTCGCCTTGTCTGCGCAGTCGTCTAAAAAAACTGATGCAACTATAGCAGTGGAAGTATCATCTAGTTTGTTTTGTAGTAGTACATTATTATGAATGAAGCTCCCCCTCGGACGGAAAACGTTACCTAATAAACCGTGAGTGTTAGAGTCACCATTAGTTATTTAATACATGGACAAACAAAATTCTGTTAATGACAATTGTCATTAACAGATACAAAAGGTTTCACATATATTTCTTCTCTGCAATAGCAGAGGTAGCACCAGTGAAGGATAAGTCGAAAGGAAGGAGAATTGGCTGAAGGAAGTTGAAGGAGGATTGGCTTATCTAGATCTCATGAGTCTAATAGATGCACTACATCTATAGTCTGCTCTTTTCTCCATTTCTGTCTGTCCAAAGGTTGCCTGTGAGGAATCGCTACGAGCGATTAGGCCGCCTACAGTCGTACCATATCTCATTTCGGGACGTCCACCTAGGCCTTCTTTCTTCACTACCATTCACTTTACCCATGTATACAGCTACTAAGTCAATCTCCTTTCGTTCATTGTCTCTACATGGCCAAACCATCTCAACATACTTTTCTCACTACATCTTTTACACCACAACATTCCCACACACTATTCTTTAACCTGTCACTCAGTTTTACTCAAATTAGAGCTCTCACTCGCAGCTCTTCACTGCATTTATCTGTGCCATACCCAACTTTTACTAATACTTTAGCGCTTTTTACGATAAGGCGGCAAACCTTACAGACTTAAATCTTAAAATACGCCTGTTGAATCACCCAACCAATTTTTGCAAGAAACTAACGTATTATTTCTTTGTCATATTTTTTATTCCAGCTAAAGATATTTTCCCTTAAGTATGGTTACCGAGTAACAGACGCAGGTAGCTGGGTGGCACAGATTAGATAATAGTTATAAGGCACGGTGCGGTAGTTAACCTCACGTGGATATCGCAAAAATTGCGTCAGCCACACGCGTGCTCTTATGAGCTTAGAAATTATTTACGCTTTGCTTCAATTACTATTTGCGTGAAATGGAGTTGGTTATAAAAACCTTTTTCCTTTTTTTATTGGGAATATGCAGGCGTTTGACCACTATCTCACCTGATGTTAAGTGATGATGCGGTCTACGATGGAGCACGCATATATAGGTATTAAATTTGTTCAAAAAGATATTCTTCTTGTCTAAATACTACTACTAAACTAAATACTCTAACAAATAATAATACTAAATAGTTGGCGCAGTTGGTAGCACTCTGCCTTCTGAGCCGGGTTCGATTCCCGGCCAGGTCAGACATTTATGTGTATGAACATGTCTGTTTGACCTTGTGTCTGGGTGCGTATATGTATATAAGTATATATATCAGTCATCAGGTTACCATAGTACAGGCTCTGCCTAGTTTGGGATCTGAATACCTTGTGTGAATGTTAACATATAAAAAAATTTAAAAATCTAAAAATCTGTATAGTGCTAACCTAAGCTAAGCGTGTAAGTAATATAGGTATACTTAATCCCACTAATATTATAAATGTAAAAGTTTGGATTGATGAATGGATGGATGTTTTGTAATTGGATGTTTGTTACTCACGCCAGAACGGCTGCACGGATAAATCATCACCACGCGGGTAAAACCGCGGGGAGCAAATAGTTAAATATAGTAAAGAATTGCCATTTGCCTTTAAAATAGATCATAGGAATGTTCTCAGAACTACATATTTTGTGCGATTATATCGATGTATTATCTCTTCTATGATATAGATATATTTCATAGCCAAAATGTTTGATTTAAACATAATTTTCGGCAAATAATTTCGAAGTTTGAAAATTGTTCTCGCTTGCACTTCAAGTCTCCACACACACACAAGTCTACAGAGTCTCCCTGAAAAATATACTATAGTTACAGCATTAATTATATCATATACTAGCTGCGCCCCGCGGTTTCACCCGCGTGCACTACGTTTTTCCCGCTGACTCAGTTATCCCACGGGAACCATACTTCTTCCAGGACAAAAAGTAGCCTATGTCCTTCTCCAAAGTCCCATGTATCTTTATACCAAATTTTATCTAAATCGGTCAAGCCGTTTTCATGTTATGTCGTGACAACGGAAAACGGGTTTCATTTTTATATATATAGATAGATAGATAGATTATAGTTTCTAATAATAAACAGATGTCGTACTGGTCAGCGCAACGATTCACCACGACATTGCACCGCACATTACATCAGCCAACAAGCGAGGCTCGTCTTTCAAAACCTGTATCAGCTATAATATCACCAGTTGTCGCTCAATAACTTTAAAAAAAGGCTTAAAACCAACAAGTTTTAAGCCAATTTAGACCCTAATTATTTACACACATGCCTATATACTGCATGACGGAGTTGACAAGAGAAGTCCGGTGGTAAAGCTGTCAGAATATATTATGGGGCTCCTCAACTATGTGACGTGCCGTCTTGAAAGACTAGTAAGTAATATAGGCAGAATACGTTCTCCATTTGAGCACGTAAATGTTTTAATAATCTCTTTAGTGAACTTGATTTTGACATATTTTCGACTACTTTCGCAAAGCTACACAGTTGTAAGTTTTTTGTAGGCTGAATAACGTGTGGCCTGATAGCCTGCATAAATGTATATCTGTACGAATAGCTTTTTCATCGTATATTAATGTGTGTCATTTAGTGAAATCATAATGGATTGACAATACACGCCACGCTTGACAGGCGGGTTGGCGAGCGCAGTACGATTCTTCATCCTCAGAAGCAGCTGCTGCGTATCCTTCTGGTACGTGATCCCTTAGTCGACTCTTAAGACACCCACGGGAAGATATGGGGCGCAGCATAGGACGGCCACCGACCAGGTGGACAAACGACCTGACTAAGATCACAGGCAAGGGCTGGATAAATGTAATAAATATCTCTCACCTTAATACCTACCTCTATGTTTTTACTGAATTCAGTTAAACTATAAATTCAGGCAACATTTTTACTAACAATTGTTATATAAAAAGTATGCATAAAAATGTTGACTGATCTAAAGATTTCGGTTTAAGCTCTTCTTCATGTGGGTTGCCTTAATGAAATGACTTGCTTTAGCCCGAAATGCAAGACGTGCTTATGCAATGTATTAGGGTTTAAAAATTAAAATAAAATAATAACATTATATGATGATACATCACATAGATCATATACCTATCCATACAGTTGTATTATGAAAGCCCTTGAACGGGAAGGCCCTGTACCCAGTAACACAGTTCTCAACTAGTACTGGGACAGGAGCTCGTTATTCGAGAAGTGGTAACCTATTTTAATGTAAGTTAAATTCAATTAGATAAGATCTTTAGATCATAAGAGATCACAAATATTATTATTAACAATAAGTGTCACTGTGTTTTGTGAATAAATAATATTTATCATTATTATCATTTATCATTTATTTTGTCACAACAACATAGTAGTTATTAAGTTTTTTAAGGATATTAGAATGAAACAGGGAGTCGGTGTAGTTACATTGAAAAATAAATCATATAATACACATTTCCTTTTTTTTTTTTTTTACTGACCCTATATGTTTCTTTCATGTTGTTGCTAATAACAATAAACGATTAACACAAGAACAGTGAATTATTACAATTATTATTAAGTATAAATATTTTGCACACGCGCATCTGTGCGTCGCTTACGTATAGGATAGATCAATTTATAACACATTGTGATGAATCTTTACGCGGAATAACTTAGTTTTTGGAGATTGTAATTACCATCTTGTACCATCTTCTACTTATTTTCAAGACTGTTTTAGGCTAAATTATTACTACTATTATCTACTACTACTACTACTATTATCATTACATCTATATTATACTATTATACTGTGTATACATCGCGCGATACAAATTGTTTTTGTTGCTTGTAACGCTCACATAACTTTATAACATGCCAATATATAACTGTTCTCCACAACACAGAGAATCCTGGTGTGGAGACCAGAGTCAAATCATAAATCTTAATAATGAATTAGTATTCAGCAACACAAAAATTCAAATTATGTATGTGTATTCGTGTTATGAGCAAATAAATTATTCTTATTCATCTTGCCAATTCTCGCCACGCTTGGCAGGCGGGTTGGCGAGCGCAGTATGATTTCCGACTATTATCCGAGAATTGTCAAATCCCCCCTATATGGGGGAGGCATATGTCCAGCAGTGGATGTCTAATTGCTGAGAAGAAGAAGAATTACCATCTTCTGTCTCTTATGTTTTCGTCTTCTGGTGAAATAAACCGATTGTGCTGAAGCAGAGATGATATTTTTTTAAAAACATATAACTAATGAGAATATTCTTATGAGAAACCGTGACCATTTAGTCACGGTTTCCAAAAAATAGAACTGTATCCCAATTCATTGCATTTCTTATAGATGGACGTCCCCATACAGTAAGTACCTTTTTGCTTCTGTATTATTGAAGCTGATCGAAACGTTTGAGTCTAAAAACTATTGAGTTTCATCCATCATTGTAATCTTAAGAAACAGTAAGTATTAGTACGGAGAGTAACTTTTCACTATATATCACGTGTGCCGTAGTCGGTTCTTAGATTATAATGATTGAAAAAATAATGAAAACTTATAACTAACTTCATACTGACATACACAGGCGAAAACAAATGGCTAATTAGGTCAAGTGTTCTTGGCATTAATCTTACTAGGAGCAATGATGTTTTACTAAAGATGACGTATATTCATACTGCGCGGTACTCAGATTTTGTTCCTTTACGACATAAACATGTTTTCTGCGACAGATAATACGGTACAAATAATATAGAAAAGGATAGCTATATGTTTAGACTTGCGCTTGAAATACGCGTCGTAATCAAAATTACTACAATTGACTTAATTTTGCCGCCTCAGTTTCCGCGCGCTTGTGCGACATCTACCTCATATAAACATATAATATCATTGACTAGGAGGTGAAAACTATACAAAACGTAGGCCACGCGAGCGAAGTTGCGAGCGGCTAACCCGCTCGATTATCCATCGTTGTATGAAAATAAATGTAAGTAAATGTTAATAATATCAAAGGAAACAAATCTTAAGCCTATAGAATGAGCCTTCAGAAGTTTGTGACAAAGTCCTGGGGATCTAAAAAGTGTCCTATGGCAGATTCAACATTTAATACTTCTTTTTTAAAATTTATTGCTTTAACACAAAAACAAAACGATTCTAATGAACAATTATAAGTTTATTACAGTGTTTGAACGCGTTAGAGCACAGAATGGACCAAATATCACTCGACGCACGTATGGCGCCCGAGACTTGACCCTGCATCCACCGCGTGGTAATTCTGAAACAATTTCTGAATACTGGATCGCACCAGATTCTTAGATATTAAGGCCATTTGCGGTCAAGTATCTTAAACGTTTAATTATAACAGTCTCACGGCTATCACTTCTGTGCCTTGCTTTGATCGTGCTTTGGTATGATGACCATTACAGATTATACTCGTGAGGTTTTAAAATGGAAATTATTTGTTTATAGAATGAAAAGAAATGATTATTTAAGGACTTAATGAAGTCTTAATACCGTAGGCTTTGCTTTGATCCCCTTGGACCTCCCCGCCTTGGATCCCTCAGTGACACCACTCATACTTGTCAACGCTCTCAACTCTACAGCATTTATTCGACTTTGATCCTTACCATCCATACCTAATATGGCTATAATGCATCAATGTAAATATTCCTCCATAAACAGCCGTAGAAAAGTGCCAAGACTTTGGAATAATCAAGCGAAGATTATTTACTACATGACTTACATGAATTATAAGATATATTGCTTATCGTTGAGATTCCCAGGTGAAATCCTTTACATGTCAATAAGCGTCAGAAAGTCAAGTAATGCCTTCTAACTTATGAATTGTCGCTAAGCGTTAGGGAGCCGTGTAATATAGGTACCTCACGTGCGTGTTACCTAGTTAACAAATATGTTGAATAGTGAAATCTGTAATATTGGTGTATCATAGCCATTATAAGTGACTTTCTGAGTTGCGGTTGTGCGACATTTGACCCCAGAGCCCTATCGACACTGTTCCCATTTCATCCGGATCGGAGCCGATATATTAGATAAAAGGCCATATCGTGTGTGCAATAACCAATGTTATATGTACGTATACAGATTAACTGACAGTTGTTTTATTTGTTTACATTCCAAACGGCCCTTCTTGTGTGGCAGCACACATGTGGTGATTGTGTAAATATACTCTTGCTGACATGGCAAGTTTATTGATAGACGTAATAGTAAAGGCAAATGCGGATTTTTTTTAAACCTTTCCTGGCGTATTTCTCTTAAAATACCTACTACATAAGTATGTAGGTATTTCCCTTAGCCGCCTCTTACTGCACTCACGTGAAGATATTGGAGTCAAATTCTAAGCCAGTACCCCACGGCGGATGGCATTTAAAGCTGATGTGCTAGTTTTGTAAACTGAACCCGTGTATGTGTCTTACGTGAATTGAAAAAAAAACCATCGTATGGCTGTTGAGGTCGAAAGGTTCTCGAATGGACACCACGGACTGGCAAACGCAGCATAGGACGGCTACCGACCAGGTGGACAGATGACCTGACTAAGATCGCAGGCAAGGGCGGGATGCGTGCCGCTTCCAACCGCGGTCCTTGTGGAAATCAATGGGGGAGACATATGTCCAGCAGTGGACATCCTATGACTGAGATGATGATGACGACGATGATGACATAGTCAGACGTCTGGCCCTCAAGACAACCCCACATTCGAAAATCCTGTTTCATAATCAGAGAGTTCAAAGTCACCGGAAACTGAACAAAACTGGTTAAATCCGATTGTCTTGAGATGCACGCATCAAGCTGTACCTACTGTGCTGATTGCTAATTTACATAAATTTATCAGGTTTTAAATTTAATAGGTAGTAATTAGTGAAATAACTCTACTTGGATTATTCCTTTTCGTTAGTTTAATATTTTTGTTACACAAATCATATCTTTAGTTAATCAGGAAGGTATTTCAAATTTGATGAATAAAAAAATATATATAAATAAATATATGACAAACCAACATATTAATAACTAACTGTACAGAACTAAGTAGGTATTGTACTACTACAAAATATTGTGATTTTATTAAATACAACACCAACGTGTTTCTAATTACATTAAATATACCTACTGTGGAAAGTTTAGAGTAAACGAATGTAAATAAACGATATAGAATTTTGTAAACTCTAAGGCTTTCACGGCCGGCGTTGCATGTTGTATGTATTGCTTCCGGGCTGTTTGGCCGTGGTCTATGTGAAACTTGTGTTCCAGACGTTTCGTCGATCACTGCGGTCGACATCTTCAGTTGTTCAGGTCCGAGCGGCGACAAGAGCGTAGAACTCTCCTTCGCGGCGTCTTCTCTGATACTGAATCAGTATCAGAGAAGACGCCGCGAAGGAGACACAACGTCTGGAACACAAGTTTCACATAGACCACGGCCAAACAGCCCGAAAGCAATACATACGATATAGAATTTTGTTCAAACATTTTGGATTTTTCCTTCATGCTAGATAACGTAATATTAGTTTTTGTTTTATCTTGAGATATGAAAAACTAAAGTTAGTTTTGGTAATTATCTTTGCAAATGTTATAATTCTTCTTTTGTGTTTGCACTGTCTGAGTGTAAATTCAATCATTATTAATGATACAACAGATTCGTATAATATCATTTGTTGTTTTGAGGGAAACTTTGATTAGATTAGAGTTTTAGATAGCTTTGTAGTTATTTTATTGCATTAAATGCCTTTTTACTTATAAAACTTATAATAAAAACATGATTGAGTTTTTTTACTGATGGTTGGATTTTTCAATTTTTATGCTTATATCTCTAGTTGATTATACCTAAAGCTACTTAGACATTAAACGTTTCGTGCTGCTTAAAAATACACTTCTAAAAATGTATAATATGCATACATTTGATGTTAATTAAGAAAGTATTAGCCAAAACATAGTTTTGTCTTTAATCAGCTCTCCTAGAGAAATGTCATTTTGATTTGTGGTAGTTTTGAAATATATTTTTTTCTCTCACTCAGACCCTCGCACTAGGATTCCCTGTATCGCGGGAGGCATGGACACACACAATCACTGCACACAAACATCCAAGACCCGGGACAAACATCTACACTCATCGCACAAATGTTTGCAGGGTCCCAGGGACACAGAAATCAAGTCAATGACACTAACCACTGCGCCACGGCGACCGTCAATTGAAGCAGCGATATCCAGATTGAAATAACTTCGCGTCCGAACTGAACATGATCATGAAATCATGAAACATAAAAAAGCTTCACTTTATCGAGAAAATAATAATAAGTATAATTAATACATTTTTAGAAGTAATATTAATTAAGCGACTTGTAGAGGCCTGGTATATGTTAAACATATTAATATATTTATATTAATAACTCTGCGCGACGGCCTCAACCCATCAGTGAGATAAGTAATATCCTATAAAAACATTTGGTTATGCGTTATTTTATATTACCATTTGAGCACTATCTCAAGTGATGGTCAGTTACAATGTGGTCTAAGGTCGATTACGCTAGACCTATAATATTGACAGGCTCTCAAAGACATATTGCCTAAACACTCTGTGCGTTTGGTGACAATCAATCTTTTGCAATAATATTTTAAATAAAATTACCAAGAGAATGAAAACGACTTCAACACTTAAAAGTGTGAAATAACTTATCGAAGTCGGTACCATGATAGTTCAAAAGTAACTATTATCAAAATATTGTGCGCACGGTACCGACTTCGACAAGTTATTTCACACTTTTGTCGAAGACGGTTCCATTTTTTGGTAAACATTTTTTTTTCCTGATTTTCAGTGACCTTTGCTACTCATGGAATCAATTGTCATTGTGTATGTTCACCGATTTCTTCACCCGCAATTATAATGTCGTCCACGTGTACGTAGAACTTTTCAGTTCTTGTAATTTTTATTTTTAACTCTTTTTAGTGACCTTCACTCCTGATGGAATCAATTGTCATTGTGGTGTAGGTATGTTCACCGATGTCTTCACTCGCTACTATAATATCGTTTGGGTTTCACGCACTTTTCAGTTATTGGAGTGTAACTCAAAAACCGCTTGTCAGATTTTGATAAAATTAATAAATGAAATTTATAAATGAATTTTATAAATGGGTTCACACGGAAAGCCCCAGCTATTAATAAAAAAAAACGATCAAAATCGGTTCACCCAGTCGGAAGTTATGCGGAATCAAACATTTAAAAAAAAGATAA
This sequence comes from Apeira syringaria, assembly GCA_934044485.1. NCBI lineage: Eukaryota > Metazoa > Arthropoda > Insecta > Lepidoptera > Geometridae > Apeira > Apeira syringaria. Next base: position 30,759,617 of record OW203654.1, read on the forward strand.
AAAAAACATACGGGTCGAATTGAGAACCTCCTCCTTTTTTTGAAGTCAGTTAAAAAGTAATATACAAGGTATAAAAATGCGATTAGTTTTTTATTTAACACGCATCATGATTTGTTCCACCCCTTCTTCACCCGCGAGCCTTTGTATGTACAGTCATATAAGGAGACTAAAAATATAACTATACTATAGTAGTTACTATTATATTAATACTACAACTATACTTTTATTAATGACGGTCTCTTTCTTATTATTAAACATTTCTGAATCTAACGGAACCCTAAAATTTAAGATGATTTATCACAATCATATAAATTTTCATACGTAGTAATGAACACTCATTTATATCATGAAAGTTATCAGAATGCGTTATCAATAATGGAAAATTATTATTATTGTAAACATTTTTTCCATAATCTTAAATTTTAATTGGTACCAGGACGTGATGATTCGGCAGCCTTTAGGTATTTATTAAACGAATATGATACAATAATGCATGCAATTCTCAACCTTAAAAACTTTCCAGTTGTCGGGATACGCAGCAAACAAGCAGACGCGTCGCTTGATGGTAGGCGATCACCGTCGCCAATGGATATCCATACCACCGGGCGCTATTATGATAAGTCGCCAATCGTAGGTAATGAATGAAGCTTCTGTCCAAACGTTTATTTCTTAATTTAACTCTGTTATGTATGAGACATAGGTTTTTTTAAATTACATTCTTGGTATACGGTATTACTCTACAATAATTTGTGTGCCAATGAGAAGAACTTATTGTAAAAAAAAATTGTTTAAAAGTTGTCGCGTGGAGTCAAAAAATAAGCGTAGAATTTCCTAAACAGGCAAACGCCATAAAAGGACAGGAATGACAAACTGGCAAGCGGTGCGCAGGATAACAGAACAGTTAAAAGCCACAGAAAGGTATTGGATGGAGGGAAAATGACTGGCAAACGCAGCGCAAGATTATCTAATAGGTGAGTCACAGAAGGATATTAGATGCAGGGAAGACGATCTAGCAAACGCAACGCAGGATGACGAAGCAAGATCGGTAAAAACCATACAGGCATTAGATGCAGGTCGCCTCTAATCGGTCCAATTCCCACGTGCCTTACCTCGTGGATTTCCAGGAATGGAATTTTTAGAGCTGAAATGATAATGTCCATTATCAGTTCAGCGTAGGTTGTCCACTGCTGAGATAAATACACAGTAATCATTTACGCGAATGTATATAATTTCGCTGTCAGTTTCAATGTCGTAGATAGGATTATATTGAGGAAAAAACCTAAAAATATTCGTTTATAAAAAGTAACCACAAATTCGATCAAGCGTGATCACTAGTCACTTGATGACTGTATTCGGTTGTCATATCTTATTTCTGTACCGGAAATAGAAATAGTCATCTAATAATATAACTAAGTAAGCCTGTAGTATTTTAAACATGATTGCATATATGCAGCCATGTTTGAAGTAACTACAGTTACTAAGTAAGTACATAGAATATGTAGTTTTGAATTGGGAATAGATATGAGCCTCTAAACTAAATATGTACCAATGTTCTTGAATAAGGGGCCAATATATTGACCTCAGTTAGTGCTAGTGTTGTGAAACTTGCTGTGTTTCGGTCATGGGTAATTTAAAGTTTCGTGTTTTGAAACCTTCGCTACGCTAAGGAGTGCGTTTTTTTACGCCTCGCTCGACGACGACGCACCACTCGTCCCACGAAATAGCAGAATGCAAGTCGCCCCGAGACGTTTACTTTGACCACACCTGATTGTATTTTAACCGACTTCAAAAAAAGAGGAGGTTCTCAATTTGACCCGTATGTTTTTCTTTATGTTTGTTACCTCATAACTTTCTACTGGGTAAAACGATTTGGATCTTTCTTTTTTTATTTGAAAGCAATAACTTAGTAACGATAAATACTAGCAGCATAGGACGGCCACCGACCAGGTGGACAGACGACCTGACTAAGATCGCAGGCAAGGGCTGGATGCGGGCCGCTTCCAACCGGTCCTTGTGGAAATCAATGCGGGAGACATATGCCCAGCAGTGGACATCCTATGGCTGAGATGATGATGATGATTACTCGAATTCGCTGTCGTGTAGACTGCTGTGTCGTAGGCTGGTGAAATGTTGATAAAGTGTGTTATGCTGCTACCACTAAAACAACACATAAATAACATTTTCAAAAATTATACGGGGATTCCATCTGAGACTTGCTTCTTTGCTTCATTTTGATGATGAAATACAAAATATTGGTACTCGAAGGTATCCGGTACAATTGTACTCAAAATCTTAGAGACCGACGCACATATCTTGAGCGATTTTTTAATAATAATATAATAACTGGACAGACGAGTTGTGATTCCCATTGGATATTTATATTCGTAAGAGATACCCCTCACATAATTCACGAGCAATTTTAGAGGTGACATGCACGTCCGTAGAAAGTACAGTCAAATTAAGTTTTAAATCAACATTTCAGCACAGAAACCTGCATTTTTGATATAAAGTAATTTTAATGATACAAAAATAACGTGTAAAGATTTTTGGACCTGCAGCCATTGGCGAGATTTGAAAAAACTATTCTGAATTATTTTTTCCGCAATTAGTCGGAACGGTTAGAAGTTGACAAAAAAGTTCTGAGGCAAATTTATAGAGATTAATATTTTACATAAAAAAGGCTCTATGACTTTTTATCCTCTGGTAAAAATTAACCGACTTAGAAAGGTTTCTAAGTTTAAGGGTGAACGTTTAATTCGGTTAATTTTGACCGGCGGAAAAGTGATATAATCTTTTTTATAAAAAATTTTAAGCTCTTTTCATTTTCCCTAAACCTTTCTTTTTTTAACTTTTACCCTGTTCAAGTAATTGCGAAAAGAAATTTCAAAACGGTTTTTAACCCTTGCCTGTGGTTCTTAACCCAAAAATCTTTATATATCATTTTTTGTATCATTAAAACTACATTATATAAAAAATGCAGGGCTTAACCCTGCCGAAATTTTGCTTTTAACTTTATTTTACTGGACTATTATACAGCTAAAGAGTTGGCTATATAACATCACGCTACGACGTATAACTGAGGTAAGGAGAAAACCGTAGGCGTAGTCCACGCGGGTGAAACCGCGGGGCACAGCTAGATTATAATATTAGAGAATATGAGAAGCAAGAATAATAACTATAGATATATAGACAGATAGATACACTTTATTGAACATATTTTAAAATAATACAAAAAACAGTCGTGCCTCTTCGGCTAGTCATGTAAGTGTTGGAGGCCCTATTCATAAACAGGTTTCAGTCCCTTTTCTACACTTTCCACGCTTCCTTCAAATCCATATTAATGCACTAGAGATTTATCAGCCACTTGTAAAGAATTCATATCGATTTGTTATGATTGTGATGTGACAGTATGATGAGTTTGTTTTGCAATCAATTAAAGTATTGAACCAAATATTATGTTTGTCGTACGTATAAGCACGCGTCATCTGGCCTAATGATAAGCCCACTTATCAGTACTTTTATATGTGATATCATCACTACATCCTAAGCAACCTCATTATAGCTTTATCTCCACAGAGGAAGGACAAAAAGTTCATACAAGTGTTAATTCAGTGATTAGCACACGTGACGATTAACGCACGTGACGAACGACACTGTCATAAATTTCCTTGAAGCGGTCAATGTATTTTTACTCACGTTATTTACAGTACCAGGTGGTGTCTTAATGAAATACATATAGGTACACATACGTCTGAAATTACAGAAAGTTCTAAAAGTGGCAGGGCTTAGAAGAAACGGCATATACCTATCATATTTAAGCTATTGCATAGCTTCTATCGCGGGCCTTGAGCGTGGAGACCGAATCCAGAAATTCCGTAACGAAAATAACCTAACATCCCCCACTCCGACCGGCACATCGGTGATACTTTTTAGTTTTGCCATCTATCGATGAGTAGCAGAAATTTTAATGACTTTTTTGAAATATCACGCTTGTCTGTTTAGTTCAGCAACTCGCCTCTAGGTGGCATTGGTTGTATCGGCGTTACTGCATAAGTTATTAATTGCATAAATTGATATTAAATGCTATGCAATAGCTTTACCGCGGCAGTCCCCGAGTGCCACACGTCTTTTTTATGTTTAAAACTTGCTGTTTAATAAAAATATGTATGCTGTATGTCAGCACTTCCAAATTTCTCAGTCCGTAAAATCACAGCAACGGATCGTACTATTAATAGAGAACTACATAAAGCTCACATCTTCGCCAACGTTCCTGGTAGTTTGGGATACCAAACTACCAGCATCCAATAATAAACTAAAATTCTTTAAAAAAATATGCTTATATCATTCCGCTCTTTCAAAGGATAGTTTGAAATTAAAAATATTGATCACCCATGACAGAGACATGTGTCTCAATTTTGAGAAGCCTAAAACACCATCGTATTATTGTCCTCGTGAAATAAGATAGCAAACGGGTTTACAACTTCACATCCACAATATTTATCAGACAAAAAAAGTTTGAGTTCGCAAAAACTAGTCGGAGGTTGAAAATATCAATTTAAATCATCATCATTTGAAAAACTTTTTGCCAGTGATAATAACATGTATCCAATTAGTTAAGGTAAACTTGTTATAGCAGGGTTAAATGGCCAACACTTGCTATTCTCAAATAAGATTAATTTGTTCATTAAACTACTTAGGCTGTGATTTATATAAGAATAAAAAGAGTATAGACAGTAATTGGATTTAAGAGTTCCAATTTTCTTTTTTCTTATCAATAGCGGAAGTACGCATATAGGCAATTGGATAAGAAAAAAATACTATTCCAGTTCAATATTAAACTTAAAATGTTCTCCCTTTGCGTAAATGCACTTTTTCATTCGATTGAAAATCGATTTTGTTGTTTTATGATGTCAAATGATATTCGACCTAGGCGACATATTTGGCCAAGGAAGCCAAGTACACGGCTCGCTAACATTAACAGTACTGTCGGAAAGGTTCTGGGCTCAGCTTATGCTGCAGACGTGCTGAAATATACAGCAGCAGCACTGTAGCGCACGGACAATAATCAAGTACAAATGTAACCCGTTTTCTTTATGCCTGAAAGTCGTAACCTTAACCTAACCTAACCCTAACCTAGTCGTAACTTTATGCGTCTCCTTGAACGATGTCACACCATCTTCCTCGGTTCCCGGAGATCTTATCGAGCGGTCCACCGCATATAGGTATGGTATATTATTGTAAAAAGTAAAAAAATAATACCCAATAGTTCTACGAAATGTTTACTCCTTTTTTAAACATTAATTAGGTACATACTTATTTGCCAAAGGAATCTAAGGGTACGCGTCCATTGGCCCGCGCCGGCCGCGACGCACGTACTGCAGGAAACGGATTTTAGTTTGCTTTGTATGATTTACCATATTTGCGATAGCGGAGGGCCGAACGACGCGGATGCGGATAGTGGGCACATCTCTATGTCAAATCATAAAAGGCAAACTAAAATCCGTTACGTGCCGTGCGTGCGTCGCGTCCGGCGCGGGCCAATGAACGCGTACCTTTAGTAAGAAGTTATTTAATTTATATTCAAAATATATGTAATGTATGTATGTATGTATGTATGTTTATAACTAATTGTTTCATTTATCTCAATAAAAAAACGTTGAACGGATTAAATCGCGTATTAATTATATATTTTGTTCAGAAACGAAAATTTATTTTTGACCAATTTCATAATTATACAGAAATTTTGAAAGCGGTTTAGTCTGATTCAAATTATTTTAAGCAAAAGGGTGGACAGACGAATTCACAAAGATAGCAGGTAAAGGCTGGATGCGGGCCGCTTCCATCCGGTCCATGTGGAAATCGATGGGGGAGGACTATGTCCAACAGTAGACGTCCTATGGCTAATATGATGATGATATTGATAAATTAAATTTCAAGAGTACGTAAGCTTACACTGTATATTTATAAATATTATCCAGCACCTTTGTTCTGAACGCTGTGCGTCATATATTTTTATTAGGAAACCTACGTCAAAATATTGATACGATACTTTTGTTTTTGCATAAATACAAAAAAAAAACCTAAGTGTCGAGGAAACTTTCAATGATTATTACATCATTGTTTTGTATTAGAAACTTACGAAATCGAAGATGGCAACTTGGTAGGTATGCTGTTTTAATTGAATGCAAAGGTGTTCATGTAATCAGAATAATCATTTTCATCAGTAAAGTATTGCGTAGGTTAGTATGTATTTTAATCTAGCTGCGACACAAGTGACCCATACGTAACATGTGTTTAATCCGGCAACGAATGCGAGCATTCGTCTCACATTTTAATAATTATCATTTTAGCCATAGGACGTCCGCTGCTGGACATACGCCTCCATGGGGGAGGAGTAGATCACTAGATCGACAACTATTTGGTAAAAATAAAAGAAAGGTGAAATAACTGTAGGTACCTACTTACATAGTTTTAGATTAGCAAAGACGCATCATTTCTTCCAAAGTATAACTGTCTTCGCCTTTATAATGAAATCGCACAGAACCATAGAATGTGAATTGAACATCATCGGCTACAAAAAATATTTTAAATAAAAGCATACAATGCTCAGTGACGACGTGGTCGAAAATGTTAGCATGCTAGACCTAGAATGCTCACTGGTTCCCATGGACTGCTGCCTGAACACACTGTGTCTGGATACAGTTTTTCAGACTTGAGGGCGGTAGGCGAGTACTCAAAAGGACCCTATCACCATGCTGAGAATTCGATAACGGTGTTACCTTCACTGGATGCTCAAGCAGGACATCGAACTTGTGTCCCTCAGGTTCATAAGTGCGTTCCGAATGCCTAAACTAAATGTTGATAAGAGGCGAATAAGAGGAAACAGCTATGGAAAATTCGCGTGTTTTCACAGAACTCACATAAAGGCCCAGCCTCCTGATCTTATCTCATTTGTTATGACACGTATCATACTTTCCGTGACATAAACTAATATATAGCATTAATTAGTGATAACTGCTGACGCTTGTTGTTTTACATAACTTGTTTTGATTTACGAGTAAGTTTTGGTCATACGATCTGACGAGGGTTCGTTCACCGAGACTTCGTCACTAGCCCCCAACTTAAATAATGTAAGTACGTAGGTACTTTATTTAAAAATAATATCAATCTGTAGAAGTGTAGAAAACTCTGTGCTAATAGATAGTAGACAGAAGGATGATAATGAGATCAACTTTTCTGTGTAATGTACAAAAAATAAATTTCTCCTCCTCTTTCTCCTCTTCCTAACGTTTGAGTGCAAAATGTATGAGCAGTTTTTCTTAACAAAACATCTAAGAAAGTAATCTTAATTATATGTTTTACTAATTGTATTAACCTGTCTAGGTGTTTTGTGTCAAAGAAATGGATAATTAATAAAAAAATTAAACAGTTATAAACATATACTTTTTCTTCTGATACACATCATCAAAATAGACACAGAATTCTACATACGTCTTATTTAGAAGAAGAAATATATTTATTTACAACAGAGTGTAACATCAAATCAAAGTTACTAAATCTACTAATATTATAAAGAGGAAACATTTGATTGTTTGTTTGCATTGAACAGGATCCCAAACTACTGAACCAATTTAAAAAATGTTTTTACTGTTGAGAAGCTACACACCCCGTTCCCCGGGTGACATAGCTCATATTATATTGTCAAAAAAAAAATAGGGATCCTTATAATTCTTATAATACCTTTATAATTTTTATTTTTGAAATGATTTACCCGTGCGATGCCGGGGCGAACCGCTAGTAGAACGCGATTAAAAAAATCTTAAATCTAATATGTACCACCCAAAACATAACATGGATCTTGGATCTCAGCAAATGATGGTAATCCAGAAAACCAGCGCTGATCTTCCGATAGCTCTAGCGTACGACGTCACAGAAGCATAAATATATTTAAAACTTAGATTGCAAGGCCGCAATAACAAGTTAAACAATAAAATAACAACTGTTCAATACAATTTTTTTATTTTTTTTTATTTTATTTGTTAACATTCACAAAAGGTCTTATATTAGATCCACAGTGACAAAAATTCAAAAATAAAAACTAGAATGAAAACTAGATTAGTACAAAAAAAACATGCAGGCAGTCTTTGGGAGCTGCCGATAGAAGTATCATGATTCTACATGGTTTCCAAGCTAGCATGGAAAGCGTGCGGTGACAATACGCCATTTTTACGCTTTTTGTTCGCCTAAAAAGTACACATATATACAGAGTATATAAATATATAGCTCATGGAAAGCGCGCGAAGACGATGATGTGAGTTTCACGCTTTTTGTTCACCCAAAAAGTACACATATATACACAGTATACATATAGCTCATGAAAAGCGTTCGGTGACGATGACGCGAGTTCCATGATTTTTGTTCACCCAAAAAGTGTTCAACGGGCCTAAAGAAGTTTTCACTTTAAAAAATATTCAACTTTATATGTAACTAGCGGCACGCCCCGGCCTCATACGGGAAAATATAGATAGGTATTTAATAAAAAATATATAAAATTATGCACTTACAGACAGCGGACTTTCCATGCTTAGGACACTCGATCAAGTCAGCTTTTTAACAAAACTATCTAGCGGGCGGCGTTTATTTTTCTATTTCATATCATTTTTTAATTCATAGTTTTGGCATTAAATTTCCAATTTATATAATTTGAAAAGCAGTCTATAGGTACTGAAACAGCCCTGATTATGACTATACTAATTCCAATAAGAATTAATATAAAGGCACGAGTACCTAACGTTTTACGTTCGTCTGACCAATTCGGTCAGAATTCCTATCAAGTGTTATAATTTCAAAAAGTGTTTATACTAACCTAACTACATAGTTAGACATACGGAAGAACACATATTGTAACGATCCCTGTTAGCTCGGAAAAGAAAAGAAATAAGAAGAAAAAGAATGTGAATTTCACGTAATACAGATAATTGTGCTTAGATAAGCTGTATTTAACCATACAGTTACTGTGGGCTAACAAGATTTTCACAAGAGCTTACGGGAAATTTGTAGTCCAGTCGGGTCGAGTGATATCGCAGGACGCAGTTATTATAGCTTTTAATTAATACTGGGTGCGTAGACCCGGATTTCAAGAGCTGTGGGTACTATAAATACTTTGATCTTTTCTTTTTAGGGCTCAACAGGTGCCATTACATTACAGTGGCTTGCGCTTGTTGACAGGCAGGAGGTAGATAACACGTTTGAGGACCTCAAATATTACAAATATTTAGTAATTTATTTACCTCGACGTTTCGACCAAGTTGCATTGGTCGTGGTCACGAGAAGACATTCGCGATTAAGCCCCGTTTGATTTAATAACAATGTCTTCGAATCGCGAAAGTCTAAAAATTACAATTACAAATATGTACTATACATATTTGTAATATTTATATACTTATTATATAATAACCTACCAATCACATGTTTAGACATTTTGAATTCCTTGCCAGGTGTAAGACACATCACACAGTTATCGTGAAAATTTTAGATAAAAGAATTGTTTGGTCGCTCGAAAATGAATTAGCACCAATGAATTAGCTTTGGCAGCAGATGATGCTGCTACAAATAAGCGGGTAAAGTACATCGTTTTAGAGCAGAACTTCCATTTTGTCCCCTTTGCCGTTGAGACTATGGGATGTTGGGGTGCAGAAGCAAAAATATAAATCTTAATTTATATGTAAGTACAGTCTACATACTAACACACTAAGGTTAAGATAGTGATTTTGTTGTTAAATCAAACCGACCAAAATGGTTATTTTTCATTCCGACTAATCAAAACGCTAACCCGCAGTTGAGGAGAAACTCGTTAATATTACAAGTAGATACAATTTTTAACCGACTTTAAAAAAGAAGCTTAACCTATAAAGAGAGTGCGGGAATGGTCATCGTCAAGAATAGTAACAATTCTTTTTCCTACAACTCGTATTTGGATGCAATCAATCAATCAATCAATCAAATATTTATTTGCATAAAACATGTGTTTGCATACTTAAATTATTTAAGCATGCAGGATCTTATAAATAAAGTAGAACAAACATGTTTTGCCTGTCAAGGCATACAAATATAATATTTACAAGAGTTTTATAATATGTACTTCTACTTGTATACTAGTTATTACAATTGTCGAATTTTTCATGTCACTACTTAATGTCAAATAATAACGTAATTTAAATATATCTAAAATGGTTAAATGTCAATAAATTTCAAAATTGTTCAAATAAATTTATCCGTCAGAAATTCACTTAGATGGTAATAGCACTTGTCGGTTAATAAAGAATGCATCCTTTTTTTAAATAAATTGGCATTTAAGTTTTTTATTGATGTCGGTACTCTGTTATATATAACTGGTGCCATGCAGTAGACGCTTTTATTCATAAGTGCTGTATTAGAGGTATGCATGCAAAGTCTTGTGTTTTCTCTTCTGTTACGTATAACTCTATCAGCTAAACGTTGAAACAGTTCTGGATTCTCTTTAACAAATGTTACAATTTCAAGAATATAGAGCGAAGGTAATGTTAATATTTTATATGTTTTAAAAAAGGGCTTGCAACTATCTGTCGGCTTTAGATTAAACATAGCTCTTATACACCTTTTCTGGGTTTTAAAAGCACTATCTTTATCTGTTGAATTACCCCAAAAAATTACTCCGTAGCGTAGGATAGGAGAGACTAACCCATGATATGCTGTTATCAACGAATGTGAGTTAAGTATTGAAGCTAGTTTAAACATTGCATATGCTGAAGAGCTCATTTTTTTATTTAATTGTTCAATGTGCCCTTTCCAATTAAGTTTCTTGTCTATAACAACACCGAGAAATTTTATCGAGTCTATCTCTTCGAGTATTTTATCATTATATGTTATTTTTATATTGTTTTCTTTGTCCCGTTGGCTAAAATGCATGATCCCCGTCTTATCTAAATTTATTTTTAAATAATTATTTTCTAACCACTGTATTATAGATGTCATTGCTTGGTAAATGTCATTTCTATATGTCTCCTTATTGCTACATGTTATTGTTACAGTGCTATCATCTGCAAATAAAGTCATTGGTTGATGAGTAGCTTTTGGTAAATCATTTATATACATTATAAATAACAGTGGTCCTAATACACTACCCTGAGGCACGCCGTGTATTGATGAGCGATTGTCGGATTTAAATATTTCTTCACATTTCGTTGTGTAGTTTATTCGTGCAATTTCCGTGTATTGTTTTCTATTGCTTAAGTATGACCGAATGAGGTTCAAGACGTTGCCTCGGATCCCGTAAGCTTCAAGTTTATTTAGAAGAACGTTGTGGTTAACGTAATCAAACGCTTGGGTCATATCGCAGTAAATTGAGCATACTGGTGTTCTTGTATCAACATTTGTCATGACAACATTAAGAAAATCATAAATTGCCATATTGATAGTTCTGTTTTGTCTAAAACCTTTCTGTTCATTATTGAGTATTTGTTTTTTTTCTATAAAAGAGTACAACTCATTGTAGATATATTTTTCAAATATTTTAGATATTATAGGGACTAGCGATATCGGTCTATAGTTATTCATACACTCTCTACAGTTTTTTTTAAATATTGGTTTAACAATAGATATTTTCAGTCCATCAGGATACACACCTGCACATATACAGAGATTAATAATGTAGCTTAAATGAGCACAAATATTATCCGCAACAAATTTTAATACTTTTGTTGATATCCCATCGTAGCCTATACTATTTGTATTCTTTAATGTTTTAATAATATTCTGGATATCAGATGGTATACTCGGTGCAAGGTATATTGAGTCTCGTCTAGTAGCTATCAGAGATGTCATTGTACAGGAACCTGACCTTTGATGAGGCTGAACTTTGTCAATATAAAAGTTGTTAAATGCATTCGCTATAGCTAACGGATCAGTTATTATTTTATTTTGTACTATGATCTTGTTTATAGATCCCTTAGGTAATTTTGGTCTTGAATCATTTATTATTTTCCAAGTAGTTCTTGATTTATTTGTTGATGTTTGTATTAAATTATTGTTCCTCGCCAGTTGAGTAAGCTTTATAATTTTTTTATATATTTTCGAATAAGTTTTGTAGGTATTTTTGTTTATGCTACTTGGTACCTTTCTATATTGCCATAATAATTGTCTTTTTTTCTTGCTGCATAGTTTAATACCTCGGGATATCCACCGTGTCTTTTTAGTTACATTTATGGTTGTCATTTTATAAGGGAAACATAGATCATAAAAGAGGCAGAATGTATTCATAAACGCATCAAAAGCAATGTTAGGGTCATTAGTTTGGTAAATATCTGAAAAAGTTAATTTATCCATACAATGTTTAAATTTAATTAAGTTGTCTGTACCATAGTCGCGGCGTTTTACTCGCCAAAATTTTAAGATATACTTTTTTTGTATCGGGCATTTAAGTATCTGAGCAGTGTGGTCTGATAAAGCATGCTCTATGACATCTGACTTACATTTTGTTTTGACATTATGCGCAAAATTATCTATACAAGTGTTTCGCTGAAATCTAGTAACTTGTTTTAATGCTAGTGTAAGATTGAAATTAAGTAGTAGACATTCGAATTCTTGAGAAACCTTGTTATTTTTTAATACATCAATATTGAAATCTCCCGCAATTACAATTTGATCATATGTCTTTCTACATAATTTCTGTAAAATATTTTCTAATATATCAAGGAATTTACTTAGATGTTTATATTTTGGTATTCTATATACACAAACAATAGCAAAATTGTATTCAGTTAATTCCACACCGCAACATTCGGTTACACCAGTCAAAGATAGAGCCGTTATTTCAGAAAGTTCACGCCATTTGTGACCGTTTCTGATCAAAATACACGCCCCACCTCTATTACTCTCTTTTCTACAAAAGGTTGATGCTAGACAGAAGTTAGGAATATGCCTACTAAGATCCTCAGCAGTTTGGTCGTCCGAAACAGAATGGGTCATATCGCAACTTGAATCGATACAGGTAGGCTTTTAGACCATAATGTCCAGTAAATAGTTTGATTCTAATGGTATGGCATTATTTCGACGATTCGCACAGTTATCAGTCCCTCTCTCAGATAATACATTTCTTGAAAATATTTTTAATGCGGTGATAGTACTTTTCTACAACTTTATATTACATGTGTGTACAAATAACACCCATTATATGAACTTATCTTATTATGTAATAGGACAACATATTTTTTAGGCAGGTCGCATGATATTGTCATATGACATCATACTTTCATTATCATAATAACAACCAGAGGATTGATGACAAATAACGAAGAGCTTTATAGTTTAAGTATACCTAATGTGGATTTTGCTTAAAAGCTAAACAATTTTATTTTAAGAATTTGTAATGTTAGTTTCCTACATTTCGTTTTAGGGTTCTGTACCTCAAAGGGAACTCTTACAGAATCACTTTGTTGTCCGTCCGTCTGTCTGTCAAGACTCTAAAATCAGGAACGCGTGGTATCGATTTGAAATTAAAACCATATACTCAGGTCTACAGTCTCTTGAAGCTGTGAAAAAATCAAACTTCTATGTTAGAGTAAAAAAAAAGATACGGTGGTTTATTCCGTAAAAATCGTATATTTCGACACTCAAGGAAATCAATAATTATAGGGTATTATTTCCCGTTTACCAAAGAGAAACTGTTCAGCAAGTAATACCGCCTAATAGTAATTCCGCCTATATAGGTAGGTATGTTTGTTATTACTTATGAGAACAGAACTTGAGAGGAATTCTTGAGTTCCTGGCAAAACAAAATATTTAATCCGTAATTAAACTCGGGTTTGGGTTACCGGTTTTTCTTTTTAATTTACTACTTTAGTACCTACCGTGTGCCGTGGTGGTACCGGCCTAGAATAGTACTCCCCCATCTCTTCCCGTTGGTGCCGTAAGAGTCAGCGAAGGGATCATGTACCAGGAGGTGGGCAGTAGCCCCTTCTGAGGATAGGAAACCATACTCCGCTCGCCAACCCGCCTGCCAATCGTGGCGAGTATTGGTAAATCCCCCCTATATGGGGTCATATATCCAGCAGTGGATGTCCTGTGGCTGCATTGAATGAACTACTCGTACTCTGATTCGCCAGTATCTACCTAGGTGGATCTAAATCCCACAAAACCGGGCAAGCGCCGGTCGCGCCGTTGCGTTACTCGACTTTGAACCGAAGTGGAAGTGAAGCATGGGGCCCGCCAGGATTACTTTTAGGGAGGTGCACCTGCATCTACACATTATATTACACACATCAAAAAGTCTGAGCAATAGACGGTTTTGTACTTTTGAACGATTTCCTTACACCATTTCGACGACGTTTCAACGACGACGGACGCGAGGATACTGAATTTATTGACAAGATGATGAACACTCTGTCAGTTTTTATTCAAACAGTAGGTAACTTATTAACATATTTTTTTTGTACTTTATTTTCTGCCAGGGTGCTGTTAGTACACTCCCTTGCACCCTACTGCCAGCGCCCATGAACCGAAGTGATGTTGGTTAAAAGTTATTTTAAATAAAAAGTACATAGGTACACTCTGGTTGTTAAGGGTATAAAATCCAACGATGTCTCTGAGTACAACTCATGTGTCTGGAAACGCGACCTTTGTCCTAACGCAAACAATAAATTTCGCTAAAAATTTTTGCATTTTTTATAAGTCCTTCACCATTATAATGTAACTTTTTTATGAAGATTCGTAGTACCTACCTATAATACAAGTTTTCAAGTGTACATCGTATTGATGTTTATTCTCGGAAAAACATTGCTTATCTCACAGTGACAGTACCTAACCGTAGCTACTAGCGCTTGCTAAAATAATATCGGCATAGGTACATAAATGAAAGAATTATTCTTTCACAGATGATTAATAACGGCATAGGTAGATGCCGTAATTAATTTGATTAGGTATTGAAAATTGAAGAATCTCAGAAACTTTCATAGGTATTACTTCTCAACTTACAGTATTTTTTCAGATCTAAATAGGCAGTCTCTCTGTCATATGGTTCACCAAAACTTAAACGTCCAATTATTAACAGTCGGTCAACTGTATGGTAAAAACTGTGGACCAGGTGGACAGACGATCTGACTAAGATCGCAGGCAAGGGCTGGATGCGGGCCGCTTCCAACAGGTCCTTGTGGAAATCAATGGGGGAGGCTATGTACAGCAGTGGACGTCCTGTGGCTGAGATGATGATGAAATGTATAGTTGAATTGGCAGCATTAAAAGGCGGCTAACGGAATGCGCGAGCTTGCGGCACGGCACGGCGGCGGCGCGACCGGCGTGAGCCTGGCAAGATAAGCGAACATTACATCATACCGCGGCGCGTGCCCACTCCACTATATAAGCACCGGCGTCTCCCACCGGCATTCATTCACAATTCGTGCTTATAGATGACAAGACAATATTAGTTAGTGGCAATGATCTACGCGCTCATGCATCATTCTACAATTGTGAATTATAATCTTCATTACGAACAACTTTGGCATAGTGACAACTGGAGTAACGGCCATTTTCCGATATTCGAACAACAACAGAGATAACACAAGTCCTTCAGATCGAGAGGATTGATTAAAAGGTAAATATTTGTTATTCACTGCAATTGCTGCACCCGTCATTATCATTAACCGTTGTGTGAAAGTTCAAGGGATATGTATCATTATGAAACATCTGTGACTGTAGATAACGACCGAACAAATAGTGCAATAATTGTCCCATAACTTACACTCGATCAACGTGACTAACTGATTGCACAGGTCAATCTTATGGCACGAATCATCTTGAACTTTTCATTTGCGTCATTAAAGTAGATAACGAAGCTGCGATTCGCGAGTTTCTTGTGATAAATATTTTGTCAGTTTTTCGGGGGTCAGAGGAAATCTAAGGTTGGCGTAAAGTGCCTGATCGGCTGCAAACTTGAATGAAAGAAAAGTGTAGCAGAGGAGGCTTATATAAGGGACTCTTGCAAATTCCTTGATAGATCCGTGGTGGGATGGTAGACGTGTAAACTGATCTAAGCCAGCGGTGTCGTATGTTAACCGGTCACGCTTCAGTGGTTCCACGCAGCACTACCGGCTAGCAACAAATGAATTTACGTTCTTGTACCTTATGACACTAATGAATAAAATGTATATTGAGTCGTAGAAAGTTTGAAATTGTAGCTATACATCGCACATTTTAGATCTATCTCGAAATGCAAACCTATATAAGTGAAAATACACGGACACTAACGTGGTTTCTTGCAATTACAGAGCTGGTCTCCAATCGATCAATCGCATCTAGTCAGCGCTGTGAGACTACCGTGATCGGAAGACACCGAAAAGTTTGAAGCAGAGTTGAGAAATTAGAAGGAAAAAGTTGAGGAATAATGGCAAAAGTACAAGTGCAAACATCTGCTGATATGAGCCTGGCAGCGCCTTTACCAGTCAATCAAGACCAGGGAGATTTGGATCTTATGGCTATAACCATGGCAGCGCTTCGTTTAGTCAACCCATGGTCTGTTGAGACCAAAAAAGCATCGTGGCAAGCCCGGGTGGTACCTGGTTCACCTGAAGCAAAAGATAGAACTATTACCCTGGCCGAAGTATCACACCACGACACGCCCCGAGATTGCTGGGTGGTTATCTACGACCGCGTGTACGACATTTCTACTTTCTTAGATGAGGTGAGTTAGTTTGAGAAACTAACTACTTTACATTACTATAACTCTGCACTATATATATAGCAAACCTCTTGTGGGGACAATAACTACATGCAACTTTCGATTAACTGAAAAGATGCAAAATTCAACCTATGATTCAGTATTTTTCAAACAATCATAAATAGAACTATAAGTATCAATATATCTAAGTCTATAATTCCATTGTTCCAGCACCCTGGTGGCGCAGACATAATGCTGGAGTATGCAGGTGGAGACGCAAGCACCGCCTTCCGGAGCTCAGGCCACTCTCGCATGGCCAATAAAGCCCTGGATCGCTTCCTAGTGGGAGAACTGCCCATGCATGAACGTATGTACCGTCGTCCTGGGGGCCTTCGCCTTAGTGACGTACCCGAGTAACATTTTCAAGAAGGAAAACGGAATTTTTGACTTGGACTGGAACTGGCCTGCAGATATAGCTATAATACCAACAAGACAGAAAGATGGCTGACACACCAGACACATAACGTGAAAGCGAGATACTTTATATCACTTCTCTTAAATGGAAGATATGAGGACATGCTTTATCTATATTGTATGAAATTGTATGTTTAACTTTGCAAAGTTTTTGTGCCTTATTATCCATTTGTGGTGGTAATAAGTGTAACAGCTTTTTCGTCTGCATTAGCTTTCCCAATGCTAGCAGATACATGTTCGAATCTTTAGCAAAAAAGTTTTCGCTATATAGACCTTAATAACTTTAGTTTGTTAACCTTTCTGCTGCTGTATGTCACGAGTTCGATAAGACGTTTTCATCATTATTATTATGTACTTAATATAGATGGATTGTTGCTGTAGGTAGCAATGTTCTGACACATCCAAGAGTAATTTGGTTATCTTAATATGCACACTTTACATTTGTATTTTCAAAGACACTGCAATTTTTGACGTAAAAGGGTACTTACATACATAAATTACCATATTAATTTTCGAATTATTTGAACAGAAACTCTTAATGTAGTTGAAAACATTAACTCTGAAGTGTGCATACTAAAATTACTAAAGGTAAGCCTTAGCGATCTTAACCAAATTTTTTCTTCTTTTGACATTTTTATATCATTAGTATTAGAAGTATATATTTCCTTAAATATATATAGTAAAAACTACCAGTTTAGATGTAGAGCACTCTGATATTTGGTAGTTTAGTATTTTTTGATGTATCGTTGTACTTGCATTTATTAGTTCTAGAAACCTGACTTTATTGTTTGTATCAACTTTCCATAACTTTTTAATTATCATATTACTTGGTTATACCCAGAAAAATGATGTTCAGTTTTGGCACTACGTGAATATGTATTTTACTCACGCGGCAACAACTGTAAAACACTGATTAGACATAATAACATTGATATTTTTAAAAAGTGGTGGGTAAATTTGGTAAAAATTTTTATTCGGATTTAGATTATTCAGTATTAATTTATTTGTGACAACTATCCGTTTATTAAACAACGGTGTTGGGTAGAAATTAAACAGTTCCTATTATTAATATATTTTATGATTTATTTAAATAGTGATTTAAGGAAATAAACATTTAAATTAAATGTTCACATGTTTTAATTTCAAATGTGTACTAGATTTATTGTCTCTCTGGGGTAGTATTGAAAAGTAATCATACTAAATTGTTGATCCTCTGAAAGCAGAATAGAACAGAAAGTTTTTTATTAAGGGCAGAAAACATACAAAAGTTAATTTAATTGTTAACTTTAATTTAATTTAAAAATTAAGCCACAATAAAAACAAATATAGTTATAAAATAAGTGAATTTGGCAGTTCGCTGCCACAAAACAGCCCCAGCTCAATACAGAGTGTGTTCAGTCCTTGAGAGCTAGTGAGCATTCTAGGTCTAGCGTTCTTTGACCACGTCGTCAGTGACCTGAAATCATCGGTTTATTTGGTGTCGGTTAAAAGTACTCAAATATAAGTCGCCTACATCGCATTGTGAGGAGTTAGAGTAAGAGCTTAAGGAGAGAATAAGAGCTTTTTCATTATATTTATTTAATATACAGTTTCACAGCTTTACTAATATAGCTAAAATAAATCTTAAGTAGCTAATTAATTATTAGACCGCACATAAGTGATTACAAATAGCTTTCTGGAGAATTTTAGACTAACAAAAAATACGCCCTATTTTTTGTATTCTAAACTTCTAATGCCCCTATACATACTTATAAGAGTGACTTTCATATTTAATTGTACTATTAGTAAATTTTCGACGTCCCAATGCTATGGAATACCAAACTTCCAAAGTTCCGAAATACCTTCTGAGACGATCAACCTCCCCATTGACCATCTCATAAATTTCTAACATACCCATAAACCTTGGGGCCCATAAATTACGTCACAGAGGGGGCGAGAGGTGGTTCAGCGAAGTGTGACATAGTGTGACAAGGGGTGAAGGAATCTTAAGCTTCGTGATGTAAAATGTAAATTTATCATATTTAACACTTATCATTATAATTTAATTGAAATAATTAAAATTTTAAATTTAGCGCTCATCGGTAAGCTACGACGTGATAGAAGACAACATACTTAGATTTAATTTCTTTTAGAAAACATGGTGGATCTTTAATTTACAAAAATGTCTTCTTATTAAAAAACTATATATTATATAATGTTTGGGGGGGGAGGGTCTCACAAATGTGTCCACATGTGACAAGGAGTGGTGGGGGGGTCTGAAAGCTACAAAATTTGTGTGAAGCAATTTATGGATGGCCCCTCACTAATAGCGATGTCGGGTAAAATTATTCCATTTATCTTATTCTACTCACAATAGGTACAGATAATACAAAAAACCCAGTCATTCGAATGAGTGACACATTGATACGCGGGCAGTTAATTTCGTTATCTCTTCTCGCAAAATTGTTATAATCATCATCCCATGAATGGATGTCTACACAGTGATAGGTTCAAAGTAATATAATAAATATGTCACAATTTACACTCATTACATTTAGCAAAAATGGATACTATAATAATAAATACTAATGCTACGTTACTAATAGTAGAAATCTATAAAGCTAGTTTTAAATGCAATAAATCCATTTACTTTAATATTACAGTCATCATCTCAGCCATAGGAACGTCCACTGCCGGACATATGCCTCATTCATTTCCACAAGGATCTGTTGGAAGCGGCTCGCAACCGGCCCTTTCCTGCGATCTTAATCAGGTCGTCTGTCACCTTGGCCGATGGCTGTTCTATGCGCTTGCTAGTCCGTGGTCTCCATTCTACCTTTCAACAGCAACGACCATCAGTTCTACGAGCTATGTGCCCTGCCTACTGCCTGCATTTTACAATATACATAATGATACCAAAAATTCTAGAGATTCGTAGGTAATACTGGAAATTAATACTGCCAGTGGGTTCACTTCTCGCTTACACCTTTTTCCCGGATCTGAAACAAATAAATTCATAATTAATATGAATATGGACAGCGATATAAAATAGGTTAGACACCCTATCGGCCGCTCGAAAACAGTACCGTCAAAACAAGGCTTTGTTTTGCTCTCAGTAAAAAAGTCAAAGTAAAAAATGAATAACTTACAAATGTTTTACAACGCTATTGCTAGGGCGATAAGGTTCATCATTAAAATGAAACAATATCCTTTTGTGGACTAATTTTATATTAGCTGGAGAAGTATGTATATACCTGTATAAGTAAACACTTGCGAGGGGACACTTTTGAGGTTTGATTTTCATAGAGACTATGCTGTGCATCTATGGTATATTTGGTTGAAGAATATGGACAGTAATATAATCTAATTGAACCAGAGAACGTTACAAAATAGAAGAGACACCCGGTCAAAAGGCACGTCGTCGGTGAAATAATTAAAATACTTAAATGATTTCCCCTTATTTAGAGCCCAACATGTTATTCAACGGCAATGTATACATATATATCATTAGGTAGCGAGCAGTAAGAGCTATGAGCTTTATTATTAGGAGATGAATTTTAAATAGCTCGCGAAGAATAGAACTGCCTGATTTATTACAGAGGCGTAAATATATAAGAAGAAAAGCGAGAAAGAGAAAAGCGTAAATATAAGAGGCGTAAATGTATGTACATTTACGCCTCTTTCCCGTTGGGGTAGGCAGAGACCAGCCTTTGAAATGCTACGATCCCGACACACTTCCTTCGCTTCATCCACGCTCGTCAGACCTTTCATACAAGAGTGTCGGTTTAGAGTACTCTTGGCCTGGCCTTTTCTCATAACTTCCTCAATCTGATTTCGGAACGTTCACCTAGGCTTTCCTCTTCCAACACCACCATTCACTTTACCCATGAATACCAGCTTAGTCTTGGTTTTGGTGGTCTCTGGTTCATACTCTCTACATGACCAAACCATCTTAACATACTTTTCTTAATCCTAATCACTACATCTTCGTTTACATCAAAACATTCCCTTACTTTACTTAACTAACGACTTCTGTCTGGGAGAGATCGCTTCTTAGCGATAAGACCGCCAATTGTGCAACTATTTTGTATTTGATAATATTTGGTTTTATAAATATTATTTTAAGTGGATGTACTTGTACAATAAACCGTTATCTATCTAACTTCTCCATCCCACATTCTTAATACACCTCGCAATAAAAATACATTTAAAAAAACTTTATTTGGATTCCGTGGTTTGCGGGGTTACAGACGACCGCCAAACATTTGAAATGGGGTAAATTATTAGCCTTAGCCACGAGACGATGTGGATCACGGAGCTGATACAAAGAGAAGATCGCCAAAGCAACTGTGCACTGTGACACAACTAACAGGGTCCTGACGTCATCATTAGTAGGGGTGGTTTAAGTTAGTGTGCTGTAGGCGTTCGCCCTGTGCAATTGTTTGCATTTATTCAGTACACCGTTTCTGGTATCTCAAAGTTACTGTCTCTCTACTCCGGTCTAGTCTGATCGCGCAATTATTTTGAAGCGATGATAGCTCAGCGGGGGGGAGCGCAGCCTGTCAAACTGACGGACACTGGTTAGTTCCCCAACAGCTTGAGCTTCCGGTAACTCACCGTTATTAAATTCCCAGCATGGTGGGTACTTTCGAATACCCGCCTAGCTAGCTACCACCCTCAAGTTTGAAAAACTGTCACCAAACACACAGTGTGTTCAGATAGCAGTCCTTGAGAGCTAGTGAGCATTCTAGGTCTAGTGTGGTCTTCGCCACTTCGTCACTGACCATCAAGTGAGATAGTGGTCAAACGCTAGATCCATACAGTATTAAAAAATCCTTTTTATTAATTAATATAGGTAGTTTACAAAATTATTAAAAAAAATACATGCGATAATTCTGAGTACGTCCCTGTCACATGTATGACATCTAGTGTTAGATAGTTAAACTACGTAATTTCAACGACATATAACGGAGTGAGTAGTTTAGCTATTGACCGGTAGATGGAAAATAATGAAGTGGGTGGGATTAACACACCCGCTTACCCCGCAAATTTTTACGGGTTGTTTCTCAAGGAAATCTAATAACAACATCCCCCTCTTGGTATCAGCTCCATGATGAGGATGAAAACATGACAATCATTGTTTTAGCTTTGGGGCAAAAATTCAAGTACTGCATGTACTGAGTGCCTGAAAACAAATATTTCGCGCAATTCCAGTGCAATTATAATTTTTTGAATTATACACAACACTGTAAAATATTTAGACATCCTAGGTCAAAGTTAAGACCCGACAAAGTCTTAGCATTTTTTTTATCTGATAGCGAAACATCCTCATTATTCGCCGTGTCTAAAGTCCTTGTACCCGTAGTTACATACACAATGAAGTATCAACATCAAAGCAACCAACTATAGTATATAAAACAAACATAAACGGTTTACCAATTCCGTGAGTTATCGTGATAAAAAATCGTTAGATATCTACAATAGACCGAATTAATCTGGTTTTATATCGTTTAAATCAGCTACTCATTGTGACCTTTCATTGTCTCGCGAAATTCTTCTAATCGAGAGGGTAAACTAGCAAAATAAGGCCACTTATCTATCGTTGGAAAGAAAGGTTAGGTAAAGATAGCCTGTGTTGCCACCTGATCCAACATCGTTGTCCGACCGTTATCGGGCTTGGCTTTTGAATTCTAAGGAGCTTCACACACTAAACACGAGACGCGAAGCGGCGCAGTAGCTGGATTTCAATCAGTACTTCTTCCAAAACGTATGGTTGTAGAATGTACCAACAACAGATCTTCTGACGTACCTATCAATGTAACAATGGGTAGTACGGCATCACGCCACAAATAGTTTAGAAACTGTTGAATATGGTACCTAAGTACCGGCTTTGCTTAGTTGCAGGCCCGTTGTATTATATTCTCTACAGTGATATTAATATAAATCAAATTGTTCTACTTTTCTTCTTTCTCAATGAAATCAATATTCAAACAGTAAAATAGCGATGGCGTAAGCAATATATGACAATAAGATAGGGCACAAAGCTAGTGGGCGTCTTTCACCGCCCTACGCAAGACCCCGTTTGCTCAGATGTGCATTGAACACGTAAAACAGCACCGACTCAAATAAAATCAAACATAACTTTATTACATTGGTGGTTGCCCTACGTAAGACCTTGCTGCGCTTCGCTTTATCTGGTGGGTGGAAAGCCTTACGAAAATATTTTTGTACACTGCCACGATACAATGGATAAAATGTGAATACAAAGTTAAGAAATTGCAAAATTGCTTCATCCTTCTCCCAAGCTTAACCTACAACAAGCTTAATCTTAATGATTTATTATGAATAGTACATGTCATTAATAATAAAACATTAAGATACGAGTATATCAACAACAGCTGGCAAGAATTCTAGAAGCATCGCCCCCAAGTTGAATTGAAATTGTATTATGATTTATGCTATGTAACCATAAGCCGACAGTAGCCAGTGGGTTTCTCGTATGTATGTAGGTATTAGTTTTAGTATTGTAACTTTAGTCTGTTCTTTAATTCGAGACAGAATGAAAAAAATGATAGAAACTGTGCAGTCTGTAATTTGATGATAAATAATTGATTTATTCTATTAATTGATTTTAATTTATTTCGTGCAGTTATTTTTCGTGGACTGGGAACACAACAGAGATTTGAAACAATTCGTGCAGTTGCCGCCATTTTGTTTTTCTGTCTGTTCCATTCATGCTTCAACCTCAGAACTCGAGTGCGTTTCTTGCTGCTATTGGTGGGTGGTATGATAGTTTTAATTCAGCATAAAGGTTTTACCAGTATGGCTTATGCTTTAGAAGTAATTGAAAACAAGAGTGTACAATTTTTACTTACTAAAAGGATATTCACGTTATAAACTTCAGATTTTCTTCATATAATAGGCTAAGCATTTGCTGAGCAAAGTCAGTAATCGAAATCGACGACTTAGGGCATACTAGACGTAAGTCGTATAAAAAAATAACAGAATATGTCAAGTCAAGAACGACAGATATAATAATAACTTTTTACGTAACAAGCAATATCGAAGTATGGAAACGCTTTTCCCTCTTATAACAGAATATAGAAAGAGTATTTACTTTGACTTTAGTATTTATTCAGCATCACAGGGACTATAAATTCGAAACTTAAATATTTGCTCAGCAAAGTTGCAAAGACTGAGTGAAATCCAAGTACGATATATAAATTTCAGCTTTAGAATTGAGAACGGCCACTTTTTATGAAAGTCGGTTTTAAAAGGAAAATTACTCACAACTTATGATAGTTGAACAGATTCTTGTGTATATTGAAGTATCTGAGGTAGACGATCAGCGCCAAAGACATGAGAATGGCGGTGACTTGTAGCGTCCGCTCCCGGGGCATCCCACACTTTGACACCCTCACCTCGTCTGGCGTAATAGTTGCCTGAAATGAATACCATTTTATCACTCTTATTTTTACCTCTATATTTACATCAGTACAGGTACAACGTACAGGTACAACACACAGGTATATCATATAAGAATATTGTATTTATTTAATAGGTGGCAAACGATCAGTCGAGCCGCCTGATGGTAAGCATCATAGTCTCTGATGGATATCTGTTACACTGAGGGCATTACGATGCCGTTGCCTATCCTTATTAAGGCTCTAATAACTCCCTTTTGGAAGAATCCCATATTGTAGCTACTCGAGATTACCGAGTGAAGGAGCCCGTTCCACATTTTGCAGGTGCATGGCAGACGCGATTGGTAGAATAACAGTGCATACATACAGTGCATAACAGTACCTACTTGAGCTAAAAGACAATCAAATGTGAATTAGTAAAATGCGTCCTAGACCTACTTCTCGGCTCGCATATCTTGCTTTGGCTCACCGGCCGCCATGGCAACTTATGTGGTCGTTATAAAATAATATCATACGCAACTATTTGTAGAATACGATACTCTATTAATATTAAATAAATAAGTAGCCAGTAATAACAAAAAAAAAATGCGTATTAATTTTCATTCGTAGAAATTAGAATTTCATCTCTTCTAGGATATCTAGGCTTGCGTGCCCCATCTTACACCCCGTCAACACTTAACATCAGGTGAGACAGTGGTCAAACGCAAGCTTATAATAAATAAATGTTAAGCCCTAGGAATCCTTAACATCATGTAGTATAATATATATATGTATCAATTTAATAAATACAATGTAAACAGTAAGCGATAATGAGCTTTATAGCCAGTTCTGATAACAAACCAGATTTAACTAGATAGTGCAATTACATAATTGCCATTCCAATCATTTTCCGAAGTCAAGGCCAGATTGGAGACTTATATGCACAGGTATAATTAATGTCACGGTCATGATGGCATGTACTTACTTCGAGAACAACTTATTTTTAAATGATAAAAATAATATTAAAATTCCGTGATACAGACGAGCATAATTTTGATTTTACTTCTACTATGATGGCACCTACCGAGAAAAAATCTTACTGATAAGTACTAAATATATAAATGTCTTTGAGTTGCCACAGTTACTAACATTAGAGTCAACTTTAGAAACGGGAATAATTAATATTCTATGATTTTCTTAAGACTATCTATTTCATAATATTTTATTACCGGTATAAATACCTAGAAGTTTTGATATTGTTATTTCCCAACGCCGACGTTTGGGAATGCGTCTAAATCAAACTCATTCAAAACTTTACAGCATTACTAACTTATAACAAACCGAGTAGAGAGCTTCCTACAGCAAGTAGAGGATAATATGGCAATAATATATTCGAAACTAGAGTAAACCAACTTCAACGTCCATTTCGAAGCGGCGGGAATGGTTTTTATTGAATCAGAACAGTAATACACCAAGGTATCAATTCTTCTAAGCACATTGCTCATATATTGTTATTAAATTGTCGTTTTTGCAAGTTGCGCTATTCTTGCAGCAGCCGGAATTCAATTCAGAATCCTCGTATCGCATTCGTATAAACAATTGAGTAACGCACGTACGGCCGTACTAACTATGATTTTTCTGTGTCACAGTTCTACTAGATGAATGACAGTTGTGCTGAGTTCAATTGTTTTACGCTGCTATACGAACTGCGTCAAGTCTACGACAGTGATTCCTGCTTCGGCCACTGATATTAACCATTCCGATACAGCAAAACATTTATGGGCACTACTGCAGGTCACCAAACCTAATACATAATAAATATACTTTAACTCTTACGGTTACATGACATATAGTTTATATGTTGGCACGAAGCTATGCCAAATGCACTGGCATTCTAATCAGATAATAACCAACCTTGTACCTATACAGATTGAGAGGTGTTTAGTGTACATACCAAGTAATATTTAGGGTCCAATCGGTTTCGCCACGAAAACGAAGGCACTGTGTACTCTATGAACTCAATCTTGTGTTCATGTGTGGGTACGAAGCTGTGTCGAAGCACGCAACTGTGGTGGGTGTGCCCGCCGAACACTGCGCGGGGGTGGAGACTCTCCACCAGGTGTTCCGTAGACTCCTATAGTAAACTTTCTTTTTTGGACATTGACGAAAAAACAAGTTGTTTACTTTTTATGTTTGGCTGTCAAACAAGCTATCAGTCAAACGTGGTGTCTATAGCATAAGCACTGTCAATACAAAACGTGTTGCATATCCAAAAAATGTAGATGGATTTTAAACACAACATACGTAAATTGGAATTCAATTTGGGCTATGCTCGGGGTTTCTCTACGTGATCGAATCAGAAATGAGGAGATCCGTAGAAGAACGCAAGTCACCGATATAGCCCAGCGGATTAGCAAGTTGAAGTGGCAGTGGGCAGGGCACATCGCTCGAAGAACTGATGGCCGTTGGGGCCGAAAAGTCCTAGAATGGAGACCACGGACTGGCAAGCGCAGCATAGGACGGCCACCGACCAGGTGGACAGACGACCTGACTAAGATCGCAGGCAAGGGCTGGATGCGGGCCGCTTCCAACAGGTCCTTGTGGAAATCAATGGGGGAGGCCTACGTCCAGCAGTGGACGTCCTATGGCTGAGATGATGATGATGATACGTAAATTCATCTTACATCAGGATTTGCCATACATTATGCACTAATTGTATCAATCAGATGACAAATAAAATATTTTGGTGTTAAGTTCTATTTGTGAAATCTTTGAAGCGAAGATAATTCAGCGGTGGGACTGACAGACGCTGGTTCGATCCCCACTAACGCAACGGCTTGAACTAACACCGTTGTCAAATTTCCAGCTTGGTGGTAGGGTACTTCCCAGTACCCGCTTGGCTAGCTACTACCCTCAAGTTTAAAAAACTGTTACCAAACACTTAGTGTGTTTAGGCAGCAGTCCTTGAGAGCCAGTAAGCATTCTAGGTCTAGCGTGATAATATCTTTGACCACATCGTCACTGACGATCAAACAATACTTCTATAAAGTACAACAAAAAATATTAACTCTGAACTGTTATATTGTTGCTAATAATTATTCTAATCTGTCCATTTTATAACATCAACTAGGCATTACACCTCTTAACAATCTAAACATATTTTTATGCTTAAAAGCATTTTTGACTGAATAAATGTGAATAAAATAAAATACATTTCATTACATTACTTACCTTTGAAAGGCAATCCCATCGTTCTTCGAACAAGTTGTTTCTTTCGGGGAGTGGCGCGGCGTCAGGTTCTGTACATACACTGTCTGACTCTCGGTACAGAGGGTAATGCTGGAAAATATTTCAATAATATGAAAATAAATATCATGCAACCATATTAACTTATTCTATTCAATGATATAATTAAAAATGATAGGATCTAAGATTGCAAAAAAAACCTGGTCTAAACGCAAGTACAGGCAAATGCACACCCAGTTGTTACATTTTCAAGAGTTATTTGTGCATATTGTGATAGGAAAGGATTCATCATCATCTTAGCCACAGGACGTCCACTGCTTGACATAAGGCTCTCCCATTGATCTCCATGAGAACCGGATGGAAGCGGCCTGCATCAAGCCCTTACCTTGCGATCTTAGTCAGGAAGGCATTATATTTATAATTATAAAAATTATTTGAAGGATAAAGTTTGGATATCGGTGGGACTTGAACCCACTACTACTGAATACCGTCCTGTCGCTTTGCCAACTAAACTATAGTAGCACTAAATAAAATACTTAGTCCAAATTTATTTCTTCATTAACATCTTACAGGGGATTTCTTGATGAGATGGTAACATTTGATTGTGAGTTCCTCCTAGAGTATGTTTCATCTAATAGTTTCTATGCCGTCATGTTGGCTCCCCTGTGTTTCACGTCATCAACTCTTTCTTATTTTACATCGCTGCCAACATAGCGATATAGGACTTATTAAGTAAGACGCATATTAACATGTTGCCAATGCAGTCACCTACAATATCCTAACCTTGGTATGTCGTTTTTGCAGTGATCGAACTGGCCCAAGGGAATCATCCATATCATAGGGACTTAGTACATTTATCAAACCGTGTTGAGGATCATTTATGTATCTATTACATTATATATAATATAATATCTGTTATGTAGTCTGTGAGTATATATCTCGATGGACTTATTCTTACCTGCATGATGATAGGTCTACTGTACCGCTCTAGTTTCGTCTTCCCTTTGCAAAGTGCTGATCCTCGGCTGCATTTGAGGATATCTGTAAAATGGATAAATATACAATTTTAAATATTTTAAAAGTAAACTTCAGCTGATTAATGGTAAGTAATTTTGTTTCCGTTCTGCTGAATACCGTATGGTCGCTTTGTCAATTAGCTCTAGTAGTGTCTACTTGTAATTGAAATATGTACACTAGGTTGATGCTAGCTTTTAACATATATTATGATTTCACAAATGAACATCCTGATTTCGTATTATATACATATCAACATACAATCCGTACACAAATGTATTATGGATAAATATTGCTCCTAGCTACTGTATCTCCACAACTACTCCACACTTGTGATACTCTGATCTCCACACTAGGTCAGGGTGACCTAGTGTGGAGATCAGAGTATTATATATATATATACCAAATTATATATATATATTATTTATGATACATTATAATTACATTGATGAAAAGATGATTACAATAACAGCTGTCGATCTTCAGGGCTTCGCATAATCAACCTTGTCTTATTTATTTATATTTTATAGACAAGCACCATGGATGTTGATGTGTCTACATCGAATTGTCAAATGTTATTCCATTAAAATGTTCAGCGGTTACTGAGTGGGTTATTTGTGAGCAGACAGTTGTCGAGTTTGTTTTTGACTTAATTCATAGTTCAAGTAAAAAATTCTACCGGGGCGGCCTGTTTCAGTTGTTATACATAAAAAAAACGATCAATAAATAAATACTTTATAAAATGTATCCATTGCTGGATATATGCCTCTCCCATATCTTTTTGGGGGGGAGGGGAATGCCAGTACTCGCCACGCTTGACACGTTGGTGAGTTAGTATGTTGATTTTATTCGCAGAAGGGGTGCAGCCCTCTTTCTGGTATGTGGTCCTTTAGCCGACTCTTATGGCACCTATGGCTAGAGATCACCATGTCAGCCATAAGACGTCCACAACTGAACATATGCCTCCCCCATGCGGTATTGCCAATCTCGCCATGCTTGGCAGGCAGGTTGGCGAGCGCAGTATATTTTGTGACCCTCAGAAGGAGCTGCTGCCCATCCTCCTGGTACGTGATCCCTTAGCCAACTCTTACGGCACCCACGGGAAGATATGGGGTGGTACAATTCTTAGCCGGTACCCCACGGCAATGTGCAATTGTTTTAATACACTTATTTATTAATATTAATTATTTATACAAAAAAATAAAACTCACCCGCAATTTTTTCAATCTCGCCAAGTGCCCGTGAGCACAACGAGCAACCATCTCCTTCCATCGCCATAGAGTTGATCAACACAAAGTGGCTCCCTCTGACGGACACGAGGCGCACTGGCGGAGAGTCGAGTTGCGTCTCGAACCGCTGCTCAAGGTGCGGAGTTATCCTTACAACAAGCTATAGTTAATGTAATAACGCGCAATACTTAGTTAAAAGCTATCTAAACAGTAATAAGACCAAAACTTCCAAGAGTTAAATACAAAACTGTACCAACACACAGATTATTTATTACCTTCGCCTAATATTTGATCCTGCCCATTTACGGCAATCTGTCAGACCAAATCATGCTCGACGAGACCATAACCTTTCTACTTCTCGATTCGATCAAATCTTGATCAGCTGTCAGAAGTGAGATTTATGTAATAATAACATTTAATAAATATGTATAATAATAAAATATAATATATAATAGTAGGTAACTATCGCGTGATCCATTATCAATGAAATTGCCTTCTTCTTTTTCTGCAGTAGCTGATCGTAAGACAATGATGAAATATTGGCCGACCAATATTTGGCCCAAGCAGCTGCCGAATGCAACCTTGAACGAGTCTAAATTGAGTCGGAAGGAGGTTTATAGAAATGCTACAATAATATCTTGTTTTTTAATAATGTATAAACTGCGGAGGTCAATGATTGCGCAGAAACATGTCATGGTATTGTTATTTAGACCATCTAGCGATTCAAAGACTGCAACCTGTTTCCTAATTTCGGCTGACTTATATTAAGCAAATATAAGGTCTCATTTAACAAATCACACAAGAGTAACCCTACTCTAGACTTTAGACTTTTTTTCCTTTCGAGCATGTGCCCTGCTAACTGCCATTTCAAGTTGCTAATCCACTGGGGACTTTTGTCTTGTACGGATCTCCTCATTTCTGCTTCAATCACATAGGAAAACCTGGGAATAGCCCTTTCCATAGCATGCTGAGTGTGAGCTTACCTACAAGATCCATAGTTATAGACTATTTCGGATTCATATGTCATCACTGGTATCATCATCATCATCTCTCAGCCATAGTACTGCTGAACATATGCCTCCTCAATATAGGGGGGCCTTGCCAATACTCACCACGCTTGGCAGGCGGGTTGGCGAGCGCAGTATGATTTCTGATCCTCGGAAGGCACCGCTGCCCACCTTCTGGTACGTAAACCCTTAGCCGACTCTTATGGCACCCGCGGGAAGAGATGGGGGAGTACTATTCTAGGCCGGTACCACCACGGCACCACTGGTATGCCACAGATTAATTAATGTATTAAGGTTTTGTTGATACCTAACCTTCTAAAGGTTTTTGTTAATAAAAGGCAATAAATTTTACCTATAATGGAATCCAATGTCATGGTTTCCTGCCACTGAATACATAGCAGTTCCTTCAGGAACGTTGAATAATCTCTGAAATCTTTCAACATATTCATTGAACTCTTTTTCTGAACACCATTTTCCTTCATCAAACAGGTCACCTGAAAAAGTATATAATATTGCAACATTCAAAAGTATGTCATCTTTGAACCTGATTTTGAGGGTATGAAATATGGAATAATTAATGTACATACAATGATCTCTAAATAAATATAGAGGGATTATATCTGTCATCAACCACTGGTTTAGTTTGAGATAATTTCTCAAATACTTTCTTCCTAAAATACTGACCCAATATAAAAACAACATCAGGATTATGCAATGTCATAGCTGTCTGAAAGGCTCGGTGCATTTGCCACTCTCTTCTCCATCTGTCAAGCCAGTTCCCTTCACGTGAACCCAGCAAATGTGTGTCAGCCATAACCATCGCATACACTGGCGAAGCATCATCTTCAGGTTCGCTGCTTAATGATGGCCAACCACACTGAAACACCACTCAAGACATGTTTATAGCTTATTGTAGCTAAACTATAACAGATGTGGACCCTGTAAAGATTATTTTCAGGCAATTGTAGGCCCATTTGCATTTTTTTTTATTGGGATGAGGCAAGCTTTTGACCACTATATCAGCTGATGTTAAGTGATGCGGTGTACAGTGGAGCATGCCTGCCTAGAAGATACCTATTCGCTTGTGACTTAAAGATACCCAGGTTATTTTTTCAGATGCTGCCATGGCTTGGAAATATGATTAGGGTGTAAACTGTGTCTACTGATAGTAAAAACTTGCTAGGCTTTATCTTTTTGTTAGCCCTCAATGAAGAAAGAAAATAATATTTTAACAATAAAGACAAGTTCTACTGATCATAAATAAAAGGCTTAATACTATGCAGAATATATACAGTGTAATCTCACTAATCCGGCACTATTAAAAACCAGAGGGGTGCCGAATTATTGGAATGTTCGGATTACTGGATTATAAAGAAAAAATCATAATAAATAAAATAAATCATTTCATTAAGAGAATATAATGTGTGTATGTATATATTTGAGTTCTTGTTGGACAGGTTTAATTGAAACTGTAACATATCTCATAAGATTTGAGGTTAGATTGCTAGACGACGACAGGGTGACGGACTGCATAGGTAGTAGAAGTGATATGTTAATAAAAATCATGTTATCATTTTCAATTGTGTCTGGGTGTGTATATGTATATAAGTATATATATCAGTCATCAGGTTACCATAGTACAGGCTCTGCCTAGTTTGGGACCTGAAGACCTAGTGTGAATGTTAATAAATAAAATAAAAAAAATAAATAAAATAAAATTTCATTCAATTTTCATTTAAAAATCATGTAGTGGATTCAAATGGGCAAAATTCTTCTCCATTTTTAGGTATTGTTGTACAGATAAGCGGAATGCACAATCAACTCGAGAGATTAAAGGCCTCGGGGCACATCCCTCCCAAAGTAAGTATTAGTCCATCCCCCATTTTCCTCCCCCCTTATGGGTCAAAAACCATTTACTAACGGACAGCTGCTACAGTTTTACTCATCTTACATAAGTTATATTGTGAACAAACATTGAAGATTTACCTGAATCTGAGTCACGTAATAAATTAGATATTCACAATAAACATAAATAAGACTAAGACCAAAAAACAAACGTAAGAATACGTTGATGTGCCACTTTTTATGGAATCGACGAAAAAACATAAGCATGTCGTTTTTCTAATGGAAATTCTTATAACACCATCCAACCAACACAACACAAACATCGAATTCACCGAAAACTTGTGTTGCAAAGGGTGCGTTTCTTTTTGAGCTTTAAGCGCTATATGACTATATGACGTCATCGTCGTGTCCTTAGAACGCTCACGACTACGACGTAGAGCAGTGTAGCGTTGTCAAACATCTAATCTGACTGTGATAAAAATCTTAATAATATTTTCATCATTATAATAAGTCACTTTCATAAGGAGAGGGGGATAGGGGGGGAGGCGTGGATCGGGAACCCTTTTCCCTTCCCCAGCACTTTCATTATAAGGTAATGGCATAGTTTTTGCATTATGCCTGTTTTTTGTAAAATCATAACCTCACTTTTGTAACACTTTGCTGATCAAATTTATAATTATATTGTATGTGTAATTGTTGAAAATAGGTGTCTCGATATAATTGAAAGAGAAGATAGCTTTCATAGAATATTAAAATAGTGGAGTAATATACGTAATTAACAAATATATAAGTTAGTTTTTCTTTTCATGTCAATACATTGAAGATACCATGTTGTAACAAAACTGTTGCTAGGCAACAATAAATTGTCGATGATATAGTAAATAGGTCCAGCCCCATTTACCACGGAAATCCTATATCTGAACAGTAATAAACTTCTAAGCGCTTCGCTGGCTGCTGCCACGGCACGCTCGCTTCACTCGCTCGGCTCGCGCGTTGTGTTAACCTAACATAGCCCAGTTTTTTTTCTGGTAGGGTGTTCTGAAGTAGTGGTGAATCATATTGCTGAATATGAAATTGTATTAATTAACTCATTATTATAAACGTTTTTGACTACTTT
Organism: Apeira syringaria; assembly: GCA_934044485.1. Classification (NCBI taxonomy): domain Eukaryota; kingdom Metazoa; phylum Arthropoda; class Insecta; order Lepidoptera; family Geometridae; genus Apeira; species Apeira syringaria. Next base: position 30,793,618 of record OW203654.1, read on the forward strand.
TCTTTATTCTTCGAAGGCATGTATCTGATATTTAAAAATATCTATATATCTTATAATCGATGATTCACCAAATCACCAATCACCATAGATAAGTAACTATCTATTTAATCCTGGAGTCTTCAAGTCGCGAGTGAATAGGTACCTTCTAGGTTTGCGTGCTAAATCCTAGACAGCGTCATCACTTAACATCAGGTGAGACAGTTGTCTAACGCAAACCTATAATAGTAAAAAAAAAAAAAAACTAGTGCTGCCAACAGTACTAAAACATTTATAGCTAAACCATTCCCGGAAAGAAACTAATGAACAGTCTTTATTTCAAAAAGTAGTTTTTAAGCTATTGCATAGCTTCTATCGCGGGCCTTGAGCGTGGAGACTGAATCCAGAAATTCCGTAACGAAAATAACATAACGTCCCCCACTCCGACCGGCACAGCGGTGATACTTTTTAGTTTTGCCATCTATCGATGAATAGCAGAACTTTTAATGACTTTTTTGAAATCTCACGCTTGTCTGTTTAGTTCAGCAACTCGCCTCTAGGTGGCATTGGTTGTATCGGCGTTACTGCATAAGTTATTAATATATTAATTGCATATGTTGATAAAAAATGCTATGCAATAGCTTAACCGCGGCAGTCCCCGAGTGCCACACGTCTTTTTTTCCTTTTATTTTTAAGTTCGCGTTTGACAACTGTCTCACCTGATGTTATGTGATGACGTTGTCTGGGATTCAGCACGCAAACCTAGATGGTATCCATATACTCGCGCGTGACTTGAAACAAACAAACAAAGGAAGGAAGCAACAAGCTTAACATAACTAAAGAGAAAATAACACGAAATATTGAAATAGTAATAATAAGAATTAAAAGTAACATATTCTCAACTGAATCCTAACTAATGCAAAAAACAGTTTGTTAACATGTTGCCTCTCATGCCCCAACTACTGAGCTAACTAATCATGAAGTTTATTTTGCGATTTTCATCACTGCTCGGGGAAAATGCATCGTTAAGATTAATTTATTGATTCACAATGACATCACAAGTTAGAAAGATGCTCTAAATATTTTCACAGTGTTAGTTTGGACGACTAGAGAACCCGAAATAGCTTATATCGTCAAAACATTTATAAGTTGATTGGCTAAATGCCTTCCTTATGGGCAAAATTCAAACCAGCGAGTATGAAAGCTAAGCTTCTGACCCAGGAAGCTAAAAAAAGCTAAGCGCGGCCTTTTGCGAGGGCCGAAGGCCGTAGGCCGAGCAAAGGGGAGTCACTAACGAGGCCGCAGGCTGAGTTCCGAATGCGGGCGGTGCAATGTGTTACTGTAATTTATGGGACTCGCTAATGAGGTCGAAGGTCGAGTCCCAAATATGGAGTATTTATCACATCTCAAGCTAGTCTTGGAGGCCATGACAAAAATAATTGTGAACAGCTGCTAGCAGCCCCCGCGCCACCCGTATACCAGTTTGTTTATATCTTACAATTACTGTAGGTGTCATTCTCGAAATTGTCAAAAAATATAAATTAAAATACCTGTATTTTAAATGGGTCAAAAGTGGCAGTTCTCGGAGGCGTTTTAACAGTTTTACTGCCCTCTATGCCAGGCATTTTTTACTGGTCAGTTAAGCTGGGCTGTAAGTCCAGCTGCAGTTGAAAACCTTTTGACGTGACAACGTCTTATAAATTGGTTTGCCGGGTGACACTTCAAGAAACTGCGTTACGCTCCGCTCACGTTATGCGCTCACAATGAGAGCGAGTGAGAGGCACGCGTCCCTTCCACTCGGGCATGGTTAGCCCGCCTAAGAGCGAGAGAGACAGACATAAAAAGTGAAAGGCACTCAAAGTCGTTGTCACGTAAAACTTTCGCCCGTATACCGACTTTACAGGCAACCAATTTTTTTTTATTTTAACCAGAACACATTTAAACATAAAAAACTACAATCTAAATTGAATCAAAACTGTTTTCGTTTACACATGAAGTAGCCGTTCGTGAGACATCGATCAAATATTGCTCGATCAGTATTTGGCCGACGAAGCTCCTGAACGCAGCCCTGTACATCAAGTCAACTAGTGTCAACTTGTCAAGTTTGATATCAGTCTCTTTACTCTGTGAGGAGACGGACATTCACATTGTTTATTTTTGAAAAGTTTGGTTCAGACGATGTGAAATGTGTATATGATTAATTTTCTACAAATTATAAAGGAAGGAGACTTTTTTCAAATGTCTATTCACTGGAGCTCTGAGATTCTAAAATGGGAATACCGCGAGTTGCAAGCGACTGCTATGACCGTAGATTACTCCGGTAATAATGTGCTGCTTGCAGGTCGTCGCTGGCTTGCTATAAAACAGATCAACCAGGATGAGGATTCGGGTGACGTTGTGAAGAAATATCCTCGGCACAGTAAATACGACGCTGCTGGCGCTGAGTGGTGCCAGTCTTACGGCGGTCAGAGGCTTTGTGCCATTGCGGTAAGCTCGGCCTGATATTAGCTAGCAGATTTCAAAATAACCTCTCAGTTAGAACCTAGCTCAATTTTGCCCGTCAATTTGATGTCTTTTGCTAGTTTTACTTTGAGCCCAATAATCTTGCCTTTTATCTGTTAGGAGCACTAGTTTTATACATCGTTTATTTCATTATATTCACATACAAGGTGCGCCCCGTGGTTTTACCCGCGTGGTGATAATTGATGATGATGAAAAGTAGCCTATTTGCTAATCCAGGGTCTAAACTATCTACATACCAAATTTCACCGAAATTGGTGTAGCCGTTTCAGTGTGAAGAGGTAACAAAGACACAGAAACTTTTGCATTTTTAAAATTAGTAAGATTTATCTTCTATATGTTTATAAGTCCTAGAATGCATGATAGTACTGGAATTAATATTGATTCGCAAAATGAAAGTACATTGATTAATATTTTAGATAGTGCATACTTTTAGTAATAACTTATGAAACAGCTCTATTTGGATCAAATATTGACACTGGTTATTTACCTAGATAATTAATTTCAAATAATTAATGACTCACTTTTTGCAGAATTTTAGTGCTGATAACTTGGAAATTAAATTAATTAACAATATTATTTATGTAATTATATTTCCATAAATAATATTGTATTGTATTGTAACTATTACAAAGAGATTAGGCATACTATTTTCAAGATATAGGTATAATAAATGTATTGAGTTAGAATTTTAGAATTAAGTACAAACCATACTGGTTTCTAAATGTTACCTTGTTTTTTACAAATATTGTTGAAATGGTAATGGAACATACACTGTTTGAAGACCTTTATTTTCTAGGACAACAGGATATCGCGCAGCTACCAGAACGCTGTGGATGTGTTGCTGATCAAAAATAAAACTTTCTTATACAATATTAATATACTTAAACTATAATTTTGTATACAATGTAATGTGGCTATCAAATCCAGTCTCTGTATTGGTTTTCGTAAATACTTTCTTTTTGGATTTAATTTCATGATATATAATTATCAATATATATTCTCTTCAATCTATCCTTACCTGTCTAACAGGCTTTTTTTTACAAGTTTACTTGTTTTAGCAAATTATTTTAAAAGTAATTTACCAAGCCATGGCTGGATTGAAATACATGTATAAAAATTGACATTATTTGGTAGTTTTTGTTTGGCCATTTCAATGAATAGACATGTACATCATGTATTAGTGTCTCATGACTATGAAAAAATTCAAAGGTTTAGGAGATATTTCTTGCTGAGGTATCCTTCAGTGTTATAATGTGAAATGTATGAGATTATATAAAAGAAGCATCTAAAAATGTAGGTCGACAGCAACAATCTACAATTAGAATAACTGAAATAAAATGAATTTATAATGAAGTAGTTAAATTAAATGCTTTATTTTATACATTTTCAGAGTAATCAACGTGTAGATGTGTATGAGTGGCGTGCAGGTAATGACCTCACATGCATTTGTTCCCTCCGTGGTCACACTCGAGTAGTGAGCGACACCCACTTCCACAGGCAAGACCACAATATAATAGCAACATGCTCAATAGATACATTTACACATATGTGGGACTTAAGGGATGCCAGAAAACCCATAATGTCCTTGTGTGCTGTGGGTATGTGAAACATTTATATCTTCCTTATAACTCTTCTGTGAATGCTTACATCACTGATTTCGTAAGCGGTTGCTTACAAATAAAAGGTTGTTTAAGAGTGAGTATCTGACAGGATCATTAGTAAATGGTTTATGGTTTGTGACATTTTATTTCAGTTAATATCTATACTAATATTATAAAGAGGAAAGATTTGTATGTAAGTATGATTATGATGAATAAACTCAAAAACTACTGGGCCAATTTCAAAAAGTCTTCCACCATTAGAAAGCTACATTAATTTATTAAAATGCACAAATAGATACGTGTATATATAAAGATGGGTGGCACTCCAATGGCATAAAAACACCAGATACACTTTTAACTAATAATAATAAATAATATATCACATAGCTAAAACTGTTGTCTTTGGTTATTGCACACTCATCTGGAGCATAAAATATTTATTTCAGTTGTAACTGAAATAAACATTTTTGATAAATTAGTATAGTAATTTGTAAATTACTATACTCATTTATCAAAATTTGTGACAAAGGGTTCAATTGACCTTAAAATTATGTTAAATAAACATTTTAAAATCATATTATTATAATTTCAGCTGGTGCATCGCAGGTGCAATGGAACAAGGTAGCTCCACACATAGTAGCCACAGCCCATGATGGCGACATTAAAATCTGGGATTACAGAAAACATTCCACCCCAATCCACTACATATCTGCACACCTCTGTAAGATCCATGGTGTAGACTGGAGTCCACATCATGAATACCAACTAGTCACATCTAGTCATGATGGTAGTATAAAGTATTTCGACATAAACACTCCTAGGAGGCCAGAAAACATAATAATGACAAACTTTCCTGTATGGAGGGCAATTTATACACCATTTGGAAGTGGGCTTCTGACGATTGGTGTTGGATGGGGAGGTCTACCTAGAGTAGAACAGTCTGGAGTCATTGGCATTTGGGTTGGAGGTTCTTTGACACATAGACTGGTAGGACACACAGATACAGTTCAAACTATGGTGTGGAGACCAAATACCTCACCAACAAACTATCAGCTGGTGACATGGGGCAGGGACCAGTCTCTTAGATTGTGGACAATGGAATCATCATTATTGAAAATGTGTAATCACTATTTGCCGGATGATTCAGAAAATGAAGATGATAATAGTGACAGTATGTATTTTATATATCTTTCTACTGACATTTATTTTTTGCAACACTGGAATGTATTTACTTGTCTTCACTATTTGAAATTATGGGATATAACACTATTTTATGTTACTATTTGATGAGCAAGTTCTACACTGGTGGGTGCCTAAATAACTCATAACAGTTGCATGCCACCAAAGTCGTAAACATTTGTTAGACTTACATTAACCCAATAAAGTGACTAAGGTACACTTTATCTCTGTACCCTCCAACATTCACACCATAGTGATAGTAAGAACCCCACTGCTTTGGAGTAGAATACCAGATGGTACTCATCAAGACATACTCTTGCTAAAGAGTCCTATAATCTTGTACTCAAGTACTAATGTAACTAACAATGTTGTAGTAACGAACTATAAAAATACTCATTATATCATTTTGTGTTGCAGTTTCGTAATAAATAACAAAACAATGTATAGTTTATGTTAGTATATTAATATACAATAACCCGTAGGGGTTATTGACCGACTGACCTTCAGACCTTATCTTGGAAATCTTCTAAGAATGTAATGTAAAAACAACTAATTGCTTTTCATTTTTGAAGCACTCCTTTACTAAATGACTTCACTTTAGTGAATGTCTGTCGATTGTTGAGCTTATACAACAACTTTACTAAAAGCAGGTCTGAGAGTTGATTATATTATATATGGGTCATTTAATGAATTACTATAAGTGTAAATAATATTTCAGATGTAAGTTATGCATCAACAGCAGGATCAGTCACCGATGTATCAATAGGAGATAGTAATGGACAAGATATTGCTATGGTATGCTACCTCTTTTTAACATGTTTTCATAATCCTATTTCGATATGTTTGCTCGACTGCTCTTTGAAAACTTCCTCTGGAAAATTTGCTACAGATACAAAATACCACTTAGAAATGTATTTTATACACATAAACTCTTAAACAGACATAATTCATATATGAGAAATATTTCAACAGCTCCAGAATACGACTGTTGCTTTGCCAATTAACCTGTAGTTGTAGCACCCAATTTTCGTTCTCTGATCATTATTATTTGAAAAGCAAAGGTGCCATGAAAATCTTACACAAATTAATATTCCTGCATACATACTTCATACACTCCTCAATTGTATCACATGCTTTCAACGCCATCTCTCGTAAGTAGAATAAACTACTTAGGAAACACATCCATTGATATTGCAATTCTAAACATATTGCAATAAAGGAGCTGTAATAATTTCAAAGTTTCGTTTATATGCGTTGAATGAAACGTTGTACTGAAGGCACTACACAATAGATGTTGTACTACATAGTTATATGGTCCATTACACTGTATTATTATATGGTATTTATATATTTTTGAGCAATAAAATAATTGGAGAAAGATGCCTAATGGTTTTTCAACAATACTTTTCTTTGCGGTGGTCTAAAAGTAATTTGAAAAGCAGTTTTAATTGTGTGTAAACCTTAATCATCAATGCTGTGGGGCATCATTTCACTGGGTGGACATGGTTGTCTTTGAATGTATGTTGTAAAGCTCAATCTTTAGCTCTCTGCATTCTTTTCACCTATCTGTTCAAACCTTAACTCTTATTATCCATGTACCTATTATTATTATAACACGCCAGTGCAAAATCAGGCAGACACACTTGTTTTTATATTTCAGAGCAAATTATCTTCAAAACTAAACACATCCATAGATGAAGAATTTGAATCAATCCGCGAGATGGCTAACATAGAACTGACAAGTATGGACATTGATACAAGAACATGTCAAATACACTCAGAACGCAACGGTTACATAGCAGACCTACAAGTGACATTCCCAAGAAACCAGACCATTCCGAAATTCCAATGGCTATCGGGTACTAATGTTGACGGTGCTATGACAATCAAAATATTGCAGAATATTAATAAAACCGCTTATAGAAAGAAGAAGGGAGGTCAAAGATGTTTATTGCATTGTTTAAAAACTTTGGCGACTTCCATTGATGAGGTATATACTATATATTCATACAATGCATTACATATTTTAATGTTATCAAATATTATTTACTCAAACATCTATTCATGATCTAGTGACCGAATGACTAGAATATTCTAGATTAATTCACTATACCACCATTTTCCAAAGTGTTTGAGGTAATCGTAGGTAGGCCTTAAAAATACTTAAAATAAATTAGACATATTGCAATTCTGCTTTTGTTTGGTACTGGATGTTTTTTTCAACACAAGCCATCATTTCTATCCACAATGCTTTTTTCATAAAAACCAAGCATCATTGCCCCAATACACAATGGTAATCATGCGTATAATAAATAACTAACATACATAAGTTAAACCGTAGTTTAGGAATATCGAATACTTACGAAACTTTCGACCACACAATGGTAATTAGTGATATTATAATGCTACTTAATTAATATTATCATGCATTTGTTATTAGTCTGACGTTATTTAAGAAAGATATTTTTTATTTATGCAAATGTGTCCATTTCAGTAAATGTACTACCACTCAACTCAACTTTAACTAACAATTTGCAAGCCTTAAATTGTATTAGCTGCAAGGCTGTCGTATTGGAATATAGACAAAATGATCTCAGTATATAAACTTGAGTGTGTTTTTTTTAAGGTTATACTTACGTTGGACAACTGTCTCACCATGTTAAGTGATTGCTAGAACTAATTTACACTCGAGTGAAGTGATGGCCGCTTACTATATTAGTTTAATTTAATTTATGATTAGAGACTATAACTTATTTTCAGATACCGGTCAAATCAAGCGACGACAGCGACTCGCTCAAATCTAGTCAACGAAGCCAGTCAGAAAGCGAGAACGCTGGCGACGCGTGCATCCCTTTCCCACGCACTTGCGGTGCTAAATGGTGTGGAGTCAGCACATTAGTGGTCTTCAACCGACCGCCCAATGCGAGAAGGCTGTCTTTGAAGCATGACACTATGACACCCCGGTCAATGTCGTCCCTCTCTCTCACTCCTGGGCTATTTGGTCCGAGCTATACGTCTGTTTCGCCTCTTGCAACTACGACACCGTCTCCGACCAACGCGCCCGGTTTTCCACAGCTACTTCACAGACATCCTTCAAATTCGATAACAACTTTCTATTTTCAAGATCGATGGGTGGGTTTCATTGGTGTTTCGCACTAAAAATGTCTTATGCTTCTTTAAAAAGTTTTTAGATATATTTGCAGTTAAAGATACTATAATGAATTTAATTATGTGCATTTTTTTATACCTTAGATAGCCTTAGCGTTTGACCACTATCTCCCTTGGTGGTCAGTAACGATGTAGTCGAATATGTAACCTACAATGTCTACTGGATCTCAAGGACTGACGCCTGAATACACTATTTATTTGGCGACAGTTTTCCTAACTTGAGGGTGGTAGATATGCTGGGGATTTAATACCGGTGTTACCTTCATTAGTAGCTCAAACTGTTGGTGGATATCGAACCAGCGTCCGTGAGTTTCACATCCGAAGCTTCTACCGCTGAGCTATCATCGCTTCAAAACCTACTTTATTTGGACTGAAATGTATTATAAATATCTATTATTATTTTGTTGAACATGAAAATTTGAAGATGAAATGGTCAGTGACGATGTGGTTGAAGATGTAATCACTAAAACAAATATAAATTACTACTATATAGGTTTTCATATTCTAGAAAATAATTATTATTTATATAATTATATTAATATTTAAAACGACATTGGACAAATTTTATTCACTTTATTTTGTTGTATTTATTTTATTTGGCAATAAAAAGACACATTTAATATTTTAAATATATTTCTAAACTATATGCTAAATAATTTAGAATGTTAACCTGAAAATAATGTTACAGAAAGCGCAAGGTCGACGCGCTGGCAGTATGCGATCTCGCGGCAGTATATCTGGTTGCGGGTCGCCCAGAGTCGTCCTCTACGCCGCCACCAACCTCTTCCCGCTGAACAGAATCTTGGCAGAGAAATATGTCATTAACGCTGATAACCCTGTTGGTAAGGAATCCTTATCGCTTCGTCCTTGTCGCTAATGAATTTCTGAGCAATGTGCAGTTTCCCAGTTGCAGTTTAAGGGGGATGGGGAGGGGAGATTGTTTAATTGTAATTGTAACTTTTTTAAATTAATCTCCCAACTTCTGTTGATTAAATATCATACATCCATGTATATGCTAGAAAAAATGTAGACTAAAAAATATGGAGGATCATTTTCAATCAATGATTTGAACCAGGATAAATCAGGAAGGCCTGAGAAAGAATCGTATGGAAAGATTTAGGGGAGGCCTACGCTATACAAGCGACTTTTGCAGAATAGCTTAGCGTAAACATATTATTATGTCATCGTTACAAGTTGTCACATAATATATAGTTTGATAAACCAATTCTAATCTCATGTTAATTAATTTGGAAGTATGAGGAAAAGATTAATTAAAATTATTAGCATATAAGTGTAAATATTATTTTGAGCTCTTAGCAGATTGTATTTTCACAATCATACTGTTTAACGATATTGTGAAATATATATTATTATTGTATTATTTTATTTAAACATATTCCATAGTCCATTCTTGGAGTACACACATCCAACTGTGGTATTCTTTTGTGATATGTATGTAATTTTTTATTATTTTCTTGCCCACAGACATGTGTGAACTGAATGCGAAAGTAGCGTCAGAAGCAGGCGAGCGAGAGCTGGCTCACTCGTGGTCTCTAGCTGCTTTAACGGCAAAAGCTCTCAAAGCCAAGCTGCAAGAACATCTCACCTCGAGCGAAGAAAGCATGGGCTGGACCGGTCATCCGCTCTGTTGTAACTTGCTACAATCATTGTGAGCTATTAACTATTTTCTGGTTTCGTTGTTTTCAGCAAGCACCCTGTATTGTCGACTCAATCAGCCAGTGACAGAGGTAGAGTTCTACCGCATATATAGTGTCACTGGCTGATTTTGGAAACAAACATTTGCCTAATGATAAAATAATAATGTTAATATATATTATGCTAATAATAGAGTATGTTGGCCCACATAGAGGTATGTATCCTATGTCATGCATACTATTATATCGAGTTTATTGGTGACATGAGCGCAGACCTATTCTGCTAATCATTTTAAAATGATAATGGCCGTAATTCTGTAAATCACTCAAAAATAAAGGTTCTTACTATATTTACATTAAAATTCAAATACGTATAAACTCGTTATATAGAGATATTACAGTCGCTAAAATAATACAATGACGTTTTAAATGACGGGTAGTTTATACCTAAAACTACCCATTTAGCAACACTAAAGCCTTTGCTACCCACAAAAGATTTCAACATAATGTATACTTCATGTTCAAGAGTAAACACAATTTTTTAGTAAATATCACGACAATAATGTTTTGTATTTTCAGCGATATTATCCTATAAATACAGTCAAATTAAATTGTCTTTTTGTCTTATTCAGTGTATTCTTCTATTTTTTTCAAGACAACCAAATACGGTACCTCCAATCTTTATGAAAATAGACTCGAACAATTATCTTATAATATCGACTTCAGGTAAACGTCACACTAAGCCCGTATACATAAATAAAGTAAACGTATCATCATCATTAATCAAGATTTTGAGTGCGACACTGGACGTTTTAACGAACGCACCCCATTCAACATCCCTTGATGAAGGCTTTCGGATCAAGCCGAAATAATTGTCGATCGCGATGTCGCCAACGCGTTACTTACACGTCTTAAATATTGTAAAGTGAGAGCGTGACTTAACAATATTACCGGCACTCATTTACATCATGTCTGTCTGCAACCATAACTGCTGTGGCATTTGTCTTTTTAATATATCGAGTATCGTCTTCGTACGTAAAATGTATTAGTTCAATTAATAAATATATTCTTTATTATTTGCAGGATATCGCACTACGCGAAGTCATCAAATGTACAAATGGCGGCGATGTTAGCGTGCGCTTTTTCTGTGTTCAAGGACACGAGCGGTTCCAGTTCACAGTCGTCGTTCAGCATGTCGAGTAACGTAAGTGTATTTGAGTATTGCCATGTAAAAATGGCAGTGATCAAATTTGCCCAGCTCATATCGTAAAATCAGAACAATCTATGATGTGTCTCCATTGATGTGAAGCAAGAAATACCTTTTGTCACACTCACACCCCCGCACTAGGTGTCCCTGTATTGCGGATGGCATGGACACACAACAGAAGGGAGAGGGAGAGAGGACACACAATCATGTCAAAACAGTAAATGAAGCTGCAGAAAAGAGTTGAACATCAAATTAGGAAGTGTCTTAAAAGCTGCCAATAGTAAACTGACGTAAGATGACCGAAGTTTCGTTTCATTGTGTTCAACATTACCCTTACGACTTCTCAAAGGTTTTTTTTTTTCATTTCATTTCGATGAGCCAATAATTAAAAAATGTTATTGAACATATATATGCAAAACATATGTGTGATACTAAGCACCTTACCCATATGTACTCCTAAGCAATGTATTATCGTGTGTTGATTAATAAATGTGCGTGTGGATTAAACCAGGAATTCCTTTTACCTGTTTTAGGGCAACGGTATATCCCCATATAATACGATACACCAATACAGTGAACTGCCCGACGGTTGGACGCCCATCGGATTCCGCAGTAACTCTTGTTCGGAAGCCGAAAACTTTCATACAGATTTCTCAGTGTCCAAGTCGGACAGGACGCCCTGTTTGCTGGATGAAGCGACTGTGCATCTGTATTACTGTTACAAACGCGCTTACGCCGATATACTGCATCGGTGGCAGCTTATTTATAAGAAAACTGAGGTAAGCTTAATTTGATACTTACCTTCTCGTATTATGGTGCACTGTTTGGAATTTTTTCAAATTTACTCATAATTATTAGAAAGTTTTAGCATAAAATCGCTTAATGTAACTCACGATTGGAACTTCGCGATTGATGTGAAAATGTGCCTACTATGCGCGGGCCCCTAGCGCGGAGCTAACTTAGTAGCTCGAGTAGCTTAGTGGTTCGAATCCCGGCAGGGGCAAACATTTGTGCGATGAATGTAGGTGTTTGTCCCGGGTCTTGGATGTTTGTGTGCTGTGAATGTGTGTGGCCAAGCTTCCCGCGATACAGGGAATCCTAGTGCGGGGGTCTAAAAATAATAATTTAAAAAAAAGACTATTTTTTTTCCACCCAATATTCGCTTCCGACAACTGGTTAGTCGCGACATCATTGAGAAAACGATAAACCTATTTTATAATTTCTTTCACCATTAGAATGGTGTGAGTTTTCATTAGCAATAATTATTTAGTTCTGAACTTGTCATATCCATCTCAAGGTTGTCTGTAAGAAATTCTATTAGCGATAATTATATAGTTCTGAACTTGTCATATCCATCCCAAGGTTGTCTGTAAGAGGTTTCATTAGCGATAATTATATAGTTCTGAACTTCTTATATCCATCCCAAGGTTACCTACCTGTAAGAGATTCCATTAGCGATAATTATATAGTTCTGAACTTGTCATATCCATCCCAAGGTTGTCTGTTAGAGATTCCATTAGCGATAATTATATAGTTCTCAACTTCTTATATCCATCCCAAGGTTACCTACCTGTAAGAGATTCCATTAGCGATAATTATATAGTTCTGATCTTCTTATATCCATCCCAAGGTTGCCTTTAAGAGATTGTTTAATGTAACATGTGGGGATTTTTTTTAGGGTTCCGTACCTCAAAAGGATCCCTTACGTCCGTTCGTCTGTCCACACTCTTTTATCTCGGGAACTTAGAGGTTTCGTGTTGAAATTAGAACGATATACTCAGGTGTACTTAACATTGTTACCATTTTTTAGAAATAAAGAATATTGATTGATTGATCTTCAAGCTGTGAAAAAATCAAACTTCTTAGTTAACGTAAAAAAATATACGTGTATGTCCGTATCTTTTTATGTATTTTATGCTGTAAAAAACGTATATTTCGACACTTTCAAGGGAATCAAAATTTATAGGGTATTTCCCGTTGACCTAGAACTGTAAAATATGGCAAGTAATATTGCTTCTGCCTTCTTATGCTACAAATAAAGGAAAAAGTCTGTAAACTATTTGTAATTAAATCATAAAAACAGGGTCTTTATGCAAGGAACGGCGGTCCAAATTTTGAGTTAATTGTCATTTGGGGTATCGTATGAAAGGGCTTCATTGGCACAAGCTTCAACAGATGTTTTATTGAAGTAAATAAAAAAAGTATTTTTAAGAATGTGTACCTGACTTTTTTTCTAATAAAGTCCGACTCGCACTTGTCCGGTTTTTTAATATGGTATGAAATAAAGAGTATTTGTATTTTATTGTGTTACTAAAATATGAATCTGGCTGTAGTTAGCCCTAAAACTCCAAAAATCCAAAAAGTCTAACGTCGAGTTCTAGAGTGAATAGAGCCGTAGTTATGATGACTTTTGACATCTGTTTTGAACCAATTTTTATAATACAATCTCTAAAGTATAATGGGTACCTAGATCATAGTCTGCCTCACACAAACAAAATCCAAGACCTACAGACCTACACTCATCGTATAATAGCTTGCCCCCTAGGGGATTTAATCTCCGGGGGTAACACAGAAATCATTATGAATGTATTAAACACGGGAATTACTCACGTAATAAGTCAAGAGGGTTCCGACTATAGTTTACAACAGTACTAGGCGAACTGCGACCGCGTCCGCGAGCGCCCTGTATTCTCCTTGAAAAAGACCACCGAATGTGGTTGAAATTATAGTCGGAACCCTCTGACTTATTACGTGAGTAATTCCCGTGTTTTATACATTCATAATGTGTCAAAACCACGTCAGTTTTAATAACAAAACAGAAATCATGTCACTGACCATTGATCCACGGCGATCGCCAAAGCAGTAATGGTTGATATGTGTGGTGTTGGTAGGTGACGAAGTCGGTGGTGAGTCCTTACGCGGACGAGGCGTCCCGGCGGCACGTGGGCCCCGAGATCGCGGCGGAGTGCGCGTGGTGCGGCGCGGCGGCCCGCGGCGCGCGCTGCCCCGCGTGCCGCCGCCTCGCGCTGCGCTGCGCCGTGTGCGCGCTCGCCGTGCGCGGCGTCTGCTGCGCCTGCGCCACCTGCGGCCACGCCGGCCACGCCGCGCACTTGTTTCAATGGTACCTACCCTCCCTGTCTCTCCTCTACTATACTTTACCATCAGTGCCCTACGGCAGCGGCGTGGCAGCCGTGGCACGTGTTGCGTACGCAGAGGATAGGCAGATTAGACACGCTGGCCCGCATGCTGCATGTAACCTGCCTCCCTAACACGTGCTGTACTACTGCACTGTGTGCTCTAAACGCGCAGTTTACAAGATCCACTATTGTGTGCTATGTCCTACTCCTGCTTTGCTCCTGTCCTACACAATGTCGTGCCTTCCGTGTCACCTATCATATTGTACATAATGCCCTCTTTGTCGGTTTTGACAATGGCGACCTGTTTCTACTTCCTGGCGTGCGCCCTTACTCGTCAGGCCAAACTTTGCTTTAATATACGGTCGCATATATTGCTGTAGAGCTGACCGGCGCTGTTATAGGTATATTGAAGGACTGTCGAGATTTATTTATAGTGCGCTTGACATCAAGATCTTCTAGTGCATTTTCAAAAGTTTTAACATTTTGACTGACACTAGACGCCACTTGTATTGATTCGATGTAAGCTCCTAACAGTTAATCTTAATACCGCATACGTGGAGGTGTCGCTTGAGCACGTCTTTGTAACGAAGGTGTTGTCATATACACACAGGATATGTGTGTCCACACTTGTGGACACAGCTTCTTCAAACAAGTTTTCATTTGCGTTTCCAGGTTTACCCAACACGACACCTGCCCCACTGGCTGTGGATGCAAATGTATGACAGATGGGAACACTCTCTGGAAAGGAATTAAGTACGCGTAGTCTACTCTTTTTCGTATAACGCTCAATTTGTGCCTGAGGTTGATTCTAGGCTCTTCAGTTCTCGTAAAAAAATCTAAGCTAAGTGTCAAAGCTTTTACTGCCAATTATTGCGAAAGCTATATTTTTTTTAATTAAAAAAACCGATGCTTATCCACTGCAAAGGTGCTATGCATATGTATAAGTATTTTTGTACAAAGGAATGTTATTGCATAACAGTTTATCTCCTACGAAATAATACGCGACGAAATAATGCACAGGAATTTTGTCTAATTTAATGTGTAATACGGGCTACAGTACATTATTGTGTAAATGATTTGAGCTAATAATGTTGTTCAGTCAATACATATATAATATATAAGTTCAACAAGGTCAACATATTACAGCGGCTATTAATGTTGTTCATAAATTATGCGCCACAAACTAACAAACTATAATAATGCACGTCCAATGTCGTACAGGCAATATTGTTTGTGTATATGAAATGTAGAATAGAAAAACTTTTTATTATCAGTACCAAAAACAAATAACATATCATACTTAAAAAATGTATTGTTGAATGTTTAAACTATGGGCATATTCCTTTATTAAAATAGAACACTAATAACTAATTACAATAAGCTACTACAATAACATTTGACCAATCTACTAGCTATTAGTAGCCTATAGATAACTCAAATGCTCCAACCCGCTACCGTGTATAAGATAATCATTAGATTGTGTGGAGAACTAAATACTGATTTTGGATTCGTATAATTTTACGAACATATTTCATCGCAGAAAAAGTAGCGTTTGTGAGTTACTCCTGTCCTGCTGCGCCAAAGTAAAAACAGTAGGGTTTTGTGACACGCTTCTGTCTTAACCTGTATGCTGTATAGAACAGTTTCAAATCAGAGATGCAATACAGACTGCTCTGCACTGCATGCAGAGCAGTCTGCGCTAATTCTATCGTGAGAAAAGTGAATATAGACTGAGAGGCTGTGCCTATTTTTTCCTATTGTTCAGACGTAAAAAAGAGTGTAGAGACACTCTTGACACATGCAGAGCAGTCTGCGCTAATTCTATCGTGAGAAAAGTGAATATAGACTGAGAGGCTGTGCCTATTTTTTCCTATTGTTCAGACGTAAAAAAGAGTGTAGAGCCTCTCAGTCTTTTTGACCTATATGAATCAGGTATCTCGCTATCAAACATTATTTAGAACTCTATAGAGCTAAACACATCAGACTAAGGAATTCTAAATGTGTATCATATGTATCATAATTTAATCTAATTTAATTTTGCTGTACACAATAGGTTCAGGCTGCTAATACACATCCAGTATTACTAGCTAATACACAGCCAACATTGTAAATCTTATGTTTATGTATTTATTTCTCACATTATATTTGTATTTGTTGCTCAATATTAACTGCACAACAATTTTGTTGTGCTGTTAATATTGTTAATATAATTTATTTTTTTATCAAAAAGGCCAATTTTTACAGGTCCTATTAGTCTTGGCAGGCTGGTTATTATTGGTTCGTGCATTATTGTCTCCCAATACAATTATGTAATAATATATTCTAGAGATGCGATAATAATATGTGCACTTTGTGCTTTCTTTAAAAAAGCTGTTGTAAATTTGTCCATTATATATAATGCAATATGCGATAATTTTGTAAATCTATTGATAATTTTAATATAAAAAGGTGTAATTCTAAGATCTAACTTTCAGTTGTTGCTACATTTGTACGTTATTTATATATTTAATCAGAAAGACTGCCATTTTATATGTGAAATGAAATAAATAGGTACTCAAGTTTTTATAAGAATTTTATTTAACAAACTTTTTACAATCCGAGAGGTGCGTTTAATAATCAAGATTTAGTGAACTTTTATAGATAGCTATTATAAACATTGCGGCCAGTTTTGAAGATACCAATCACATTGTAGAGTTTATACAATAATTTATTAATTATTAAATATTTAGTTCGTTTTTAAATCGAAATAATATAGCAGGTACTTTTGTTGGTATATTCATAACTAGCAATAAAATGCAGGTAGTTCTAGTTTTTAAGCCTTACTTCAGTCTCCAAGAAGCGGAAGGTACAAAGAAAGCTGTTTTTCAATTTGTATATTCTAATGCTAATATATTTTTAACTTATACAAAACTAATTGGTCATTGATCAAAATTTATTTCAACAATAAGATAGCAATGTAAGTGTTTCTTTATTGTTTTGAAATATACAAATTAAAAGGTAAACAGGACAATACACACGTTAATGACATAGACATTTAAAAAAAAATTATTATAAGCTTGCCTTTGACCACTGTCTCACCTGAAGTGTAGACGCGGTCTAAGATGGAGCACGCGAGCCTAGAAGGTCACTCGTGACTTGAAGACTCCAGGATTGTACCTATCGGGAAACACAGACTCAGTATTTAGGTAGTAATTGTTCTTGGACCAGTGCAGCTCTGGCGCCGCTTAGGGGGTGGAAAAGTCCGGTTTTATTCACTTTGGGATATCAATTTTTAAGTGTCAGATTTTTTTGCCCGATATTGGTTCCATTAACTATACACGAAAGCATCTGTGTTCATTCTACACAAAAACAAATGAATTACAGTTTTTTATTATTATGAACAATCCGAGTATCTGTAAAATTACAAGGCAAACAGTAATAAATAGATGGTTACAGTATGTAGATTTTTTGACATACTATATATAACTGCCGATTTTCGAAATCATCTTATTTTTAACGTATTTCTAATTTTAAAATTAATACGTTAAAATGTAAAATAATATAGCATGACGCCGTTCATCGACACTGACAGCTATGTTTGAGCTAGATATTTATCACGAGAATCGTTTAATTTAATGTGTGTAAAAACAAGTCATACGAATTTTTCATACCATCGTCATACAAATTTAATTCATACAATTTTCTCCATGAGAATAGGCATAGGTACTGGACGATGAATATCAACTAAGTCAAAAACGTGAGTGTGTGCTGGATTACCTCCTAAATCATAATGTACCTACTGCAAGTAGTAACCACTTGAAATAGTGTTTTTAACACAATTTATGATAAAAGTTTGCGACTAAAAATAATTATTTCTCATGTTAAACGTTATTACCAGTTACGTAATGTGTATCATTGTCAGTTTTTTTGCAATATTTTCCGGACGTACCTACTATTATATATAGCTTAATAACCTATTTTAATCTCTATTGTGTTCTTTACTGTACATGAAAATAGTCGTCGAAAATGTTTGGAACAAGGCAATTAATCGCGTGAGTGTATTTTGTTTTTTCTTTCCATTTAAAAGTCTAACGAAGTGAAGTGAAGGTTTCCCAAAATATAAATGGAACTTATTCAATTTGAACCATAGTATAAGTAATAGTATAATCCGGTAATCCATGACTGGCCGGTTGGCGCAGTTGGTAGCACTCTTTCTTCTGAGCCGCTGGTCCCGGGTTCGATTCCCGGACAGGTCAAACATTTGTGTGCATGAACATGTCTGTTTGACCTGTGTCTGAGTGTATCTATGTATATAAGTATATATATCAGTCATCAGGTTACCATAGCACAGGCTCTGCTTAGTTTGGGACCTGAAGACCATGTGTGCATGTTAATAAAAAAAAATAAAAAAATCACTTGGACGTAGAAATTTTACATTGTCATGAAAATGTTGCTAAGGATATTTAGAGACGAAATTGTAATTACAAAAAAAATTTTTACCAAAGTACTACTTATATTATTTGATGACCCGTAAAATTTAAATACATACTTAACAGATATTACTTTAATAATTTAGATATAAAGCGAAAAAAAAATTAGTCATGTTTAAAAAATCATTAAAGTTACATATAATCATGTACCTGAGCAGAACTAATATAAGCATAAAATGATCGTTATAATCATGTATACATGGACCAATCATGTATAATGTAGACCTAAACATGCTAGACGTTGAGGTATGCGGGTGGTAGTAAAATGTACACCTCCGTACATAATGTTTAACCATTTATTATAATAACATTCTTAATCACAGTATTCACAGTGTATAAAGAGTTACAACGCAGTCCATATGTACACGTTTTCTTATAGCAATAAAATTTGGAAACTACCTACAAAAGAGAAAAGTCGCTTACAAGTAGGTACTCCAATAAAACAGGAAAAATTAGGCACCGATTGTTATAAGCGAACTACAATCTATAAGGAATTCCTACTATGTTAAAACCTACCAAAAGCAATAAAAATAACTTTCCAAGTATTGAACAAGAGATTCAAGTTTTTATTGATATCTAAATACTAATTGAAACAATAAAAAGATGTTTCATTTGTTTATGTATCAGGTATTGTTCCTTATGTCTAAGGTGAAGAGGTCTTTATAAAAACTACCTGGCGCAGTATATGACGTAGGTCCCATATAGAGAGGGTGAATGATAGGAACGCAATGCATTGTGAAATTTATGCCTGAGGTTCGTAGTAGAGTTTATCCGTGCGATTTAAACCAAACCGATCAAGCGATTAAGCAACGTATCCCTCGCTCATACATTAGATGGGTGATCTCTAGTGACATTTTCAATAGAGCGCTTCCATGCTTCAGAGGGCACGTTAAGCGTCGGTCCTGGTTGTTTTAGGATATCAGTCGTCAGGTTGTGTCGGGGGCCCTTGGGTGGTCTGACAAACTCTGACAGGGGGCAGACTACTAGCCGTTTGGCTGTTATTCGGCCTAGGATATTGGCCCTATTAAGTAGGTGAATAGTTATTACTTTTATATGGCCAAAGGGAACACGCTGTTTAGAGTTGATTCCTGTTAATTTAACGTAGTATTGTGTGGCCTAGTCTAGTCTAGTATCCTATGCATAGGATCTAGGTCAGACCATGCACACTCACCTAAATCTTGGGAGGCAAGACCCAAAACCGTTGTTTTTTTCTGTAATAAACGTTAATCTTATCTATGGTAGCGATAAAGCGACACACCCCGCCAGGTAGGTAACATTGTACACGTCAAAACTCGTCCAAAATAATGGTATCAAAGTGACCTCCAGTTCCATAGTAAATAAGTACCCAACTGAAATAGATATAAGGAACATGATTAAGTTCAATATTAGCTTTGGCTATATCCAACTATCTATGATACTGACGCTAAAACTATGTTATTCTACTTGCACGAGGACAACACACATGCACGACGCGACCAGTTCTCAGAGCCGAGTCGTTCTATTGTAGCAGCTAAAACAATAAACGTTTGTTAGTAAAACATATTAACAAATGTAACTAAGAAAAGTGAGGGGAAGCAAGACCGGTATCACCTAACTTATCAATCTTTCGATCCTGTTCGCTTTGAAAACCATATACATTGAAGGCGTATACGACTCTTTTTTTATATTTTGCGATGGCGACCATGGCTCAGAACACCCTTTTTCATCGTGAAACATCAAGCCGGTGTTACCTGTGCAAATGCAGTGGAAGGGGGCCACTATTCTGTAGTTTTCAAAAGCTAGCTACCCGAAGTTCCTTTTCTGTTTCCCTTGTGATTCATTTAGCAAAGCCAGCTCAACTGATATCTGATATGAAGCTTTACTTGATAATTATTTTATGTTTTTTTTATTTACTTCCCTACACTTGTTAGATATCTCATAGAACACTTAAAGAATCCACCCTCATTAATCATAAATTGAAGGAGAGGAAGTCATTTCGACCGTGACTTGTTAACTCTCTCCATAATGTTTCCTTTACATCTCTTATTTGCTAATTTTGTAGTGACGTAGTCAATATATATCGATTTCAAAACGGTCACTACGGGCTCATAATCATATCGTTACGATAAATTAAGAATATGACACGAAAGACGCCTTTTGAAGTAGCACAAAATAAGGTCAATGTTTCAAGACTAAAGAAAAATCATTATCCATCTTATAAAGGTTAATTTATAAAACACTGCGATATTACTATATAAATATATTTATATTTTAAAAAATCGTTTAAATTGTGTGTGCGTTAAACATAAAAACACTGTGCTTCTAACAAGTGAGTTTTCTTCTAAACTGCTAAAAATATGAGCAATCGGTATAAATTCTTCTTGCAAGCATAATGTAAAGTTTTAAATTCCATCTGCCTTTGTAGATCTTGTATTCTTAAGTTTTGTTGAAAAGTTTAACTCTATATGATAAGTGCTCGGAGGCGAGAAAATAATTGGTGTTAAGCATGTTTTCTCATTGCTTCCCCGTTTGTAATGCGCTCGGAATCACCTTAAATTATGCAAGTTTTCGGCAACTATCGGTCTCCTGTTTGTGTATAGGTACAATAAAATCTATGAATACTGTAAACTTAACTGCTACACAAACTGTATACTCGTAGCAGTAACAGCAAGACACTAATTAAACGGCTTCATCGTAATCCCCTACGGATTATAATAAATAATTATAATTAAAAGAAACTGATGGATTTTAGAAGAAAAATAATGTATAAATAGAACATGATCTCTTTGGGACGGAAAAGTGTGGTCGATACACGCAGAATATGGTTTTTTTTAAAGGTTTGCAACATTTAGGTTGTTGTTTCCATAAAATCGAAGGATTGAAATAAATTATTCGTCATAAACCGTCTTTCGGAAAGCTTATTAACGACTCTCCTTTAGTTAGTGTCTTATTAGTAATGGACGTCACATGCACACCGATAACTTAGTCTATGGTAAGTCCGCGTGTCAATCGACTCTCGTCTGTCTTATGTACGGAGTGAGTATAATAAGGGTTAGTTTATTCGCGGCGTACCTTTCTAAGAGTCTGCGCTTGAGCTCCGGCGGATAGGTGACGTAGATGTAGTGGTCATCGTGGTCTGGGTCGTCGAGGAGAGCCTCTTCGGCCGCCAGCCGCTCGGCACGCGTTGGTGATGAGTGAGTTGTCATGGAAACGGATGCGCTACCCGCTATGCTGCCCTCTTCCGAACTAAATTCAAATACGTGCAAATTTATACATTTTATGCTATATGGCTAGAGGTTTACACAAATAAATTTTATTCTGTCGCTGAACTAGGCTCATCGCCTGTGTTTCTGCTTACTAACTAACTAAAATCGTATGAATCGTTGCAATCAATTTATTCTAATGGACGATCGGCGCTGAAGCAGCTGAACGGATGCATTAAATTTCATACGAAAATTTTTCATTCCTGGAATATTTTTTATCCCAAAAACAACAACGACCGACTAAACAACACCGGTGAAATAATTTTCACTAGAGGCAACGGGAAAATTGTAGTCAACGCGGGGGAAATCACAGGGCGCACCTTGTATTTAATAAATTATAACCGACTTAATTTATGATTAAAAGTTTAGAAACACGATGGTGGTTGACCGGTTTTGTAGGATTTAGACATTTTAGACCGACATCCTCAAGGAGCTATATTGCGATACCGACGGCTTTCGACGAACCCAGTAACTGACAGACTTTGAATTTTGAATATTGGAATTATAGGAAAGCTACTTTCTAGGCCCTTCTCTTTGTTAGGCCAAGCCCCTCTCCCATACTTGTCAACTTACTCGAAAACTATCCAAATGATATAGTAGCACATGCATAGTGCGAGCGCGAGGCCGGTGGCCAGCGCCAGGAGCAAGGGCCAGGGGAAGGCCCGCGCCGTGGGCGCCGTGTCCTCCCAGTACCGGTCACAGCTCAGGTACCAACACACCGCGCGCTGCATCTCCTCTGTCACATACCATACCATACCCTCTTGATTGCATTATAAATATTATACAATAACAAAATGGTTACATTAGAAAGTATTAAATAAGTACAATCAGCGTATTTTTGTCGGTTTCGTCCATCTCTTTTCTTTCTCATTAATTGCAGTACCTTCCTACACTTAATTATTCAAAGGGTTGCGTTTTTAGAGGAATCAATTTTGTTTTCTCTCTGAAAAACGCACGAACGCCAAAAAAATGTACCACGTCAATGGACTATATTTATCAAAATCAGTACATTAAAATCCAGAACATCTGGAAAAATATTTTTACCACAAAAGTTTGCGGTCAATATGCGTGCTCGATTAAAGAATATCATAAAAGAAAAGACTGTAAATGAAACTTACCTTCAAGTTCGGTGAACTGATGCTGAGTGAGATGCAATAGAAGAGTAGCTATGCAAGAGTGAACTATCTTCTCACACCGCACCTGCACACGATATATTAAATCTAATTATAACGGTTAAACAAAAACCAACTACAGTAACAATATACGGGACAGTTAGTAATTTCAGTGAAATAAAAAAAAAATACAAATCATTTAAATTTTTTAAGCTATTGCATAGCTTCTATCGCGGGCCTTGAGCGTGGAGACCGAATACAGAAATTCCCTAACGAAAATAATCTAACACCCCCCACTCCGACCGGCACAGCGGTGATACTTTTTAGTTTTGCCACCTATCGATGAATAGCAGAACATATAATTTTTTTGAAATATCACGCTTGTCTGTTTAGTTCAGCAACTTGCCTCTAGGTGGCATTGGTTGTATCGGCGTTACTGCATTAAGTTGATGAAAAATGCTATGCAATAGCTTTACCGCGGCAGTCCCCGAGTGCCACACGTCTTTTTTTTTTAAAAGTCCACCGCTTTTTATATTTGAAAGTTTTGTGCGTCTTAACCAATTTTCAACCTTTATTCAACCCCCCTCAGACACCTCACATCAGCTGCTCGAATGCAGCTAGCGCATTTCTTACAATGGAAGCATATCACTGTATAATACTTTATTTTGCATGGTGATAGGATACTTTGGGGTATCCGTTTGGCTAGCCACCACCCTCAAGTTCGAAAAACTGTCTCCAAACACATAGTGTGTTCAGGCAGCATGTCCTTGAAAACAAATGAACATTCTGGGTCTAGCGTGATAAAAATTTCGACCACATCGTCACTGACCACAGTGGTCAAACGTAAGCTTATTACTATCCTTTAAAATAATTTAAAAAACAGACTATCAAGTGAGATACTGTCAACTAACACAACAGTACTAAATCTATACAGTCTTCAAGTGGCGAGTGAATAGGTTCCTTCTAAGTTTGCGTGCTCTACCTTAGACCGCGTCGTCGCTTAACATCAGGTGAGACAGTGGTCAAACGCAAGCTTATAATCTTAAAAAAAACAGTATTAAAATACTAGCTGTACCCCGTGGACTACGATTTTTTCCGTTATCCATCTAATTTTGAATCCCGTTACGCGTGATATCCTACTACCGAATATTATAAATGCGAAAGTTTGTGTGTATGTTTGTTACCTATTCACGCTTAAACGGCTACACTGATTTCGATGAAATTTGGCATAGAGATAGCTTATACGAGTACCCCGGGTTAACACCACGCGGGTACAACCGTAGGGCGCGGCTATTATGTTTACTATTTTTTTCTGTGGCGCCGTGCGCGATACTTTGTGAGTGATTGATGAAACTACGAGATAAAATAATTAGGTACAAAAAAGGTCGCCTAAAAAACCCTCGTGAAATATTGTTTCTCCTTGGTAAATTTCTATATGACATAGTTGCAAACTTTGTTCATAATATTAGCCTGGATTGTATTGAAATGTAAAACCATTCCAATATTTTTTTTTTATTTTTTTTAAAATTATATATATTATTTTATAATATATAATATATTATTTTAGGTCAAATAGTTTTTACATCATTTACGGACGCTTCGGATTGCAAGGGCGCACCACTATTTAATTCGGCAATTTGTACGGGTGACCATCGTAATAACAATATCACTATAATACATGACAATCTAAGACACGTATGTTATAGTTTTAAGAGTTCAGGAGGGGAAAAAGGACATTGCAAGCGGATTTCAGGAACACAGGAACAGCTTCACCAGGGTTATATTTAAAGTACACAGATTCACAAGGGGGGGCATTAGAAGTATCAGTATTGTAGGTAGACAGTTTCTCCAGGGTTATGACTGGCGCATCAGTGAAGGCGACTCACCGCTCTGATGACAGTATTACTCCTTATGTTTATGGATATCGTCCTTGTATTGAAGAGCAATTTTCCGTTGGTTTTAGATTAGGGTGCCGGTAGCACTTGCACTTATAAATTTATGTTCAAATATTTGAAGGAAAAAATTCGGCTGCTAGTAGGAC
This sequence comes from Apeira syringaria, assembly GCA_934044485.1. Taxonomy (NCBI): domain Eukaryota; kingdom Metazoa; phylum Arthropoda; class Insecta; order Lepidoptera; family Geometridae; genus Apeira; species Apeira syringaria. Next base: position 30,818,928 of record OW203654.1, read on the forward strand.
TTGAACCCACAACTACAGAATACCGTCCTGTAGTCGTGGGTTCAAGTCCCACTAGCAGCCGATTTTTTTCCTTCAAATATTTGAACATAAGTTCTACCTAGCATAGGCACCTACCTCACAATAAAAACTCTTATAAATTTAATTTAAAACTTCTGTTTTTTATATAGCATATCATCAATCAATATGCATCAATATCAATCAATGCATCAGTAGCAGAGGTCTGATAGTATTAAATATTCCCAACAGACCTTAAGGGTTTGGAGACGCGTAGGTAGTATTAAATATTCCCAACAGACCTTAAGGGTTTGGAGACGCGTAGGATCACATGCCGCACGTTCCGCTTGCAAGTCAGCAAGCCTTTTCTGTCGGCTGTCGGGAGGGAGCGAAGACTCCACGGTGTCAGCATCACACAGCTCGGCCGTTTGGTTCGTATCGCTATCTGCGTCTTCAGTCCGTTTCTCTTCTGATGATGCTGAGGAAAAAGTAAACATGCTGTTAAAGTTGAGTCTATAACAGCTATATCCAATCATTGTAAAGTCGTCTTGCTCAGTTCATAATTTTAAATCAGTAGTCATTTGTCATAATGAGTACACAATTACAAATGTCATCATTGTCTCAGTTATTGAACTTCGTCTGTTCTTCTCTCTCTGTCTGTTTCTTCTGTTTAATAATTCTGTTGCCAGATCTCTTCTACGTCAAAGTTTAAATACCGTTTTTTTTAAATACTAGATCTAGCGTTCGACCATTATCTCACTCGATGGTCAGTGACGATGTGGTCGAAGATGGTATCACGCTAGACCTAGAATACTCACTGGCTCTCAAGGACTGCTGCCTGAACACACTCTGTGTTTTGGTGACAGTTTTTCAAACTTGAGGGTGGCAGCTAGCCGGAAATGCACACTTAACATATATAGGTAGCAGTTCCTAAATCAAATCAAATCCTTCAACTGAAGTCTTAAACGAGTCCCTGTTTGTCTTTATTTCTGTGGTGCGACTGCGCAGTAAAGCGAGTCGTAAGTTTTAAAAACGGCGATGTGCTATGCCTATGTCAGTTAGCCAACTCGAGTACGAGTACTCGAAGTACACTCGAGGCGAAAAGCGGCCTTTGTGTTCGTATTTATAATATTATACCAATTCAGAGGTGCTAATGCTGACCGTGTTCAGTTTCTGCAACGTGCAGTTCAGTCCTGGGACAGTCCGGCTCCGGATGTGACGGGGTGGAGCGAGCACGATGTCGTCTCTTCGGCGGCACCCTCGCCACGCTGCGGATCGCGGCCGGTGCCAGCGCCTTCTTTATTGACTCCACATCCTGCCACACCTGGGATCATAATTTACTATATCGAACTTTTTTAAGGTGTTAAAATCTTGCATTTGAACACTGTCTAAACTGATGTTTAATGATAACGTGGTCACCACGTTATATATAACCACGAAGAAACGATAAAGTTTCTCTGATCTTTTCGGATTCGGATAACACGCAAGCCTAGAATTTGTCATAATTAAGTAATGATAGTCAGGGGGTTGTGGGGGTCAGTTCTTAATTCGACGTTCATAGGTTCGGTATCCACCACGTCTTAGAGCTTTCAGTGAAGATTACCTACATTGCTATCAAATCCACAGAGTTATGGCATTAGTGGCCCTTAAGTTTGGAGAACTGGCACGGTCTAGCCCATAATATACTAATTAAGGCAGCTGTCTTTGAGAGCCATTTAACATTTTGGATTTAGCGTGATTGTACCTTCGTTTGATCCTCACCTACCATCAAGTAAAAGTGGTCCAACGCTAAATATAAGTTGCAAAAAAAATACAATTAATTAATTTCTCGATGTTCTTGCAATACTTGAAGTTGCTTGAGAAAGCACGTACATACATATGTACTAGCAACATTTGTATATATGTACTTTATAATATACTAGCTGTGCCACGCGGTTTCACCCGCGTGAATTAAGGTTTTCCCGCCACCTCAGTTATCCCAGGGGAGCCATACTTTCACCAGATTGATGGGTAGATAGCCGATTTGAACAAACAAGCAGACGGGCCGCCTGATGGTAAGCGATCACCGTTGCCAGTCCTTTTATGACTCTCTTAACTCTCTTTCTAAAGATTCAGGGAAATGAGGGAGGTGTTCGTTTCACATTATGCAGGTGTATTGCAAAAACGATCGGTTGAATCGCACAGTGTGAGAATCCCATGTGTCAATGATATGTGGATGAGCTTTAAAGCGGTTTCATCTAGTAAGTAGAGAGTAAGTACGGAAAGAACCACCATTGTTGTTACCTTCACCGGAATTTCATTACGGGCTGGAGATCGAACTAGCAACCGTTAGGATGAAAGTCGACGCTCACACTGCTATGCTATCATTGATCGAAAGAAGCGGAGAGATCTTATAAGTTAGTATGTATATGAATCGTACCTATCTGTTGGGCGGTTGTGATGAATACGTCATAATGGTTAATAACAGACTTTAAAATTCCCATATAAAGTTAGTTACCTATATACATTCGAAGAGTTTCATGGTTCATTGCATTATCATTATGCTTGACGGAACTTACATTTATATAATTGTCAGAAAATAATCTGCTAGTGGGATTAGAACCCACGACTACAGAGTACCGTTCTGTCGCTTTGCCATCTAAACTATAGTAGCACTTCACTAGCTGTCCGCCAAGCATGTTAATGCAATTAATTATAGAAATCTTTCGGTCAGGGTGTGGTGCCTTCGCTCGATACAATACCAACTGCAATGTTTGGTCTATCAGCCCTATTAATAGTTCATTAAATCAAAGGTAGATGGCACTAAGAAAAACATCCCCTCAGATATATCAATTCCGTTGTCAAACGGACGGTTCTGCCTGTTCATATAAATAAATTATGCGTATTTTGTATGTTCCCTGTTTCCTGTCTCAGTCTAAAAGGTAGAATACATATATATTATAAAATCTGACTAAGATCGCAGGCAAGGGCTGGATGCGGGCCGCTTGGTCAGGTCCTTGTGGAAATCAATGGGGGAGGCCTATGTCCAGCAGTGAACGTCCTATGGCTGAGATGATGATGATAAAATCTGTACGACAGGGAAATAAAATAGGCCCCAATTGAGGCTCTTGGGGTACGCCAAACTTTACTTCTGTTTATATATTTACTTTTAATTGTACTAAATTTGATGAAGAAAACTGGACCAATGTGATCCCATGAAATATCATTATCACCTCAATGTCAGTGCCAGGACCGACTCCGCCGCTCAGCAGACCATGTGCCACGAGCACCTGGCACCGCATGATGTCGCAATAGTCCGCTAAACATACTGCGTCTTCTGCCTGTAACAATGTACATTCTATCATATTTTTACATTGAGGGCGTCGACAGATTAGTATCTATATATACATAATTATATTGCTCCTACTGTTATTTGCTTGATAGTCAAAAGCGACTGAGCTTTTTATTCTTAACCAACCTCATAAAAAAGTTACCAAAACATGGAACCGACTTCAACACTCAAAAGCGTGAAATAACTTGTCAGAGTCGGTACCATGCGACAATATTTTGATAATAGTAACTTATGAACTATCACGGTAACAATTTTTTAGCAGTTGGCTTCTATATTATGTAAGAGAATGTCATCATGATAGTCTTAGCCGTGGGATGTGCACTGCTTGTCATGGCATTCTACTATTTCGATACCTTATTTCTGATAAAATCTCGCTGAAAACTCGGATCATGTAACTTACTCTATATTGCGCGACCTTGTAAGAGACAATTATAATAATGTAAACTTTGATTTACTTATATACTTTATACCGCCAAATATATCAATATCCATAGTTCAAATATTTGAAGGAAAAAATTCGGCTGCTAGTGGGACTTGATCCCACGACTACAGAATACCGTCCTGTCGCTCTGTCTAACTAATCTATAGCAGCCCATAGCCTATAGCTTAGTTAAACAGAGCAACAGGACGGTATTCTGTAGTCGTGGTTTCAAGTCCCACTAGCAGCCGATTTTTTTCCTTCAAATATTTGAACATAAGTTCTTCCTAGCATATGGTTAATGCGATACACAATAAAAAAACTCTTAATATCCATAGTAACTACCGATTACAAGGAAACTTTGTGTTTGTTTTGTCGATCCGGAACTAGAATTCATTACATTTAGATAACTGCGATAAATCTAAAACCATAATTTATTTATCAACGATAGCTTTAGATATTATGTTTTAGAGTCAATTCAATATACATATTGACATTATATTAAAGGCTAAAATATTTAGTACCTAATCATTGTACCTTGGGCCCGCAAAAAATATGTAAAATTGTACATTACAGCATCAAAATTAAAAACATGCAACTCATTAAAAACTATTCTACACGTGTTTGGTCTCTGGCATCTACAGAAGTTGTTGAGTCGACTCGACAAACGTGCAATGGGGATTTTCGTACCAATTAAATATTTACACTGACACAGTCACATAAAATTCAAGCTAAAAAGATTTTTTTTTTATATTATCATTTTATCAAGGTGTTGTTTCCGCATATAAACCGCATATAGACATGTAATGATAATTTCATAACATTTCGTGACCCTGTGGATATTATGTGTGGGTGCTACCTTGTTTATCTGATTCTTGTGTCGCTGGTCGAAGTGCGTGTCGAGGTGCCGTTCCTCGTAGAAGGACTTCCCGCAGAAGGCACATGTCCACTGCGAAGGTCGGTGCTGCAGCTTGGCGGCGTGTTGCGGCGCGAAGATGTCTCGCGCTGGATGGAATGGACACTCCAGGGGTAATTTTACCTACAAATCCCACTAATATTAGATATAAATGTGAAAGTTTCGATGGATGGATGGATGTTTGTTTGTTACTCAATCACGCCAGAACGGCTGAACGGATTTGGATGAAATTTGATATGTACATAACATCCCGAAATACACAAGGCTAATGAACACATAGGCTAATTTTCATTATCATCAATCATACTTACATCAATCGTACTTTCACATCATCAGAAAGAGAATTCACATCGTCATATCCAGAATTACTGTATAGAATAATTTCATTTAACACATGCAACTTACGCAGAGACAAAATATTGGCATGGTGCAGTGAAAATGGGCAAGAATTTTAATTTTAATATTGTCAACCCTTTCATGTAATACGTCGAGATCTTTTTGGTTTTTTTTTACGTATTATAAGTTTGCGTTTGACAACTGTCTCACCTGATGTTAAGTGATGACGTTGTCTAGGATTTAGCAAGCAAACCTTAGAAGGTACCTATTCACGCGCGACTTGAAGACTCCAGGATTGTACATATCGGGAAACACAGACTCGGGCAACGAGTTCCATTCCTTGGCAGTACGCATTAAGAAAGTGGAAGCATAACGCTTCGTTCGTATAGGTGGTATATCTACCATATAGCGATGGCGAATTGCCGTACGTCGAGTCGACCGATGATAGAAAGGGGATGGTGGAATCAGATTGTGTAATTCCAATGCACATTCTCCGAAATGCACCCGATAGAAAACCGATAGGCTTGCTACTCTACGCCGGTGTTCAAGGCTCTGAAGCCTACGAAATGCAGCCGATGATTCTTTTGGCTTGCCTCTCGATCGACTCCAGAGCTTTTAGTTGGTATTTGGCTGACCCATCCCAAAGGTAGGAACAGTACTCCATGCACGACCGGACTTGTGCTTGATACAGATTAAACAACTGATTTACCAATTAAGATCTGGCTATTGAGTGATAACCCTTGCGGTAGGAGCATTATTAGTAATTATCTTATGCTAAGCCCAAATACATCGTTGTAATATAGTTGAAATCATGGCCGATACAATGATTTCCAAAGTACCTACATTAATTAAGAAATAATGAGATGAAATTATTGTTTCCTTCGAATGGGGAAAATTACAGAAATAACAAGGGAAACATACAAGGATATTCCAAATAAGTTAGCCTTAAAAAAATAATAGGCATTGTCGTGAATTAATATTATTAGCACATTTCGATTGCTAGAGATGATATGTAGGTATTATATATATACCTATTGCATTTTTATATTTCAGCATTCTTACTGAAATTTACTCTTACGTAGAATTGTCTGTACAGTTCGGTATGTTATCTGACAAATTTCAAATCAAATCAAATCAAAATCAAAACAAAAATCAAATTTAATATGTACATAGATTCTTAACCGACTTCAAAAAGAGGAGATTATGTCTTTTATATGTTCGACTATAGGTATGTAATTTTGTTTTTTTGTTGTAACAATCAATCAAATCATTTTATTATTCAAACACAAAAGATAACACATTTATTTCATAATTTTATGTTAGTTCACCGGTATCATCCACATTTGGGACCGGTTATCTAAAATATTTTTTTTGTTTGATAGCGTGTACCACCGAAGTGGTCCCATTTAAATTTCATCAAAATCGTACAAACGGTTTTTGAGTAAGTGTTACGTCTACTTGGACGACTTCCTAATTGCGGGTGAAGGAATCGGTGAACATACACAATGACAATAATTGATCCTGTAAGCAGCAAAAGTCACTGAAAAGGGTGAAAAAAATGTTTACCAAAAAATAGACCGAACACTCAAAAGTGTGAAATAACTTGTCAAAATCGGTACCATGCTCACAATATTATGATAATAGTTACTTTTGAACTATCGTGGTACCGACTTCAACAAGTTATTTCACACTTTTGAGTGTTGAAGTTCGGTTCCATTTTTTGGTATTTTTTTCTTGTGATCTTACTTAGGCGATATGAGTTGATGTAAAGTAGAATTGTTTGCGTTTACAATCATCCTAAGCACATGATGTATTTAAACCGTCGCTTAGCAACGCTACCAACTCTTTATCAATGTAACAAAACGATTTCATTCTAATGAGCTTACATCACTTACAATCACAACACGCGCATTGTTCTTCACTCGCGCTTATTAAAATTAATACGGTGAATACCAAATTGAGTACTATTAGAAGAGTTAAAAACAAAATTTGAACACAACAATCTTAAGTAAATAAATAAATAAAAATCATATAATTCGTAACAGTCATACAGTGAAACATGGAGTCGATGTACGTACAGTAATAGTGATACATTTCTTAAGTTATTTAAGATTTGTCTTACGCAAAATGAGTATAGCTAGCATACAAAATAGGTTTCCCCGTAATATGGATACCAGCATTCACCTTCCATAAATAACATAAGAAGTGGTTTGAAGGATGCAGCACTCACTTTTTTACATATACTTATATATACTTTATTCAATATAATACAATACGAGTGCTATATGGTAAGAAAATGTAACGCTTTCGGGATATAGCGGCGGCCTTTATAATCTTTCAATAGCCTAACAGCCTTTGAGATCTTTGGATTTTTATTAAATTCTATATTTTTTATAGTATGTAGGTAACAATTGCTATTACTTTTTGTGTCTATTATTAATTTAATATTTTGATTTAGTGAAACAGTTTCGAATAAAGAATCTGTGAGCTAACAAAATACCTATACCTACCTATAATATATCCATGTGCATGTTGACAATATATTAGAACAACTTACTCATCGTAGCCGGATAAAAAAACTTCTCGGAAAGGCAATATCTAAAATTTACCATGGGCTCTAAAACGAGTTTCAAAATTCATTTAACGTCTATCGTCGTAAAAGTTCCAATAGTTCATTTTACATAAAGCCAAGATATTCCAAGATATATATTGCTCGAAGAAAATTAGTGTTTAAAAGTATTACATATTACAATAATATTATAATATTGTTTATTGTTATACAAAGTTACATAAGTTATAATACAAAGTTTCCCTTATATAATTATATTACTACTATTATTTTTATTAATTATTATATAATATAAAATTATAATATATAAAGCTGCTCTACCACTGATTGACTGACTGACTGACATCATTGTTCTCCCAGAAGGAGTATTTTTGGGTTAAAATTATATAGTAGACTGTATAGGGAGTGCCCACGTGACCTAGGGAAAAATCCGAAAAGTGTCATTTTTGGTTTCCTTGATGGAACTGGTGTAGGGATCTCGAAAACCATAATCGATGGGGGGTAGGTGTCAAAACTAAAAATGACTAAAATCTTGGGACCCTTTTGGAAAATTGAAAAAAAATTACCCTCCCGAACAAAAAAGAGGTTCTCCCATACAAATTTAAAACGATCGCAGCTCCGGAACCGTTATCGATAGGTATGGGGGGATTGAACAAATGTCATAGAGGTTTTGTAGGGAAATTTGAGGTTTTTGTCAAAAATTGCAAATTGGTCCTTCGAACCGGATACCAAAATTCAAGTTGCTCCGATCTGGCTGAAATTTGGTATTTAGGGAGATTGGGGGTCCCTGATGCCAAATATGAAAAAAAATTTTGGATGACGTCATTTGTTTTTTTTTTACTGGATGGGGATATTTGATGGCGAAACCACTTCTCATTTGCGAGGCCGCAGGCCGAGCTTCAAACCTGCGAGGCCGAAGGCCGAGCTTCGAGGGCGAGGCCGAAGGCCGAGCTTTCGGCCCGCGAGGCCGAAGGCCGAGCGTGGCCTCCGCGAGGCCGCAGGCCGAGCCGTGTTAGTCACTTACGAGGCCGAAGGCCGAGTTCCGAATGGGGTGTTACGCATTTACATTCCTTAGGAGAGTCACTAACGAGGCCGAAGGCCGAGTCCCGAATGGGGAGTTTTTTTTCCACATCTCGAGCTGGTCTTTGATGCAACCGCTCACGGGAACTAAAAGTATCTGTCAGTTGTTCTACTTGCATGAGAATTTTTAAATTTTTATTTTTACTGGATGGGGATTTTCGCTGGCGATACAACGCCACGGTTGCGAGGCCGCAGGCCGAGCCTCAAAGTGCGAGGCCGAAGGCCGAGCTTTCGGCCCGCGAGGCCGAAGGCCGAGCGTGGCCTCCGCGAGGCCGTAGGCCGAGCCGTGTTAGTCACTTACGAATGGGGTGTTACGCGTTTACATTCCTTAGGAGAGTCACTAACGAGGCCGAAGGCCGAGTCCCGAATGGGGAGTTTTTTTTTCACATCTCGAGCTGGTCTTCGAGGCAACTGCCCACGTTAACCACTGCACTTAGAGGTATGGTCCCTTAACAAAAGTCGTTTACAATCTTGGTGCGATTTTACAGCGACTAAAATTTTATCAAAAAAATCAATTTGCACATGGTAACCCTGCCCACACTTTGTACTGAACTAGAAGAAACTGTCACTTACTCGACTTGTATGAGAATTTTATATATATTTTTTAAACTGCAACTAAAATTTTGATAACAATACAAATGCACATCGATAACGCGGGCTGCTCGCAGCCCGCGCACAACCCAACACCTAGTTATATATATAAAAGTGAAACTTTGTCGTTTGTATGTTTGTAACTTCTTCACGCTGAAACGATCGAACAGATTTGCATGAAATTTAGAATAATTATAGCTTATACCCTGGAATAACACATTGGCTAATTCTTATCCCGGAAAAGTATATTTCGAGAAAACCGTTTTCCACGCGGGTGAAACCGTGGGGCCCAGCTAGTAAGTTAAAAATAAATGGATTGGCAGGTACATAGATACATAAACATAGATATAGATACAGAGGATAATAAACATCTTCGCTCAAATCAAGTTTATAAAAGTAACTTGCCTGAAATCTTTCTAAAACTGGTAACCATTTGTTCTGGATGACTTTTCTGACTATTTTGGAGTTGTCACGAGAGCAAGTTATCTTGAAAACTGAGGGCCCCGGCCAAGGGATCAGGGTGAGGAACAGAAGGGCCAGGACCTGAAACGTGAGGATTTTCGTAAATATAAGAATTATAGCAACTCTTCCAACGAGATCCAAATCTGTAGATAGATTTTTCAAATTAATTACGGCTAGTTACACAGATGTCAACCAATACTTAGATATGGAATTCTCAGGAGTGTTTTTAATAAGTTGTTGTAAAAGTGAATAAGGGCCACAGTTAGGCCCGGCAGTATCACACTCGAATCATAGTTGTCTTTTTAGTAACAATAATCCTAAAATTTAGTAAAATTCTTGACAGCAGCCGTGAACCATAGTAGACCACATAATCACTTTACAACACTAACATACAATAGTGATAAAACGCCTGACTATTTTTGAATATAAAATGCCCTTTTCACATGAATTTTTAACTTGTAATGACATCACCAAACCGCATCTAGTTTGCAGTCGTGAAGTTTGCAACATTCTTCTACTTACTATAACACACACTTTGAAATTGAACACTTCACAATATTTTCGTTAACAACATACTAATTAAAGGAACACCTTTAAATAACAAGAACTAGTGAATTATACATGTCCTGATTTTAGGTTATGCTTCTGTTATTTAACTATCGATTTTCCATCAAGTTCCTAACCTTTCAAAATAAACTACACAAACGTACCTCGAGAGAAAACGGCGTGGTCTTCATTCATATCTCTTATGCGGCAAATTTCTAATGAAAATCTGTATACGGTTGTGTTTAATTGTGGAAAATACAAGAGTTAGTTTACTAAGAGTAGCGAGCTGAACTCAACATGGTACCTATCATCAGGGCGCATGCGTCAAGGGTGGCTAGGGTTCCCCTCCTGTTCAAACTTAACAATTTTAATTATTATACCTTTGACCTTATTATATCGTGGGTTAAATGCACTCATAAACAAATAAAACTCAAATAGGTGTGTAATACAAATTTGTTTCGTCATTGTTTACATTTGAATAACTAGCAAATTTGTCAATGTTAAGATACGCGTGTAACTAATGGAGTTCCATTGTTTCATTCTGCGATTCGACATCGGTAATATATATTTAATGGTTATTACTATAAGTACAAAAGTAACTGCAAAAAAATCAATCAATTCAGCACTCGCATTCAGCAATCGACACATTGATTTCAAAGAGAGGTAACGAAGGTCAAAAAATAAAGAGGCTAATATGAGTAAGTCGTAGTTTATGTAGATACCTACTTTTTTAACACATTCCGTTAATTTTGCAAAGAAGTAGGTAAACGAGGAGTTCGTTCTTTCGTCAAGTGCAGATCTAAATGGTCGTATCTAAATTATATTAAAATTGGTTTAGTTGGTAATATCATACCTGACGAAAACAAAGGTTTTCCTTTAAAAAATAGTAGTCCTTTAAAAGTTAATGAAGTTCGCTTAATCGATTTTTGTCAAAAAATAACTTGACAAGACTTTGAAAATTTTCTTTTTAATTGTACTGTCGAAGGCTACTACAGATGATGTCCCTTTTAAATATATCGTCTGTTTGCTTTCTCCGAGAAATTTGTAGTTGTACATTTGTATTTGTATATAGTATGAATGTTTAGTGGTAATTTATAGAAAATCTTATTTGGAAATTCACTCAATAAAGAATTAAAAAATATTTTTTTTTCGCAAAATTTAACCGATTTGTTTTAGAATAAATAGGTTTTAAACATACGCGTTTAGCTACGGTGTTCCCTTTAAAACACACTTGCTCGTAAAGAGATTCTTATAACATCGCTTTTAGTGTCATAAACCGCGGTTTATAGATCGCGATCTATAACACACACGTGCGTACTAACATTACACAATAGACCTTAATATAATTGTGCCTACAAAGTTAAGTAAGTACATTACTGCAAGTTATATGCAAGCAGCAGAGCATTCTTAATAATTAAACGATATAAGCAGTTCGTGTTTTTTATATTATTAATTGTATACTCTAAAAATCTAGCGTTTGACCAAATTCTCACTTGATGGTCAGTGACGATGTAGTCGAAAATGTATTCACGAAAGAAGATGTAATAAATGAACACACTATATATATTTGGTGACAGTTTTTATTACTTGAGAGTCGTAGTTAGCCAGGCAGGTAGCCTGTAGTAAAAAAAAGTAGCCTAGCACCATGCTGAGAATTTGATAACGCTGTTACCTTCACTGGAAGTTCTAGTTGTTGGTGATGATCGAACCAGCGTCCGTCAGTTTGACAGCCAATGCTCCCACCGCTAAGCCAACATCGCATCAATGTTGTCTACCTAGCTAATGAATTGAGAAATGTTTTTTATTTATTTATACCGTATAGAGCGCTTGACCACTATCTTACTTGATGGTATGAAACTCGTAAGTTCTACTTATCATTATATACTCGGCTGAACTACGACCTCGCCTGCGGCTTGGGCTGCAACACACAGTCTCTTGTGTACTGCGCAACTAACCTTGCTGGTATTACCTATTAGGTATGTAAAAATAGTAGTTAATGAAACTGTTTCATAATGAGGGTTCTTTTTAAGACCAAATTATGTGCAGTTTCATACACTACTTTATCTAATCTCATAAAATAGATAATGAAATTTTGGTAAAACTACAGCATAATAATATGTTTGCATTTATTTGTAAACGATTAGCGCCAAAATCCATTCGCTAGTCGCGTATGCGGGTTGCACCGCGTCCACTTATTATATGTTGAAAAACTGCATTGCAACCTCCTTGGTCCAGCTGAAGTTGTAAGTATGTAATGGTAAAAAAGTTACATTATGATACCGTTGTCCATAGAAGAGCTGTATCATAACGTAACTTTTTAAATTTACTTCGATATATTTTCTATAAAGATTCAAGTTCTGGTCATATTGATAATGCATTATCGATATGACCAGAACTTGAATGACAGTCTTTATAGAAAATGATATGATAGATATGACCAGTCATTGTACATCCACGGTGTTTGTTACATCGATACAATACAATACAAATACACTTTATTGACACAAAAAACAGAAATAAAAAAAACAATATTTACAATAAGAAATGTTCAATAGGCGGTCTTATCGCTAAGAGCGATCTCTTCCAGATAACCTTTGGATGGAGAATAATTGATAATAGATAATCTCGGAGAGTGGTGTGTCAAATAAAATATTAAATAGAATTCAACATAAAAAAATATATTATAATTATACATCGACATGTATAAAGTTTAAGTTTAATAAAGAAATTTTAATTGATTATAATCAACTACAAGTTTGTGATTAAAACCTCATAAACGCTAGCATAAAAAAGGTAAATTGAAGTTATCGCCAACTCTAGTCACTGCATGCAAGCACCCCGTCGCGTCACGTTATGTCGCCCGCGTCAATGTTGATTAAACGTACCAATGCGTCCAACTACGTCACATAATTTAACAAAAAAAGAAAAGTTGATCGCTTTCGCTGTAGCCAGTAGCTGTGTTAAGGAAAATGCTGGTTTAAAAAACAGACGGAACAACAGTGTAAACTAACGAAGTAATAAAATGGCAATTAGGCCTAAACATCATTTATATGTTTGATAACAGTGCCTCGCGCAAACATTGCGCATGGGAACGTCAAATGGAAACGTATCAACTCGACGTTTTGGATTTCCGTACTTGTATTTCAGTAAAAGAACTAACAGGTCAGTTTATAATCGAAGATGAACTTTATAACTGTAGTGTTTTCTGAAGAAACAAATTGTGCTAACCTATGGGACTACTTTACGCGTGTTAAAAACTCATTAAAATTTATTTCATAAATGGTTTTATTAATGATTTGTTTTTTATTAATACTTGGAAGCACAACAATATAAATGATTCTTATTCAACTAGCCAATACTAGCTTTCGCTATATTTTCTATGCAGTGACAATATCTATTACTTTCACATTTCTGGCTGAGATTTTTCAACCGCGTAAGACCGCGTATTGTGCACAGGCACAGACCCATGTTTCAATAACTTGAAATCAATCATGAATATGTAAGTATATTTGTCATACCTAATATTAAACAAATACATTATTTTAGGATTTCCAAATAGTATGTATCACTTTGAAGTTAAATGTATAGTGCATGAATGAAAGAAAAAGAAAACAGCAGTTTCTTTTTAACGTTATAGAATAAAAGTTCTTTATTTAATAACTATGAGAAAATAAATAAATAAATGTTAAAAATGAACCTTATTCGCGTTTTTCGCGGGTTATGAAAGTGGGACCCGGTAGGTGACACGTGCAAAAACTGCCGAAACATGTTTAAGTTGCCAATGGAATAAGGCTTTGCAGGTAATGTAATAAGGATTGAGACATTAATTAAGAGTTGCTTAAAGACGACAATTGATTGTGACATTTTCACACTGACATAGAAACAACCTGTGATATTCCTGTTCCCCTTCCTGTCCTTTACAGGCATTTGTAGAAAACATGTACCTCGCATATAAGGCACTTTTACTGTATCAAAAATGAGAGAACAATGACATGCCTATTTTACTTAACTACTATAAGTATTGATATTTGAAAGGATTACATGTACCTACCTAATAAAAGAAAAATGTATGAGATTTTAGTATTACCTCTCCCAAACTAGAAAGTTCTAATAACGTGTAATTTATCTCAGGAACACAACTCAGAAGATTTTAACACGTGTTTCAGCATGTCACATCTTCAAGGAAATGTGAGCCTGAGAAAAACTTTAATTGTTTTTATAATTTTTGGTTTTAAATCTACTAAACCAATTCCACGTATTCAATATGTTAACATTGAAGTTGATCACAGTTCATTTTATAATGAAGGTTTTACAATAAACACTCGCGGCTGTTCTATACCAAGAATGAAAGTTGAAGATTATTCTATACAGAATTTTTCTCACTACTCTTGGAATGCAACTGTTTGTTCTAACACCAGACAACCCCTTTTACGAAGCAACCAGACTCACATCTGGGTAGCTGATGAAAATTATGAATATTATAACATTGATATTGAATCGAAATTCAAGTGTTGCTACAGATCTTTTCATAGGACGATGTACCCTGCACGTTACGGTCATCGTTTAGATAATAATTCATTAGATGAAGTAGTTTATCTTGATTGTATTATATTCGATGATATTATTGAAGCAGCTAACGAATTCGTCAAAGTTGAATGTTATTACGATGATAAAATTATACACAAGGAGTTCTTTGTATTCATACCTAAAAAGCCTTTAAACAAACGAGATTACCCATTTAAATCTTCTAGTAATAAACCTAAATACAATGTGATTATTTTGGGCTTGAGCTCGATGTCAAGGATGAATTTTCACCGGACTATGCCGAATACAAACAATATATTAGAAGAACTGGGAGCCTTAGAATTGTTTGGATATCACGTCGTAGGAAATAGCACACTAGATAATATAATGCCTATTCTGACTGGAATGACACAAAATGAATTAAACATAACGTGTTTACCACGCAATAAGACGGTGTTTGATAGCTGTCCATTTATATGGGAACGATTCAAAGACTTGGGATACTACACCGCTCTCGTAGAAGATACAGCAAGATCGGGAATATTCAATTCTGGTACGTTCGGGTTCAGCGGTAGCCCCACAGATTATTTTCTGCATCCATTCATTCAAGAGTCGGAAAATATTAAAAAGAAAGTTCCTAAATTTGACAGACATCTTAAAAGTACGAATAGATTTCTTCGTGTGTGGAAAAAACCAAGGGCAACCCTTGACCCCAATAATAAAGATAGCTTATGTATGAGTGAAAAACATGCCTACCGCCTAGTACTGGATTATATCGAAAGGTTGACCAGAATTTTAAAGTCGTCCAAATTATTTGGCTTCTTTTGGGAATCGTCGTTAAGTCAATATTTAAACGCCGGAAAGGTGATGGATCATGCATATGAAAGACTTATAAGGAAATTAAATGATACCGGATATTTAAACAAATCAATAATAATATTTATAAGCGATCATGGCATGGGGAAAGGAGGAATTCAAGACACTAAACAAGGCCGATTAGAACAAAGGCTACCACTTGCAGCTATTTTATTGCCACCTAAGTTTCGTAAACTTTACAGTGTAGCATATGAAAGCCTCAAAACAAACATTTATAGACTAACTACACCTTTTGACCTCCACGAGACTTTAATTGATCTGATCGACATGGACGCTATAGAAAACTATGAAGTTTTAAACAGAAAAAAAAGTAAAATTATGTACCGAAGAGGTGTCAGCTTATTTGTACCAATTCAAAGTAACAGAACATGCGAGAACGCTACTATTGGTAATTTTTTGTGCACATGTCATAAAAGAACGAAGATCGATATAAATAGTTCATTAGTACGAGACGCAGTTAGGTATGTGATGACGTATTTGAACTCTGTACTAAAACTATATCACACATGTGTTCAACTTGACGTCGATGAGGTTCTTGGAGCTGAAGAAATGTGGCCTAGTTACGCCAAGGAGCTCGAATGGCGAGAGTTCAAAGTTGCGCTCAGATTTAAGCCTGGAGCTCGAGAATACGAAGCATTAATACGTCGTGACGATGAGGGATGGTCACTCATGTCTCATATTCGAAAGCTTGACGACAAGCGCTTTAATGAACGCAGTTATAGTTTAGAAAACGATTTGATCAAATGGTATTGTGAGTAACAATAGCACGTTTTTAATATATAAACGTACATTATTTTGTAACACTCACTTTCGTTTATTTCAATTTCGACTCCTTTTTCAGACTTCCCTATATACCAACATCTAGTCAAGAGATAGTCCAGTCAAATAAACTTTTAAATCAAAATTTCAGTCTAAAGGCTGCATTTTTGATATTATGTAGTTTTAATCGTACAAAAAAATGTGTAATACATTATTGGGTGCGCAACCACCGGGAGGGTTGAAAAAAATTTTTGAATATTTCTCTTCGCAATTACTGGAAAATAGTAAGAGTTAGAGAAAAAAGTTCAAAAGGAGATTTATAAAGCGTAAAATTTTACATTAAAAAAGTTCTATGACTTGTTTTCTTCCTGTCAAAGTTAACCGAGTTAGGAAGATTTCTAAGTTTAACAGATAAACGTAAATTTTAAAAAATCGCAGGAAGTAGAAATATGAGCTAATTATGTTTTTTTATATTTTAAATTGCTTATGTAACACAGTATCTTTAATTTTAGATATACAAATAATTTCTTTTAATTGAAAAAAAATAACAATTTGAAAATTTCAAATTGATATAGCGAAAAAGTGAGAGAAGAATTATTTGTATCTTTAGAACTAAAGATTAGGTTTTATTTAGGTTATTAAAAAAATCATAATTAGCTTATATTTCTACTACCTGCGATTTTTTAAAATTTACGTTTATCTCTTAAACTCGGAAACCTTCATAACTCGGTTAGCTTTGACAGGAGGAAAAAAATCATAGAACATAGAAAATTTACTGTAAAATTTTAAGTTCTATAAATCTTCCTCAGAACCCTTTTCTCTAACTTTTACAATTTTTGAGTAATTGCGAAAAAAAATATTCAATAAAAATTTTTCAACCCTTGCCGGTGGTTGCGCACCCAAAAATCTTTACACATCTTTTTTCTATGATGTAAACTACATAATATTAAAAATGCAGCCTTAAGACTGAAATTTTGATTTAAATATTTGACTGGACTAATGTCAACTGGGTCTGATGTCAACTTTGGCTGTAAACGAAAGTTGTGTATGTATGTCACCGTTGTAGTATGTGGGTACTACAAGGATGGCTGCTATAGCTAGAGAGAGAGAGAGAGAGAGAGTAGTGGTAGAAGCTATTACCATAGTGTTTTTACTTGGCAATATATTATTATATACCTAACTGGCGATTACTTCCAAACCTAAGCCTAATCACATTTTCTTTTGTTCTTTTTAATTGGTTGTATGTCAGTTTAATTATCGCAGATAAGTTATTATTTAAGATGATGCCTATTAAAGACATCGTTTGACATACGCAAAACTCAATTAAATCTTTTATGCGTACCTATTTATCTGCAGAATAAAATGCACGAACGCTAATTATTGCTTCAGTGCCGTTCTGCCAATCGTTTTGACAATATCGACAAATTAAAATAACTATATATCTTACACCCACAAAAATCTAAAATCTGCCACAAATATAATGACAATTCGCGCATTTGCATCTTATTTGGGTAAGTAGATATACTAAAATAGAAAGTTACGGAACGAACGTAGCTCACCTACATACTTGTGCTTACACCAACAAATTAGTAAACCAGGCAGGGAGAGTAAGGGAGGGACAGACCCCTGGCAAAGCCGCGCATGCGCGCAGCCTCCGCTGCTGCCTTCTAAGCCAGACTATGAGAGTATTCATAACACACGCTTGCTCCGTTACACGCAGGAGAGCAATACCTATGCTGTGATAAAATAATCTACACGGAATCGGTTGATGCCCCACGAGCTTAGTTTCAAAGCACTCGATTCAGTACCTACTCATCACAATAATAACATCTAAATGAGCATAAATTTGGTGACTGCACGTCAACGACATTTGTGCCAACTATTGTATCCAGTGATTGAATGTTAGGTCACATGTTATCTCAAACTTGATTCGAGTTTATTGGACACCCGTCTTCTGAATGACAGGTAAGTTTCTGTTTACAATATTAGTTTTATGTATTTACTTAGTTATAAATTTGTAATACGAAGAAAAACGAAAATCTTCATGGAAATCTTCATTTATACCATGTTACCTGCTTTTTTTTCCCTTGTTAAAAATATCGATAGTAATCTTTATTCTTTACTGAGAATATTTTTTATGCTTGCTATTACTTATACGTATTATTTGCCTTAAATTTACTTAGTGGTTAAATTTCAATGAGTTAATTAATTACAACACTTTTATGTACTTTGCAATTTCTAAGGTGGAAGCATATAGGTAGATAGAATAAATTCGTCGATAACAATTCGACGAATTTATTTATTTACTGGGTGTATGTGGAAATGCTAGAAATAATCCAATAGTTAAGTAGGTACCTATCCATAGTTTGCAATGGTTGCTACTAGTAAAATTGTGTTCCCGCAAAAACTAGTTTAATAATATGGTTATGCATTTGATATCAGGCCATAATGTACAATAGTAGGATGGAGCGTCTTTATATCCGATTTATCCATCGATAAACTTTATTTTTTTTTATTTCAGCATGAGCCACCTGGCCATTGGACAATTGAAGTCTGCTTCGATTCGGTATCGGTACTTGTTGTTGTTTGCTGCCGTGTTCGGAGTCAGCTTGCTGATCCTCTCCATCAACAATCGTACAGAGAATTTACTTCTCAACAGCACCCCCACAGGCTCGTCATGGTACTCCCATCGCCACAACATAGCTGGAGCTAACGAAGGCTTTACCATTAAAACCGAAGGCTGTACCATACCAGACCTTAAGCCCTTCGACGAAAGTATTGAAAGATTTATCAGCCGACCAAGAAATCTTAGAGAATGTTCGAATGCTAGTAATTCTTTACTTGAAAACAATGATACTCATATATGGATCAACACCGAAATGCAAGAGTTCTATAAAATACCCAAAGATGGTAATATAAGTTGCTGCTACAAGTCATTCTTCCGCCCTTCTACAATCGGGGACGTATCGGCAGTCCACATCGATGATAGGGTCACGTACGAGCCATGCGTTGAGTTCACAGACTACATTGAAGTTGCTCATGAATTTGTCAGGGTTATATGTGGCTACGACTACAAAACAATAATATATGAGCAATTCTTTCTATTTCCATCAAAAAATCCTGTTCTTTCAAACAGTGAGAATTTGACTAATTCACCTCAAAATAAAACATCTTATAATGTCATAATGATTGGCATCGACGCTGTCTCTAGGTTAAATTTTCACAGAACCATGCCAAAAACATTGAAATATCTCAAAAAAAAAGGTGCCATAGAGCTACTGGGCTATAATAAAGTTGGTGATAATACGTTTCCCAACTTAACTCCTATGTTACTAGGAATTAAAGACACAGACTTGAAACTAACTTGTCTCCCTAATAGCCGAGCATCATTCGATGGCTGCCCGTTTATATGGAAATGGTTTAAAGATGCCGGCTACTATACCGCTCTTGGCGAAGATAGCGCCAGCCTTGGGACGTTTAACTACTTAAAGATTGGATTTAGCGGTACCCCTACCGATTACTACCTTCACACCTTCATACATGAAGCTGAATTACACGTCGCGAATAACAGGCGTTTGAATTCGTACCTCTGTATGGGTAATAGATTTTTTTATAAAGTTCTATTAGATTATGTAGAAACTTTAGCATCGACGCTGCGGTCTTCCAAACTGTTCGGATTTTTTTGGGAAGTCACTATGAGCCATGATTATTTGAACTATCCAATGTTGATGGATGAAAACTACGAACAGTTTTTGAGAAGACTCGATGACATAAAGTACTTAGATGATACAATTCTGATACTACTGAGCGATCACGGTATACGCTGGGGTGATATAAGGATGACTAAACAAGGACGATTGGAAGAAAGGCTGCCTTTTGTACAAATTTTGCTTCCACCTTCCTTTCAAGACCGTTATAGTTTAGCTCACGCAAATTTAAAGCTGAACAGCAAACGTCTTACTACACCGTTCGATATATATTCGACTTTGCTTGATTTAGTTAACCTGGAATCGATAAAGAACGAGCGGTTGAAGACTCGTATTGAGGCTTCTTACTCATATCGAAGAAGTATCAGTTTATTTCTGCCGATACCGGGGAACAGGACTTGTGAAGCTGCCGCTATCGAAGACCACTGGTGTACTTGCCACAGCGGAAGCAGATTAGCGACAGACAGTAAGGAATCACGCGAAGCCGCCGCACAGCTGGTAATACACTTGAATTCATTGTTGCGAGAACACGAGCAGTGCGCAAAGTTGAAATTAGGTGAAGTGTTGGAAGTGACTGAGATGGTAGCAGGTACGCCTCGGGAGAATGAAGTGGGTTGGAGGGAGTTTATGGTAGTATTGCGGACCGAGCCAGGAGGCGGCGTGTTTGAGTCTACTTTGAGGCACGACAGTACCAGCTGGGTGGTTACAGGTACCGCAAGCCGACTCAACCTCTACGGTAACCAGAGCCGCTGCGTACATCGCTACGATCTGAAGCTTTATTGCTTTTGTCAATAATTTAATGCGGACGTCTTTACTAGCTGTGATATTACGGAGAAGGCTATAACATCCTTCTTAATAAATGCATCTTTAGTAAGTTATATTCTTGTTGCGTCGATATCAATATATCGTATTAAGTATAGATGTAGTACCTACTAACTAGTGTTTAGAAAAGTCTTTTCTTGAAAGTCCCTGAAATTATTGCTCAATAAATGTCTTCTTTGTGATTAGCCGTTTACTGGAGACAGTGGTGTAGATCTTCAATTATGAAGCTACAACACAGGTGTTTTAGATTCGCGTAAAGAGTATTGCACCGTGCAGTTAACCAATGGGTGACAAATTTATATATTACACTGTTTATTATCACAATAAACATATATATGCCAAAGAGAAACATGATCTCTTTTAGTTGGTGTTTCCTGTTTCTTCGTATGGGTAATTATGTTTAAATGAGTGGTGCCATTAATAAAACATATTATTTAGGGCTTGACCATTTGCTAAATGTGTAATAAACTTTAAAAAAAACCGTTTTTGAGGAAAGTTAATGAAGGTTACTTCGGATTTTATAAAATTTGATTGAAACTTTGGTAATTTATTACCGTACCAATATTTCCTAGCGACCATACTTTTAACGACATAGCGCTTGACCTCTGTCTTGCACCAATAAAAATGTTATTATTACTATACTTTTGAGCCCGTAGGTCATCTGTAAAGTACATATTTGTGATATTTTAAATCAACACGCATCAGGATTTGTCCTGCCCTCTCTGCCTGTAAACACCCGCGGGCCTCTGTAATATCATCGGCACCAGTTACGCCCTTGAATAGTAAAAACTGAACATCAGGTGAGACAGCGGTCATAACGGTAAAACCTTTAAAGAAACTGTATCGTAATGTAGCATAGAATGTCTAGGTCCAATTATAAGCAATACACTTAATATTTAGTGCCAATTTGAATGAAAATATTAATCTAACCTGACGGTACATACGGCTTTGTGTATTAAGGTAGTTCAGCGAATAAATTATTAGTAGATAGGTATAATTGTAACATATCAAAAGGCGATTACTTCACATTTACCTAATTATTTCGTAACATTTCTCAGATATTAGATACCAACTACTGTAATACCGACGCGTAAATTATGAATTAAAATACAGAAGACGAAAGTGGCGCCTAACAATCAAGTAAGATTTGGGTACACTGATTACAAAAAAAAAATAGGTACATTTTGTTCGTTTGATACTGTTCTATTCCTTAATGTGAAGAACAGAGCCAATTGGAAACCTTTTTTCCAATTGGACTATTCGATACTCATTAACACTTTATTATAATAATTATATTTACTTGTTTTAAGTTATGTATGATATTTCCAGTGTTGTGGTCTTGAAATAAAAAAACACCTAAACATTAACATTTAAAAAAATATTTGTTTTTGTATCTTGTATTATATTCAACATTTCAAATAATGTTATGTACCTATCTAAAAACAATGTGAAAAAAAAAGAATACGATGTCGTTTTTTAAGACATAAGATTTGATGCAACTCGATTGATACATAATATATATTGATTTAAAACTTTAAACTTTAAACAAAAATTCGAAAATTTATAAGTCACAAACTGTACCTACAGGTAATTTTTTTAAATAACTATTTTCCAGGCGACATTCATAAATTTCTATTGCTCCTTATACTAAACATTAGTGGGTCAGTGCACGGTTTTGCTCTTCCAAGGTTATCGGCTCTTATAAGCGCCTTAAGTATTTTAATTTTACAATTTTACTGTAGTTACGGAATTACTTTTGTTGTACTTGTTTACTTTATTTGAATAACTATTATTTACTTTGATGGTGTTTATACAGCGATTTTGTTCGTTTACAATAATAGTACAAGTGCGCAAGTGGCACGATACATATGCATGTACAAGCTTCGCTATAACATATGTTTGAATGTGACAAAAATATACAGACAGGTGTCTGTCTTTGTCATCTAACCGATCCGATAATCTATCTAAAGGTAATTGTATAATAATTTAACTTTTCGTATTTCAATTTATTAAATATGTAATACTTCCGTATGTTGTGGTGATAGAGCGTAATGTGCAATTATTTTTAACCGACTTAAAAAATAGGAGGTCCTTAATTCGACGGTATCTTTTTTTAAATGTTTGATACCTCAGAAATTTCGACTGGGTAAACCGATTTTGATCGTTCTTTTTTATTTGAAAGATGCTGCTTCCAGTGTGGTCCCATTTAAATTTCATTGGAATCGGTTAAGCAGTTTTCCTCCACTCTCCACTTACACTCCAATAAACCTGCTCTTTTTTTTGACGTCGGTTAAAAAATGGAACCGGTTTCGACACTCAAAAGTGTGAAATAACTTGTCAAAGTCGGTACCATGCTTACAATATTTTGATAATAGTTTCTTTTCAACTATCATGGTACCGACTTCAACATGTTATTTGATACTATTGAGTGTTGAAGTCGGTTCCATTTTTTTTAAATATGTATTTCACCTACAACAATAATGAAACTCTGTTACCATTCTTCTAGGGTGATAGACTAGGATGGGTGAGAGCTTGTGTCATTTTTATATTACCGCTCCATTTATCAAATCGGTCATAATGCTCTAAGATACGGCTTAAGAAATATATCCCCCCATTTGTTATTTAATTATGAGAAGGCTTAAATGTTAGATAATAATATGTAGGTAGAGGGATAAAGTGCACATGGGTTGCCGAGCTAAGCCAGAGTCTATACTGTCAAACAACCCAATAATTATAAAAAATCTTTCTGCGTCCTTGTCTCTCACATGAAGTAGCGCGCGCAACGCTTCTGTCACTTTCCTTACGCGCGCTTCAATCTGAACTTTAAAAATCTAAGCATTCATGAACATGACACAGTTTTAAAGCAACCTAATACTGTTCATACTGATACTAATACTGCCAAATAACACTGTTTAATATTAAAGTTAATATTATTAAATAGTGTAGGTACGGGATTTCGCTAGGCAACCCATGTGGAATGTATCAATCTACATATTAATTAACATATAATCAGTGTCACAAGTAAATAACAGATGAGGGGGTGTAAACGGATGTAAACAACAGATGTACATATATTTCTGAAGCCGTATCTCGTACTAAAAGATGAGAATGAGAAGGTCGACTTTGACCATTAGTAATAATTATATACATTTATTGCTCGTAGCTTTATATTTATATACTAGCGGTCCGCCCGGCTTCGCATGGGAAACTTATATTTATGAAAATATATAGCTTATGTCACCCGGGGATAGTGTAGTTTCTCAACAGTAAAATATTTTTTTACATCGGTTCATTAGTTTCGGAGCCTATTCAATGCAAACAAACAATCAAATCTTTCCTCTTTATAATATTAGTGAAAATGTAGAAAGGCTTATTTTATTTTAGACTTATTTACAATGACAGTTAGAATAATTATTTTTCCTGTATTTGTAGTATTTAATAATATTGATATAATTTTTGACGTATAAATATTTTTTACCAAGAAATGATTATACTGAGTATTCTCTCTATGGGGCAGACCCGTTTGTCATGTGTGAGAATGTTATTGGATAATTTAGATATTAACTACGATGTTTGAGCAGTATTGCTAATTGTAATTATCAGTACAGAGTACATCAGACACATAAGTGTCTGCCCGAGTGAATAAATAAAATAATGAAATTAAATTCATTCAAACATACGTTTGAAAACAAAAAGGCACTTCTGTTTTTTGAGCATCTATTAATTTTTCTGTCATTTCTGTTAATTTCGTACACTAGCTGCACCCCGCGGTTTTCCCCGCGTGGACTACGTTCGTGCGTTTTCCTGGTATCTCAGTTATCCCACGAGAACTGTACTTACATTATGCGAGATAAAAAGTAGCAGATGTGCTATTCCAGACTACAATATGTCTCTGTGTCAAATTTCATCCACATCCGATAAGCCGTTCTGTTTGATTGAGTACCTAACAATCACCTCTAGTGACCATATTAGACATTCATTGCGGATAGCAATAGATAATAATCACGAAAAGGTTCGACAAAAAGATTGAAATATCAAAAATAGAAGTATCAGTTTTATTTTACAAGGTGTGCTTTTTCTTTTCTTTATGAATTAAGTGGCAAACTAGCAGACGGGTCGTTTGTTGCTAAGCGATAAACGTCGCCTATGGATATCTACAACATGGGGGCAACGAACCGTCGTTACCAATCCTTATAAGACTCGAATCTGGTTACTTTCCCTTTGAAGACTCCTATATTGTAGCTACTCGGGAATACAGAAGGGTTGAAGCTACTCGGTAATACAGAAGGGTTGAAGCTACTCGGGAATACAGAAGGGTTGAAGCTACTCGGTAATACAGAAGGGTTGAAGCTACTCGGGAATACAGAAGGGTTGTAACTACTCGGGAATACCAGGGGCATACCTGATAATATTTAGTATTATAGACACTTTTTAAACGTCTTCAAAAAAGGTCGCTCAATTCGATAATTTTTTTTTGTGTGTTCGCGGATTTCTTCGTCGTTTATGAACCGATTTCGATGATTTCTTTTTTGTTTGATTGGGTATAGTTTCGAGTTAGTCCCATTTAAATTTAATCAAAATCGGTCAAGCGGTTTTCGAGTTACACTCCAAAAACTGAAAAGTGTTACGTTTCAGATAAACGTAACACTTTTCAGTTTTTGGCTGACGACGTTGATTTTCTGACGACGTCCTTATTGGTGGTGAATGACAATTGATCCCGTGAGTAGCAAAGGTAACTGAAAAGGGTGAAAAATATGTCACCTGGGGGCAGAGTAGCTTCCCAACAGTGAAAGAATTTTTGAAATCATTTCAGTCGTTTCGGAGCCTATTTAATGCAAACAAACAAACAAACAATCAAATCTTTCCTTCTTATACTATTAGTATAGATAAACATATTGATGGATTTAATGTAATGTACAATAATTTTATTTTTGTGTTGGAATCGTATATTTACTTTATGGTAATTTTAAACTAGAACAAATACCTCGGGCATATCGCGGGCATATCTAAATTATTACAGTACCTACTCATTTATAAAATGATAAATAAATGAACGAGAATGTTATTTATATTGCGTCGCTTGTCGTTTTATTATAAATCCCTACCTACTCGTTACAGCTCCGGTCGGCGTCTTAATAAATATAATGTATTATTAAAGTTGTGCGTAATTAAAGGTGTGTTTGAGATGGACAATTGGCGTTCTGGGCGGTTTCCAACTGAACAAGCATTCGATTTGGGAATGTGGCATTATTGGCTAAAACGATATTTCCCAGATCGAACGACACTAAACGTCATTTACACGAGCTGCCAAATACGACGATTAATTTTAATATTATTGACCTCTAAATATTCCAATACCTGTAATGTTAGCCTTAATCTTAACAAGAATTAGAATTATTTAATGAGAGTAGAAAGAAAATTTTAATTTTGGTTTATTTACATTTTCTGTATCTGTCAATCCCTAAGTGGTCAAAAAACGATCACAGAATAAGCCTGCTTCGGTGGAGGGTCAAAAGTGGCAGTTTACGGTGACGGGTTTAATTAGATTAATCAGTTTCCATGCATCGCAAACTGTGAACAAAATAGTTCATAAAGCCCCATATGCTGAAAAAGACTTTAAAAAAAAGGCGGAGGTTCTCTATTCGACCCGTATGTTTTTTTTTATGTTTGTTACTTTAGAACTCTCGACTGGGGGAACCGATTTTGATCGTTCTTTTTTATTTGTAAGCTGGTGCTTCCCGTGTGGCCCCATTTAAATTTCATCAAAATCGGTTAAGCAGCTCTCCTCCACTCTCCACTTACCTACACTCCAATAAACCTGCTCCTTTTTTTGAAGTCGGTTAAGAAATGGAACCGATTTCAACACTCAAAAGTGTGAAATGATGATCATCAATTCAGCCTTCAGATGTGTACCGTTAAACGTATGCCTACCCCATTGATCACTACAAGGACCCGTTGGAAGCAGCAAACATCCACTCAGAGTTACCTCTTGCAATCTTTATCAGGGCGTCTATCCATCGGTGGCCGTCTTGCGCTGCGCTTGCCAGTGATATTTACTTCTGTAACTCTGTGTGAGACTTTCGTTGCCTATGGGGCCCAAACCAACCAAAGCCCACCTTCCGATACTAAGTATAAGTCACACTCAATACATTATTGTCGAAGACATTTGTGTAGATATATTTTGAATGAGAATGGGATGCGAGGTTTATCGAATGCTGCCCAGCCGAGTTGGATTCCGTTCGATTTACCCCTTTCCGAAAGAACCTGCTTGTCAGAGGGAGTTGTAGTTGGATGATACTACCTGGACGGGTCTGGTAAAAATGTGGTTACTACCTACGTTTGTTCTAAAGAGCCTATTAATTAATAAATTCAACTCAACTGCTGGGCATGATAAAAGCACAATAAAAGGTCGAAAACGTTTCTTGCAGAATTAAATACTTAGCAACTAAATAATAAACAGTCTCTCAGTCAGTAGCATGACTCCTGGTTCCTGGGCCGGGCAACCTAGGTTCGAATCCCGGCAGGAGCAAACATTTATGTGATGAGCATGTTTGTTCTGGGTCTTGGATGTCATTGTGTGTGTTCATGCCTCCCGCGACATGGGGAATCCTAGTGCGAGGGTGTAAATGTGATATGAAAAAACACGTGACTAGAACCTAGATTCGTGACGTTGTAAAAAAGGTTGAAATTTTGTTTTAAGCCCGATTACAATAAGAAGCTGTGAAAAACGAAGTAGGAAGTTCTATGTTTTCCGAGGTTTTCGCATCTGTGTTATCTCCAATCTATAGACCACACTCGGGTGAACTTGTGTTATTTGTTTGGAATTGATCTTACTAACATTGATACTATGTATTTGGTACCTTCCTTTTTTAATAAGCGCACAAATCAAGGACTTGTACGAAAATATTTTCACGGCTGAGCGGTTAATAATGGGCACGCGTCTAATTACGTAACATTGTTAGTTCTACGATTAAGTTTTGTATATTGTTACGGCCGTCATGGCATGTACTTTGAAAATGTAATGACCTCCCTAAATAAACAATCTCATATTTTCATGCAACCGGACGAAATATTCAAGAAATGGTATTCCAAGCATTTTCGGACCAAATAAACTAGCAGCAGTTTAATGCAGTGTATCATAATTTCTTAGCAAAACTGTTCGGTTTGCGTTCATTATGAGAAAACAATAAAATTTAAATAATTAGGTACGCAAAAGTATAGTATTTAGTGTACCGAATCGGTTAAAACATAGCAAAATGTCAAAGATTGTAACGTTGTTTTCAGTATGACTCGCGTCGTCGTCGCGAACGTGTCCAAGACTCGGCTATTAGTCAGATTCAGGTACCTGTTTCTGCTAACAACAATACTCGCTTGCGGCTCTTTCATCCTCAACCTCACTACCAACAAAGGCATCGATTTAATTTTCATTGATAACGCATCAGTATCGTCATCATCATGGGAATCGAATCGATACGACATAGTCAACTCGGAAGAAAGATTCACCATCAACACAGAAGGATGCAGTATACCAGCCCTGAAGCCTATGGATGAAAGTATTAAACACTTTGTCAAATACCCATCAAGTCTTAAAGCTTGTCCAAACGGAAGTAATGCTTTATTAGGAAACAGCAGAAAGAAGATATGGGTCAGATACGAAAATATTCACCACTACAATGTGACAAATGAGTTAATGTGCTGCTATCATGCTTTCTATAGACCCGAAATGATCCTAGATATCAGGTCTCATTATAACGACAATAGAGTGAAATACGACTCATGCAATAAATTCAACGATTCCATCGAAGTGCGAAATGAATTCGTCAAAGTCTCATGCTTTGAAGAAAATGATAAAATATTATATGAGCAATACTTTCTGTTTGCGCCGAAGAAAAGTTTTATACGTCACAACAACATAGGTGAAATTCCGGAGCATAAAAATGGGTACAACGTATTGGTTATCGGGATTGACGCCGTTTCAAGACTGAATTTTCACAGAACGATGCCAAAAACAGCAAGATATTTGAAACAAAAAGGAGCAGTTGAATTTATGGGGTACAATAAGGTGGGTGATAATACTTTCCCGAATTTGATTCCCATGTTGGTAGGGTTGAAAGACTCCGAATTGAAGTATACCTGCTGGGCATATGAGCAAGCAACTTTCGATAATTGCCCTTTTATTTGGGAATGGTTCAAGCAAGCTGGATATTTCACCGCCTTTGGAGAAGACAGTTCATCACTCGGGACGTTCAATTATCTACGACCAGGCTTCATCAATACTCCTACGGACTATTACATTCACACATTTATTTCCGAAGCTGAGAAATATGCGGGGGGTGTTAAGGATTTCAATTCATACTTATGTATGAAAGACAAATACTTTTATAAAGTCCTGTTAGATTATATAGAAGATATTACCTTGACTCTAAAATATAAAAGATTGTTCGGATTCTTCTGGGAGACCACCATGAGTCATGATTATTTGAACTATCCGATGAAGATGGATGAAGATTACGTTAAATTTCTTAGAAAATTAGAAGTATCTCAATACCTTAAGAACACGATAATGATTTTTGTGAGTGATCATGGCATAAGATGGGGTGAAATCAGATCAACTAAACAAGGACGCTTAGAAGAAAGATTACCACTGTTGTATATTTTAACTCCGACATCATTTAGAGTGAACTATTCAGATGCATTTAACAATTTAAAAATTAATAGTAAACGACTTACTACCCCGTTTGATGTCCATGCTACGTTATCAGATTTGTTAAATTTAGAAAACTTGAAAAATGACGCCATTCAATCAAGGAGTAATAATGGATATGCCCACGATAGAACTATCAGTTTGTTTCTGCCTATCCCGAGAAACAGGACTTGTCAGTTTGCAGGCATTGATGACCACTGGTGTACGTGCCTCAGGGACGTACCGTTGCGCAAGGACACTCCAAGGGCTGTCGAAGCTGCAAATTCTCTCGTTGGATTAGTAAACTCTCTTTTAAAGGACTATCCACAATGTGCAAATCTTAGTCTGACTAAAGTGCTAGATGTAACAGAGATAGAGGTAGGCAAGCCGGATAAGAATGAGCTTTCATGGACAGAGGTTTTGGTGGTAGTGAAAACGGCTCCGGGAGGTGGAATATTTGAAGCCACTTTACGAAAGGGCGATGACGATGAGAGCTGGTCTCTATCAGGCACAGCCAGCCGACTTAATCTTTATGGAGACCAAAGTCGATGCGTAGACCAATCTCAACTAAAACTGTATTGCTACTGTAGCTAACACAATCTCGTATTTCCATGTAACAAAAACGCTTCGAGAACACTCTAATCTATCTGTGATATTTAATAAAACTCTGTGCTTATTTAATCAACCATTTCGGGGAAAATATACAGGGTGGGCCACTTAGATAGGTCAGTATGGGCATGTCTGAAGCTATAATACACACAAAAATTTGTTTTAATTAACCATGTCATCGATGTTATTAACAAGAAAAACAGCCTTTTTATAGATTTTACAAAAACATGTTATGTTAAATAAATAAAATGCTATGTATTTCGTTTCCATTTAAAATTGTCTCTATTGTTTCTTGCAGATCTTCAGTGGTATCGTAGCTTGTTTTATACACTTCTTTCAATCATTTAATGTAATTCCGGAAGTTTTGTTAACTAACTACGACAGTACGTATTTATTTCTATGATTATAATTATAAACTATTTATACTTGCATAAACAGTGAATTGAAAAGTTTAGAAAATATTTTACCACACATGACTATAGATTAGACCCAAAAGCAGCCATAGTAAAAGCCTTACGAGTTGAATATTGTATTGAAAAAAATCGGTCATCATTTCTAATAACTACTTAATTTGACTTAATCAACGGTCGCCGTGGCGCAGTGGTTACTGTCAGTGACATGACTTCAGTGTCTTCGGGGATCCTGGTTTTTAATCCCGGCAGGGGCAAACATTTGTGCAATGAGTCTAGATGTTTGTCCCGGGTCTTGGGTGTTTGTGTGTTGTGATTGTGTGTGTCCATGCCTCCCGCGACGCAAGGAATCCTGATAAAAAATACTATGCTCACAATATTTTGATAATAGTTACTTTTAAACTATCATGGTACCCAAACCTTCTTTCATTCACTATAGTATTTGACAGTGTTCTTGGAATTCATCATCTTTCTAAGTAAGAAGTCGGTTAAAAATGAAATTAAAATGCAGGTCGCGCGAGCGGATCAACTAGTATTTTAATAAATATTAAAACCTCATGTGTGAAAGATTCGACTTCTTCGAGAGAGACAACGGTATAAATTAGAAAGAAGAAGAAGAATAAATAGCATATAAATATCTACCCATGGGTGCCGCCAGAATTACTTTCAAGGAGGTGCGTCTGCATCTAAACATTATACTGCACACATCATACCACCATCCCCTTTCTATCATCGGTCGACTCGACGAACGGCATTTCGCCATCGCTATATGGTAGATATACCACCTATACGTACGAAGCGTTTTGCTTCCACTTTCTTAATGCGTACTGCCAAGGAATGGAACTCGTTGCCCGAGTCTGTGTTTCCCAATATGTACAATCCTGGAGTCTTCAAGTCGCGAGTGAATAGGTACCTTCTAGGTTTGCGTGCTAAATCCTAGACAACGTCATCACTTAACATCAGGTGAGACAGTTGTCAAACGCAAACTTATAAAAGTAAAAAAAAAAAAAAATTTTCAAAGTACCTAATTTAGAAAAATAAATCTATCTTACATATTCTTTCGATGTAAGTACATAATATATATCAAACACTTTATTGTAAACTAAGGCTTTCACGGCCGGCGTTGCGTGTTGTATGTATTGCTTCCGGGCTGTTATATTTTTATTATTTTTTTTTTATTTACATATCTCTTGAATGTCTTGCTTATATACTTGTACTTAAAGCGTCTTTCTAAAGATGTTGTTATGTTTTAAGATTCCTTTAATGTTCATATACTTATCACACACATACATATATATATCTAATAATTTGTTTTAGATACTTACTAATATATTCTCTATGTGCCTCCCGTGACACAGGAAATCCTAGTGTTGAGGCTTGTGAGTGAAAAAAAAACCTATAGATTCTTGCTAAGGTAAAGGATGTTTTTTTCTTATTATTATTATTTATATGTTGTTAATTTTTATTCTATATAACTTTGTACTTTAAATTTATAATATTTTTATGTCCCACGAACTATGAGTGAGGAATTATCTGTCTGGCCCTTTAGGCTTTTTTATCCCTTTTGGAGTGGGTTGAAAATCAGCGCTTCGTGGTAGCTACCTAGTAATAGATAACTACCCGCAGCTAATTGTTGAACTTACTGAAAATGTTGAGGATGTTCGTGTATACAATGAACACACATCTACTTTCTTTGATATTATTATTATTATAAAGATATTATCTATAAAATTGGAGTGTTTTTCTGCTCGGCGTCTCGAGCCGGAGTGCGTCTGCGTGGAGGGGCGCGGCGCGGCTACGTTCACACCTGTTTATCCATTTGACAGGTAGATGCGCTTGCGCTATGCGCTATGAATTGTTTGTGTGAACAATCTCCCTCTCCTCGAAAAATCGCTTTCTTATGCATCTGGCGAGTCCAACAGTGGACAAATCTTGTTCAATGCTCGACGTATAATTCCCTTGCTAGTTTTGATGTCGGCGACTCTGCAAGCTCCATCTGGTCCAGGAAAAACTTCAGTAATCCGGCCCAATGGCCATTGCATTGGAGGTTTCGCTTCATCTTTTATAAGTACCAATTGGCCGGCCCTTATGTCAGGCCTTCTATTTTTCCATTTAGTTTTTTGTTGCAGTCCGGAAATATAATCTCTGGCCCATCTAGACCGAAAATGTTGTCGTGCTTGTTCAATGCGCGCGTATCGATGCAGGCGATGAGTATTGACCTCTTGTAGGTCGGGCGCTGGCAGTGATGTGAGAGGTCTCCCAATAAGGAAGTGCCCGGGTGTCAAAGGACACAGATCATTGGGATCAGATGATAGTGGGACCAGTGGTCTCGAGTTTAAAATAGACTCTATTTGGCAAAAGAGGGTGGTGAGCTCTTCGAAAGTGAAATGAGCATTACCGGCGGCTCTCTTTAAGAAATATTTCGCAGATTTCACCGCTGCTTCGTACAATCCCCCAAAATGAGGCGCGGACACAGGAGAAAAATTAAATTTTATGCCTTCATTAACTAGATCTGACACAGAATCTACACAATTTTTAACAAGTGCAGCAATTTCACGACTCGCGCCAACGAAATTCGTGCCATTGTCACAAAATATCTCACGAGGCTTTCCTCTGCGAGATATGAAACGACGCAAGGCCAATATGAAAGCTTCTGTGGTCAAATCGCTCACTAATTCGAGGTGAACAGCCTTTACCTTAAAACATACGAACACACATAGATAGCATTTTATTAACGTAGCGCCACGGCCTTTCCTATTTAAGATCATAAAAGGGCCCCCATAATCTAAGCCCACAATTTCATACGGAAAACCTGGCGTTATTCTTTGAGAGGGCAAGTTACCCATTATCTGGCTTGCAATTGCTCCTTTCATTCGCTTGCATAGCAAGCAGTTATTATATACGCGTCTAGCTAAAACTCGTCCGCCAACAGGCCAATATTTTTCTCGGAGGACTGAAAGAAGCAATTGCGGCCCAGCATGCATCAATTTCGTATGATAGTATCTCATTAATAATTCTGTAAAATGGTGTTTACTATCTAAAAGAATAGGATGCCTTTTATCATAATTAAATTTAGATTGTTCTATCCTTCCACCTACACGAATCAGTCCAGTTTCTTTCTCAACTATAGGAGTCAAACTCTGTAATGCGGATGATTTATTTAAGTTATTTTCGATACTTGGAAAACTTTCTCTCTGTGACAGTAAAGCTAACTTTGATTCAGAAGTTTCTAACTCATTGGTAGTCAGAGTTCCCGTAAAGTGTTTACCTTTGCAATTATTAATAAATCTATAAATATAGGCTAGTACGCGACGTAACTTCAAAAAACTAGAAAAACGCTTGAAATCAATGACTGATTTATCCGCTGTACTAACATTACATACGTGTACGCGAATCTCAGGTAAGCTAGTATGTACTTCACCGTATTGCTGGTCAGGCCAGTCACCTTCTGTACCTTTTAGGAATGTAGGCCCATCCCACCACGACGATAAGGTTTGAACCGCTTCTGGATCCACACCGTGCGTTGCTAGATCTGATGGGTTTAAGGACGTTGGTACGTATAAAAATCTACAGTTCACACACAAATCCATAACCTCAGCCACACGATGTGACACAAATGCACTTAATTTGTGTGGGGGTATTTTTAGCCACCCAAGTACAACCTGTGAGTCGCACCAATAATATCTGTTACTCACTGAACATCTCAAAGATTCTGTGGCCTTTTTTCCCAGCCGGGCCCCTAATTTTCTTTTTTCTTTTCTCAGCTATGTGCGACCACTGTTGGACGTATGCCTCCCCCATATAGGGGGGATTTACCAATACTCGCCACGCTTGGCAGGCGGGTTGGCGAGCGCAGTATGATTTCCGATCCTCAGAAGGCGCTGCTGCCCACCTCCTGGTACGTGATCCCTTAGCCGACTCTTACGGCACCCGCGGGAAGAGATGGGGGAGTACTATTCTAGGCCGGTACCACCACGGGCCCCTAATACTATCCCACAAAGTTCAAGCCTGGGAATAGTGGACGTTTTGAGTGGCGCCACTTTAGATTTGGCACACAAAAGCCTTACAGTAACATGACCTAACGCATCGCTAGAACGTACATACGTACAAGCAGCGTAAGCTTTTAGAGACGCGTTCGAAAAGGTGTGCAATTCAATCAAAATTGGATTAGCACAAATCGCTTGGCGTGGGATGGACAAGTTTTCAACATTTTTAAAGTTGTTTATAAATTTTATCCAATTTTGTGAAATTTGTTCGGGAACTTGTTCATCCCATCCAATTTTTTGTAACCATAACTCTTGTAATATTATCTTACATGTTATTATGCAAACACTTAATAATCCTAATGGGTCAAATATGCTTGACGAAATAGATAAGATGACACGTTTAGTCACTGTGGTAATATGTTCCTGCATTTTCAATGATTTTGCTACTGCAATAAGTATACAATCAGAGTTAGGATTCCACTCAATTCCCAACATATTTGTTACGTTTGAAATTTTTAAATTTTCCTGCACGCTATCAGGACCGGATTCATTTGAAATTGAATTTATCAATGCCGGAGAGTTACTTTTGACCTTCCGTAAATTAAAGCATGCCGATTCTAAACAATTAGTGACACCTTTATAAATTTTCACCAAGCCAATTTCATCTGACGAACCGGTAATGATATCGTCAATGTAATAGTCATGTAACATTATTTCTTTAAGTACCGGGTCCACGCATTCCATTCCTAGCTGTACCAGACATCGAGTACTCAGAAAAGGTGCAGATGAGGTTCCATATGTGACCGTATTAAGCTGGATATTACATATAGACTCTATCTCACTCCTTCTCCATAATATTGATTGAAGATGCCTTTGACTTGGTTCGACGAGAATTTGTCTGTACATTTTTTCTATATCTCCGGTGAAAATAAATGCATGCTGACGCATTCTAATTAATATAGAGAAAATATCATCCTGTACAGTAGGCCCTACCATCATCAAATCATTTAGAGAAAGGCCGGAAGAGGTCTTACAGCTTCCGTCAAATACTACCCTACACTTTGTGCTCTCGCTAGTGTCCTTTAATACAGGATGATGTGGTAAAAACACAGCATTATCATTTCTCTCAGTTTTTGAACAATGTCCGAGAGCTACGTAATCGTCTAAAAACTTAATATACTGAGATCTTACTTCAGGCTGCCTCTGAAAACGTCGCTCTAACGAATCGAACCTCTTACGGGCAATATAATATGAGTCACCCAATACTTCAGGCTTCATCTTCAAAGGCAGCGTGACGCAAAACCTGCCGTCCTCAAGTCGACGGGTGTGCGTCACAAAGTGTTGCTCACACGCCTCCTCTTCTTGAGACATGACGGGCTTCGTGGGCACTTCTTCAAGCTCCCAAAATTTGTTGAGCTGAGTTCTAATCTCCTGACTGAAATTACAAACGAGTTTTCTATTAGATTCAATATTTTGACTACACATGACTGGTCCAGAAACTAGCCAGCCAAACATCGAGTTTTGTAAAATAGGTAAATTATGACCTAGCTTTAATTGTTCTGAGCAAAGGATGTCCCAGAATACGTCAGCACCCAACAAAAGATCTATTTTGTCAGGTATATGAAACGACGTATCTGCAAGTGATATATTCTTCGGCATGTTGATTTTGGAAATATCAACTGTACGGCTTGGCAGTGAACTAGTTATTTCTTTTATAACAAATGCATTGACTTGCGTGCTAAATGCACCCACTCGCGACTGTAGTATGATATTACAGCGCTGTAATGCCTCAAACGCCATGTTGTTTATGCCTGTTACACAAACCGAACTCACGAGTTCAGTTTGTAAACCGACTTTATTTTTAAGGTCTTGACTTATGAAGCTACACTGGCTTCCATTATCTAATAGGCAGCGAGCTTCAATATATTTCTGTGAATTAGTACAATAGACCTTTATAATTGCCGTTGATAATAGAACTTGATTAGCAATACATGTTGACAATGAAACTTGACCAGAAACTAATTGTTTATTTTCTGCATTTTGTTTGTCAAAATGTAAGAGTGAATTATGCTTAGCATTACATAGCTTACATGGTTTCAATTTGCACTGTGGTGCTAAATGTCCGCTTCGGAGACAGTTAATACAATGCCTATTCTTAATAATGAGCTTTAATCTGTCTGCCGGTGACAAAGATAGAAATTTTTTACAATAGTAAATCAGATGTTCTTCATTGCATACTAGACACTTAATATTATGTTTATTTTCATAAGAAGCAGCTACAAATGCCTTTTGTTGTTTGTTTATGCGCTTAAATTGCTGCAGCTGCATATGTTCCTGCGCTTGGTGCGGATCTGAAAAATGGTTACTACTGGAGGCTGATGCCTCTATGACATCGGCTCTTCTACGCAAAAACAAGAAAAAATTTTCTAAATCAGGGTTCTCGGATAAAGAAGACTTGTATTCCTCCCACTTATTGCTCGTAATACTATCCAATTTTGATGCAAAAAGATATATTATTAGTGTATCCCAGTTTTCAGTTTTTTCCCCTAAAGTATTTAACGCTCTTAAATGTTTCGCAATATGATCCGCCAGAGACCGCAAAGAATTTCCTTCACTTAAGCATTTAATATCAAATAACGCCTTGAGGTGAGTACATACTAGCTTCCGCTTATCATTGTACCTGTCACACAAGAGTGTCCACGCTATTATGTAGTTACTACAAGATATTTCCAAGGATTCGATCACAGAAGCGGCAGAGCCGGAAAGCGCACCTTTTAGATACTGAAACTTATTGATATGCTCGATAGACTCATTGTTGTGAATAATAGATGAGAATGTATCATGAAATTCTAACCATTTTGAGGCATCGCCATCAAAGGCGGGAATCCCTAGTTGTGGTAATTTGAAATTTGCCTGCCTGTGCGATCCGCGGGACGATAAAGTTTCTAGTTCCAAATTTTTATTAAATTTATCTAATATTTCCTGACCCTCTGCAATACATCGAAAAAATCGATTATCGCTCGATTCTCTTTCGATTTCATTTTCTGGATTTTCCTGCCTGATCTCTATTGTAGTCTGAATAAGGTCATATTCATCAAATATCGATTCGATCTTTTTTATCCGCGACTTCATCTCATTTTTCTGAACTGCACTGAGTGTAGCCTGTGTCTTTAAATCATCTAAATACTTCTCAAAAGTAGTTAATCTACCCTTTAATGATGACCTTTTTCCCTTTAATTCCCTCATATCTTGATAGTTCTTATCATCTGTGCCAGTCATTGTAATGAAAACAAAAAATATGTAGATATAAATACCTCAAGAAATGACCAACTATGTACTCGTATACGAAGCAGCTGTGAGCCCGTGCGAGAACAATAGAATCAGCTGACCGGTACCGGTTATTACCACCGCACTCGAAAAGATAAGAGCGCTGACGGGTAGGTGGTGGCGGCGGCGCGACAGCTCGGACCGCGTCACGCAGTCTCTGGAATTGAGATAGTGACAAAATCAATCGTTTGATTTTAATGCCAGGGCACTGAACAACTTTTGTAAAAACTATTGAGTACGTCGGCGATTCGCTCGCGTGCCGCTCGTTTCAAATCGATACTGACAATATATTATTAAATCGAATAATCCTTCCGAGAACTCTTTTGTTGTGGTGAAATCAAAGGCATTTTCGTTTAGCAGAAGAATAAGCACATACCCCCTACATGTATTTAAATCAGATATGAATAAAAATAAGTAAGAAGGTAGGTGTGTGCGAAAGATTAAAATGAAAAAAATATCTCTTAATAGATGAAGGCTGCTTATATGAAGCAAAATAGATGTATGTTTATGACAATTTAAATACTCTGCTAGAAATAAGATTTGACTTAGCCAAAGAAATTAAGCAATAATTGGCATTTACTTTGAAGTTGCACTTTGAACCTACCGTAATTTCTTGGACGCTTGAGCAAGCTAGACGAAATTTAGTAACAAAAGAAGTAATGAATGGGCAAACCTCCCTTTTAGAAGCCGTCTCAACTGCAAACCCTTTTGTTTTTCTTCGCCGTTGCCGTTCCAGATACAAATTAGCACAGTCACAATGTCATCCAAAGTAAAAGGTCCACCATAGTCGATTTTCGTTGTTGCCGTGTTGCGTTGTTTGCAAATTCGTGTATTGCGCCTCCGCACAATAATAATCTTCGGTCGCCAAAATGTTGAGGATGTTCGTGTATACAATGAACACACATCTACTTTCTTTGATATTATTATTATTATAAAGATATTATCTATAAAATTGGAGTGTTTTTCTGCTCGGCGTCTCGAGCCGGAGTGCGTCTGCGTGGAGGGGCGCGGCGCGGCTACGTTCACACCTGTTTATCCATTTGACAGGTAGATGCGCTTGCGCTATGCGCTATGAATTGTTTGTGTGAACACCTTCTATGCACGTACATGCGATTATATGTCATGTATTTTTCATACAATGTCTTATTTTACTAGAAGTTTGTGCATAATAAATATTTTTCTTTCTTTCTTTCTTTGTTTCTGAAATTATTTGTCAAAGTCGGTACCATTATCACAATATTTTGATATCAGTTACTTTTGAACTATCATGGTACCGACTTCGAAAAATTATTTCACACTTTTGAGTCTTGAAGTCAGTTCTATTTTTTGATAAAAAATTTTTGAGCGATGAAGTCGATTCCATTATTTGGTAATTTTTTTCAATTCTTCAAGACATATTTTAAATTTTTTTTATATATATAACTCCAACTCCTACGTAGTAACAGTGTTTCACGATTCGCGCATTACGGACAATGGGTATGCTGGTTGGGTCAAGTAGCAAGCCTTTCGCGGGCCATTGCCAGGTTGACCCTGTGCCGTTACCTACCCCTGAAACATAAATACCGAAGTATTGGTAACATAACGAATTCGTAAGCGTTTCTATCGACACACACAGAAAGTAGAAGTAAATTCATTAGAAAGATATTGTGTGCGTGTAAATTTTAAAATTCATATTGGCTATGACGCAAAAATGAGTAGATAATGAATAACCTACCTACCCATTATATTAATAATTCGTACCTAATCATAAACGTTATTATTGACACACTTCTAATTACTATGCCTAGGGTACAAATAATTGATTAAGCTATGTTTCTAATTAAATTAGCTTCAGCGCTGGCAATAATTCTAGGTACCTACTACGTATTAAGATCTACACTATCGCACTAATCACAGTAATATTAAAAACACAAAAGTTTGTCATTTGTACGTTTCTTGCTGCTTCATACTGAAACATCTTTGCTTGGAATTTGGGATGAAGATAGCTAATACACTGGAATAACACATAATATACTACCTACTTTTTATCGTGGAAAAAATATAGTACCTACCTAATAATTGACTAGCGGGGTAGGTACTTAGGCAGGTAGTCTACCATAATATTTTGCTAATAAAATGAAAGTGTTTGGTCAACTGCACGACATACCAGATAAGCAAAGTATGAATTAAGTCGTTCATGGTTTTATACTCTCCGTATCACCACAGCTCCTTAAGCATATAACGCAATTACGAAATGGATTGTCAACTCTGGTCTGTGGTGAAATATTTAAACTTTTTAAAAATTAAGTTGTCACTAAATCTCATCGCAATCAGCCAAGTGTCTTCGGTTGCGGATACTGAGGTTTTCACAATAGAAACTAAGGGGTGTACAATTCCCAATTTTCCCTTCGTCACGGAAGAAATTAGTAAGTTCGTAGGTCCGCCATTAATTAAGCATACATGTTCTGAAAACAATCGACTCGTGGACTCCAACAACACTCATATTTGGATAATCGACGATGCGCTCGATTTGTTCAATATAAGATTTGAAAAGGAATTCTACTGTTGTTACAGAAATTTTTCATCTGAAAGCAATATAGAAAGTATAAAATATGGAGAGTGCATTCAATTCTCTACGACGATACAAGCCAAGCACGAGTTCGTGCGCGTAGAATGCTTCTATATAGACGATAAAATGTATGACGACTTCTTCGTATTCACTAACATACCAAATAATTCTCCTAGGATTAATGACAACATGTACAATATTCTGATACTTGGCATCGAGAGCATGTCCAGAATGAACTTTCATAGGACTATGAAGAATACTCAAGAGTATTTAGATTTGAAAGGAGCTATTGAACTACAAGGTTACAACAAGCTTGGCGACAACTCTTTTCCAAATTTGTTCCCACTATTATTTGGCCACTCCTTTGAATATGTAAAAGAGACATGTTTCAAGAAAAATACCTTAGATACTGATGTTTGTTCTTTTATTTGGAAAACGTTTAAAGACTCTGGCTATTATACAGCTCTGGGCTCAGATAGCATTGCTGGATTTTTGGATGAATACGAATACAATCTTACTAGAGCTCCCACCGATTTTTATTTACAACCGTTTATGTTCGAAACTAGACATCTTTTTACAAATAAGCATTACAACTATCACCAGTGTCTTGGTTCTAGATATGCTTACAAAGTCATGCTAGATTATGTGGCAGGTATCATGTCTAATTTAAAGCATAGCAAATTGTTTGGAATTTTTTGGGAGGAATCTATTAGTCACGAGGACCTTAATTATCCATACATTATGGATATGGACTACTTGAATTTAATTTTATATCTAGAAGAAAATGGTCATTTGAATGATACTGTACTAATATTCCTGAGTGACCATGGCATGCGTTGGGGAAACATCGTTCAAACTGAGCAAGGGAGGTTAGAAGAACGTCTACCGCTGCTCAAAGTTTTATTTCCCGAGACTTTTAAATTGCATTACAGACATGCATTTAAAAACTTTCTAGATAACAGACACCGATTAACAACACCCTACGATATACATGAAAGCCTAACCCATCTCGCAAATCCTTCATTACTGGAAGACGCGCAAATAAACAAAAGATCTTTGGCGCATAATAGTTTGAACAAATCTTCTTTATTTTTACCAGTATCCGACACAAGAACTTGTAAATCGGTTGGAATTCAAAACCATTGGTGCACTTGTTACAAAGGAAAGAAATTGAAGGTGAAAAATAAGAATCGCGAGAAAGTCGCTAGATTTCTAATCTCTCATATCAATACATTATTAAATCCGTACCATAGATGCGTAAAGTTGAAGGTTTTAAGGGTACTACAAGTGACTATGGTGCAAAGTGGGAAAGAGCGAATTTACACTGCTGTTGTTGAGACAACTCCTGGCGGTGGGATCCTCGACGGAACTATATTGAATGAGCGAGGCCAATGGATTGTTTCTGGAACTGTAAGTCGTCTAAATCTTTACCGAAATCACACATGTATTGACGACAGTATAGTGAGAATGTATTGCTTCTGTAAATGAAACAATCCTATTTAATAGTGATCTTCTTCTTCTAATACATAAAAATGTCTCTGTGATAGAATGTGTTTATAACATACCTATGGGGCTGTCCATTAATCACGTGATGTTTTTTTAACATTTTTTAACCCCTCCCTCCCTTAATATTATTTTTAAATACCGGTAGAGTATAATCTAATCCTATTCTAGAAAATTAAGAACCATGATAAAAATGTCTAGACAGAAAGGTTGCAGGTTGTTTTTGACTGGCATAAAAATAATATTAAAGGAATGGTATAATCATGCGAAAATCATATATTGTATTAGTAAATGAATATATTTCATGTACATTGTACTCCGACCACGGATTAGCAAGAGTTTCTTCAACACTAACAACTGGATAAGCATCTTGCAAGTCAATTGTTGGCACTGTACTTTGTTGAAGATCAACGTCGGTTTCATCAAGCCACTCGGCGGCATCATTTTCGCGCACTACGCAGAGAATCTCTCTCGATCTACCGATCGATCGTCTAGTGAGGATGCGTGAAGGACGAACAGTGTGCATTTCTAGACTATTATTGCTCGGATTAGGTTGCTTGTGACATGAATTTACATGTTCCTTAACTTTCTTCTTTGTACAGAAGTACAATCCACACCATTGGCACGTCCTTTCCACAAGTTGCTGACGATTCTTCTGCAGGTTAGGGCAATACGGTCATAAACCAATTTGTTAAAGCCCTCATGCGTTGGGGTCATTCCAAGAGATCGACGCAAAAGAAATGTAGCAAACGTCTTGCCATCATGCTCTTGAGGCTTCGGAATACATAGGCCACTGGACGACTGCAAAATAGGGTAAGGAGGTATGTGCAGTCGTGTAAAAATAAGTACACGTGATATCTTACTATACCCTACTTTTTACTTCTTTTTTTTACCTACTTCATATTCAAATAACACTTAAAAAGTAGGTGACACAAAGCAACACATAAGCTTATCAAGCAAATTACTACGCACTAGTTACATGAAACATTGTATTGTACTTTACTACCTACGTTTTTGTAACTACCTAACTATATGATATGACTTGTTGCTCAAGTGATAAAAAATAACAACTGAAATGTAAATGATAATAATAATAGTAATGCTTAAGATATGAACGAGTGTTAGATCCTTAGCTTAATAAATAAAACATATAACTTCCAATATTTTACGTATCGTACTTACCTTCTTATAGAGAAGAGATTTTATTGTGTATCGCATTAACATCATGCTAGGCAGAATTTCAGTTCAAATATTTGAAAGAAAAAAATCGGCTGCTAGTGGGACTTGAACCCACGACTACAGAATACCGTCCTGTCGCTTTGTTCAACTAAGCTATAGCAGCCCATACCACTAGCAGCCGAATTTTTTCCTTCAAATATTTGAACTGAAGTTTTTATAGAGAGTTGGTAAAGGTACCTACTCTCTTTTCACATAAATTGAAAAATACGTTTTTAAGGACGTCGAACCACCTTAACGTAGTTTTAGCTTAGATTTTGGTGGATGTAAGTAGGTATAATATGTTTTCCAGGTTTTTTGGTTCATGGGCCTTATACAATGGTTAAATAACAATAATTAAAGTTTACTTTGGGCATCATAAGCGACTACTGCCTTCCAGTTATGAGCAAACATGTGCAAAATATATGAATGCGGATCGATTTAACAAAATTAAACTTTGTAAGTACTATGTGAACTGTTGCGTTTTATTAAATAAATAAAAACTAGCTGACCCGCCGCGCCGACCGCAGCACAACTTTGTAAGAGTTTTCAGCACCTATCTTAAATAGTAATTTATACAACCTCTGTCACAATATCAGTTCATTAGTGCCACAATTTTGGAGCCAGAATATGACCGTCATTGATTTAAAAACCTTCTTTATTATAGTATTTTCTAAATAGTAAATATTATTACTATTATATAAATATTTATATAAATATTATACTAAACCAATGATATTGCATGGAAATAGCATCTTCACATGCAACCTGACAAAAAAGAAAAATCGATTACAATCAATGATATTATATGTTTATATGAGGTAGATGTCGCACAAGCGCGCGGAAACTGAGGCGGCGAAATTAAGTCAATTGTAGTAATTTTCATTACGACGCGTATTTCAAGCGCAAGTCTAAACATATAGCTATCCTTTCCTATATTATTTGTACCGAATTATCTGTCGCAGTAAGCATGTTTATGTCGTAAAGGAACAAAATCTGAGCACCGCGCAGTATGAATATACGTCATCTTTAGTAAAACATCATTATACTAAACCATGGATTT
The DNA here is from genome assembly GCA_934044485.1 of Apeira syringaria. NCBI lineage: Eukaryota > Metazoa > Arthropoda > Insecta > Lepidoptera > Geometridae > Apeira > Apeira syringaria. The sequence continues at coordinate 30,863,203 of OW203654.1, forward strand.
GTATACTTCGTAAACCCACCTGTACCCGCTAACCTTCTAACCTAGACAGTGTTATCTTTTATATGGACATTTTGCCGCTCGGACGCTCAGAAATGATTCCGACACAATCATGAAATCTCCACGAATATTATAAAAAGGATATGGTAATTTTTTGAAATTACTATTAGTGTAATAATCTATACACTGATTCTGATATGTTTATATTAAAATAAGTATTTAAGTAGATAGTTATCGCGGAGTAGCAAAGACATCAGACATCCCTTTAAAAAAAAACCACGGGGACCAAATTAATACTGGTACCAAAGGTGAATTGCCATGAGATTTGGAAGGATAATGGGAAAATCATCGTCCACACGGCTGAAACCGCGTGATGCAGCTAATCCTTCCTTTATTACTACTTATTTTAGAAATGACAATGTGAGTTTGTTTGTATGTTACGCTTTCGCGCTCTAACTGCTGAGCCAATGTTGATGAAATTTGGTATGGAGATATCTGGAATAACACACACACATTAACAATTATTATGCTACTATCATTATCATCACCACCTCCGTTTTTCATCACCACGCGGGTGAAACCGCTGGGCGCAGCTATAGTCTAAAATAAATAGAAATAATGAATTCTAGCGATCTTGATGAGCAACTCGCAATTCACGACAAATAATTACATGTGTAAAAAAAATTTTTACCAAAAAATGGAACCGACTTCAACACTCAAAAGTGAGAGATGACTTGTTGAAGTCGGTACCATGACAGTTTACAAAAGTAACTATCATCACAATATTGTGCTCATGGTACCGACTTCGACAAGTTATTTCTCACTTTTGAGTGTTGAAGTCGGTTCCATTTTTTGGTAAAAAATGTTTTTTCTCCCTTTTCTGTAAAGTGACCTTTACTACTCACGGGGTCAATTGTCATTGTGTATGTGCATCAATGTCTTCAACCGCAACTACTTATAATGTCGTCAAGGTAAGTGCAGTACTTTTCAGTTATTTGAGTGTAACTCAAAACAGCTTATCCGATTTTGATTAAATTTAAATGGGACCACCACGGAAGTATAAACCATCAAACAAAAAAAGAATCATCAAAATCGGTTCATTAACGACGAAGTTATCCGCGTACACACATTAAAAAATCATATATACCGTCGAATTGATTAACCTCCTTTTTTGAAGTCGGTTAAAAACTGAAAGACCACACGATACTCTAATACTTAAGTAGGCAATAGGTAGGTACATAAAATTCTCGTTTGTAACCGAACTCCTCCGAAACGGCAGATTATTATGATTTTTATTGTGTGGATTGGAATTCGTAAAGTATGTGTAGGAGAGTTAACTTCCATTATTTTATCGTGATTATAGTATTTTTATATAAACAAATATCCGAATCTTTGAACACAAACATATGTTCGAAGATCCAAATCACATCCGAATAGTTCAACTGTCGTATCATTGAAGTATCAAGGCACTTTGACATTTCGGTAATGTACCTATATTATGGCGGAACAACGTTTGCTAGGTCAGCTAGTTATTTATAAAATATTCTCTTGCCGTCTCTAAATCTCTGTGGTACTACAAATACATAATATACCTACACATTTCATACACTAAACTATCGCAATAACAACTACCCAGTTTGGCTGTCACACCGTTTTAATCAGGCAGTTTTATCTCATCCAAATAAAACTTCCACCGCGAGCGGTCAGCTAGTCGTAAACGGATTATGATACCTCGTATATGTATAAAATGAGTATAGCAAAACTAGCTACTTACTGCTATTCCATCACATAGCCTTAACATTTGTATAAAACGGATTTAATGAACTAAAACCTTGCACATAGCCAAGTTATATAAAGAAAAACATTTCACACCGCACTCAATCCCGATCGCAAGCCTATTAATGTACAAAGGTACCTGGCTCGGTAGTTGTACCAAGCCATGAAGGTACCCTCAATAATTATCATTCAGTTGTTTTATGACATCGAAACTATCTTTTCTACTGTAAGATGTAGGTAGTAGGTATAGGTACTAGGTATATATTTTACCTATTTATGGGATTTATCTTAATCCGATGAATATATTCTTCTTCAGGGTTTTTATTTATATATATATATATATTTATTTATTTATCAATTTATTTATCAACATTCACACAAGGTCTTCAGGTCCCAAACTAGGTAGAGCCTGTACTATGGTAACCTGATGACTTATATACATATACACACCCAGACACAGGTCAACAAACATGTTCATACACACAAATGTTTGACCTGTCCGGGAGTCGAACCCGGGACCAGAGTGCTACCAACTGCGCCAACCGGCCAGTCATAAGATATTAATTAAATTATATTATATATCAAAAGAATTCACGGACAGGTGACCTGTTTTCTCCCTCACTTCCCTTAGATCTGGGGCAAAAGCTTAAACGCCTCTGCGTGTAAGCTTATTTCAGAGGAGAAATTGTAATAGTTTCCTAAATATTTTCGCTAATTTTTTAACTCTGTGGGACGTGGATGTATAAAATAAAGTCAGTGTCAACTTTGTTAACTGTCAATGTCAGATTAGGTTATGATGTTAGATGTAGACTTTTTAGTATTTTTCATTTCATCAGTTTTGTTGAGTTTTATGTAGGAAGTTTCGACGTTTTTTAGTTTTTCTTGCGTGTTTTATCCGAAAATGATTAGAGTTTAAGCTATCGTCCTCACATAATCATATTTATTTGGAATGGCTCTCTCCTGTCGGGCACTGTCTCGAAATAGTGGCTTTATTACTTATCTAACCAAACCGGTGAAGTGTAATATTCAAAATGTGATAAGAACTTACCCAGTTAGAGTGCTCTCAAGTGGAATTTGTTATAAAAATAGTTATTTCATCGATCCTTTTATTACATCGAAACGAATAGATTTGATATCTGTTCGACAATGTGCGACTCAAAATGTAGACAAGCCGCCTCCAGACGCCGAAAAAAAGAAAGGCCTGAAAGGTCTAATACTAAAGTTCAAAGAGATGTACAGAGATTATTGGTATGTCCTCCTGCCTGTCCACATGGCCACGTCTGCAATATGGTTTGGTAGTTTCTATTATGCTGTACGAAGGTATGTTCCCAAAAATGTGAAAGTATCATTATCTAACCACTATTCCATGACTAGATTTATATTCACGTTATTTCTGTTTCAGTGGCGTTGACGTGATCAGTATTTTAGAATCATTTGGTATAAGTGAATCACTCTTGGAACCATTGAAGAAGTCGGGAGCTGGCTATTTTGCTCTGGCTTTTGCTATGTACAAACTTATCACACCTCTGAGATATGCTGTCACTGTTGGTAATTATATTTTGTTTAGAAGAATGTCTTCTTTAAATGTATTTCACTATAGAGTACTTTAATAGGCCTTCAATTAAAAATCTTATTGCATTCAGGGGTAAGTCTACTATTAAATTTGGCAATATGATCGGCTCACAATGGGCGATTTTGACAGCTTTAGTAGTCTGCTATTTTTAATTCGTCCATATTGAATAAATCTTTATTTGATTCTAGAATCAGTGAAACAGCGCACAGTTTTTGTAATCTGTTACCATCTGACTTGTCAATTTTGTACAAAACTGACACAGGCCAAGTATAAATTCAACATAGATACAGGCCGCTATGAACAGAGTAGGCTACAGATTTTTGATGTCTTCTTATTAGCATCAGCTCTGCCTCACGCCAGCCTGATTCTGAACCTGTAATTAGTAGACTTGATACCCAGATATGTGTTGATAGATCAGTTATTCAATCAATATGATTTCTTTTATTTGCAAGTGTGCTGCATGTCAGATGTGCACGGTAGAAAATACACTTTTAACCATCGTTGAGATCAAAAGATTTTAATGAAATACGTCATTTATAATGTATGGTAGTACGGGTATGTATGGGAGTACTATTCATTTTCATTCATTCCGTGTAGGGCATGCTTCTATTAAAATAAGATGCTTTATAATAATAATAATATGGGACAACATTCACACAAGGTCTTCAGGTCCCAAACTAGGCAGAGCCTGTACCATGGTAACCCGATGACTGATATATATACTTAAATACATACTTATATATATACTTTTTTTTTTTTTTATACATATACACACCCAGACACAGGTCAAACAGACATGTTCATACACACAAATGTTTGACCTGTCCGGCTCAGAAGGCAGAGTGCTACCAACTGCGCCAACCGGCCAGTCAAGTTTATGATTACATATATGTATTAAGACAGGATTGTAGAATTAAAAAATACATAGTTTTTTTATAGTTACTATAATCACTACTCCTTATATTGAACTAGTAGCGCTCTGCGGTTATACTCACAAGGATTACGGTTTTCCCGCTGCCTTAATTATCCCACAGAAACTATGTTTTGTGCAGGGTAAAAGTAGTCCATTAGTTATTCCAGGGTCAAACCTATCGCCATACAAAATTTCATTGAAACTAGTGCAACCGTTTTGGCTTGAAAGAGTAACAGAAGTTTTTGAATTATTTGGTTATCCCACAGGAACAGCTACTCTTTTCGGGATATAAAGTAGCCTATGTGCTATTCCAGACGTATAATCCATCTCTGTGTCAAATTTCAACCAAATCTGTTCAGTAGTTTTTGCCTGATAGCATAATTAACATCCATCCATGCATCGAAACTTTCACATTTATGATATTAGTGTGATAAGTATTTTACTAATATATAAAGAAATTTGTATAATATCCTCACCACATAATTTCAGGTGGAACAACCTATGCTATTAAAAGACTAACAGCTATTGGTTGGATCAAACCTGTCCCTTCACGTGAGCGTATTAAAGAGATGATTCAAGAGAAGAAAGATAACCTCCAAGATCGTTTTAATGAAAGCAAGCAGATCTACCAGACGCAAATGAAGGAAAAACGAACTAAAGTCATGGATGAAATGAAACGTTACAAAACTGAAATGAGATCCATGAAAAATAAGGTGAAGAAAATGTGAACTTGCTTCGCCATCAATCAATGCCTGAATAGTTATTATTACTAACAGAATTATGGCTCATCTCTAAACACTTCATTCATATTAAGTATGCATGTCAATGATTTTGTTAAAAGTTCCATAAAATGTTAATTATACCAATTTTTAAAATGTTTAATTATTTATTGTTAAATATAAAGTTATTACTTAACAAAATTATCTTTATTTTTTATAAAAACTTAATACAAATAATCACATTTCCATCAAAATGTACATACAAAACAAGCTTAAAACTAATTATACATTAAGTACAAAACAGGACAGCACATAACTGGAATGTTTAGATAACATAAAAATATCAACTAATTTGTGACCAAATAATGAAATAGTTACTCAATTTGTTCGATTAAGCCATATAATTTAAACCAGAAGTGCTGTCATGTCCAGTGTTTTAAGATACTTAATAAATGCATATTTTAGTTTGCACATCACCAGACTGATACTCATAAAGTTTTTAAAATTGAATCAAAAACATAAAATCCTGACTTTGGTACATATATTATGTACTTTACTATATTTTAATAACAATGTAAGTTATATTTTTAAGACACTTCACTCTATGATGTGAGTCAATGAGTACTATCCAGAAAGTTAACATTTCAAATCATTTCACTAATTTAATATTCTAAATCTCAATTCCTGATCACATAACACTTAGTTTGTTAAAATTAAATCTATCTATATCACAAAGTGTCTGGCAAACACAATGAAGGTTTAAAATCACCTAATAAATACCTGCTATAGTTACTATCTACCCAGTAACTGTCTGGTTTCACATTCTCATAAAGGATGATTAGACTGAACTACATTTATTTTATATCCAAGAATCATTTTCACCACACTAGTTGTGAATAGCTAGTTTTTTTTAGTCATTAATTTCTGAGAAGAAATTTCTATTTTATTCACTAGTGAGTAAATACTTCCCGTCTTGCACCTTGCAAGTTCCTCGTTAGTGGTAGTGGTGAAAATTGTCGTTTTTTTTCATTGCTGCAGTCTTTTAACGTTTTATGTTTCGAAACCTTCACTACGCTCAGGGTGTGTTGTGACCACACTCACTACCTTGTGATTCATTCTTAGCACTCAACTTCAAATCAACTTTATCCACATGTAAAAGAAATAACTATGTGTAGTCTATAGCTGAGCCCTTTTAACCAGCTTATGTATCCAATGGTTACCATATTATTATACCCATCATAATGATCTAATAATATACGGTAAAAATTTTGCTTAATTTTGAGCACTAACTCCATCTTTGTAGTGCTTGAAATTAAGAGAATGTAGAGGAGTCTCTTGTCTTTTCTTGGACCGAGTTTCCCTAGTCAAATTGAGACTAAATAACACCTTACTGTAAATACATAGGATTTTAGAATATGCCTCTTACATTGGCATAATAATATAAAATGGAACATGTTTCATTGCAAATATAAAAACTACTTATTCTACACAATATCTAGTTATTTAGAGCCACTTGATTACAATACTTACGATAAAGCTAATAAAAAGCATATAATTAAAGAATTATTATGTTGATCTACAAACGGAGATGTTGCCGACAACCAATTGTGTTACATTTCTTTTGTATACATAAAAATAGACTAGAAACATATTAATAAGAAATATAGTAATATTAAATATTGTTCATAAAGGCCGGAACTTTAAAGAGTGTAACAAATGGTCGCCCTGTCGGAAATAACTTTTTTTATGTGCTAAAACGATTTATATAGCTATTTGAAAAAAATACAATACAGGGCACAAACAGGGTGTCAATTCTACTAAACTCATTGCTCGTAGATAGTTAATGAATTGTTGTTTCTGCTAGTTTTACTATTCTACTTGAAGTTGTAGTAGATTTAGATTCTACAGATTACTACCACAATGCAATCGAGATGCAATTGGTATTTTAGTGGAATATTACGTTTATTCATGATCACATTTGAGTTATTATTGCATTGTTTATGAATTGCTTGTCTAATTAAGAGAATTGGCGAAGCACATATTTGGCATGATGAAAACACAGCTTTGAAATTAAATGGTTCCATAAATATTATCTACATTTAATTGTATACAGGGATAAACTCACCTACATTGCATATATAACTAATTTCTCCATATCTCGCAATCGCGACAGTGTCTTTTGTAGGATATGGCTTGATGCAGCAAAGGCAGATAAATACTATTTACATTTCATTCCATTTTCGTAATCACTACATCAAGCTGCTTATTTAGGCAGAATTATGTCAATTTATACTACATCTACAGAATGACATGAAGTTTAGATGTCTCTTAAACATTAGGACTTAACCCATTATGAAATACATATTTGTTATCCCTTTCACACTCAGAATTGTTCATAAATTCGCATCACCAAGTAGTGATGGCCACATAACACTGTATACTTGGTAAATTAAGCACATTATAGTGTTTTATTATCCTTTTGAGCACTTCTTATATACAAATATTTACTTTTAACTATAACCTTGTCACCTATGAAAACATTCAGCAGCCTTTTCTAACTAACTCACTTATCTCTACATGTCGGTTTCAGTACCTATTATGTACACAACTTCATTACCATATTACCAACTTTACCAACTATAATTGTACGTTTTTCAGTAAAGACATGTTTCTGCCTTCAAGAATAGTCACACAATGTTTTAGTTTATTCAACTTCGTTTATAATATGTATCATATAAAATCATATTATTTATAATAGACATATGCCGAGCACGAAATATATACAAATAGCTCGTCATGCAGCGAAATTTATCGCGAGTTCAAACGTTTAGGAGACGAATCTTTAACACTTGCTTCTATCAATATCTGCTAATATTTGCAGCTTGTTGGAAGTGATTTATAAAGCTGATATGTTTGACATGTTTGCTTGAAGATGGAAACTCAACTTTAGCTGATGTTCTCGATTTTAAAACATGTAATGCCCTAGGAAATATTGTACCGCGTGAAACGGTGCAAACCTTTAATTTTGTAATTTCTTTTTCAACAAGATGCCTTTTGATTGCAATTGAATAAACCTTAAGATATATTTAACAATTATTTTCTGTTTGTACACTTCATGGTTGTTAAGTTTGATAAAACACTAACTGTTCCTAATTAATAAATATTTCAAAATAAACAGAGTGAATTTTAAAGTATCAATACTAAATGAATAAATTCGTTATTGTATGTGTCAAATACTGGGTTGATGGCATTTCTAAAAATGTTTACAGCACTGTCTCATGCAAGCGAAAACTACTTTACAATATTTTGGATCGCAAAAACTAGGCTGCCGTGGAATCAGAACCCAATACTAATACAGTCTTACAGCTTTCAAACGAACCTACTCCTAGTACCAACTCCACATATAATATCAACACCTAATGAACCATCCACATAAGATGTAAATATAAACATATGACATTTGGGCTGGTGAGGGAGTACTAATTGTCATGTCATTATCCATTACTGGGATTCTCTATGTAACTCACCAAAGAATCTAGGTTCATTTGGTCCAAGTTATGGCACAGTTTAGACTGGTGTATTTAGATGTTAACGAAATAAGAACCAAGCCATAATCACACATATAGTTGGCATTGTTAATCGTCGGTAGAGTGGCCAACTGCCGGTGACTGAACGCGTTGTTTTATTCCCATAGAAGCCGGAGGACGAGCAGTGAGGAACCGTGGAGCACAGAACAGTTCAGCCCATGTACTGGTAGGATGCTGGCGAGAGGTGCGGCGCCGGAGGCAGCCCGGGGCCCGTCGCAGCGCCGATCGTTGACAGGTGGCACGCGCGGCACATTAATTTGCCTGATACAATATTGAGGGATTGTTAATATTATATTCAGTTTCGTTTGTTTTTTGTAGTGAACTTAAGGATACTAATTCTGTGGCATAATCCAATGGTGCAATTTAATAAGTATTTATGATATAAAACTAAGGTTCACCGAAATCGCTGTAAAGTGCCCTAGAAGGGGCCATGCATAGTGCAGGAAGAAATGTGTGACTATAACTATACCAATGTCACAGGCCCAATCCGCGGTACAGCGATTTTGGTCGACAGTAACTCTACTGTTTTAATTACTATATATATTATTTCCCATTTTTAAAACGGAGATCAGTGTACAAATTAGTTGACCGTCCTTTGTCCATCGAAGCTATAGCGTAGATGGACAAAACGATAGGGCGGTATTCTGTAGTCGTGGCTTTAAGTCCCACTAGCAGCGGATTTTTTTTCCTTGAAATAATTTGAACGTAAATTCCGCCTAGCATGTTGTTAATGCAATTAACCATAACTCTTATACATCAGTGTGTTGATGTACAAATATAAATATCCATTAAAAATAAAACGGTTTTTAAAGCAAATGCAAAGCAAGTTCCAATAGTTTCATCTAATAATAAATTGCTATACTTATACAAATATTATCTGCGTAGAGTTTCTATTCTTTAGAGTTTGTGAACTTGTCATATTCTCCGGAATCGCAAAACCTACGTCAAAAAATATGTTTTTTCCTAATATTTAATTCCACCTAATCATAGAAGCATTTGCTAATCTTGTACAGTTAGACGAACAGTTTAATGCACGAGAATAGTAATGACCACTGATTTGTTGCAATAATAAGTATTCTATTTAATCCACACATTTATGATGTTGCCATTGATAATAAATTCAGACTATAATTAAGTCAAATATATTGTATTTCTAACCTTGTTTAAATATATTAATTATAAGAATATACAATGCAGACAGTAATAAAGAAATAAAATAATGTAAGTGAACACTTTTGAAATTTATCGCGAGTTCATTACATAAGCGGATAAGCGTCAATCCAATGAGAAAAACCAATAGCGCACAACTACAACTAACGTTTATAGGAAATTCGTCTTTGTCGAAGTTTTCAAACAGTTCAAAGTCTTGTTAATACAAGACTGCTGTCTTAAGTTAACGTCTGGGATCGACATGTCATCACATACCCTCAGAGGCATAGAAGCTCTCAGATGAACAAGCCCTAAACGGCACCAGTAATTGCTGCCGAAGTTCATCAGTTAAGGTCAAATAGGGAAACTCAAAAGGTTCCTTTTGTAACTCCTGATACATCTTAAATGGATATACAAGTTGACAAAAGGAATCAGACTCACCAGCCAACGGGTAGCATCTCTTGTCGGGTTCGTCAGTGAGCTGCATTCCGCAGACGCAGCACATGTAGCAGTCGACATGGAAGTCACGATCCATTGACACCACGCGCACTGTCTCGTCTGTGCCCTCCACTGGAGTTATACCTGACGAAATTGGGGTTTTCAACTGTTACTCAAGTGTTTAGTTGCTATAACTTTTGACTTTACCTAATCTTTAAAATTACCATTAGCATTTATCACCTAATTTCATGGGTTTTCAAAGCAAAGCCACCGAGGACTTTGCTTTGAAAACACATGAAATTAGGGTTTAAAAAGCAAAGTCCTCGATGGCGACTAAAGCGAATCGTCATTCTTGTGCATGTTCTACGTAATTTAGAAACACACTATTGGATCTTCATAAAATTTATCAGAGGAGTTGGCAGTGTTGATTATTTACATGACTCAAGTTTGTTATGTGCCTTATTGAATATTGAAGTTATAAGGACAAAATGACACACAGTAAACGCTCCTTATTCGCGGGGTACACGTTCCGTAAATATGCCGTGAATACAGAAACCGTGAATATGGAACGGTTCTTTGTATAGGAATATAGAGGATAAGTTCCAAGAGCTCGAAATTTGTTTTGCGGCTTTTAATAAAGAACAGCGGCATGCGTAATAGTGGTGGCGGCCGCATTTAACAGTGAACTTTATGCATAGTGGCAATAAGACTTATATTTTATATTTGTTCTTTCGGTGCAACCGCAAAGGCCTTCGTCAAAGCTGCACCGGCACGTGCAAGTAGTGCTCAAACGAGGCATACGCGTTACACCGGATAATAAAGCTGGACACCGATTTCAATGTAATGCACGTACTGGATCCGCGAATAGCGAAACCGCGGATAAGGAGCTTTTAATGTATACATTATGTCGCAAATTAATTAATAAAAAATGAGTTTTTCCTCTCAGTTGTTCTGTCAGAAACTGTACCCGGAATTTTATTTCTTCTTTTAATTGATCATTTCATCCGACACCCTGGCACACTTGTAACATCGAAGAAATATCGATGTATATCAATATGTAATTAATTTACATTGTAAGTACAATTACAATCACACTTCTCTGATAAGCACAATATTCATTCTAACCTGTTTACACATAATGGAACTCCGAATTGAGGTTTATTTATTTTAGATTAATATATTTATAAGTAAATGTGTTTGTTAAACAAGCTGATATAAAAATAAATATTTGATATTTAGCATGTGTTTTGTGAATTTACCTTTGCCACAACTGGCACACTTTGGCGCGAACATACGATGGTAATCGTTCACGCAATATATCTTGTTGTCGACATCTACTGTGAAGGGGACGCCATCGAGGCACTCGTTACAAATGCAGCAGCGGAAACATCCCGGGTGGTAGGATTTGCCCATAGCTTGTAAAATCTGAAAGATAGATACATAATAATAATAGGGGAGGCCAATGTCCATGTAATATGTGCCGTGTAAAATTATATATCCATGACCATATTCATAGTCATATATATTATTTTTAACTGATGGGCCCGTGGCCATAGCCGTGGTGGTACCGGCCTAGAATAGTACTCCCCCACCTCTTCCCGCGGGTGCCGTAAGGCGTCGGCTAAGGGATCACGTACCAGAAGGTGGGCAGCAGCGCCCTCTGAGGATCAGAAATCATACTGCACTCGCCAACCCGCCTGCCAAGCGTGGCGAGAATTGGCAAATCCCCCCCCCCCCCCCCCCGCCCCTATATGGAGGAGGCATATGTCCAGCAGTGGATGTCCAATTGCTGAGAAGAAGAAGAATGTCCAGCAGTGGACATTCCATTCCAGTGAGGCGATGAAATCACATGCGCTACAACACTAAGAAATGTGAAGTACAGCTGATTATTCATTCAAGAACGAAATATCACAGCGCACACAAATAAAATACATGGAAAATATCCTGATAATAATGTTCCTTCTTGAATTAGTACCCACATCAGTTTAAAACTTATATGCCCTAAACTATTAAATTTTAACACAATGTAGGATGAACACAATTATGTCTAATTACTAATCAGAAACAAACACTCACCATTTCCATAATCAAGTGACCACATATTGCACACTTTTCTGCAGTTTGTTGGAATCCAGAATACTGAAATAAGGTTAATAAAGAGGTAAGTGATAAGAAAATAAGGTAGAGAGCCGTTTTAGGTGAAATAAAAAATGTGGTAATGTGATATGCATAATCTCAGTATCAAATTTGCATCTACGGAAAGTCTATTAAATGAAATCAATGATTATAAAGATAATATTCTTGTAGGTACATGAAAAAAAAATTGCTATATAATCCAAAGATACTCTAGTGCAATAAAATCAATGTAGGATGTAGTGAATAAAGAAACTGGTAATTCAAGAAGACGTCGCGATTATACCGAGTCTGTGAGTACGCCCAATGCAGTTTTGTGATTCATTACATTACATGCTAAACAGAAACTATGTTCAAATATTTGGAGGAAAATCTTCGGCTACTAGTGTGGTTGAACCCACGACTATAGAATACCGTTCTGTCGCATTGCCCTCTAAGTAATATAATCAGTAACTGTTGTGCAATGTACTGATTTTTTTATATTTATTTAACTGGGACCCAACGGAAGACCAACGCTGGTTTGGTGGGCGGGAGCCTCAGCACGTAACTCAGCAAGTTACGTGCTGAGTCTCGCGCCCACCGCCTCGCACGATCATAACTCCCAGACGAACTGATTTGTAGTTCACAAATCAGTTTGAAACTGGTTGGAGAGTTCAGCAAATATCACGTCCTAGCCGGTTCTTAGATAATATTGTTAAACGAAACTCGAAATAGTTTTCAAACTCAAATTGAATATTCGCAACTTTAGCGTTCGAGCATCTACTGTCATAAAAGGCAAGAGGCCGCTGAGCTCTGTACAGAGTCTATCACAGTCCTCACCGGCGTCTCGCTGCCCGCGTCCACTATTGCAGGAACAGAATCAAAGTAAAAGTGATGGCTGAGTGTAGCGACTGGTAACTACCAATCAGTCAATAGTTCAGTGGCCGCGGTTGGTAGTCTCCTTGTTAGACTGAACAACTAATGGTCATGTCTAGTAGTCGCTTTCAGTGGCCCAGCGTGCGGCCAGTGTTAATTGTGTCAATGTTACATTTTAATGATTTATGTCAACACTTAAAATAAACATTTCCAGGTTATGGAGGGTGTTGATCTTACATAAGACATAAACTTTTAAGAGAAAAAGTAGAACTTCAATTAATACTATCTAATATTTAAATTGGTTATTATCTCAAACAATAACTAATTATTAAAACCCAAATGTGAAATTTCAGATTTAAAAACAATGTTGCTAAATATTAGCAATTCTGTAAACTCTAAGGCTTTCACGGCCGGCGTTGCATGTTGTATGTATTGCTTTCGGGCTGTTTGGCCGTGGTCTATGTGAAACTTGTGTTCCAGACGTCAGTATCGGTATCAGAGAAGACGCCGCGAAGGAGAGTTCTACGCTCTTGTCGCCGCTCGGACCTGAACCACTGAAGATGTCGACCGCAGTGATCGACGAAACGTCTGGAACACAAGTTTCACTTAGACCACGGCCAAACAGCCCGGAAGCAATACATACAACATATTAGCAATTCATTACACCTTTACTATATGGGTGCAGCCATAGCCCAAGAGCCAAGATACCCTCAGATTATATTTAAGATATCTCGGACATAATCCTGTTCAGGATAACTCTACCAGAAGTTGAAGGCCTAACTCCAAAAGTACATCATACCTAAACTTGGTTGAAAGTTTCGTATTACACATGATTTAGTTCAAATTACGGTTTAACTTGCTTTTATCTCTATTCTATTCACCTATTCTCTATTTAACTTCCCAGCATGTGTGGACTCAGCTGAGAGTGCATGCTCTTTATGAAAAAGTTAGTCCGAATGCCACAAAACCAGTAGGGATACCTACTTGACTAATAAACAAATAAGTTAAACCGTAATTTAAAATAAATCAAGTAATTCCGTCTAAAAACAAGACCAGAACATGATGCTATATCAAGCAAGATACAAATATAATTCATTCTTACTAAGTAATCTTCTTCGCAGTAGACCTTTCCATGTACATTATAGAATGCCTTGCCCCTTAATGCACGCCCGCAAGAGCAGCAAATGAAGCAATTGGTGTGGTAAAGGTTACCCATAGCTTGACATGCCTGTCCTGCCCCTGTGACACCAGCACCACATGTGTGGCAAATACCTGTAACAGTCAAAAGTATTATAAAATGTAACTCAAGACACTAATCAGACGGTACAGGAGGGCAATCTTACTCTTATTTGAATTGGCGGTGTTAAGTTTTGTGCATTCCCAAAGGGGAAAACAGGAGGCTAATGGATGTAAGAGTTTACAGTGCAGGATAGCTGAATTGAATAGATAAACATTCAAGAGAAAGTTAAGATTTCATAGTGAGCTACTACGTAAAGTAATTCTTGTTTGTATACATTTAAAATAATCTCTTGCTATAATGATATTTAGTAAGAACAGTTTTTATAAGTCAAAAGAATTAATTTGTTACTTTAATGTAAAATTGTTTCTATTACGTAAATTGTCGAGTAATTAGTTATGTAATCCACCGTTTTTTACACTTATTCTCAGTTATCATCATACTGAGTAGGGTTATTCTGAAAAACAACAGCATGCACAAGTAAGTGTGAATACTACACATTCTGAACATAACCTTATAGCCTAGAAATTATATTTAAGAAATATTATAACACCATGTTATTGTGTATATATTTTATGACAAAGTGTTTTTATGTTAATGATGTCAGAAGAAACATCAGTTTAATAGCTTCAGTTAACTTGAAAGCATGTATAATAAAATCAGTTTTATATTGTACCAAATAAGTATAAAGTCTGAAAGGAATAGATGGCAAAATATGCAGATAAGTAATATGTTGATAAATCAAGCAGACACTTTTGTCATTTATCTACAAATGTGTAATGGAAATTAAAATCTAGTTAGGGTATACAATACAACCATTGACATAATATTATTAACTGCTTACCGAAATATTCTCCTTCTTCATCTTGTCTTTCCATCTCTTCCTCAAGTTGTCTTGTGAGTTCTTCAATCTTCCTCTGAGCCTCACTGGGCCCAGGTGGCCGTGGTGGAGTGATACTATATGGCAGCAAACTCTTGCCTCTACCTCCAGAGCCACGAGAACCGCCTGACACTTGGGAAACTGAGCTCGGTGTAGGGCTTGGAGCTGGAGACTGTGCAGGAGAACACAAAGATGTCAATCCTGAAACTAAATTTCTTGAACCTATAGATTCTGAGGCCAAGGATGTATTATCTCTTTGATTAGCTGCTGCCAAAACTGCCACTGATGATCCTCCAGTCATACAAACATAATCAGAGCCATTAGTCTCCTCAACAATCTGCATTCTATTCCCTACAGGCTTAGAATTAAATCCTCCGTTTGACATAGGTGGCTTATCTTTGCTAATATTGTTAGCAATATTTGGTTTGGAGTGAAAGAATCTAGGACTGGATGTAACTGTTTGAACCTCTGTAGCTAAACTGGCTTTAGGCCGCTGAGCACTTGGAGCAATAGATGCATATATAGCAGTAGATGGAATAGACACCACTTTATCTTCATTCTTTAGCAGTGAACTGACATCACTATACTTAGGAGGGGCCGACTTCATAATAGTGTAGTCTCCACTTGCACTATCCTGTGATGCAGTGTATGGTGGTGGGGGTGGGGCTTTATCTATTTTTCCTTTGTCACTTATCACTTGCTGCATATTTCTACTCACACTAGTGTTTGGCACTTGAGGGCCAGGCAATGACCCTGTTTGGATAAAACGTTGATCAGGGTTTTGTTGCAGCTTGTATTCATTCTTTTTGTCATTTTTTTCAGAGCATAGCATGTTTTCATATAGCAAAGGATTGAGCTTAGGCTTGGAGTTTACAGGCACTTGCGGCTGGGCCTTGCTATAGCGAGTGTCGTAGTAGCCCTCGGAGACAGGCGGCGGCGGCGGTGCCTGTTGATAGATCTGGTGGTAGTAAGGCAGCTGCGGGGAACGCTGCTCGCCGTAGTACTCAACGTTTTCATAAACGGGCGGAGGAAAGGTCCCGTTCGGATGGGCTGGAATCTCATACAAATCGTCAGTTTGGTAGCTGAGCGATCTTTGTGATATGGAATCAATAGATCGGGTGGGACTAGCCGGCAGAGCTGCCGTGTTTATATCTCGTTTACTGATGGATGCTATAGTTTCCACTCGCTTTGGTGTCGCAAATTTTGACGCCGCAATAACATTTGAGCGTTCGTAGAAACTGTAATCCTGTCGGTTACTCTGTGTGTTATCAAGTACAAAGCTCTCGATAGCGCCTACCGGACGTGGTTTATTGAGAGTACTTGTGTTCGATGGTGAAGAGCAGTGCGCTTGCTCAGTGCCGTCGTCAACTTTGTTTGATAATTTTAAATCTTGAAGACCGAGTATACAACGCTGATCGTCTGAATTGTTTCTTCGTGAATCCATGCTTGAGGCAACTTCTACTAATTAGGGTATAAAGCAAGAAAATTAATTAAATACTTCTTACACTCGCACAATAAAAAAGTGAATCATCTCAAATATCCACAAACATGAACGAAAACGAAACGAATTGAACTTTGGAAAACAAAAACCTAGCTGCTTTGCATAGGTAACCAAAGAGATTAAAATACTACGTAGGTAGATAGATAACTATAAGTTTCTGATCCAGTACTGGGGCCTTACCATCAGCTATGTAAAATCCATTCAAGTTCCGAGCAGTTCTAAAACCTGGCTTAAGCATGCCGGAGACAACAATAACCGTTCACCTTTGAGGATATCAATGTTCATTCAAGTTCCGAGCAGTTCGAAAACCTGGTTTAAACCGCTTAGTGTAAATTCATGCCATCACCACGGCATTACGCTCCTATATGTGAACGGTTCGAACATTGATATTCTCAAAGGTGAACGGTTATTGTTGTCTCTGTCATGCTTAAGCCAGGTTTTAGAACTGCTCGGAACTCGAATGAATTTTACAAAGCTGATAGTAGGGCCCCATTATACTACCAGATGTATGTCTAGTTGATATTTCTTGTTAAATAATTACCAGGAAGAACTCCGACGGAAGAACGCTTTCTATTCATATTTCGGTTTAGCTAACTTGGCTTTCTAGGAAGAATAAAATTAAAATATGATTTAGTACCCCATCTAGAAGCAGTGAACAGAACTAAAATTAACACCATCTATCAATGAGGGCAACACTTTTTGTACTTTAAAATTGTTAAGTTGCTCTTCTGTCTCAGTATATAGTTACTTATCTACGCCTCACGTAGTATTGAAATCGCTTTGCTGTTAGTAATTTACACAATCGATTGATACTGTGTGTATCTTATTAAGCTTTGAGCAAAGAGAGCGTGCTTTAAGTTTTTCCAAAATTCACTAACAGCTGCACACAAAATTTATATGACGTCATCATCCTGTGCTTAAAACGCTCACTAGTTCGACGCAGAGCAGTGTGAGCGCTGTCAAACACATAGATAAGTAACTATGCACTGAGAGTCAAACATCTGACTTATTATGAGAATCTGTCGAAAAATTGGTAGTCCGTCCACAACAAATTAAACGTTTTATATATCAGAAAAAAATGACCCATTTAATGCCCATGAAGTACGGAAGTGAATGATTTAATATGAATTTAATGAGAACTGACATTTAAAGAATTCGCGCGCGTTCACACACAAAAAGCTGTTCCGATTTGCTTACGAGCGTCAGCACTGTCAGTACTAAATTCATCTCGGAACAGCAAAATCCTTACGTATGAACGTGTGCACTGTGAGCCCAAATTGAAACGCAGCCGTAATTAAAAATAGGTAAATTGTAACACAGACCCCAAACTAAATAGAGTACTGCGCAATCGTGGTTCTATCTTATCTATGCATTAGTTTGTGTTGTCAGAAGTACTCTATTTCAAAGAGATTACAATAAATTATTACTCTTTTAGTTTGTGGTTGTAAGTGCTCGAACTTGGATAAAAACTGAATCTTGGATTTCTTGGAATAATCACGGAATAACGTAACGAAGTGAGAAAATAATCCATGCTAAAACAGTATATATCTGTTGCATGTGGCATACATTACACCGCTAAGAACATTCAGTTGGGCATAAATCATGTACGATACTGAAGACGATCAGTACGAAGAAGAAGATGTTGAAGAAATTTCATCGGAACTCTGGCAAGAGGCTTGCTGGATTGTTATCAACGCATATTTCGATGAAAAGGGTTTGGTGCGACAACAACTAGACAGTTTCGATGAGTTCATCCAAATGTCAGTTCAACGAATCGTTGAAGATTCTCCGCCCATTGAATTGCAGGCTGAAGCTCAGCACGCCTCAGGTGAAATCGAAAACCCTCCAAAGTACCGCTTGAAGTTTGATCAAATTTACTTATCAAAGCCTACTCACTGGGAGAAAGATGGAGCCCCATCACCTATGATGCCCAATGAAGCACGTCTTCGTAATCTCACATATTCTGCACCTCTTTACGTCGACATTACCAAAACTATTGTTAAAGAAAATGAAGATCCTATTGAGACACAACATCAGAAAACCTTTATAGGCAAAATACCTATAATGTTGAGATCCACTTACTGCCTACTCTGTAATCTGACTGACAGAGATTTATCAGAATTGAATGAGTGCCCTCTTGATCCTGGTGGCTACTTCATTATTAACGGTTCTGAAAAAGTATTGATTGCACAAGAAAAGATGGCAACAAACACTGTATATGTATTCAGCATGAAAGATGGCAAATTTGCTTACAAAACTGAAATTCGGTCCTGCCTAGAACATAGCTCAAGACCCACCTCGACTTTATGGGTTAATATGATGGCACGTGGTGGGCAAAGTATAAAAAAATCAGCTATTGGACAAAGGATTATTGCCATAGTTCCATACATCAAACAAGAAATTCCAATCATGATTGTGTTCAGGGCTCTGGGATTTGTGGCAGATAGAGATATTCTAGAGCACATCATTTATGATTTTGATGACCCAGAAATGATGGAAATGGTGAAACCATCTCTTGATGAAGCATTTGTAATTCAAGAACAAAATGTCGCTCTGAACTTTATTGGTGCACGTGGGGCAAGGCCTGGAGTAACAAAAGAGAAACGTATCAAATATGCCAAGGAAATCTTACAAAAAGAAATGTTACCACATGTTGGAGTTTCAGACTTCTGTGAAACTAAAAAAGCATACTTTTTGGGCTATATGGTGCACAGATTGCTATTGGCTGCTTTGGGGCGACGTGAGTTGGATGACAGGGATCATTATGGAAACAAACGTTTGGACTTGGCTGGACCTTTACTAGCATTCTTGTTCAGGGGATTATTCAAAAATTTATTGAAGGAAGTCAGGATGTATGCCCAGAAATTCATTGATCGTGGAAAAGACTTCAACCTTGAACTTGCCATCAAAACCAAAATTATTACTGATGGACTTAGATACTCACTTGCTACTGGTAATTGGGGTGACCAAAAGAAAGCTCATCAGGCCAGAGCTGGTGTATCACAGGTATTGAACAGGTTGACATTTGCTTCCACTTTGTCACATTTGCGACGTGTCAATTCACCAATTGGAAGAGATGGTAAGCTGGCCAAGCCTCGTCAGTTACACAATACTTTGTGGGGTATGATTTGTCCTGCAGAAACTCCTGAGGGTGCTGCTGTAGGATTGGTAAAGAATTTAGCTTTGATGGCTTACATCTCTGTAGGAAGCCAGCCATCTCCTATTTTGGAGTTCTTAGAGGAATGGTCCATGGAGAATTTGGAAGAAATAGCTCCTTCTGCTATAGCCGATGCTACTAAAATATTTGTAAATGGTTGTTGGGTTGGCATTCATCGTGACCCTGAACAGTTGATGTCAACCTTACGAAAACTACGACGCCAAATGGATATCATTGTATCTGAAGTGAGCATGATTCGTGATATCAGAGACAGGGAAATTAGAATTTATACAGATGCTGGCAGGATTTGCCGTCCTTTGCTCATTGTGGAAAATGGTGCCCTGCTTCTAAAAAAGAAGCACATTGACAACTTGAAAGAGAGGGACTATAATAACTATGGTTGGCAGAATCTGGTGGCAAGCGGTGTGGTTGAATATATAGATACTCTTGAGGAAGAAACTGTAATGATTGCTATGAGTCCTGATGACTTGGCACAACTAAAAGAGTATGCATACTGTACAACATATACCCACTGTGAGATCCATCCAGCCATGATTCTGGGTGTCTGTGCTTCTATCATACCATTCCCTGATCACAATCAGAGCCCAAGAAATACTTACCAAAGTGCTATGGGTAAACAAGCCATGGGAGTTTACATTACCAACTTCCATGTAAGAATGGACACACTAGCTCATGTGTTGTACTACCCTCATAAACCACTAGTCACAACACGCTCCATGGAATACCTGCGTTTCAGAGAACTCCCTGCAGGTATCAATTCAATAGTTGCTATCCTTTGTTATACTGGATACAACCAGGAAGACAGTGTCATCTTAAATGCATCTGCTGTAGAACGAGGATTCTTTAGATCTGTGTTCTACCGATCTTATAAGGATTCTGAATCCAAGCGGATTGGAGATCAAGAAGAACAGTTTGAGAAACCAACTCGCCAAACTTGTCAAGGAATGAGAAATGCTTTGTATGATAAGCTGGATGATGATGGCATAATTGCTCCTGGAATCCGTGTTTCTGGAGATGATGTTGTCATTGGAAAAACTATAACTCTCCCCGAAAATGATGATGAATTGGAAGGTACAACTAAACGCTACAGCAAAAGAGATGCTTCAACATTTTTACGTAACAGTGAAACTGGTATAGTTGACCAAGTAATGTTGACCCTGAACAGTGAAGGATATAAGTTTTGCAAAATCAGAGTAAGGTCTGTAAGAATTCCTCAAATTGGAGACAAGTTTGCTTCTCGTCACGGGCAGAAAGGGACATGCGGTATTCAATACAGACAAGAAGATATGCCATTTACATGTGAGGGGCTCACGCCTGACATTATTATCAACCCCCATGCTATTCCATCTCGTATGACAATTGGTCACTTGATCGAGTGCATTCAAGGCAAAGTATCATCTAATAAGGGAGAAATTGGAGATGCTACGCCTTTCAATGATGCTGTAAATGTGCAGAAAATTTCCTCACTGTTGCAAGAGTATGGATACCATCTTCGTGGCAATGAAGTTATGTACAATGGACATACTGGGAGAAAGATTAATGCTCAAGTTTTCTTGGGACCTACTTACTATCAGCGTCTTAAGCATATGGTAGATGACAAGATTCACTCCAGAGCAAGAGGTCCAGTCCAAATTTTAGTTAGACAGCCTATGGAGGGCAGAGCTCGAGATGGTGGGCTGCGTTTTGGTGAGATGGAGCGGGATTGTCAAATAGCTCACGGTGCAGCCCAATTCCTTCGAGAACGTCTGTTTGAAGTATCAGATCCTTATCGGATTCATGTGTGCAACTTTTGCGGGCTGATAGCGATCGCGAATTTGCGTAACAACACATTTGAATGCAAGGGTTGCAAGAATAAAACTCAGATTTCCCAGGTCCGTTTGCCTTATGCTGCAAAATTACTTTTCCAGGAGCTCATGTCCATGAATATTGCTCCACGTTTGATGGTAATTTAAACAGATGACTCAAATAATGTTATAGTAATAAGCTATGATTATGTAATAAAACACTGAAATATTTGCAAGAGTTTTATTATCACAAACTGACAACATTAAATGCAGCTCTTAACACAGTAATCAATATACGAAATTGTAACAGACGTGTATATTATGTTTATTGGAATATTAAATGCTTTGATAAATCTTGAAATAGGTAAAATTTGAGGTATACTGTTATATCCTATCATTTATTGGTAGTTTTAGTTCAAAATAATAGGTAATTTGTGCGAGAAAGCTATAAAATTTTATAACATTAGACAACAAGTATGTAATTAAATCATTTTAAATATTATGAACAAATAAAGTGATAACACTCATAAAAACATGATTGATATAATCAATAATAACATCAATAAAAATTACATCAAATAAGTCTTTAAAATTATATCTACATTCGATGAAACGCAAAATACAATTAATTTATAATAAATACAACCCAGATATAAGTGTGTTCAGGACATATTTAATTCGATTTCATATACACATAAAAAATATTTCCATGTAAAGATGTGATTTATAAAAATGTAAAATTAGCTTAAAAATAAGCAAGAGAGCAAATTAGCTTTAAAGGAATGCCTAAAAAATTAAGTACCTAAAATATTCACTAGGTATCTAGTTCGAAATAGAAATCCACATTGCAGCATTCCCTACAACCATTTTACAAATATTTATCAATAATGTACCGCAATCCTACAATAATTTAGATTCATAAATAATTTATTTGTAGATTTTAAGATATTTGTAATAACAACTAACGAAATAACGTAAAATATTCTTACGATTATCATTACTGTACAACTTACGTATCTACGTCGATGCATTATGGCTTCTCAAAGTTTCTTTAGGGGTATGAGACGTGGGGCACATATTTCATAATTCTTATATATTTATGGACGTTTCTAACATTATGTAAGGCATTATGATTGGCAGAAATCGTACTTAAGTCTCCATAATGAGGCCCACTTGCAAGTGGGATCTAGAATATACAGATAACAATTCGGGTTTCTTGTAGGTATATTACTATAATTATTACGTACTCATAGAAATACCACCCGCTGTCTAACCTCGTACACCCTCGATTGTTTTTGTCTGTAGGTACGGGCAAATAAAATGCCACACGTACAGCATAGTGAGAATATAATTTTAGTCCGGTGAATCTCCGAGCAATTCACGAGACTAATCGCCGTCTATAAAACATAAAGGATTCTTAATTTTATTTTCACTGGCGTCGATAAGTACGTTTTAAAATATTTTAGATACAATATGTAGGTAAATTGACCTGAAAACCGACTTCACTTCCGAGTAAGTCCGGAAGACTTGTATATTTATTACATCGTTTTGATGTATTACTTCGTTCAACGGGATGGGGGCAGGGCTCTTTGCTCGCCTGGATCTTCTTCCTTAGGCCGACTCCACTTTATCATAGTTTCAGGTGATCTGTAGAGGAACACCAACTTAGCGAAGAGGTCCTCTTCCAATGCGAGTTCGAGAGCTTCACGCACCTGTTAAGGAGATAGTTGTTACAATAGTTATCTAATTTTACTGTGACCTATAAAACGATCTATATTCACGGAAATATCGACAACGCCTCATACAAGTGTACCTATATTTACAAGCTACACCCCGCGGTTTCACCCGCGTGGTGATGATGATGATGATGATGAAAAGTATCCTATTATAAAAAAAAACCCAAAAAATTGAACCGATTCAATACTCAAAAGTGTGAAATAACTTGTTGAAGTCGGTAACAAGCACACAATATTTTGATATTAGTTAATTTTGGATTATCATGGTACCGATTTTGACAAGTTATTTCACACTTTTGAGGGTTGAAGTCGGTTGAATTGTTTGGTAAAATTGTATTTTATCAAAAACAGTACTTCACCCCCACTACCTGATCCGGATGCCTCTTTCAACAGGTCCTTGTGAAAAAAAATATTTTTCACCATTTTCTTTGTGACGGACGGAGGAGAAGATACCTTTGCTACACACGGGATCAATTGTCATTGTGTATGTTCACAGATTTCCCCACCCTCAACTATAATGTCATCCACGCAACTGTAGCAATTTTTCAGTTATTGAAATGTAACTCATAAACCGCTTGACCGTATTGGATGAAATTTAAATGGGACTAAGTTACATGGTAAGCACCAGCTTTTTAATTAAAAAAATGAATCATCAAAATCGGTTCACCCAGTCGAAAGTTCTCAGGTAACAAACATAAAAAAACATATAGGTCGAATTGAGAAACTCCTCCTTTTTATGAAATCGGATAAAAACAAACAAACTCACATTTAACCTACGCGTGTCGTACACGAGATAAAGGTAGCCTACGTGCTTTCTCAGACTATAATTTATTATATTTTGCAAGCAGAGAAGCCCATACTGCATTCAGAAAATAACTTACCAAATAAATATCGAGGCAAAGCTGTAACACGCGGTCGACATTGGGCAGATCGTCGAACATGATCTTCGTATAAATTCCTGAGAAGAAACCGCGCAGTACCCTCGACGCCAGGAACACGAATGTCGTGTACAAGCCGATGATGCTGTGGGTACGAGTAGTTCCATTTAGACATATCATAACGTTAATACAATGACAATAAAGAATAACATAAAAAATTTAAGTAACATGGCATGAACTGGAACTTAAAGGTGGCTAGTGGAACCTGCTATTAGGACGAATTTTTATTTTTTTTATTTACTGTATAGATCTAGTGTTTAATCACTATCTCACTTGATGGTCAGTGACGATGTGGTCGAAGATGTTATCACGCTAGATCTAGGATGCTCATTTAATGAGCCTAAAATTGATGGGTTTATGGCAATCCAGTATTTCGTCTGCTACCTTCGAGCTCCATCATCAGAGTAGCGCACATCATATATGGGTGTTTCAGATTTTCAGTCACAAATATTAGAAATTAAAGTAAATACCCATTATGCATCTAAGATATAAGTTATTAAACACCACTCACTGGTTTGATTGATACGTCCCCTAACTTTCTTGATCAATTCACACTCCAACATTATATTTTCACCATAGAATGTAAGCAATCAAGAAGTTAACGAATACAATTTTCACGTAACTTATTTATTTATTTATTTGAGTAATAGGCGAGCAGCATTAAGCTGATTTGCCTATATCACACTGTGTCGAAATTTTATTTAGGCAGTCCGCATAGTGTCCACAGTGTTTACATTCCACTGGTGCACTGGTGACAGGTTAGCTAGAGATTTTACTTTTCTGTATTAACAATTAATCAATCAATTTAACGTTCCAATGTTCAGCCCGAAAACGGTCACAGCATATAATGTGCCTTCTCTATAGATTTACACAAGGACAAGTTTGACGCGGCTTATATTTGATCGTTAAACGTAATTCATCCTTTAAGGTTAAGCAAAACGAAAAAGATGATAATGCTAGATGCATTCCAACGTGTCACATAATTCTATTTTAATTTGTTTTTCTAAGATGGAGCATCCTAGCTTAATCGCTCGTGAATATACTACAGAATATGAAGAGTATGTAAGACATAGGTGAGTCAAGTCAAAGAAAGAAAAAAACGAAATCAAAGAGTTTCTGAAACGTGAATACTACTTACCCACTTCCAGAAATAAAATTGAGTGTTTCAGGGAACAGTTTGTCGTTGAAAGTGTACATTATGAGCATGTTGCAGTTGTTCCTTGGAATTGAAGCCAGCGGGTCCTATTAAAAAAAAGTGGCATTCAGTGGCGGATTTGCAGTCTCGGCCGCCCTAGGCACCGAGCCATCAGCCGCCATCAGCTATTATTAATAGCTGCTGAACATATACGTCGAGTCGAAAAAGTTTTATGACACGATTGTGGCCGCCCCTAAATTTGGCCGCCCTAGGCCCGGGCCTACCGGGCCTTAGGGTAAATCCGCCACTGGTGGCATTTCAAGTATATATTATTAAAATCCTTCTCAACTGCTCGTATTACATCACACAATATTTTGTACAAACTCTTTTCATGGTTCAAATGGTACAGGAACATTACCTAGTTAGCTCATTGTTGATGATATAGATATTAGACAAAACTCCAATGAATTGTAAAGTATTCATTGGATTTTTGTCTAATATCTAAGCGTATATAATATCTACAGTCGCGGAAGACTGAGGATAGATGAATTGATATTTTTCTTTCACGCCAGAACGGCAAAACATGTGTGGAAACAATTTGGCACAGGGATAGATTAGAGATTAGAAATAGATTGAACTTCGGAATAGTAAGTAGGCTACTATACCAAAAATGTACGGTTCTTGTGGGATAACTGAAGTAAAGGGAAAAAAAAAACTTAAAAATGGAACCAACTTCAACACTCAAAAGTGTGAAATAACTTATCGAAGTCGGTACCATGATAGTTCATAAATAACTATTATAAATAAAAATTGTGAGCGTGGTACGGACTTCGACAAGTTATTTCACACTTGAGTCGAATTGAGAACCTCCTACTTTTTTGATGTCGGTTAAAAAGTAGTTGATGGTTGTGAAAAACTTCAGTTACAAGGAAGTATTATTATTTCATTTTTATTGATTTTTTTATTTTTTTTATTTATCAACATTCACACAAGGTCTTCAGGTCCCAAACTAGGCAGAGCCTGTACTATGGTAACCTGATGACTGATATACATACTTATATACATATACACACCCAGACACTGGTCAAACAGACATGTTCATACACACAAATGTTTGACCTGTCCGGGAATCGAACCCGGGACCAGCGGCTCAGAAGGCAGAGTGCTACCAACTGCGCCAACCGGCCAGTCAAGTTCAATCCATTCTATTACCGATACCTACTACTCCTGTCGCGTATCACCAACTAATCAGCGATAGCTTTACTGAGCATGTCCAATTGTAGTACTTACAGACTGCGTGCAGAATTCCCGAACGCGCCAATACATCACCCCGTTCTCTCGTTCTAACCGCAACTGGACGTCACGGAACAAGCGGGCGTCCTCCACTACACATACAAACGGATATCACACAACACAGTTAGGACACACCCTTCGTCTGTCCTCTGTGAACCAATGCAAGACTATATACATTCTAGAGAAATACAACACAAAATTTACCTCCATTTTCAATTAGAGGCATCAGTTGAAACGCAGCTTTGGTACTTCCCTTGTTGAACACCTTCAAGAATTTCGGAAATAGCATCTTCACATGCAACCTGACAAACAAAAAAAATCGATTACAATCAATGATATTATATGTTTATATGAGGTAGATGTCGCACAAGCGCGCGGAAACTGAGGCGGCAAAATTAAGACAATTGTCGTAATTTTCATTCCGACGCGTATTTCAAGCGCAAGTCTAAACAGATAGCTATTCTGTTCTATATTATTTGTACCGTATTACCTGTCGCAGTAAGCATGTTTATGTCGTAACGGAACAAAATCTGAGCAACGCGCAGTATGAATGTACGTCATCTTTAGTAAAACATCATTGATAAACAATAATATATATATATATATATATTTTTATTACACTCATACTCCCGCACTAGGATTCCCTGTATCGCGGGAGGCTGGACACACACAATCACATCACACGAACATCCATAACCCGGGACAAACACCTACACTCATCGCACAAATGTTTGCCCATGCCGGGATTCGAACCCAGGGTCCCGGTGACACAGAAGTCATGTCACTGACACTAACCACTGCGCCATTAGAATAAAGCTAGCCCCAAGAATAAAGCTAACCTCACAGAATGAATTTCTAATGTCATCATTTTTATCTACATTTCTACACTAACATTATGAGGAAATATTTGTATTTTTGTACGTTTGTAATGAATAAACTCAAAAACTACAGGACCGATTTAAACAAATCTGCGGCATTAGAATAATTAACATTATCCCTGAATAAACTATATTTATCACTAGAAAAATTTGGGATCCTTACTAAAACTTCAATCCTTATTATATAACCCATAAAAAAGGTATCCATAAACTGTCTTACATAGCATGCGCTGCGAAAACTATTGATGATAGAACAAAAAACTGTCCTACAATAATAATGAATGTTCTTTATTATTCTCAATTTATACAAAAACTCCGCAATACTATATTGTGGTTATATCACTATAACTACTTTTGACGTGACAACGTTTTATAAATTGATGAATACCAGCAACACTTATGAAAAATAGTAACGTTCCGCGTAACGTTCCACCTGAGTTTTGTATTACATAAAATAATCAAAGTCAAAGTCAAAGTCAGTCAAAGTCAAAGTCCAAGTCAAAATCAAAGTCAGTCAAAGTCAAAATCAAAGTCAGTCAAAGTCAAAGTCAGTCAAAGTCATAGTCATAGTAATAGTCAAAGTCAAAATCAAAGTCAAAGTCATAAATGATTATGACGTTATCACGTAAATCTATCGTCCGTAAACCGACTTTACAGACAACCAATTTTTTTATATTAAATAAATTGATAAAAATTCCGACATAAATCAGACCATGTTCATCCATATTATTATTATTATTTCCATATCCATATTGTTTGATCATTGTCAAAATGTACAACAAATTGTAGTATAGTAATAGTTTTAGGTCACTTAAATGATTCAAGTGAATTTCATTCGAAAGATATTACTAATTTATAAATGTCAATCTAAACAAAACAGTAAAATAAATGATAAAGGCGCTGCCCGGCCGCCGCCGCCGTAGACGGTCCACGCAGAGCAACGAGCAACGCAATAAATGTCCACTCATGCGAAGCAGGGACGGGCCGCTAGTATATTATAAAAATAGTAAGGTTCGCATTAAATGTCTATGAAAACAAAAGAAAGAAGTAGCGAAACAAAAACGAAATACGTCGGCGACGTCCAAAAGTAAACTCAAACTAAACACACCCACAACTAATTCAATAATTTAAAGGGTAACTATAGAATCCGCATGGCAGCATCGATGGTTTTTAAACATGGAATCTGGGCATTGCAAGGTCCAATAAATCTATAAACATAAATAATATTTGAAACGTCCACGCTTTATGTGAAAAACAAAGTTTTACTAAACATAATCTCCAAATATCTCCTCCAATATACCAAATAACATTTTTTTTTGTCCCTTACTGAGTCGGTTCTCTATATTTACGCAATATTGGCAAACATTTTTGGACCCATTTTCCACCAACTTTCATCTTAGATACCAGCTGATGTTATAAGGACATATTTCAATTTTAGAAATAGAAGAAGGATATGTTGAAACAAAACATAACATTATATATGTTACATTATTATCTATGTATGTCAGGGAAATACATACATAGAACCTGGTACTTTTCTGAGCTCAACAAAAAAATTGCCGGCGTGGGGGGAAATCACGGAGCGCAGCTTAGTATTCAATGCATTAGATCAGGTCCCGATCGGGATCACTCTAGTGAGGGCGAGTTCGGTCAGATGTAGTGTATACTTTAGAACAGTTGTTACCAAGTATCGGCCGAGGCAGTCCCGTCGAGCAGAGAGAGCAGTTTGTCCCGCTCGGGGTTCCGCTTGCCGTCGATGAAGGCTTCGAGCGGGACCTCGCGGTTGTCGTCTAGTGTCGGCGGGTTCGGTACCGCGTTGGTTGGATGCGTTATCACGTATGTGAACTTCACCGATAGAGACGCGTCTGGGAACAAAACAAACAACACATAAGCACAGCCCTAACACTCGACTACGATTTAAAGTGCCACGTTCTAGTTACCTACTACACGACACTAACACAGATTACGGCAGGTACAACCCTGGAGTCTTCAAGTCGCGAGTGAATAAGTACCTTCTAAGTATGCGTGCTACACCTTAGACCGCGTACACTTAACATCAGGTGAGACGCGTTTTTACACGCGTATATGTGTGTATAGCGTGTAGGGTTGCAGTGCGTCTGTAGTCGTGTAATGGTTCGAGTGAGACAGGCGATATTGGTTTGTGCTTACCTAAAACCGCCATAATGCACGTAAAACACAGTTCTATCTAAAATTAGCTACCCAATTTAAAGAATCTTTTTGCTTGGAAATCTAAAATATTTTTGATAGGGTCAAGGTAAGATCATCATCATCATCTCAGCCATAGGACGTCCACTGCTGGACGTCCTATGGCCTCCCCCATTGATTTCCACAAGGACCTGTTGGAAGCGGCCCGCATCCAGCCCTTGGGGGATAATAATATAATAAATAATAAAATAAAAATAAAATAATCCCCCGTTGGGGCCGAAAAGTTCTAGAATGGAGACCACGGACTGGCAAGCGCAGCATAGGACGGCCACCGACCAGGTGGACAGACGACCTGACTAAGATCGCAGGCAAGGTAAGATAATGCTCATTAATTTCATGTAGGAGGTTCCCAATTCGAACCGTATGTTTTTTTAAAATGTTTATTACCGCATAACTTCCGACTGGGTGAACAGATTTTGATCGATCATAGGTCTTAAAGCTGGTGCTTCCCGTGTAGTCCCATTTAAATTTCTTCAAAATCGGACAAGCGTTTTTTGAGTTACACTCCAATAACTGAAAAGTGCGTGCTTAAATCTAGACGATATTATAGTAGCGGGTGAAGACATCGGTGAACATACCTACACCACAATTACAATTGATCCTCTCTTTTGAGTAACAAAGGTCACAAAAGAGTGAAAAAATATTTTTTTTACCAAAAAATGGAACCGACTTCAACGCTCAAAAGTGTAAAATAACTTGTCGAAGTCGGTACCATAAGCACAATATTGTAATGGTAATAACTTTTGTAAACTATCATGGTACCGACTTCAACAAGCTATTTCACACTTTTGAGTGTTGAAGTCGGCTCCATTTTTTGGTATTTTTTATTTATTTTAGTAATATTTGGTCGACGTAGTTGTAAGGATTAAGCGATAGAGTAATGAACTCACTGGAGATGGCTTCCATCTCGAGCCGCCTGAGCTCCGGCGGGGAGATGGCCCACTTCATGGTGGAGTTGGGGTTGATGGTGATGACCGCCACGTCGTTGTACATGTAGTTGGACAGGAAGGTCTGCGCGGTGCGGTCGCGGGCGTACATGTTGCTTAGCTGCGTGTAGTCTTGTTCGGAGAACCTGATATACATACAGTACAGGTATATTTCAAAATGATTGTATCAATAAAAACACTATATAATCGCCGACTTTTTAAAAAGCGATGAAGCTGCCTAGCCACTGCTGGGATTGTCGGCTGTCGAATTGACGGATGCCGTCAACGGCTTGAACTTCAGGTGAAGGCAACACCGTAATCAAATCCTCGGCATGGTGGTAGGGTACTCCTAGCTACCATCCTCAAGTTTGAAAACTGGCACCAAACATATAGTGGGTTAAGGCAGCAGCTCTTGAGAGGCAGTCAACATCTAAGTTTAGTGTGTGCGGCCTTTTGATCATGTGATTGCGTAAACTGACCATCAAGTGAGTTAGTGGCCAAACTCTAGATCAATAAAATATTTTACAAAGTAAACTCTGTCAGAGGCGTTAGGAAACGAAATGAGACAAGTATCATGCCTTGCTTCAATTTCTGTCGGTCACTTGCTGGTTCTGTTCTCAGATAAAATAACCACGGAGGCTGTATACTCAAAGGTTCTGTTAATCTACTTGAAGTATAATTGTAATGGCTACACAGATCTAATTTCCACCGCAATGCAATCGAGGTGCAATTTTAGCGAAATACCAAGTTTATTTATAATTACATTAATTTGTAAGAACTGTTGCATGTGATTGGATACTATTTTCAGTTATTTTCCTTATCACTGAGGTTTCCAGGAAGGGTATACTTTATTTCAATAGCACATCAGTACGCCGATTAATGCCTTCTAACTCGAATACTACAGATTATATAACGACAATAACACAGTGCGCTTTTTAAATATTTAGTTAGGAAATTACAGGCATTGTCCAAATTCAGGGAAGGTAAGAATATACTCGGGGTCGACGTCTAATGCGTTGTTGATCTGTGTAGATACGCTCCACGCTCCAGATATATGAGGCATTACAAACTGCGGGCAACAGATTGAGATGGCACTCATTCATCCAGAACAAAATTATTGGTGGAGGTGGTCACGGCCCTCAAATGTGAGGTTATCGATTATCGGGGGAGGAGGAGGAGGAGGAAGAATTAAACTGTATATTATACATGACACTATGTATGATTGGCAAACAAAGCGATTGCCACAAGCAATAGTTAAATCGAGTTTCATATTTGTACTTACACATCGATGTTGTGAGATTGTGCTGACATCTGATAAACGGGGAGGAACGGTCCTATACGAATTTTTACTGTCACATCAGTAGGCGGATTCGGTTGGCCGACCTAAAACAAGCCAAAGTATAAATACAAATACATATATACACACGAACACACACACACACACACACACATGAACATAAAATATCATTATAAGTTAGGCTATTGTATGTGTATGAAAATTGGCGAATTGATGAATGGAAGAATAGACCAAAGCAAAAAAAAAGAATTATATCAAGCTGCGACTTAATACAAGTTGGCAACGTGCGAGATATATATATATATATAACTTTGTAGGTATTTGGTCGAAGATGCCCAAATACTAAATTCCATGTATACTACTCACAGAATTTCCAAAAGCGAAGAACACCAACGGGAACCATATAATGGCTATCACGAAGGCCAGCACTCCGCCCCCGAGCAAGTATTTCGACGTGCTGGACTTTTTTGCGCCTCGCGGTTGAGGAAACTCGTCTTCTACGTATCGTGAGCACTGGAAAAGAAGTAGATACATTAGCTCAAACTACAGAAGCTACTAGCATATTATTTAGTAGGCACATTATCTATACTAATATTATAAAGTTTGTGAGTTTGTTAGGTTATAGGCGGATAATTTCTGTATCTACTAAACCGATTTGGAACAATCTTTTACCAATAGAAAACCATGGTATTTGTGAGTGTCATAAGCTCATCATCACAACCGTTTTTCTTCACCACGCGGGTTAAATCGCAGGGCGCAGCTAGTCTTAATATATAAATCTCGTCTCACAAAGCTTGTTATGTAACTCCGAAATGGCTTGCCTGATTTTTGTGTATATTATGTAGGCCTGAGAATAGGTCATAAAGTATTTTTAATCTGCCTACCCCCCACAACCCATTTTTATATCGATTTAGTATACTGGTATAAACAATTTTTCAAATAATTTAATCGTGG
The DNA here is from genome assembly GCA_934044485.1 of Apeira syringaria. Lineage (NCBI taxonomy): Eukaryota > Metazoa > Arthropoda > Insecta > Lepidoptera > Geometridae > Apeira > Apeira syringaria. The sequence continues at coordinate 30,896,306 of OW203654.1, forward strand.
ATCATTAGCATGAAGTATTTTACGTGTAGTGTCATGACACTTTGATATTTTGATAATTTATATGGAAGAACAACGTTTGCCAGGTCAGCTATACATTCCGACTATAATAATAAGAATAAGAATAAGAATAACTTTATTTCCACGGTCACAAAGGTAATAATATAACATATAATGAGTAAATGCATATTTATATTCAATCTTTTTTAAAATATATCATCTTAGGAAGTCCACTATGTCGTAATAGTCATAATCGAAGACATGAATAATCTTGTTTTAACATAGACCTGCAATAATTAGGTATTACTATACTGAAAGAATTTTCCATCTCTTCCCGCTGGTGCCGTAAGAGTCGGCTAAGGGACCACGTATCAGAAAGTGGGCAGCAACGCCTTCCGAGGATGGATTGAAAATGATAGGCGAGTATTGGCAAATCCCCCCTATATGGGTGAGGCATATGTCCAGCAGTGGACGCACATGGCTGAGAGAGAAATACTGAGAAAAATAAACGGCCGAAAAACAACTGTTGATGCCCGAGTTGTTTTGGAAATGGCCATAAAAATGCCAGAAACTATGCGTTGGATGTTTCTAGCATCCGACATTAATGCTATGAGTAAGCTATGCCATTTTAGCCTTTATGCTACAAAATTTGAATTTGATTATGTTCTATAGTTATTTATATAATAGTATTTCACCTTCAAAAGGAATACACTGGCAAATATGTCTTCCATCTTCAGCCAGTCCATCAGCGTCATTGAAGTATCAGTCCATATCCAATCCATGAGGGTTCGTAATTCAAACACGAACGGTACGGCCATAAATCTGCACACAACACAAAACTCATGTTAAAAACATACTAAAATTGAATCCTCATTAAATTAAAATTTTATTCTTAAATTACGCGACTCGCACAACAGACGGATAGTAAGCGGGAGTAGCGAGATGGTATAACATGAACATCATAACACGGTACGTTAGCCACTACCCGGCACCAGGATCCAGATGCATAGGCTAGTAAATTCACAGAGGACCGCAAAACATACTGATTACTGCCACATAGCGAAAATTAATTTATTCTAAAGAACCATATTGTCAATGGAACAGTTAATGAAAACAAGATATTACATGTGCTATTCATCATATTTATAACTTAAAGATGAGTGAAGGCTTAAGGAAAATAGCAAATTTAATTACTTATTGTACGTCAACCAGTTTTGGCAACTGTCCAAAAATTAGCTTACATTTTGTCTATGTTCTAAAATATATAACAATGTCGTGTCACAGTGATTGATATCCAGTGAACTACTCCTAAACGGCCTGATTTTTATGAAATGTTTAGTGTATATTTGGTTGACCGTATGAGACTACCCCTATATGGGGGCATATGTCCGGCAGTGGACATCCTATGGCTGAGAATCTATACTGACCCTCTAAAGAACACCATGTTGAGGAAGTGGTACGACTTGCAGAGGAAATTCCCGATGATGCGGCGCGGGTACCCGCAGCGGATCTGATACGCCGACAGTAGCAAGTAGATACACTTTATCATGTACCACATCGGTGGGGGTAGAACTGCGTTGAAGGTTCTACAAAAAAGTACACTTAATTTGTATTATGTGATATATAAACTGCAAGTATTAATACCCATATTATCAGTATCTGACATTATTTTGATTTATATGTTGACATCTTTTTTAGCTGCTCGGACAAATTGAATTGGAAAGAGGTTTTAAAAATGTACCATACAAATACATTTATATTTACTGAAACTACTTTATTTCTCTAATTATTCGTTATTACTCATCTTGGAGTTCAATAGAGAGACTCTCTTTTGTCGTAATAATAAAAATGTGAAATAAAAAAATAAAAAAAGTAAAAGGTATTTCCTAAATTATTTTTTTGTTGCAATGTCAGAATGTTAAAAAAACTTTGTGAGTTTATTCGTAACAATTTATTTTCCAATTTTTCTTCAACTTCATAAAAACATACTGGCTTAACTTGTCGATGCAAGACGCAAAAAGAGTTTATAAGAAAAATTGATAACAAAAAAAAACCCTATTCAATATGACCATGATCATGAGGTGTCAGTATAATAAAATTCCCTTAGCATATTTGAAATAGATTCGACTTTTTAACGAGTTGGCTTTGTAACAGAGACTCTATCCAGGATATATGATATATTTTTCATACATCAGTATATTGGAAATTTTAAATAATTTTTAAATAGTGTGCAAATAAAGAGTTTTCTATCTATCTATCTATATGTATCAGTTGGCCGGAAATTCTTCAATAGCTTTTATATGTATGTAAACTCTAAGGCTTTCACGGCCGGCGTTGCATGTTGTATGTATTGCTTCCGGGCTGTTTGGCCGTGGTCTATGTGAATCTTTTGTTCCAGACGTTTCGTCGATCTCTGCGGTCGACATCTTCAGTGGTTCGGGTCCGAGCGGCGACAAGAGCGTAGAACTCTCCTTCGCGGCGTCTTCTCTGATACTGACTCAGTATCAGAGAAGACGCCGCGAAGGAGACAACATGTTTTTATATGTAGTTGAACAAGTGTGTTATGCATGTCCAGGCTTAAACCTCCAACCGTCACACGAGTGTGTATATCGATACAGGTGACTTACCTTTCAGTGATGAATGGTAGAACAAAGAACATCCAGATATGCACGCCCACAATGAGTGCGTATTGGAACAGAATTTTGCCGAGCATGAACTTGCGCAAATAGAGGGCTCTGTCTATAATAATGAGTGCAAACTGAAGGATCAACATTATTAGGAACGGTATAGGAACTTTATTTTCTTCTAGATAAGCTTGCACTCCGCCGTCACCTTGATGCGTCTGTGAAACAAAATGCTCAGTTGTTTTATTTAATCCGGTATAGATTTAGCCTAAAGTATAAGGCCGTGGTGGTACCGGCCTAGAATAGTACTTCCCCATTACTTCCCGCGGGTACCGTAAGAGTCGGCTAAGGGATCACGTAACAGAAGGTGGGCAGCAGCGCCTTCTGAAGATCGGAAATCACACTGCACTCGCCAACCCGCCTGCCAACCGTGGCGAGAATTGGCAAATCCCTACATGGACATATGTCCAGCTGTGGATGTCCAATTGCTGAGAAGAAGAAGAAGAAGAAGAAGATCGTGGATATACTCACTCCAAAGGCGGCGAATCCGAAGATGACGACCATGAAATTGAAGAAGTCACACAGGAACATGTATGCGTATACATCGGCGGTGACGCGCGCGCCCGGTGCCAGCATGCGCTTGAAGAAACGGTGCATTGGACGCAGGTAACGCTTCACACTACAAATACATAACAAATATCACCACCACCCCCATCATTAAACTCCCCACCCCCACCATAACACTCTCCCGTATAAATATACCTGCTGGCATATTATAATTATATTGTACATCGTTTCACTTAATTTGTATTAGTGTATAAATAGATTTGCTTAGCTTGCCTACAAGATTATGTATCAGTCTGAATAGAAGCTGTTTATCACATAAATTAGAACTAGTAGTACCTATATCAGTTAAGACAGAGATCCAAGACACAAGTTTTGTTTACGTTGGGTCTCAACGTAAACAATGCTTATATATAATAACACTATCTGTTAACATGTGTAACACGTAACTATATCTGTAAAATTTTTTTGGAGATAAACATATTTGTAATATCAAGTAGTAAGTTATAATTATATACTTTATAGAAAGAAACAACTTTTATTTCGCTTAAACACTAGAAAAACCTGCTTTGAGGACAAAGGGGTGGGACATTGAAAAAACCTACTCAATCACATATGACATTCCGAAATGACTGAATGAATTATATATGCGAAAGCTTGCGAGTATCGGTTTTTGATTCATCTTCTAGATTACGCCTTCCTTCTTTAGAAATGTTGTGACTGGAAGAAACCCAAACTGACTTTTTCCATGCTTGTACGCCGATTGTGATGGTGCAGATTCAAAAGCTCGCTTTAGAGTTAAATCTCACCTCCAAGATGTTCAAGAGTACCAGAAGGCACTGGAGATTTTTCCTTTTGATTTTTTTTAATGAAAAAAATATGTTAAAAAAAAGATGTAAACATGAAGTAGACGCTACAAAGCATTATATTAATCATACTTACGATAGAAGCATAACTTTAGGAAAATGCTTGTACGTGTCCTCCAGCACGGTTGTGACCGCGATGATGGGTTCTTGATCGTCGCCAGCCCTAGAAATAAAGAAATACAATTATCTAGGGCAGTAAAACATGAGCAAACATTAAAATAATTTGCCAACAAGTTATCACAAATAACATGTAGCTGAAACACTAAAAACAGTTTTTTTAACTCCTTGGCGCCAACACCGAAATTGATTTAATGTGTGACAATTGGAATATTATTCATTCTGCCTTATTAAGGTATTGTGAGAGTCTTAAAGACCAGTGGGATATGTTTTAGTATTGACACTATTCGTAATTCGGTAACATTTCATTGATTTGACATTCGTTTAATTTGACTTCATAATATATTTAATTGATTATTGTATACTTAAAATATTGTATCTTGAATTCTTTACTGTGTGATAATCTGTAATTGTATATTGTACGTTTTTTATCACATTAAATTGAATAAATAAATAAATTAACAGTTTTAATCTTTCAGATCATTATTATTAGTATTATTCTTTATTTGGGTACAGTAAATGAGTCATATTTGATTGATTATCAAAATTCTTCTTATTTTCTTTTCGTTAATGTTAGTCCATTTTTGGTCTCGCATTAAAATTACAATCAGGCATCCTTCGGGCAGTAATTAGATTTGAACCTAAGGTGCTAATATTAGAGTAATATTTGAAAATTCTAAAATGAAATAAATAGAAACATGTATAATAAAAGTATGAAATAACTTGTCGAAGTCGGTACCATGCACCCAATATTTTGATAATAGTTACTTTCGAACCATCATTGTACCGACTTCAACAAGTTATTTCATACTTTTGAGTGTTGAAGTCGGTTCCATTCTTTGGTAATTTTTTTAAAAATTATCTAGACATAGAAGTCGCGCGCGGACGTGATTATCATCAGCCGGGATCAACCTACAGGTTGAGTGCGCAAATACGGTATTACTAGCGATATTGAAAATATACCGTTTACGTGACTCGGCCACGTACTTACTCGTAATGATCGTCTTGAGGTGGTTTGGAAGGTCCCGGCTCACTATCTTCTTGAGGAAAATTGCTTTGGGTTTCGTTCACATTTTGATCATCTTGCGATTGCAGAGTGGACACTCTGGGTAGATCTGTTCTCGTATTTTCGAATTCTGTTCGTCTGTAAACAATGATCCTTCAATACTAGTCTACAATATACCTATAGTACACTATAGTAAATATAGTATAGTAATATACCTAAAGTATTTTTTGTTACCATATCTTTTAGCTATCTATGTGACGGTGCAATTCTATTTAGTAACTTGGTTTGGTGTAATAAACTGAACGTCATATGTTTTAAATGTAAGGAGACTTGAAGAAGTTTTCAAATAATGAATTATTCAGCTTTACAATACAATCCATTCTGCGCAGTTGCATAATAATTATGATAGGGAGGAGTGAATTTAAATGAATAGTTTGTAAGGAGTAAGTAGCATAACTTATGTTATGTTTCTGAGGAATAATTGTTGAGTTAACTACTCTATTGTATTATATATAGCATGTGATGATAGATATACATAAATAAATAATAAATTAGAAGTGAATCTCTAGTTCTCCTGGTCACGCCATAACCTGAATACGACTTTAACGATTTCATTAATATTTCCTAAAGTTATCCAATACTTTGTAAAAGGTTCTTACAGAGAGAACAATTAAGATTTCTGTAGAAAATCCAGAAATATGATTCAATGATTTTAAATATTTATTGGCCATATTATAATAAGAAACGTAACACTCAAGGCCACTCGTTTACAATTATAGTTAATGAACAATTTAAGTACATATTCTCAATGTATGTTCAAATAGTATGTTCGGTAAGGGGAAAAGCGTAGTCCACGCAGGTGAATCCGCAGTTGGATACTAAAAATGTTATGACATAAGACAATACAGGGCCACTGAAGGATAAAACAATATACTTAAGACTCTGTCTCTTATTATGTAAAAAATATTAGTAGATCTAATTATTGTGAAATATTAACTAGGTATTTATGATTATACATATCTACATAATATATAATAGTAACGTACATACGTAGTATACAAATTTCAGATATAAATACATCTAAGAGAAGATATTATAAAATAATATAACCTGAGCCTCAAAGACAATGAATTACTGGAATCTTGTAATGGTGCAAATAGTTTTCCAGGAGCGTCTTTCCTGTATAGAGAAATGAAGTCGTTAACCACTATATTGAGGGCCACAGACAGTGATTTGAGCGTTTTACAGTTGTCAAACGCAAACTTATAATACGTAAAAAAAAAAACATCATGGACCTGAGTCTACTATTCAATATGGAAATATGATTGGCTCATAATGGGTGAATATGACAGTTTTGGTAGTCTGCTATTTTAAATTTGTCTATATTGAATCAATCTCGATTCAAGTCAATATCAAGATATAAAGCAGTCTATGTGTTATTCCACGGTATAAGTTATCTTCATTCCAAATTTTATGCTAATCGGTTCAGCCATGTCAGCGTTAAGGCGTAACAGACATACAAAAGACAGACAAACTTTAACCTTCCTAATAATTATAATCACACTAATGATTATATAATGAGACAAGAGGATAAATGAGCAGGCGGCCCACTTGGTAGTTAGTGACATGTCAAGATCAAGGACATCCGCGTCAACAGAAGTATTTAGAATGGTTGCCGCTCTTTAAGGTAACACAATGTATTTTCTAGAAGGTTTCTAAGACGCTTCATATGTGACATGTTTAGCGCTTTTTCAGTATTTATTACTATTAAGAAGGAATAAAGGAAAATGCAATAAAATATATACTTCAACGGAATCGTAACTTGTTATCACCCCTTTTTATGTCACATTTAAACGTCATTTGGAGCCAGATATATCAAGAATTTTTTATGAACACCGTAATTCTCAAATTTCAGCCTTTTCGATTGCGCTACTGATAACGCTGCATTTTGTCTAGCTTGGACAAAATATCCTCGATTAAAAATTTTAAGGTATTGGTGTGAATAAGTATAATAAAATATATCTAAAATATTAATATTTACTGTATCACAAAGTTTCAAACTATTGTCTCAGAAGTATATATGTATCATAGATCAAATACTACAAGAAGACATATTTTATAAAGCCACAGTATTAATTTACAATTTAATATATTTAAATACGTATGTAATAATATAGTTATATTCATCTTCTTATACTTTTCCCACACAATATACATACATACAATCTAAACTTTTGTTTACTTTACCATTTACAGTTACAGTCTCACAAGTAGGTACAAATAAGCAATAGTAAGACTACTTTCGGATCATAATATAGTATCGCATAGCGAGAACACGCCATTTGACACTCCGTTTCTTTTGCTTGTTCTAGTCTATCTACAATCTAAATATTTTATCACACTATGTAACGAGAAACAGCATACGTTTTCCTTAGTGTTCTATCGTCTACACAAACTACAATCCAAATATTTCCGTACACTACTTAGTATCGCAAGGACAAGAAGGGCGAGTGTACCGGTGCCCCCTAGAGACCATATCTTGTAGCGAAGATATATTCTTGGGGAGGGTTTTCCCCTTGTAGTCTGTGTGGGCGCTGTGCAGGCGCTGCCAGACGAGAGTGGCGACGCGCGGATCGGAGCGGCTCGTGTTCAGTTCGCGCATCGCGTCCGTGATCGTCGTCTGCACATGGTACAGCCGGTCCACCAGCCGGTGACGACTGTCTGAGCCCATTACCTCACTATCTTACTAACCGGACTTCGAACGCAATTATTTCATTACAACATAATATAGCTACTATAGAACTAGAACGCGGCAATACACGCAACTATTCCATTGTAACGTACTATACCCGCTGGATGTCCCCTAAGAAACAAAACGTGATATACCTCACTATCATACTGACTGGACAACACACGGAAATCTTTTCTTTTCTTGCCTTCTTTTGTGGTCTTCTCTTTCCACTCCTCTCTGTCAGCCGCCTAGCCGTCAACAAACCATACACATTCTTCTTACTCTCACATCATTTTTACCTACCTCTCTTCCACCTTTTCCTTGCTCGATCTCTTCCTTTACATCCATCAATCTGCATATTCACCAATCACACAACACACTATATGTGATTAATTCCCCCCCACCACATGACCATATCAATCCAAACGATTTCCTTTTAATTTTTCAATCACCGACGCCACTTTCAAGCTTCCTCTTACGCAACTATTGGATTGTAACTAATGTCTCCGGGATATATGCAAGATAAAGTTACCTACGTTCGATACGCCTTCGGTGTTGAAAAGATTCAATAAACAGTAGTGTAGTCGGTTGTAGTCGATGTAGCGGTTAGTCACGTTATAGTGTGCAACTCTCAGAATAGCTTTTAATCTTGATTTATCTTTATTATTTTAATACATCAGCAGTAGAACCAGCCAGTGAGTGACAGAGAAGTAAAAGCTTTGAGTTTCGTAAGACATATCCTTCTAGATATGTAGTATGCGTATTTCGCAGTTTGCAGTGCCTATCAATCGAAGCGATGATAGCTTAGCGGTGGGAGCGTCGGCTGTCAAACTGACGGATGCTGGTTCAATTCCCACCAACGGCTTGAGCTTCCAGTGAAGGTAACACCGTTATACTTCCCTGGCTAGCTAAAAACGTCAAGATTAAAAACAGTCACCAAACACATAGTGTTTTAAGGCAGCAGTCCTTTAGAGTCAGTACACATTCTAGGTCAAGCGTGATAACATATTCGACCATTGTCACTAACGATCAAGTGAGATAGTGGTCAAACGCCAGATCTACACAGTATAAAAAAATTCAAACCCTTACGACGATAATCTGAAAAGTATGCTTACTAATTAAATTTAAATATGATTTAGCGAATTCAAAATCTTTCCCCTCTTTTGCCTTAACACCTCTCCCGATGCTTCCGTTCGAGAAATACACTCCTCATAATACCTAATTGGATCTATATATACGAGTATATATATAGGTATAGTTAATACTGAGCCCCAGTAATTCGTTACCCGTCTATCGATATTAGAAACAGTTGTTTAACAACATTTGGGTTACCATTACTAATTGCTTCAAATCTAGAAAATGATGCATAATTTATTAAGATTGTCAATCCGATGTTCAGGGTATAAACTCAATATTCAAATATATCATGCAAGTTTTGTGAATATATACTCACGGGCCTATACGATCGTGTATTTCCGCGTACTTCTGTCCGACCTCTGAGCCTCTCCCTTCTACAACAAGCCGAGTATCTTCAGGAGAGAGAGGGTATTCCACATCCTCACGTAACTCTATCTCGGGAGATGACTCCTTCCAAAGACCAAGGGACTTCAGCATGAATCTGGGGGTAGAATCGGTGGGATTTTTAGTAGAAGTTCAATCAAGAATAAACGTAATTGTGTATGAGGATTTCACGACAAATGCAATGTTTTCATAGGTAGCTTGTGCGTAAAGTACGGATAAAATAAGTCCGGTCCGAGATGAAAATTAGCTTGAACGTTGGGAAGTGTGAAATGTCCTCATCGACCCCACAAATAAAAAAAAATTCAAGGTTCAGGTAAAGTAAGATAGGCGAATTTCGTATGTTTTGGATTTGTTTGCCAAACGGAAGCTACATCATAAAAATACATCAGGAATCTTTCGAGATTGTGCAATTTCCTACGTAAATAAAATTTGCAGTTCTTTACCTGTGCAAGAATATAATGAGCAGCAACAAGAGATCGTACAATGCATAGTTGACCTTCCTTTCAATGCCTATGATTCTCGGAGCCGTGAAGGGCATGTTAGCGGGTATGGCTTTCTGATTCCAAGGTAATATTTCAAATTGGAACATGCTTTTTATTAGGACTATAACCTGTGGAACACAATAAAATATGTTACTAAAACGCTCTACACTACATGTTCTTCAAAGCGTTGAGTGATATGTAGAGCAATGAGGGATCAACGCGAGACCAAAATGCTGGCACATATTTGGCTCAACCAATCAGCACTGCAATTCAACGTGCCGATGCAGCTAGCACTCATGGGCACGCTGTCAACTGGTAGCGGGTTAGACCATTTGAGTTATCCATAGGCTGATAACAGTTAGTGAATTGCGCAATTGTTATTTTAGTAGCTGTTGTTTTTATTTTAATATATGCATCGGACCACATAAAAAAAGGGGTAAATAGCTGAAATTTGAAGAATATCAAACTAATTACCCTATAAAATAATGCTCTGAACACGAATCGTTAGAACTGCTATAACATTTGATTTTTAGACCAGTCTATTGATGCGCTTGTAAAATATGTGAGTAAAAGTTTTAGCATACCTCAGTGTATGCGATGAGTGTGACCCAAAAAGTTTTTGTAGGGCGAGGTATCGTAAGGGTTCCCCATAGAAACACCATAAGCGGTAGCGGTATTGATAAAATTGTTGCCGATTGGATCTGGAACAATGCAAACAATTATTGACCAAAACATATAGAAAATTGTTGCTCAACTGGCGGTAGGGTGTTATTAGTTATCTGATTTATTGCCAGGGATTGGGTTGCGGTGATCTATACATCGAGTGTTTCCTATATAATTCTCCAAATCGCTAGAGCGTGAATTGAATAGGCAATATCATCTGCACTAATTAAAAAAAACAAATAAAGAATTGCTTTTTTAATCACTTTAGATGAATTCTTTCTACAACAAAAATCCCCAATACGTGAAAATACACTTCATTTTGATATCAGTAGGATATTTAAACTAAGGTTCTTTATAAATTCTTAAGAAATAGTGTAGGTTGTGGAGAATCAAAAATTGAATTTTTAGGACGCCAACATCCATTTGTTTATATCTTTGATATGTGTACCTAGGTGTCGCTTTTCACAACTAAGACGAATCTAAGGAAAATTTAATAATTTTAAATCGAAACATATATATACAGGAAAACTACTCACCATACTGAAAAACATAGTCCAACCAATACTTTCTTTTTGCAGTTAACCGCAAAAGGAAAAGGCGCACAGTTGTTTGGAAACATATCGACATAACAGCTGTCTTATGACATATTTGACATAACAAACATGTAAACGTTCGGTTTTATGTGTTTTAGAAATATATGATAAACCTTTAAACAAGTTTTGTTCAAAATTACACGGAAATTCAAAATTAACCGACTTGCCAGATGCGCCATTTCTTATGTTACAAACTTTGTCAAAAAGTTCTGGGAATTTTTGTGTTATATTTATGCTTCTTTTCTGTAGGGGTAGGCAGATACCACAGCCTTCCAATTGCTAAGACCCTAACACATTTCTTTCGCTTAATCTACGCTTTTCAGATATTTCATACAAGGGCGTTGGTTAAGATACTCTTGACATGGCCTTTTCTTAGAACTTCCTCAATTTGATTTTGGATCGTCCTCCTAGGCCTTCATCTTTCAACACTACCATTCACTTCACTCATGTATACTTGCTTGTTAAATCTCCTTTAGTTCATTCTCTCTGCATGACCATTGTATTAAAAGGAGTGAATATTGCAGTTTGGAACAAGTACCGGTTTTGCACGACATAATACTATTCTCACCTGGTTTATGAACACCATGAGGTAACAGACGATGTCCGTATGCGCCAGGATTGCGTACCACAGCGCGTACGCCAAATATACGATCGCAGACTTATCCTGTTTGAACATCGAGTCGTCTTGCTCTTCCAGTGTCGTCACGTCTTTGCTGGAAATGAGAAAATCAGGCTGAAATCTGTGAGAAATCTTGGATATTGATGTTAAATATATTAAGTGTTCTGTTAACTTTGAAACATTTGGTGTTATTCTGAAGCGAATGGGTACCGCTGTATTTGTTGTTAGGTACTGTAAGTGTTAAGATACATACAAGAGAATGTTCGACGTTCCCGGATCGGATTCGGATCAATAGTGAATTTATGATAAACACATATGGGGATTAAACAATCGTACCTACAGTGACAGGAATCACTAAGGTCTACAGGAAGATTATAAAAGTTATCAAATTAGTAATCAAAGTTGTAAAATAAAAATAAATTACACAATTAATAGTTTTCGTGTAGATCTAGATGGAATTTAGATTTTTAAACGATATTTTATGCTAAATATATGTATATAGACCGTGTCATAGTTTATTAGGAGTTAGTGGATAATAATAATAATATAATAATAATAATAATAAATGATTTTATTTCGGGTAGTAAATCCCCATAGCGTAGTACACACAAAGTCAAAACTAAACTAAAAAATAACTAAAAAATAAAATGAAGCAGGTATGTATATGGTACCTACTTCGGTCATCTAAGTCGGTCTAAGTCATCTTTAGTCTAACTTTAAAAATATGACATTTTTTATTACCGTCCAGGTGAACAGAAGTCCAGTGCCGAAATAAGGGACTACTAAAATTGTCCGCGTAAAACATACCTACAGGCGCAGAGGGCAACTTCTTTATAATTATACAGAGTCAGTATGTACATAATTGTCGAGTAGTTTTTACAAATAATGCATTATAACGTTTGAATAGTGTTAACATTAAAATATTTGTCATATCTGTGGTAGTAATCTATCACAGATATCGGTCTGGGGTCAATGCGAAAAATATTAAAAATAGAACGCATTTGCAAGACAATAACTCACCATTTTCATGTAAGAAACAAGCGATAGAGAACGAACGTCAAAAGCAGCAGAATAGTGCGATAAATCGATTAAATGCAATTTAATAATACATTCAGAAAGATAGAGGAATACATTTGAAAAAATGATTAGCGATTTATTTACAAAAGTGTCGAAAGCCCATCGCAAACGACGACGAATATAATGAACGTAGCTTGTACTGTCCAACCGAATATACTTAATTATTATAAGGCAAAGAACAAATATTTATACATAGGTTCATATCACATAAAACAGCATCAAATCCCAATATAAGAGAGAAAATCAATTGAATTATCTAAATTAAAAGATAAAGTTCACTAATATCTTCAAGATAAGAAGCAGAAAGGCATTGATTTTTGTGTCAGTGTTTCAGAACAAAGATCTTATAATGAAATAAATACTGAATAACAATATTAACATTATAAAATACTCTAGTACATTTAATAAGAAACGATGATATTTTTAGTGATTCTGTTGTTTAATCAAACTAACTAAAATAATGTGAAATAAAATATTTAGACGTTTTATGTTGTAACAATAAAGTTCAAATAAGTGAGTAACGATAATTATGTTATATTATATGTATATACAATGATAAAATTTGATAATTTATTAAAACGCTAGTAGTTTTAGGTAAAATAAGTCACCACGTTAGTTGTTGCTGACTAAAACTACCTACATTTGAATAAGACTCGTCAATATTAGAGATAGCGTTGTAAGGAGATATACGAATTAGAAACTAAATAAAATAAGAGCGTTTTAATTTTAAATAATTTTAGTTAGTTTGAGTGCACATCAGAATTGAGGCCAATATACCGTTTTGTATTAAATCTACCCAAGTATTTTATACATTATATGCATGTATTTTTGGTTAGCGAGGTGGATTGTGGGCGTCATTTCTCTTCAAGAGGGAGGCCCGTGTCCCAGAAGTGGAAAAAGAATGGGCTTATTAAGCCATGTTATTAATAAATTAATAAGATTTTAATTTCAAAGTTGCTACTTCTTATCAGAAATATATTTCTGATAAGAAGCAGCAACTTTATAATTAAAATCTTAATCCAGAAAGCTTCCATTTGAACTCATAGAATACGAATCCGGACAGTACAAGCAAACGATCAACACAATGAACCTTGACGTGGTCTGCAAGCTAAACGCGCTCTCGTGTTCAGAGGTGTCATCGTCATCCCGTCGGTAGGACTCAGTGGACTCTTTCTCTGCCAGTTGGTGGAGGCGGGACGCGGGAGGGGACGCGTCCAGTCCGTGCTCCATGCTCGGTGCCAGAATGCGGATCTCGGGTACGCTTATATCGCTTAACTTACGACTGAAAACCGCATTGAACCAGTTCTTTATAAAGAATGTATGCAGATTCACTAGTAAGTGAATTTAAACGAACACATTTTAGAATAATTCAAGTTTATCTCGCAATCTGTAGAATATGGTATAGTAACGAATTTTTTAGTCACTAAAAATCAGTCTTAAATAAAAATATAGTCGCCTCATGACTATCAAACGACTACAGTAATATAATTTTGAAAGGATCAGAAGCACTTCCATAGTTGAATTTATCTCTAACTATCTCTTGTCTCTATCCGTACCGTACAGTTTTCTTTAAACCTAATCTATTTTTAATTTTCTTTAATTCAATACAAAGTTTAGTCCGTAGGGAATACAAAATCAGAGGAAGTAAATTTATCAATGGGTAACTGAAACATTTGAAAGATAAACGATTGTTGGTTTCAATTAAAGTCTGAAAGTATAGATTTGATTCTAGGAAGCAAGATAATGAAATGTATAGGATTTCTATATAACTTCTAAAGGATTGCTACTAATACTAATTTCTAAGTGTGATATAAAATATACAAACCCCATTTCCACAGGCATGAGTAGATTTTTATCGTATATTTCCATATCTCTACAAGGCAGCATGCAAATACAATACCCAATGACTACTGAACACTAACATAGCACTAAAATGAAGATGTAAAACAAAAAGTATTGAAAATGTAATGAATCTAGAATGACCGTTTGGTTATCTTTGCATCCGTTTGGAGTGATAATCAAAGCAATTATCTATGGTTGAATAATTTTAAAAACACGACATTTAGTGAAACCACGGTGTAAATTGTAACTTATAATGAGGTCAAGCTGTTTACTCACTTCTGGTGGTGAACCAATGCTTCCGGTAGTGGCTCCCAGATCATTTGTGATCCTTCTCGAATACCAATGCCAAACCCTTCCTTGTCCTATAAAAAAAAACTAGAACATTGACTTTGCTGTCAAAGAAGACACATGAATCCGTTGCTATCACGGGAAATAAATAGCAAATCATGGGATCGTGCGGCGTCCGTTGTTTCAACGATATAATGGTATCTCTGGAATTGTCATAAAAAAAACTGGGAATAACGCCACGAATAAACGCGATGCTTAAAATGTTAAGCATCGCGTTTATTCGTGGAGTTATTCCCATTATATTGCGCTTTATAAAACAAAAGGCGTTTATTCAATGGAATAAACGCCTTTTGTTTTGTAAAGCGCTTTATCTAATATGGAAGACACGAATATCCTAACACATGAATACCGCTAGAACCTCTATACAAATGTTAAGGCTTTTCCAGCATTAGATAATACACCATTTTGTTTGTTAGATACAGCTTTGAGTGTGACTCATACAAATTCAATTGTATTTTTATTGTATTGTCTAAAGGCTGAAATAAATATTTTTTCATTTTTCATTTTCAAGGGTAAAGGTGGCAAAACTGTATCAACTTACAATAACATGAAAACCTAGAGACATCGAATCGCAGTGTGTCAAAGGCAGCAAATGCTCTGGGCTCTACTATTGAGCTATTGCTACCGGAAAAGTTTACTTCTTCCCATATAGCATAATGTGGGATTTACGCGCCTTTTTTGGCTTACATACGTTAGCTAAATCCGGAATAAGCATCGTATGAAGCGTATTCCGGATTTTGCTGTTAGTGTATCCGCAATACTTAATGCAGATTCTTCAAAAACGCGCCGGAAATATGCTGCAATACTTGATTGTATAGTTGAATGCCAAATACTGCCAGTGTTTGCTATCAGGCGGACAGTCTGCTTGATATATACATTGCTAAAATTCCTAGACAAACTCAAAGTGGCGAAATCAATACGGAACACTAAACAATCCATTTAACGTACCTTTAATATTTTCTTTTCAAGGGATAGAGTTCGCGAAACGTATCGATAGTCGCGCGAGTACTTCATCAGATGTCGAGTTACTGACACGAGGAAGCTGGATATGAACGCCCACGCAGTTTCCAACAGGTTCCTTATCCTGTCGATAGCGGTTTCTTCTTCTGAAACACCATGTCATAATTTCAATTGTCGATATTTCTAGGCGTCATTCGATTAAAAACACTTTTACGCCCGCTGTGAAGAATAGAGAGCCGGAAAGAGTTTTTCCACCCGCTCTGTACGTTACGTTATGTGTAGAGTACAACAGTACACCATAGAGTAGTATCACTTTAAACTACTCCATACTATATATCTATAGGTTATCGTTGAGTTTCAAAAACCTTCTGACCGTTTATAGAATAGCAATAGGTATAGCATTAGGTAGAATAGCATTTGAAACAAAATATTAAATAAATAATCAGCCCTGTGTCTTCTACAATATTTTTGAAAATTTTAAAATTATGACTGATTCATTTTTAGTGATACTTTTTTTTTGTTTTTTCAAAGGTTGTCTTGAAATTCGTACGAATCACACAGCATCCCTGTTGAAGTTGAAATATTCATGTTGTTTATTGTATTCAAAGTTTAATATGTAAAAGAGAGATTGGTAGATAGATCCGTCAACTAGATGGCGCTGTATGTTTCTAATTCGCGCAAATGCTTGGTGCACGTCAGTGGACGGGGGACGTCTCAACCCGGTGTCAGTGGTTGTATAGATTAATAAGGGTAGGATATGTGCGGCTGTGGACATCCCATTGCTATAATGAGGATAAATAAGGCATTAATGATGCAAGTCACGCAACGTGCACGGGAAAATTTCCCGCCAACCTAGTTGTTTTATGATGTCATACGAAGGTGGTAGGTTATGTGAGTGATTAAGTCAAGCCAAAAAGAAATGTTTACATACGTACCAGGTAATGGAGCGTAATCATCCATTCCGCCATCCGAGCCGGCTCCGTCACGGTCTCGCTCCGTCAGCCCCACCTCACTCTCCCGCCTCTCGTGGGTGGTGGATCTTCGCCGCATCTGTATGATTTTATTTTGAAAACCATTATGTTATTTCTACGAAATATTAAAAATTTTGGTCCATAACTAACAAATGCGGGTAAAAGACATCAAACTCGTTATTGAAACCGTATGTGAACTATTCTTACAGACGCGGACCTAAAATCATTGAGCTGTTGATCGACATGCTGTTGGTTAAAAGTAAAATTAATCTTGTGTTAACATTCAAAAAACCTATCCTAACTTGTTTTAAAAATGCGAATGTCACTTTCTTAGTATAAGCTTTCACGAAACGATTATTATATATTTTTAAACGCACAATAAAATCAAGATAGTGTACCTTTCATCTAGAAAAAAGTACTATTCTCAAAAGGAACCAACAACTTATACCAGAAACGTACTAAAGCGCGAGTGATGCTGTTAGCAAAAACTAAAATTAACATGACTGACAAATTTTGGTACTAGTTGTCAGCGGTACATAATAGGAGGTTACATTGCATCGAAAATAATATGCTGATAAGAGGAATTCATAAAAAAATATTGTAAACGTGAGCGAATTTGCGGGCCAGAGCTAGCCCATTAATATTATATAAATGTGAATTCGAGGTTGTTTAGCACGCTTTCACGTGTTATCAAGCCAGTCTTCATGATCATTTTGCATACACTATTCATAAGGGTACAAAAAAGAACACAGAAGAAAAAAACTAGTCCCAAGAAAATTAATTGACAACATCTTAATACATTAACAAATGGGAAGCTGTCAATAAAAGCTGGTAAATAATAGAGTATAAGAAATAAGACTCAACTACACATAACACAAGAATTATTCGTATTCTCTGTGAAAATAAGTTGAAACTTTTTTTTTAAAAGAGATTTCGGCATGGCAATTAATATACACGCAGTGTCTATAGTTATGACCATGGCATTATGCCCTAATCTTAGGCAAGACAAACGAATTAAATTAATATATTTTCGCCAATAAAGTCAACTCTTGCACAAGGGTATGCTCGTCGTTCGTTTTCTGCGAGTTTAATCCGTGTCGGTAGAAATATGTACATACTTGTAATAATTTAGTTTCATTATATAACTAAACAATTAATATACATCAAGTACTGAGTACTGTCAATGAATTCAGATCTGTATAAATAAATTGTCATACATGCACCACTTAAAACATGAATGAAAATAAAAAAAAATATTAATTGTATTTAAAATAATGAACATATTTGCTACGAAAATTGTGTTAGTTACTGGCATTGTTAAAATTACGGCATGTTACCCAAACATAAAAGCAACAACAGTAAACAAGAGCCATTGGAATTAAAAATAGTTTCACACATACGGGTGTAAACATATTCTACGAATAGCAAACACAAAATAAAAGCATACATTTTGGTGCTGTTCACCAAAATTTAAACGTCTGATTATCAATTAACTGTCGGTCAACTGTATTGTAGAAACTGTTTGACCGACGGTTAAATAGATAACCGAACGTTTTAAATTTTGGTGAACAGCACCCTAAGCCTAAAGTAAATGAAACGCTGTAGTCACATACTTAGAACTTACCTCCTTTGCGTTATCAGGAACTGTTATTTCAGGCTGTTGAAGGATAACAACGGAATGTGTGTGTGTAAGTATATATGTACAACGTGCACGAATACAATTCTTATTAACCGAAAAATACATATACTACGAACATTATACGTAAGTATACTACTGGTATAATATTTGTCTAAATGTGAGTATGATCTATTTGATTGACCCATTAAGGGCTGGTTTTTTGATGTACAGATAAGGAAACCACTGGTTAAAAAGACAATTGTTAAATATCTAAAGCTTTACGAACACTCTTTTTTTAATGTAATACGTGGCAAATAAGCAGGCCTACGATGGCAAGGGATCACCGTCGCTTATGGATATCTGTAATACAGGAGGCATTGCGATATGTAGTCTGTTGTCTGGTTGTGTAACGATCAAAAATATAATTTGTTTCATCTTTTCACAATTTGTTGCTTTAACTATAAATAAAATGCCATATTCATTAGATTCTTCAAACACGTCCATCTGTTAAGATTACTCATGACCTCGGCTTTTTCCAGAACATCTCAATCTGCAGCCTCATCGGGGAAAATTACCCATTTTGTAATGTCACTTCGTCTACAACATATGTCTGTCTGATGTATGTTTGTATTTGAACATCCAATGAGAATCGACATAAAATGACATATCATAATGGGTAGACAGCCGTTGCGACTGCTGGTAGCTGGTAAACGGACGCCGCGCCGGGGTCTCTCCTTTCATCTGCGCCATTCACCCCCGTCTTTTAACTTGCTTTGTCATTCTCTACTCGCCCATCCTTTCTACATTACAAACCATCTCATAATACCTTTTTCGACTACTTTCTTACAACCAACGTGTTTTCTTACTGCTCTGTTCGTCACTCATTGTTTTCAAGGTAAATCACACATATTTCTTTTATCTCTATTGCATTTATCGTTCCTTGTTCTTTAATCTGCCATATTCAACTACATTATCATTGTTTCTAGTTACATAAAACTTTTTTCGGTCTTGTATTCGATAAGCGATATAGACGAAAAATCTAAATTTTATAGATAATATTATTATATACAGTGCCCATAAAACATTCATACAATTAACTGTCTATTTTTACATAAATACAGTAGTCATTTCAGCATGTCTCATTGCTGAAATGTATTGCATCGTGTTATGTTAGTTTAGAAGTATTTTGTGTAAGGAAGTTACCTCATAAGGATAGGACGAGGGATAACTCGCAAGCGAGAGCCGTGTGGATCGCACGGCGGGCGCTGACGCTCGCCGCATCGACACTGCGCGCTTCAAGTCCGTCTTGATCGCCGTCGAGAGCAGCTACCCAGCGATGGACGGCACACAAACGTAAATGGACGGTCGGTATACGAAGCTATACGGCCTCACTCTACCAAGCAAGGCTCGAACCTACCGCAATCAGCTTGCATGTTTGTGACAAAAATAACTTGAGTACTCGACTGTCCAAGCGGCGGCGTGGAGTCTTTACTTGTGCCTTGTGCTGGTGAGCGATAACCCAATATAGCATTGTATACCGATCAGCGTTGCTGTGCAATAGTTATCACAATTATGTTAGTCGCCATAAGCTGCGCTGAAGACCCCATCAAGCATGGTTTCCTATATTAAATTCACGTTGAAGGGAATGCTACATGCGGGGAATCCCAAGAGGATATTTGGCCAAATTGTATAAATACCATGCACAATATTTAATTACATGGATGATCTTACTTAGTACCCCTTGAGTTTTTCCCTTTTCATCAGCAGGGTAGTTTTAGGCCAGACGTGTCTTAATTTCGTTCTAATACAACAAGCGCTAATTTGGAATAAATTTGAGAACAGATACTAAGTAAGTTATAAAATAAATGCATCCCAAGTAACCCATGCGACAATTACAATAACGTTCAACAAAACCCAACCTCTACCCAATCTAATCAGTACAGATGGTAACACAAGTTTATCTATGATATTATATCCGGCTATTGGGCGATATTTGTAAAAGATCTCGTAAACGAACATCATCCCAATACCGTGCCAAACATAATCATTATATTACCGCATGAAGACACAGCGACATTTATTCGCACGTGTGTGAACTCATCATTACACAGTTTCATTTTCTGTAAACGTATTATTATACTATTTGCGCAGATCTGAGTCGTATATGGAACCTTTTAAATTAAGGTTTGTTTTTATATTTACTTTTTATTGAATTAGCCCTTACGTAGTTACTGTACACTCTGTACAGTTGAAAGCAATATATCCCAAAGCAGATTATTCTAGTTATTTATATGAGAGGCCCCCCCCACATCTCGACAAAATGCCTTGAAAATATGATTTAGTTTTCAAACTCAATATTACTTAGATATGACAGCGTATTCATATAGTCAATAGGTACAGAGCTTGCCGTGCCGTAAGAATGATGTTCGTTTACGAGAGCTTATAGACCTTTTTTAGTGAGTAAATGTTAGAATGAGAGGGTTAAAGCGTACCTTTCCGAAGCCCATTTCTTTAGGTGCGTCTTCGTCGGAGCTCTCATCGTCGCCCCGCATAATATCCTTTGGATCGGTGTCGTCGAACTCATCAAACATGTAGTAGTCGCCCGAACGTACGGCTACATACAGAAACACATGTTATAATAATTCTGCGTGCGCTAAGGACGTAACTAGAAAACCATTCTGAACGCTGTTATAATGCATGTAGGTATGTCTATACACTATCGGTCTTATTACATTACAAGATGCTTATCGGAGGCATTTGTTAAAACGTCTTAAATTATAGATGCGTTAAAAAACCTCCCGAATTCAAAGCGGCATCTGCCCTTGTGACAGGGAGCGCTTTAGCGGAATCGAACGATTACGTATAACACTTATCTAATATATATGTTAAGGCAAGCCTTTATGAATAAGACTGTTTACTTGCAAATTTATTATTGTGTTTGGTGTCGTAAAAGCCTTATTAAAGCTTAATTTGTTAATATGTTTTTCTAGTTACGTCTGAAACAGTAATGTCTAAATTCAGGCATATAGGGTACAATTATTGCATGCTAGCCTCATCATTAATGGCTAAAGCATACATACTGTGGTATTATGCACAGGCAAATAAATATAGCTATTGCTATATACATTGGGGAAATTCTATAATAAGGTGTAGAAATAAATAAAGTTGAGTACACCCTAGCCGATATTACTGACATACAAACGCTGAGATCATTATTAAGACATTTATTATTATTGCATTTAAGAATCTTTAACAAAAAACAACAAGAGATCACTCTGTCCATTAAGTTATTTATTTATTGATAATCAGCATTTGTTGCCAATTCATTTATTCACTAGTGTTATATTCATAAAACCTTGTGTAACTAACATTACTATCATACAAAATGTCTAAAATCACAATACAAAAATAAAACAGAACTTATCCCGATATATATATGACAAGAGAAACATATTGCTTATACAACAATAAGTTTATCTTGTTCCAACCTGACCACAACCCTGAACCACCCAATTACATTTGATACGTCCCAAAGCCAATATTCATGCATAAACCCTGTCTCTTCACGTCACCAGCATTATAAATAAACATTTTATAAACATATCAAGCTTTCTGACCAAAAGAAGAGTTAACTTGTGCGGCTAGGGTGCTCTTGTTTCATATATTGCATTACTGTTTATATTGTGAAAATCAAGAACTACTTATATAGGTTTATACAGATCGTATCAAATAAGAATATTTACTGGATCATTGCAAAATAACATAATAAATACATCGATGACACAAATAGAAGTGTCTGAAACACAAAACCACGCCAGGCGACTTTACATAAAGCGTACGCAACAAGCAGCATCTAAAGCTCCACAAAAAATGCACATGCAGACAACTGAGCTTCATAAAGCTAAACCAGCGGTGCCGCGGCGCAATCTGTCTTATATTTACACTTATTTTTACAAAGTTTACAAAAATAATGTGTCCAATTAATCGAGAATGACGAAAGACAGTCCCCGCCATAGCGTTGCAACTTGCCTAAATACCGTCACCGACAAGCTGAGGATATGTTAGTAACGCCAATACAAGATTATTGCGAGCGTAGTTCCCAGACTCAACGTTACCCTTCTGATGCGATGCGGGCGCCCTATACTGCGGCCTGTCGCGCGCTACAAGAGAAAAGCACAGCTCAACCGCACAATTCACACACCATTGAAAATATTAATTCGGGCCATTTTAGCACTTAATGCTAACTCGACAAGACTCACATTTGGACCTGTTACCATCATAGGATAATTAATAAAGCACATACATCAGGTTGTTATCAGCTTCAGTGCAAAGAAACAAGCCGTATCTTAACAACCTAATTTGTGATACAAATAACTTATTCATGATTAAAATATCAAATGTTATTGATAGGTAGTTGACTATTCTAATATCGAATAAGATATTTAGCATCTACAAAGGTTTATTAAGATCAGCCGTTGACAGAAATCAATCATAAAAAGAGATCAGTTATTCAACAGTGTATTAGTTCTTTTTTATTGTATGTTCTTCATGGCAAGGTAAAGACGGGGTCACAATCACCTCCAATACCGTATCGGGGACAATGCAACTTTACCTTCGTGTCGTTTCGTGAAAACTCGTCGATTTAGCGAAGGATCACATCCTAAATGGATAGAAAATATGTATTTATAAAACGAATATCTGGAAGAATATGCTGTACATTAGTTTACAGTGTCACACAAACACAGTGTATATTCATCAGTGGAAGAATCGAGGTGATAATACAGGAAGCGATTGAATTTTAGATGCGACAAGAGAGACTTTGCACTGGAGCATATGTGAAAAGAAACAATGTCGCATCTAGGTAGCTGATTCACTTCCAGTGAATAAACTAAAATACACCACATATAGTAGGTAGTTACACGTATGATGTGAATGTGGCTCGGCTCGGCTCGACTGTGATATAATCGAAGTCCGCTGCAGCATACTCGGACTAGCGACCGTGTGTCTCCTTCTGATCGGTGGAGGGGAAAATACAGGATAGGACTCTTCGGGACTTCGAGCACGAGCTAACAGCTCGGAATTTGGAGGAGATTCGAAAGAAATTCGCCTCGGTTCTAAATAAGCATCGAGGGAGACGGTCATCAGCGCCGAGGATGGAGATGGCGGGCCGCCTTGCGAACTAGGCGGTGGTATCGCCGGTAGCGGGAGAGGTTGTGAAGGAGGAGGGGGAGGTTGTGTTCGTTCGGGAGAGGGGGGAGCAGAAGGCTCGCTGATCGGGGTGTGGAATCCGCGGGGCGATGCCGGGCTGTCCGGCGTGTGGTATCCCCGCCCCGACGCGTCCGAATCGCCGCGAACTAACGGGACTTGTTCCGATTCACCCGGTTGTGTGTCTTCATCCTCTTCTAGTTTATAGATAGCGTAGGAAGTAAAATGTAAAAGTATAATTTCCGTTA
Source organism: Apeira syringaria (assembly GCA_934044485.1). Taxonomy (NCBI): domain Eukaryota; kingdom Metazoa; phylum Arthropoda; class Insecta; order Lepidoptera; family Geometridae; genus Apeira; species Apeira syringaria. The sequence continues at coordinate 30,920,358 of OW203654.1, forward strand.
GCATAGTATATACCTAAATCTTCAACTTTCATAGAACAAATAATTACCAATTCACTGATTGACAACGTAGATTGGGATGATATAGGTCATTAGTGCTCACCTATGTCATGATGTCTAGGCTCTTTGGCCATAGCGCCTTGTATCTTCTTTTGATTCGCTTTTATCCTTTCCATTTTGATTTTTATTTTGTCCAAAATTTTCATTTCCGTGTCCTCTTGCACTTTCATTTGTTTTTGACGTAGCTCTTCGATAAGCTCTGCTCCTCTGTATAATTAAACATACCTACTCAATAAAAATTTAACACTGACCGAAAATCCCTAAAAATCTGCATGCATACCAATCAAGGCACGGCATATAATTAAATTTGATAACTAACTAAAAAATATCTTCAATGTATTAAATTAATGTTCCAAACATATTTGCGAACCATCTAATAAGGTTACGCACTTACAGGAAAAACTATGAGGAGATACGCTGCAGGGTAGCACTTTCTAGTACCTACTCGGCCGGCTCGTTTCTACAATAATTGAAAATGAAGTCATCAAGCATCAAGCGATGCATGAATATACGCTTTACTTGGGCGAGATATTTTTGGAGCGTTTCATTCGATGGTCAATAATGACTATTATTCGCCTCAGTCAATAATTACTATTATTAACTACCGATAGTGGTCAAACACCAGTCAGTCCCTGATAATATAATACTTAACACTATTTATTTTTTCGATTCTATTATTTCAGTTAAGAATAATCAAATCTTACTAAGTACAGTCGCGTATCACAAAGATTTAAGTTCATTGATCTGTTATTAACTGTCTCTGCCGCTCGTAAAAATATTACTACCCGTGTTCGCAGAGGAAATAATCGCAATGTAACGTACGCAAAGCAGTCAATCAGAGGTCATTGTACAAAACACTTCGTAATTTGTGACTGCACTTAAGTGATAAAAATTGGTATAAATACCTGGAAGCCAGTACTGTAGTGGCTTTACTCTCATCAATAACCCTGTAGAAATAGTAACTATGGAACAGCCGCCTTTGTAAAATGAGGAAAGCGAAACAGACTCCATCCCACGCGAGCCCTATGTCTTCTTGGGGCACCGAGCATGCTGCATCCTAAAAGAAAAATAATTCATGTAGCATATACAATATAAGATGAGATTGCTCAAAAAATGCCTTGTTTGGCACCAGCGATCGAGTGCACATGGATGTGATTTAGATTTCATTCAATATTTTAAAAATTAAACGTTAAATTAGTCTCAATTTAAATTTTCATCTATCACACTAATGTGAATACCGCTTCAAAATACGTTGCGTGTATTGGAAAGAGTAAGCGGATAAACAGAAAAAAAGAGAAGGCGACTTTTTTATTCTATGTATAGACTTTTTTTCTTATAAATATTGCCCTCGAGTTTCAAGACCATAGCGAAACCTGTCGTAATGTATACATCTGAATATTGTGCAGCAAAAGAGGTAGATGAAAGAAAAGTGCATGTGACAGATATGCGAACATTAAGATGGATGTGTGGTGTGACTACAATGGAGTTGAAAGGGAATAGATTGGCTATGTATGGGCATATCATGAGGGTTGTAAAATATATAACGAAAAGAGTACTTAACATTAATGTGGATGGACATAGAGGTAGAGGAAGGACGAAGAAGGTATGGATGGATTGCGTGAATATGTTTATGAAAAGTATGACCCCCTGAGATGACTAATGATAAAGTAGAGTGGAAGGGAAAAAAATGTTGTGCCGACCTCACTTAGTGTGGGAGACAAGAAGAAGAAGTATAAACTACACATACTGTAGATCTTCAGTGGCCATTATGCGCTGGGCTGGTCTGTTCTTGATCAAGTTTAACACTTCGATGCTATATCGCCCACAAATTCGCACTAATTTGTGTTCTGCCCACTATTGCAGCTTGCTAATACACTGGCACTGGCATATGTCAAAGACTGGTTTTCTCACATCTTTTTACTAATTCGGGCTCGTAGTAAAAACACGAACATAACGCTCCCCAAATCAATGTTGTTATAATTATAACTTCATTAAAAATATATTTTGACGATATCTTTATTTTTTAGAAGGCTCACGCTGGCTGTTTTCATCGTACTAACACTGTCACCTAGCAAGCAAGCTGTGCTAAAGTGGGAGAAGGGAATAGGATAGTATCGACTTATCTATGGACAATAAAGATTTTATTTAGTATCGTCACCTTGACGTATTGCATCTTGATGAAGGAGCGTATGTTCCTCCCGGCGAACTTGTCGACGCAGCCGATCCCGAGCAGCTGCACGAGCCAGCAGGCGTGCGCCTGCATCACGGTGCTGAACATGCACCCCGGGATCTGCAGCAGCGCCTTCACTGCTACCACGCCCACGTTGTACCGCACCAGCCACGACCACCTGCCGCACACACGGACTGCACTCACACAACCTCAAGCAACATTCACTCCACCCATTATAGGTCATCGCAAACAAATTCTTGGAAATTTACATTTTGTAATCATAACTTACGAAAGTTTTTTTTAATAAGGCCGATGCCTTTACTAAAAAAGATACTATTAACTAATTCCAATACAACAGCTGCTACAATAACGTTTGAGCAATCTAATACTAGCTGTCGTCAGCCTATAGATAACTCAACTGCTCTAACCCGCTACCAGATGGCAGCTTGCCCAGAATGCAAGCAGCATTGCCACGTTGAATTGCAATGTTATAATAGGTACATTATGGATACAGTATGGTAGTATATTTATACAATATACATCTTTGTAAGTAGTACCTCATAATCCCGAAATCGGAACGGCAAACCCCCTCTTTAAGTTCTAACTTATTCTTATTCCTCAATGTTGTAATTATCCTACTCATATTATAAATGTGTGTTTGTTAATTCTTCACGATGAAATTTGGTATGGAGTTAGTTTAAACCCTGGATTAACACATAAGCTACTTTTCATCATCATCATCATCACCATTTTTCATCAGCACGCGACTAAACCGCGGGGCGCAGCTAGTCTTACATAATTCAATAACACTTACCACTGCAGTATAGCTTGTTTAGGTCGCAAGTAGAAGTCTGTTCCTTGCCACAGGAAGATAAAAGAGCCGATGAGGTACCCCATTGAGAAAAGGTTGACTCGGTTGGTGCCCGTCATGAACATTATGGCGAGGGTGACCCACAGCATGCCGAGGAACACCATGCGCTTCACTACATCTAGCCAAGTGCTGGAACAATGAGTGAACGGCAGTTCTATAATAAATGTATTTGCGATTGCATTTGTTAAACCAGCGCAAGAGTCAAAATACAGAAGGAGTTTTAGTGAGAATTTCAAACTCAACCTTTGATCGCATCGTCACAAACCATCAAGTGCAAGTCAACCCTATAAATTATAATTAAAATTATTACATAGTTCTCACAATACATATTTTTTCCAGCTCCGAGGAAAAATAGCATACACGTATTCGACACATTGATCACGCACACTCACACTAGGATACTCTGTGTCACGGCAGGTATGGACACACTGTTACGTTGTAACAAGGGATTAAAAAACAAATATATAAACAGTTAGCATATTTACGAACAAACGAACAAACTAACTAATTACAGCAGTCGAAAGGGAAGCCGCGCGCAAAATACGAAGCGAGCGTCAGCGATCAAAACATTGTTATCACGACATCGGCTATCCCGCTCCTTCCCGTAGCAGCTTTCTCACAAAACAGGCCGGCTCATTAGGGCAACTGCATTCCGAGAAAAAAACAATAGCGAACTTTTAGTATAAAACCAGCAGCACGTCTCACCAGCGCCAGTTATTTTATTCGACCCACCAGGGAAACAACACCAAAAGGAAAAAGTCTGGAAGATAATTATATTTGAAAGTATAGAATCAGTGCACCATTCATCTAACCCCCTCGGTAAGCAGAATTGTCCATAAATTATGTTCGCTCATGTTAGTTCGTTCGTTGTGTATATCGAATTGCCGTCCGTCGCGTGATTTTACATTCGTTTAAATAACGTATGATTGCTATGGATATATCTATATATATATACCTTTTCGTATTAGGGTTTAACGACGCGACGAGATGTGACAGGGAGTTATTACCAACAATAATAATGTAACCTTGCTTATGCAATCGCTTCGAGATGCATCGATGTGTTCTCCGCGGGTAGAACCGCATCTATTTAAATGCGCATTCCTCACGTACATCGGTGGCTCGGACATACCTGTTATCGTAATATTTAATCCGTTTCATGTAGGTAGGATCAGCCCTATTATACGTAGTTGTTTTATACAGTAGTATGTTACGAGATACCACCGATATACATAAATAACATATTGTTTTGTTACGGGTTCGAAGCTGCACCTGCATTACTGACGGGAACCTCACACCGTCCTGCCTTCGAAGGAGGCTGACATCGGCGCTGACCTCGGCTACGTCGACCCAGGCCGTCGGCCGCCACGTGTTCCCCTTCGAGGCGGCGCATATCATTATCATACCAGTTCCCCCGCGCGTTGCGGCGTTGCCATGACCCAAGCTAAGTCCCCAGTGCACTAGACTGTATTTAACATAAAAGAACTCCCTGTGCTGCAACCACACCCTGAGGGTGATTATAGTTCACCAAGAAGTGCGTAGTAGAACATTTCTGTTTTGTTTTTTTTGTGTAAAATAAACCATTGTAAATTTTACACTCTTTTATTTTTTTCTATTATATATATTTATTGCACCCCGCCGTCAGGCGGCAGTGACAACACACAATCACTATATTTAACTCACCCAACAAATCCAAGGAAATCCGGCACAGGGTTGGTGAAGTGAGGCGTCTCCCAGTCATGGCCGATATCTTCACTATTGGAGCCGCCCGCGTATGCACCGCCTTGATTCTTTTCTATTCTAAAAACTCGCAGTTGTCTCGACGCGAACAGGAGCAGGAAATAGTCGAATATCAGTTTGATAGCGTGCGGCGGATGATCGGCGTAAGGCAGGTACAGCCATGTCCGTACATGGCTCATTTGCTGAAATATTTCAATATTATTTATACATCGCACGCTGCGGGTTGATCTTACCTAAGTCTGAACGCAGCGGACAATCAACGTGAGTAATGCCGGATAATAATGTATACAGGGTATTTAGAAAAAAAAAAACTTAGATAACATTATTAACTAGCAGCCAGCCCCGGCCTCGCACTGGTAGATATATCACTTGGTCAACCAATGAAGTCGAATGTTAACGTTTCGTAAATACTTGACATTATTTAAACTACGGTTTAACTTAGGTATATTAGTCGAGTAGGCATTCCGACCGATTTCGTGACCTTCTGAGTCACTTTTTCATAGAGAGCGCGCGCTCTCTACCGCGTTGCGCTTGCACTGATTACACCACACCATTTGCATAGGTAAGTTAAACCGTTGTTTAAGCTGAATAACGGACGGGTATAGGAAAACTTCAATAATAGCTTATTGAAGTTTTAGTAGAGAGATCCAGAATATACAATACTTGGATAATGTAGCATTCTAATGGTGAAAGACTTTTTAAAATAGCTTCAGTAATTTTGTGTTTATTCGTTAAAAATATACAAAAAATACAATTCTTACCTATTTATAATATTAGTGTAGATTAGATATCGACAGTGTAGTTCATAAGCATTATATCTTAATATGAAACACGATATCTAATTTAAAAATACGTTGTATTTCATTTCCTTTTAAATTGAATATACAATACAATACAAATACACTTTATTGACACAAAATAACAGAAATTAAAAAAATGGATTCTTCTAGGTTTTATACACTTTTTCCACTTATTTATTTACTACTTCAACTGAACAATAATTCTAAAAAGAAGTAGTTGTAAGTGCTGTTGGGGAAAATTGAAATTCAATCACAATTCAATCGTATAACATATACAATTTCGTTACATATAAAAGAAAGGAACAAAAATGTTATTTCGAATAACTAATTTAATTTAATTTAAAACATTTTAACCAATTTAGATATCATGTTTCATAGTAACATTTACTGCTTGTGAATTGTGACCTACAGGATAAACATCGAAATAATCCAAGTTTTTAAAAAAATATATGAATACAGTTTTTCTTTTCACAAAAATTGATCACATGCTCCTTAAGAACTGATCTTTGTATGTCTTCTAGTTTCAGATTTGCTCATACAGACCCATCTGAGTGGCCAATTCTACATATTATTAATGATATACATTATTGTAAATGTATCTTTAATTCTTTACTGTGTGATAATTTGTAATTGTATTTTGTACGATTTTTAGCACATTAAATAAATTGTTGAAAGTTTTACTCAGACCCCCGCACTAGGATTCCCTGTATCGCGGGAGGCATGGACACACACAATAACAGCACACAAACATCCAAGACCCGGGACAAACATCTACACTCATCGCACAAATGTTTGCCCCTGCCGGGATTCGAACCCAGGGTCGCGGTGACACAGAAGTCATGTCGATGACACCACTGCGCCACGGGACCGTCGTACATTAAATATCGTTTTCCTTTACTCACTTGACTAGTGCCACTCCACGGATAGTTGATACACAGCTGTGGCAGGAATCCAACAGAGATCATATATTGTAACGGAATGATAAAGGTGACGAAGGCGGTGAACGCGGGCCATACTCGCGACTGGCCCGGCCTTCTTATGGATACTAGGAGTAACAGCCAGCCTGCGTATAGTACCGCGTATACGTCCATACGGGAACCTATAACGCCCATTATGCAGATGAGGGAGATCTATAATAAAAAAATTAAGAATATATTACAACGACTTCACACTGATTAATAAATTGGTTGTCTGTAAAGTCGGTTTACGGACGATAGATTTACGTGATAACGTCATAATCATTTATGACTTCGACTTCTGACTTCTAACTTCTGACTTTTGACTTTTGACTTTTGACTTTTGACGGAAACGGAACGCTACACGGAACGCTACACAGAACGTTACTATTTTTCATTTTGGCATTCATCAATTTATAAAACGTTATCACGTCAAAAATGTAGGTAATCAATAAATACCATTTATGGTCAATGACGATGTGGTCGAAGATGTTATCATGCTAAATCTAGAATTATTGCTTTAAAGGACTGCTGCCTGAACACACTTATATGTTTAGTGACAGTTTTTCAATTTGATGGTGGTAGCTAGCCAGGCCAGGGTACTTTTGAGTATCCGAAAGTACCCTACCACCATGCTGGGAATTTGATAACGGTGTTACCTTCATCGGAAGCTGAAGCCGTTGGTGGGGATCGAACCAGCGTCTGTCAGTTTGACAGCCGACGCTCTCACTGCTGAGCTATCATCACTTCATCAAGTTAATTCTACCTTGAAATGGTTCTGGCTGGCCGTATTGAAGCTCACGCCATCTCTATGAGAATTTCTGAATTTCTAGCAGTTTTACTCAATCTTATTACCTAAATTTAAGCATATTTATTGCTACCATATGGTGACCACATGCGTTTATGTAATAAACATAAGGGAATGAGTTTACATAACTTACCTCTACTCCAAACTTATAAAACCCATAATTGATTAAGTATTTGATACAATTAATCAAGTTATCGTCCGCATTTTTGCGAGTGATTTCAGGGAACATTATCTTTTCTTTATCTTTTGGCATCTCACCTTTTGACCTGAAAAGACATATGTACGTTACTTAACAGTTTACGTTTTTGTGCCACATTTGCTTACAACTGGACAAAAGATTTGTTACAGTGTAAAGTTATTAAGGCTTTTTCATATCTAAAATAGAAAATTTTGAGTCTTTTTAGCTTATTTTATTGAAAGTCATTGTCTACATGTGATTTTTCTAATTAAACTAAATAAAACCACCATTTATGGGAACAGTTCATAAAGGTTAATTCTGATTGAACAAAATTTTATTTCAATTCGAAATTTATAACTGTAAATTTTTTATTTATTAACATTCACACAAGGTCATCAGGTCCGAAACTAGGCAGAGCCTGTGCTATGGTAATCTGATAAATGTTTATTGTTAAAATATTTTGGAGGGTCCACATTTTTCCATCATCATAAATTCTCCATGGAAACTACAAAGAAAAAAAACGAAATTAAAGTCGATAAAAGCGATTACAAACTATGATACTTTCTGTGGCGTTAAGCAAACGCGCTTGTAGCGTTTACCGACGTGACAAACGCACACTAGGCTACAGCTAATTTTTTTATTCCGCGAAAAAAAACTGGTAGTTTAATTTAATTAAACTTACTATATATCTACCAAACTAAATTTTACTGGAAATTGAATATCAAGCCATCCTGATATACATACATGTAAAACTTGTTCAGTAAGATTGAGATATTTTGAACCAAGAGACTCACGGCTTTATTTAACCATGTTTTATTCCACAGTAATGTAATCTTGTTAACCAAGAACAATACCTTGAAAATAATAACGATCAAGATATCTAGTTAGGTTTTTTGACTGAAACTTTAGCTTTTATATAATTTAGCTGCTCAAAGATTGATCTAGCAAGTAATATATTAATCTTCCTGGCCAAAATAGTTTTGCCCCAAATAAGATTTAAAAAAATACAAAAAAAAACCAACCTCTTCGCCTGCTGCCTGTATGTGACTAGAGAATAGAAAGTGAACACAGCTATTAGAGCTATGTACCCTTTCAAAATGACGACTAGAGGTCTGCCCTTCGTGGCTTTCGTGAAACCTAACCACTCCGCGTTGTTGTACGTCGTGATGTTCAACGTTTCATTCATGGTCACCTTGAAAATAATTAAAATAAAACAATTGAATTAATTAAAAACAAATAATATGTTCATATACCCAATGTCATTGACACACAGCCAAGACGAATTAAAACCTAACTGAGACATATTTTTTGATAAATATACAAATTGATTGACTCGAGCTTGACAACGAATTAGGTGTATACGTATCTTACTAATGCTATGTGACGTTGAGACCTACAACGGAGCGAGCAATGATTCTTTAGTCATTAAAGCAAATTAGGAGCATGAACCTAACCATGGGGTCCACACCTGAAAAGCTAGTGCCCCATCTTCCTTTTACAATAGTATCATTGATTGCATAGCATCTTCCGTTTAAATTCCCTCCATTAAGTTAGCATATATAGTTTCGTAAGTATTCTAAAACTAAAATATACCGATAATACTCACCGAAGTGCAGTTAACATCGAAGAAGTTATGTTTGATGTATTCTATCTGATAGACCATCTTGGCCATTAGATAGACGCTGATCAGCGTGGATATGAGGAGTACGCATATGCGCTGTTTTCGCGAGTGCAGCCACAGGGCGGGCGCTATTATCACCATTATTGGCACGTGCATTGCGCATACCTAAAAGTAGAAACACATTTAGTAAATAATAAAATGATTGGGAGGGTTAAGAGCGCTGAGGTCCAATCAGCAGTATTAATAATGACATAGATAATATTATACCAAATTAGTAACCGGGTTTCATGACTAAATGTTGATAAGATAGAAGGATAAGAATATAATAGAAGTATATACAAAATTATATTTTTTGAAAATGTATTAAGTTATTTAATATATGAAAATCTCGTGTCATGGTGTTTGTGGTCGCACTTTTTCAAAACGGCACGACCGATTTCCATTTAGTATGTTTGGTAGATATGAGAATAGTCGTAAAGTACTTTTCACCCTCCTACCCTCACTCCCCATTAAATGGCAGAACAACATTTGCCGGGTCAGCGAGTAGTACAATATGATTAAATAGGAACATTGGGCGTCACTGTCCAAAAATATATATTTTTATTTATATTTTTAACGACATATAAAAGTGTTTTTTTTTATTTAGTTTCACTTGAATTTGCATGCATATTTAATATATGTTGGTGAATTATGTGCTATATTCTTATTTTAATATTATTTCTCATCCAAACGGTTAAGTAAATGCTATGATTATATTGTGTGTGATCTTTATTTCCTTCATTTTGTCTGACTAGAAATACCTAGTCACCCATCTCGCCTCGTTCTTTTCCGTTTACCGCAAGTTTTTTTATATCTAAATTTAAATTTGTATTTGTTTACCCCAACAAAATTTCCCTAATTAAGACTGAATGCTTTGTGCCTATTGGCTATTAATTTTTAATAATAATGTTAACATCACGTCATTATTTCATTCCTTTCAGGTAAAAGTGTCACAAAAAAAAACATTTTTGGCAGTTTTTTGAGAAAAGCATTAACGATCCATCTAAAGCTATTTGAAAATTTTGTAACAGATCATATTCATTAGGAAGTAAAAAAAACAAAAACTTACATTTATTACACACAGTAGCATTAGGGCTAAGAATATTATTTTGACTAGGTGTATGTCCAGAAACACAAACGCCTTTTCGATCCACTGAGAGAATGTGGTTTTGAACGCCAGGAAAAATCTCTTGAGCGCAGCAACTCGCGCGTTCGACCGCCTTTGTTCCGCCGAAAGTGCGTACGATTGTGACCGTGTTTTCCTGCAGTCACATAATATATAATTAATAACAATCCCGTATAAAAAGTAGTGTTTTTGTTCTAAAAATGTTTTCCATAAAATGTAACCGACTTCAACACTCAAAAATATGAAATAACTTGTTGAAGTCGGTACCATGATAGTTCAAAATCAACTATTATCAAAATATTGTGAGCATGGTACCGACTTCGACAAGTTATATTTTTTGAGTGTTGAAGTAAGTTCCATTTTTTGGGGTAAAATTTTTTTTTCACCCTTTTTAGTGACTTTTGCTACTCACGGGATAAATTGTCATTGTGTATGTTCACCGATTTCTCCACCCGCAACTATAATATCATCGACGTATACCTACGTAGCACTTTTCAGTTATTGGAGTGTAACTCAAAAACCGCTTGACCGATTTTAATCAAATTTAAATGGGACCACACAGGAAGCACCAGCTTTTATATAAAAAAAGAACGATCATAATCAGTTCACCCAGTCGAAAGTTATGCGGTAACAAACATAAAAAAATACAGGTCGAATTCCTTCTCAAACCTCCTCCTTTTGTAAGTCGATTAAAAAGGGTTTTATTTGCAATACTGACAATACAATATACCAACATTCTTCTTCAAGCAGTTGAAATCCTAACGATAAACGAATGATTAACATGTGGAAAACTGTGATCTCGTCTACACTCTTCCGAAATAGGTGCTTCATGTATTCATGTGAAATTGTTACGAATAAAAACAGTAAGTAAACTCACCTATGTCTTTCCTTTTCTTTGGCGGAAGACATGTCTATAGAGTGATCAGCTTCCGTGCTTCCTTCAATTGACCGTCGTTCTTCCATGGGTAGTTGGGGCAACTGATAACCAATATATATTATTAAGTTTATATATATTATAGAGTGATACATTTCGAAAATATTTAAAATAGGCACACAGAAGTAGATGCCACTGTTATTCTTTTTGAAAAGCATGGTCAGAGCTTAGTTTAATTGCTCTTAGTACTAATAAGTATATAATAATCTCTTAGTGTAAAGCATAGTTAAGCTCATGGCAAACGTTTGCGAAACTAGAATGATTTGAGTCTGAAAACTATCGCGAGTTTCTTCCATAATTGTAATGTAACAAACCGACTAGGACTCACGTACAACCCGTTACAACTAGAATGATGATAGGTACTCTTGGTCTATTTGTAACAACTAACTATAATCGCGTTGTTGGTCGTAGCCTACATCAGCTATTCTACTGTCCCGTCTCTCGCACTAGCCACGCCATAGATAAGCAATAACACTGAGCCAGGCTAGTAACTCACCAACGCGGAGTCTTGACAATTCTGAATCATTTTACGGACGAGTCTCAGCAGGGTGACATTTTCAATGACAGTATAAGGACAATTATAAATAATGTAAATTAGTTTTTGAGAAAATTTATTTATTTTATTTTTTAACATTTACACAAGATCTTCAGGTCCCAAACTAGGCAGAGCCTGTACTATGGTAACCTGTTGACTGATATATATACTTATATACATATACACACCCAGACACAGGTCAAGCAAACATGTTCATGCACACAAATGTTTGGCCTGTCCGGGAATCGAACCCGGAACCAGCGACTCAGAAGGCAGAGTGCTACCAACTGCGCCAACCGGCCAGTCGAAATGTAGGTATATATATAACAAGATTGTCAACGATTTAGTTTTAAATTGTGAGCATACTATTGTAATTAAGAATGAATGAATAAATGCACAACATTGTAGTTAACATTTGGAAAGCGCAGCGTTGATAGATCTGTGAGAGACTATTTCCTTTAATTTATGTGGAAAACTACTATCACATGCACGTGACGACGCAGAGGTATACTAAGAATTCTACAACCAAGTTGAGTAGAAGAAACATAAAAAATATACTCACATCGTCCCGCATAGTAGAAGCCCCCACTTGACTAGGTCTACTGGAGTCTGGTTCTCTAGCTAAACTATTCGGCCTGCAAATAAATAATCCATTAAAAATATGCCATAGTAACTTTCGATTACGATTCAAATTCAAGTAACTAAGCTTACGTGGTCTTTGGATCTGATAACGCCATAAAGTCTTTATGGAAGTAATGCACCTGCATTATGGTTATGATCAGGAACAGAGTTGGTGTAAGAAGTTTTATAAATAAATCCGCCGGGTGATATGGTTCTAATCCTAAATCATGCTGCCTGCAAAAATAAGGTGAACAAATTAAACATCGAATTTATATTCTTTCTCTCTCGCTCTTAGGCGCCAAACTTTTTAGAGCACTTAGAAGATAACCGACCAATAGACGGAGCAGTGTCTGAATAGCTGATAGAATTCTGGGTAAAACGTATGTACATATAGTGGGTTGGAAAATCAAAGCCATAGCCAGATATAGGCAGGCAATATCTGGTAGTTTGCTTCACTGCAATTTGAGTAGCAGTACATGCCTGCATACTGTTGTAATGGATAATATGTATAAACTTTAAGTTTGGACCAAAATATATTAAAATCAAAACGTTTAAAAAATCCAAATGAGAGATTTCATAGCAACATAGTTATTTTATAACATTTCACAAAATTCATAGGTTATCATAATAGATATCAAACTTGAGTAACAAAAATGATAAAATTATCAGCATAATAAATTAATTTTATATCTTAGTAACACCTCAAATAAATATAATTAGTTGTTTGTTTGGGATCATAGGCTCCCAAATATTCAAATTTAACTTAAATCTATTATGTGTTAAAATTTCAGCTGTAACAACGCTTTTCAAGGATAACTTATGTGCCATTTTATTTTTATTTGTGCCAAGTGTTACAAACTTCATAGTAGGTACACAGGTTACAAACAGCGAATTATTTTATAATTAAAATTAAATTGCAGAGATATTAGTTTCTCTGCGTTTGTATAGAAGGGTAAGTGATACTTACAGCTTTTCGTTGATGAGAAGATACTGTTCAATAGTCTTTGAGAAGTTATCGAACTGGTATATATATATCAGTATGAGATTAATCATGGAATATATGATTACAACTATCCAAAACACATACATTAGACGACGCCACCAGTACCAACTCATCTGAAAACATGAATAATATATTAATATCTAGTTGTAGAAAGAGCTAACTGCTCCATCTTGTGTTATGGATGTGTTGGGTTCAAACTCTAACTTAATAGACTAGATAGAATAATAAAATCAAAATTAGTGTGTCTCATATTAAAAATTACCTGAAACATAAGTATAAAAGCCAGAAACAGGAACATGTAGATGATCCTGAATATCGTCATCCGATCGCCAGTGACACCGATGACGAAGAGCATAATGACGACAACATAGATCCAGTACCGAGCGCACGCGGCTCGGAGCCACTCGCCCAATATCCGGAGAAGGCGCGAACGGTTCTCCTCCTCACGTTGGTTTTCTATCACTAAAACATTTGTATAATATTATATTTTCAATTTACAAGTATATTTTTAATTGAATAAAGTTTATCGTGGGTCTGTACTGTCTACATTCAGCTTGGGTCAATTAATACAGTCTAGATTTGATGAAGCAAGTGAGATGGCATAAACTATGTACGCCATAGCTCGTGCCGTATTACTTAATGCATCAATTGATTAATTTCTAAAACTATCTACCAGTTTCACGTTTGTTTCTGTATAATAACTGAAACTACTAAAACATTAGAAAACTTGGACTTTCAAAAGAGAGAATATTTGCTATTTTGTTCCACTTTTCTACACTGGTGCATGTTTATATACATATAATAGTTAATCATTGTCTATTATTACACGTTAAGCCCGAAGTAACATATATTTGGAAAAGGAAACATATTCAACATCTCCAGTCCCGGCAAAAAGCCATAGACACATTAGTTTATGGAATCCCGTTACAATATGTGCGTAGCTTTGCGTAGGCGCATCCAGGAAGTTGCCCAAAGATTATTTTATTAGAGTTTGGTGTGTAGCTGTGAAGCTATGACACTTGGGAGTATATACAGTACCTATATTGTTCATTACTTGTCAACTTCAAAATAAATTACAGAAAAGTATTCTTAATTTAGAGTTCGATAAATTATATCTCAAGAAACCCAATAATAAAATTTTTTTTTATTAATGTTAAACCAATCTGACTGTAAATGAAATCTTTCTAGCATTAAAATATTTAGTAAAAGTAGATATAAATTTTGAAGTATTTTGCAATATGTGACAAGAAAAAGTGAAATTAGTTTAACTTATAACTAGTAAATTAGAACATTTTTTAATAATGATATCGGTGGAATTGTGTTAGTGAAAGTTAAATAATTGCTTGGTTTATTGCCGTGACAAATTTATTACTGAAGAGATTCGGATGTGAAATATGAAATAGAAGACTACAGATAATATTAGGCAGAGTTTGAAAGTTAAAACTTTAGAAAAGAGGTGATTGAATATGCTGTTAATTTACCATTTGCCAGACCTGTTACATAGAATTATTGGACATAAAGAACACCATACATTAAATTTAACATAATGCACATGTTTTAGTTTCTGGGGCAATTATGATTTATCAAAACTTCTAGGAGCACGTCTGTGGGACAACTCACCGCTTGCAGCCGTGGAGACAGTGAGCTGCAACGGCGCCGCCATATCTGTGATAACGGCTGAGCGGCGGCGCTGTCTGATCTCCTGCACTCTCTGCCGCAGCGTGATCCAGAACATGCAGGTGAATAGCGACTTGATAAGGAGGGGCACGCACGGCTCTATCTCGCTGCGGCTCAGCCCTATCTGTCCCAGGTTCACCTCCTACGTAACAACAAAAGTTAATATATAAAATAGTATAATAAGAGTAGGGAATAGATAGACGGTGGTTGTGTACTTTTTGGTGCCCACTTGGCCAGATACCAACCATGAGTTCGAAAATCTGTCATCAAGCAAATATGTGAGTTCACACAGCTATTCTTGAAAGGCAGTCAACATTCTGAATGAATATCATTCAATGATATTACAACAACAATGAAGTTTCTTGGCCACTGGGTTAGGCATATACTACATCTCACCACTCGTTACCAATCAGGCACATTTCTTTTGCTTTTATTACTTTTATGAGTACTTGCATAAATCCTCGTCGGTTCCATACACTCTTGACCTATCAATATACTTTAAATTATATTGCACTTATTAAAAAATAACAATATTAAACGCCCAATTCACATTACAAAGCCTAAACTCACCGGTACACCCGTAATATTGGATGGTAGCTCAGTCTCAGTCAGGTTCATGCCATAGACATACTGCGCAAGTAGCAAACATATCGCATAAAACACAAGTACTGGGCTCGTCTTCAACATGAACGAGCGCTGGTCCTGGCACAGCCACACGATGTTCGCCCACATCAGTAGGACGAAGGTGAGCCACGAATGGAACATTATACTCCACGCCATCATCGTAATCGTTGTCGCTATGTATGAAGATCTGGAAAATTCAATGAGGTACCTTAATGCTAGCAGACGGTGACTTTTTATAGTCTTGTTAATACTTTTCACAGTCTATGCCAAATGAACTCTTTTGAGGTGATACACTGCCTCAAAAAAGTTCTAAAGTACTTTGTACATATTGCCAGAAAGGAAGGAGACAATATCGAAATGTCATAATCACTGGTAATGTAAACGGCAAAAGAGCCCGAGGTCGCAGCCTGATGCGCTGGTCTGATCAAGTCTGCACCATGCTAGACACACCTGTCAATTATGCGATGCAGATCGCCGGGAAATCGGGGAAGATGGTATAACATCATTCGGAGAAGGTTTATAGGAGGAGGTCACGACCCTCGGGAAGAATAAAGGAGGGGGATTCCTATATATACATATAAAAGGGAATTTTGAAAATATAGCTCAAAACCACTGAAGGGATTGGGCTGAAATGAGGAATACCGATCGTTACTTTTTTTTCTATTCAATGAGACAGTTGTTGACCACTATTATATATATTATGGCACACTCTAAGAACGGAGTATTAAAAATCATGAAGAGATGTAACAGGGTTCACATATTTATAAATAAAATTAAACTGTATATACTTTTTTTTTTTTATTTTTTTTTTATTGGGAATAGGCAAGCGTTTGACCACTATCTCGCCTGATGTTAAGTGATGATGCGGTCTACGGTGGAGCACGCCTGCCTAGAAGATACCTATTCACTCACTTCTGGAGGTATTAACGGAAAAATCATCCACACGAAATCGAAATCGCAGAATGGCGATATAGCATGCATGTTTGAAGGAAATCGTATACATACACATCAACGGTTATAAACAAAAAGTAAATAGAAAACAATTTTTATTTTTGTATGGTTAATAATGTCAGATTGTCAGAACTCAAGCCTGTTGGGCTACTTTCTCGTGCTCTTTTGTTTTGCAAATGGAACCACAAATAGTACGAATAGGACGACCTCTTGCGTAAAAATTGTACTCATATAAGCTTACCTGATTAGAACTTGGAAAAACTCAAATATTGCTGCAACAATGTCATCCATGAGAGTTGGCTCTTCTTCTTCTATCATTGTTTCATCTGTACACAAAAAGTCCAAATGAATTAAAGTTTGGTAGATGACTGATGCTATACAGTGCGTGGCATTCAAAGTAGGGACTGGTCTAACTTTTATTTGATTTTTATTATTGTGGATAATAATACATTCAAGTTTTGTTCGGATACAAAGATTAAAATAACAATTAGAAAAATCGGGTTTTGGCACTCCAGACCAAGATCACTAAAATATTTAAAATAAATAAATATATAAATTTATATTTCAATGTACCTAATAATAGTCGCGGAAATCTCAGAAATCGTACTTATATCTTAAATGTGAAAGATTGTATGTTTGTTGCTCCATCACATCAGCTGGCTCATTCTTGAACTCAGTATCAATCTCAATGCGATTCTAATCCGAATCAGTTCCAATCTAATTCAACGTCATTTGGTACTCTCGAACCCGATCTAGTAACAATAACACACTCGAACACAAAGTTAGTTAACCCAAGCGGTGAAACTTCGATCCAATACACGACTGCAAAGTCGATACGTATATCAAAATCAATTCAAGATTACGAAAAAACGAATGACGTCGAGTTCATTTAGTTTTAAAAATCCACAGAATTCGGTGCCAATCGTGTTGCGTTCAAAAGTAACAATCTGCGCGAAATCGATCGAAATCACAATTTAGGATCGGAATTGAGTGTCAAGAGTAAACCTGCAGAACGCCTGAATGGATCGTATCCATATGTATCGATCCGTATGACATTTGGCACAGAGATAGATTAAAGATGAAATAGTACATAGGTACATTTAGGAAAAAATATAGGATAACGGGAAAACCTAGTCCGCGAGGGATAAAAAGCGAGGCGCCGTTAGTAAAAAATATTTGTTTTCTACATATGTCACGAACAATTTGACAACGTGTTCATATCACGACAAAACAAACTCACTATCTCGTGATAATATCTTTTAAACTTTTTTCAGTTACACCCCTGAACTACGTTTTCTTGTGTCGCAGGAGAAATGGGCACACCCAAGCATAGTACACTAACATCAACACAACTACCGATATGGTGCATACAGATAGGTTTATATGCACTATAATAATGATGTCCTAAAACATTTCTAAATCAGATCAGATAGTTTAGTTTAGGCTGGATGTGGGCGTTTTCTAACCCGTCCTTGTGGAGGTCAATGGGGGAGGCCTACGGTCCAGCATGCTCGTCCTATGGCTGAGATGATGACGACGAATGATAGTTTGTATTAAACTCATCATCCTATCAACACTTCCCAGGAGTGAACGTGCGGGCTTCAAATATATTCTTGAATCTGAAGTAAGCTTACATATTATATCTACCCAGAGTAGATAGCACATAAGAAAGTGCCATTGATATGGAGCCGTTTTATTTCAACAAATAACAACAATTTGTAAATTATTTATTTCGTAACTGGTCAAAATTACAATATTAAAAATATTTCCATAATAATCTTAACTAAATAACCCGTCCCGCATCGTACCTGGAGCAAATGACCTGGCAACACTAGCGGCGTTTCCTCTTCGAATTGCTATAGTCAGTCTTTGCACAAGGTACGACCCAGAACGGGAGTCAAAAGCCTCTTGACCGTAATCGGCGGCCAATCTCCTTGATAACAACAATGATATTTACCATCATCAGGTACCACGACAGAGCCGGTCGAATCTTGCCGCAGTTGTTTCGACATCGAGAATGAGCGCACGCTTGACCATCTCTTGGACGGACTTACGCTGCGCATTAGCTATAAACATTGTATTGTATATAATCGTTATATTGTATGTATCAGTATTCTACAAAACATTTACTATAAATGGAGTTTTAAAAAGGAAAAAAAAAACAATGTGCTAGCAACAAGTGCATTATCAAAAGCGCACGATTGTTTGACAGATCATCAAAGACAGTATGAAATTTTATTGCGCGTACCCAAAATGAAATGTATCAACATATTATTAATATAATGTAGACTCTACATTAACAATGTTTAATTTTAGCAAGTATCATGAATCGTAATTGTCAAAGGTGGCAAGGTCTAAGATACGGCTTAAGAAATACATATATAACTACCTTCATCTGTTATGTGATTCAATCATGAGATGGATTAAATGTTAGATAATATGTAGAGGGATAAATTGCACATGGGTTGCCTAGATAAGCCCCGTACCTATACTGTTAAATAACCCAATAATAAAATTATAAATATCTCTCTGCGTCCTTGTCTCTCGCACGGAGTAGCGCGCGCAACGCTTCTCTATCACTCTCCGTACTCGCGCTTCAATCTGAACTTTTAAATATCTAAGCAACCATGAGGATGACTCAGTTTTAGGGAGAGAACCTAAAACTGTTGGATATAATAAAATAAGCTTTTTTTTAGCAAAATAACACTGTTTAATAATAAAGTTAACAGTGTTGAACCGTATAGTTCCGGAATTTCGCTAGGCAACCCATGTTCAATGTATCAATCTACATATTAATTAACACATAATCGCTGTCATAAGTAAATAACTGATGAGGGTATATATTTCTTAAGCCATATCTCGAACTAGCATAGGAAGGAACAGTGAGAGTTGAAACTAGAGCGTAGCGAAACAGTTTTAAATGTCAATAGATGGGTCCACGACAAGTAGGCTTACCGTCTATTTTTATTTTACCCATATTAAATATCACTTTATCACTATTCTCTTTGAGGGTTGTGTCGAATGACTGAAATTCATCGATGATCCACCATCATGATAATGGTGATGAAGTAACATTTCATTATCAGTATAGATAGACGGAAAGCTTAAAGGTCGTTATGCGTATTTATAACAAAATATACTCACCGTCGTATAACATAACTAAGCAACCTCAACAACAAATGCCACAATGCATGAACATACAGTTAACAAATACGGACACACACAAAATATTAATAGTGAAAATGAAACGCATGTTATACGAATATTTACGAACCAGTACATACACATTTAAATGGAACATTTTCAGTTCTATGACAAGGATTGTTAAGTTGAAAATAGATGATCAAAAGATGTTTGAATGGACTGACCCAAGCATTGAAGGCTTTCCTATTTTTATATTTTGTCTTGTCTTTCTTGATATGAATATCCTTGAAATTCAGAGCAAGACATATTTGTCTAGGATACGTAGAATTTGTGTAATAACCGAATTCGCAAAGTTGAAACTTCACCAATCACCTGAATTTGTTTTCAACCAAAACAATGTTTATTAAGAAGCTTGCCATCCGTCCGGGTTTCCCCGGATTTGTCCTAGTTTACAGGGCGTCCGGGTGGGGTTTTTATATTCAATTTCAGTTGTCCGGCAGGTAACTTAAAAAACTCTGCTGAATTTTCCGGGTTTTAAACTCAAAAATCCGGGGTTTCACTTTTCTTGTCCTGGTAGGCAGATTTTAAAGATGGCAACCCTAATCGAGAGACCAGAACAAACCCAAAGATATTACTGATCTTGGAATGACCACCCAGCTATCACAAATATTTCACTTAAGACAAATATATCTTACATTGAATTCCACACAATAAAAGGACCGTCAGCATTATAAACATATAGGTAATAAATTTGAAAAATATACCTACAGGGGTATTCTCACTGGTGTTCTCTCGGAGTGCTTTGGAACTAATGTATGAATATGCAACCTATAAAAGAACGAAAGCGGGTTGCAAAATAAAACAAAAAAACATTATATTAAATGTACATAAGATATAAATTAAATAATAATGATATAGTGCACAATTATAAGGTTAGCACAAATTGAGATAATGTTATTACTTCAGTGCCTGGTCATGATGGGTATACAGGTCCTATAACTAAACCAGAAACCAAACATTGGTGACACAGCATTTTATATTATTTATACATATATGTATTTGATAACCATGTATTCAATATTAATTTAAAATGGTATCGCAATACGCTTGTGACGGGTGTACTCGTAAGCCAGACTAGCATGCATATATAATGTTAACAATACAAATCATTTTTGAAAAATAAACGTATTTTCATCATGATTTTTTATGACTCACCTGAAAATATTAATATACAAATACCCGTATGTAAAAAAAAAAACTCTGTCACCAATTTACGGATTCCTAATGAATGTTGAACGGCCTGTAATATGAAGTGGGTGATATCGAATTCGATCTAACTATACAAAGTCAATGAAATTAGAAGAGATCTATAGAGAACAATGCAAAACATAGGTTACATTAAGTAAGTTAATTAAGTGCACCTGTACTTATCTAAATACGCCTACAGTTCTAAGAATTGTGCAAAAAAAGGTTTAAAAGTGTATCATAGAATTAAACACATAGCTCTACGTGTATCAAAGTAGGTACTGTCTGAACATTAACGTATGAGTCGTGTAACAAAACAGTTTAATAACACGGAACACTCGGTTAACGATTAAACTGACGATTGCTTTATATACACACAGCGTTATTTATTTTTTGTCTAAAATCGTTTTAAATCTGTTAACACTCTGATTTAGAGACGGATGGGTTAAGTAAAAGATAAATTATCCACAGTTACATAAACATAGTATGTTTATTTTAAACAGAAATAGATATCAATTTATTTTACTCCTTCACAATACGTACTTCGAATACATTTTATAGACTTGAGAGTTTCGTTTGCAACGGGATATTTGCATTCACTATTAGCACCCGTTTGCAATGAATTTCAGCTCTTTTAGTATGAATTAGATATGTCAAGACACAAAGTTTCTCGTTCATTTCATAAGCAAGGTGACCATAACAGAATGTTTATAAACCGACGCCCGTTTTGCTGGCTATAAAAATAACTAACTGAGTCTATTATAAAGCTACTGACTATAAAGCTAACTGAGTCCAAAGTTAAGTCACACGCATCGCGTGTACGGACATTACTTACACGCAAATTAATAAACGGTATTCTCGGAAAAAAGTTTTATTACACGTCATACTTCAAGAATAGTGGGCTACTATGACATGTAGTTGTGTGTGGCACAAGCTTACTCGAACTCTCTTAGTGGCGGTCATCCATTTGTCCCTGACGGCGCGTCGGCTGCCGCGATGGAACGAAACGCCGCGCACCAACGACCCGTTCGACTTGCCCGCCTCTAAGCCCGTCAGAGCGACCTTTTTTTTCGCCTACATTTTCCATTTTGACAGCACAAGAGAAAATCCAATGACAATACACGTCATCATTTAAAGCGCGAACAAATACGAGGCCTAATCTCATTTACGAACGGAGCTGCACAAGCGTCAGCAGCGATTGTAACTTTCAGAATATGACTAGACACTGGAAGGCAGTACCTATGCAGGCATGCGCGTATTGTGCATATGATAAGATTGGGTTTTATAACAAAATGTGTGGAGCTTCGTCTACGCGCTTTATTGCATCAAATGCGTTAAAACCTGAAGCACTGGTCAAATCAAACACTGAATTCTACTCAATCGTGATTATCGCAGGCATGAGAATATGAATGCTTGTTTTAAATAGCATTAACCTATTTTCAACGCTTCAAATTAGCACTAATTCACGTGTAGAGTTATTCTAAGATAGCATCAGACCGGCAGGAATGTGACGAAGGCGTTAAATGCTCAGCGTTAATATACTATTGCGTTTTCGTTCAGAAATAAAGCTGCTGCACAGATATAAGGGGTTAGTCATAATGGTTATCAATCGTATCAAGATGCATGAAGGTTGAGTTTTGTGTGGCACGTACCTTGGGTTTGAAGAGTTCTCGGGTCTCTATAGCTAGTACGAAGTAGGTGAACAGTATGACAAGCGGGCTCGCTAGTGTAGCCCACATGTGATCATCCGTAACTTCGTAAATGAAACTGTTTGGGGTCGTCTCGTTTATTATTACCAGTTTCGTCAACCCGAAATATCTACAAATAATCATATTGTCAAATTAGTTTATGAAGTTACCGTTCAAATGTGAATTAATAGTTAAACCACAATGAACATGAGTCATCGCATGATAACGTGCGAATGAAGATTTACAACTGTTTTTCAGTATGACTAGTTAGCGTACTCAAACCGAAGCGGTTAGTCCTCATCTCAATGAGATTTCTTAAACATGGAACGCCAAAATGCTACGTAGAACTTGTCAGTATTGAAGTAGCCAGTATAGAAAAGGCACACGCTTTTGATTTTTTGGGATTGCCGGCAGCGGGCCTTGACACATGTCGTCTCTTATAGCGAACAAGTTTCTCATCATTTATTCACAAATAATTTTATTAAATATTTTTCTCACACTCATACACTTGCACTAGGAATCCCTGTGGCGCGGGAGACATGCACACATACAAACATCCAAGATCTGAGACGTTTGTCTCGGATCTTTCATGCTCATTACTACATAAATGTTCACCGCACGGAATCGAACTCAGTCACGAATGGATAGGTATCTTCCAGGCAAGCTCCATCGTAAACCGCATCATCACTTAACATCAGGTGAGGTAACATGAGGTGTCAAAGGATTGTCAATTCTCGATAAAAACGGGGCCCCGGGGACCAGAAGTCATGTCATTGACGACTGAGCCACGGCCATAAATGATGAACTAATGATTTTATTATACTAATATTATAAATGCGAATGTTTGTGTGTATGTGTGTAAGTGTGTATCTGTGTATGTTTGTTACTTCTTCACGCTCTAACGGCTCCACCGATTTCGATGAAATTTGGTATAGAGATAGTTTAAGCCCTGGATTAACACATATGCTACTTTTATCCCGGAAAAAGTATAGTTCCCGTGGGATAATTGAGGTAGCGGGAAAACCGTAATCCGCGCGGGTGAAATCGCGGGGCGCTACTAGTACTTCCATAAATGTTTTACTGGCGAAAGCGTAGGAAGTGAACATTGCAAACCAGGCGTAGCTCTTATACATTATTTTATTTTTAACCATTTTTAAATACTTACACGGTCTTCGTTTAAAATATAACATTTAGACCAATACCAACGAAATAGCTTTGAAGGTTTTTATCTAAGTCAGCCGATACTAACAAGATCAAACAACGTCTTTAGAAGACGTGAAGCTCTTCGTGTGAAGCATACTAACCGAGCCATATCCATATCGGGCGGGTATATCTCAATAAGCCAGGAGCATTGGTAGACCAGCAATAGGGCTATATGTGCAGCCATGATGGCCATCACACATCGGCTCACGACCGCGAACCCCTTCTCCAAGGGGCGCCCGACGGCCCACGCCGTGGCGGCGCCTATGAACACGAGGAAATAGATGCCGGAGGTGACGCTCGGACGCATTATCCCCGAGAACATTATCAGGAACAGGCATATGTATTTCCCTGAAAAGATAAAATCCATTATGAAACGAAGAATAAATCAAAAACTGTCTTGTACCTTATCTATATTAGCTGGCTCCATTTTATCCTCTAGGTATGACAGAAGGGACTGAAGGAATTTGCAACCACTGTACAGACAACCGCTCATTGAGCACACGGACTGGTGAAGGTAATTAATCAGCCTAGAGTACACGACAATGGATGGAGTCATGCAAGCGGTTAACCCTACAGATAAGCTAAATATTTGAACAATATGGTGACGAAGGGTCCATGCTATGTCATACATAATCAGGTCAACGTCAATGATGTTTTACTGAAGATGACGTATATTCATACTACGCGGGGCTCAGATTTTGTTCCTTTACGACATAAACATGCTTACTGCGACAGATAATACGTTATAAATAATATAGAAAAGGATAGCTATATGTTTAGACTTGCGCTTGAAATACGCGTCATAATGAAAATTACTACAATTGACTTCATTTTGCCGCCTCAGTTTCCGCGCGCTTGTGCGACATCTACCTCATATAAACTTAGATGTCATGCAATGATTTAGAAAATAAAACATTTTTCACCACACTAGCAGTCAATCGCTAGTTTTACTCATCGATTTCTGACAGAGAAATTCTATTTCATTCACAGGTGAATAAAAATATTTTAAAATTCAAAAACACACCTGCCAAAGCTAATGTCAACTCGCTGACCATTGAGAGAAGAGTGCATTTGAAAGAAGCCTGTGAAAAGTGTGATAGCATCCTTAAAGTACCCCGTTAAGTTTTCATATAAATAACAAAAATTTAGTTGATTAGTAAATCTGCAAACAATCACGTTTTGACATCTGTTACTTAGCAACCGGTGAGTGACTGCGGGTTTTAGTTCTCCCCCCTGGTAGCTCCAGCAATTTTAACCATTTAGGTAAGCCATAGTCCGGCCGCCAAGAGAATGTATCTGACAGCCTGTAAAGGTACTATATTTTTGTTGCTTTTAAATGGAATAAAATAAAGACACATTTAAATTGCCGACTGATTCAATTTGAATCCGTCTGTTACTCTGAATAAAAGAAAAGTTAATAAAAACGAACTGTCAAATGCATTTTCAAAGGGGCCGTTCAATGGGAAAAATGTAAAGAATTCACAACAGACCTGCGCTTACTAGCATTGGATAACGTTGATGTTTGGTATCCTTCTTTAGTATTCCAGGTTGCGTGATTGCTGTCAATCTCTTTACCAGTAAGTATACCGATGAAGAAACCCCAACCATCACTAGCTGCAAGGGAAATTATAATTTCTTCAAGTTCGTGCCGTTTTGACAAACTTTATCGTACCCACTACACGACGTTACAATATATATATATATATATATAATACATAACAATATTCTTAACGCCAAAGTTTATATGTGTGTGTATCTATCTATGTTACTTTCAAACGGCTGAACGGATTGGGATAACATGCGGTACAAAACTTTCTTAGATCTTGTAGGTTAACCGTCTGAAGTGACGGGAAAACCGTAGCGTCCGTGGGTGAAACCGCGGGGAGCTGATAGTATTATATAAATTCAACAGAATGCATGAGTTCAATGAATACTTTCATTGGTTTTTACTTTCATTACTCGGCGTTGAGTTTTGAATGTGGTATTATGTAAAAAAATTATGTTTTAGTGTGTTGTTCGATTCTAAATAACACAAAAAAAGATAAATTAATTTGCTGATAATTTTACGTTTTATTTTATGTTATTTTTAGTGGGCACCAAATTACACGCATGTCGACTTACTTAATGCAAAAGAAAGCGCAATTTAAAAGGCATCTAATTTTGCGAATGTCATTCATTAATTGTACACGAATTTGACCTTTACCGTATGTTGCAAACGATTTTTTGTTACAAAATTTTAGTTAGTTTGATTGAAAAACAGAATTATTACCAATACACAATGTTTATAAAAAATATAGATGTACAGACGGCCAAATATATCTTCTACCACCATACGGCTGAAATCATTTGACATCGTGAAATATCAAAGCACATTTTCCCATGCAATAATATTGACAGTTGTATAGCATACATAAGTCGATCATTTTCTTTGCGACTGTACATAACAGCAATTTTAAATAACGTCCATCGTCTCTGTCTTGAACTGTACATATTCAATGGTTGTATTAGCAGAGTGGGGATATCTTACCTCTGGTGCTAAGAAATGCATGGCCATAAACGGATCTATGTCTTCAAAGGAAACCAGCCCCAGATTGTGGCCGATTTTCTGGACGAGTGGATAGTCTTCCAACAAAGAGCCGTACGGCGCGAAACCGGCCAGCACGCTGTGCCATGCTGCATGCACGATGAGAAGAAGCAAAGAAACCAGGAAATTCAACATCAAATACTTGCCGCATACCCCTGGAACATAATGATCACTGGGGTTAAGGTATAGAATCTTCACATGAGTAGCAATGACTGTTGTTATTTGAAAGGAGCTATTTACAGAGTGGGCCATTTACATGGGTCAGTATGGACAAGTCTGGAACCATAAGACATACAGAGATCTGTTTTTAAAAGCATGTCATCGATTTTAGTGAAAAGAAATACTACATTCATAGATTGAAAAAAAACCTTGTACTCTGTCGTCGTCGTCGAACCCGATAGTAAAGTAAAACTTACATTATTTCAATTTTGATGTCTATCGTGTAGCAGTAAACGTAACAATGAAAACTGATAAAAATGCATTGTATCTCTCGGCCAAACCAGTAAATTGGTACTGTGTATAGGGCTCATATGTCTCCATATGACATCCATATGACTCCATATATACGCAAAATTACAATGGTACTTGAAGAATATGACAATCGGATATATTATTAGAATAGAAAATATTCATAAAAAATTG
Source organism: Apeira syringaria (assembly GCA_934044485.1). Taxonomy (NCBI): domain Eukaryota; kingdom Metazoa; phylum Arthropoda; class Insecta; order Lepidoptera; family Geometridae; genus Apeira; species Apeira syringaria. Next base: position 30,947,572 of record OW203654.1, read on the forward strand.
TAATCTCAAATGCCGTAGGTAATAATGCCGGGAATTGGACTATTGGTCGTATTATTTTACATTTACTTAAACTTTTTATCCTAGACAAACACCTAATGATATCTCGTGCCTTCGAGAAAGATTACACTAATTCGAATCGGGTTAAAAGTAGCCCTGCCCGTACCTTAAATTTAGTTTAGAAATTATTTGTGTTTATTGATTTTGATGCATTTCGGTACAGAGGAAGAATGCAGGGGTCAACTAGATATATTATTATTTTTAATAACACAAGCATGAATAAAATTGCAACATCATCTCTAAACACGTCATCTTTTTAAAAATATTATAAGGTTGCGTTTGACCACTATTACTAATCTCAGACAGTATGAAATGAATGAACATAACTTCATTTGCCAGATTTCTTTTGAAACCGTCGTGTTTACAATATCAACAATAATTTACCAATCACATTAAAGGTGCGTTTCATTTTGGGCTCACGGTGCTTACGTTCGTACCTAAGGATTTTGCTGTTCCGAGATGAATTTAGTACTGACAGTGCTGACGTTCGTAAGCAAATCGGAACAGATCGAGTGAGTGAATGCGCGTGAATTCTTTAAATGTCAGTTCGCATTAAATTCATATTAAATAATTCACTTCCGTACTTCACAGGCACTAAATAGGTCATTTATTACTGATAGTTAAAATTTCGTTTTTAATTTTTTGTGGACGGTCTACCAATTTTTCGACAAATTCTCATAATGAGTCAGATGTTTGACTCTCAGTAAATAGTTACTTATGTTTGATAACACTCACACAGTGCATTTCGGAATGACTTTAAGCACGCTATCTGTGCTAAAAGCGCTTAAAGCTCAAAAAGAAACGCACCCTAAAGACAGCACTATAAACGAAAACGTCGTTATCACCTCATCGGTCACGGGTTTTAGAGATACCATAACAGCAAATTAGCCAGAAAGGTGCCCTACAACGATCGTAAAAACGAATTAGGAAACAACGTGGAAATCACACGTGGATAATAAAAGGCCAGCACACAAAATAATTGGAGATTGGTTTTGTATCGACTATTATTTTTATCATGTGGTCATCCGGATTTGTAAACTCTAAACTATTTTTTGCCGTGAAGAAGACGCCGTAAATTGTATGTATTGTATTATGGTTATGAATGATAATCGTAACCATTGTTTGACCATAGCAAATTTCAAGCTTTATCGAGGCCTGGACCATGATTTATACGATAACTAGAAGCTGCGCCGAGTAGTTTCACCGGCGTGGTGATGATAAAGATGGAAAGTCCTTCTCCAAGATCTAATCATTTTCTGTACCAAGTTTCCTTACAATCGATTCATTTATTTAGGCGTGAAAGCGTAACACACAGACAGAATTACCACCGTATTTGTTATATTATGAAATTTAAAAAAAGTAGGGATTTTGAGTCGATTCCCAATGAGGACTGTCGTCGGTCACAAATTAATGTGACCTATGGCTTTCAAGATTTTCAAATAGATTTTATACCAGCTTATACCTAGAATAAATAAATTCCGTGTCAGTGTAGGGGGATGATAAGTCAGGTTCACAGCTACTTATCTACATTAATGACAACGCACAGCCTTAATGGAATTATTTCCGTGATTTAAACATTATTTGAGTACCCTAAGGAGGCACAAAGGAGATACTTTTTAATACCGTACGTGAAAGTGGCCTAGTAGCTCTGAAAAAAATACACTAAGCAGGTGAAACCGCGAGGCGAAAATTGTAGTAATATTTTTTTTATTTACACCGGATTCAATATATTATATAATTATATTATCAGTCTGTTTATTATTATTATTATTATAGGTCGGTCTCGTTCTCTAACGGGTATAGTACGGAAGCTTAGTTCAAAAAGAAGGAAAATAATGGGATTTAACATAATAACAGGTTATAAATACATTTGATGCATGGCTTATAAAATAAACAAATTAGTCCAATGTTTATTACTGAAAGCCAAAAGTGATCTTAAGTATGGTAAACTGAGTTTTATCGTCATAGCACGAGTTACATAGAAACGTAATATAATTAAGGTGGAGACTAGACCCAATTGGGCATTTTTACTCGGATTCTACTCATTAACAACTAAACATAAACTATCAAAATAATTATATGTTATTTATTAATATTATTTCAATATATTCAACATTTAAAAGAATTCTATCTAAAAAGAATGTGAGCTCTTAAACTTATCGCTATTAAAGTTGAAATTTTAAACAAAAAGTTCGTAAAGATGTAGTAAAAAAAAAGAAAAAAAGAAAAAAAGTAAAGTGTGTAGTTTTTGAGTTTATTCGTTACAAACAAACAAAAATACAATTCTTTCCTCTTTATAATAATATTAACGTAGGTATAAATAAACAATGATCAGAAATGAACCTTGACAAGCATAGCATAATCTAGTTGCGTTAATCATTCAATCAGACAATAGGACACAATTACAGCGCTTCCCCTCTGTCCTTCTCAAAAATAACGACATGAATCCTACACGCAGGTGGGTTAAACCCATCGCAAAAGAATGAACAGCTATAATAGTATAGCATAATATATTGAATTATTAATGCACCTACATTCATTAATAAATCAAACAACAGGATACAATTATAGCGTTCCTCAGTGTACTCTTTCTCAAAAATAACGACAAGAATCCTACCCTCAGCTGGGTCAAGCCCACCTTAACAACCAAACCAGAATCCTGGATCCATCATTGTTAGTAGATACCGTGAAGTAGTTAGCAAGCGAGAGGCAAATTACTCGAAACTACTAGCTCTGTGTATCGAGCACCTCAGATTTTACGATGTACAAGTTACGAATCGCTTGCTATATTTATTAGGCCGTCACGTCAGATTCAGATAAGCCACGACCTCAAAATAAGCCAATAGCACCTATTAATCGAGTAGAAAGTGTTTGTGTAATCGGCTCTAAACTAGAGTATTTAAAATACATGTAAAGCCTGGTGTACATGAGTATTTTCTCATACATCCTATGTTGCTTTGGCAAAGACCAATTTGTTTTTATATGCTGGTGACAAGTAAATGATGGTTAAATACGGTAATGTTACGTCTGTTACATTTAGCCTAGACTAGCGTAAGACCACTATCTCAGTTGATGGTTATAACGATGTTGTCGAATATCGCAAACCGCTAGAACTGGAATGAAGACTGGCATTTCAGATTTTCTAACAAGGCTGGTGCGTGTTTCTAGAGCACAAAGAGTTTGTCTTCATGGTGTGACCATCAGCATATAGGTATATTTAAAATAGCATAAGAGCTTGCATTGCGAATTTCTTTTATTTCCATAATATTTTCTATTTTAATAAACATAAAAAGGTCAAAAGGACATAGACATTTTACACAAAAAATTGTCAGGGCTTCTTAGAATATCTAAAAGAACATAAGTCGAGAGTTGATCAATTTCTGTTTATATGTTTGTTGCTGCCGTACAGCTCAAGAACTACTGAATATAATTGCAATCAGTTTTGGGCATAAAATGTTTATAGCGTCGGTTTAGGAAACTTATTTAACTTATCATATTTTAAGCCTTACTTCAGTCACGTGGGGTATGTATAACACGATATTGTCTTTATATCGCTATTATTTCTTCGGCCAGCAAGAGAAGCAGCCGATTATGAGCGGAACTATAGCCTCATTACGTTACTCAGTTATTCTACCATGGCTGGTCCGAATACTGTGAATCGATTTAGCGATCAATCAAATTTATTCCATGTTCTTTGCCTTACCCTCACCCCTTTGGAAAACATGCGTGACATTATAAATATAAGTACATATGTAGTTGTATGTACGTAATCAAACTTTACTGACGAAGTTTGTGTATGTGTGTTATTTGAAATAAGCTTACCACGGAATGTCTGTGCATCCGGCACCTGAGCCAGCGGAGCCAGCAAGAACAGCAACAGGTATATTAATGACAGGCCGAATGGTCGCAGTGCTATGCCTGAAATTAAAAAAGGTTAATTAACATATAGATTACTTATAGCCGTACGAAGCTTAGAAAATATTAGGAATGTAAATATTTACTAATTGTAATCTCTAGTAAAATGGGACTCAAAGTGTGTTGCTTTTGTACGACAAGGCGCAATAAACAGACAGATCGCGGCTCATCAACAATATATCAGTCACCAACCATTCCATGAAAAGAATAACCTTATATACGACACTTATTACTAATATAATCCGTGAGGACCTATAATTGGCCTTTTGTTAAATATTAAGTCGTTATATTGTAAAGAAGGCCGTTGGTCTTCCATGTAAAAATAAATAAATGGATAATAGCAAAAGGCTATTTTTGATTGGAAATTCTAGTGAGTTTGACACATTTGTATATAGATATATAGATTATCCGGCTGTAAACTTAAACCTAGGTCGAAACTTCGTCTATAAACGTGAACAAAGCCGGATAATACATCTATATAATAGTAAAAGGCTAAATAACCATCTTAATCAAATGCTACACCGATGCATAATATTGTTCACTTGAGCACGTTGACAGAACATTATAGAGAAATGGAATAATATATAATATCACAAAAGAAAATGTCAATATAGAAAAAGAAACGCAATAAAGGTAAGGTCAATGACACCAATAATCACACAGCTGACAAAGGCGCAATGCGCCGCCCGGCAAACTTGAAGTCTTTTCCACATAATTTTTGTGCTTTCTCTTAAAGCTTGGTAATAATAGTAAATAATATAATAGTAATAAATAAAGTGTTTAGCAATATATATAGTACTGGCGGTTACATCAATGGGTAGCTGGGACGTGGAAGCTTAGTGGTAGAAATAGGACGCCGGATTAAGGAAAGTTCGGGTGAACCCCACTCCGGCTCGTTCCTGGCGCAAAGGTTGGCTATTGCCATTCAGCGTGGTAACGCGGAGAGTGTTATGGGCACCTTTGCACTTGGAGCGGTAGGGAGGAGGTGATAGCAGTAAGTTTTACTTTATTATTTATTTAATATTGACCGTGTATTTGATAAGGAGTACATTATTGAGTATTGTTTATATAGTGTCGTCATACCATCTTCGACCACATGTCCAAGATGTTATCATGCTAGACCTACAATGCTAACTGGCTCTCAAAACCGGCTGCCTGAACACACTATGTGTTTGATGACAGTTTTTCAAACTTGAGGGTAGCTAGCCAGGCGGGTACTCTAAAGCACCCTACCAACACGCTAAGAATTTGATAACGGTGTTACCTTTACCGGAAGCTCAAGCCGTTGGTGGGGATCAAACCAGTATCCGTCAGTTTGACATCCGACGCTCCCATCGCTGAGCTATCATCGCTTTAAATATAAAACGCCATGTTCAACACTATTGCAATAACGGTGGCGTGTGGTACTGATTCACTACAACAGTAATAGTCAAAGACAGTCAATGGCGCTTGGCCACGACCGTCTCTTGAACGTCTTCCCAGTATCCGCGATTAGGCCATCTTTGTCCTCATAAAAATGTAAAGTAAGCAAACATTTACATTAATCTTCCTGTCATTAGTTTAGTCATCGGTATGTTCAATATCTATATGGATGCATTTATATGTAAATAATAATAAAAGATATAAGTAAATTTAAAATTCTATCAAAAACGGAAATGATGACGAATTTTACTCAAAGCGCATAAAAATATTATGACTATACTAAACATGAATGTGCGGATGCCACCGCGGCTTTACTCGACCGAAATGTCAGACTAACATTTAGAATTTGTTCCAGTTTGTTTTATACACTGCCCTATTTCGCTGTTTTAACCGCGACGTCAAAACAATGGCAGTTTTATTTTAGGTTCAGGTGTACATTTAAGTTAACACATTTTAATATTAAATCATGAATTATGCGAAATAGATGATGGCCAGTTCAAAACTACATACAATGAAAATACCTATTTGTCAACAGTAATATTTCTTTATGTTGTATAGGTATCGCAAGTAGGGTCACTAGGCCCTTTTAGTCTGATAGTGCATACGTGTATGGTATAGTAAATAGTAGTCTATGATGCAATCCGCGAGGTCAGCTGGAAGGGTCTTCTTGGGTCAAAGAAGTCTTAAAAAGGATTGGCAACGTGTCGTAATGCCCCCAGTATTACAGATATTCATACGCGACGGTGCTCGCTTAAAATCAGGCGGCCCGTCTGCTTGTTTGCCACCTATTACGGAAAAAAAGAAGACGTTGAGTGCGTACACAATCACTATCAAATCGAAAAGTATCTAACCCGTTTATAAACTCATTATTTTGATAACAGAACTATAGGGATGGTGAACCACGGATATGACAGTCACCGTATCGTATCCCGAGCTAGGATTCTATACAGCGACCGTTTGATTAGGATGAGTTCTACGTTAGAGTAACACTTCACTTCCACAGACACTGTCTAATGCCCGAGCCATGTCCGATAATGCAGCCCTATATTGTAATTAAGTACGTAAGTCAACCACTATCGCCTTCGACCACATCGTTTAAGTTGGCCATTAGCAAGCGTGTCAATCGACTCGAATCGACGACTTTATACAAAAGTAAATATATATACAAAATATTTCATTTAGGAATAAATCTAACAGCAGACACATAGGCGCCATAAAATCCTGTCATGTCAAACCACAAACGTTTTCATAATTCTGATTAACATGATAGATTAGGTGAGGAGTCATCCATTATCGTACATTTACCTAATGTTATCATCAAGCGCTGAGAGCGCTTCTGGAGATTATCTGTGTTTATGTTTATAGTCTGTCAGGAGCATAAGTTCATGTGATGTCTCAAAAATGACGGTTGGCACCAACTTACTTGATTGTCAGTGACTTGGTCAACGCGAATGAAAACACGCTAGACCTAGAATTTCAACTGGGCACAAAGGCAGCTATCAGGCAGCACACTGTGTGTTTTGTGACAGATTTTCAACGTGTGGGTGTGGTAGCTAGCCAGTTTTGGATATCATGTTACCTAAGCCGATTGTTCAAACCGGTGGTGGTAGGGGTCGATTCCATATTGACGGCTGACACGTCCATCCCCGAAGCTAACATAGCTTTGGATATAGATTTTCTAAAGTTGGAGATTCTTCGAAAATACGTTGCAGTCGACTAGTCCACTCATATAACTCTTAATGACCTTCAATTTGAAAGTACAAGTTTTATATTTTAGAATATTTACAATTTGTAAGAATTTTATACGATTTTTATGCCAACGTTGATTGGATAGTACACATAAAAAATAGCATTTAATACAAACTCATGTTCTTTACATAGTTCGTGTGCGCCACCAATGTTGTCAAATAACTTTTAGATCGAAAAAAATAGTTACATACTTAAATCAATTACGCAAAATATATGGTTACATTCAATAAAATTTAGAAATTCTCGCTTCGTATGCGTCTGTGCGGTAACTAATGAAAATATAGTAGGTACCTCCGTAGCTACCTACTTAGTGTCTCAGTTCAAGGCTCGAGCCACTAGCTAGATAAACAAGACGTTCCACATCTAAGTGCATTAGGCAAATGATGTGTATCTGCATAATTTGCATAAACTAACGATGCAAAGTTTATTAAATTTTGTGTAATTGACATGCAATTTTCTCATGCAGCCATCAGATAACACTGACACGCAAGTCAGTCATATTTCATTTTATAAATGCATCAGCTATGTGACCGGGACATTGCTAATTGAGGACAGTTTCATTAGAAACGTGAATTAGTTTTAGAAGCAATTTTAGAACATGTATTGAAGAATATCTACGATTATCCCTTTCCACCGCTACAGAACTCACTATATACTTTTATTTTTTAATTATAAGCTTTACCATTTGCTAAATTTATCAGCTTATTGTGTTTAAAAATTTATATGTTTAATATTTTCGTCTAAATAATAGACGAAAGTATTAAACGACGTAATTCGTCTTACACCAGAAGAATGGATTTTAAAAAGACTGAAAGTGATAAGTTTTCTTTTTTAGCCCGCAGGTCATCTTAAAGTACATATCTGTAATATTTTAAATCAACACGCTTCAGGATTTGTCCCGCCTTCTCTGCCTGTAAACACCCGCAGGCCTCTGTAATGTCATCGGTACCAGTTAAGCATTGAAAAAAGTTGCATTCCGTGCTATGCAGCAATGTCTCAGACTTGCCATACCCAGAAACTAACGAATGGCCTGGGACCTAGCACCGATTCCCGTGCTGGTAAGCATTAATATGATTGGTTGATATTAATTAATATAATTGGTAAGAATTAATTTCGTGGAATCCTTTATCTAAACATTATCGATAGAACTAATGCGAGTCGAAAACACTATTACTCTAAGAGATAGATTTTTGGCAACTTTCTACCACCGTGACAGTTTGAAATTATACATACCTACATAATGATTTAGTAATATAAGCAACTAGCTGCGCCCCGCGGTTTTACCCGCGTGGTGAAGATTGATGATGATGATGAAAAGTAGCGTATGCGTATTCCGGGACCTGGAGTATCTACATAGCAAATTTCATCCAAACCGTCCGACCGTTCTCGCGTGATTGAGTAACAAACTACAACAACAAATCCATCCATCCAAACTTTCACATTTATAATATTAAAAACAATCTATGTAGTACTTTAATATGAAATAAAGGCCGTTTAGACGTCCATACATTTCACGAACGATATTTTTGACGACCGCAGAAAAATAAACATCATTTACGGTTTGATATATCTGTACGTGAATCGCTCATGTAATCCACATGCTGTAAACATACGCCAACAGAGATTATTTGACTGCCGCACATGAAAGCGTCAAACGGATATCTTATAATCCCAGCTTATAATATTACTAACAAATACAAGATTCTGGATATACAAACAACAAAATTACTGATTCACATTTAGTAAAGAAATCAAGCATTCATTAGTTTTAATCGATTGACGTAAACAAAATAACAATACACGTAAGTACATAAAATCATCATCTCATCAATTGGACGTCCACAGGTGTATATAGGCCGTTCTCAATCAATGGATATACTGGAAGTTTTTTTATGGCGGTGGCTTGAGGATCGATAAAATTAAAAATCTTAACTTGATAAATTAAGCACACTGTACCATTCAACCGATCCTTTTGGCCCTACACTTGGTAAATGTGGAACGAGCTTCCTCGCTCGGTACTCCCGAGTAGCTACAATAAAGGATTCTTCAAAAGGCGAGCTCACAGTCTTAAAAAGGATTGGTATGGTAAAGTTTTGTAATTCCCCCAGTGTTACATATATCCATAGGCGACGGTGATCGCTTACTATTAGGCGGCCCCTCTGCTTATTTAAATATAATCAAGGAATTGCTAAACCCTCCTTAGCGCTAACAATTGATTTCGTAGAAATCCTTCGTTTAAAACGCATTGCATGGCAATTGCCTCAGGACAATACTGGATGCCCTATGGCTGACACGATAAATAATGATGAAAATGAATTACGGGCTATCAGATTGATGTCAGTCTCGGATGCGTGTCTAAAAGCACGATTCCATACTACTTTTTTCCATTTGCATGGAGTAACCTATTACACTAACAAAGTACTACATTCCATGTCCATATAGCTAAGAACAATCATAATGCGTATTCGTTTGTTTATGGCGAGATCTCAACAGCGAAGTTATCGGCGGTGTCATGAGCTGTGTTATTAACAGCGTCTTAGGATCTGACAAACAGCGGCGTGTCCATCTCGTGACCAAATATCATAATAATTATAAACTCTAGTTTAAAAACTATAAGACTTCTATCCGACTTCTCCCTTTAGCCCTTAAGCGTCCTTTACAACTTAGCATGTAATAAAGCCAAGAATTCAGACATTTTATTGAAAATTAAGATAAGTAAATAAGTGATGAACCATGTTTTCACCACTAATTTTGATAAAATTTATAGGGTATACTGATCTGAAAGCATTACTTTCCTATATAAATAAACTATACACTTTATAATATAATTTATAATTCGATCTTCGACGCTGTATGAGTAGCGGCATTTAACTCTAGCACTGACCATTATTGCGCAGAAATAAAACATTAGGTATCACACGGGGGCTAGAGGGACGAAGGGTGCGCGTGCGTAGTGCCAGTTGGCTAGCCAGCCGTATTCCGTCCCCCACCCTGATAAGACGCTCCGCGGACTTCTGACTGTACACCCGTTCTAAAGTGTATTGTTTTTGCCGTTAGTTATTATTGTTTTTTGTTAAGTTTGAGTTTCTTTGTTATTGTTGGTTTTTTTATAGTCAATAGTCAATATGCGTAGAAGAAATACTGTTTTTAAAAGACAAGCACGAAATATGGTGTATGACGCGCATTGTTTTGTTAAAAGAGAAACCAACTAATTGATCGATTCTTAATGCTTATAAAACGTGAGATTGATGAAGCAACGAGTATTTTGCTCAGCCATTCGAATAGCAACACGATAATACAAACTGCGGACATTATGAAGACGGGGAACATGAAAATAAACGATATAATAAGTGGCTTGGGTAAAATCTAAAAAGGCACAGCAGAGGCCTACACATACGTCTATTGCAACGTTAAGAAACATCACTTCTCAAACCAAGAGCTCTGATTTCATAACAGTTTTCAGTACACCTGGCATAATTGTATTATGTGGGCGACTGTACCCATACGCGGCTATCCCCTCAACATTTCGCTCAGCCCTAAACTTACGTGCCGCTACCTGTAAAAGGCTTGCGTCAACGTCACATTGTTTACGAAACATTTATGCAACATCTGGTACGTTATGTAAGCAAACAACGATGACGAGACGAGATACATCCCATACAGTCATATATACGTAGTCAAGGAATAAACGTAACATACGCGTGTAATGGCAGAATCGTAGTAAAGCGTACTATACGTTTACCTTATTTATGTAGAAAACAAAAATTGTCGAATCTAGGTATGCTAAGGAGCTCATCAGATCTGTATCTTATCAGAGCGCCTGTGGTGGAAGCGACGCGTTGACAAAATGTTATCACTATTGCTTACATCAACGGCTCATTCTGGGTATACGCTGCCAACTGCTAGCAAGTCGAAGGGTCGTGAAAATTGATGAGGCAACATCCCAACCTTTGCATAAAGGGTATGCCAGGACTCCATTCTATTACCGAGACTCTTTAAGGTCTACGGAGATCATTATATAATGAGATTTGTGATCACTGTAAATGAAGTGTGAGCATCGGCAGTGTAAATATTACCATAAAACGTGGAGAGACAGAGGAATATCCCTCAAAACGAAAATAGGTCTAGTGCACACCTTAGCCTTTTCTATCATCATATTTTATGAGGCTGAGACATGGGCCTTAAGAGATGCTGACCGTCATTCAAAATGTGGTGTTGAAAAAAAAAAATGAATGTGCACCACATCGAACAAACTCATCCATACTCAAAAAACTGAAGACCAGGCTCTCAACCACCTGTCTCAAAAACATTCTCGAGTAATTTGAACACATTACAACAAAATAAGCAGATCTCGACAAACTCACTGGCAAAGGAAACGTCAAAAGAGCCTTATACATTTGAGAGGGTGGCAAGTAAAATAGTTACAAAAATTTCTCACACATGTAGGAGACTTAAGCAGTTGGTATGTTATGTTTGTATCAGAACTTTGAGACGAAAACCGGTGAATCTCCGGAGATCGTACATTTAGCAAATAAGTTATTGTTTTTCTAAGTTAGTCGACTAAATCGCCGCATTATTTTTGGAACCACGAACTGAAATTTAGTTTTGCAATCACAGTGTAATTATCAAACAATAAAATAATAAGTATCAAATGCTTATGACTTTCTTGTTAAATTTGCAACCTTCTTTATTGAAAATGGTCTAGATAATATTAATAGTACAAGTAAGTAAGTTAAGTAGTACAAATAGTATAGTAAAAACTAATCTCTAGCAATTTCGAGTTATCTAACAAAACTTTGCTCGTGAGGTAACGATTTGTATCCTTGATATATTCTATTCTATATGGTTCTTCACTATCCCTATATCTTTTTAGAATAAAGGTGATATTTTCTGCCGCTAGTATATTCGACGCTTTGTTATTTATCTGAGATTTGAGGACGACACCACAAAACAACAAACAAATGCTCATTTAGTAGAGGTAACTTTTGCATGGTGGTAGGGTACTTTCGAATACCCGCCTGGCTAGCTACCACCCTCAAGTTTGAAAAACTGTCACCAAACACATAGTATGTTCAGGCAGCAGTCCTTGAGAGCTAGTGAGCATTCTAGGTCTAGCATGATAACATCTTCGACCACAACGTCACTGACCATCAAGTGAGATAGTGGTCAAATTCTAGATCTATACAGTATAAAAAAAAAGTTCAGACTATGCGGGTAATGTACACATGATGAAAATACAATTATTTGACTCAGCGCAGCGGAGTAATCTGGCGCTCTGTAATTGCAAGTGCACAAGGTGCTAAAACTGATACAGAGTCGGTCTTACAATGCTATGACATCATTCCTGGAAATCACTGAAATCCGCCATGATGTGTAACGGCGGAAACACCGATACCTACAATCGGCACACAGCATGCTGACACAAATAACAAAGTTAAAAATAAGACAGTGAAACTTAAACAGCGAGAAATATGCCGATGCAAATCGAGATTTATACATGTTTGCGTTAGCAGTTAGCGAACGTTTATTTGATAGCAAAATAGTAGATGTACCAAGTAGGCGTTAAGTATTTTTTTGAGACTTCGTTTATATTTGCGGCATCCCCACGGAATGTATGCGTCAGAACGTAAAAATAAATATCGCGCATGTTTATTAGCATCAATAAACCAGAGCAACTAACCCAAAGAGATGAAGTGGGGCATTCATTTATACTTTAAAAAACCGCCAATTTTCGCAAACACATACGGGCTCTCGACTAGTCTGCATAAAAGATAACGTGCTCTATTGTGCAGTACTGTTACAAGTGTTCTTTATTTGAACGTTCGATTGGTCGATTCTAGCATTTGTTTGAGCAAAATCACCACAATTACATTAAGTTTTACCAGACACCCAAATGTCCAGTATTGGTATTACAATGGATCAGAGGAAACAGGGCTGTATGTGTTATATAAGGCCCAAATATGCCCGCTACGGCGCGTAAAAATGTCCTGAAGTAAATACCTGAACGTAGTTCAAGAACGAACTTAAAAATACTGAGGATTTCGTAGTAGTACTACGAAATTCTCAAAAAGGAGCTATTGTATCGCAATGTATTGAAAATAATAGGTACCTAAGTATTCAGATACATATGTGGTACTAAGAGAGTTAGCATTAAATGATTTTAAAATTATGATAATTGTTATTGTTCTTACGTTTTAAAAGTTAAATGGAATCGTGTGATGAGATCATTTTAAATACATTTTGCCTGCCGTTTAGAAGCCAGCTGAACTGAGGTGTGACCTTGTGAATCAGACCGCCGTCGATAAGGCAATGGTATTCGTACAACTGACTGTCAGCTGCCGAATAAGTACAAAGCTACGCATACTTAGTATTTGTACCTTCATTCATATTGAAAACATGGTAACGAGGTGAGTTCTACTAAAAGATTATCAAATACTTAAATCATACTTTTAAATGTTTTTTTATAATTTGACGTATATGCTTCAAACATAATAACATTTGTCTTTTTCTCGCAATCTGTTTGTGAAATAAATAAAATAAACCTTTGAATATAATAGCATAAAAATAGGAATATATAGATAGGATTTGGATAAAGAAATTTGACTTTCACGAAGATACAAGCAACCAATAGCAGAGCATCTAGAGACCTGTTGTTCATAGTCTCTCAAGAATCTTTCGACTCCGTTGGGCACCAGTTCTGTGCGCTATGTGTCCTGTCTGCCCACTGCCTCTCCAACTTGCTAATCCGCTGAGATATGTCGGTGACCGAAGTTCTTCTACGGATCTCTCTGATTCGATCTTCTAAAGCAACCCCGAGCATAGCTCGTTGCGACCATAATGTCGATTTTCGACTGACATGAGATTTATAAGTAATCTATCTCCCTCACTCTTGATATGTTTCGTTCCATTAAATCAGATCGAATTTTGATTATAGGTTATGAAAGAAGATATCTAATATATAGTTTAAGACTCCGACATTTGCTTGTTATGCTTGCACGCCCTAAATGATCAACAGATGACATTGAATTATGTATTTTCCTTTCTGACATGACTGGCAATAATATTCTCTAACATTAACAAAAAAGTCATAGAATTGAATTGGTTTCATTATTTATTTATTATCATACGTAGTCCATTGTTAGTAACATAAAAATGTGTTAGTACAAAAAGAAATACCGAAGCAATGATATAATCTATACTAATATTATAAAGGGGAAAGATTTGATTGTTTGTGTCTTTGGATTGAATAATTAGGCTCCAAAACTACTATGTACCGATTTGAATAATTCTTTCAATGTTGAGAAGCTATAATATCCCCAGGTGACATAGGCTATATCATATTTTCAAAAAAAATAGGGATACTTATAATTTTTTATTTTGAAATTTGTTACCCTTGCGAAGCCGTGGCGGACCGCTAGTGACTAATAACAATAATGGTAGAAACATCAATGGCAATGGATTGAATTTTTGTCTACACGTAGCGAAAAATCCCAGTCCGCCTAAATGAAATCACGAAGCGCACTAATCCCACTAATATTATAAATGTGAAAGTAACGATGGATGGATGGATGGATGGATGGATGGATGTTACTCAATCACGCCAGAACGACTGAACGGATCTAGATGAAATTTGGTATGGAGATAGCTTATACCCTGGCTGTAATAACACATAGGCTTATTTCCATCATCACCGTTTTTCATCACCACGCGGGTAAAACCGCGGGGCGCAGCTAGTATTATAAATTTGAAAGTTTGGATGGATGGATGTTTGTTACACAATCTAGCCAGAACGGGTGCACGTAATTGGATGAAATTTGGTATGTAGATACTTCAGGTCTCGGAATAACACATAGGCCACTTTTAATCATCATCATCGTCAACAATCATTACCACGCGGGTAAAACCGCGGGGCGCAGCTAGTAATTTCATAATTTGTGTGCATGCCAAGTCTAGAGAACGATAAGCTTTCTGTGTATGACATCGTGTACAGTTTTCGTGTACGATAAATAGCTTAACGTTGGCCTTGTGTGAGTGTTGTCCCATACTATTATTATTATTTGCTATTTGCAGAAAATAACAAAAGGAGGTCACCGTATTATAATAATACAAACAATCACGTAAACCTGGCTTGCAAAACAAAACCTTTGGAATCAAAACTGTATCCACTGGAACGAAATTTATGGGACTCGACGACATTTACGTTCAAATAAGCTTTATGTATTACATGTTTCTATTGATTAAAAAAATGTTTACCAAAAAATGGAACCGACTCAACACTCAAAAGTATGAAATCGGTACCATGATAGTTCAAAGTAACTGATATCAAAATATTGTGCTCATGGTACCGACTTCGACAAGTTATTTCATACTTTTGAGTGTTGAAGTCGGTTCCATTTTTCGGTAAAAAAAATTTTTTTCACTCTTTTTAGTGACCTTTGTTACTCATGGGATCAATTGTTATTGCGGTGTAGGTATGTTCACCGATGTCTTCATCCGCTAATATCGTGTAGTATAAGCACGCATTTATCAGTTTTTGACTAGTAACTCAAAAAGTGCTCGTTCGATTTTGATGAAATTTAAATGGGAATCACACGGGAAGCACCAGCTTTTAAATAAAAAAAGATCGATCAAAATCGGTTCACCCAGTCGGAAGTTATGCGGTAACACACACAAATAAAATATAAAATAAATAAAAAATAAACATACGGGTCGAATTGAGAACCTCATCCTTTTTTTGAAGTCGGTTAAAAATGGACTAATTCAGCTATTGAATGCTGTGAAACGCTCCGCTGTTTCGTAGAAGCATTAGCTTGTTAGATTTCGTTGTTAATACTGCTAAGTGCTGGTTTGTGCCAGTATTACGTGTAATTAAACGTATTAGATGGGGACAGAGGGTGTGCGTGTGTTGTAAGTCTAATCTAGGGAGTGGACAGTCTAATAATGGCTGAAATAATGTGATGATGCACTGAAGTGAGCCAATTGATTTGTTGTGCCTTGAAAGATTACACCTTTAGTGAAAATTGACCGTAGTCGTGGCTCACTGATTAGCGACACTGACTTTGGAACCATGACTCCGGGTTCGAATCCCAGCCGGGGCAAACATTTCTACGATTAACATAGATGTTTGTTCACGGGGCTTGAATGTTTGTGTATTGTGATTGTGTGTTTCATACCTCCCGTGACGCAGAGCATTCTAGTGCGGGGAGTGAGTGTGAGTGTTATTTTTGTTAATTTTTTACGGTATAGTTTGGTATTTATATTTTACGTTTTTCCAGATAAATTATATGTGTATTAAATAATATAAAGTAACTATATTTAATACGTATATGTATCCATAAATATGATATGATACATAAATGGACAAGACTCTCGAAATCTCGGTTCGACTCTCGAACTCGTCTCAGATCTTCAGTCTGTTCTAAATATATTTCTAACTAGCAGCACCCCGCGGGTTTACCCGCGTGGTTTACGGTTTTCCCACTGCCTCAATTATCCCAAGGGAACTATACTTTTTCCGGAATAAAAGCCTATGAGTTAATCCAGGGTTTAAACTATCTCCATACCAAATTTCATCGATATCGGTGTAGCTGTAAATAAAAATTTGAACGTTGGTAGCATTGTTGTGTAACATGATAAATTAAAGCAATTAAATTTAATTTTTTATTTTATTTATTTATTAACATTCACACAAGGTCTTCAGGTCCCAAACTAGGCAGAGCCTGTACTATGGTAACCTGATGACTGATATATATACTTATATACATATACACACCCCGACACAGGTCAAACAAACATGTTCACGCACACAAATGTTTGACTAAATTGAATTAAATCTGCAAGCACAACAAATGACATAATCTACCAGACGAACGAGACGAGACAATAATTTATCGAATTAATAACAAGAGGTCAAGCCACTCTAGCTCCGCAAATTTGTCGGGTTAGGTCAGTCGGCGTCTATTATAATTTAAGACATTTCATACAAGACAGAAACGAAAATACTGAGTGTTTTCATGAATTTTTATAAAACAATCAAAACAGTTATAAAGAGAAATAAAGGTATATTGCCCATACTTGAAAACGATGGTCTTCAAACAGTGTGTTTTACCAGTGATGACTTACGGAACTGAAACGTGAGCTCGGACTATAATCATTGTGAGCAGGCTCAAGGGCGCACAACGACCTATGGAGAAGGCTTTGTCTACGCGATCGAATCAGAAATGAGAAGATCAGTAGAAGAAGGAGTCACCGACATAGCCCCGCGGAATAGCAAGTTGAAGTGGCAATGGGCAGGGCACATATAGCTCGAAGAACTGATGGCTGTTGGGGTCGAAAGGTTCTCGAATAGAGACAATTCACAGATCAATCGGAGAGGCATATGTCCAGCAGTGGGCGTCGGCGTCTCAGTCCTATGGCTGAGATGATGTCGCTGATGATAGTGCTAATATTTAGTGAAACTATAAAGCGTGTTAATAGCACTGAACGGAAAAATAATTATTATAACCTTTCCTGTGCGTAACCAACAAGGGAACAAAATCAATGATATAGAAAAATATATAAGATAAATATAATATATTCGTAATATGTACTGCGCTCCTCGCTTCCACTTTCGTGAACTACGATTTGTCTATTACCTTACCTCTCGTTACTTTAACGAGAGCTATCCCTCGGATTTTGGTGTATTGAAACGAAAAGAACACATATTCTACGTACCTATTATTCCTGGATGAAAGGAACCTTCGTACCAAATTTCATATAAATCCTTTCAGCCATTTTAGAGTCGGGTCGTAACAAACTTTTACATTTATTATCTAATATATCTCGTATCACAATGATATATATATATATATATATATATATATATATATATATATATATATATATATATATGCCTCCGAAACGGCTTGCCTGATTTTTATGTAATGTTTGAGCATTTAAGGTACATCTGAGTATAGTTCGTTAAGTCATTTACACTCCTACCCTAAAACCCCTTTGTTTTATCGCGATTTTAATAATTTGTTTTAAAAAATATCCAAATAAATTAACCGTCGCTCATTAAAACGTAAAGTTATTTAAATGAAATATCCTGCCACTTTGACATTTCGATACTTTATATGGTAGAACAACGTTTACCAAGTCCGCTAGTAATTATATGAAATAGTAGGTACCATATCATCACTTAAAATTTTGTTACAGAGGTCAAAACTGTCGTAAAAGGAAATAAGTTTGGTGGCCCGTGTGGCTTGCGTACCTTTGACTACGAATCTACATAATAACACAAACTAATATACAAGATAAAGGTTTTAACACCCCAGATTTTACTCTAGGAAATTGAGAAAGCTTATGGCCATATTGCATGCCATAAGAACGGAATGGGCTCGGATAAGGTAATAAATGAAGAACGTTTATCAGATTAACACAGGAGACGGGTGGGTCAGTGTTAATTCTGCTTCTGAGAAATTCGTCAATTCGTATCGATCATAACGTTCAGATATGCCGATATCTGAGAGTTATGATCGATACGAATCGACGTATCAAAGAAATAAAGGAGAAGTGTTGCAAAGATGCGACTCAGAAACCTGGGACCAAAGAGTTTAAGCAAAAGGTTGCTGAAAAGCTTTGCCATAAAAAATCCGCGTCGGGCTCGATGATTAGTTAAAGTACTTTCGCTGGACACTACTATGCCTGGACCATTAGGGTGTCTGTAAGATGTACCAAACTCAGGGTTGATACATATTTACTAAAAAAAAGGGTTCCATAATTAAAATCGATGAGCGGAAATCGGGTGCGGCCCATTAGTTGCTCAAACATTGTAGCCTACTGACACTATACATACATGCCTAGGCGTGCCGCGATACTCCCAAATTAATTTCTTTATCAAGTTTTTATCGGGGATAATGCACTTCCTCCGCAATGGTGTCAACGACCATTTATCGACGTTTCAAGATAGACATCGAACGTACCTGGCACATAATAAAACTTTATTCGTTCGGGTTTTTACAAAACTGATGATACGGAAAACGTGAAATATTCTAATGTTTACTATATTTTCAGATTACATTTTTAGAGATCTAGAGCAGACGTGTGGATCGACACACTTAGACCAAAGATTTTAAGAATAGAGATTTGTGAAGGTTAAAACGAAACAGTCCTGAGACGGGGAAGCTTATGTTTATCAGTGGACGTCCCATGGCTGAGATGACGATAATGATGATGATGAATACGTGGCAAACAAGCCGACAGGCCACATGATGGTAAGCAATCACCGTCGCCAACGGATATTTGAAACTCTTGGGGCATTACGATACATTGGCAATCAAAACTCTTCTGGCAACTAACGAATAAATATAATTAGATGTAGAGCTGATGCTAAGAATAACATTTTCCATGAAAGTCGCAGAGGCAGCACTGATTTTTAACCGACTTTCCAAAAAGGAGGATGTTTCTAATTTGTTTCTATATTATTTTTTTCATATTTTAAGTGATTGTAATTTAGACCTCAGTCATTTTATCAACCATTTTTTCCCTTCGACATGATGATTGTGTCTACATTCAGATCGGTCTTAGTCTTACTTGGAGCTCATCGAATTTTCAAAAATTTATCTGAGCGTTTGATCGATGCGACGCGTGACTAAAATGCTGGCACATATTTAGCTCAACGAATCAGCATTGCAATTCAACGTGGCAATGCTGCTAGCATTCTGGGCAC
The DNA here is from genome assembly GCA_934044485.1 of Apeira syringaria. NCBI lineage: Eukaryota > Metazoa > Arthropoda > Insecta > Lepidoptera > Geometridae > Apeira > Apeira syringaria. Next base: position 30,967,424 of record OW203654.1, read on the forward strand.
GCTGTCAGCCGGTAGCGGGTTAGAACATTTGAGTTATCTATAGGCTACGAATAGCTAGTGGATTGCTCAAATGTTATTGTAGTAGCTGCAGTATTGTAATTAGTTATTAGTGTTTTATTTTAATAAAGGCATTTGCCCCAAGAAAAAAAAAGTCTTATAGAATTATAATATAAATAGGTAAAATACATTATTATAATAGATAAGATGTAGTAGAAGTTGGTTTTTATAGATTTTAAAATATGTAATTATGCTGTAATATAATATGTTTTAGGGCTGTGTCCAGCAGTGGATGTCCTATGGCTGAGATGATGATGATGATGATTAAACGTTTTAGACAAGTATAATTCGCAATATTGTTTCAGGAAAGAAATTAAAAAACAACGATGAAATGTCATCATCATTATTTCAGCCAGAGCACATGGAACATTACAGCTGGTTGTACTACTTTGAGCTTGCTTATGAGGCCCATAGTGAAAGGCTTCGTATCAGTTTCTTATGTCACCATTAAACATGCTACTACACAACACTAAACATTCACATATGCCGAACGAAGGCCTTGACGTATTTTGGACCAGACTTTTTTTTAACTTGTAGAAATCTAGCGTTTGACCGCTATCTCACATATGGTCAGTGTCGATGTGTCGAAGATGTTATCAAGCTAGACCTTGAATGCTTACGGCTGTCAAAGATGGCTGTTTGAACGTGAACATGAACAATGACAGTTGTGTTTGGTGACAGTATTTCAAACTTGGTATGACGAATTTCCCGAATGCTGCCTAGCCGAGTTTTGACTTGAGTTGTGAATTGTAGCCTTTGAGCCATTATATGGATACTGCCATCACCACAATACCGTTGCCAAATAAAAGGTAACAACAATACAAACGCGCAAACATGCAGTTTTATGGAGTGTTTCTTAAAATGAAAACATTTTTCGTGTTTGAGTAAGAAGTGAAATCGTTACATATTATGAATGTATAAAACACGGGAATTACTCACGTGATAAGTCAGTGGGTTCAGACTATAGTTTCGGTTCGCCCAGCACTAGGCGAACCGCGTCCGCGAGCGCCCCGTATTCTCCTTGCAAAAGACCACCGAATGTGGTTTAAACTATAGTCGGAACCCACTGACTTATTACGTGAGTAATTCCCGTGTTTTATACATTCATAATATGTCAAAACCTCGTTACGTATAATTGCCGTATTACAGATAACGATAATGAGTTTGACCTTTTAGCATACGAGAATATACAATGTATTCTCACTAAATGGCAAGTGTTTTTTATAAGTCCACAACAAACTATTAAGGTTAACAATCACTTATTTTTGCCTAAGTACTTTAATATCACGATAGGCGGAGGTGTATATAGAGGGTCGGGTTGATACAAATAGTTGGATTTATGGGCCATGTGGGAATTAGGGTTAGGACGTGTGTCCTTTACGATTGTGACACGCATTCACTAAAACAATTTCGACCCACCCCTACCACGTAACACCCTAAGTTAACGAAAAGAACAAATATCGGGACAGCTTTGCATGAAGTGTGAAAGCGGATCGAGTTTCTATGTTGATCACCTTGAACTACGAAACTGACAAACTTTGAGGAATGATGACTTCATAACAACGCAGCGACACGGAGCGAAGCTTCAGTATAGGCAGACAAGGGCATCGACCTATTAACTGCTACAAATGAGACGCAACTAAACAATCATCAGCTAGAAATTTTAGCTATAGTGTAAAGTGATGAAGCTTTTGGGCGTCATTATCAAACCCAGTTTTAAATCACGTCGGATTGCGTGTCACAGGCTGAGCGATGTAAATTTTGCGTTACGGCAATTAAAGGGCCTTGCCAAGGCCACGGCAAGTCGGTCATCGGGTCGGAGACTCGAAATACGAAAACCGAGGACGCACCCAGAACCCGCCACCAGGGGGCGCACCCAGCAAGAGGGAGGATACATTACTCCTTCCCGCAATGCGACGATGCGTGGATTTCATTATAATGCCAACTACCTGATTTGTCTTGTATATTACAATAGTTAGATACTACCCGCAAAATGGAATCTCAAATATAATGCTGAGAACAGTAAAGACGACGTAACTTCGTGAACAGTTCTCACGCTTAGGTATATGTTTGTTTTATTATAAAAAAAATCTAATTACATTTGCATCTTTACAAGACTATTGCAATAATACCTGTTATGCAAATCTTTGTGCCGCACATTATGAAGGTAGTAACAAAACCTCATATAAAAATTGAAAGAAAATATAAAACATTCAAATCCTACATTTTGTATATTTATATATTCGGCGATTCATCGCTGTTATTCCTTCATATGTGCAACAAGTATTTTATTATAAGTTTAGAATAAATGAACTGGGACGCAAAACTACTATGAAATACTTATATAATGATCTATAAATTAACAAGATAATTATTTAAAAGAAACAAAAAACCCGACTGCCTCATTATTTATTTTATACTATACTATTTCACTATTAGCATTTCCTATTCCAAACTCCAATGAAACATATAAGTTATATATACATATATATTTATAATAACCGTTAAAAATCCTTTATTTTGATACCTTGATTGATTTATTATTATTGTCATACTATACAATATTATATTTATTAATTACAATACACTGTGTGTCACTTTCACGACTAAGGCGAATCTGTTAACCCCACTCAAATAAAAATACGACAAGCCGTTTAGGCTCTAGGGCGTGCCAAATAAATATACATGCATAGATATACTCGATAAACAAAACAAACTTCCTTCTTTCGCAGTCGGGTAAAAACTTGATGCCTCATGAATCTCAAGACACGTGGTAAATCGACGTAGTTTAGTACGGCTTTCTACAACATGTGCATGACCACTACCATTTTCTATAGCATTCGTTTGTGAGCGGCTTCGAGCAACGGACGAAAACGTGCGTATAGCTGGCTAATAATGATTTAACCGGCGGAAGGATGATGTCAGGTTTATTTTGGATGGGCAACATATTATTGCAACGATGAATATTTCATTATACATAGGTACAAATGTTAGGGAGGGACGGCGTGATTCGCACGCGTTGAATGGAGCGCCGACCGTCACAGGCCGCCGCCGCGCTGCTACCGCCACACCGGCCGGTTCCGGGGGCATTACGTCATATGTATCGCTATCAAATGAATGATAACACGGCGCGCGGCGTCTATAATCAATCTAATAATAGTGAAATACCGGTCAATATATCCTTTTATGAAATGCAGATCAGTGAATCGATTATTTTAAGAGTTTCACATTACTTACAATAGTTCTGTACACACTTGTAACCCCCTATCTCTAGCTGTTAGTGCCTAAGGAATCACCAGAACGTGCGCAGCAGCACCTTCTGTGGATAAAATCAACATACTGCTCTCGCCTGTAAAGGCTCTATGATTGAGATGATGATCAATAATATACAATTTTATAAATGTCATTCATTTATTTATTTTTCTTTAATTAGAACTTGTATGCAATTACTTAGAAATTCTAATAAGTTTTTATTTAAAAAAAAAGGAATTTTTAAATAAGCTTTTATAAGTATAAATAAAGATGACCACCATCATAGTTTTAGAAAACCGTTTAAGATAAGCCCAAACTCGATGGGTTTATCTTTTTTAATTTAGAAGTTCTTATGGGTATCTTCCGACTATCGTCGTATAGCGTATTATTGTATTGTCACCAAAGATACATAAAGTAAGTAAGTGTACCAAATTTCAGCTTAATTGGTTGAAAATATCCAATTCATAATTGAGTTGCAAGATTACACCCGAACAAACTAACTAACGCAAGATAAATAAAAGCTTGTAAAAATTATAACTTGCTGCTGTTGTAGAGGTCAAGGAAGTCACGCCACACAAATGATGAAAAAGTGTTCATTATATAAAGGTAATTAACTCAAATAATAAATCATAAATAGTAATGTTTTAAATGCATAATCAACAATCAAATTTATGTTATTAATCAAACTATCTAAAAATGTTTAAAGAAAGTTCTTATTCTGTTTATACTTAAATTCAAATTTGTTTTATACTTAATAATGTTGATATAAGAACAGTTTTCTTAGATAGCAGATTTATAACACACAACACTTATTTAAGATAGATAGTAATAGTAATCTACAATTTATGGAAAAAACTTATGACACATTTTATGCAAAAATTTAAATGTAAAATTGTAAAAACTCTTCTGTTGTATGCAATATAAAATGGTTTGAACAACAAATCTACTAGCAATATGAAGTGTGTAGTGTTATGTATGATAATCGAGCTACTTACTTAGCAAAAGTCCTGTTGGGAGGACCAGCCTCACCAGCAGCAATGAAACATATTTCTGCATGATGTTCACTGTAAAGAAAACACAGATATGTACTTTCTATTCATCATTGATGTTATTTTAGATTAGAGAAAAACTGTATGTACACTAATGCTTACAGAAAACTTTTATTTTCTGAAATTTCATTGTTGAGTGGCAGCTGCCAATCAAGTAGTTGATGCATCAAAACTCACATGCAATAGACTTAAACAAACGAAGGACCATCTTGTTAAAGACAGACATCTTACACTTTCTGTCTAGATATCTGTTTTTGTGTAAAAAAATATACAGCATAAACTTGATTAACCGAACTAACTGCTGTCGTTAGGCATTTGGATAATCGAAAATCCGGATAATCAAATGTATGAAGACAAGTGGGTTTTAGTATGTAGTAGGTACATAATGTTCTGTGTTTATTAAAAACAACAAATTCATATCAATGATTTGATATTAAACAAAATTGGAGCCAGATTTGGAGGAAAGAAAATCCACGGGAGATTCAACTGGTGCCTCTACACTTCGAAAAAGTCAGTTTGGTGTGGATTTGGCCTTTATTTCTGCGAAGTTGGGCAAGGAGTCTCACTCACTTTCAATGGCAACCAATATGAGACAATTGTAACAATATTTTTGTGGCCTAGGATAGATGGTATGGATCTCAGAAACTTGTGGTTCTAACAGGATGGAGCGCCACTTGCCCTGCCATACAGCACGGGCAACATTATTATCATCTAGACATCCACTGGCCAGCGGAGGTTGTGTGATTAGCACAGTTTGGTAGTCTGGCTAATTGCCAATCCATATAACTGAGAGTTGGATAATTAAGTTTCTACTGTATTTGTATCTCTATATATTACATCTTCCACCTTGAAATAATAAGGCATTCCAAATCACTCATTGTGGTGTGCATTGTACATTAAAGGACTGAGGGGTTATCAACAACATGGTCACAGACCATTGTGGATTAAGTTAACCTGGAATGAGGTATTATCACTTTTCAGATTCAGACAGCAGTCCTTGAGAGTAAGCAGGAAGCATTCTAGGTCTAGCATGATAACATCTTTGACTACATCATCACTGACCATCAAGTGAGATAGGTGATAGAGCTGTAACATTAGGTCTATACAGTGTAAAAAAACCTTGCTATGTACTAGTTAATCAAAATGGGGTATGGGAAAAAACATAATGACAGTTGAGTAGCTGACCTCTATGTGCAAAATTCCTTTTCATGCTTGAGTATCATTGCTGGATATAAATTCAGCAAAACTGCTTCAAACAATACATGTAAGGATATTTTTGTTATCAAAATAAACAGTTAGCTTAGGGACAACTTATACTTAAAAACAATAGTATCTACCAATAGTATATACCAATCATTATTATTTTAAATGTCAATAAATATAATTTTTAGGCACTTTATTTTTGAAATGAACAAATGAACCCAATGGTAGTCATTATCAAATTATAAAAGGGAATTAGGGAAGTAAGGAAACTTTTATGGTATCACGCATCTATTGTTCTAGAAACTTAAAGAGCCTAACATCCATGCTACCGTTTAATAATAAATAAATTATTAATAAATCGATGAAACACCATACTTAACGTGTTACACATTTTTTAAGGTATATATGCAAGGCACCCACAAGTAATAAGAGATATCATGTCATATCTATGGTAGTTATACATAGATGGCAACTAAGCAAAATTAGTGTTTCCAGGCAATTGCATATAGCATCACTTGTGCTCTAGAGAACAAACTACCTTTAATAGGACTCCCAAGAAGGTGTCAAACAAGCCACAAGCTTTAAAAAAGTATGCAGTGTTCTATATAGAATAATCATACAATGTATAGACCTCACAATTCTAGGATAAATAGAGACATGATGTAAAATTATGTAAGTTACTACATATTTATAAAGGTAATTTTACAAATACTGAATATTTTAGCACTTTTTTTAATAACTTAATAAGGTCTAACAATTAATGAGCTACTTACGATTTATTCCTAAGCTGTGAAACTATTAAGGAGTAACGAAGTTAGGTAGGTATGCCTGAGAAGAATTACCCACAATGAGTGATCCTTATTTATTCATTTATTAAGTATGTAATAAATAAATAAGGAAACAAATATAAGCAATAAAACATTTGCCTTAGGGTTTGAATTTAACCCATTTATATAAACTTAGCCAAGAGAAACTTCGCAAACTAAACCAAAAGCTAAAGTGTATTTTATTCATTACAAACCTTTCTGGGACAATTATATGCGGAGGTCATACCATTGATGCACAGTATCACTAAACTTATTTTTCCGAAAATGGAGATATTCTTTTAAAATACAGTTCAAACTCGAGCATTTTAAAACATGGGTAATTGATTTTTCTACGACAACAAAAACACGTCCTACACTCACTTGCAACAACATCAACCAACTGAGTACTGAGTAGTGACAAATGTAACACATTGACATATCGTGTAGTGACACTATTGACAACTGATTACTGGATCTGACAGTGACATTTACTATGCAATCCATGAAAAAAGGTCTGTATTGCAGCTCTAAGTAGTGCTACCAGTTGATTTTTTCAGTAGCTTCCTACGATTCAAAAACGAATTAACCTAACTGCTGGCAAAGACTACTAGGGGCTTGACCACTATCTCTCCTGATGTTAAGTGATGATGTGGTCTACGATGGAGCACGCTTGCCTAGAAGATTCCTATTCAATCGTGACTTGAAGATACCTAGATTGTATTGATACCTAGATTGTTTAAGACAGATTTAGGCAATGAATACCACTCTTTACCTGCGTGCGCTATGAATGTGAAAGCAAAACGTTTCAAGGAACAAGTTATACATCTACCATGGTTGTATGTCGCATTGCCGTCCGTCTGGTTGTTCTCAGACGGATTGGGGATGGAGGAATGTCAGCGCATCCATAATAAAGAGGAACAGATAATGATTTTTAGCCAATCCTTGGTGAATGAACCATATCGAACTTGTCAGTAAAGCGGCCTCAGAACACACGTGCACGTGTACTAGCTCTAATATAATAACATGAAACGGATAAGATGTATTGCAGGTACATCCGAAGCACTGATGTGTTGTATCTTTAATTTTGGTGCGCACGTCTGTACCTTCTTTACTTTCCGTGAAATTGCCAAATGCGAGTATAGCATCCGACGCCCACCGTGTTAGCATAAACCTAAAACCTTTTCAGATCTCTCACACCATACTAATATTGTTGGACCGAACCGAACACAGCAGAGCTATGACAAAACATCTCTGCTCTAGTCGCTCTCGTCATTCACTAGATTCTAAGAATGATTTCTCCTCTTTTTTTAACATTAAATATTATAGATACTGAGATAGCATTTTATTTTTCTGTTTACAGAAATGTATGTTTAAGCCAGATTTTTCCTCTAGCAGCGTCGTCGCGTCCATTTGCTACTGTGAATATACAGGTTTGCTCTGTTGATTGACGGAAATTACCGGTTTTTCATTTTCTAATTGAGAAAGGAACATCACTATTGAATTTATTTTTATTGCGAATTAATGGCGTAGCCAGGTGAGTTTTCTTGTTTATTACTTATTTCATAGTGTTCCATGGTTTTCATTTGTTTTGTCTATAAGTTTTTCATGGAGCAAAATATTTTATCTTCTGCTTAGTCAAAATTTTTTCAATTCATCCGTTTTTTTGCACGATAAACGAGTAATGAACACGTATTGGATTTGCTCAGAATTTATTTGCTAGGATCATTCATTGTCATCACTTTCACTTTTTACGAATTGCTGTAATAGTGGTTTGATTGTGCGTCGAGGCGCAGTCGCCATGGATGAGTGAGTTTCCTGAGGATTCATATTAAATTCTTATTTCTTGCATCGGCCATAATTATAATAAGGTTACTCATCGTATCTTGTAAAGTAAATGTGATGATCATTGTTAGCGTTCTACATGCACTGTCGCTCACTTTGGTAATTGGATGCATACCAACACTATTTACAATAACAAACTGTTAAGTGTGTAGGTAGGTGTTCTTGCTTGTAAGAGTAATTATCTATTTGTTATGTTACACAGCAGTATGTCGACCCTAACGAAAATGACCCGCACGGTTAAGAAACTAGAAGTACCCAGACCCTTGAAATCAGCGACCAGCTCAGCACACAACCGTAACTCCATGTTGGATGTCAAGATAAACTCAGGTAAGGATACAGTGTGTCGCATTACAGGCCGATAACTCTATCAGTTTATAAATTGTTACAATTGTAACAAGTCTTTATGTGTAGAACAATCATTTTCCATGTCTCAGTTGGACAAATGTATTGTAGACACTTTTTTAGCAATCTGGCCAAATTTCACACATGTGTAATGCAGAGTTCACACAGAATTTGGATGTGTAAAATAACTAGAAAATAAGACTACTAAATTTTGTAGTCTTATTTTCTTGTTATATTTTACACATCCAAATTCAGTGTCAAAAACACCAAATGTACCAAAAATATGTTTAAAGCAATTTTATAATTATATACCATACTTGAAGTCAAATTTCTCAATGCATATTACAACCCTGTTAAATACTTAAACCATAGTTTTAGTATACAAACAAACCCATGTCTATCATCTTATAATTGTACAAGTGCAATAGAAACTAAAAAGTCTCCTGAAGACTGTTCGGACCTATAATACTTGAACTTATGTGTTGATAAAAAATTAAGGAAACTGATGGTACATCTTAACCATATTCAAGTAAAGTTGATATCTCTTTCTACAGATTGTATCAACAGGCATTTGTAATTGCGTTTAAAAAAATTAGTACTGATTTTTTGCAATATAAACATACTATTGTTATAGAAAAAGTCATTTCTGTGGACTACGTTTTCTCTTTAAAAAATTGACAATATTAAGAATGTTTCCATTTTTATGCTGTTGGCAACACTGTGGAGGCTAAAGTCTATGGCTCAGTCAGTCTTGTTAAATGATGTGAAAGAAAACAGTGTATGCTCTGTTGTAAAATAGAGTAATATACATTACACTAGCTTTTGTTTGAGTTTGGTGAATCTTCTTATTATAATTTTGTCAAAGTGATATTCCATTTTGAAATATCGGGAACAATTAACAAAACCTGGCTGCTAGGTTAGGAGCTAGTAGATCACATCTCACACTATCAGAGGAAGAAAAAAAGAAGAGACAGTGACAAAAAAAATAACTGAATTATTGTCGAATGTTTCAAAATAATAGTATTATAGCTCTTCTGTGGACAAATCGATCTCTTTTGTAGAATTTAAAAAAAATTTAATATTTCCATATATACTACACATAAATTTCGGTAATTATTAGTAATACAATGATGCAAGCAGCTTATATATTTCTACTACCTACAATGTTTTAAAATTTATGCTCCTCTTTTAAACTCAGAAACCTTCCTAACTCGGTTAACTTTGACTGGAAGAAAAAAAGTCATAAAACCTTTTTAATGTAAAATTTTAAGCTCTATAAATCTTCTTCAGAAATTTTTTTTCTCTAACTTTTACCATTTACAAGTAATTGCAAAAACAATTCAAATTTTTTTTCTACCCTTGTCGGTGGTTGCTGACCCAAAAATCTATGCCTATTATTTTTGTATGATTAAAACTACATAAAATAAAAAATGCAGCCATTAGACTGAGATTTTGATTTAAAAGTTTATTTGACTGGACTACAGTTGCTATGTCACTGAATGTTATTTTCTGAAGTTAGTTGTCATTGAAGGACATTGAGAACAATTTCAATTTCATATCTTGCATATTTAAGTTAGCAATGTGAATACAGATTGTTTACTCATCAATTTTGATAGAATTGAAAGAATATTTATGAAAAATAATTTAAATACGCAAACTGAGCAATAATCGTTTATTCGGTAAATCCAAAAAGAATGTAGTAGGCAGTATAGACAATATATCGCTCCATAGTTCCTTAGAGAAGAGATAGATGGCGCATACAGTTCAGTGTTGCAATTAATTCATTTCAACAAATTTCATTTTTTATTTCCATTGTATATAAAATTAAAGCACAATTTTAACATATGTTTGTAGTATTTAGAAACTAGCTGACCTGCTCATTGTATGTAGTACACAATATTGGATCATGAACTATAGAAGTATATGTTGGCCAAACAGCCCGGAAGCAATACATACAACATGCAACGCCGGCTGGGAAAGCCTTAGAGTTTACATTATAGAAATACTAGCTGCGCCCCGCGGTTTTACTCGCGCGGTGATGATTGGTGATGATGATGATGAAAAGTAGCCTATGTGTTATTCCAGCACCTAAAGTATCTACATACCAAATTTAATCCAAATCCGTCCAGCCGTTAGAGCGTGATTGAGTAACAAACATCCATCCATCCAAACTTTCACATTTATAATATTAGTGGGATAATTAAATTAATTCCATCAATTAGTTTTTATTTTTGTATGCGGGTGCAACAGATTCGGATTAAATTTGGGCTGTAGATACTTCAGGTCCCAGAATAACACATGGCTACTTTTCATCATCATCATCAATCATCACCACGCGGGTAAAACCGCGGTAACACAGCTTATATCCTGGGTTAACACATAGGATTATTTTTTCATATCACACATACCAAATATGCTAGAACTTCAAATACAAAGAAATTTCATGTTAATTTTTTTACCCCATTTTAAAAATCCGTTCTTACATGTTTACATACTTAAACAAATACACCCTCCAAATTCCATATCACTATGATCATTTTCCAGCCATTTGTGCTGTGTGTTGCCTATAGATCAGTCATCGAGTATGTCAGGACAAAGATTCTTATAAAGGAACACAGGACAAAGTAAAAGTGCTTGGAGGTATAACAATACAGTGCAATTTGTTGATTCACATCAGCTTGTATTGTTTACAGTGGATGACCTGATCGTGCTGACAGAAGCGGTCGCATACCAAATGATGCAGGGCAACTATGACCGTGTGCTTCAAAGCAATGTGGCCACCATGTACTCAAACCTTAAACTTTATGGTGCTCAACTGGAAGAGTTTTACAAGGACTTTCTCGATAGGTATGTCAATAAGAATGCGAAATTGTGATATGAGTTCCCATTTTCAATCAACCTCCAAAAAAGGATGAGAGCCTAAATCAAGTATTTCACATGTGAGTAGCGGATGTTAGTTTTTATAGGTTTTAACTCTATTTTACCATAATATGGAACCAACTTCAACACTCAAAATTGTGAAATAGCTTGTTGAATTTTTCACCTTTTCAGTGACCTTTGCTACTCATGGGGTTGATTGTCATTCACCGTCAATAATGAAGTCATCAAGATAGGTGTATTACTTTTCAGTTATTGGGGTATAACTCAAAAATCGCTTGACCGATTTTGATTAAGTTTATATGGGACCACCTCAGAAGTATACTCTATCAAACAAAAAAATAATTTTAAGAATCGTCTACAAATGGGGGACAAATCGGTGAATATACATTAATATAATACAAACAGTTGGGACTTAGAACATCCTCCTTTTTTGAAGTCGGTTAAAAGAAGTATCTGCAGCAGTCACGGTACGTACGTAACCACGTACGCAAATATGTACTTTTTGGTTAGCTTTTATATTTGTTCATAATCTTGTATAATCTCCGAGTTTGTTAACAATTTGGTGTCAACAAACTCATGGGAGGTTGGCTGCATTTTTAATATTTATGAAATTAAATTGTTTTTATGTGAATTGGCGATCCAGAAAAGATCTAATTAGCTAAGTTTGTATTTTCGATAAGGGCCAGATTTTTTATCCATAGTTAAGGCATTGGTTGCCTTAACGGTAATGGCACGAATAGTGATAGAGTAGAGCGGAAGGGGAAACATGTGGCGGCTGCATATACCGTGAGATAACAACAAGAAAAAGTAGTTAACGCAACTAATAGTTAAAAGAGGTAGCTAATTGCTAAATGTTAAATATACGCTATTTTACGGTGGAGAGTCGGCTGTCAAACTGATGAATGCTGCTTTGATCCCCACCAAAACGGCTTGAAGGTGAAGTCAATACCGTGATCCAATTCCCAGCATTGTGGTAGGGTACTTATCCGTAGTACGTATCCGCCTACTTAGCCCACCACCCTGAAGTTTTAAAACCAAACACATAGTGTATTCTGGCAGTAACCTTTGAGAGCCAGCAAACATACTAGGTCTAGTTTATAAATTAATATACCTTATAGTTTATACAATTACATAATTATATACATTAATTTTGGCCATTTTACGAATTCACTCTCCCATTACGTGCGACAAACTATAGATGTTTTTAAATGCTTACTGAATTGAGCTAAACAATATTAATTCCAGATACTTCGTTGTGTTTCGCAATGGTTCACAAGACGAACGACTTGACAAGAAGACTAGACTGCACCTTCTCGAGCTGATTGAGTTGCGCGCCAAACTGTGGCAGGGGTCCAACTACATGAGTCAGTACTATAGGCACCGTGGCACTCATGCTGAGGTAAATCTATAGTATATTCATCATCATCATCTGAGCCATAGGGCATCCACTGCTGGACATGGCCTCCCCGATTGATCTCCATAATAGTGTAGTAATGAAGTATTATCTCGTAATAGAACACAATAAAAAAAATGTGATGATTTTCGAGCCATTAACACTCGCTAAAAATATCGTGATTCCGACAAAGGTAATTGTGCTGCTGACCCAGTTTTCGCAACATTATGTGCATATGTATAAAACTAGTGTAGCAATTATCGCGATATGGATGTGGGGCCTATACGAGGATTGCTCATCTAAAAAACGATTTTAGAAATTTGCGCTTATTATAGAAAACAATCTGTTCAGCTAAACTCATTGCAGTACTAGCTGACTCGATTTCCGTTTTGCTTGCATGGCCTGCATTATTTGTCACATATGCATTATCGTTTTTATCAATAACTACAGCTTTTTAAAATATAATTACGGCAAAATTTACCCTACAGAAAAGAGAAAATGTTTCCATTTATAAATTATCTGTTTTGTTATTTACATTACGATTTTTCTTATTAATTTATTCTTTAATTAGATTATTACTTGACTTTTATTTTATTTCCCAAATAAAGGAACCTTTTATTGAAATAAAACTTTCTGATCTTAGTATCTTTAATTACACAACTGTGACAAGTATCTCCTATACCTAGTAGTGTCTGAGGTAAAAGGTATCGCTCGGCTCCCTGAGACCCTATGAAACGTCCTCTACATGAGAATCTCAAGGTCAATGAATAAAGCTGTTAATACCGCTTATTCAATTATTTTCGACTGCTCTTCAGTTAAAAGGTAATAACTAGTAAAATACAGACACAAATAAATTCGGTTGGTTATCCTTAGCACTTCACATACATATTTGGGAAAATGTTTTCTTCATACAGAAGTTTTGTTGGCCATTCAGTAAAAAAGTGGTTCAAATGGTTGTAGTTAACCAATGAAAACGTTACGCATTGATGCTTTTGGATAATCGCCTACCTTAAGCTTACTCTCCCTTGGTATGATATTATGGTGCGTGTCACACGTGCGACAACTGCGCAAGTGTATATAAGTGCGATTGTATGTACAGACTATTTAAATTTCCTTAGTCGTCTTTTACGACATACATTACGGGTTAAATAGCATATTTCGCCTTTATTATTAACGTTTGCATTATCTCGGGAGTTATTTCCATGCCAACTGTAATAACCATTCAGATTATAACAGCCTTGAGTAGTTTGTTTACCTGCTTTTCTGTGGAGGTCATTGTCAGTGTTTTGGGCGTAACGCGCAAGTAATGACAAAGGAGCTATTTGCATGCAACTCAGTCACAGGCGTCTCAAATGACTGATAGTCGGCCATTCCTCTTGAATAGCTCCTAAGATGCGGAACTGGTTCAGTTCTTTTACGTCGCATAATATTGTTCTAGTATTTTAAATTAAAAAGAGTATTTTAAACGAAACAAATGGAAAATTTCTAATTAGATTTATATTTTCTTAGAAAATATTTGAAAGTTGTTGAGGTTAGAAAAAATTTGAAAAGTTTCGTTCGCCCGTCAACATACATATCTGACCTATCGGTAGGCATACAAATAGCAATGTTGTTTTATAACTTTTGCGCAAACGTTTTTTTACTTTATTATCGCAAAGATATTTTATTTATCCAATATTGTTTATATTATCACTTTTTGGATATGACGCTCATCAGATTGTAATGACACTTGTGCAATGTTGTGGGGACGCCGTAAATGTTTGCAAAAAGAAAGAATCTTCAAAAGGCAAGCGATTAAAATCGCCGGTATTTTAAAGTAATGTGATGATATTCTATATCCGATATTATTCTACATCATTGATTCGAGTTGATTTTAATGCTGTATTGTCTGTTGTTTCCACGTTTGTAGATTAATTATACTTCGAATGTTTTTTATGGTACCGAAATCAAGTTACACAAATCGGAAGTCGTTTTAAAGAACTTTGATGCTTAGCGCAACATTTCAATGCCAGTTGTCCCCAAAGTTTGTATTATCTCTCTCTGTGCTAATATAAATTTGAATCGCTGTGCTTATGTTCCGTTCGCGTAGTTATCTGGTATGGTTATTAACGCGCGTAATGTGAATGCGCAGCCACTACTGGTGCCGACGATGGAAGGGTCGGGCACGGGAGGATCGGTGTCCCCCACGCTGGCTGCGCCCGCCGAGCCGCCCGCCCTCCTCCAACCCGGAGAGGTCATCAAACCCTCGGGAAAGTTCCCCAAACCCACCAAGATACCCGGCAAGAACTACTCTAAGGACGAAGTCGTCATCAGAAATGCTGACTCTGGAAAAGGTAACGCATCTTCATCATGAAAAACATAATACAGGATCATTTTTGGCGTAAAACGCTTTGAAATTTATCAATTAGAAGAAATTGCGTTGGCATACCGATGGCCTACCTAAATTGTAGAACAAAGGATTCTACTAATTTTATTATTTCAACGTAAAAACAAAATGTCCTTGATACCGATACATTTCCGCCTATTTGTCTTCCTAGCAGTAAACGGTTACTTATTATATAATTTAGATTAAAATTTACGCCACTTTACTATGTGCATGGTTCTATTTATTATTCTGCGTGTAATGTCAGATGGGAAGAAAACAATGCATGTTAGTCGAAGTCGAATGTAACGCTTATCTGTTCCGAGTAATATTTGTTCAATTTAATTTGATAACTTGGTGCATGATGATAAACTAGAGTAAAATAGATTGGCGTTGCTACTTGGAAGAAATGCTTGATCGAATACTTCAACTATGTGTATCTGTAAAAGTGACGTGTCAAAGGGGTAGTTAAATCTTTTTACACAGGAATTTTACTAATATACGCCTTTTTACGCCGTTGAAGAACAACGCCTCATGTTAGATACCAGCTAGAAAGATCTTTTAATTTGTTTGTTTAAATCTCAGTTTCTGTAATGTTCGACTAGTAAGAGTATTTGGCTTACGCCGTTTGTCAAAGTTTTAGCCTTACATAAGTATGTATAGTACTGTGAGTAATGGTAACGCTTTAAACCTGTAGAGCGTTACCATTACGCAACACGTGGAGTTAAATTTTTCAGCTTTATGGTACAACATTTTTGATTAACATCCATAATTTAGGTTGGCGCCTAAATTGAAATAATGAATTATTCGAAATCCAATAGTAATTAAAGTTAAAAAATAAATAAACTGATGACTACCGATAAGAAGTGTGAAGGTTCTCTTAAAATATTTTAATAAAAAGTAAAGAATAACATCATTCAATATATTTTGTCTCCTAAAAAGATTTATCGACAGTATCTTCGAGTAGTATTTGTTATAGGTCTTGAAACAAATATAGTCAAGATTTTCTTAATCAACGTGTCGCCTATGTATGAAAAGAGACATCTTTAAGTATGCTCTTATAGTAAAATATTGAAACTTATTGTAAATGCTAGTTGCTGTGTAAAAAGATGGATTGTAATAGAATTGGAGGAATGTCGGGGAGTAGCTAAGAGTGGCGCCACGTCGCGGCGAACCTGAAGTTGTCTTGTGGTGTTCCAGTGATGGGTATCAAGGGGAGGCGGGTGCACATGATCGAGGAGCTAAGTGACACCATTATATCGTTTCAGCGAGGTATGAGCGCACGGTGTCGGTTCTCTTTCTATCTCTCTCTGTGCTGTTTGAGCATGTGAGCCGGAATCTTATCATCTCTTTCCTATACTCTCTTTACTAACCTATTCCGCATTCTATTCATATAACAATTTTTGCAAGATATTATATGTATAATATTTCAGTTTGGATTGTAACGAATGAGATGTAAACGTAACATAAGCAATAAGCCCATTTTACTAATGAAAACCTTTTGGATTTTGGTACCCGAATGACTGGAGTAGTATCGTTTTCGCGGGCTAACAATCGAATTCGGCTTTGAGCTTGGAATAACAACACTAACCCAGGTGATTATTGAGGGTGCGGTAATGTTATCTGGAAATGGTTTTCAGTGAGCCCCGGTGCTAAGGAGCGTCTCGTTCAGATCACCGGCCCTAATGAGGAGAATGTCAAGTGAGTATTTAAAGGGCCCAGTTATGGTATTCCATAATTTTTGTTATTACACAAATTCAGGCCAGGATAGGAATATATTATAGTGCATGTAAAACTTGACAGCATTCGAAGATATTGAAAATTCAATAGGTTTTTCTTTGTATTACAAAAAAGGGTTTATGGATGTTGGTGTTTTGTGGTTAAGTAGGGTAACTTTGTTTTTTTTTTTACTTATTATAAATTTGTGTTTGACAACTGTCTCACCTGATGTTAAGTGATGACGTTGTCTGGGATTTAGCACGTAAATCTGGAAAGTACCTAGTCACTCGCGATTATATAACAAGTAGGGTAACACTTTAAAGTTCCAGTGAATGTACATGATAGTCAATATATATATAAAATACTATTCAATTTTTCGCTTCTTCGTTTGTCTTCAGTAAGTCCAAGAGAAGTTTAAGTAGAATACCCGCTGCTTATGAATCAAAAGGGAAAATGGAAAGCTGTGGGTAAATTTATGGCACAGGTACTTGATGCAAATTTGAAAAAGAACTTGAATGTTCACTTATTTCACTCTGGTTTTTTGGTCAGTGCCAAATGGCTTTGATATTCATTAATATTTATGGACACATTCTAGAATAAATATGGTTGTATAAAAGATAAAACGCGAGTTTCTGAACGAGCGTCACGTCCTACTTATAGCAGTGCCAACATTATTGGCACTGCTATAAGTAGGACATGACGCTAACCATCAGTTGCATGACTTGCTCGTGTCATGATTTCTACGCGTAACTAACTGATGAGCAGAAAATGAGAGTCGATAGGAAAACGCATTTGCTTTTAGACTACTGTATCTTGAAACATGATTTGTGTCATGCAATTCAAACTGATAACGAAAATATTGATGAATGAATTTTGTACCTACATCCGTCCAATGTGGTCCAAGAATGACGCTTTGCTATATAGGTAGGTACACCCCAGTTCTCGGCATCTTTTTACTATTGCTCTTCATGTTACACCGGGACCGGTAATGTAGAGAATGCAACTGCATTCTCTCTACTGAGACTTCTTGGATTGTTTATATTGCTCCTCTGGACACGACTTGTAAACCTAAACAAAGTAACATTCTACAAGCGTTAAAGCTAGAGAAAACGTAAAAAATGTGTGAGATTGACACTGCAAAGCAATATATCACGTTATAAACGAAAACGAATATTCAGGGTTAGAGAAAGAGAAGCGATGCATATTGTTTATTCCCACTTGGCCGGCAATTTAAAGAACGCCGGTTTGCGTTACGTGCGAAGCTCAATTTTTCTGCCTACGTTAATTCGGCTACGCACATTAGTGCCCATACGCATATATTAATAAGAACGTTCACGAAATAAAGTAGTATGTAGTAGGTAGTTTAACAAAACTTGTGTTGGGAGTGTAGCCACGCGAAGCACCTGATCGGGGACACGATCCGTCGCAACGCGTCCCCCGTGCGCCTCGACACCGGTGACGAGAGCGCGCTCGGCGCCGCGCAACCGTCCCTCGACGACGGAGACGACGACGTGCCGCTCACCAGAGAGGTACTACTGTACCACTACTCGTACACTGAACTAATCGTTTGAAGCGATGAAATAAATCATTTTATCTAATCTCATACTGAGATATAAAGATTAAAAACATCAAAAACAGAACTTAAATGAGTCAAAGACAATATATCAAAATAAATTTAAAACTTTTTTACCATTAAGATACAGCTTCAGCTGGACCAAGGAGGTTGCAATGCGGTTGTTCTACTCATAGTCTGTGGACGCGGCGTACCACGCATGCGCGACCAGCAAATTGATTTTGGCGCTAAACATTTGCAAATACATGCAGACATTTGCTGTGATTTTAAGTAAATTTCAATATCTATTTTATGAGATTAGATAAATTAGTGTATGAAACTGCCCATAATTTTGTCTTAAAACACTCGTGTATTGCTATAAAAAGCCCGACTGCCCATATTATGATACAGTTTCATAAACTACTATATTGCCAGGATTTAACGTTAACTTGTCTGTGTTGAACTTTAAAGTATCATCATCATCATCTCAGCCATAGGACGTCCACTGCTGGACATAGGCCTCCCCCATTGATTTCCACAAGGACCACCAGCCCTGGCCTGCGATCTTAGTCAGATCGTCTGTCCACCTGGTCGGTGGCCGACCAGGTGGAAAAATTAACCAGAACTGTGTTAATCAATGTCGTATTTAAAAACTTAACATGAATGCATTCATAGAATATCTACAAAAATATGTATTTTCTGATACTTAATAGAGTTGAAACACACAAAAGACATTAAGCAGGTCTGCGGTAATTTTCTAAACGTACCCAAGCCGCTTTGTATCATAGCTACATATATCATATCATGCTTATGTGATTCAAAGTTAAATAAACATGAAACATTGTCCAACTATAAGTGTTGAATACATTTGTCATGCTCCAGATGTTTAGTTGTAATGAATCACTTTTCCTTTTTAGAAATCTCCTCACAGCAACTCGCGGGCGCTTCTGCATAGTTTCTCTACGAATGATGCGGCTTTGGGGGAGTACAAGTATACTGTGACTTTTGGCCAACATTCCATTAAGATCACGGGCCCGAATCTGGACCTAGTCAAGGTAATGATAAATAATTATGTAAGGCCTTAATCATGAATAGTCAATTTAGAAATCAATAGGAATTGGACAGGCCTCGATGGCTACATTTCATTAGAAGAAGGCAAAGGTGGCACTTTTTGGTTTTCGCTCTAGGCACTGCAAGCGGGTCACTATTATGGATACAATAATTGAACCACATAATGTATAATTGTGTTCCGTACTTTAATATTATTATAATTAGAATTTATACATTGACACAAGGCTTTTATTACTTTACATTGGTTATCATCGAAATGAACATAGAGTATGAGATAATAAACACTGTTGTCGTTTTTTTTAAAAATATTGTATGGATCTAGCGTTTGACCTCTATCTCACTTGATGGTCAGTGACGATGTGGTCGAAGAAGTTATCACGCTAGATCTAAAATGCTCACTGGCTCTCAAGGACAGCTGCCTGAACACACTATATGTTTGGTGACAGTTTTTCAAACCGGTGTGTTCAGGTAGCATTCCTTGAGAGCCAGTGAGCATTCTAGGCCTATATGATGACTTGGTAGAGGCGTCATTATATAAAAATATATATGTTACTCGTATCAAATTCATGAGAATATCCAATCAAAAATTAGTAGACGCATTCTAAGAATCTTTGTCTTCTAAACAATGTGTTTTTTATATACACGATACTAATGATCATGTTATTTTATGATGTTAGACGGCGAAGGTGGTACTGGACGAGTACTTCGAGTCGGCGTCGGGCCTGGAGGCGATGGGGGCAGGCTCGGGCGACTTCTTCACGCTGTCGCAGCGGCCCGCCGCCGCGCTGCTGCTACACGACGACGCGGCGCTCAACGGGCACGACGACGACGTGTTCGCGCCACCGGAACCCGGTCAGCATACACCCCCACCTACCCTCACCGCCCTCACCTCCCACGCGTGCATACGATAACACATCTGTCTGCCTAGAGTGAGTTATTTAACCTCCGTAAACGCTACAAACGCGTAAACATCTCACAGAGATAACAGTTTCTATGACTACTTCAAAAAACATTTTTAGATTTCATACAAACTATTATACTTTCTGTGGGATATCGTAAACGTGCTTGTAGCTTTTATAGACTTAAATAACTCTATAGACCTTTTGTTACACACTCAAACAGATAACACCTATTATATCTGCTATATACCCCACACAGTACATTAAATGTACTGTGTGGGTGTATCATCGTGTCTTTCTATTGCTGTAACGCAATTTCCCTTGCGACTATGTCGTTACTATTATTCATATGTATTTATCGGCCGTACCTACTCAGTGGAATATCTGGAAATGGTCGGTTGAAGTTGTCAGTATAGGAGTGAATAGGTACCTTCTAGGTTTAACATCAGGTGAGACAGTTGTCATACGCAAACTTATAATAGTAAAAAAAAAAAAAAAAAAGTAGCTACCGCGATCTGGTGTGAACTCGCCTGATGATGAAACGAAGGTCGTAAAATATACTTTTAACGTGAATACAGCCGGTCAATATTATTAATACTGATGTGTCCAACTCTCGAGAAAGTTCATACATCATACATGATTTCTGACCATCAAGTAAGATAGTTGTCATACACTATCATATCACGAATTTTAGCTTAATAGAAATAACATCATACTCAGCTATAGCACTTCAAGTTAATCTTAGTGCCTTACTTTATTATATAAATCACACCTATTAAGGCTTCTTACATAAATATAAAATTTTACTTCTGAAAAGATTGAGATTATTTTCTCTTTGAGATTGCAGTACTGATTTATTTTGAGTGTTGTCAGTAATACATTTCCTAAGCTCAACTATAATTTGGTATTTTATATGTAAGTACAATTAGTGAGTATAATAACCCAATCGAGAAGTTACTTATAAATTTGTAATTGTAGTTATTTAAATTCTTAAATGTAATTTTTTCATTGAACGTTTATCTTTATATATAACTGTTCTATTTGATCGTAAATATAGATTGTGGATATATTTAGTTACCCTGTCAGAAAGTGTTACTACTTTGTTAGAAATAAGGATAGTGGCTTTATTATTATTGCTAATTTATAACTATTATTTTAACGATACTCAGTTCAATGACTATGGTGCATGGCGGCCTGAACGAAAATTATATTTTACTCCTTATTTTTTAAAGTAATACACTAGTATTATTGGTGAGGATGGTAGTGGCAATAATGTGTCAATTTGTCTGGTCTAAAATGTCTGTAAAATTCTCTGGTAACACTCAAACAACGGATACCAAAAAAGTAGTTTGTCACAAACTGCGTTCTTCAAAAACAAAGTCCTTGGATCATTATCACTTAAAAGTCTATTTATTAATTAGTTTGTGTGTTTAGATTTGCTGTTGATGCATGCTAATAAAATATATGCTATAAAGTTTGCTTTTGTTTCTAGTACATGATCTAAGTGCGTGGTACAAATTGAACTTATGTGGGTTTTTCAACAGGTCGCAAATCGTCCTACAAACTTTGAATGCAGTCAATATGTCGTTTAAAGCAAAACAATAGAATAAATACATTTTTGAAGGCATGAAAGTAGCTAGAATAAGTTGTGCGAGTTTGAAAGCATGATACTTAAGATTACATAACTCAATATTTTTTTTCAATATAAAGCAGATATACTCCCAAGACTGACTGAAGCATGCCTAGTTTTCCATAACATCGGATTAGAGCCATATAATTGAAGATCCATTATTCATTTTTATTTTGCAATATTTTTAAAATAATATATTCTATTGTATTAACATATTTATTGACATCAGAGATATTATAATATGTATGTAATTATTTATTATGTCAGTCATGTTTTCTTTTCATGCTCTCCAACGCACGGTCGGGGCAGAGTATTTTTCAAATAGTTGCACATTCAACAAACATGATAATAACATACCATTTTATTAGATTCTAATTACCTGCCATCGCGACACCACCAACTAACCCAAACATATTTCTATTCAGAAGCAACTTCACTATATATTATTCAAGCATGTAAATGTGACGAATGTGTATATATATATATTTTACAAAAAAGACAACATTAAGAAGAAATATCTTTAATAATATTGGCATTTCTGTGATTAATAATATACCGATACGAATGAATAGCTTTAATTGCACAATAAATAATTGTTGGTTTGCACAAGTCAGCATCCAAATTGATGCACATTACAAACAGTATGTAAAATAGACTTTAGTACCAGTTGTGAGTTTATCCAGTTTCGAAACATCCCAAATAAAAGTGAATGATTAGTGTATGGTGAGGTGGTTGCTTCTGTATAGCGTTGGGATAGTCGGTGTGTAGAGTGTGTGTGCGCGTGGGTAACTGGCGTGTGTGCGTGTGCAGCCGGCGGGGACGAGGCCCAGCCGCGCCGTCCGCGCTTCTCCCGCGCCACCAGCACTGACAAGTACCAAGGTAACTCGCACAATGCCCGAGCGGCTCACAAACAGACGCACGTCACGTTTTTTTGTTTAGTTAAATTCCGCACTGAACTTTTAACAGACATGCAAACTCATATTGATGCATAAGATTGTGTTACTAGTTAAATACAATATTTATGTGAGAAGGTGATATAAAACTTATTTATTTATTTTGCAACCAGACTAGTTGTTTTGGTTGCAATTTCTGAATGCAGTTGAAGCAGAATTTATGATGCCAATTCGGAATTCGAAATGTTGATTAGCTTATGTTCTCATAAGCGTACTTATAAGATTTTATTTAGAGTCAGAAGAAGAAGTCAAAAATGTGAGCATGATTGATAAATAAAAATGTTATTATGATGTTCTACACTCTTTGTGATGTTGTTCACGGTATGGTGCGGTTTTTTATGATTAATTTTAAATTACAAGTATGGTTCGCGTACACATGCAGTGATTCATCACCATATTTTAAACCATAATTGTGGCGCTTTGCGGTCGGCCGCTCGGATCGTGTCCGTACTTATATTTCGTAAAATAATTTATGTATTGTCTCGAGCGCGTCTGTCTGTGAGTCACTTTATAAAGGTCCCCATAAAACCTTATCTTATCATTCGACAGAAGTTCGTCACCGTATCCTTGCAGATATTACGTCTGAACTCGGAGGTTGAAAGAAACGAGCGATGCACCACTAGGCACACAGTATGGAGATAGTCGTTTGGCTTACGCTACGGGTCCATTATGACATAGTTCGTTACGTATTTTGCAAGGCTGGTTTTGAATTGTGTACATACTGATTGTCTAGTGAATTTGTCAAAGCATCGCAGTCAGTTTGTTGTTTGCGGATGGGCAGGCGTGTCCCCCCACCACCTACGTTTCATAATTCGTAAATGTGATAACCCTCTCGCGAGCGAGCACATGAACACTTGCGTCTTATCTTGCAAATTATCGTTTGAACCTGTCTTAATTATTAATATTTCGGGTTGGCGACAGCCCTTCCGCAGGAAACAAATACGGGAATTTGCTAAATCTTAAATTCCAGTAAAAATATCATTATTTCTTTTTAAACACATATATTCTCAAGCTTAAAACGCTTCACGAAATTTCCATTTATGCAATATGCCGTTTTTCATATATTCAGTTCGTCAGAAACAAGATATTACATCACGGTTCTTAAATATTTATAAATTTCAAGTAATATTTAATTGTAGCTGATAATCAATTGTGTAATGTTATTACTGATACGTGGAAATGCATATGAGTAAATAATTTACCATCCACGAATATGGCCCAATAAGCAACGCAATGTGTTAGCGTACGCGATGAATTGATTACATATAGACGTGATCATATTAACTATAGTTCATATAGTAGGGATCATGAAGGATCCATGGAATTCATTGCCCAAATCTGTATTTCCGTAAACATACAACCTGGCTTCAAGTCACGAGTGAATAGGTATCTTTTAGGCAGGCGTGCTCCATCGTAGACCGCATCATCACTTAACATCAGGTGAGATAGTGGTCAAACGCTTGCCTATTCCCAATAAAAAAATCTAAAAAAATAGATTATACTAGAAAATATGTATAAACCGGTAATAATCACAGCATAAATAAAGTCACATTTATATACATGTAGGTATTCTGTTGCTTTTTGTACCGTGTTTATAGAATAAGTATGCTTATTTTATGTATCAATTATTTATAAATATTTTATCATTTAATGTTTTAATCATTTAATATTTCGTGCATTAGAAATATATCGTGTCCGTATCGTACAATGTATACCATTTTCAAATCGGATTCACGTCACTAATAATGTGCAACAGTCAGTCAATAACAAAAACTTTATATATAATTGCTTTAACCCGTTTCTGAGCTTCATAACACTAATATAATTGGAGTATTGTATGGATGTGCATGTCCAACGTGATTGCGCGAGCTCTTAGCACGCATCCACAACCAGGCTGAGTTCGGTGCTATTGGTACCGGTTAACAACCCGAGTGCTTGAGGCGAGAGAGTCATATCACTCAAAACATGCATTAAATAATATTTTCAACCAATTATTCACAAATAAGAACATTTTTGCACTCGCGTAGGTAACTTGAGTTTAACGGACTCTACACGGATCGTTTGTCACGAAACAACTGAACCCGGCTCTGATCGAATGACTGCTTAGATTTTGTGCAAATGGTAAAGTCTTTACTTAGTCTTAAAACTTGCGTCACAGTCATCGTACCGCAATCCTATAAACAATGGATTAACCCACGTATGTACTGTCCGTACCCACTGTCATTTCTCTGTGCCACAGTTATACTAGATAGTCGGTCCGTCCCCGTGGCGCAGTGGTTAGTGTCAGTGACATGACTACTGTGTCTCCGGGACCCTGGGTTCGAATCCCGGCAGGGGCAAACATTTGTGCGATGAGTGTAGATGTTTGTCCCGGGTCTTGGATGTTTGTATGCTGTGATTGTGTGTGTCCATGCCTCCCGCGATACAGGGAATCCTAGTGCGGGGGTCTAATTGTGATCGGAGCTGAGTTCAATTGTTTCACATTGCAAAACTGTGATAGTAATTTTTGCTTCGGCTACTGGTCGTTTGTTGTGTCGTACATGTTAAGCACGAGTTTTCTTAGTGATAACGTTTGCAGTGGTATCGAACTTTGCTTACACTTACTAAATGTATCAACTGAGGGACGAGAAACAAAGTCCATTTATTTGGTTACATATAATACAAAATACAGGTTAAA
The DNA here is from genome assembly GCA_934044485.1 of Apeira syringaria. NCBI lineage: Eukaryota > Metazoa > Arthropoda > Insecta > Lepidoptera > Geometridae > Apeira > Apeira syringaria. The sequence continues at coordinate 30,993,111 of OW203654.1, forward strand.
TACAGATGCTAAATTTGTGATAATTCTGGATTGGTAAGAGTATTTTAATCCTACTAATATTATAAATGCGAAAGTATGTGTGTATGTTTGTTATTTCTTCAAGCTCAAACGGCTACACTTATTTTAAAGAAATTTGCTATGGAAATAGTTTAAACCCTAGATTAACACATATGCTACTTTTATCCCGAAAAAGTATAGTTCCCGTGCGATAATTGAGGTAGCGGGAATACCGTAATCCACGCGGGTGATACCGCGGGGCGCTACTAGTTATGTATAAAAGGCTAGTTAACTTTTTGAATTTTCGTGTCTAAGTGTAAGCCTGTTCATGACGCTTGTGCACGCTGCTGGCGTACCTAAATGATGCACAAACAATTTAACAGCTTGTATGAAAAATGTTGAATAATCGTATAAACTATTGTATATCCTACGCGATACCGTCATAATGTATGCATGTGTTACACCGTGGCCCAAATTCGAGTTCTATTACGTTCGTTCACGATACAAGCGTAGCTGAAACCAGTTCTAAAACTTTTCATTATGTTGTACTTTGTATTATAAATGATAGTTCGTCGGTCGTCATCAATGACGGTGGGCGGAGTGATATCGTGATGGGACATAATGAACTCGTGCCGTACCGGCAGTGTCGATAGTGGTGGGTAACGTCTCGGTGCGGTGCGTGCATTGTGCAGGTGCGGGCGGGGCGTCGCGGCAGACGTACACGTACGAGACGCTGCTGCAGTACGCGGACTCGCCGCTGAGCAAGCCGCCGCCGCCCGGCCTGGCCGCCTTCCCGCCCGAGCTGGCGCGCAAGGTAACGCTGACGGCGCACCCGACGCACTCGCCGCCGCGCCGCGCTCCTCTCCTCTACCTCCCGCACCTAGCGCATAGGCCCTCTCACTCGCACTCCCACCCGCGTCCTCCCGCCCTCGCGCCCGCCTCGCACCCGCGCTCCGTCTGGCCGCCGCTACACCATCCCAACTACCTCGCGGCCCTGCTCTGCCGCAACTTCTACTGATCGCTACAGCGCAGCGGCCGGCGGCTTGCGGCGCCCTTCTGTTGTTCATGAACGGAGACGCAGCGACGATACCGCGCCGGGAACACGCTATGTCTTCCAATTTGAAGCAAAAGTTGAACTTTTGTTTTTGAATTGACCATGTTGTGTCGTAGTCCCGAGCGCGGTTCGGAGCCGACGTCTCCGCGACGCGATCCGATATGTCGACAGGGTTCGATGATGTCGGCCGATGACGGGCGATGAGTTTTCCGGCTCTTTCTGAAGCAGCCAGGATTAACACTCGCTTTTGAGAGTTTGTCTATATGAAGTGATGTTGCACATATCGGAACGCGTCGTTTTCAGTTAGGGTGGCTGACACGTGTTAAGCTTGCCCAAATGCGCTTTCATCTGATCGATGCGCCGTTGATCGTTTCCGGGGTATGGGAAAAAATTGTTTGTATAAAAGTGTCACAAATGCTTAAAATATCTATGCCACCTCTTTGCTTATTCGCACACGCTTCGCGACTTATCGTTAAGATTAACACTATATTATAGGCTCATTTTATGTTAAGTGACAGATCTCAGTAGCGTAAGTTGACTGTTAATTGTTAAGACTGACGCTAGTGGTATATAGGACGCGACGGAGCCGGCCGAGAGGTGGCGATGACTGGAACACTGCGGTGAAAATGTGCCGATCCGGCGATTTCATTAATGCCTAGCAATATATTATACCATCACATCCTGTGTTACTCTTTTGATTCTCGTTGTAATTATTGATCTCAATTATTCATCTTATAAAGACTGATTATAAATTTTTGTGCTATTTTAGAATAAATATTGTTAATTGACTAGGACAATTTTATTAGATGTTTACTGTCTGTTGAATATTGATAAATCTTATACATAGATGCAAGTTTTTAATGTATTTATTGAACATAAATTTGTCATGTGATTGTTCACGCCGCTCGGACAGAACGAGTATTCCGGAGGGTTCCGCCACAGGTAGACCTCCGATTGCACACTTAAACTTATCCGTCCGTATTGTCGTTAAATAATGTTCGTCGATTTCGTTTTGTAAGCTAGTAGCTTTAAATTACACGTGTATTTTGTCTATTATTGTCAATTTCTAATATTTTTCAAATATAAGATTTAAAAATTCACCATGTCTTTGCTTGTCTCTTCGCCTTCGCCTAAACTTCATAAGTGCTAACAGCTCGCTTTCGGCGTTCACGACCAAAGCGCAACGCTTACAATACTAACAAGATGCTTACACTCGCATGGCAATAGTGTGTGGAGGAAGAAGGAAGTGGATAATGTGTGGTGTCGTGTCGACAGAGTTGCCTGGAGTTCGACAGCGCGAGCTACTTGAAGAAGGTGCGCGCCGCGGCCGGGCTCGGTACCACGCTCGCTCTAGACGCGCCCGACTCGCCCGAGCCCGAGTAAAGGCCGCGAGGCTGCCTTCTGCCTTCCGCTCCGCTCGTCTCACGCACATAACCACCGCCACCGTCATACCTACTCGTAGTGCGCTCCGATTTGTGATGGCGTTGCTTACAGCACTATTGTGTATCACTGATAGTCCAAATCAAAAAGAGTGTCGCTCACGCCGCGGCGACGTCAACGCTGAAACCGTTGTTTAATCATTTTACAAATGATAGGGTTTTATGTTAAGTTTATAATTTTCTTCTCCTGATTTGTTGTGTATTTAATATGTTTAAAATGTAGCACCGAATGCGACATAAATTTAAATACGGTGAAAAATCTTGGAAAAGTTCAACAATATTTAAATTTGACAGTCAAATGATGATGTTGATATTGATAACGCTGGCGATGACGTTATTTGATATTTTCCACTGATTTGTAAAGGCTTGACTTTGCTAAAAGTGAGGTATCTAGAACCACGCAGAGATAAGACTTTCCTAGCGTAGGTTTCACGTAGTAGGTACCCTTTGCACTTAATACTATACACCGTGTGACAGTCGCGAGCGGACCGGCGGCGGCGGCGGACGTATGACGTGGTTCGCGCTAGCTCCGCACTTATTGCAGCTGTGTTGGCAGTTTTATAACGAATCCGGTATCATCCTGTTAGTCATTTAGGAGAGGTGACGCTTTTGTAGCCTCGTTTTGATTACCGTCCGCCTCACCAGTAACTATTTTAACACGCTTCTATCTTTAGCGGACTTAAGTATTATCACACCAAAATATTTATTTATTTAATTTCGGTATGGCACCTTGTAATGTTAATTGTAAATTAACTGTGGGTTTGATTTTAAAATTGTGATATGCTACCTAAACGCTCAAGGCGCGTGTTGGGTGGAAATGAGTTAATCTCCACAGTTTTTATATTTTGATCTCTCATTCTACCTAAAAGTCAAACAAATAATGCGTTTTTCTCTATATTCTATCCAGGAAATCCAACGAAACAGATATAAAGGCATAACAAAGCACGGCAAGTGCGGCTTGTTTTTTTTTTTTCTAAATACGTTTCATATCAGTCGAGGTGTTCAGGCAGGTTTACTGTGTATATTGACTCTGTTGTCGGAGGTCATAGAGTGATTCCATTTATTTTAAGAAGAATGCATGCATTTCTTTAGTGTGTTTGTACTCATTTTCTCAGACTTTTTTAGTATCTAGTCTTGACGTGTAGTTGTGTCGATTCTCACTTTATCTTAAGCTTTTTTTATATAAAGGGAGCCTGCAAATCTGAAAACACGAGAGACTTATTTACAACTGTTGTACTGTTCTGCACATTTTTTAAGTAACATGTTGTATAATTAAAATATTTTTACGTAAATTGCTGCTGTGCTTTAAACCAAATATAATGTTGACTCTTAAAATATATATGAATAGTATTAACTTAGTGTGATTGCCAGGCTTTCTTGTAAATTATTAGAGGGTATGAGTTAGGGTTCACGGAAGCAATAAATTATATTCACATTAATAAATTATATATTTTCTTTAGACATGAGCTTCGTTTATCACTTGTTATATATAGTATATACATATCTACATCATAGTTTAGGTTAACGGAAACTAATTTTTTTGGAATATTAAACGCCTTAATAGGGCAACCTTGCAGAAAGCAGAATCTTTGGCTCTACCAATGCAATGTCTAAACCAAACTTGTAAAAAACGCAAGCGAGAACGCAAATATCTATTTACAAAGCAATAACAAAATAATTATAAATTGGTGCTGTCTATGAAAGTGTCATTGTTGGATTGTAATGTAATAAAGTTTTATTATTTACTCATTGTTTTTATATCTTAAGTCAAGGCTATATTGTAAAGCTGATGATATACTAAATTTTCTAATAAATAATGGTTTTATTTAAATCCATAACACATGTGTAAAATAAAACAAGTATGTTATACTCAATAATATTATATTTACACCAGACTGCCATAACTAACCAGTATCATTGCACTGTTAACTTATGCTAGTTGACCGACCTCCCTTAATGATCTTACTGATGGGATTTATTACATTAACCGTTTGTATGGCGCTATTTCCACTCAGTCAAATCCGGTACAATTTGGCAAACTTGCCGCGTTAGTATCAGTCTGTGGGGAGTAGCCCATAGAGTTCGAATAGAATGTTGAGGTAACGTGAGTTTCACGAAAGGAGTCCCGCGGCAATCAGTGGAACTAACTGGACATCGAGTGTAACGATAGCGCTATCTAATCTGTTAGCAAAGAAACTAGCGCCACCCTCTAGGGACATCTTTTGTGAAATAGACTCTACGGGGAAACTTATCACCGCGCGATTATGTCATCTGTGGAGTAGCGCCATAGACTAATAACTAATGAACTGTGATTTTCTTCCCAGTGTGATAGGAGTTCCTGATACAATGTCAACACAATATCACCCATATTTTCAACTATTTTCCCTCAAAATTATACCTAATGTCAATAATATAATGAATGAGGTGGATGATATAAATTTGATTTATCAATGCACAGTTCTGAACCGCTAAGCTATATTGACATTTTGCACACAATTTTCATGCGTGTTGTAGAGCAATAAAACTTTAATCCTAATAAGTGATGGGACAAGTACTAGGATATTTTCAATGATATATGACTAGCAAGGTTACTGGGAAATAAATTCAAAATAGTCCTATGAGAAATATTTATCATAGGACTTGGCCACAACTATTTTAGTATTTTTTATACCTTATAGATATTGCGTTTGACCACTATGACACTTGGTCAGTGACGATGTGATCGAAGATGTCACCACGATGTTTAGACTTAGATTTTTTATTGGCTCGAGGACTGCTGCCTGAATATACTAGTGTTTGGTGATAGTTATTCCAACTTAAGGTGGTAGCTAGCCAATCAAGTACTTGAATGTACCCTACCAGCATGCTGGGAATTTGATAACGGTGTTACCTTCACCGGAAGCTCAAGGCGTTAGGTGGGGATCGAACTAGCATCCCAAAGTGTGACAGCCGACGTTTCCACCACTGAGCTATCATCGCTTCAACTTAGATATAATTATAACGATGAATGTAGTTGTTAATAATGTCAAAACCGTCTGTTTTCTAGCTACAAAGTTGAAAAGGACTTAGCTATCGTACCCGCTACCAAATGCAAGACGTTAAACACGTAAAACTTTATGATCCAAATGGAATGCACGATTATTGCGACTATTTTTAAATCGTTAAAATATTACCATTAGCACCGTTTAAAATAAACTTATTACATTCTCAACTCTAGCGTTACGTAAAATATACAAACGAAAACTCACGTTATGAACTGGCACTTTTACCTAAAATCTTATATGAAAAACTGTTACTTTAACTGGGTATTAGATTATCATCGGCAGGAATGTAGAGCGTTCTATGTATTTGCTAGTAGCATTGCTTAAATAACTGACTTTAAATGCATATTTTGTTTGGTTGTGTTGATGTGCTTGTAAGTATATAATGAGAACTGTATATTGTTGAAGAAGGCATTGAGACTTAATTTCTCTCAGCCAATTTATCAGTGATATTAGCCGACCTAGATCTCGCGTGCTGCATTATATCAGCTGCCAGATCTTCTATCGTGGTGTACCGGCACTTTTGGAAGCTAAACAAATCCGTGATGAAGCCGACGATTTCAGCTTGGAAAGTTTCGCAGACGTCACGCAACCGTTCTCTGGGGCCCAGGAAGCCCCACACTAAAACTGGGAGAAGATGCTCCGATATTGAGTAGAAATGGGCCATGAAGCCGTCAGGATACTGTAGGTACCTACGCTTCGCCTTGATGACGGACCAAACTGCTGTTGTTAGTGCCTGTAGAATTAAAATATGTAATTAAACTCAGGGTCACTATGACAGAGAATATGGTAAGTAAAATTCGACGACCTATGGAGACTTATATAACAGAGTTTATGTTTAATATTAGACAGCATTTACATTAAAACAGTAGCAGCAATTATTAATATCTACACATGTACTTAACAGTATAAAGACAAAAAATCTGCTAAACCACAACATTTAAAAACGTCGACACTCGACAACATTGAAGCCGGAGCGCGAATCATTTACGCATTCGCATCACAGCGTAAAACAATTGAGCTCATACCAACTGCCATTTATCTAGTACAACTGTGACACAAAGAATTGATAGTTTCTGTGTCCGATACATGCGTTATTAAACCGTTTATACGTACACGATTAACATTTTGACGAGTGAATCGTGGCAAAAGCGCCGATTGTGTTTTGTTTACTATTCAGTGAAGTAACAAACCAAAGCAGTATAGCAGCTCACACATGGAACACACAATGTTAATTTCAACGCGCATTTGACGTTCCTACAAACATTCGAAAATTAAAAATTCTATGCAAGCGAGATTGTTCAGTACAAGGTACTAGCATTATATTTGTGCCTATTCCCAATAAAAAAAACCTTAGAAATATACCCTTATAAAGTGGTCTTAAAAAAAAAAGTTTTCCTAGGTTGCTCATCTACCTGAAAAAGCTAAAACCATCTCCCGGAGTCTGAAACTGCTGTGACGAACGTTCTTACTGGGCATACGATATCATCCTTATTACTATTAAGTCAAGATAATTGTTGCTTTAATTTGTATTAAATATGTGTATACTAACGCTCTCTTTGAACCCGTCGGAAAGCCACCTGTTCCGCACGACGGCGAGCACGGAGGAAGGCGGCGCGGCGAGGTCTTCGAACGCGTCCAGCAGGATATAGTCCAACACCACGTCGTAAAACGTCAGTGCCTGACCAACAACTACACTCATTACTCTAATTTATGCGTATTTATTACATTTTAGCACAGTTTTTAAAATTTAGTATCTCAACTAAAATAAGTATGCATCCGTTAGTGTTTTCCTCTCCATCCAAAGGTTATCTGGACGAGATCGCTGAAAGCGATAAGACTTATTGCTACCTTAAAACTGCTTCATTAATTATTATTATGTATACTGTATTCAATAAAGTGTACATTTATCTATCTACATACATCATCGAGTGTATAGGTAGCTTCTAAGCGTCCATGCTACATCTTAGTACGCCCACTAACTTAACATCTGGAGACTGAAACGCAAGCATATGTATAAAAAAATAATAGCAATGGATACGAGCAAACCATTGCCCACATATTGTTCGAAAAATTGTCTCTCATCATCATCTCAGCCATAGAACGTCCACAGCTGAACATAAGCGTCCCCCATTGATTTCCACAAGGACTGGTTCAAAGCGGCCCGCATGTCCTTGCCTGTGATCTTAGTCAGGTCGTCTGTCCACCTTGTCGGTGGCAGTCTATGCTGCGCTTCGTCCCACAAATAGCCCATAAAACAAAATCTGAGTTTGACAGAATATAAAATTCTAAATTATTTCAATCCGTTGTGGTATCTATCAAAGATGGTCATTGTTAATGTGATATTAATACTTCAAAAACTGCGTTCCATAACAAATAGACACGAGAGATGATTTCGCGCCAAATGAAGATTGTAGACGTTCTTTTCAAATGAGTTACAAATCGTGTTAGCACATATATATTTATTCAATCAAATGGATACTGCTGCTTGCCGATGATGGCTGTGTAGGAAGCGTAAACATTCCAGGAAAATCTTTTAAATAATGTCATAGAAATATTTTTAAAGTAAACACAATAAATACCTTTAGCCTACTTAACTATATGTATATGTATTTAAGTATATATATATATATATCAGTCATCAGGTTACCATAATACAGGCTCTGCCTAGTTTGGGACCTTGTGTGAATGGTGAATGTGACTAACGTGAAATATCGGGTCAATATAATGGTCATGCTGTATAATAAAAAAAAAAGTCAAAAAGTTCCCATACAGACATTACTTTCAGTATAAAAGATAGGTCACTTCTGTCGTGACCATAATTCAAGAACAGCTGAAAATCACACTTATATTATAAATGCCGAAGTTTGTGTGTATGTGATTATTTTCGTGGGAAATTCGGTAGGTAGTAGCGAGAAAGCCGTAGTCCACGCGCGTGTAACCACTGGGCGCAGCTAGTAATTTGATATCGTTTTCATAGATGTTTTGCTTACTATCGAGATTCTCAGGTTATATTACATGTCAATATAGGACGGGGCTGAGTAACTATCTAACGTCTGAACTACTAGTTTAACTCGATGTTTTCAAGGTTGTGAGGTATATAATTTATGACACCAAGAATAGCAGGCAACATAATTAACCTTGCGTGCGTTCAGCAGCTCCATCGTCAGCGACAGCGGATGTGCGGCGTTCACGAACTCAACTAGAGCATTATTTGCTCCACCCAATATTTGATCATGACCGTTCACGTCAACCTGTCAGAGCAAATTATGCTTGACGAGACCATAATCTTTCTACCTCTAGAATCGATCAAATCTTGGTCGGCTGTCAAAAGTGGCATATGCAGTAGTAACTATCATGTGACCCATGAACAATGTAAATGACTTCTTCTCCTTCTATAATATGCTATGAAGTAGCCTTTCATGAGACATCGATCAAATATTAGTCGATCAATATTTGGCCGACGAAGCTCCTTGTACAACTAATGAAAGAATTTATCTATCAAGCAAGGTTGATTTTGTACAAAAATTTTTGGCAGTCAAGACCGCCAAAAACTTAGTGACAAATCACTATACTAATTCTAGATTAGCGCCAATAAGAATGGCTTCTTTTCAGTTGGCAATGGTTTCAATCAACTAGTTTGTAAAAAATATATGTATGTAGTTTTCGTTCATTTAGGTACCAATAGGTTAACTTACCTTTACATTTTTGCTAGCTAGTTCATTCTCTATAGTTTGCCAGTTAGCGGCATCCGTTGCCCAAGACACCATCTCTTCATATGCGACTAAAAATTCTTTAGGTTCCTGTGAAAATAGTTACAGAATTATTTTAATAAATCATAAATTCGTAACGTGGGAACTATTTAATGTTTGGCCAAAAAGACTTGTTCCTTTAGTTTTACATTTTCACTGGTTGGGCATAGCTCGCCAATTTAGTAATAATATTTCTTTTTATATTTTATAACAGAACCTGATTGTAGATAATATATAGAGCGGTATGGGCTGCGTTCTCTCACTCCACGGGTCAAACCAGATTTTTCTCTGAATGTAAATGTACTGAACTGCCCCACTCTGTGACCCGAGGCTTTCATCGCTTCCATACTACAATAGTTAAGTAACCAGCTCTCAATTGCTGGTCTATCACAAACATTCTATAGTACCTTGTCAGCAAACAGCAGCAGATCTGTCAACACTTGACGTCCAGCATCCTCGAACCAGGCCCACACCGCTGCGTCCTTGAACATGAGCTTGAACGCTTGCCTCAAACAGGACAATTTGCACAAGAACTCCGAATCGGAGCCGCATTGTACTACTTCTGTGCGGAGGGTTCTGAAACACGTCGGTATTACAACTTGAAACACGGCGGTAGGGGGGTTTCGATTGTATAGGATATTAATCATTATCTCACTTGATGCTTGGTGATGATAGGGTCGAAAGTGGCGTCACGATAAACATAAATACATTCGCATTCACACACACCCCCGCACTAAGATAACCTGTATCGCAAGAGGTATGGACACACAATCACATTACACAAACATCCACCGGGATTATAACCCCGGGTCGCGGTTTTAAAGTGACTTGTCACATCACTGAACCACGACGACTGTCGAAAACATGCTGACTTCCTATCAAGAACTGCCTAAATACAATATACTAAAACAGTGTGTGATCGGTGACAAATTTTCAAACCTGGAGCTTACAATTCAACATAGTACATTTTAGCCACAACATGTTCATAAAATGTGAGGTTTTATGAAAGATTTATTATTCCCCAAGCTTCCAATAGTTTTAAGTGTCTTACTACACCATCTACGTTTAATTGCTCACGAACCAGAGATAGAAATTTTCCACACAAGCTTTAGCCAATTTTTAAATAACTGTATTCGTTTTTTATGTAAGTAGAAGTTAAGTTGTTGAACCTAAGTTAAATTGTATATCAATTAATGGCTTATTGTGCGTCTTGGTGCAAACTGTAAGCGCAATAAGTATTTAATATAAATAAATAAATCTAGAGCTAAGAGCTACACATCAAAGAGATGTGTAAAGTAACGTAAGCGTCTTACCTGTACGGCACTCCATTTTCCAACTGTTTAACGGCTGCTTGATAAAGTTCTAAATTATCTAACTCTGGCAAAGCATCCGCTAGATCATCGAAGTCTCGTAAATCCGCAACCTGCAACATTTAAATAGTCCATTATTATTTATAATATGTGGAAACTGAAGTCTAAGTACTTGGATGAAGGAAGGCTCGTAGGATTTATGGGATCAATCAATTAAAGAGTCAAGCAACATTATCTACGTTAATTAGTTTAAAAATTTAAATTGCCTTCATGTTTGCATGATGGTAAGGTACTTTGGAGTACTCACCTGGCTAGCTACCACCCTCAAGTTTGAAAAACTGTCACCAAACACATGGTGTGTTCAGGCAGCATTCCTTGAGAGCCAGTGAGCATTCTAGGTCTAGCGTGATAACATCTTCGATCAGATCGTCACTCACCATCAAGCGAGATAGTGGTCAAACGCTAGATATATACAGTATACAAAAAATGTATGCACAAATGCATAGCGTAAATGTTTACAATGAGTAACTGTAGGTTATAGCCCGGATTAACACCCTATTTTCATCACCACGCAGGTAAAACCGCGGGGCGCAGATAATTTTAAACATTTCAATGTTACAATAACTTAAAAACTTACGTAAATTGACTGTTCGAGATTAAATCAGATTTAATGAGCACGGAAAATATGGGTAAATATTACTGATGACAAAATCCCACTAATATTATAAATGCGAAAGCTTGTGAGTATGCATGTATATTTGTTACTCTTAACAGATTGATGCATACACATATAAAATAGATCCATATACAATTTATTATATTGTTCATGTACACTTAACGAAAAAAAAACATAATATAAAAATGTCTAGGGTACCAAATCCACGGCTTTCTCAAAAGTACAGTTGGAGGCTGGACATTACCTGATCCTCTGCGGAAGCGAAGGACTCCGCGCTGGAGTGGTAATCCCGCTTGGTGTGCGAGGAAGCGGTGTGCGTGGAGAGGAGGCGGGAGCGGCGCCCCGCGGCCGCGCCGCTGCCCGACGCCGCGCCGCCGTCGCTCTCCGAACGGAACAGCACCGACCGCTGGTCCAGAAACAGCAGTTCACAACGCTCCTGGAATAACATTATGCTGTGCTCTACACATCAACTGCCACTATCACACGTTGCTATGACTCAAATCTCAAAGTTGCTATGACAGATGTCTGGGCACAAATGTATTAACAACGCAAGTGGTGCAGTGGTTACTGTCAGTGGCATGACTTGTCTCCGGGACCGTGAGTTCGAATCCCGGGAGGGGCAAACATTTGCGCGATGAGTGTAGATGTTTGTCCCGGGTCTTGGGTGTTTGTGTGTCCATGCCTCCCGCAACACAGGGAATCCTAGTGCGGGGGTCTGTGTAATAAAAAAAAAACTGCCACTCTCATACTAAAAGTTTCTATGACAGATGTCTGGGTATAACTGTATCAACAACACAAGTGTGTGGGAAAAGAATACCAGCCACAAGACTTGCTATTGGTGATTTTTTTCTGACTACCGTGACATCGTGAGTTTAAGAAATTTGATGACGTACATCAACGTTTCTAAACTCAGAATTAGGAGACAATCATGTACAATGTAAGTAGAGAGGTGTATGTAAACACACTCAACAATATTTCCCTCTCCAATGGCAAATATTGTCTTTGGAGTTGGTTGATTGCATATTTACATCAGCTTGGCACTCCTGCACTGCATTATTTGGATAATTTTTAATAGTGGTGTTTAATATAAAGACGATAAGAAGATAGTAAGAAATACAAACTAACAACTGACCACTGAAGATATTTGACGAGACCTCTGGTTTATGAACCTGTTCCATAATAATAACTCCCTCGCTACGTACCTGCAGCAAATACGCGTTCTGCAGTAACTCTTGTATTTCTCGACAGAACTCGGCCTCTTCAGGGGAAGTGAGGGCGAGTGTGCCGGACACTCCGCCGCGCGCGCCAAGAGAAAACGCGGCCAGCGCGTCCTCCCAGTAATTTATACTAGTCTCGAGCGCTTCCATTCCTACATGGGAATACACAAGGTTAACAGAAAGAGGTAGACATACTACCAAGAAAGACTCTAAACACAAAGTAAAATTAAGATGGAGGTTTAAAAGGTAAAATATGACCTTTGTAACATGCTTTGACTCACTTAACTTCCACAGTGGCCGAATAACAAGAGAAGTGTATAAGTTTGCCACTATTATGTCAAATTAAATACATTGTTTGAACTATTTTGCAGCAACGTACCAATGTCCTATTATTCACGTATTGTACTGGCCACTGTCAATTAAAAAGTGATTTGTTTTTAATTGATTTCGATTAAATGTTGCACTTTTGTCAGTAGTCGCAATTTTAGCTTCTGTATCAGATTTGACCATTTAAACCCATCGCTTTACAATGCCTTGTATAATTTTGTATAGCAAAAGCTAAACAAAAGCTTGTGACAAATCACTACTCAAATATTTGTAATACTTAACTTTACATACTCTGAATCTTGGGAATACCACTGTTTTTAACAATTTCCTATAATTAACATAGCAAACTTATTAAGAAAATTGTGTTAATTATGATAGCACTATTGTTTAACAATTGAAAAATACTGGAGTCATTAAGTATTACCTAAACCTTTATTTACACTTCCTTAATTTATAAAGTCTGACACATAACATGATCACTATGTCACTTCTGTATACTTAATGAGATCTAGAACTCTTAAACATAAATAATACTAATAGTAAATCTCATTCTTTGCATCTATCCCATTTTGTACTGGTTGAAGATGTCTCAAATGTTGTAAAGCTTCATGGACCCCACTGCTGAGGTCCTGAACCGTCCCTGCCATGGCAGTGAATGCATCTGCTATCCGTTCATCGAGCACTGCTCTACGTTCCTCCTGTGATCTCATAACTGCAGCTATGGATTCTAGAGCAGCAGCAGTTCTTTCTTCCGCTGTGATTCGACGCTCTTCGAATTCTACAGCCCATTTTGGTGGTGGAGACACTGTTCGGCATTCGTCACCTGAAAAGTAAATTTTACACATGATTACAAATTAAGCAGAAACATAATTCAGACTGAAAACCAATAAGTTTTTACAGGTTTTGATTAAATGCATAAAAATAAGATATTCATAACACAATACACCCCAATCAGGATGTCAGTGCGGGACTTATCGCTCCCACATAAAATAAGGCTTTCGTATAATGATAGTGTATCTGTTGTCTGACCAAACACAGACCGTTTCACTTTAGTGCAAATACTTGACAGAATTTGCAAGTACTGACATAATTATTGTAATATTTATTTATTTTATTATTTTATTTATTTATTAACATTCACACAAGGACTTCAGGTCGCAAACTAGGCAGAGCCTGTGCTATGGTAACCTGATGACTGATATATGTACTTATATAGATATACACACCCAGACACAGGTCAAACAAACATGTTCATACACACAAATGTTTGACCTGTCCGGGAATCGAACCCGGGACCAGCGGCTCAGAAGGCAGAGTGCTACCAACTGCGCCAACCGACCAGTAATAGGCTAAGTTTTGGGAAATAAACTATTTGTATATTATATTTCAACATTATATTTTAACTTTACACACATAGGTTAAAGCATCAACTGCTGTCGATACTCCCAATCAATAAAAGTGATCATTTTTAGAAATGTTTACCCAAAGATTACATTTACTTACATTTTATGAAGCCCACTACCCTTGAGATTTATTTGAACTATATGCACAAGAGGAAGAATTAAGATAGAGTTGAAAAAAAGAATTAAAATAATAATAATTTTAAAATCTGCAAAATCACCTATCAAAACTGGATGATTTTCAAATGGCTGCATTTTCATAAATCATGATGAAAAGTTCTTGATAATTCATATTTCTAAGAAAAAGATACAATCATAATTCAATTAGCTATTTGGGAGCTAGGTACAAAACTACCACAATTTAAAAAAAAAAATATTATAAGTTTGCGTTTGACAACTATCTCACCTGATGTTGACCAACCAAGTGATGATGCGTGATGACTTGAAGACTCCTAAATAAATGACATATAAAAAACCTTCCTACTGTTCCGAGACGCGCCACCATCGAATTTAGTGCGCTCAAATGCGTTCCTTAATACTGTGAGCACGCTTTTCGAAATGAAATGAAATGAAATAACTTTATTCATAGATTTCGGGTACTATATGTTGTTATAAAATAGTTCTGTCCTGCCAAAATCTGCCTTTACAGACGTATGAATTGTTATAAACCGCATATACGAGTACAATAATTTACTAATGAGTACAGACTTTTATCAGCTAAACAGTTTCTTCATATTTTATGGTCCAAAAATTCGTTTAAACTATAGAAACATTTCTCAGTTAACCACCGCGTCAGGTTTATCTTAAATCTATTAAATGTCAAGTCTGAATTCATTAGGAATTTTGTTATAAATTGTAATACACATTATATAACTATTATTACAAGTGAGAGTCAATCTTGTTGTAGGTCTATATAAATTATACATATATTGAGATCTCATTTTCCGAGTTTTCAGCGAACTAGCTAGTTGGAAAAGGTCATTATTCTTAAACACAAAAACGCACACATCTAGAACATATATAGAGGTCAAGGTCAATATTTTGTAATTTTTAAAATAAGGTCTACATGATTCTTTTTGCCGTAAGCCGAAAATAGCTCTAATACATTTCTTTTGGGTAATGAAACATTGTTCAATATCGGTACATCTACCCCAAATTACGATCCCATATCTTATGACGGAATTGACGTACCCATAGTAAGCCGTGATGGCTGCTTCTTTAGAAACCGTCTGTGCAATCCGTCTCAACGGAAAAATAAAACTATTTAAACGCGTGACGTCGAAGTGTGTGACGTCACGGATGATGTCGTTACCAGCGCTATATTGCACTCACCAAGATCTTGTGGAGCGGGAAATAATGTAACCGCAATTTCCAAGAAGCAATTTTGTAATATGCCCAATTTTGTTAAATTTTATTTCAACATCAAGTTTTTAATTTTAATATTTAGCATTAGTGATATATATGCATGAAAGAAAATTATTATTACGAGTTTGAGTATTTGAGGTTATGAAATGGCCAAATTACCGTTCCGATTCATTAGACGTGCTCACAACACTGTGAGCGTCGTAATCATGCTTTTCAAAATGGAACGCCTGTATATCATGAGAGTGCCAAAAACATTCGGTTCAATTCGGAACACTGTACTTTTTTGTCAGAGATTGATATTCAATCTCTAGCAAAGATTAGAAGTTTATCCTTTATTTTATCTTTTAAATTGATATAATTTAATAAGTAAGTGCCGTGGTGGTACCGGCCTAGAATAGTACTCCCCCATCTCTTCCCGTGGGTGCCGTAAGAGTCGGCTAAGGGATCACGTACCAGAAGGTGGGCAGCAGCGCCTTCTGAGGATCGGAAATCATACTGCGCTCGCCAACCCGCCTGCCAAGCGTGGCGAGTATTGGCAAATCCCCCCTATACGGGGGAGGCATATGTTCAGCAGTGGATGTTTAAGTGCTGAGAAGAAGAAGAAGAAGAATAAGTAAGTGAAAACTGACCTGTTGCTGCTCTTAAACAACTAGTTGATTGGCTGACTTTAATGGCTGGCACTGACTGAATCATTATATTTTCCAATGGTTCAGAATCTGAATCCTCATTGTTCTCATCCTCTAGCTTAGAAGATGTATCTGCAGGTGTAACAGAGCCAGTGCCGCTAAGGTCTATAACCCTTACTTCCAGGTCATTGAGAGTTACAAATCTGTTGGTACTACCATCAGCAGTAGGCTGGAATCGTCTGATAACTGCTGCTTTTTTTCTGCACTTATGTCTCCATTCAAACCAGTACTGGAACAAAGAATAGCATTAAATTAGGTTGTGACAATGCATAATATCAATTATATATCATTCTATAAGGTGAACGAGATCAGCAGCTGTGTGTATATAAAACATAAATATGGCTGAAATAATATGTGCTGTTACATGGAATCAGTAAGTAGTCATAAACTTCTGAATAATAAGGTTTACAAGCAATATTAACCTGAACTATTTTGAAAATGAGAATATTTAATTTTATTACACCTTGGGGCTTGGTGGTATTTACAATAACTTTTCTTTTTTTTATCACATACAAACCCCCGCACTAGGCTTCCCTGTATCGCGAGAGGCATGGACACACAATCACAGCACACAAACATCCTAGACCCGGGACAAACATCTACACTCTCCACACAAATGTTTGCCCCTGCTGGGATTCAAACCCAGAGTACCGGAGACACATAAGTCATGTCAATGACACTATCCACAGCACCACGGCAACCATTGAGAAAAAAAAGTGTTAATTTTTCTACTATTTTCTGCAATTAACTATGATTTGCTGCAAATAAAGACCAATATCAAAACTAACCGCAGTTTTTTAACCAGTACAAAAATATACTCTCTTTTCACAGAAATGGAAAAATACATTTGCATGGAAATCAAACCACCTTAATGGGATAAAATCCAAGATCCCAAACACTTTCATACCAAAATATATATATCTCTGTTTTGACATTAGAGCTCAGTATGTAAGTAGCAAACACTGAAACAGACAATATTATGGGGCTACTTCATGATATTATTAATACAAGGTTGAATAGGAAAGTTTGGTTAAAGTAGATCTATCTCTAGATGTACTGGACGTTAACACTTGTCTTGTATAGTTTTAGTGAAGACAAATTTGAGACTCAGTATTTAATCTTAAACAATCTATGTAAATACTACTATGGCATGTTTACTAATCAACAGATGTGTCAAAAAGTATGCCATCTGCGGCACTCAATATAATTCTAGGTTTGATATCTTTACATCTACACATACAACAGAAAGCAATGGCTTCAGCCTTAAGAAGCAACTCATTACAGCAGTGGAAACACAGAATCTATCACAAATCACTGTAAGATTAAGGGAATATATCCATAGATATATATCACATCTGATATATATATCAAATGATTTTTTGTGATATACTTATATGAATACAGAAATGGTTAAATTTTTTTTAATGTTTGCAATTTTACTACTGTATTTCTCCCTGGCTTCCTGACTGTTAATCCTAAAGAATAACATACAAAGTTGTCCCATTGTGTAACAGTCAAATAACAATGTGATTTGTTGGGAATTTTTAAATAAAAATTTCCCATCTAGTACAGTGTGACAGTTGAGGGTATTACTCATTGATAACAATTAATCCAATCCTACAAACAATGATGACGTTACTCAGCCTGCTGATGTAGTGGATGAAATTATTCAAAATTTCGCTGATGATCCAGTCCTGGTTTAGAATTGGAAGATGACCTACCTTTATCTTCCTTGTTTTCCATTGTGGTAAAATCAAACCAATCACAATGACGAATGAGGCATTTATTAATTATTTGATAATGAACCGTTTTAAAAAAATGTAAAACAATATTGATTTGATAACTAAGACTTATTTGATTTGAATATATTCTTGGCTATACCATACTTTTAAAACCATATTTTTAAAAATGGATGGAATAAATACCAAACCAACAAAAAACAAACATACAGATAGCTAAACCTCATCAACTAGTGGGAATATAAAAGAATTGACAGCATTTAGAAAAATTAAAACTATACAAGCAAACCTCCAACATAGCAATACTGGCGCCGCCCCGTTGAGGAGAACTCTTGAAGAACAACCAAATACAATAGCACTGGTCCAGGAACCTTATTTAAGTCGTGGCAAAGTGAGTTACTTTAATGCTCTACCAGGCAATGTTTTTACTCCCCCATGCAAGATCAAAACAATATCGAATACCGAAATACCGAAACAATACCGAAATGTCTTGAAGCGTCCTTAGTGACACACCTATCTACAGACGACCTTACAGTAGTTAAAATAAAAACGGGCTACCATTCTTGTAGCTTCGGCATATATGGATGGCAAAGCCTATGGCTGCACATTGTGGATACCTCCACCTATGCCCTTGTGCCGTCTTTTATGCCAATCTGTGTTTAGCATTTTATACTAAATTAGATATTGAGCATTGATCCTACATTTCACCACTTACAATAATTGAAACAAAAAAAGGAAGATGTTGTGTAACACTAGAACCTGTAACACTTAAATAAACATACTTTCTTCCATCCTTGTGGGGTTTTCGTCGCTCCTGATTCTACAGCATTTAGCTTCTTAGCTACTGCAATCCACTTTTGCTTGCTCGCCTGTTGCGACAAAGGCGCGCCGGGCTGAGTACCTCTCGACATGTCATTGTTTTGCTCCAGGAAATCCACCAGTATCTCTAACTGCTGCCTCAATATACGCCGAGGAGGAGCCATCCGAACAGTAACACTTCTTATCAGTTAATCTCGATTTTAATTCGTGTCGTGGGCAGATTCTTGCAGCATGCCTTGCCCCTTTCCCTCTTCACGAAAAAGTTTAAACGGATAAGCGCATGATTTGTACTAAATATTAGTGCAAAAAATGTAGAGGTATAATTGTTTTTACTTTCGCTTTCAGTGGTTTTTACCAATTAAGTGTGCGTTCCATTCGCACTATCAAAAACTTCGTTGATTTTCCACACATTTTCGGAGCCAGTTTCAAAATTTCCAGAATTTGTATATTTATTGCGAGATCAAAGCAAAGGTATTTTGTTTTGCGAAACGTTTCAAACGTTATTTGCCGATCACGATAACACAGCACAGATTACTTAAGGAAACCTCCCGGGCCCCGATTCCCGACCTGCCTGCCTTACATCATAAAAGTTTGTGGCACAGATTACCTACGGAGTTATGAGAATCTACAGTTTGTGATTACGTCATATAGTCAGTGTCGCCAGGTGACCATGTGAATTTCCCCCCAACCTTATTCAAAATCTCCCCAAAAGTTAGCTTTATGGAAAAAAATACCCCCAAAACCACTTTTACTTATTTTTAACGGACTTAAAAAAAAAAGAAACTTCTCTATTCGACCCGTACGTCATTTTTCTGTTTGTTACCCCATAACTTTTGACCGAGTGAACGGATTTTGATTGCCTTGATGCCTTTGTACATGAGCTACCAGGCCGTGCATTATCAGGGTGGTAGACATTCTAGAGGGCGTTAATTCGCTGCCAGGGATTTAACGACCCGTGCTTTACCGATCCTTATAATCGGAAGCCAATTTTATAAAGTCTTATCCACAATGAATTCCCTCGACTTTTACACCTTACTATATATACAATCTTCATAGTGACTCGTGGTTGAACTGTGGTGGGTCCCGCTTGAGTACTGTGAACATCTACTGCGAATAACTATTATTTTAGTTATAATCCAAGCATGATAACAGATACAAATCTGCCAAACCCGACTCTACTGGGTACTTGTCTGTCCTACCCCCAAAGTGTATAAAAAAAGCTGAAGGCGCGGAGGAGGAGCAACCCCCACCCCCGAATATATTCGCCTCCGCAGCTTCGGCTCACTTGATGTCTGAGCTTTGTTACGCAGGGGTGGTGGTAAAGCCTTGCAATTTTAAAAGTACGGGAATACGTGCCTAACCATATTGCTACCGAGCCCGCGGTGGAATACGCAGCCAAGTACTGCACAGCCCGCGAAATACCAACCTGATAACCGAAGTATATGGTCATGGATTATCAGGGTGGTTTTTGTTGGATCGGTAATTATCAGGGCGGCAATTCCCTGGCCGGCGACTAAACACACTCTTTTGTTTATAGTTTCCACGGGCGAGCACCACATGGTACATTTAAACAAATGAAATTAAGAGTCTAATGCCACATTATGTTATTCTGTGTGTAGAGACGACACTTAGATCATGTTTATCAATAGATGGCGTTTATATAAAACATGCCAGCTGCAGTAGTTGACTGCGATATAGCTAAGATCTAGCGTAGCGTAGCGGTACAAACCCATACCACAACCACAAACTATATCATTATGATGCTAGCTAACGCATTGACTGCGATCTCGTGGTGAGTAGCAAAAACCAGTATATATGTATTTATTTTATTGTGGCTGCCATAGAAGACAAATTATCCGTAGTACGCGGAGTTTGAGCGAATTAGCGTTTTTGAAGCCGATAAGTTATTATCTTATTATTATTATCCTATACCTATTATATATATTATTTACCATTAACAATTATTAAACATTCGGAAGTTTCGCCGTTAACCTAAGAATGATTAATCGAAACGGTTACCTATTTATTAAATTTTAAAGACGGTGTATGTTTTTCGTATGTATAGATATAAATCGTTCGTGGGACTTGTGAGATTGCTGACATTACGGTTAAGGAGGGCTAAATATCAGAGTAAAAAATTTGCTTAAGAGGTTATTAGATTGTTCATACAGGGGCGACAGTACCAACGTAGGTTACCTACGTGAAAAAAAATTACCAAAATATGGAACCGACTTCAATACTCAAAAGTATGATATAACTTGTTGAAGTCCTGTTGTTGAAGTACTTACAATACAATAACCCAATGATATTATATGTTTATATGAGGTAGATGTCGCACAAGCGCGCGGAAACTGAGGCGGCAAAATTAAGTCAATTATAGTAATTTTCATTGCGACGCGTATTTCAAGCGCAAGTCTAAAAATATAGCTATCCTTTTCTATATTATTTGCACCGTATTATCTGTCGCAGTAAGCATGTATGTCGTAAAGGAACAAAATCTGACCACCGCGTAGTATGAATATACGTCATCTTTAGTAAAACATCATTGCAATAACCCAGATGCAGATGAAGTTTTTTTTTATCATAAAGCAAATTTAAATTCAAATTGCAACTTTCTTTATGATTACATTTAAATGACTATTGTATTCTTTATGAATAGCTTGTCTTAATTAAAGAAGAGAATAGGAACCCTGTTTATCTAGATACGTAGGTGTCTAGATGGATCTTTGCGAAAGTCCGGCATTTATTGCCAATTGATCGGAGGAGTAGTCAGCAAATTAGTCTGATATCTATCAGACTTTTTGAGTAGCCTTCAGGTTTACTTTGCAGTTTATAAACGATTTGCTCTCACCCGAAACTTTTGGATACACAGATTACAGCAGTTGTAGCGGCTTTTATATACAACTAAAATGCCAGCAAAGGGACAAGTTCAGTTCCTCCGAGAACCCATTGACGAGTTGTTGTACTTGCTCTACAGATAGTCGCAACCATTTGATACATCAACATTATGGTAATCGGACAGTGAACATAGTATATGATGAAGTTGAAACCATTTATAGGCGTTTATTTAGATCCATGGAACAGGAGATGCTATAGAGCTGACTTGGACAAGCGGCCTAACTAAGCTATAGCAAACAGAAGGCTACCAAAAGGTTTTGCAGGCTTTATATTAAAAATCTCAACAAATAATCTGTACAAATCCTGAAAGGTATAAAAAACGTCAGCTTATCGGCTTATGCCTTAACCAAAGTAAACTAAATTTACCGCGAATTTTATTCATAGAATTCTACGAAAACGGTTATCCTACCGCTGCTAATACGGGTCAACGAGTCCATTGGGTGTGGTTAGATTAATTAAATTTGAATGAAAACCGAAACAATCCAGGTAAGTGTGGGTAAGGTTATTAGATAGTTACGAAATCCAATGATTTAAAACTGTATTTTAAAAATAGTATTTTACAATCATGATAAGCTCAACATAAAAGTCTTTGGAGGAGAAAGTGCCTGGATATAATTGAAAAATACATATAGAATCTAATTTTATTCTTTTTAAATAAAGACAGCTGGGTATACCGTCCAATCTCACCAATGCGGGTGAGGTTGGACGGACCAACTTTAGAAGCATGTTGGCATGACTAGCGTCTGCCATGCGTGCCGATTAGTCTCGCTGCTCTTATCAAATTATGACAGGTGACAAATCTTGGCTTTATTGATATACGATGCAGAAACCAACGAACATAGTTTGCTTGTAGGCAGAAACGAATGAAAGATGCCGCAGGATAAAGTTTGTTTCTAAATAAACCATCGCCTGCTAAAGTGAACAAGAGAAGAAGGGTAGGGACGTTTTGATACCTAATTTTTGCACACCTATGGCAGTGCACCTGGTATCAATTTCTTTATGTGAGTAAAACACTTTTTTGGCGATCGAACCTGCGGCCGTCAGGTTCAAAATTTTGCCTAATTTCTAATCAATCAACAAGGCCAGAAGTGCTCAGAACTGTCTCTCGAAGGACTGGATTGGGGAGAAGCTACTAGAAGACGGTGTACCATGCGAGTTTCAGCGGGCGTTTAAGCCAACAGCACCCTAATTTACAGCTTATCTATTAGTTGGTCAGCCATCAAGCAAACGTAGCGGTGCCGGCGCGGTGGCCTGACAGCCAGCGGGCATCAGCGGAGCGTGCCTCCGCCACAACGTCCGCTCGTCTCGTCCGCAATCCGTAGCGAGCGCGCCAGCCCTCGCTCTAGAGCAGGAATTTGTACTGCGCGGTGCCGCGGTGGTGCGGCGGCAGTCTACCGGCGGCACCGCACTGCGACGGTCACTTCGCACGCTGTATTGAATCTACCCGTGATATACTAATCCCTTAGTACAAGTAAACTGAAAAGGACAGTGGAAGCTTACGTTTTCGTTAGTGAGTGAGTTTTTGTGAGCTTGAAGATTTTTCTTCTTAGCTAGTTTTCAGATTTCTTGGCGCTGATTTTTTTCAAACAGGTAAGCAATAATATCTTACCAATATTTTGCCGCCTAAATCCACCAAAAAGGAACAAGTTTATAACAACCAAGTTCCTTTGTTCTGAAACATTTTGGGAACATTCGTTTTATTTCTTTTGTACGGTTGTACACAGTACGCACGCAAAATGCAGTACTGACCATTCTTACTAATTATTTTTCTTAGTTGAAGATTCTAAATAAGATTTTGCTTTGTTGAACGTTAAATCGTGTAGTAGATACCTAATACTTATGTTGAAATAAAGGGTAGCTTTCCTAGCCTCATCTAAAAAAACCTCCTAAATGAAAAGCAATGCCAGCACAACTTAACTCTGAGAACAGCTTACAAGAAGGTTGGAGGACGTCCGTGCTCAATTTCTACTTCTACAGACGAGGACCATAGATAAAATATAAGTTAGTGCGCCAGAAGACCTCCTAACACGTTTCTTTGAAACCGGTTCAATCGGATATATGGCTTATGCAATCGTCTCTGACTAATCAACGGGTCCAGTACCCAATATCCATTAGGGACATAATATTGGAAGCCTTACAATAAGCGTAGAAGTTTGAAGCATGTATAGGCAGCGAACAGGTTGGATTTAAAGATCTCATCATAGAAACCTAACTACATACACAGGTTACTAATTGTTAGTATAGTATAGGTTACTTTACTATATTGACAGAAATGGTTTTAATGATAGATAGTAATTATGATAACAAGCAAGTGCCATAAAAGTAAGATTGAATAAAAATGTAGGACGTCTACCGCCAAGGTGGGCTGTCGACCTGACCAAAGATCGCAGGAAGATGCTGAATGCGGACCGCCTCCAACCTGTCCTTGTGGATATCGATGGGGGAGAATATGTCCAGATGTGGAGGTCCTTTAGCTGACATGATGATATCGATAATAATTGTTAAAAATGTCTTATGTATTATGAAGCAAGTCTTGTAATACATATCTAGTAATCGTACCTGCTTAAATCTTCAGATTGCCTCTAACAATTATATTTAAACAAAAAAGTTTAAGTGCGACTTCAGTATGCGTGCGAACAGGCGATTTAATGTCTATCTCGTGTTGTAATTGAAAACACAAGTAGTGTTTTATTTTTATTTTATTTATCACACTCATATCGCCGCACTTGGATGGATTACATAGAAAGCCCATTAGTCAAGGTCTCCGAAAAGCATAATTGCGAATCAAAACGTTTAAATAACTTTTTGTTTTTGTTGAACCTTTATTGACATAAAATACGCTCTTTCAAATTTTTTTTATCTCTTTTTGCGGAAAATGGCGCTGCATGTCTTTCTAAAATTGCCTACCGTAAAAAATATTTTAATCGAAGATGTTCCGATTTTTGACACCAAATTCAAATCCTTGCATTAGATTCATAAAAAATCCCACTAAAGGTCAAAAAATTCGCGGGATGAAAAGGAAGGCAGGTGAATTTAAATATGAAGAATTTTTTAACACTTTTCAGACCTTTCAAATAATTTTTATACATATAGGCACCTAATGAATTGTCAAGGCCCTCAAAATGGGCAGAAATAACCGACTTCACTTCTACGTTATCGGTGACTTGCTTTCCACGGAACTCTTTTTCATGTTTGTGAAGAAATAATAATCAGAGTGGGCCAAAACTAGACTTTTAAAAAGCAACAAAGCTCATCTATTTTTTTAATAGTGAGTATTACGTATTTGTCAATAACTCTAATTTGGTCCTGACAAAGTGATGATAAAGACAAGCAGATTTTGACAATTTGAAAATTGGCGCTAAAAATGTGGAATTTACGCCAAACACCGCTTGCGCCGGCGGCGGGACACCTCGGTCGGTTGACAATGTAGATAGGATCGCTTGCTCACAATACGTGCATTCGCATTGTATCCAAATTCAAAAGCATACACAAGGGAATTCGGTGAAACGACAACGCCGCTATATTCACATGAAATAATAATAAAACTTTTAAAGATCACATTTTCGAGTTCGATTTGGCAAAACATTGCAGCAGATATATCAACTTTGCCAAAATAATCCGATGCTCTTTTTATTAGAGGTAGGTATATCGACATTCGACTGAGAAATATTTGCACAATGAGATTTAAAGAACGAATGAGATTTATTCTTTATGTACACATAGGTATTGTAGAATTTAATTCATATGCATGAATTCATCTCTAGCCAGCTGGCTAGCGAGCAATAAGTTTCGTGGAATTCATGTCTGAAATGTACCTACTAGGACTTCATTTGTACAAGTTTTATTGAAACCTGGTTCCTACTGTATGAGATTTGCAATATGCGAACATAAAACCATGCAAAATAATGTTTAGGTACTTGAAAATGAACATTATTATCTAACTTTTTCGAACGACACAATCGTGTCAATAGTAGAATTAAATATGCACTTAACAAAGCACCAATAATAAGATTTAGGACACGTATTTATTTATCGGCGGCCGATTCATCAATCAAGTATAAAAATACAAGAAGAATTGACGTTCCAGGAAATATAATAAATAAACATATAATTACATTATACTCTCATTATCATATAATTGACACACACACGATTGGGATGTGAATGAAAGCTTTATTATAAAATGAATAGAATTCTTGTTTATGTAATGACAAAGAATTGTAAACATACGTAATACTTATACTCGTTATAGTTAGCTTTCATATTATAGTAAGACGTCAGTTATGAGGGTATAAAGTAAAAGTAAACAAAACGACGTATCGAATGTTACGAGTGGTGAACCCTCGGTGGTGGGTCAGGCATCGTCGCGACACCGGCCAATTGGCGTCGGCATATCGATCTGCCTCCACTGGCGACGTCATGTGAGCATTGCTAACTAAAAATAAACTTTATTCATCTAGAATAGCTAACGATCTGAAAGGTCGCGTTTCTACTTCAGACTCATTACAAAGGGCTTTCCACAACGAGACGGCACGCGAGAATCGGAGTCGTCTAAATTGCCTCTATTCGTATCTCAGAGGTGGCCATTTCCGCTCAGTGTCCTACCGCCTGCTGGTGGTTATGCGTAATGTCCTCTTTTGCTATAGTTCAAATATGTATGCTAATACATTCACGCTAAAGTCTAGAGTAACGTATCCATCCCATCTTCAATTACATCGAGTCGGATTGATCTGACAAATAGAAATGATGTTAAAATTAGAATTTGACTAGCGACCTTTGCTATGTACATAAAATAATGTGCTAACCTTTCAATTACGCTTAGGATTATTCATAAATTAATGTGGTTGCTCACTCGGAATTCATTACCGGGTTTAATAATTTCTGTTCAATATTGCCAAGGCGCCCTCGGGTTATGGAATTCAAACGCGTAAATCTAAAACCCTCTGAGCACGGTTGGCCTACATAAATGGGTGCAGGCGTAGCGGAGACATTTTCGCGACGCAATAAATAGGCGTGATGTCGGCTGGAAAATTGCGTCAATTTTTAGGGCGGGAACAACCCCTGAGAAACATAATCAGCTAAATAGCGACGACAAGGAAAGTTTTGGGACTCGTACCGCGTTTACAGGAAGACTGGCTGATTTTGGAGTCATAATTTATAAGCGTATAATTATACTCTTGGGAAAACATTGGACTTATTATAAAACAAAGTAATATATGTAGGAGTATATACATTATACCACAAACATTAGGTTATTCAAACTTACGAAGTTACACAGTTTACAGGATTACAATAAATACAATTAAAACTTATCGGTACTATCGTTGTAAACTCAAGAAGTTGTTGGCACTTGGCTATAAACTCCATAGATAATTGTAAATAATGTTTAATAAAATTTAAGGGTATTTATATATGAAAAAACTTTATGTAAAGTGTATATATTTCATTAAAAAAATACACATCCCGTTGACATGGCAAGTATTTGTCGTAGAGCACACCTTCGCGAAAAATCGTTTACCTATGCGCGATATCGAAGATTTGTTGTTATATGGACCAAAGCCTTTATTAAAATAGAATACTAAGTACATAATAACTAATTACAATACTACAGCTACTTCAAAAACATTTGAGCAATCCTCTCGCTATCGCTAGTGTGCTAGCCTATAGATAACTCAAATCTAACCCGCTACCAGTTGGCAGCGTGCCCAGAATACTAGCCGCATTGCCACGTTGAATTGCAATGCTGATCCGCATATAAGTATATCGAAGATGGATTATTCAATATTACTTGAAAACTAGTCTACATTATTCACATCAAGCTTATGACTTTTAAGTCTCGTTCCATGACAAAAGACATTTAGAGCGTGTGAAGCCATATAGACATGATGGGTCTTCAAAAGGTATATCTTCAAGTCTTTGTTCCCTAATTCAACAATTCATATACTCTTGCCTAAAGCTATTTCTGGAAATGTTTGTGAAGGTCTGGATTGCCTTGATAAGATATGCCACAAGGCAGTTTCTTTATTTTACCTAATTGAGATTTACGTTTCCACCGTAACCGCACCGACACTGGTTGATTTTGTTGCGTCGCGTGACAATCTAATACAGACAAAGCTATCGTTGCAGTTTTCTTTCGTGTAATTTCTAACACTTGTGCCGTCCATCTGCTTCGCTTGGTTACAAACGATGCGACTCACGCGACTCGACAGTGAAAACGGCAGACAAAGCGGACAAGGAAAAAATGTAAATTTGATCGCTACTCGGGCCAACTTCAGTTTAACGTAAAGCCATTTTGCTGAGGTGGAGATAGCATTACATTGGCAAAGAAATACAGAGTTTAAACGTGGTTGTTGACTATAAAAAAATATACAGTTTATGGATACAAATATATATCTGTATCTAAATATAAGGGAAGTATCCATATTCCTCCTCCTGAAATCGAAGTATGACGGTCGCGGTGACGCAGTGGTTACTGTCAGTGACATGACTTCTGTGTCTCCGGGACCCCGGGTTCGAATCCCGGCAGGGGAAAATATTTGTGCGATGAGTGTAGATGTTTGTCCCGGGTCTTGGGTGTTTGTGGGCTGTAATTGTGTGTGTCCATGCCTCCCGCGACACAGGAAATCCTAGTGCGGGGGTCTGAGTGTGATAAAAAAAAGTACATTTGCAAGGAAAAAAAAATTATATCAATATGGCTTTCGTTTTTTGTGCTGTATTTGTTGATGTTTACATGGTTGCATATGGAGGCAGATAAAACTAGTAACGAAATTCTGTATTACTATTCTTGTGTAAACAATGAAATCTCACCTAAGGATGAGCATCGGACATGCTCGAAACCTAGGTCGAAACTTCGACTATTAACGTGAGTAAAGCCGGATACCACATATATATAATAATGTGTCAAACTCACGAGAATTTCCAATCAAAAATGAAATCTCTTTTAGGTTAAGCAACAAGGGTAATTTATTGAGGGTTAACTAACTAATTAAAACCGAAACAACAGTCTTAATGAGGGACGCGGGTGGGAGCAGCCATGACCTCATAGTCCATGTCAAGGTAAACGCTGCTCCTCAAATTAAAATGTAACGAGATCACATCGTCCCTCAGGCGGTGTAGTCGAGGAAAGCTTTTCGTAATTCAGCCTCGCGACATCACCGTGTCATAAAATTGTGACACGAAGACGTCATTGTATGTTTCTCTAGAATGGCTTTTTTGGCGATAACATGTAATACTTTGTTATGTACTTTTAAGGGGGTCGTAAATGTCTGTGGCTTCCTTAAAGACTTTCACCTTGACTGTTTCTGAGTATTTATGTTTGTAGAAGCATACTAACTTATAATCACTAAAATATTTTGTCGTAAGGTCTGCATCGCTAGCAAATAGCGTTGGTATGAACGTGGTAAAAATTGGTAAATACTTATGTAAGTCATTTACTTCTTCCATTACTAATTTGTGAGTTCTCAAGTAGGTAATTAAACAATATACTATAGTGGGTGCCTAGTTCCACAATAATCAGCGAGATCAGGACTCCAACGAAAGGCTTTAAGGTCTACATTGGTGTTGTAGTGTACTGTTTGATAAAGCCGTGAAGAGAACCCAATAAATCTATATTATGCGACGGGATCGCACATAATGACAATATTGATATAAATGAAAAAAATGGTCTGAATACTGTATATAACTATATAGTAATATGATTAAAGATAACACCATGATGTTCAGCACTTCTATAGGACATCCTTCAGCATTGAGCCCTTTCAGACGTTCGATCGAATTCACGACATCCGCCAATTCTGTCTATAGAATTGTCTTGACACAAAGCGGAACCAGATTGCCACCTATCCGATATCCCGTGGAAGTGTCAGATTCCCAAAACTTCGAAGTCCGGTTACTGTGAACCAGGGGTGTAGGAAGGGCGATTCTGGTATTCGTATGCAGGCCGCGCGGTGCGGCACCGGATCGATACGCGCCCGCGCGGCGCCACCCCTCGCAACTCGCGAGTAAGTGCGAGGTACAAGTCTGCCACAACAAATACACTTCCCCGACTTTATTAAATTTCTCCAGACTCGAGGAAGATTTAACGGTGTTGCTTTAATCTTCTTCGCACCGCAGAATGTTACCTGAGCGCACGGTTCTTTTGCGGGTCACGGGAACTTTACCCTTGCTTATCAGCTCGTCTGTGTCTCATGGATTTTAAGGAATCTGTTTTATAGGTCATTACAATGATTCTGAGCTGCAAGTCAATTTTTGAGAAATTGTAACTTTACGGGTTACAAATTATGAGTAGGTTGCAGGGCACAATGTAATACTGACATACAATGATTTACGTTGCCATCCGTCTCAATCTTTGCGGGTTGTCCTAGTCCATTACCGAGAAAGTGTATTATTATTCAGCTGTTAGGAGTGCAAGGCGCAACAAATCGCAACAATTACTTTGAGGAAGTATTATATCTAAGTTATCATAACTTACCTATATTTTAACAACACCTTACTTCGTACCCAAATAACGTACAGTAACCACACTATCATGAATAGTCCAATAAACTAGTTGATAACATCGACCTAAGGAAACTTTCCTTATGTCGATGGTTGATAACACTAATATTGTAAGTTTTTTTTTAAACATCATGTAATGACCTATTTGCAATTCTAATACCGGAACAACTGGGTGTAATTTCGCATAGCGTACATGTTCAAGATAAGCAGATGACATCATCGACGGCAACGACCAAGGGAGAGAATAAAAAACATTTGTTGAATTGAACGGGCCGAGCCTGACCAACCAGAGCGCTTGGTGTTTCGGCAGTCTTGGCGGATCGGTGACCGCGTGGCCCTGATCTTGACGGCAACAGCGCGAAGATAACCCCTTCTGTGACCATGCCACGTCACAATTCACATGTAATAATACACATGATATAGCAGATGAACTACAAATGTTAACTTTATCAAACATGTACCTATGTAAAATATCCGCTTGTTAGAAAAACCTTAACCTTGAATGCAAGGGCTCGTAATATTGATGTATTCATCACCGCATACGGTAAAACAAGTTCTATAATAATTAATCACGTAATAACAAACGTGGGGTTTCATTGCCACGGTTCTCATAACATTATGTCATAGCTAGCAATTGTTTACTAAGTCTCTTGTTTAGTGTGGGTGGTAATATACGTAGAACACGCTACTGGATTATTTGCGATGCCGAAATGTATTCCCATTTAATAACTTTAAGCTTTATTTTTGAGAAACACGTGAATTATACATAAATGCATACTTAGATTTAGATTTACGAATTACGTTGTATTAAGTAAATGTAGCAAATGCCTACTTTGGAACGAAACTTGCGTCAGCACCTTTGCATCCAGCCCAGACACCTGAAGCGCACCGTCCATATCCTAGCGGCAGCTGCAGCGGATGCTGCTAGGATGCTGCTGCACAGAGTGAAAGGTCGTAAGTATTTTTCACCCTCCTACCCCAATCTCACTATAATATTATAAATGTGAATGTTTTGTGGATGGATGGATGGATGTTTGGTACTCAATCATGCCAGAACGGCTGAACGGATCTGGATTAAATTTGGCACAGACATTATAGTCAAGAATAGCACATAGGCTACTTTTTATCCTGGTAAAATGAATGATTCCCGTGAAATAATTGATGTAGCGGGAAAACCCGTAATCTACGCTGTTGAAACAGCAGAGCGCTACTAGTAATTCATATATGGCAGAACAGCGTGTGGCCACGCACGCACAAACGAGCGATTTCAACAACTTCAAGATAAAAATGATATAAGTATATCTAAAATTAACATAATTTGTCATAATAGTCTTGATTTTTAACGAGAAGAGTTTTATAGATATTTAAATTCTAAATGACGTATAATACTTTATACATAATATAATGATGATTTGGTGCTATCATCAAACAAAACCATTTGTTTATGAAGGCTTTGTTTATACGATATCCAGATATATATACTACAGATTAAAGAACCAAAAATTTGATACATACAATTTCAAAGAGGTTTTTTATGCACGTCCATACACATACATTGTTAGTTTCTTGAAAGGGTATACCTAAGCCAGGAACCTCTGGCCTGGCCCCTGCCTGCAACTTGGCATAGAATATCAAACGCTCTTGTTTCCCTCGCAGAAAGGTCATCACATCAAACACGCCCGTTACTTGTTAGTTATTTCTTGGCATTTTTCGATTCATACATGGTATCTTGGAAATGGCTTACAGGTTTGACAGCGGTTTTTCAAATACATATAGGTAGGTGTCTCCCCTGGCTAAGCATGATTCTAACCGCAAAAACAAATTATATTTACCGAGCGAAGCTTACGCCCATTATATGGATAAAATTGAACAGCCCATTTCGAGATCAGTTAGATGATACAAGCAAGGCCCAGGGCTACTCCCCTTTTCTATGCAGAACTAGAATATACCAACTGCTTACCAACAGCTTAATGCACTTCCAATAGCTGTCTGACGGACTTGGACGAGAAAACAACGGGGGTGTTTACATTATCATATTCCCACCAATTTTAAATAAGCAAAGGATATTCTACGTATTCTATTACATTGAGACAAAATTAAATTTAAAAATCAATTGTGTCCTAATTTAAATATGTAAATTAAAACTGCGTGGGTTTCCTACCACTTAGTGTTCCGAGCAACTTAATATACAGGAATGACTTTCTATTGTGATCTATTTATGATGCGTCGTGTTCATCTGTAATAGAGTCTTCGTTGATCTTGTACTAAATAATGAACTTGTACTGAGATTATCATAACTGAATAACTGTTATCAAATAATTATTAATACTTTTGTTTTTTTTTGCTTTTGACCAGATTTTATATGCCCGCAAACGAATGCAGATAAATTTAAGTTCATTTCATTATTCAATCTCCAAGCTGGTCTGAGTAAGTAAAACGCACATTGACATAAACATAGGTTCCTAGTTTAAAATATATTATGTATGTACAGATTATGATATAGTAGTAACCTTATTGTTGTCCAGAGGTTGGAATCGTGGTAGCTGTAACACAGGGCATCCTAGTACAGCTACCAACGGCCATCATAGGTGTATCTAGATAACTTACTATTACTAAACTTTATAAGCGATACTTAGGATAACATTTATTAATAATAATTTCTTGATTAGTAAATTGATTTGCTTTTTTAAATACTAGCTGACCTGGAAAAGATTCTGCCATATAAATAATCATGTTAAAGTGACACGTCAATTAATTTAAATTCGGTTAAATTATTTGGATAATTTGTTCGTACAAAAATACTAAAATCGCGCTAAAAATGGGTATAGGATAGGAGGGTGAAAATTACTTTACGAAATATTCTCAGACCTGGCAAACATATACCAAAAATCCGGTAAAACACGAGTCGGTCGCGCGAAGAGTTCCGTACCATCATATTTTATAAAAAAGACAAAAAAATCACATTTTTTGTATGGGATGATGGATGGGAAATGAAACAAATATTGAAGGGGGAGCCCCCTTCAATATTTGATTCATTTTAATTTCATTAAGTGAATATATAACTAAATATTCTGTGAATATTTCGAGCGTCTACCTTTTGCCGTTATAAATATCGAGGAAAATAATCACGTTTGTTGTATGGGAGCCCCAGTGACGTCACTGGAGCATCACTGACCCCCGAGTGAGATAGCGGTCAAACAAAAAAGTGCACATTGTGTAAAGCTTTACTTGCGAGAAGAGCTCGTAGCGGAGTTTACCCACGTGATCTCAACAACCTTTCAACTTCTCGGTCTTGCCCTGGATAGGTGATAGTTAGTAGAATTTTCAACGGTGTGCTTCCGTATTTTGAGAGTCGATCCCGGTTATTGTCCCGGTTATTATAGGTAATATCGGCAGCCCTTTGGCGGCCAAAAAGCTTCTGACGTTATGCTAACCTACCCACCAGCTCCCATTGGACAGCGTGGTGAACTATGGTCGAAATACCCATTATGATCATCATAGTCGTAGACTATCCTGGATATAAACCTACCCATGTTTTTTTAGGGTGTATGCTAGTACTCGCCATGCTTGGCAGGTGGGTTGGCGAGTGTCGTATGTTGATTATATCCGCGGTAGGCTTCACCTTTTGGTACGTGATCCCTTGCACCCACGGGTACAGATGGGGGGTATAATTTTAGGCCGGTATCATCGTTTTCACATTATTTTATCTAAAGTGAAAACGATAGTACCGGCTGATGAGACTAATAAATAAACACGTCTCCCTACCAAACGTTAGTACTGTAGAGACATTAACGCGGCGAGCGCAAACATTCCAGTGTTCATTTGCAATGTACTGAGCCGACTTCATTAGAATTCATTTCTCTAGGGTCGAGAGGGATCGCTGCAGAGCGGAATGAATCAATATATTTCAATCAATACACGAGACTGAGATTGCATCATTCAAACTTCCAAACTAATATTATAAATATGGAAGTAACTATGTCTGTCTCTCTCAATACATTTTCATGCATTTTGGTATGGATAGGGATAAGGTAGACGGGAACTTGGAGAAAAACATAGGTACTATTACTACAGGGTACTGTTATTGCAATAATTTTAAAAACCGGTTTTATCAGGTAGGCTTAAAGTATAAGTATATTGGATTTGGTTTAGATGGGATTGTATATGAGGTACTATTACTACGTAGGTACCTCAGTGGATTATAAAGGATTGGTTACCGATCCTCATGTTATGGATATAAAAATTTATTAAGTACTCATATTTTTTTTGTAATTAGAACTAGAACAAAGGATTTGTCTGCATTTCTGACCAACCACTAAAATAAGGGCAGGTCATTTAAACGTAGGTATGTATTGTATTGTAATTTTGCACTAAGAAACATTATAGTGTGAAATAAATAGCACACAGGCTGATTATCCCGAAAATGTACGGTTGGCTTTGTGATAATGATAACTGAGGTAACGGGAAAGCGGTAGGAGGCTTCTAACTTCTTCACCAAAATTAAAAACATCCGATTATCAATTTAACCGTCGGTCAAACAGTTTTTACCATACAATTAACCGACGTTTTATTGATAATCGAACGTTTTAATTTTGCTGAACTCTACCCTAAAACCTAAGTATATAAATATACTCATAAAAGAATTATACATTTTCTACGTTTGACAGATATAGCGAGTTTATTGATCATTTTTGAATCCCGCTCGAAAATAAATGTCGCAACCGATGCAAACACGGGAACATTTCATCCTCTAAAAGATTGTCCTAATGCAGGATTAAGCAGGAGACGATTTTAGCTTCTATATGTATAGGTATTAGAACTTGTGTCATATTGTATGAAACAGTATTACTCCAAAGTGGTGTCAATGATCTTATTACAAACGGCTTATAGGTACTAACTTATATAATTTCGTTGCGCCTAGCCGTTTCCTAGATAACATTGAAATGTAAATTGCACAAATACTGGACACGTAGTGCAGTGCAGTCGGGTTATGGAGAGAGATTGTTATCGTCTGCCCGCATTGTGGTAGGTACTGGTAGTATACATAGTCAATTTGTCTCTGTTATAACGTGTGTGGTTGCAAATTGGTGTGGTGCGGAGGGATATCGGCAGGGGTCCCCATTGCTCGTGTCATCACTTGTTTCACTGAATCACTGGCACTCTCCACCGGTTTATTCTGAAAGCTGTTTCATTCATGTCACGACGCATCGCAGTCTCTCAGTTGTAGGTTATGGTCGTACAAATCGCGAGTTTTGAAAAAAAATGGAAACTCATGCTTAAAAGATAGAGCTTTAAAGATAAAGCATTTAGTAACTTAATACTTTTTGGACCGATTTTTGTATTATGCCTGCCAAATATTTGTGTAGGTTTATTTATTCATTAAGCCAACTTAGTCCATATTCAGAGCACAACAACATGTTTCATTTATCGCAAATAGGATGATGTTAGTCCTTGAGCGAGCTCTGATCAGCAACATAGCTATCCTTTTGAGCGTGGAAAGAGTTCAGTATATGCCTGTGTAAACATAGCTCAGGCGCTACAGAATTGTGAAAACTATTTAAAGCAATCGTGGAAACATTACATCGGAGTTTGGACTCGGAAGGAAATGAAAATGAAACCTTTTTACCCAAAAACTAAAAATGCTGAACCACACTGTCACTCTGAACAAAGAGCATGCATACATCTACCGTATCTGCGGGCCAGAATATTCTTCCGTACTGACACAGCTCTGCGTTCCTTCTCCATTTTTGTACGATCTTTCAGGTCTTCAGATGCATT
Source organism: Apeira syringaria (assembly GCA_934044485.1). NCBI lineage: Eukaryota > Metazoa > Arthropoda > Insecta > Lepidoptera > Geometridae > Apeira > Apeira syringaria. Next base: position 31,029,105 of record OW203654.1, read on the forward strand.
AACTAATGTAGCATATGTTTTAATACAATTATTTTAACTGTCATTAAACATTTGCAACATTTTATTGGATCAGTCGCGAATACTGCTATTTTTTAATGTAGCTCAGCATCAGCTGCCACTGATTTGGGGTATGGTGGTAAATAAATATGCACTATTTCAAGGAACAAGCAACCGAGTTATTAAAGCGGGCGATCAATCGTTTTTTTATGTGTGATCCTGGCAAGTCTCGTGCTGCACGTACCTGGATGCGTTCCTTTATTACTTTGTTTTTTTTTTACGCATCCAGGCCATTGCTCCCCATTTCGGACGACCCTTTGGCCGAACAATCATTAGAGAGAGGGGAATACGATGCAGCTGCTCTTTTCCTTTCAACTAAATACTGATCATACCATAAGGAAGTCACTGAGCTGCAAAATGCGACCTATTTTTATTGCCTTTGATAAATATATTGTAAGCAAAACATATTTATTTTCCCCATAAAGGGACTTACAAGGCGGTCCACGATCTGTGAACACATCAGATTACAAAGATATTAAAAATAAAATCACTTCGATCGAATCGAAAATAAAATGTGCTACTACAGAGACCTATAGAGGAAAATAATTAAAAGATTCGTTGGCAAAGCTAAGTATGGATAATACTCAGCTTATACTGACAAGATATCACATTCTAAGCTCGAAAGTTGGACTAGACGCTTTATTTAAGACGAAAAAAGCAGTCGAGACGTCTCTACTCCCAAAGGCGATGACGCAACGAGAAAAGCAATGCGGTCCCGTCTTATAAGTGTACAACTTTTTCCCGAGGCGCCAGACCGCGGCGGCGTCACTCGTCGCCACAAACTACAAAGTTTCTACTACACGAATACGGGTAATTACTCGTCTACAGCAAACCGGCATGTCAAGCACACACTATGCTCTAATAAGAAATCGTGAATAAACCTCTAAAGAAAATATTATTTTTGCTCCGCTACAGAAACGTGATGTTTTACTTGTTCCGTCTATATTCTGTGAAACATCGTTGAGGTGGGCTGAGTTCATGGCCATTGGAACAATCGATGAATTCGCGAGGGAACTATAGTACGAGTATATATACACATACAACATTATATACTTACAGAAGTCAGCTTCGGTGGCTGTGTTATGTCGTGTTTACAACCTTGACCAAACGTTCATTTTTATTAGCCTCAAGTATTATTTTAATTGTGTTTATCGTGTCTGGGAATGGCTCAAGAATTTTAAAAACAGTCTGACTAATAATTTTAGATATGTTGATAAACGTAAACAACGGTCAAGTAATTTATGTAGAACCGGCAGGGGACAATAGAATGGGCTAAAGCGGATGGAAGAGCCGAACATAGAGAAATGGGAACAAATTAATCTCTTCCGCAGAGTGTTGGCTACAGTGGATACTACAAGCTGGTAGGAAATTGGATTCAAAGAGATACGGTTATTGAATACAAAATTGCGGTGTTTTAGAGTTAAAATTGTTTTTAAAATGTATATTGATGTACCTGCAACGATGATGAGCATCGGACATGCCCTAATGCGTAAGCATCGTATATAAGTTTGTGATGTATACATATATAGGTCATATAGGCCCTATACATAGGTTGCAATAAGAAATAAAGAAAACATATTTACTTCGGACGTAGACAACACTACATAGGTCGAAATACGAAATAAAGAAAACATATTTACTTCGGACATAGACACCATTACAATACACAGACATAGATAAGACATAAACCTAATATTACATACAGACATAAAAAAATACTCGACTATAAACGTGAGTAATGCCCGATCATATATAATTGTAACAAACTCGGAAGAATTTTCAATCGAAAAAGATATAATGGTATTATTAAAATACAGAACATTTCAAAATTGCCCACGACCTAAATAAATAATGCGAAGGAAAATGAAAAATAGTGAGTTCGTGTTGTTTGGAAGATTTCACGAGTAAAAAGACATAACATTGTTAAAAGTAGGGTAATGTTTGAAAATGAGGGATCCATAAGTAATTATCCAATATTATGTAAAGAAATATTCTTACTACGTTAAGAGTACACCCCTCTCTAACTCCTTTTACTGGAAACTGTGGTTCTGGTAGGGTATATGAAAGATGTTATTAAATTGTCTCAGCAGTACCCGGTGTGGTTAAATTAATTACTTACGTTGAACCAACAAGCGGTTATTGCGGTTAACGAGACTAGGGAAATTAAATGAGCACGCGCCGCCGCCGCCGCTTGACGTTGTCTTATTGGACTATTCACACTCTCCAGCAGCTTTATGAGCTGATTAGTACATATATGTTCATATAGCGCTAATATAAATTGCTGGAACAAGTTATGGAAAGGTTAACTCGAAAAGGTAGAAACAGAACAGCTGTCTTCCATCCCAGTATTTTCTACCAGTGTGCTCGTATCGCTATGATCCAATTGATTCGACCCAGGTGTTAATATGTTACCTAAGTTATAACTCTGATAAAGATATTTCGTTTTATTACGGTGCAAATGCTTATATTCTTCTATTTCAAATGAGGAATCGTCCAAAAATATCTGTTCTAATAAAAATGTTCTGGCCCTACGTCACTAATGTTCAAAACAATTTAAATCTTAACCAGGCGTATTACTATGATATTATTTCTCGATGGAGCTGTTTTATTTTAGATAAATTTAGATCAAAGTTTTAGTTCGACAGAAATAGCTTGTAGGTTAGGAGAGGTTACGGGGAATTTTTCGATATGTAAACATAACAACAGTTCAATTGGATGGATTTAAAATTGGCATATAATCTTATCTTTTGAAAAAAAACAGCAATTTGATAGTAAAATGTTAATCCTCGGTTTCTATTCCATACTGAAATGAATCAAATCCAACTGACGAAACAGAAAGAAAATAAGTATATCAATTAGATACAGGAAGTTAGTCTAACTTACTGTATCTGCCTACGTATTTCATGCTGTTAGATCTCAACTTGTAATTTGTATCGAGGTAATTAGTCCGACATTATTTCTCTCCATATAAAGACAGTAAATTATTCGGAAGTGTCTAATTGGAATTCTTCGCATGATCGAAGACGGCAGGTGCAGGCGGGGCTAGAACAAAGACGGTAAGTATCCGGCGCGTGCGCGTCCACGTGCTTACTGCTTACCACCTCCATACAAACAAACAGTTATGGTTCATTTACTGTCCCATTACACTGAACAAAATGTATACAATATGTTATTGCTCAATCAGTGATCTAGGAGAAAATTGTAAAATTTTATGAATTTATTTTGTTATGCTTCTCGCAAGCTCTCGCCATTACTCAGTTAGTTTTAAATTAATTGTCCATCGAAAGAGAATAAATGACAAAAAAGTTCGATTATCGTAGTGGCACTGCTCTAACTGCTATGTAACTTATAGTAAAAGTCACAGATTCGTGTTATACACACTACAATTTATTAAAATATTCATTTCATTTTTTATGATGATGAGATCATTTATTTTTCATGCTTATTCAAGGCATTTTATTTTTATTCAAGACTCGGTAGTTATTGTGTATTTCAGTTTATTTAAATATTTAATTATGATAGATTTTAGAAAAAACTTTGGTATTTTTAAGTCTTTAAAAATATATACTAGGCGCACAAAGATATCAATTTTCGCTATAAAACTCATTTTTCAGCGCCTTTCACATTTATTACCACACCTTCTTTATTGATCTATGGTGTTAGATTTATTCACAATGATTGATAATAAATAGCTCGTAAATTCTATCCACAACGAGACCCGCACCACGTAATCCGGTTCTTACCGGCCATAATTTAATATCCGGCCAAATGTAATCCCATTTCCTCGGCAAGTATAGGTACTTGGTAGTAGGCTACCAACGTCACCTATAATGCCCTTGACAATGAGGTGTACTTAATTTAAGATTATGTTAACTTGTAGAACTTCCTGCGACATAATCTTTGCTAGAAATATCAAAATCGCGCAAATATATGCCTAGGTATATATTACGGTTTATAACATTGTCGAATACGACATTGACGAAAATATGGTAATGGTAATGTGTTTTTACACTAAAGCATTTACTCCTGTATATATGTACCTATACGAGTATACAGCTAATGATCTAGATGTTGTTGTATTATATCCACCTTAGACTAAGTGATGATACATTATTTTTCTGTTCCTATTCCGAGTCAGATACATAGCAATAGTACCTACGTTGGTTATATTATATACTAGCTGCGCCCCGCGGTTTTACCCGCGTGGTGATGATGATAAAAAGTAGCCTATGTGTTATTCCGGGACCTGAAGTATATACATACCAAATTTTATCCAAATCCGTTGAGCCGTTTGAGCGTGATTGAGTAACAAACATCCATCCATCCATCTAAACTTTCACATTTATAATATTAGTGGGATGGGATTAATACACTTAAGCAAAGAGGACGCAGTCCCCTTCTCAGACAGAATCTGGTATGGTGGTCAATATAGAATGATGACTTAGCAGTTATCGCAAAATATTAGTAGAAAACACAAAAGATATAGGTTATCCCTTCGTTTAATTCATAGAGCATATTAAATAGAGATAAGCGTTGCATTGCCAGTAAAATACATTATTTTGATAAATGGGCAGTTGTAGCCGACTACTTTGGCATCCCTATGATCGATGACATTCCGAAATTGATCCACGAGCTGATGTAAATTCAACTCACTAACACAGACAATGTTTGCTATGTTGCTAGCCAATATCCAGTGGTCACGGTAGCATTCGTTCCAAAAAACTTTTCGTAACAATCAGCCATAATGCCACTTGGATTCGCAACGCTTGAAAGAAGACAAACAGACTGGAAACCAACATGTCGATCTCGAACGCATTAATAAACATTTTTACGTTAACAGAATGTTATGTTTGACAGTTCAGCATTAACATTCACTTGGTTTAGTATCTAATAAATTAATCATACTGCCTCATGGTATAATAAGCAAACCTTTCAACAGTAAATCTAATCTAGGAGCAGCCGGTATTTTTGCCGTATCGAAAAGAGTAGATATCTACAGCTAAGGCCAAGGTTCTCGAAGGCTCCATCCTCGCAGTATCCAAGGACGACATGCCCATTTCCCGCCCAAGGTTGCAGAAAGGTCTCACCCGGTCTGGGGCGGGAATGTCCTTGGCTTTTAGGAGAATTTTCCCGGGTCGCTTGCTCGCTATATATACAAACGTTTTTAATTAAAGCGAAATGTTTTTGTCTGGAAAAAACATTATGCGCATTAAAGCGACATTTAACGTGAAATTCTTGTTAATATATAATGTATTCACAAAACTAGAAGAAGGCCAAATGGGCACAACAATTAAGCACGGTATTGAATAACTATCTATCCAAATTACGAATTCACTTTGAGTATATATTTCGCAGCTTGTTTTTACTTCCGGGAACTAAACGCGTCCCTTTTTGAGGGCACGCCTTTTGCTAACGGTAGATATAGAATATCGGTAGGTATCAAATAACATTTCTTAATTTTGGGAACTTTGTCCACTAGCCAAAACCATAAAGAGGTATAATAGATCAGTTTTTTTATATTATTTTAGTTGTGGTTGTGTTATTTATAGAAAAGATAAAAAAAAGATGAAAAAGTTGTGGCAATAAAACAGCCACAGTTGTGTATAACAAAAAAAAAAAAAAAAAAATTTGAGTAAGTTAACCGACTTTTTGTCTAATTATATTATATGTAAAACAATACCTGATGATAACGTAAATCAATTCGCTTTGGCAGCGGGAGGATATATTTTGTAAACGAAAGCTGACAGTCGTGTCGGCAGAAGTTGAATAAATACACAATAATTCATTTAGCGCCGGCAAATGTAAACGCGTTAGACCTTCTCGCTAAGGAATAATCGTGATCTCGTGGTTAGATATTTGTCATTTCAAGGTTCATCGGATTTGATTTGAACGGGTATAGCTACATTATGGACTAATGAAGTAAATCGAGTCGTCGAGGAGTTGTTTGGCGAACGACGTGGTAAGAGTACAGCCATTATGTGCAACAATCGTGAAACACTACACGCAAAACAAGCAAGCCGAGAACCATCTATTAAGTATGCACAAAGGAATATAACTGGCGTAGTATTGAGGCGGACAATGCGCCGGTAACGGGACTAGATACTAATTATTGTGAACGAGAGACAACTCTTCCGTTAACCGTCGCCCCATCGTCGAGTTCCACATTCTGTCGGGAACTATGACAAAAAGTCATCTACGTACAAAGTAAACCTTCGAAGAATGAGAAGGGTTTTTTAAACATCACATTGAAACGATGATAGCTCAGCGAGGGGAGCGTCGCCTGTCAAACTGACTGACTGTCGACCGACTGGTTCGATCCCCAATAACAGCTTGAGCTTCCGGTGAAGGTAACACCGTTATCAAATTCCCAGCATGGTGGTAGGGTACTTTCGAATACCCGCCTGGCTAGCTACCACCCTCAAGATTGAAAAACTGCCACCAAATACATGGTGTGTTCAGGCAGCAGTCTTTGAGAGCCAGTGAGCATTCTAGACCTAGCGTGATCACATCTTCGACCACATCGTCACTGACCATCAAGTGAGATAGTAGTCAAACGCTAGATCTATTACAGTATAGAAAAAAAAGTAGAAATATACATAAAAAATCGTATCCTCAAGCCATTCCACGTCCAGCAATGCAACAAATGTAGCAATTTTAATTCAACAAAAGTTTACGAAGTTTCTAGTTAAAAGCTTTTCTGGTATTCAACATGAGGCAGACAGTGTTGACGGTCTAGAGACGAAGAATACTAAAGTATAACGGTACATGATTTTGAATTTGCCCTGTCACGCGGAGACTCAATTGTGTCGGAGACTCGGAATAGCTTTGACGGAATGAAGGCATTTTATTGTGCTACAAAAATAGAAAAGGAAGATTGAAGGAATTCCAACTACAATAGCCATAATCCGTGATCCACAATTGCTTCTAGATCAGCGATTTCTGTTCGATATTGTAGCTTAGAATAAACGTGATATTACTACAGCTTAGGATAAACGTGATATTACTACAGCTTAGAATAAACGTGATATTACTACTAAAGATATATTTATCGCAACTTCTAGTCACGCTCTATGAACACAACACGTACTATTTAATAAATTATGTATCTTGTAATCGATGTGGCATTGATAAAAAATAAACAGATGGCATAGTATAATTGACTTATCATTTAGGTACTCTGATCATAAGTGTGTTTAATTATTCATAAAGTACTTAGTTTCTAAAACATATGTGCCTACAAGAATATATATATATATATATAGTCCTCCTCATCGATTTCGATGACGGCGACCCGTAAAATCTGTTACCTTCGAGCATGAGCCCTGATGTGGCTGGCCAGACCAAATTTAGTTTTAAATATCCGATAAATTAATAATTATCTACAAGAATAAACAAGTGTATCAAACAGATTATCTCGAACACGCTCAAAAGATATTGATATTATTTTTCTAGACGAATAGAAAAAGTAGCGTATCTTAGCGGGCAACAAATAGTTTGAAAAAATTGTGTGTCAAGCCAAGCCGTCATGATGGCTATTTTATTTGTCAAATACTAAAAACGATTAAACTTGCGTCTTGACCGTACCCGTATGGATTTAATTTTGACGACATTTTGCAACTTTAAGCAATATTCGTGTAAAATTACAAACATACTAAAAACATTCAGGATATTTAATCGCTTATACCTTTAACATTTTAACTTGTTTACGAATAATTTTAGAAAATGTTTAGTATTTTGTGCAACGTTACGGAACTTAAACCTGTAGTACATATAATATACCAGATGTATTATATATCTGACACTATATTATTATAATACATGTGGACCAAGAACATCTTCTTGGTCTTTAATCCTACTTATTATGCTAAGGCTTTATCAAGTGAGTCCGTGTTTTATGTTTGTTGTTCAATTACACAAATCACTTTGCGACATTGTGTCACTGTCTGAATACTGATGAATTGGTCGGTCACATCATAAAAAGAAATATATTGTGCTAACCAGCTAACACGGTGTTGTACTACTATATAACAGAGGGTGCAGAGGGTGGGGGTAGGAGGGTTAAACAATTTATGACATCTTCTCGTCTCTCACCTACCAACCAAATATACAAAAAAACTTAGAAAATCACTCAAGCCGTTTTGGAGGAATGCGATCACACACACATTGACACGAGATTTTTTTATAATACATATTGGTGCCACTTCTTGCCACACAAACTTGCGAGTTTTTTTGTTTGAACACTAACGCTTTTTATATCATCATATTATCATTATCATCTGAAACAAAAACGAAAATTGCGCGGACGGAGGAGTATGAAATTATCCACACTTATAGTTTATATATAGAAGTAGTGCAGAATGCTTATATTTTCTAATTCTTATGCATAAAAATACATTAAATTGATAAAACAATTACCATGGATTTGACTACAGACTTTAACAATAAACATATATGCGTGTGTTTATTCTAATTAATAATAATGGCCGAATTTCCGACCAATGGGCGATCAATAGTTTATTTTTCGGGACTTTTAAACATTAAGTTCGTGACAGGCAGCCCATGCAAGCTAGCGGATAAGTTAGTGTACTCGGTGGCCCAGTTTCACACCATCTAAAGACCTTCGGCGTGGCCTGACGACGGCTGCTCTAAGTAGACAACGTGATGGAAAATTTTGGTGTACCTGTAAGTACAGGAACGCTTGTAACACCACAAGCAAGACACCATGATAAGGCAAAGAAGTCGTAGATACCATAGCAAACAACTATAGCTGAGCTTCACTTTGTACTTTGTAAGAAATGTATAATATTTTATCGTCAACTATAAGTTCACACATTAATCTGGAATTAAACACGTCACTATAAGTTTATGATAACTTGTAATTACCATGTAGAACCATAACAATAAAAAATGAATGAATGAATGAATAACGTTAACAATCTATTTGTAATACATTTGTGTAAAATACGCTGATTGGTAAATTAATTTAAAGATGAGTGATGGAACAAACACGTGTAAAATAAGTCGGAAGCATCATGCTTTCGTCGCTGTTTACGTTTCAATAAAAGAGTTTACCACAAGAAGCTCTCAAGCTCTCGACAATGTTGTCAAAACGATGCTTAAGAACTTGAGCTAATGTAAACAAACCGAGATTGTGTCTAAACACGTTTTTCAACAGATGCTTAGAACAACGGCTCAAAGCATTGTTTGCAGACATAAATTGAAAATTAACGCGTTTCTAAATGGAAATAAATTTGACGTAGGTACAAATACAAGAAAATCATGTCCGTTAACAGAGAAATAAAATATGGTAAGGTGTAATAAGGTCTAATAAGAGCAGAAGCTCACCGCAATTCTTTGGGCTGGGTTAATATTTATGAAGAACAAATATTTCGTTATTCCTCGTTGTGTTTTTGAACAATTCATGTTACATATTTGAGAAAGCATAATTATAAACTCAGTAACAGTGGTGCATGATAGACGTTTGACAACGGCATCATTTAATGATCAGCGATACTACTATTAACAGTAGATTTATGACTTAGAATGTCAATTGGCACTCAACAACACCTACACGAATATACCGTGAGTTTGGTGACACATTTCACAAATTGATGGCGATAGCTAAGTAAGATACCAAAGTACTTTTGATTTTTTCATGATGATCGCTTCACCGAAAGCTCAAGAAAAACAAAAAATTTCTTACCAAAAAATGGAATCGACTTCATCACTCAAAAGTGTGAAATAACTTGTTGAAGTCGGTACCATGATAGTAGTAACAAAAGTAACTATCATCACAATATTGTGCTCACGATCAAGAATCCTTAAAATCGGTTCATAAACGACGAAGTTATCTGCGAACACACATAAAAAAATTATTGAAAAAACATTTACGGTCGAATTGAGTAACCTCTTTTTTTGAAGTCGGTTAATAATAGATTCTTAGCTATTAGCCAAACATTGTCAGTGGCAACATTGTCACAGGCAACATTAATGTCCTACTGTCACTTATAAAAGCAAGCGCCCAGTCGATTACTGCCACATTTTGTTCAGTCGTCGGTCGGTAAGGTGCTTGGGCTCGACGCTGCATACCGTAAGATCGTTCCATTCTAATTTATGCTGTCATTTTGTGTCTTTGTATAAATGTTTCATTTTAACATGTACTTGGTTAAACCTTTTTGTATAAGAATATCATTGTAATAAAATTTGAGATCATGTTCTTTCTTATTTTTAATTTATACCACTTCTGATTTACAAGATCAGAAGTGGGACTCGCTTAAAAACACGCGACCTTGATCGTTCGCCATCTCTCTAGCTGCGAATAACGTTTGTTCGCATGACAAACCATCACGTGTTAGTAACTTTCTTTGTTCTTATTCATACGCGTACATTTAGTCTGTGGGATTGGTCTCACTTGCCCACCTATCTTACTTGTCTAACAGTAAAATGAAGACCTAGTAAAATCACAATTAAAAGTAAAATTTTAAAGACACAAATCTACCCACTTTTATTTCACATTTGTTTAATTTTCGTTTTATTTTCACGTAAGTAAATTTCTTGTGATGTTTATATGCCAAGGAGTAGATCGCGTTGTCGGTGACCCACGTCACGTGTGCGGGCATGGCCGCGCTCGCGTAGCCCGTCGCGTAGATGTTCACGTTGTTGCCGGGTGCCTGCTCATCATCGGCACGTGCTGAAGCTGAAGAAGGGTTCTCGTAGTACGCGAGCTCTGCTGTTGCTGCTGCGGCGAATGGATGCCGCAGGCTAGCTAGCCTACCGGGTGGTGGTGTGCGGGCGCCTCGGGGTCGCTCGGTGGACCATGCGGCGTGCAGGAGCCATTGCGTCGGGAAGGTGGCACCGGGCCTAGTCGGCTGCTCCCACTGCTCCGAGCACATGACCAATCCTGGTTTCACCATTTGGCTAAGTGACTTGCTAACCCGGTGAGAATGAACTTATTTATCGGTAGAACGTGTCGTTGACTGGGCCATAGGTATTAACCAAGTGCAAAAGTTCGCTGGACGCCGGAGAGACGGTCGCCGTGGCGCAGTGGTCAGTGACTTGACTCCTGTGTCTCCGGGACCCTGGGTTCGAATCCCGGCAGGGGCAAGCATTTGTGCGATGAGTATAGGTGTTTGTGTGTTGTGATTGTGTGTGTGATGCACCATGTGACCATGCCTCCCGCGACACAGGGAATCCTAGTGCGGGGGTCTAAGTGTGATTTAAAAAAAAAAAATGTTGAGTGAACGAGTGAAAATGTATCAACGTTACGTAAACTATGTGTTAGATAACGTTGACACTGCACATATTCTTTATGAAATTACATGACAACTTATATACTAGCAGTTCAGATTAACCAATATGTGTTGGCTATCGTAACCCACGAAATAATCGATACCTTTAAAAGTTATAATTAACGAATGTGTCTAAGCTTAGTGAAACTTTTATTCATTTAGGTACTACAAACTAGAAATGGCACGTAACTCAAATTAAGATCATTAGGAGAAATAATTTCATCCTATCGTACCCTCATCTAATTGTAGGTTGTTATAGAAAATATACTGCGCACCAACCGTGCAATATTAAGATTTGTGTGTAATTTTTGTGTTTCATGCAACTTGTACCGATGTCACGGTATAACCAATACGTGCCAGCAATTACTATTCAATTCAATTATTCAATTTGAATTGAATTCTAAGCCTACTTGAGAAAATCGCAGTTTTTATGAATTTTCTAACAAAAAGTAGGAAAAAAAAAAAGTTGTAGGTAGGCAGGTGTGTCTTTCAATTATACCTACATACGTGTACCAAAGATATACATTTTTGGTAACCGTGCTGAGGTCTAACGATACACTTCTGCTAGGTCATGTTTAATATCAAATCTACCTGAACCTGTCACTATGTACGTACCAGACGGTTATTTTATTGTTAGCTAGTAGTAAATTCTTATAAGACCGTGATACGTGATCACTTTTTGAGAGCTTTCTGAAAGTAATAGAACTTGGACGACTGTGGTTCATGGCTCTAGTAAATTGTTGAAATTAGAAAACTATCAAGAGAATTTGTTTTGATGAGCCATTTTATCATAATTAGAATAGCCGAACGGAACCTAGGCAAAAGTGTGACAGTCTGTTATGAGATGTATCACTTATGTGCACCTTCAGATTTGTGTAAAATGTGTTCATAACTAAACTTGTTGACAGATCAAGAAATAAGCTGTGAGGCATTAGCGCGACAGTAGGTATAGACTTCTAATTCCTCTGTTGTGTTTAAGTGGTTTGGTGTTCGCATTGTGTAAGTTTATTGGCGAACTATAAGTAGGTACAGTTTTATTTGATAATATCGGAACATGCCACTAGATATTTGGATGACGATAAAGAGTTTATTTTTTGATGAATTATTTTCCGAGAAACCTTTTGTATACAGAATCTGCGGGGTCATGATTTAGTAGTTTGTTTCGTACGTTATAGCGGTGACCATACAACATGTCTATAGTCCATCGTTATGCTCTTAGGTATACTGTAAGATTAAAAAAAAAACTAAATCCCATAGTAGGTCTTTGCTGTAATCGACGCGTTTACGAGTAATAAAGACTGTAGAAATAGTACTCGGACAGTAGCTCAAAGTTCATCACTTTGTCAGGTTTGCACTCTTATTATTTGGTGACCAAGGTAGATGTTTTTCTGGTAAATAATTAAAGATTATGAGTGTCTTTTGGTCATAGTATGTGTATTACTGTAAAACAGATACCTATGTAATGATAAGTTATGGCAGAACGCGATATGAAGTGATGAAGTTCTGGCAATGACAAGTTGTATCCGTGTGACAAAGTACCTACTACATTTTAATCGGTAAAGATACCGACGTGTTGTTATTTAGAGTGTGTTTATGGTGGAAATCTCAGTTTTGTGTGTATTTGGTCTGACTAGTTTGGACAGTACGTTTTTGTAAGTAAAATTACTACGAGTCAATTATTAATTTTTGTTTGCTCACTTAACTATCACGTCAAGTACGATATTGTCGCACTCCAATGCTTCCTGTGATTACGGGTGAAGGCAGTGCGTAGTCTGTCTAAATGCGATTTTAATGTGAAATAACAGCATAATTAATTTGGGGAATTTCTGACCGTTTATAGATTCTCAACGTACCCACAGTTTTATACCGCCGTTAAATGAAGTTGGTTTAAGTTCCTGTAAGCTACTAGAATCAAAATTACACATAGCGCCTAGTATGAGGGATCGATACCCAGGAAGTAGAACTCTCTTGTAGTGTTACAACTGTGATTATGTTTTTCAAAATTTTAGTAGGTGTATATGTTTGTGCCCTTTTTGATAATAAGTGCGTGTGTTCTGTTGGCTACTGACGATTGAAGCTGGAAAGCATAGATCTATAGTGCAAGATGTTTTCATAAGCACCGATAGGTGTATGAAATTCGGTTGAGCGAGAACTATTATTTACTGTCATGTTGTAATGTTTTTTTTTTGTGTGTTTTCCCACAAATCTAAAGAGAGAAGTAGATAATTCAGAAGGTTTAAAAGTTAAGGTCAGGTAGGCCGAGTCCTAGGAAGATGGACGTTTTGTTTAATGTTCAAAACCAATACCAATACCAATGTTGCAGTCATTCTTGAACCGAATGGTCTCATGCGTGACGATGTTAAAAGACCTGACGGGATGACACTGATCCCCTGGAAGTTAGGGCGGCCTTTAGTGTGGGACGCTACATGCGTGGACACTTTGGCGCCGTCATATCTTCCTGAGACACATGTTAGGGCTGGCGCCGTGGTTTATTCAGCGGAGCAATTGAAATAGCGAAAATATGCTAACCTAGGTAGTGGTTACATATTTGAACCGTTTGGGGTCGAGACATTGGGCCCGTGGGGACCTGGAGCCCATCGGATTTTCCGAAATTTGCCTGAGCGTTTGATCGATGCGACGCGTGGCCGAAGTGCTGGCACATGTTTGGCTCAACGAATCGGCATTGCAATTCAGCGTGGCAATGCTGCTGGCATTCTGGGCATGCTGCCGGCCGGTAGCGGGTTAGAACATTTGAGTTATCTATAGGCTACCAATAGCTAGTGGATTGCTCAAATGTTATTGTAGTAGCTGCAGTATTGTAATTAAAAGACCAATTAATTGTAAAAACCAATTTACTTATGGGATTTTGTATTTGTTTATTTGAAATTATTCGCAGAATTCTCGATGCGGGTCGGCTCTGGCTTGGCTGGCGCAACCCCGATGCGTGTGGGTTCCGGCCTGGCACACGAACGCCTGTTGCGTGTGAACTCCGGCCTGGTAGACGCATACCCGATACATGCGAGCTCCAGCCTGGGAGATGCATTCCTGTTGCGTGTGGGCCCCGACATTGTGGCTATCTCGTGCCCCGACATTGTGGTACTCGCAGCCCCGACATTGTGGCTATCTCGTGCCCCGACATTGTGGTACTCGCAGCCCCGACATTGTGGCTATCTCGTGCCCCGACATTGTGGTACTCGCAGCCTCGACATTGTGGCTATTTCGTGCCCCGACATTGTGGCTATCTCGCAGCCCCGACAATGTGGCTATGTAGAGTTTGACGGCATTTCGTAATGCATATTAGAATCGGTATGAAAAGTGTCTGATGCAGTAAGATGTGTGTGATGAATGTATTGAAGAGATTTAGCTCACATAGGTATAGCTCGGAGTGTATTGCTGATAGAGGACCTTGATTGTGTGATAAATGAAAAAAAATAGGCAATGAATAGGCAAAAAACACATGCTGTTTTGGCGCGGCAAATGTGCGCTGTGTGTTTACTCTTTGCTTGTTTGTTGAAGGTGGGGTCTCGTAGCACACGAGTTCGGGTGGCAGCAGCTGCTGCTGCCGCCACTGCTGCTGTTGCTGCTACTGTAACGAATGGACGCTGTCGGGTGCTTCGATCCGCCTTTTTGCGAGTTGTGAGCCACGCCACATGAACATTTCTCAGCACAACAAAGCCTGAAGAACCTGCCGAGGACGTCAGGATATCAGGAGAGGCCGTCTTAGCTATTAGCCAAACATTGTCAGTGGCAACATTGTCACAGGCAACATTAATGTCCTACTGTCACTTATAAAAGCAAGCGCCCAGTCGATTACTGCCACATTTTGTTCAGTCGTCGGTCGGTAAGGTGCTTGGGCTCGACGCTGCATACCGTAAGATCGTTCCATTCTAATTTATGCTGTCATTTTGTGTCTTTGTATAAATGTTTCATTTTAACATGTACTTGGTTAAACCTTTTTGTATAAGAATATCATTGTAATAAAATTTGAGATCATGTTCTTTCTTATTTTTAATTTATACCACTTCTGATTTACAAGAAGATGAATAAGCGAGGTGAATATCTAAATTATTATTAACACTGAGCTTAGTCTATACACAAAATCTAACATTTAAAGAAAATCAGCAAGCAGACACCAATGCAAAACTTCACAGAACCAGAAAGCATGTTGAACAAGCACTTAGCAAACACGACTTGCACTTGACGTCACCACACATACTTATACGTAGCTCCAGTCAAGAGATCTCAACCGAACGGAGTGCAGTAAACTTTACCTTTGTATTCAGACACGGATCCTCAACAACTACACGAAGCTTCTCGTCTAATGATAGTGAAAAAAAATCCTTACAGAATTTTTAGAAATATATAATAGTATCATACATTCATAACAGTCACAGGGTTAATTAAAGAGGTTATACGTTCTATTAATACCAGTTACGAGCGTGTATCAATCATAAGGAAATAGAACAAATGTCAGGGTAACTGATTTGATTTATTTGTAAGCTTTGATCGTAAAAAGGCACCACTCGAAGCTCGAGAGGGTAGACGCACGCAGCCTGCTGTCGAGTGCAATAAACTAAACAATTTTATTGTCATTACTGTTTTTAATATACCTCGTTACTCTACTACTCGTTACTCGCTACGTTACTCTAAAATATTTTATTTCTGAAGTGAAAACTTCTTTAGGCTCATTGAGCACTTTTTGGGTGAACAAAAATCATGAAACTTGCGTCATCGTCACCAAACGGTTTTCATGAGCTATATGTGTACTGTGTATGTCTGTGTATTTTTTGGGTGAACAAAAAGCGTGAAACTCGCGTCATCGTCACCGCACGCTTTTCATGTTAGCTTAGGAACCATGTAGAATTCACTTCTATCATGCAATAGATGGAAGCAAAGGGCAGACTTTGGGAATGCCCCTTTGCTTCTTTTTTCTACATAACTCGTGTCAGCTTTATGTTGTAATGTTGCGTGAGTCTACAATACTCTCTAAACGGAACCTCTACCAATGAGGTGTTCCAGGTAGAGGTTCCTTTCAATAGTTACGTATAGTACGAGGAAAACTCCAATAATAATAATAATAAAACTTTATTGCAGACACAAGGATCCAAACACTTTCACAAAATGGAGGCCTCAATAGAGGCCGTCCTCCACGCTGAATTGTTCCTACAAATTGTTGCCTAGGCAGGTGCGAATTAAGTTATACTTACCTATAGATGCGTTTTCTGAACTTAATACTGCAATGCAAGATTTTATGCAAGATATTTCATTTCAGTATATCAAGTAACACTGCATTTCAAGTGTGACTCCCGTTAGGGCATGGTTCAATGGTCATCTCCTGTTACTTGATCTTATAGTGCTAACAGTGGCTGATATAAGAGGGGCATAGAAAGGAAAATTTACTTTGGTACCACGAATGGAGTCAACACAGCTTTCAGATAGAAACATGAACGGTTCATGCTTTTTTATTTAATGCAAACTTGCGTTTTTACATTATAATCAGACCCTTCTCTTCAAATTGGTTGGATTAAAAGTATCTATCCTTTACTAAAACACCTTTAATACAAATAAGAGCAGATTTATGTAACATTTAAGCAACCTTTACTGCAAAATACTCACGAACTTAACATTTTCCTCCGACATCCACTTGTGAATTTATAAATTGCAGCAATTATATTGCTAGTGGAATTTAATAGTTATGCAATCACGAAGAATTTTAAATTGTAAACAAACATGCAATGAATCAGTTACGTTTACTCAACACTGTAAATGAGTCGGCCTTGCTTAGTAATTGCTTCTAAGTTTTTCTCGGAAATAATATAAACGGGATAAAAAGTTAATTGAACTAAAACTTTACTATTACTATAACGAATGTCGTGAAACGTGCATGATTCACAAGAGAATTTAAATTAAATTTTTCGTCATACCAATACGTCACCGTCTATGTTTAGCTTCGTAAAACTTATTTATTTATTATATTTAGCTTTTGTTTGAAAGTACCTATATATACTTCGTGAGAGCGAGTACATTTTACAATGATATTGCTGACGAAATGGACTTATTTAATACTAGTGTTTCCCGGCTCAAAAAAACGTTAGCCAGAGTTTTTCAATTAAGTTTGTGTTTACCAGTGTAAATTTGTGATTCTTTTTTGTTCACGGTACCTGTTTTTCATTACCTGTTATTTGTCAGTGAAAACTTTTAATTGGCCTTCTGTACATATTCTGCAATCCTTTTAATGTTACTAGCTGTAAGTTTTCCTTAAATAAATAAATAAATAAATATGAACTATCAAAATCTACAAAACCGCATAACTCTGCTCGAGGTTTCTGAGATCAAAACGATGATGAGAAGATCTCCAGGTTGAACAAAAAACACTGATATGGATCAGCACTCTGGCAAGTTGAAGTGCGTGACTGGGCATATCCATAAACAAATATTATAAACTCGAAAGTTTATATTTGGATGTATGTTACTCTTTCACGCAAAAACTACTGAATGGATTGTTATGAAGTATTGTATGGCGGTAGCTAACACCCTGGAATAACACAAACGCTACATTTTATCATCATCAGTACTCTTTTTCATCACCACGCGTTCAAAACCGCGGGGCACAGCCAGTAAATAATAATACATTTAAATGACGATGAATGGGGCTAAAAAGATCGCAAGTCGATATCATTGCAGCGAAGGAACCCGGTTCCAACCATTCCATATGAAGATCAATGGGACAGAGCTAAGTCTAGTAGTGGAGGTCCTCTTTTTTCCATTCATTCGTCATCATAACTTCATCCGAATAACGCACCATACGGTTTAAATCATGACAAAGTTTACCTACTCTATGTACTTTTTGATCCAGTTCATAAGTCTATTACTTCTGAATTTTCAGTGCATTCAAGAGAGTGCATTTTTTGTTAAAAAATTTTTTTTTTCACCCTTTTCTGTGACCTTTGCTACTCACGGGATCAATTAGTTGTCATTGTGTGTTCTGCGATGTCTTCAACCGCGACAATAATATCATCAAGATACGCGTAGCACTTTTCAGTTATTGGAGTATAACTCAAAAACAGCTTGTCCGATTTTGATGAAAGTTGAATGGGACCACCACGGAAGTATACTCTATCTAACAAAAAAAGAATCATCAAAATCGGTTCATAAACGACGAAGTAATCCGCGAACACATAAAAAAAAATATATACGGTCGAATTGAGTAACCTCCTTTTTTTGAAGTCGGTTAAAAATAGGCATAATATTTAACAAAATATTATTCTGAGCTGTAATATTTTAGGTACCCAACATACGAGAATGCAAGACCAACGCAAAAGCTGATTTTACGAATAGGATTCACCGACTGCAGAGCAGTTTGCCCATTTGTAAACAGAGGAAATACGAGCAAAAAGCTAAAGCTAGCAGGGTACCCGCATAATTGACGCGAGCTCTCTTTCACGAGAATTTTCCACATGCTCTTATTGGAAACTGGATGAAGGCCGTGCCACAACGACTAGCCTTCAAATGAGAACTGGGTCAAGTTTATACAGGGCAGTATGCTTCGTATCGCACATAGTACTTGTGTACGATTAATTAAATAGACATATGGAGCTCGAAAGATTATCATACATTTATTTAGAGACAAATATTATATAAACAACACTTGGGCAATATGTACTACCAATCTATACAAGTCAGGCTGGCACTTCGGTAAATTCATTTCCAACTGCCCATCGCCTGTGCCTATTATATTTATCTACTGCTGCGACTTGTTTTCACTAGTATACTATCCAACTTTGGTCACATAACTAGGCGAGGTGACGAAAGTCTAGAAAGATTGGTCACCTTTGAAAAAGTTGAGGGGGGAAAACGATCCCGCGGTAGGTCCCCGACGAGATGAACTGACCAAATGGAAGAAAGTGATGGAAATTTCAACAAGTGTTGCCGCAAATAGGCCGCCGCCGGCTAGAGACAAACCATTTATTCTGCAGACCTGTGGTTACGACCTTCAGCCGTGAAGACACCGGGCATAGAGAGACGTGAAATGCAGCTTCTCGAATCCTTCTCTAATGTCTTATTTAATGAATATTTAAAACGGAGTGTTTCATTCTTCTCAATATCATTATCTGGTCATGAACTTGTCTATATCGTAAATTTGAACAGGTTAAGTGAATATAACATATAACAATATGACGTTGGTGTGAGTATAGCACGTTTATAGGAAGTTTTATCATCAGAACGTGACTAAAGATTATTAGTTATTTGCGTCGTTTGTAGTATCCGCTTTCATAAGGGTTCTTAGTATATAAGTACAAGCATATTGTGAATTGAAGATGATACGGTGACCGATGACTCAGGGTGCGCTTGCGTTCATCGACCTGCCCCTACGACTTCGCACCGTTATTGATATTGCATCCACCCACCCACATTCACACAACCAGCGCACTCATGTAAGCATGAAAAGCTTGAAATAAAAAAAATATATTTTTGACCATGATATTTCACCATGGCTTTAAAGACTGAGTCAGTTTGGTATTTAGTAGTAGAAATTTGAATCATTCATCTTAAATCCCAATATTAATAAAACTGAGTCACCGAATGATTGTGTGATGACGTAATCGAAAGTATATACAGAGGTGGCTGTAGCAAAGTTGTACTTGTTTGAAAATGAGTCATCTCAACTCAAGCGTTCTCCAAAGTCGATGCATGCAAATATACAAAAGGTACCCACAGCACGCGTGCGGTGATGTGGCTTAATCCCCCAGGTACGGACCACTAACAGCATTGCCTATGCAAACGACAAACTCTGCCTGTTCTTTGTTTGCTCAACGAAAAAGTTTTTCACTGGGGGAGTGCAAACACAGTCCATTGGCCGTAATTTGAGGCGGAATAAAATTCAATGTGTTTCCGTGGTAAAAAGAAAAAGCTAAACTAGGTACAGAATTCAGGAGAAGCTCGCAGTATTGTAACTAACTTTGACTGTAACAGAACTAAAATTAACGTTCTGAAGAACATCGATATACTTAGAACAACGTAATTATTGTATTCTGGATGTTACAGTAATTCACGACAAGAAATTAATTTAGTGATTTATTGTTTAGTGTTTATAGCTCGACAGTTTGTTCAGTGAGAGAAGTTAGGCGGCAGTAATTAATGCCGAGTTCGAAAGCTCCCGTCCCGTATAAAGACAAAGTTAACACCCAACTCGCATTATGAGCAAAATTTCAGTCCAAATATAATATAGACTCAAAATGTAACAAGCGTAGCCTAGCTTCAAGTCAATTCCAATCGTATATACAGGAAACGCAAGGTCCAAGTGATGTATGTGAACGTATGAAGTCCCGACAGAATTAAGACATAAGCGTGGTATAAAATTAATTAAAATTCATATGCACCGTAGTTATATTACCATAATCGGAACAACTAAGTGTCCTGAATGGCCGTAATCTCTCATAACTTTCAATATGTTAACAAATCACGCTAATGAACGCAATATATCATTACGCAATCACGTTGTCATCCCTCTCGTTTGATATTGACCACCTCTATAGATAGAATATCAATAACATGTATTTATGTAAATGTACATTTTAAAGCGTAAGGTTTAAGAATGATATTAAAATAAAGCTCACGGATTCAGATAAGGTACATGATAACTTTTACATTTTCCTCGAGACTTCCTGAAAGTCTGTTAGCAATAAATATGTAATGGCACCGCCCTCAATCGATTGCATCACCCCAAGGGGTGCTTTTATTACTGTGCAGGTATGACATCAGCACAACGTTGAACACTCTTATTGCATATATATGATACTAGCGGCCCGCTCCGGCTTCGCACGGGTATAAGAGTATTTCTCCACTATTTAATGGATGTTATTATACATATAAACCTTTCTCTTCAATCACTCTATCTATTAAAAAATACCGCATCAAAATCCGTTGCGTAATTTTAAATATTTAAGCATACATAGGGATATAGGGACAGAGAAAGCGACTTTGTTTTATACTATGTAGTGATACCTACCATACTGGCAAAGCCTGACCGTCCACCAACTAGTACAATATTCTGTATATATATATAGTATATAAATATATCTGTAACTAGTGTGAACTTTGCCAAGTGTACATTTAAATATTATTTTACAAGCGGAACGTGTCCAATCGAAGCCTAGGATTATAAGGGAAAGAATCCAATTTGAATTTCCGATCAAATTGATTTCTAATCGCTAATCGCAATGGGCAAACCGACAGAGGGCCTCGATACCACCCGAAGCAATTAATGGAAACTTTTTTTGGCGAGAAAATTGTTGGACATTGAGATTCAATTAATTCCTTGATGGTTCGGGACTGATGTGGGTTGAATTTAATCGCATGCTCGCTTGTACTACCGGTTTAATAAAAATAGGAGTATATACTCCTTACACAATTTTCTTGTTGAGCAAAAATGTAATCTACCATTTTCTATGCAGTTTTTGTAAGAATGAAAGTTGGTAACTCACAATCAATCATTGGATTTGCGTAAATCTGTATTTATTTCCTCTATGGCTACAAAATTAAATCGTCGAACACAATCAATTGGGAGAGTAATATAATATTATAATATAGACAGTAAAATGTAGAGAGAACATAATATAAGTAATATTACGCTAAAACAGCTTTGGAGGACGTCACTCTATCATTATGTTAACAACGCGATAATCTAAAAGCGTTACTGAGGCTTAAGTTAAAACCTGTAACGCTGTTAGCGTTTCGTTTGTCATACAATACATAACCTCTTCTCCTCAGACTTTCATACTTAACAAAGTGGTCGTGGTTGAAGACGATGCATTTCTTTAAATAATATAATGCAGCCTTTGTGATTTGTTTGCACTCGTTGGGGTCTTGAGCGATCATAATCTCTACACCGCCGCAAATAAATAATATATTAGAAATCTTTTATGTCCATGTCTATGAATGTTTTATGTCTAATTAACAAAATGATTAAAATAGACTAAATATAAACTACAACTAAACTAACTACTCGTATTTATACCATATACATTTACACACCTACATTTTAGTCTAACAATCCACTACGAGTTGGTAAAGTTCCCAAAATGCTGGCGGCATTGCCACGTCGACTTGCAATGCTTATTCTTTGTGCATGATAAAGGCCAGCATTTAGTCACGTGCATAAGTAATTTGTTTATATTATGTAATATGTACATAGTATTATAAAATGCAGTAAAAGTTGGTATACAACATATGCATAACGATAGTATAAATCTAATCTAAATAATCTAGTATAAGTCTAATCTTAACCTAGACCGGAAAAATATCACAATTTGTGAACTATGCGTTCCACAGAGGAGTCGAATTCCATGCAATGCGAAAAATTACTAAGTGATGCTGATAATTCTGTCAATGGTTTACTAATGAACAACTCAATTTCATCATACAACTCACGAGACCAAAAGCCCAACTAACGAGCTTCTGGGGAGCGCTCCCCTAAGCGACCTTCCGAGGGTACTAAGGTCTTGAATAAATAAAACGCAATTAGACTAGAGTAAACACCCGTATGAAGAAAATAAAAATGTTATGAATTTTTCGTTGCGAAAAGAAGAGAAGTGCGATTTACAATTCAGATTTAATGCAATAAATTCAAACGAATACGCATTCCCGTAAATGGCCTCTAAGTGTTATAGTACGCCTGTTAACACATTCGATTAAACACGATGGAACAAATGCGGTGTAATCGGTTGCCGAAAGGGGAATACACATGAGTAGAAGTAGGTAGAAGTGTCTTACGTTCAATACGTCCATTTCATAGTATATCTCTATTTCCTGACTGCTAATTCCGAGGCCGGCTGCGTAAATCCTGGGTGGGCCTCGTGCAGGGCGTCTCCATAGCAACGACAGAAACTACGCAGTTTCTACACCCCGACCCTGCGGAGAACTAATATAACTTTGAATTTATTGTACTTACTCTGAAATATAGAGGGCGGATATTTATACTATTTATGATAAGTAATGTTACATGAAACAATTTGTGAGATGGCAGTTTACTGAATTTGTTGATGGTTGTCGTACAATTACCATATTTGTGACATTCATAATTTCAAAATATTATGTCAATGAATTGGTGTTTGTTAATAAACTCGTATTTTTTTTCTTTTGTTAATCAGTATACTTACCTCAATTTGTCTCCGGTCTATAGTTAATATAACAATACATTTCTGGAAACGATTCATGTTTTGTGAAATGGAACGAAAACAAATACAATATTTTCCGAGAGATCCTCATCCAAACCAGCGGCCCGTAATAATAACTCTATAACACAAAAGGGTTGCGAGATTGTGTGAGCCAATTTGGGATTGGACGCGTGGGGACGATATGATGATCCGTTTTATCATACATTAAAAGACATTCGACATATTTTTAGGGTCTAGCCAGTGGTTCATAAAAAAGGCTTTAATCTTAGGAAATATTAAGTTCTTGAAAAATTATATTTACAATGTAAGTAATGCATATTATAGACGCAATAATGAAAAATAAAACAATAAGAGTATTGTTTAACACGGGATACGCACCATGATTTAGATTTCGATTGAGTTCCCGATATTTCGGCGCGGTTTCACGCACCATGAGCCTCTCCGTGATCATGGTGCGTGGAACCGCGCCGAAATATCGGGAACTCAATCAAAATCCAAATCATGGTGCGTATCCCGTGTTAAACAATATTTTATTGTGAAGAGCCATGAAAGTTTTTTTGAAAAAAGGAAAACAGTAGTTGATTTTACGTTAGGGATGGACTTGAGTCAACTCAAAACTTGGGAATATATAGATAAAGTTGAACAAGAGAAAAGGTCAAGAGGCTCGCATTTATTGGTCCCTCGTCAGGTTATTTGACCCCTGCCGGAGTAAAACCTTGTCCATCAGCCTCCCCTATACTTATTGGAAATCCCAGCTTCCTTACGCACACTTGCGGTTAACTCAACAATTTCGAAGCGAAAAGACAGTAACCATAAATCTTAGCAAATGTGATTACAGTACCCTACCTGCACTTCTTTATTGCTCTACTATATTTACTGATCACGTGTTGCAAAACATCTGAGCGTGGCTCTGAAAATAAGATAGAGAAGCATATATTTTATGAATTTAATGAAAATCTCAATTATTTTCTAATATAGCAGATGCCTTCGAGAGTTCGAGCATAAACATGAGGAAGTGAAGACTTATACTACAATTTGTATAGCTAGGTTGGTTGGTATAGGCCCTAATGAATTCGAGCTGCCGGTAACGACTCCATTAACTATTGAACCGTCTGATGCCGTGCTCGGATGCCGGCAATGAATTGTCTAATGAAAGGAATTGGCCAATCGATCAAAACATTTCAACTCTTGCCTGTAAGTAACCTATACTAGATTGCTTGAACTTATTATGCACATTCGTTCATCATTCTTACACCGTATAAATTAAGCGCTTCCTTTGCACTTTGTAATTAAGATTGCGTCGTTGTAGACAGAAGGGGTGTCTTGTTTCGGTTGTCTTTGTTCGCGCACAATGTATGCTTTGCTGTAGCGAAGGCCGAATCACCACCGCATAACGACTGCATTATAAAACCGCAGTAACATCTACGAAATGTAAAAACCACAAGTGAAATGACGCATTTTGCAGACAGTGACATAATCTTATACCGCAAAATACCATTACGTACATTCTACATAATACTTATATTTATCAAGTAATTATTTATATATATATTATGTTAATAAAGTTTGAATACTTATTATAGAATCGTGTTTTGTAGTCGCAATTAAACGATATTAATTATTTTTTGCTATTTCATTGACGTAATCGAAGTAATGAATATAATGTTTTTTTGAGTTTCCTATCGAAATATATTTAAAAATACTAACTCAAATAAAAGTTGTGTCAATGCTCCAAAATGTTCTATCATTAAAATGAAACAAAACATTTATGATTCACATTTACTCGCGGTTTTTCCCATGTCTAAAAGTATGATTCTGATCTCGGATGCTAGCAGCACTGCTGCGGTGCTGTGCAGTTTGCCGCGCTGATTCCGACCAAGGCGGCAGTGTTGCGCTCGTCGTGGTGTTGTGCTGTTATAACGATAATTAGTATGACTGCTACTGAAGAGGCTGGATATAAAGTCACCAATAAATTAACTGTAGACTGTCGCGGCACTCGCGGCATGGGCACGACAGTGCCGCGCAGCAGTGCTGTCGCGTTGCTGCCGCGGCATTGCTGTGGACCTCGGAATGTAAAGTTTAGATATTGTTTTTTTTATAATCTGTTCTTATAGCGGTATTCTACGTCATAACAATTATCTGTGTGTCAAGTTTTAGCTAATCCGTTCAAAGGTTTGACCTGTTTGTAGGTAGGGATCAGTCAGTTACGGTATCGTTATGAGTATATAATATATATCTTTAAAAAGAGATATCTAAGTGTTGCAGTTTTAGTTCAGCCGAGCTTAAAAGACGCCTTGTACAAACCAATTGTTTTTATTTAAAGATCTGCATCTATTTTTGGTAGTCAACTTAATTGGCTACTACGTGACTAATCGCGAGGCAGCTGGTTATAAGTTAAACACTTATTGGTCAATGTTACCAGTACATGGAGTACCTACAGCTGGTGCATTACAATATATATTACAATATAACAATATATATATTACAATATAAGGGACAAAAGTTCCATGCCTTGTTAACTTGTTAGACAGCTGCCTGACGACTTTATATTAGGTATCTTTTCGCCTCTATTGAACCTCATTGGTGAAGATTGTGGCTTGTGTGTGCCCATAAGATTTGTTAGACGGAGATCGGTAGTAATGACATACCTACCAAATTGTCACAACTAAGTGGTAATAATATACTAGTGTCTAAATGTTGTTGTATTATTTAGGGTTGCACCCTTGCAATTTTAGCTCGTTGTCCGCAATATAGCGGAAAGTCCAAAATGTAAAAAATTAAATGGATAGAAAAATAAACATAAATATGTATTTTGCGAGGGATCAATAATTTTATTTATTTCTGAATAAAGAGTGTCTGTCTTTCATGATATTTATAGAATGTGTGATTAAGAGGGCAATTTTCTCTCACTCACAAAAATACAATATAGGTACTAGCGGCGCCTCGCGTGGTGATGAAAAACGGTGATGATGAAAATAAGGCTATGCGTTAATCCAGGGTATAAGCTATCTCCATACCAAATTTCATTGAAATCGGTGTCGCCGTTTGAGCGTTAAGAGGTAACAAACATACACACATACACACTTACACACAAACTTTCGTATTTATAATAGATAAAAGGATACAAACACTAATATAAAAAGACGAAAGTTTGTTAGTCGTTTGTATGTTTGCTTAACGCTGAAACGGCTGAACGGATATGTCTGAAATTTGGAGTTATAATAGCTTAGCCTTGGAATAACAGATAGGCTACTTTTATCCCGAAAATATTCATTGTTTCGAATGGGATGACCGGAATGGAATATACTAATGTCGTCAATACCACGTAGCATTTCTACGCGGGTAACACCTCGGGGCGGAGGTTATGGCTAAATATTACAGTTGCTCCGTAATGTCGTTATAATTACTAATCTATGGCAATATCGTAGTCTTTACAGTCTTATAAAAATGAGGAAAGCAAGAGCGATATGCGAGCAGGATCGTATTATGCGGAAGTCCATGATTTCTGCCTATCTCCAGGGTAAATAGGCATGTTATGTTATGTTAAATTTTATTTTATTGGAAATCTGGTGAGTTTGAGGCGTTATTATTTATAAGCTGGTTTCAGTATGTTTAAAGTCGAAATATTTTGAACTAGGTTTCGGGCATGCCCGAGACCTAGTTCAAAATATTTCGATGCCCATGCCGATGTGCATGGGCATGGGTATGGCATGGGCATTTCTATGCCGATGCCCATCATTGCCCATCAGGTCGGTTAAGCGTTGGGAAATGCGAATGTGAGTACTACGACAAACCTTGCGGTTTTGTGATACAATATATTTAATGAACTTTGTATTATTGATTAAAAATAAATGAATACATAAAAAGGTGAGTTTACGCTGCCAGTGACAACTGAGAAATAAGTTTTGTTAATGAAAAATATACATTTCATATTATTTGACTTTGAAAGACGTGGTAATAAAATTTCTCGAACTGAGAACCCTAAGTTGCGTAAGATATCTACAATTTTAATTGAGTACCACTACGCACGTCCATCGCACATTAATATAAATTGAGAGCAAGGTCTTTTCTTTTATGTCTCGCAGTGACAAAAACACGTCGGGTGTGACCAAAATTATAAACATGTGTGTCTGTGATCATTTCTAAAATAATAACACATTTTTATTTGTTTCAGATTGAGTGAACACCGGGGGGCTTCCAGAAAAACTGGCTAATTTATAGCGTTCTGAAAAAGGTAATAGGTACTTACATATAGGTTTTGGTGTGACATCCGATGTCTGTGAAAGCTTAGAGGAGCACAAAAATGCGACTAAGAAAAAACAGTAAATACTTTGGCTTACTATTGTAATATATGTTAATCATACAAGTTTCTATGTCTCTTGCACTAGATGGTAGTAAAAATAATCATGCATAACGTGTTCACATAGCAAGGCGGCATTCAAAGCGAAGCGAATGAAGCGTGGCGCACCCGCAAAAAACCGTCGAAATTGTCAATTCAATGGAATGTTTTGGTGATGCCGTCAACGATCTATAAATAGTCTCGCCACCAGAAGCACGTTCTAGAGTGCCCACTATCATCCCGTTAGGACGAAGGATGGACTACACAATTGATCTCTCAATTCTAAACGAGTCTCCGGTATAATCTTGCTGGTTATGCAATGCAGTTTCAAAGCGCACCTAATAGGTACATATTCCACTGGATCAAAAAGTCCGGCATTGTAGCGTTTCAGAGCGAGTGTAAAAAAGCATATTTAACATTATTTTTTAAAATTTTTTGTGTGTACATGAGCATACAATTAGCTCACAAAAACGAAAATATCTTAGTTATGTTTGAAACTCCGCCATCTTGTATCACCAAAGCCAACCTGATATTCTCACAATAGCTAACAGAACAGTTTTTCTGTGCATCCGTTTTTGAAATCGGAACTAAAAGCGACGACCTTTGTGGTAGAATGCGTTCATGGCGGTGCGGCTACAAAATACACGTCTTAAAATTATATTGGGTTATTTTACTTTAATATAATTGGTTTCTATTTGAACTACCTCGTTTATAATGTCATTTTAGCTTCTTGTCATAACAATTTACTATGCAATTATAACCGTACATAAAATAACATAAGTAAACGTAAGGCAGATCATTCTTCAGACAATCAAAATTATTCAATATTTAATTAAAAAATTGAGATAACACAAGTCAATTTATTTAATCAGAAAACACAATATATAATTCGAACACATGTAGCAAGGTTCTTAAATTTTACAGAGTTGCAGGTCCTTCTCAGTCATAGAATTTACCTTCAGCTTTGTAGCTTTGTCAATATGTCATCAGAAAAATCTTGAGTTTATAAAAATGCAGTGGAATTAGGCCAATGTGGCGTCAGTATATCATAAGTGCTATTACCGGCAATCAGTCGGGGACCTTGTCGCTCGTTGCGAGAATCGTGGGGAGGCCCAGATTGCCATCCTCCATTCCGGCATCCGCCTTTTGCACATCATCATACAATATTTGTACGCGTATGATGCAGACAAAATTCTAGCTAGCTGCTAGATGAAGCACCAGATTATTTATAGACAATATCTACGTGATTTGCGGCTCTTTCCATTTTTTAGATTATCATAATTTATGTTATCAATTATCATGAACCAAAGGATTTATAAAAAAAAAAGTAAATCTGACAGGAGAAACGCTATGAGGATAAAATTTCTTAACCGAGATAGATTAAAGTATCATAGCAATATATATTATACACTACCAGCGGTCCGTTAAGGCTTCGCACGAGTAAAAAATTGGAAAAAAATAATTATAAGGATCCCAATTTAAAAAAAAAAATAATATAGCCTATGCTACTCAGAGTGAATGTAGCTTTCTAATGGTAAAAGAATTTTTGAAATCGGCATAGTAGTTTTTGAGTTTATTCATTACAAACATACTTACATACAAATCATTCCTCTTTATAATATTAGCATAGATTGAAAACATATTATGTATATTTTTAGTTAAGTTAGTAATGTGAGTAAAAGTTAGTAAATGTACTTATATAATAAATTCCAATCCATGTAATAAACAGTTTCAATGTAACTTTATTTAAGTTTTCATTTATCTAATAATATTGTAATATGAATAAGTAGGTGTGTAATTCATCATCATCATAATGTCATCATTATCAATGAAACAAGATATAAATTATTATCTTATTACATAAGATAATAGAGGTAAAAATACATGCATCTTATGGGCTTAATTGACATTTATAGATATTTTTGTTAAAGCACGTTTTGTTGTACATCGCAAGCAATTTGGATGTGTTAACAGTAACTTTGTGATGGTTGGAAGAGAAAGTCCACATTTGAAAATGGAACGCGTGCTGCTCTCGATAGCTAGTTGTAGTTAAGTGCACAAACAAACAAAACGTTGAAAAACTCACTCAGAGTCGAATTGTGTACTTAGTATATAGGCTTGCCCGTGATCGTATCGTTCACAATATTATTGGATAGTAGAGTAGTCTTATTTATCTTTGTCGTCGTAACATCAAAGGTGATGTGACGACGTTTATTTTTTGTTGACATAGAACACATTATGAATTGACAACTATCCAAAAACTTCACATTGGCTTTTCGTTTTCTTTTATGTTTTACTAGCATATCTACCACTAGCTGTGCCGCGCGGTTGTACCCGCGTGGTGATGAAAGCCGATGGTGATGATGAAAGCAAGCCTAAGTGTTAATCCAGGGTATAATCTATCTCCATACCAAATTTAAACCGAAATCGGTGTAGCCGTTTGAGCGTGAACAGGTCACAAACATACACACTTACCCACATGCACACATACACACAAACTTTCGCATTTATAATATTAGTAGGATTTATTATTATATCTTAGCGATTCCCTAAAACATCTTGTGCAACAAATGTTTGTACATTTCATTTGTATCGCTCGTGTGCCTCGATCGAGTCTTTTACTTGCGATGGTCAACTGCCAATTTTGTATCCACTGAAACGAATCTGTTGAGCCTGAGATGATTATACGTTCTTCAAGACGTTAGCACTACTTCTCGCTGTTGTGCTGATTAATCATCTATCGCAAAGATAATCGCTACCTCTCCGACCACGGTCCAGCTCGGCAGGTGCGATGATACAGCCTATATACGAGCAAGTGTTATGCCCCGTTTATATTATTCCAGTCCAGTGATCCAGCGAGAATCTAGTCCAGTGCTGGACTGGATCTGTAATGTCTACATTATTCCAGTTATTTGGAGAAATGTGAACACTACAGTAAGAATGATTTCAAGAAGAGATCAGTTTCGAATTGCACTGGATTGGCCGTCTACATTATTCCAGTTGCACTGGATTGGTCGCACTGGATTCAAAAGTAGACCGCCAATCCAGTTATTGGACTGGATTGCTAACTGGATTCAGTGCATTCCAGCGCCGATTTACATTTTTACAGTAAGCAATCCAGCGCTGGAATCGATCGCTGGACTGGAATAATGTAAACCGGGCATTAATTAGCTTCTCGAGGCTTGATTTATACCTAACTTTGTCTACCGATAAATGCTATGAAATTTATTACTATCAGTGTTCTGCCAAGCTGTTCATTCGAGTTACCTAACCTAGGTTTGTGCTGCATTGGTCATTTATATTCTAACATTTATTAAATACTAGCTGCGATCCGCGGTTTTACCCGCGCGGTGATGATGAAAAGTAGCCTATGAGTTATTCCGGGACCTGAAGTATAAAAATACCAAATTTCATTCAAATCCGTCCAGCCGTTTGAGCGTGATTGAGTAACAAACATCCATCCATCCATCTATCCATCCATAAAACTTTCACATTTATAATACATATTAGTGGGACTAGCTATTTTTAAGTTGAACTAGATGATAATAATATATAAAATTCTATGATAATAATATATCAAAATATAAATAAATGTGGGTCTATGCTATGTCTGTGATAATGTTCTTGAGATGATTTCAGTATGAAATATGAAACCTAAACCAAAGCTTAAAGTATTAGCTTTGGTTAGAAATTATCCACCAATTTTGATTGCACTTTTTCGACTTCCCACAGCATCAAAACACTACAAGGTTATTTAAAGAAATGCTTGATGCTATTTTTTTTTCTACCCTTTGTTTCGACATTGTTTTTTATACTGTGTAGGTCTAGCATTTGACCACTATCACACTTGATGCTCAGTGACAATGTGTTCGAAGATTCTGTAGCATTTTTTTAAAATTATAAGCTTACGTTTAATTACTGTCTTATAAGCAAACATCACGTACGCCTGGAACCAGTGAAATTGAGATAAAACGGATATTTTCCAGTACTCGGAAAATGGATATATTAAGATACGAATAGGTACAATACTGCATGGATGTTATTTCAACATCAATTGTACCAGCATAAAATGCTGAATTCCTGTCAGACTTAATACCGACTTAATGTATCTATATAACTGTTATCAGTAACAGAGAAGACGCCGCGAAATAGAGTTCTACGCTCTTGTCGCCGCTCGGACCTGAACCACTGAAGATGTCGACCGCAGTGATCGACGAAACGTCTGGAACACAAGTTTCACTTAGACCATGGCCAAACAGCCCGGAAGCAGTACATACAACAGACGTAATACCGTTCTGTGTCACTACTACTAGAGAGGTAGCCGACACGGCTTATGAACCTGACGTAGCGCTGATGAGCGTGATAAACATTGACCACCAACGGAAACCGTCACATTCATTCATATATTAAAACTGGCGGAAGTCAACTGTTTACTAGAACCTGTATGGAAGAGTACAACTGTATCTATATTATTCTGTTTACGAGCTCTCCCAATGACCTCTATTACAATAATAGCGTGTGTAATGTCCGCGTTACCTTTGCAATGTAGAACACGAGGAAAGTATTGCGTGACAAAACGTGGACAAGTCGTTCCCACTGCACGGCCACTGGCTAATCATTTCGCCTCATCATTGTATCCGTCGAGGTCTCGATCTGAATAGGCGATAAACGTGACAAATCGTACTCACAACTTGGAATGGCAGTGGACACGCGCAATACTTAGGAATTTTTATTTTCTTTATTTAAAGAACTTTTTTGCTAATGCGAATATGCCGCTCTGTGAAACATAAAACTAAGGACAATCTATTTTGTTTTAATTACTGATATACACAATAATAAGTACGATAGTCAGAAACTAACTGAAGAACACAGTCAACCTCTAACTTTAAGACCTTGCTTAACTAATTCTAATATCATTTTTGCTTTATCAGAATGAGGGTAAGAAAAGTAGGCATTGCATGCACCAATGCAACTGTCACTAAATAATCTATGTCTAGATCCTTCGTTACGAACACATTCCATTAGAATGTGATATACGTCTTCTTCTACATTGCATATGTCACATAGTGGTGAATTAACCTTGCGCATGAAGAAGGCGAACTTGTTCAACGGGATGTGTCCGCATCGAAGTCGGAGCAGCAATACTAGATACTACTCGAGGCTGCGGCTGGATTGTTTTGAACCAAATTCTTTTTTCACTTTAGAACTTCTGGCATATTGAAATCTGAAATAGATATGACACAAGCTACAACGAAAACAACGTATTTATAAGCAGAATTGGCGAATTACGTAATAAAAAAAACTATACAAATCGACTTCAACTACATCCGTTTGATATTGTCAACTTTTTCTTTAATGTATCAATTTCACCAATGTATGCGAATCAAGTAAGCATTATTGAGGATTTAACTCAAAAATTACTAATCAATTTAAGTAAGACCACACGAGGAGCAATAGGTTTAAAAAATAATCATAAAAAGTCCCGAGTTAACGTACAAAAAAACAGGTGAACTGAGACCTCCTTTTTTGGAAGACAGTTGCTAAACCATTTATTTGACACAATGCTTAAGTGTTCGGAATTTCAGTTCATTAAGCAATAATTAGTTACTTAATTGTATTGTCAACAAAGTTAGTGAGAACAATACGAAGATGTCAAGCTGTCAACAAGCCGGAGTCACAAGCCCGCATGGCGTTCTATTGTTTTCAGAGCTTGTTGAAGAATACTTTGTACGTTTCTATTGTTTGAGTCATTCGCATCACATCCCTCGCTTGATCAACGTCATCAGTTATATAAATAATAGTGACATTTGATATGAAAATGTAACGCCGACAGATATCAGCTCCTACAATTATGAATGTATTAATCAAATGTGTCTCATTTAACTCGTAATAATTGATAACGCGCTATTATCACTGTCTGCTGTATAGTTAGCACAGCTAAATGCGCTGTGAGTAGAGAAACCGCTATTTTTAAAAATGTATTTTAAACCATGTGTAGAAGACAGAGCTTTGGTTTTTTCAGTTTTAGTATCTTTGGTTCAGCATAAAGGAACAGTCAGGATTCAAAATCCGGTTGAGTAAAGTTTTCTCGATAGTTTTAATTTTTGAAAAATATGCTTTTCAAAAATTAAAACACGTATATCTTACAAAATAATAACAACATTCATATGAACCTTACTTTGTTTGATAGATAATGGCATTATCTAGGAACAGTCAAGATTTTTTTTTCAATATTCATTTCTGTTGATTTTATATGAATTTATTTCGTTAAATTCTTAGTGCCGCGCGGGATCACGTGATCTCAGCTGGCTTATCCGCGCTGCTCTCCACCCGCGCATTCCTCCCGTGACCACTGTCAACGTCGGACCTGTGCTTGCATCGCTCTGCCTCCTAATATTATTATTTTAACATCTGAATACAAGGGGCTCTAACATATCTGTCTAAAGAAAGAGCGCTCATGTAGTATAGATAGCTCCTGTTGTATCCCTATAGAGAGAACATTTATTATGTACCTTGCTTACGCCTGATAGAACACACAATCGAGCAATCGTTAGCCGAGTAGCGCCTGATTGCTTGTGTGAGCAACAATATGATACATTTATAAAATAGATACAATAAATAATATATGAATATTTACCTACGTTTTGTACGAAGGTGTATGATACAACTTTTTATTATATTGATTAGCCTGTTGTGAATAGTGCTCATCAGTGACCATATTTTTATACTTTATAATCTAGCGTTTGACAAAGTTATCTCACTTGGACAGTGACGATGTGATCGAATGTATAATCACGTTAGACCAAAAATGTTTACAAGGCCTGCTGCATGAACACACTATGCGTTTTTTGAGAGTTCTTCGAACTTGTGGGTGAAAGCGAGCCAGACAGGCACTTGAAAGTACCCTACCACCATCCTGGAAATTTGATGTCGGTGTTGCCTTCACAAAAGCCATTCGCGTTTTTGAGGTTCAACGTAGAGGTAGACGGTCGCCGTGGCGCAGTGGTTAGTGTCTTGACATGACTTCTGTGTCTCCGGGACCCTGGGTTCGAATCCCGGCAGGAGCAAACATTTGTGCGATGATGTGTAGATGTTTGTTTCGGGTCTTGGATGTTTGTGTGCTGTAATTATGTGTGGCCATGCCTCCCGCGATACAGGGAATCCTAGTGCGGGGGTCTGAGTGTGATAAAAAAAAACCAGCGTCCGTCAGTTTGACAGCCGATGCTCCCACCGGCTAGGCTTGTCATTTAGTTGGCGTACTGAAAAGTAGTCATTTGAATAATCAAAAGGTTAAAAACTTTTGTGACAACTCGTGTGAAATTCGTGGATAAATCACTCAATCACAAACTTGCGACAAAATAACAACTGAACTTTATATAATCGAGGGTGGTAGATATTTTAAATTTGAATGTATTAGTACTACAGTGTTTAGTAACATGTATTCTCTAGTCCCCACTCGTTACTCGTAATTCTTTTTCACTTTCTCTCTAAATATTTAAAAAAAGGTAGTTCTCAATGCAGCTGTATCTTTTCCTTTTTTTTTGTTTGTTATATGTGATGAGCATTGATGTTTGTCCCGGGTCTTGTCACCAAAGACACAGCGTGTGCAGGTCGTATTCCTTGATATCCATTGAACATCTAGGTTTAGTTTGATTACACTAAAGACCACATCGTCACTGACCATCGGGTCAGATAACATAGTTGTCAAGTGCATTTATAAACTATCGAGCGTCAATGCAATTTATTAATCAATCAAAAACACTTTATTGAACACAAAAAAAGAAAACAAAATGAAATCGTAAATATAAAAACACTGGTGGAAGAATTGGTGTCCTTACCGCTTTGAGCAAATTTATTGTTATTCGCAAGGCTTATTTCGAAACCTATAAATACCTCTTTCTGTCACATGGAAACACCGCTCTTTTTGAGTTTGAATACCTACATGTGAACGGTAATTAAAAATAGTACTGCTTTAATTATATTTTATTATGATAGTATTAGGCTTACGTAACGAACAACTGGACTAGATACAACTACAGCCAACCGCACACCCAAACAGTCACTTTTGTAGTTGCTTATACGGTAACTTTATTTGACTCTTACGTTGACAAATAATAAATAAACCTGTAACCCTGATTAATGACATTATGACTATGATGTAAACTCGTAGGTAAAAACGGCAGAGTCGCGTTTTGTTGATGAGGGCCATGCAATGGTATTATATGTTTATATGAGGTATAGTAAAACATCTTTGGGGCCATGCGTACCGGCAATATCGCAACTTTTGAGTTTTCGGCCACATAAATATTTCACTCATTTCATCATCATCATCATCTCAGCCATAAACGTCCACTGCTGCTTATTTGGTGAAATCAAATCTCTGTCACTTGGTCATTTTTGATTCGATGAATAAATTCAAAACGCAGTATTTATTGTTTTTTTATCCGACTGCGTTTACAGCCATAAATCTGCATACGTAACAAAAAACGTAAGTAATCGTCATTACAGTCCACTTTTCAATATTTGGGACGGCCATATCATCGTCATAGAAAACAAATAAACGTCACGTCAAATAATCAGTCAGTCCGAAGCAACGAATTAAGAAATTCGAAGGTTCGGCTAATAGGTTCGTGGCGTAGCGGGCAGAGCTCTGCTTGTAATACCGCTGGCCCCGAGTTCTATCCCCAATACCGCCGAAGTACTTTTTGAACGTTTTGGAGTTTGGTGGCAAGTTCTGGACATAAGTGAACATTATTCGTGAATGAGAAGTGTAAAAATCTAGAGAAATAAATGACTAAAATAAATGAAGATTCTAGGAAGATTCAAGGAAAGGCGATCGAAATTATGACGATCGAAAATAAATTAATATCGAAATTAGGGGTAAATAAGAGGCTCCGGACGCCGCCGTGAGTCAGTTGAGTTTAAGACAAAGTATAAGAAAAAAGTAATAAAGTAAAATAAAAAAAGTTAAGTGAAAAGTAAAGAAAAGTGCCAAAAAATGAACAGTAACAGTGCTAAAGCATCAGTGCTAAGTAACAGTAACCAGCGTGTGCTCTCACAAACACACATAAAAAAACATACGGGTCGAATTGAGAACCTGCTCCTTTTTTTAAAGTCGGTTAAAAATCGGTTCACCCAGTCGGAAGTTATGCGGTAAAAAACACAAATAAAAATTAAAAAAACATACGGGTCAGTTTGAGAACCTCCTTTTTTTGAAGTCGGTTAAAAATCGGTTCACCCCGTCGGAAGTTATGCGGTAACAAACACAAATAAAAAAACATACGGGTCGAATTCAGAACCTCCTCCTTTTTTTGAAGTTGGTTAAAAATCAGCCCATTGCGAGTCTAACTAGCGCTACGAATTTGGAACAGAGGGCCAAATGCATTCCTACATAGCTCTTTCTCCAGCCGATGAAATTTCGTTCTCGTTGTTCATATGATTAAATCCAATGACTATGAAACCTGTTGGCTAACGGTACACCTTGCGAAAACGTGTCGAGCACGCCACTCATTGGCTACGATGTCTTTCGTCCCATCCTGTTCTGGTATGCGTAATTTTATATCGCTCTATCTCGTTTCTTCACCCTATTTTAACGCTTGTAGAATGTTACTTTGTCTACAGGGGCAAAAATTCGACAGATCGGTTATTAGCTCGGTGGCGTACCGCGTAGAGCGTGCAATGGCATTTGACTTTGCCTGCAATACCGCCGGCCACGAGTTCAATCCTCAATATCGCCGAAGCATTTTAAGCGTTTTGGGGTTTGGTGGAAGGTTCTGAATACAGAATGAACATTATTCGCGAATGGGAGAGTATAGAAAATTCTAGAGAAACAAATGACTAAAATAAATGAAGATTCTAGAAAGATCCTCGATCCATGGGACTCTCTCGAACGTACGTGGTAAGTCGAGTGAATAAATCGTCACTTTCGTTGCAAGTGTTGTTTCCTTCCAATCCCGTACCAACTTCCGTAGGTACCAATACTAAATGAGTGACGCTTTACGCGCCCACTGGCGTGTGGCGCTAAAGAGTTCATACTACGGCTACGATCTAAGCAATCAACAATACTATCGATGGATGTTTTTAAATATTTCTCCAATAAATAATGATACTACTATTTTATTGATAAATTAACATTTTAAATTTGAAAATATGAAATGTTATAAAATAATATTGCAATGGCATTGGCTATTTTGAGACACACAACAGCAATTATGTTCTTATCGTTCAAAGCATATGGCGTGTAGCACTGCAACTGTTTGTTGCAGTTTCGTTTTTATCAATGAACGCATTGATTATGCACATGATGATGAATGTAACTATTTTCTAGATATCGAAAGTTGTTACCTACTTTGCGGACTCAAGCAGTTATTTTCAACAATTATTACTTTTTGCTATTTATATATATATAGCAAAAAGTAGTTATATATTATATATGTTGAATATATATGTTAATAAATATATAATATACGTAAATAAATCCTACTAATATAAATGCGAAAGTTTGTGAGTATGAATGTATGGTTGAATGGATGTTTGTTCCTCTTTCACGCAAAGACTGCTGAACGGATTTTGATGAACTTTGGAACATAGATAGTTTATACCCTGGATTCACAAAAAGGTTTATTTTTATCATCATCATCATCATCGTTTTTCATCACCGGACCAAAAAACGGATTTGGGTGAAATTGTGTAAGTAGATACTTCAGGTCCGGGAGTGACACATATGCTACTTTCATCAACATCAACGTTATCATTCATCACCACGACGGATTTGTATGAAATTTGAAACGCAAATAGCCTTTACCCTGGATTAACACATAGGCTTATTTTTATCATCACCATCATCACCGTTGTTATCACCAGGCGGGTAAAACGGATTTGGGTGAAATTTTGTAAGTAGTTATGGCTCATCGGCTATAAAGGGCTATTCTATGGACTCAAGAAACTGAATGTAATATATATGTCAATAAAAATATTTTGTATTTTTATTCTCGGGGCTTATTTACGAGACCAAATCATAAATGAGGTGATCCCTAGAAGAACTGAAGTCAACGACATAGTCCAGTGGATCAGCAAGTTGAAGTGGCAGTGGGCAGGCAAATATCTCTAATAACCGATGGCCGCTGGGGTCGAAAGGTTGTCGAGTGGAGACCACGAATAGGCAAGTGCAGCATTGGACATCCACCACAAGGTGGACAGGCGACATGACCAAGATCGCAGAAAGGGGGCTGGATGCATGCCGCTTTCCACCGGTCCCTGTGGCGATCTATTATATATTTATGTATATTATCTATTATGGCTGATTGACGTTTACCGTGGCTCAGTGGTCAGTGATATGAATTCTGTGTTTTTGGGAACCTAGGTTCGAATCCTGGCAGGGGCAAACATTTGTGTGATGAGTGTACGTGTTTGTTTCGGGTCTTGAATGTATGTGTGTCTATGCCTCCCGCGCCACAGGAAATTCTAGTGCGGGGATTTGAGTATGATTAGAAGAAAAAAAAATTGGTTGTCTGTAAAGTCGGTTTACGGACGATAGATTTACGTGATAACGACATAATCATGTATGACATTGACATTTGACATTTGACATTTGACATTTGACATTTGACATTTGACATTTGACATTTGACATTTGACATTTGACATTTGACATTTGACATTTGACATTTGACTTTTGACTTTTGACTTTTGACTTTTGACTTTTGACTTTTGACTTTTGACTTGACTTTTGACTTTTGACTTTTGACTTTTGACTTTTGACTTTTGACTTTTGACTTTTGACTTTTGACTTTGACTGACTTTGACTTTGACTTTGACTTTGACTTTAACTTTGACTTTGAATTTGACTTTGACTTTGACTTTTACTTTGACCTTGACTTTGACTTAGACCTTGACTTTGACCTTGACCTTGACTTTGACCTTGACTTTGACTTTGATTATATTATCTAGATCTAGATAAAACTTAGGTGGAACGTTACTGGAATGTTACCGTTACTATTTTTCATTTTGGCATCCATCAATTTATAAAACGTTATCACGTCAATAATTTTGATGATAATGACATAAAACGAGATAGTGGTCAAACGCTAGATCTATACACCACCATGGAATTTGAACCACGGAACTGCTAGTCTTTAGTCTGTGACGTCTTCTCCTCAACCTATAGTAGCATATTACGTTGAAATTTAGAAAGACTTATGAAAAACAATATTTTATGGTATAGAAGATATGATTTTATAGTGTACCTATACATGACACAAATTTATTGAATGTAGAACTTATTTAGGTATATTTTGGTTCGATAAACCTTACTTATGCAACACATGTACAGTACTAGTATGTATTTTAAATTAGAGTAATACAAAGTACTAGTGTTCGGAGATTTCTTTCTTCGATAATGTTCCGTTTAGACATTAACTTAGTTACAGTCAAATGGTGCTTTTGAAGAAGTAAAATCGGGATACATATTAGGCCACACAAGAAGCCACGAGGGGATCAGCTAGTCTAAACAGACTATGTTTAAAGCCACTCAGATGTTCATTAGCGCCTACCAAAATATGTAGAGCTATATTTTGCCAACAGCTTGTTACCAGGCGTTAAATATTACTCTCTCTTGGAGCCGTGCCTGCGTACGGCGCGAGGCCGGCTGCGCGGTGCGCTGCGACGCGCCGCTTCCGCTACTGTCCTGCTCTAACGCGCGTAAAATACCTAAACATTTGGTAAAAGAGAGCCTTAAGTGGTGATATTAAGTTCCTGGAACTTCGTCTAGCTGAGATATATATCTGTGTGGCGCCATGATGCCATGGTGCTCATTGCGGTTATATGGTTTTCACGCATGAAGTTCTTCCCACGCTATCAGCTGGTTCACGCGCGGGTGCACAACCGTACCGGCCCGCGACGGCAGCCGTGTCACTGCTATGAACCATATAGGTCTGACCAACTCTGCATCAATAATATACCAAAACTGGAAAGTAAAAATTGGAATCTAATAAAAAACAAACGTCTAACTAAAATTCTGTGACAACTCTCGTTAACGTCAAAAGCTTCCACAAGACATAATATATGTATTTTTGCATTTTGTTTAAAGGGGGCGTGTGCGTTTATTAAAATAAAATACTAATCACTAATTACAATACTACAGCTACTACAAAAACATTTTGTAGCAACATGTTTTTGAGCATGTAGCACATTTGGGCAATCCACTAGCTATTGTCAGCCTATACTCGTAGTATAGATAACTCAAATGCTCTAACCCGCTACCAGTTGGCAGCGTGCCCAGAATGCTAGCAGCACTGCCACATTGAGTTGCAATTCTGATATTCCAGCCAAATATGTGCCAGCATATTGGTCACGCGTCGCATCGATTAAATAATACTGGACACAATGGCCCTAATTCTGTCCATCACACAAACTAGCTAAAATTCACTAAAATTCTTCAAAATGAAATAGCTCGTATTCTATTTACGCTAAAATTCAAATTCGTAAAACTCCATACGCTCTCACTAATATATGACAAATTCCATTGCTTGCCAATTGTGGGTAGTTTTAGTAGACACCAAAATTAAATATGTGTAATTTAGCCAAAAAAGTCCAAAATTTTTGTTTAGTTCAGTTGAATAAGCAAATCAATACCAATATCTAGTAGGTAATGTAAAAACTCATATTACCATCATAAAATGGATGTTGTGATACGTATAAGTGTCGCTTGCTGTCCACTCCCTGATAGAGATGGTTTGACCCGATCCCTTCACTATATCGCGGAATCTTCTGGTTCATTGACTTTTAGCGTAATTGTAGAATCTAGTAAGTTCCACATTTCATTCCGGTTCATTGTACTCCTTTTACTTGAAATTTGCTGGCACTGAGATATACTATTGTAAAAAAGCAGACATAGTTTGGAGTAACAGTATTCAATGGTATAAAAACAGCTTTTGTGCCGTTAACTTACTGTAGTACTAACTAGATGTTGCTGATTGATGCCATGATTGTGATTGATATAGGTTGCTTATTATGACAAATGCAAGTCGTTTTACAAGTGGCAGACCATAGTAGTCACTATCAGTTATATTCTTAAGTATAAAACTAGCAATTTAGAAGCATGAAGTTCAAATAATTTGAACGTAAATTCTAACAATGTTCATCCGTTCAGAGAAAGGCGATCCACGGCGGTATCCCATTAAGTATCAAGACGAGGCAGCCTTCTGATAACGGAGCTATTACTTCGCTAATTGCCTCCCCGGGAGTAGATGCGGACCGCCCATCTTACGCTCTTGGCTACACTATTACTCAAGAAACCGCAATATATCTAACCACATGTTGAGATGACATATTCCACGTCCAAAAATAGATAGAGAATAGTGGCACGAGCGGATAGCACTTGGATAGACGAAGACGTATCTATATATAATAAAAATGCGCCCGTAACGGTCCGTAACGGTTTTGCCGCCGTCATGATTAATGGTAATAGTAGTTTATGAAACTGTTTCATAATAAGGGTTCTTAAATTAAAATACGAGTGTAAGTTAAAAAAAATATTACGGGAGTATTGTAAGACCAAATTATGTGCAGTTTCATACACTACTTTATCTAATCTCATAAAATAGATAATTAAATTTAGGTACAATGACAACAAACGTTTGACGCCAAAATCCATTTGCGCGGATGCGTGTTGCGCCGCGTCCACAAATTATGTAGAAAAACTGCATTGCAACCTCGTTGGTTCAGCTGAAGTGTAAAAAAGCTACATTATGATACAGTTGTCCATAGAAGAGCTGTATAATGTAACTTTTTAAATATATGTCGATATATTGTCTATAAATACTCTCATTCTAATTATGTTTTTAATTTTTATATTTTAGTATGAGATAAGATAAAAGATACCCTCTATACCAGTACATATGTTGTAGCAAGGAGAAACGCCGTTTCCAACTAAGCCGTATTTAACTTTTCAAATTCTGAGATACTTAGGGAACGGGTTGACTATATTCAAACTGGTTTTAAAAGAATCCGAAGACGTGACCTTTGTACCTCGTCTAATTGAGCAAGTTGCCATGTCTAACGGCACAAGTGCAGCGTTTCAAGTACGGCTGCAGCACTAACGACTAGCAACATTATTTACCGTTACAATAATAACATCGTCAATGTAATGGACATACTTACCACATATGTGAGTACAGTAGCATTTCGTATCGTATCGAATGGATTACAGTAAGGATCTACAGCAAGGTATAATTAGTGCAATGTCCGCTTCTCCCCAGAGGGTGTTGCTGGCGTTAATGGAATATTTGCATTGTAGGTAGCAACACACAACTGGGTTAAAAGCTTAGCGCTGTCTCGCGACGTGACTGTGAGCCAAGTAAGGATAACAATGCCAAATGCGATACATGTATTTAGAGCTGAACAAGTACGAATATGAACAACCAGTAGCGCCACGCGGTTTCACCCGCGTGGATTACGGTTTTCCCGCTACCTCAATTATCCCACGGAAACTATACTTTTTCCGTGATAAAAGTAGCCTTTTTTTTTTTTTAACGAGGTTAATCCCTTTACGGACTTCCGCCTGTCATATGGGAGACAGACGGCTTCTGTCGGAGTCTGTTTAATGGTCTCACACCAACCCGACTATAGAATATAGCCGGGCCCCTACCGACTAAACCACCCCGGCGAGCAGACGCAGCCTGTCGGGGAGAGATGGGGAAGTACTTTCCATCCCGCCCCGGCTTAAGGTCCGGTGCCATCAACCGGACCAACGGCAGACGGAGCGGCTTAGCTCAGACCTTCAGCCGCTCCCCGGCACGTAGGGCC
This sequence comes from Apeira syringaria, assembly GCA_934044485.1. Classification (NCBI taxonomy): domain Eukaryota; kingdom Metazoa; phylum Arthropoda; class Insecta; order Lepidoptera; family Geometridae; genus Apeira; species Apeira syringaria. The sequence continues at coordinate 31,072,769 of OW203654.1, forward strand.
ATTGAGCCGGTTGGGGCCCATAAACCCAACCGGTGACCCTACTACACGGGTGGGGCGAGGAGGCGATCTGCGAATCGCCTTCTCCTCCCTCCCGTGCGCCGACGTCGGAGAGGATCAGCGAGGGCGTCGACCTCTCTGATCCTCTCCGCGGCCTCCTTCTGCGAAATCACGATTTCGCAGAAAGAGGCCACCGCCTGCCAGGATCTGTCGCTCTCGAGCATGGCCCGTACCACGCTCGGCAACGAGAGATCCTGGCCCACTACCGCTGAAAGCGTGCACCGCTGTGGGACCCACGCGGTGCACGCTTCCAGCGTGTGAAGCGCCGTATCCTCCGGCGCTCCACACTCGTGGCAAGCCGGGGTCGCTTCCCTCCTTGCGATTCGATGCAGGTACCTTCCGAAGCATCCGTGTCCGGAAAGCACCTGCACCAATCTGAAGGAAAGCGACCCGTGTCGCCGCCCTACCCACCTCCCGAGGACCGGGCGGATGGCGTCCACCGTCCCCTGGCCGGGGACGGGTGGTGCCAGGTCCTCCGACCACCGCCTCAACAGGGCGGCCTGCGCCTGCCGTCGCATGCGCGCCACCTCCTCCCACCCTGGGGGCTCCCCGCGCGACTTCCTCGCCGCTACAAAATTGTAGATCTCGGCGAGGATTTCGGCTTGGAGCTCCCAGGGCGGGTCTCCGGCCAGCACGCATGCGGCTGTCCAGGACACCGTCCGGTAACCGCGTATCGCCCTCGTCGCGATGACCCGCTGCGGACGTCGCAGCAGGGCCTTATTGTCGCGACCGAGGGCGTCCGCCCAGACAGGTGCCCCGTACAGGGCCATACTCCGGATTACTCCGGAGTACAGCCGACGGCAAGTTGCGCTAGGGCCGCCCACGTTCGGCAGTAGTCGCCCCAGGGCGGCTGCGGCTCCCACGACTTTCGGGGCCAGACTGGCGAAGTGGGCCCCGAAACCCCACCTCCCGTCCAGGACGAGACCCAGATATTTCATCTGGGTCCCGACCCGGACAACGACCCCCTCCAGGACCACATGTGTTCCTGGCGGGGGTCGCCCCCGAGGCCCGTGGAACAACAGGGCCTCGGTCTTGGGGAGAGCGACGCGTAACCCCAGGGCACGGATGCGGTCGACCACGAGGGATGTTCCCACCGTGGCCAAGCGCACCGTCTCCCTGAGGTCCCTCCCCTTGGCCACGACCAGGGTATCGTCCGCGTAGCACGCCACCCGCACACTGGCGGGAAGCGTGCCACGCAACACCCAGTCGTAGCCAATGTTCCACAGGATTGGTCCTAAGACGGACCCCTGTGGAACCCCGCAGGAGACGCGACGGTGCCTCACTCCGTCGCGTCCTACCACCAGGACCTCGCGGTCCCGGAGGTAGTCGGCCAACAGCCTCCGCAAATACAGGGGCACTCCGTGATAGCGGAGTGCCTCCTGTATGGTCCCATGCGGGAGGCTGTTAAAGGCGTTGGCAATGTCGAGAGACACTGCCAACGCCCTGTTCCCTTCTGCGACCGCCTCCTGCGTCCACCCCTTGAGCCAGAGCAGGGCGTCCACCGTTGAACGCCCCGCTCTGAACCCGTACTGGGCCTCCGACAAGTCGGGCCCAGTCCCCCTCAGGTGCCGGATGACACGGGAAGCGACCACCCTCTCCAACAGCTTTCCCGTGTCATCCAGCAGCACAATCGGCCTGTATGCGGAAGGAGAGTCTGCATCTCGACCCTTCTTCCGCAACAGGCACACCCTCCCAACCTTCCACGGCTTCGGGAACCGTCCGGACGTGAGGCATGCGTCGAACAGCTCCCGAAGCCTTCCACCCAGAACACCGCAGCATATCCGCAAGACCCGGCCCGGTATTCCGTCCGGGCCGGGAGCCGTCCTCTTACGTAGACTGCTCACCGCTACCTCCATCTCCGCCTCAGTGACTGGCGGGATGGAGGCTGGCGCCAGCTCCTCGACAACTGCTGGCGCCATCGTCGGAGGCGCGTGCTGAGGGTCCGCGTCGGGAAATAAACCCACCAGCACGCGCTCGAGCACCTCCGGCTCCAGGGACTCGGCTACGGGGGGCGTCGGGCCGCCGAGCTTTTTGCGCGCAGCCCGGTACGGACGCCCCCACGGGTCCCTGTCGAGGCCCTCCAGGACCTCTGCCCGCGCCTCTTCCTTGGCACGGCCTATCGCCAGCTCCAACGCCTCCGTCGCTACACGGTAGGCGTCATAGAGCTGGCGCTCAGCTGCCAACCATTCCGGTGGCAGCTGGTTATCCGTTCGGCCGTGCCGCCGCCTTCTACTCCGCAGGTAGGGCCGCCGCGCGCGTGTGCACTGCACCCGGAGCTCCGCAATCTCGGAGCTCCACCAGTACACGGCGCGGCGAGCGGTGCGGCAGCGGGCCCGCGGCATGGCCGTGTCACACACGGCCGTTAACGCATCCCGGAAGTGACTCGCTGCGACGTCAACTTCCGGGGGCGCGGGCCCTGCGAGCCACGCTTGGACTATCGCCGCCTCCTCCGCTAATTGCGGGTCGAGGCGGCTGAGCGCCCAGCGTGGCAAGTCGGCGCGTGCGACGCGCCGACGCCCTCCATCCAACCCGTCGGAGTTGGACACCTCGAACCGTATATATTTGTGGTCCGAGAGTGTCTCCACCTCCGACTCCACCCTCCAGGCCCGGACACGTGCTGCGACAAACGGTGTGGCGAACGAGAGGTCCACCACGGACCCTCCGTTATGCCGCACGCACGTGTGGACCGACCCTATGTTGAGCAGGGTCAGTCCGCTGGCGACAGCCCACTCCCTGACTAACTCACCACGAGCGTCAGTTCGTGGGTTGCCCCAGTCTCGGGCCTTGGCATTGAGGTCCCCCATGAGGAGGACCTGCCGGGGCGCTTGACGACCGACCGCTGCGGCGAGGAGGTCCAGGTATGCCTCCAGGGCCGCAACGGTCTTGTTTGGGGAGAAGTACGCGCCGACGATCGCGTACTCTCCCCACTTCACGACAACGTAGCCCGCCCCCCTCTCCTCAACTGTGAGGGGGGCACCACCCACCTTCGCTATGACAGCGACGGAGTCGTCTAGGTCCCCAGCCCAATATGGATGGGAGGGGACATAGTACGGCTCCGCTGCGACCGCCACATCTATCTGCCACTGCGCCAGAGTCTGCATGAGCAGATCCTGGGCCCTGGCGCAGTGGTTCAGATTCGTCTGTAGGAGGTTGTGTTGTCCGACTTGATCCATTTATTCGGACATCACAACCTCCTGTATCACCTCCGCTGGGCGAATCACGGCTGGGGCGGCGGCACTAGGTGCTGCAGCCGGGGAGCTTTGGGTCCTAAAGCTCCCCTTAGTCTTCGGGGGCGCGCAGCTGCGTCCCCCCATTACGTGCGCTGACGGCCGCCCCGACTCTGAGCATATGGCGCAGCGCGGAATGTTTATCGCGCACGCGGCCGCCTTGTGACCTGTGCCTCCACAACGGAAGCACAGGTCGCCCCTGTCTGCGGACGCCGGGCACTGAGGACGCGTGTGCCCGAGCCCGAGGCACTTAAAGCAGCGCATCGGGCGCGCCTCAAGTGCCTTCACGCGCACGGAGCTCCAGCCTATTAGGAGCCTGCCCTTCTGCAGCACCGCCTTCGCGGCTGCAACCGGGCAGGACACCAAAGAGGCGCCGACGCCGCCAGGGCCGCGACGAATGTCACCGGCCTTGACTTGGCCGACGTTGCAGCCTCCCGCCTTTGCGATTGCCGCCGCCACCTTCTCCTTCGTGGCTGCGTCATCCAGGCCCGTGACGTCCAAGTCGGCGGACTTGTGGGGCCTGGAGACGGTCGCCACCTCCGCCAGGACCTCGCGGAGCTTCTCCGCGAGCCTGTCGGCCTTCTCGCTGCTACCAGAGCCAGGGATCTCCATTTTCCTGGCTCCGGTGGCCGTCTGGCGGAATCGCAGTTGGTCGATCCCCAGCTCCTGGAGATCGACCTTCTCCTGAGCCGCCTCAATGACGGCGCTAAACGTCACTCCTTTGCCCGCCGCCTCAGGCTGCAGGGAGAGGACTACGACTGCCGACTTGGGTGTCGTCAGCGCCGTGCCCTTCTTCTTCTGTTTTTGCGGCGGCGCGGCAGCGGGGGCACGCGCTGCCTGTACAGGCCGAGAAGCGGGCGTCCCCTTGCCCTTTCCTTTGCCTTTTCGCACCACTGTCGCCCAGGTTTCGGCCTGGGGGAGAGGAGCAGAAGAGGCAGACGTCGTAGGCACCGACGGTGGCGGTGCAGTCGACGTATTTGCGGCCACGCGTGGCTGTGTAGAAGCCGGCGCACGCGCCTTCTTTGCTGCCGCCTTGGGTGCAGCTTTACTGGCAGTTTTGCCAGCCGCCGGCTTTGTCGGCGCAAGCGTGGGCGCGGACGTGGCCAACGCAGCTTTCTTCGCGTCTGCTCTGAGGGACGGCCGCACGCTTGGGGCAGGCAGAAGACGCTCCTCGATACCCGCAAATCGAGCGTTTATAATATCGCCGATGGTGGTTATTACCGAGCGCTTCAGTTCCTCCACAATTTCCGCACCCTCCATGACAGTGGGGGGCGCAGAACCGGCAGTGGCAGTGGCAGTGGCGGTGGCGGCGGCAGCGGCGGCTGCCTCAGACTTCGCCTCGCTGAATCCACGCCTCAGCGCCTTAACTTCTGCCCTCGCCGCTGCGATATCCAGCCGGAGACGTGAATTATCCGCCCTCAGGCGCCGCGTTTCTTCCGCTTCGCTTCTTCCGGCCAGAGTCTCTACCACTTCCCTAAGGAGGGACGCCGACCTCTTCAGGCGAGCCACAAACTCGCCCTTGAGGTTGCCAGGCTTTTTGGCAACCTCCAAAATGCAGGCGAGTTGACCACCCGCCTGCGCCCTCAGTTCCTGCGCGTTGAGCGCGCTAATGTCGCCCGCTCGGACACCGACCTCGGAATCGCTTCCAGTGTCAGTGACGGAGACGGACGACCCCTTCTTCATCAGTCTCGCCCTAAGGACCTCCTCCAATTCGCTGTCCGAGCAGACGACAGACGGTTTTAAAAATTCCTCTCTCGAGGCGCCCGCTTTTGCGGACCTTCCACGTCCTCTTCGGGCCGTGCTAACTTTCGCGGCAATCGTCGACTCGGTCTCCGTGTCCGAGTCTAAATGCCCGGGCACGAAGAACGAGGTCGACGGCCGCTTACGCTGCGTCAACTTCGCCGCAATCGCAGTTTCGGACCCAGAATCCGACATAACAACAATATTCTCCCCATCAACAGAGTCGATGGGAGAGGCCTCCGGGCAGTTAGTTTTTTTGAGGAACTTCCCCGAAGCATCCCTCAACGGCTTTGGCATCTCAAAACCAAAAACACACAACAAACAACCAAAAGAAACTAAACGACCTGTAAAAAATGAACTCAAACCAACGACACAAAGAAACAAAACCTTTTAATTCCCCCGCGGGGGTACCCTTGGGGCAATCCTCTCAAAAACAATGCCACCGTATAGGCGCCCAGTCCCTTCACACTCCAACACAAAAATATCCGCCAATATGCACAAATTACAATTTTTAGAAATTTTTATCGTGGAGACACCTTACAACACGTCCGCTCCCGTCGAGTGGCGAAAGCAGACTCTGATAAAAGTAGCCTATGTTAACACATGGAGATAGTTTGGATGGATTGGTGGATTAACATCCAGGGTTTTAACTGATGGGGATGGAGGGGGAAAAGAGAGGGTTTAAACTATCTCCATACCAAATTTCATCGAAACCGGTGTAGCCGTTTAAGCGTGAAGAAGTAACAAACATACACACATCTCGTACACACAAACTTTCGCAAGTATAATATTAGTAGCTGCGTCCCACGGTTTCACCCGCATGGATTACGGTTTTCCAGCTACATAATTTTTTCCACGGGTATCATACATTTTACCGGGATAAACAGTAACCTATGTGCTATTCCAGACTATATAAATCTATCTCTATGCCAAAATTCATCCAGATCCGTTCAGCTGTTCTGGCGTGGTTGAGTAACAAATATCGATCCATCCAAACTTTGACATTTATAATATTCGTGGGAAATAGGATAATTATAACAATAATCCCTGTGATTACATTTTTTTATCTGACTTACCGTGTACCTACAAGAAAAATTTGATAGCGGAAAAAAACAACGAAACGAGACAGGGCTACAACTAAACCGGCAAAGAACTTAAACTTTGTTTGCAGTTGAATTTGTTGTTTTAGTAACCATAGTGGTTACACTAAGTAGACCTAACAGTGTTGTGTTGGCTAGGAGAGCCGTAAGAACACACTGGGAGTGACTTTTTTGTTCAATCAAACTAAATAAAAAAAATATGTTGAAGAAGAGTGTTTACGGTTACGATAAAGTCCAAAATAGTATGACACTTATGAATGCTAATGCTTAAATTAGATCTTTATAATAAAATGCGGGTAGTTTTAGACAGTCTCGTTAATTGGCACCAACTAAAACTATCCGAATTTGAATTAAACTCTTCTAATATCAGAGATACCGCTGTTTGGTGACAACCTTGATGTAGTTAGCTACGGGTTAGAAAGTACCATCATGCAGTGGATTCGATAACGGTTTTATCTACGCAAAAATCTCAAGCGTGGCGATCAATCTGGATCGGCCGCCTGATTGACACTCACTATCCCGAGGGCCATCGCTTCACAATAACTCTATTAGTTATCTAATAATGAATATACAGGATGGGCGATTTAGATTGATAATTTTGGGCAAGTCTGGAACTATAAGACATACCTACAAAAATCTGGTCTTAGAAGCATTATTGCTCTTTAAATATCTTATAGTGTAAGACTTGCCCATACTGGCCCATATAAATGGTTTTGAAGCGATGATAGCTCAGCTCAGGAGGGAGCGTCGCCTGTCAAACTGACGGACACTGGTTCGATCAACAACAGCTTGAGCTTCCGGTGAAGGTAACGATCAAATTCCCAGCATGGTTGTAGGGTACTTTCGGATACCCGCCTGGCTAGCCTCATCCTCAAGTTTGAAAAACTGTCACCAAACACATAGTGTGTTCAGGCAGCAGTCCTTGAGAGCCAGTGAGTATTATAGGTCTAGCGTGATAACATCTTCGACCACATCGTCACTGACCATCAAATGAGATAGTGGTCAAACGCTAGATCTAAACAGTTTAAAAAAAATATGGCCGAACCTATATACAACTACTGTTTACTTCTAATCAGCTCAACTATATAGTCTTTAGCATAGAAAGCAATTCCTTTTTCTTCAAAGGTACCTTGCAGTTGAGTCGACAGTACTCGTAGGTAATCCGCTTTAGTGCGAGCTATCGATTGTTTGCGGATAATGCGATTACTATACGCGATCGCGAGCTATCGCTTGAGGTGCTTTGTCTCACAATAAAAGTCATAAAGTTTTAAGCTCACAGGGTAATAATTGTGTTTTATGTTAGTATCATAGCAAATGTACTACATATATAATGAAAGGTATAAGATTCATAAATCTTACTTATTATATTTATTTTCAACATTAATTCAATATTTTTCGAATATTTATCGAATGATGTTTTGAAAAATCCATAAAAATGTAATAATTGTATACATCGATGATAATTTTTATATATGTTTATCGTTGTCTCCATCAATTGTGTACCCATTTTGCAAATTACTTTTTTGTTTGAAGGATGCTTTCGATGTGGTTCCATTTAAATGTTTTGGTAGTGTTTATGATATCGAGGATAATCTTAAAAAAATACAGGAGATTGAACGCGATTTTCCAATTTTTACTAAAACATAACTTGTCAATGATACTAACACGTTATGTGCAAGAAAAAAGCAAACATACACACATCAAATAAATATTAGTTGGAAAAGTGAATACAGTAATTTCAAATGATACACTACACACGCAGGTGCTTTTTGGATGTCAAAATTATAAAAACAAAATTGTGACATAAATTAAAAGGGAAACGTCTAGTCTAGTTATAAAAACAAAACTTATTTTTTACTCTAATTCTTTACGCATTAATAGATGTTCTTTTGTACCCTCCTATGTGGTTATTATTATTACAGTATAGAGAGAACCATTGTAGTATAATTTCCACATTTTTTTCTGTTTGAAACTACGGTATCTTATTGTAAGTATGGCCCGACATGCTCTTGGCCAGATTTTTAAGTAAGTGTCTTGCTTTGTTTGTATAAATGGTTTTTTTTTTTAATATAGACTTAAAGATACTAACACGCTTAAAACTGTTTAGTGGTCTATTTGGTTTCATTCACCGCGCACATAGTATTATAGTTTATCGAATGAAATCATTTTTGGTAATTGTTACTCAGTTATAGTTTCTCTCTTTTTGATGGATCAGTAGCTGGATAATGGCAATGAATCAAATTGAAAACATAATTAGTTATTAGTATTTTATTTTGATACAGGCATTGGCCCGTTAACTTGATTTAACAAGGTTACCACCATTTTATGCAATAAACAAAAAATGATCAGTTTACCGCAAACAAAAATATTTTCGCAAAATCCTAACCTTTAAGTACATAGCTACAACCAATATGGTGAGTGATTGACATAGTAAAAATAAAACGTAAGATCTAGCAGGTATAAAGCTGATAAATGACCTCTGACAGAACAATGCTCATCGTCGTCGGAATCCAAAGATAAACTAAGTGCTATCCCAAGCGCTTTCTCCGGAGATAATACCTGCACATAAATCACTTCGAACTGGAACGATACTTCCATAGCTAAAGTACGTGAGAAATATTATCAAGTTAATAGGCTAAATATTTTGATTCCCACGGCACACGATATGAATTTCAAATTAAGTGAATCGATTTTGAACAATTAATACAATTTCGTAATTTGGTAAGTTGTTGGTTGAAACAGATCCGATTCCAATGACAGGGATTCTTGAAAAGTTGATTCTGTTAATCACAGGAACTAGCTAAAATTCTTCAAATGGAAATAGCTCGTATTCTATTTACGCTGAAATTCAAATTCGTATAACTCCGTAACACGCTCTCACTAATATTAGACGAGTTTTATTCCATTGCTGGCCAATTGCGGGTAGTTTTAGTAGGCACTATATAAGTGGCGACTTAATTTTGCTAAAACCACCTGCAAATTTAATAAATACTCTTAATTTTAGTAATGTTATTGATAAGTCTCATACTAATTTAGACTTTATAGTGATTGCATAAGAACTGATTTAGTGTTCCATAATTTAATTTAGTTCAGTTGAATATGATGAGATATTGAGATGTTGTGGAAGGCGTTTCTCAAACGAAATGAACCCACGGGAAACTTTATAAAGTGGCTGTAATTTTCTAATCAACTTAACACTGCACAAACAAAAATGATGACATAAACCATTACCTAACCATTGTAGTATAATAGTATTGACATTGGTAAAGACATGAAGGTCTTGCGTACAATTAATGTTTAAATTATGATGCATGAATTAATTGACTACCTGTCAGTTGAGTGTAAAATTATATTAAAAGGTGACCTCGATGCAGTCGTATAATCTGCCTGGACATCGTAAAATTTCATTGCTAACCACAACAACCATAGAACAGAAACAGCATTGCCTTTGACCGAGATGATGTCATCTTTCGCAAATGCCAAACTTTGTACGGAAACATTGCCAAGTTTAAAGACATCTTAAAGCGATAACCTACAACGGCTTAATAATGTATTTTTATGTTTGCCAACTTCTTTAACTGAAATATACATTATAAATAGTTGCGATGCAGCTGCTAAAGAAAGTAAAACCCTGTTTAAACTATCTCTAAAGTAATTGGAAGAATGTAGACAAACTTAAGAGACAACGTGAACGTCGAAAGCAAACGTTGAAGTGTAGGTAAGCGTCTGATTGTTTTCGATTAAGTGACAGGAACAAGTGGGAAAACTCAGACAAGAGATTTCCTTGTTTTGTTTGAAGCGTTTTGTCTCCCCTTGCATCGAGTGTTATTCGTACACAAGTATACGCGATGAAGGTATTGTGTTGAAAGCATTGTATGGGGAGTTTAAATCGAGTCATTAAAGCCTACCGCAGAGTAATTGTCTGTGCTTCCCTTCTACACGTAATCATGCCTAATTCCTCGAGGGAAATCGACATCATATAGAAACATTTATCGAAATTACTTATATTTGTATGATAGTTCTGTACATAAACTTAAATGTTAAAACTCTTAGGCAGAAGGAAGCAACGCCATACAAATACAAATATATTTATTTGACATAACAATAGGTCTAACAATACATAAACCCATTGGCTCCAAACTAGTTTTCACTGTGTTTTGGAGCCGAAGGCCTCTCCCTTAATATAGTACATATAAATGTATGTCAAACGCACAGAATGAATACATAGCTCTTTAAAAACATAGTATCATAACTTTTCAAGAATAGATTGAAAGAAAGAAAAAGAAAGAAAGAAATGCGTTTATTTGTGACATAAGCAACACCACAACAGTAAAAAAACAAAAATATAAAAACACACAGTAATACTAAGAACATATAAATACATACAAGTAATAACATATAGCTATATAGATTTCAATTACAGCTTGCTAAAGAGGATTCCTAATATAGAAATGCATATAAAATATGAATATCTATTTTGAATGGCATACCTGATAACGTGAAAACATTAAGATGTTAGACGAAAAAATCTTTTACATGATTGGTTCCTAGCATTCTTTTTAAAGTGGGAAGACATACAATGTATTTTGTTCTCATTTGTATGTAGTTTCTGTAATGTCATCGGCACAATTTCTATTATAGAGCACTAGTAGCGTCCCACGGTTTCACCCGCGTGGATTATATACGGTTTTACCGCTATCACATTTACAATTATCCCACGGGGACTATACTTTTTCCGGGATAAAAGTAGCATGTGTTAATCCAGGGTTTAAACTATCTCCATACCAAACTTCATCAAAATCGGTGCAGCCATTTCAGCCTGAACGAGTAGATTTGAATTATTTATTCGTATCCTGCGTATTTGTCGTCAATGTCAACCCTTGGAAACTGAAATCGACATCAAGGGGTCTCATGTTATGAGTGTCTTATAAACTTTTACAAATAAGAACAGTTCAAGAAGGTTCATTTTAATGATAAACATAATTTTATTTCATTTGCTAATTTTGTAGTGAAAAAATATTAATTATCAAAATTTCCTGTGATAATGATAAATGCACTTGAACTGTGTCTTACACCAAAAGAAATATATACCACATAATATACCACCCCTTCTGCCCCGCTAGTCTGTGTAATGTCATCGACACCTGTTAAACCCTTCACAGCAAATTCACTGACGTGAGCGTTCTGTTTTGTTGAACCTCAGTTATTAGATTCCGGTATACTCTTTGTTCTGCGATTGTGGGGATTGTTGGATGTTTTTGAGGCGGAAGATATAAGATTTTCTCCCGAAACATTAGAGACTTTGTGAAGTTAGAAACATTTAACTATCGTTATTTTGTATTTCTGACCTGTCAAATTTATTTAAATCCATGTCTATTTCGTAATGATGTTGAAAGGTTTTTAGTAGGTTAGGCTCTACGTGTTTTTGAAAAAGGGCTAGGCTAAGATAAGTAAACGTTATGACTATTATGGGAAAATAAACTTTACTTCTGTTAGATGTTGATCTGATTCTGTCTCTCCGAGTGAAACCCTTTTTTACGTTTTTATTCCATATTTCTGATACGAAAAACAATAATTTGAACGACACCTAATAATTCTGTGAAAAGGTTTCGTAGTCAAGAACATTATGGCGTAGTATATATACAGTGTCTGCGAACGGGAAAATCGGATAATCGATTGTGGCGGGTGTCATATTGGCAGCTGGTACACAAAGCTTGTTCGGTCTCGGTGCTTGCACACCCACAATGGAGTTCAGTTCGGTCTGTGGCCTGTGCCCGACTGTAGCCTGACGGAATGCGAAACAATGCACCACACAACACGTGTTTTCTGTTCTTAATTCAAATGTATGTCGAATATAACAAATTGAATTTGGAACGCATTCACAATCACAAATGTATACTTTAACCAGGTTGTTAGACTTTTCAGTAACTGGGACGTCTTTGCGGTAGCGTAAACTGTTTGTCTCCAGCCACTTCTATTAGCGGCCAACTGTAGCACTTTGTAGCAATCATCAGTTTTAATGATTATATATATTTTAAGTATATATATGCAATAATACTTAAATGATGTGGCATCTCGTTTAAACTGCTAAAGAACTAAATTAACCCATTTGCAAATAATATGAACAAGAAGCGTGTATATATAGATACCTATTTCAGCGCATCTCAAGTGTTTTAGATGTTTATTATGATTTAAGTTGTTTGTTTTTTCGTATTATACATATGTCTAGCCTCCAGAGACAATAATACAATTTGTGCTAGGAACCATACTGTATTTACGTTCCATTGTAGTATATCTACCGTATCTAATCTACAAATAGTTTAAAATTCAATATCCCTATCTGGAACTCAATTTATCTTGATCTAATAACAATCCGATGGGGCGTCCGGATTTGTGTCACTTCAAATGTACCGTGTCAATCTCCAATTGAACTTATTAGATTTAGTACAATTATGGCGCCATAATGATGATTTATTGGTAGTTTAGAAACGGGTCATCTGCTTGGCTATCAAGACTCTATGTTAATGAGTTAGTTTCAAAGACGATAAGTGGGAGTAAACACTTAACAAGATTAATGTAAATTGGGCCGATAAATTCGAATAAATCCATCTTAAGGTTAAGTAATAAAAATAAAAAACTTGTAATGAAATAGGACAAAACAAAAATTACCTATTGAAAGAGCACACTATGGTAAGACATTCAAAATTAGAACTTTCGAATTAGAATTTAGAACAGGCCCTTTAGACTGACTAACCACTAACCTCTGAGCCACGGAGCATTGGCCGCAACTTTGTTCAAGCAGCGCAATAATTTTGCGGGCTTTTATCAGATTATCTTCCATTTGCGAGATTGCTAAAGCAATAACAATATTTTAAAATCTTCATCATCACCTCAGCCATAGGACGTCCATTGCTGGACATAGGCCTTCCCATTGATTTCCACAAGGCCCTGTTGAACGGGAATACATCCTTTTTTCTTCTCAACCGTCCTTTTTCACACCTTTCACTTCAACCATGGTCATCGAACCTTTCATACATGAGCCTCGCTATCTCACTTGATGGTCAGTGACGATGTGGTCGAAGATGTTATCACGCTAGACCTAGAATGCTCACTGGCTCTCAAGGACTGCTGCCTGAACATACTATGTGTTTGGTGACAGTTTTTCAAACTTGAGGGTGGTAGCAAGGCAGGCTGGGAATTTGATAACGGTGTTACCTTCACCGGAAGCGCAAGCTGTTGTTGGGGATCGAACGAGTGTTCGTCAGTTTGACAGGCGACGCTCCTCCCGCTGAGCTATCATCGCTTCGAACTTCTTCAATAAGTACCTACTTGAAAACAATTATTTGAATATGTTTCTCAAAATATAAAAGCTAAAGGTAAACAAACCTTAACCATGTTTGTAAACAAGTATGGATTCACTCTTCTCCGCAACTAGCTTGAGGCAACCAGCTCAACACGCCGCGCCCGTAACTTCGTCAAGCAAAATGAGATTTTCATGTTGAAATATTTTACCTAAACCGACCCATCTCGTTCCCCACACACATCAAAGATACATATTATTATTATATCAGTATGTTGAGAAGTTGAACCTCAATATAAACAAGAACTGTACATTCATTTTGATGACGTAAGCATTGTTAAACCAAAATAGGCATCTGTATTTCCCCATATCTATGTATTAGACCAATTCACAAAGTGGTCGATATAGACCCCTTGGGGTCGATGTCAGTTTCCTAGGGGTCGACATTAACGAAAAAAACAATTGCTGTTCCCGTGGGATACGCAAATAATTCAAAAACTACTATTTTTTAACAGTAGCGTGTTAATTCACGCTGAAATGCTGCACCGATTTCGATGAAGTTTGATATGGAGATCGGTTAAACCCTGGAACACATAGGCTAGTTTTATCCCGGAACAAAAGTATAGTTCCCGTGGAGTAATTAAGGTAGCGGGAAAAACGTAATCCACGCGGGTGCAACCGCGGGGCGCTACTAGTAAGCACATAAATTGACGGTCACTGTGGCGCAGAGGTCAGTGTCAGTGACATGACTTCTGTGTTTCCGGGACCCTGGGTTCGATTCCCGGCAGGGGCAAACATTTGTGCGATGAGTATAGGTGTTTGTCCCGGGTCTTGGTTGTTTGTGTGTGTCCATGCCTCCCGCGACACAGGGAATCCTAGTGTAGAATCCTTTTTTAATCACACTCAGACCCCCGGGTCTGAGTGTGATTAAAAAAAATATGTGTTTGTCCCGTGTCTCATTTGTTTGCGTGTCCACTGTCCATGCCTCACAAGGAATCTTTAATATCCGTTTAAGAGTGGAATATTTTCATTAGAATCAAATATCAATTGATGTCAAATATAAAATAAATTTCTAAATACATAAAAATAATAATAAAAAGTCTGTATTTATATTATCCTGTAATAAAGTAGTAAATATTTATTACTGTTGTAATGAAGTAATAAATATTTTCATAAACATTACCCTCCTTCTTTCGCAGTCGGGTAAAAATATACCTAACTGAATTCGAACTGCTTATTTTTGAAGTTGAAAAGTAGTTCTAAGTCAAATTTGAAGTATCTGTTAGTATTTTTTTAGTAAATTCAAATAAAAATACCTACGTATTTATTTCATGTTTGCTGCCAATTAAAAGGGCAATAAACGGGGGAAAAGACTGCTTTTATATCTTCGGAATGTGGATCTAGATAAAACTTCGGTCGGAAGTTGGGTCGGAGTTAAATTTATGGCAGAGGGTCGAGTTATGCGACTAAATTCACTTACTTTAGTTGATAATAGAAACGCTTTAGGCAGCGCCAACATTACAACAAACATACTTATGCAAGAAAGCTTTCCTTAAAATAAAGTTATGAATAACATTATTGTAAGTTTATGATTGCAAAGTTTGTCATAAGTTGCTCAGAGAAAACTACAGACATTTAAAATGTTTTTTCGTATTACAAGTCTTACGTATTACTTGTCGGTCACCGTGCCACAATGGAAAGCGACCTGCCTTCTGATCTAGGGGTCCGGGGTTTCAGCATCGGATCTAATATAAAAGAGAGAAATATATTACAAGTGAAGGCCAAAAACTCTGTATGTAAACGAAATGAAATGAAATGATTTATTCATGCAGATATAACAATGTAGGTACAATTTACAAGGGCTTAAATGGCTAAATATCTGATACAATACGAAACGATCGAAATGGTCGAGTCCATTTTCTACAATAATCATGTAATAATTTAAAACAAACAGTTTTTATTTTAGACACCTCCTATAACTACTGTGTCTGCGAATCATCATATTAAAGTACGCTTTTCTTTGTTACAGATAGCAGAGATGAAGAAAAATAGAAACTGTCAAAGTGGATGGTGGGTGGTGCTACTGACGGCAACGCTAGCTGTACCAGCAATGGCGGAGGCAGGCGTAGGCCTGTACAACGCAAAACTTAAGCAAACCGTCACGTCGAGTACTCTCAAATGGTCTAACCCGAAGAAGGATGCCACGCAGAACTATGTGACTGGGGCAGAGTCTGAACAAGGTTTGTCACCATCTCATCAAGAAATCCCGAAGAAGTTTGGTTTTTAATTAGACAATAGATACAGCTTGCATTGTATTCTGTCCCCGAGAAAGAAAATAGTATTACGAATGGTAACATTTTGCGACAATTCTAAACTGCTACATGTGGCATATTAAACAGAAGCTTATCATCTCAACCTCTTCAACGCTGTGTTACGCTTTTATATGGAACGTCTAAAACTGTTGACTCATCAGGCTTATTTATTTACGTACTATCTTTGTGGTTTGACGTTAGGCTCTGGGAAAATTTTTCGTGAGTAAGCCGAGTAGCACAATCCGAAAAACGCAATCTATGTTCAGCAGTGGACGTCCTATGGCTGAGATGATGATGATAGTTCAATACCCTTCAACCCTCAGCATAGTTAGTACTGTTTGCATACAATTGCTTTAAAACAAACAACTAGAAAAGGAGTACTTGTTGTTTAGGACAGGTAAATCCAGATGGGCAGTGACTGGGGCAGAGTCTGAACAAGGTTTGTCACCATCTCATCAAGAAATCCCGAAGAAGTTTGGTTTTTAATTAGACAATAGATACAGCTTGCATTGTATTCTGTCCCCGAGAAAGAAAATAGTATTACGAATGGTAACATTTTGCGACAATTCTAAACTGCTACATGTGGCATATTAAACAGAAGCTTATCATCTCAACCTCTTCAACGCTGTGTTACGCTTTTATATGGAACGTCTAAAACTGTTGACTCATCAGGCTTATTTATTTACGTACTATCTTTGTGGTTTGACGTTAGGCTCTGGGAAAATTTTTCGTGAGTAAGCCGAATAGCACAATCCGAAAAACGCAATCTATGTTCAGCAGTGGACGTCCTATGGCTGAGATGATGATGATAGTTCAATACCCTTCAACCCTCAACATAGTTAGTACTGTTTGCATACAATTGCTTTAAAACAAACAACTAGAAAAGGAGTACTTGTTGTTTAGGACAGGTAAATCCAGATGGGCCCTTGTAGTACTTATGTACTAAATATTTGTGGGTATACCAAGGGTCTTTCAAATAACCAAATACTTCGTATCAATATATTTCATCATATACAGTATGATATTTTTGTCCCCCAGGACCCACATACATCTGCAGGGCGCGACATCAAGGCGATATGAAACTAGGACAACTCAAACCGGAATACACTTCATGCTCTGTGTCTGGAATCAAGTACGAAATTTTCGAAGTGCTGGAAAATATTGAAAATGCTTCATTGATTTACTGGGTGCCTTGGCTTAAATTTCATCCAAGACCTAATGGTGCTGTCGTACTTGACTACTCTTACGATTCGGTGTTTGTTGGGCGAAACAGAGCACCACACGGAAGCTCACATTACATCGGAAGGATTGAGTATGAAGGTCCTACTGGCTTACTGAAAACTTATAACGATACCACTTATGAAACAACTACCCAGAGCAGTGGTGAAATTTTATTGGAAATCGAACCAACTAGTTACAAATTAGAAAATGTAGAACTTGACATTGCAACGGAACATGTTCGGCAAATGGATCCTAAGATTTTAGCTGAACGAGTTTTAAGAAACGATGGCGAAGAAGCTGCAACAGTCACTACAGAAATTCCTTACAACTTTTCTTACACATTGTCATGGGGCCATGGACATGGCATTGCTATCGGACTGAACACTTCTATTGAAATGGCCAATGGTACACTTTTTCCACAAATCCAGTGGGCTAATCCATATTCTGCAAACCTTACTAAAATGTACACACTAGAAAGATATCTAGAGCCTGGTACTGCGTGCAATGTGACGTTCCTGGGTAATATCACAGATCGCGATGATCAATATACAGCTAAATTAGTGACATTTTACGACGGAAAAGATTCACGATCAAGGCAAATGCGAGGGCAAAGAATTGAGAATACTATGGAAGTAGAAGCCATATATGGTGAGATATATTTCGTTAGCAATAACAGTCTGGTACCCACTACAACCACAACTACAACTACGACCACGACAACAACAACTACGCCTGCGCCAGAGACTGCACCCCCTTCACCTGAAGAAAATGACATCCCAAGTGCGATCAAGAAAGGCGTAGAGTCTAACGAAGTAGATACCGGTGACATGATGGGTGACAGTAGTGAAGGCAACGTCAAAACACCTCAGGCAAAAGATGACAACATGAACCGTGCTGTGGTGGGGGGACTCGGAAGCAACCCTAATGGAGCCGACACCAGGATGTTCACTGTCACGTTACTTGTCCCACTTTTTGCACTTTTACTCTGAATCACAAAAAAATAGTTGTCCTTGTAAATAGAAAAAAAAGTATATCAGTAAAATTTAAAGTTGCTTCGTCGTTTATACATGCATTTGGCAACTAAGCTTGACGCTGTTGTTTATTGGTCGAGCGGAGACGCTCGGTGCAAATTTTGTACATAGATAATTTTGTTTCTTAACATTCCTGTTATGTGGTTTCATTCCATTTCGTAAATTGAGGAGCCAAATTAAATCGCATAACTGTAAATAGATATTTGTAAATAGTAACGAATACGGAAGTCGCAGAGCGGCGAGAGGACTTTGTCAATACAATTTTGTAATGGCTAGGAATGACATCATAGATATAATGATGAGCGGAGTAAGATACTGTTACCAATGAATGACATCTTGCAATAACAAGTAAGATTTATTTAGCAACAAACCATAACAACTCCCGTATGTGATACTTGAAGTAGAGATCAAAATTAAAAACAATAGTCTTGTCTAAAATACGTTACCTTAAGCGATGTTGTAGATATAAAAGTGAGCCTAAAATAATACATCTCGTAATTTATCTATATACGTTGTTTTTGGAATATAATCGTATTTCCAGGAACATATTATTACAGATTTTTGTATTACCTACGCGCTACGCTCAATCAAAGAAGCACATTATTAAGTACCTCCTGTTTTATAGTATTTAATATTTGTTAGTTTTAGTTCTAAGTTGCAAGAGTTTAAATTCCAGAATGAAAAGATATTATTACTTTGTAAGTTTTACTATCAGATGCCTAATTTATTTTGTTTTTATTATTTAATAAGTATTACATTTTAAGATTTAAATAGTGATTGCTATAATCTAAAGCAAGAAATATTATTGTAAGATAATGGCAGCATATAACTAGTGAATTCGATGTTATCCTTGTTCATTCTGGCTATAATAAACTAAGAATATTTTCGCCGATGATATTCTTACGTGTAGTTAAGACTAGACTTTTACTTCTATAACATGTTGAATCCCTCCGTTCCCAAATTTACCGATTACGTGTAGTGAACCTTAGAATACAAGTTGTTATCATTAGTGAATCTAATATCAAAAAGTTGTTAGGATGCTTAGCTGTGTTGTGTCAATGTGTAAAAAAGATATTTTTGTATGAATCGATATCAGAATAAGTGTTCATCATAGTTGTAATTGAAACCTCTTCATTCCTGATTCCTTGTATTTTTCCAATTATTGTATACTGACAACTAATTTTTAACATCAAAACCTTATTTCTTTCATTTTTCATTTATTTATTATAATAATGATGAATGTCCCACCTAGTGTACCATATCGATTAAGTTTTAATATAACTATTTAATAAACAAAGTATAGTAGTTTTGTTGGGCTTTGGAACTATTTTTTCACGTACCTACCGAATAAGAATAGAGATTTTTCTCAGTAATCAACGTTCGACACTAAACTTCTTTTCTATTTACAATTATAAATACTTTCAGAGTATCCCCATTATCGATATTAAGCTTCCACATTTCTAATTCGTGTACTTTGAAATCTATCTTAAATATATAACTGCTTTGAGTCCCTGTAATATGGAGAGTCAAACTACTTTCATTTTTAGACAGATTATATTGTTAAACACAGATAAATAGAACTGGTGTGTGGTTAGGAAGAATGAATCTCAAGACGTCTACATTGTTTTGCGAAGCATAATTGTGATGTCTCATGTAAGTTTTATTTGTTTTAAATCATTAAAGTGTATTTAAAATATATCTCGTTTTATTTTTTGGTTTACCTACCTATTAGATTAGGCATGCATGCGTTGGTTATCGGCCATGCCGATAATGATTTTTGGAGTATAGTTATGATAATGATAATAAATAATATCATTAACCTCTGAGACCTAGTGAAAATGTTATCATTTTTTTGGGAGCTTCCCAGGGGTTATCCCCTGGGAAGCTCCATTCATGGAAATGTTACAGTGTAAGCGTGGCGCCCCAAAAGCGTGCTAGACGATTACTATAGATACTAAATACGTGCGAGCAGACCTTTGGACAATGAACATTCATTTATCCAACTCTTGAAATTTTTTATTTAGAACTAGTAGCGCCCCGCGGTTTCACCCGCGTGGATTACGGTATTCCCGCTATCTCAATTATCCCACGTGAACTATACCTTTTCCGGGATAAAAGTAGCCTATGTGTTAATCCAGGGCTTAAACTATCTCCATGGCAAATTTCATCGAAATGGGTGTAGCCGTTTGAGCGTGAAGAAGTAACAAACATACACACAAACTTTCGCATTTATAATATTAGTAGGATGTATATCCTAATAATAAGCGCGAAAGTATGTATGGATTTTGTTACTCTTTCACGATCAAAGGCTGGATAGATTTGGATGAAATTTGGTATGTAGATACTTCAGGTCCCGGAATAACACATAACCTACTTTTCATCATCATTATCAATCATCACCATGCGGGTAAAACCGCGGGGCTCAGCTAGTAAAATAATATTTTAAGTTCGTGATACATTTTGTTAAGGTCGAAAAAAAAAGTGAAATACTTCTGGTAAAAAATTACGAATCATTAGTAATTTTTATATAGGAAAAGTTCTCATTTTGTGGCAAAAACCAAATAGGAAGAAACGAAATTATTGTTTACGTTGGAACAACGTTGGAAATCGCAAAATGTTAAAATAAAAAAGCAAGCGCCGCTCCATGTTTTGATATGAGTTATTTTTAAAAACCTACCTACCTTTAACACTGCCATTTGTAGGTATATAGGTACTTTATATTTGAATAAACAAAAGCCAAATAACGCTTTGCATGTATTAAAGCAGACAGAATAGAGGCTGGTATCGTGGTAACTGTGACACGGAATCCTAGTACAGCTACCAATGACCATACTAGGTATATATGTAATATAATATATATATAATAAATGTAATATAATAACTATTATATTATATGTCTATCCTTTATCATAAATGTTTTGTTAATATATTACTTAGGATTAGTTATATTTGTATTTGATTCTGGTGTAAATAAATAAATAGTTATAAGCGAATACCCTTGTACCATACGGCCTTGTACGGCCGTGGTGGTACCGGCCTAGAATAGTACTTCTCCATCTCTTCCCGTGGGTGCCGTAAGAGTCAGCTAAAGGACCACGTACCAGATGGTGGGCAGCAGCGCCTTCTGAGGATTGGAAATTATCCTGCGCTCGCCAACCCGCCTGCCAAGCGTGGCGAGTATTGTCAAATCCCCCTATATGGGGGAGGCATATGCCCAGCAGTGGACGCACATGGCTGAGAGAATGAACCTTTGTACTATAATACCGTTGCATGTCATTTTGTGCGTGACGACGACGGTCAAACGGACGCACGCTTCATAATTCCACGCATTTAATATCTAGAGGCAGCTGCTACATTATACATTATGCAGGTATTTCGTTTTAGAAATAAACAGTTGATTACAATTCACGCATTAACAAATTAATGGTATAACATTAAAAAGGCAGATAGGGCACTAGCTCCTCAGGTGTCGACCGCATAAATAAGGTAGGGTGTTCAACGGAGGGTCTTATCGCAAGGAATTGATCTCTTCCAGACAACCTTTGGATGGACATGAATAAAAGACTTCATTCAAAGGTGGTGTACCAATATATATAAACATACCTATACTAGTAGAACTCCGACCGCATCCGCGAGTGTCACGTATTCTCTTTGAAAAAAGCCACCGAGTGTGGTCGAAACTATAGTCGGAACCCTGGACTTTCTACGGAAGTGATTCACGTGTGTTGCACAATCATAATGTGTCAAAACCACGTCATTTTTAAAAACAAAATTATACAGACATCTTGAGCGAAACCGACATACTTACTGATTTTCAAAAACACAACACCTAAGATAACAAAAACAACGGCCCACTCGAACTAGCTCAAATTCACTAATATATAAGTGTCATACTAATAGGGAGGCTTATGTCCAGCATACGATGTTCTATGGTTGAGATGATGATGACGATAACTACCTACATCTATATGAGTGTTTTAACTGAAAAACGCAAATTTGCCCAAAAAATTATATACACATACTCAAGTATTTCGTAGTAACGTTGGGAGAATTTCAGTCATACTTAAATTGGTAGCATTAAGTTGACAAAAATACCGTATTGATAAAACCAGATGATCGAATCTAAAACAAAATTAAGCTTTCTTTATAGGAATGGACAAATGAGCATGCGGATCACTTGTTAATATACTGATCACCATTGCCACGGAAATCCTCCAACACCAGAGGTCTTATAAATGGGTTGCTGGCTTTTGAGGATACTTTAAAGTCATATAGCATATAACTATAACCTTTATTAGGCATTTTTGTTATTAAAACTGACGTGGTTTTGACACATTATAAATGTATAAAACACGGGAGTTACTCACGTAATAAGTCAGAGGGTTCCGACTATAGTTTCAACCACATTCTCTTCTTGAAAAAGACCACCGAATGTGGTTGAAACTATAGTCGGAACCCTCTGACTTATTACGTGAGTAACTCCCGTGTTTTATACATTTATTAGGCATTGTTAATTTTATTTAAAGTATGGCTACCAACGCATGTACATTAAGATTATAAATATTTCTCTATTTCCAGTATAAAACATTTATAGAATAATACGTAGTATAGTTTTCATAGGCTAAGGTAAAGTGTCGACGTAGATCGCCTCTACGAACTTGTTAGCTTCGTCCAAGTTTTGATAGTTATAAAATAAATAAAATAAAATAGCCTTTAATGCTACTTTTTCCTTACAATTGGTATGTATATGCCTACTTACTAAACACTAAATTGATTTAATAATCTAATATATTATTGAACTATCGGCAACTGGATTTTTTTGTAGGACAGCTTGTCTGTCGACAAAGGCCTCCTCTAAAGGTTTCCACGTATTCCTGTCTCATGCTAAACGGGTCCATACCGGACCAGCCACTTTCTGCAGGTCATCTTCCCATCTTTTGCTTTGTCTGCCTCTATTTCTTTTGCCATCTCTTATGTACCATTCTGTTATTAACTTAGTCCATTTTTCTTTACTGTCTCGTAACATATGTCCCGTCCAACGGCATTTAAGTTGTCTGTAGGCAGTGCGTGCATTTTTAAATTTCTTTTTCTTTTTTATTTCTTGTAATTTTACTTTATCAATTCTTTTCTTTATAAGTTGATAGTTGATAGCTAATAATCATCAATTTTACCACCATTGATGCTATTAAAAAGATGTGGAACTAGCTCCTCGAGCGTGAACTGCGTAAATTAGTTTGATGCTCCTAATTTGTTACAGTCTCAATCGAGCAGGCAGTTGTGCAGCTCGTTTGGGTCTCACTACATTTTTTTATAATTAGGCTGAAATAATGCCTTCCTGTGCTTTCACAAAATGCACAAATTTCTAAAGTAAAACTAACAATTGTGTGGGCGATTACCTGTACATACTTGTATCTAGTTCAGTTTTTAGTTACGTGATCTTACAGTCCCTATATGTTCCTTTTATATTAATATCAATAAATTGCACAGATAAATTGATACATCTTGAAGCTGGTCCATGCTAACCGTGCTCCGTTAGAACTTAGACACCGGCCTGGAGATATAGCGGAATACGTCAATCACCAGTTGTGGAAATTAATTAGCTGATTACGTAATGGCGTAGGATGCTGCATGTATACTGATATTCAGATAATGGGAAAGAAACGATCAGCGTGACGCGCCCATAAATTAAATGATTTCTTGAAACTTCACACCTGGGTACGATATTTAGTATGACATTTTCATACAATAAATACATTTAAATAAAAAATGAAAAGCCACTGAGATACCTGCGCAAAAATAGTAGTTTACGAAACTGTATCATAATAGTGGTTTTTAAAACACGTGTTAGTGTTTTAAGGCCAAAATTATGTGCAGTTTCATACACTACTTTATCTAATCTCTTCTCTTAGATGATAAAATGCTCGTAAAATCACAGCATTAACTACATTTATTTATTCAAGAAATGTATATACCTACTAGCACACCCGACAGACGTTATCCTGCATGCAGAGCCAGGTGGTTTTTTTTAATCTATAACATCCAGGGTGCCACCCAAACGCATATAAAAATATTCATCCAAATCGGTCCAGCTGTTTAGGAAGAGTTCAGTGACATACACACGTACAGTAGAATTATAAATAATATATAAAGATTATCAAATTATTATTAGAGAGTCTCTAACTCGGATTAAATAAACGTTTTGGCAAGCTTGCAAATCCTGTTAGTGATATTGGCTTGCATAGTCCCTTTGACTACGCGGACGATGGGGCGATGGAGCGCGAGGACGCGGATGGGGGTTGCTTTTCTGGCGCCTGTATGTCCGCCTTACCCGCCATGATGTACCCAGCCATTTGAAACTGTTTATTTTATAAATCCTATTTGTATTACCGATTTTCCTCTTTATTTACAGAGTTCTATAACCCTACAAAGTATTCGCATCATCCAGACATGGTAGACGTTGCAGTTTTTCGTTCGTAGCGTTTTGCATCCAGATATATGCATGGTGCTTACAACTAACGAGTGGAATTCATTGTCTGAATCTGTGTTTCCGAAGAGATATAATATGGGGTCTTCATCGCGAGTGAATAGCTACCTTCTAGGCAAACGAGCTCCATCGTAGACCGCTCAGGTGTAGTCAAATGATTGCCTTTTATAAAAAGAATCTATTTTCAAAACAGTGAATTCTCCATAAACATTGAACTTGTTGATTCTCACGCGTTGCGTGTCACAATTTACAGAATGTATTTTGTAAGCGTAACATAATTATATCTGTAAGAGGTAATATCGTGTATTACTTTGTCTAACAAAAACGTATTCATCAAAAGAAGAGTAAAAATGCTGATATATTATGTACTTACCTAGTCACTTTAAAATAATGTAACGATTTCCATAACTGGTGGCGATTTATTCGGATGGAAGCGCTCGCAGCAGAGTTTATCTATGCCATCTTAACCGATAGCAATTGTTTTAAGCAACGCGTGTCATGGTCTTGCTTTGGACGGGTGACCGCTAGTGGTATTTCCCACTGAGCGCTTCCGTACTTTGGCGCTTTAGCTATTGGTTCCGATTGTAATCTACCAGTCGTTATATCGGATGCGCTTGGGCGGTCGGCGAATTATGCCATTATATATATATATATATTATTAATATTATCAATACTCCACTCTCTGGCAAGATCGGCCGTGTCCCCGAAGTGGGAAAGTTATGGGCTGCTTGGTATAATAATATGGGGGAGGCATATGTCCAGCAGTGGACGTCCTATGGCTAAGATGATGATTATCATGAGTATAATAATAAATACTAGTCCTGGTACTACTTGGCTTGAGTTTTTACACGAAAATTGTCTTTTCACGAAATGAATTATTCCCGGCAGCGGATGGGGGTTTATAGTAAAACACACATACGGATTGGACAAAAAACTGAACACCAAATTACTAATATATGTAGTTAGGTAAGAGAAATCATATTTATTTCGGTTTCTCGAGAAGCGAGAATCATTTTGTTTCTGGCAGCAAATAGTTTAAACGGCATAGCAATTTTAAATGAAACGTACGTATCTAGAAAGTGCTATGCTACGAGGTAACTGTGACGTAATTTGTGCTCCTACACTCAAGAAGCGCATACATTTTTTTTAACAATAAATGCAACCGACTTCAACACTCAAAAGTGTGAAATAACTTGTTGAAGTCGGTACCATGATAGTTCACACAATAATAACTATCATCAGAATATTGTGCTCATGGTACCGACTTCGACAAGTTATTTCACACCTTTGAGTGTCGAAGCCGGTTGCATTTATTGTTAAAAAATATTTTTTTCGCCCTCTTCAGTGACCTTTGCTACCCACGGGATCAATTAATTGTCATTGCGTGTTCTGCGATGTCTTCAACCGCGACAATAATATCATCAAGATACGCGTAGCACTTTTCAGTTTTTGGAGTACAACTCAAAAACCGCTTGTCCGATTTTGGTGAAATTTGAATGGGACCACCACGGAAGTATATTATATACGGAAATATACTCTATCTAACAAAAAAAGAATCATCAAAATCGGTTCATAAACGAAAAAGTTATCCGCGTATATATAAAAAAAAACATATACGGTCGAATTGAGTAACCTCTTTTTTTAAGTCGGTTAAAAAAGGGTCTTAGACAGCGCTGATATGAATCACCGTAAAAGAAAATTTGCTCGTACCCTTGTAATGCCCCACCTAGGCCCATCCCTCCTCGTTGAGGGCCGCGACCTTCAAGGGGAGATTTCCACTCGATATACTCGAAAGTGAGGGAATAACAATGCATAAAATGAAGGGCACGGTATTAAAACCAAACGAGGACGGTCTGTCGGGCATTCATTTTTTTATTGTATACTAGCGACCCGTCCCGGCATCGCAGGCAGCGATATAAAAATTGAAATTCGCAGGGGTGTAATTCAGGAAAATAAAGGTGAAAAAAAAAAATCCCACATCATTTTTCGCCTCGCAACATACCAATTAGCTTAATGAAGTATCATTAAGGCTCATTTCATACCCGACAACTAATTTACTGACCGAAGACATTAAAATGAAGTCTAGGTTATCATCCTATAGAAATATTTAGACTTTCGAGCTGTGTAATGATGTAATTTCTCGGTCCCAGTAATGAAAAATAACTGTTATTTTGATAATATTTCAAAAATATGTAAACTTGTTTAATTTAGACGTTAGTCAGTAAGTTATCTGCATTATTTCGTAATAAGTAACGAAAATGTACAGGAAACTGTTGAAAGGTAAAACATAGGCTTGCGATAAGGATTACGTGGAAATTGGAATTACGGCCATGTTATCGGTCTGCGCGATGTAGCTCAGAGTGAAGTAAAACAAATCAGGGTTCCATTATGTGCGAAATGTATTAAAACATAGATTTACATACTAGTATGTTTGTTACAGATCAAAAATAAATCAGACACCGAGTACAATATACAGAGAAAAAAAACGGTCGGCCGGTATATACAGTCGAACTGAGAAACCTCCTTTTTCTGAAGTCGGTTAAAAAATCACATAAACTAATACTTCAGCCACAACATTATGTATTTCAAATATTCGACATTGAACCGATTCAACATATCGGCATATAGACATTATATTATCAACATCGACATATAGGTACATATCTATCGCGTTATGGATACTAGAAATAGAATAGAAAATGTCACAGAGCGAGCTCTAAATTTACAAAGGTGTACTGAATTGTTTCGTGCGTAAAATAACTAACTATTGTGGAAATTCTTTTAGCATTTACGCTTTCATAGCGAGCCTCTATAATGTCATCGGCGCCTGTTAAACCTTTACGAAACCGAGTACCTAGCTTATGCGCGTCAATGAGACACCAAGAAGTTCACGGTTCTGACATTTTATATAACTGCCATAAGAGATTTTATGGGTAAAAGTTATAGGCCGTAACAAACTTGATAGTGGTCCCACCCGCAATAATCAATAAAAAAAAACCATTCCCTCAACCGTGGTGTGAAAATGTGGAACAATGCCGAGCAAGTCTTACGAGGTAAGAAGTCATAAAGCCAGTCGCAATGTGTTGGTCTGTTGCGTTGAAGACTTGCACGCATTTACCTAGATCTCTCTTGTCCGCAGTGGGCCGAAGATTCAAGGTTGATTTTAGGAAGATTGAGTCCTCTTCTCATAGTTCAAAGTTCATAGATTAAGCATGTTATAAGTGGTTGTGCTATTTTACTGAAAAGGCACTTTACAAAAAGGATGAAGGAAAGGACCACAGCAATTGGAAATTAGTGATATCTGCCTACCCTGCCGGGAAATAGGCATGACGTCATGGATATATGTTTTATATTTAGTATCTACAACCTCAAAGTCTCAACCAAATCAGTAGTTGTGGTGTAAAAAAGTTGAGTTATTGCCCTTCGCCCACTATAAAAGCAAAACACTTTCAGGACAGCAATTTTGACGACCCAAAGCCAAAAAAATAATGCAAAAGAACAAAGACGACAAAGAAAGAGGGCTGGCACACTCACAAAACTTTTAAAACAGTATCTGCAAAGCTAAAGAGATATCCCCTGAGTTATCGGCCAGAATTCTCTATTACTGGAATCAGGTGGCTGAAACGACCCGACGCAACGCGATACGGCCAATGATATTTAAAAAGATAGATAGGATTCCCTTAATGATTATTTGACAAAAAAAACTGGACTTAATATAACTACAGGCAAAGTTACATCTAGCTGAGATTTAAACGAGTTTATTCGTGGATTTTGTGAAAGCATAGGAAGGCTGCTAAATTCCTGCTATATTATAAAACTATTAAGCGAGATCCACACGTGCTGAATAACTAGCGGCCCGATGGCATTTAAAGTAAATTAAGTGCATGAACCTAATTTATGCGGTCTAGGCCCGAGGAGGTAGTGCCTTTCTGAGTCTGAAAACTATCGCGAGTTTCTTCCATAATTGTAATGTAACAAACCGACTAGGACTCACGTGGTAAAGTGAGTGTGTGAGTGAGTGAGTGTTAGTTAGTTAGAGACCGTGAGTCCTAGTCGGTTTGTTACATTACAATTAAGGTAGTGCCTTATTTCCCCTTTTTAATATCATTGCGTAAGATTGTAATAGTCAGAAACATATTTTTTGATTAACTTTTGCCCGCGGCTTCACTTGCGTTTTGTAGATTTTGTCTAAATTATTTTTTTGTACTGTGTTTAGCATCTACTACCTCACTTGATGGTTCGTGAAGATGTGGTGGAATGTGGGATCACGCTAGTCGAAAGTCAAGTATATTTTTTTCCACAATCTCAAAGTAAAGTCCCATAAGTTGCTTACTGCTCTGGCAAAAAAGTAGTTAGGTAAACACTTCATTGAAACATCATGAAACGGTAAACAGAACATGTACGGAACACGTGTAACCATGACCTCTCTCATCTCTTAGGATATATCTTCCAGACTTTTTTGTTTCTGTTTTGCAAAGATCTTTATTATAACATGAAAAATTAATATTCAATAATTACATGACACTGTCAAGTTCCTATATAAATAACATACCTAACATGGCTCGGCAGGCTAACAGCACCTTCATTAAACCTTTTAACAAAAATATATTTTATGTAACATTAATAACGTTTTATATAAATGAGGTAATTATTACTATTACTAAATAGACCATCTTGTTATGGTAATATTGTTTACTTTGTACGGTGCACATTTATTGATGTACAGAAAATTAACACTTCTAACAACTGTAATGTAAGAAACCGACTAGGACTCACGTGGTAAACGCTGGAAAATTACTCTCCGACCAGTTTCGAACTTATTTGCAGTTCTTCATCTGGGAGTTATGATCGTGCCAGGCGGAGAGCGCTCGCCGCTCGAAACTGGTCGGAGAGTAATTTTCCAGCGTTTACCACGTGAGTCCTAGTCGGTTTGTTACATTACAGTTGTTAGAATTGTTAATTTTCTGTACATCAATAAATGTGCACTGTACAAAGTAAACATTATTTAAGATAATTTTCCAGCGTTTACCACGTGAGTCCTAGTCGGTT
The DNA here is from genome assembly GCA_934044485.1 of Apeira syringaria. Lineage (NCBI taxonomy): Eukaryota > Metazoa > Arthropoda > Insecta > Lepidoptera > Geometridae > Apeira > Apeira syringaria. The sequence continues at coordinate 31,102,290 of OW203654.1, forward strand.
TGTTACATTACAATTATGGAAGAAACTCGCGATAGTTTTCAGACTCAAACTTCTAACAACACTTAGAACAGTTAGTTATACGCCATAATTATGGCAGAATATTATCCTAAATACGATACAACAGTCGAGAACTTAATGTTGGCAGTTACAATTTGTTTCCAGGCATTAAAAACACTATCTAAAATTTATTCGCTGAATTTAAATAACATTATGAATACTACTGAAAACTGGTATGGTATAGGTACAATGCTGACGTTATCCACATTTATATTACAAGCTTCCAGCATCATAAAAAGATAGTAAGTGCTCTTCATATGAAAGTACCCACGCCATCCACAATAATCGGTGTTGACAGCTCTTGCAGACTTCTATCCAAGAGATTTAAGTAAAGCGTGGTTGTTTTTTTTTTCACTTAATCACACTAATATTATAAGTGCGACAGTTTGTATTTGTTACCTCTTCACGGCCTTGATAGATTTTAATGAAATTCGGAATGTATGTACCTACCTTATAAGTTAACATAACATATTATCAATGTATAAAACACGGGAGTTACTCACGTAATAAGTCAGAGGGTTCCGACTATAGTTTCAACCACATTCGGTGGTCTTTTTCAAGGAGAATACGGGGCGCTCGCGGACGCGGTCGCGATTCGCCTAGTACTGAGCGGGGCGGGGCGCAGCTAGTATCGTTATAAACGATAGCAAACAAATAGCAATCTTAGTTCTCACACCTTTCATACACATATCACTCTAGACCATCCATCCATACCTTCTTCGGCCTTCTCTTCTACCTCTAGGTACCTATATTCTTCCACACGCATATTCCATACTATTTTCGTTACTTATATATTTTTCATAGCTCGTCCTGACATGCCCATACAAAACCCTTTCAGCATATAATTATATGGTTACATGGCTGTTTTCAAGCTTTGTCTGTTTAAAAAAAAAACGTGCCATACAAGCAGATGGGCCGCCTGATGGTAAGCGATCACCGTCGCCTATGGATATCCTTAATACTGAGGGGCATTATGACACGTTGCCCAAGCTTCCTTACTCCTCCCTTCCTGATATTAGTCCATCATCTGTGGTAAAGGCCTTATAATATGAAGAAATAATAAAAGTAAACGGGTATTTATACTTTCCAGAATCATATCAATAAAAGCTAAATAAATCAAATCAAGGCGAAAGGCGACGGTTCAATATTTCGAGTAGGTACAAAGTAACACAATGCATAATTTAGGTACTTTGTATTTAATGAAGCTCAGTTAACTGTTTTAGAAGGGACCAATTGAAAACTCAGGTACCTAAAATGAAAAGTCAAATTATTCATTCATGTTAATTCACAAAGATCGCGTTAATGATTATATTGAGTTATCATAATTTGTGAATTTCTGCACTATCGCATTTAGGTGCAACACCTGTAATGATGGCTGTATGCTTGAAAATAAATAAATGTTCGGCATCGGTATCAATGAACTTTTGCGTAATTAATCCATCTGCAGGGAATGATATATGATGAATAGATTTCTAGGCAATGCATTATATAATGTGTACCATGGACACTTATAGTAATAATCGCTATGTATACCAAGCTTTCTTTAGTCAGTAGAATTGTAAACGATTTAAAGATTAGTCCATTTGCACCTCGAAAGTATCTTAACAGTTCGCCAATCGCGTTGAAGCTTGTCTTGTAACAATATTAATTAAGTAAATTTTCCCATGGAAGCGTGTACTGATAATGTCAGTTGTTAAAAGAACGACAGTCAGAGATAGTATAATTATAATACTGTTTGTCTGCACAAAATTTTAAATTTCATGATCAACTTTTTTATTTAGATGCTATATAACTTAGCAACTTTAATATATTTGTATTAATTTGTGTTCTAAGTTAATGTGTATATATCTAAATTAATATGTGTTTTAACATTTCGTACTTGTTCTATGCCAGTTAGGTAGATGGTAGGGTAGGTGAAAAACTTTGAATGCAGTCTTAAATATTGTTAAAAATGACATGAGTTTCTCTCAGATAAATGTCCTTTTCAATATTAGTAAGTATATTGACTATAAGATAAATCTTATAGTCAATATACTATATACTTCAATATTTTGAAGTATACCTCTAAATAGCCCTTTGCGTGGTATAGCCAGAACGCCTTGTATACCAACTCCGTCGATTGCATATTAGATTAGAAGTATTTATACGCATGTGTCTGATTGTGTTAAGTCACAGACCACGACTAATGGCCACGACTAATGTGGAACATGTCTCATACACATGAGTTTGAACGGGTCAAGAATAGTGTTATTGTATGTGTCAAGCTTAGAACATCTCAAAAAGAAAACAGGGTGTTTTCTTTAACCGGGGGCGTTTCCAGCTCCCTTTGTGAAGACATATTCAGCTCAGCCGCTTTTGAAAGGTACGTCGCAAGCTTTAATTATTTCTTACACGCAAACGGGAGGATAAGAAATAAGGTCTTCCCGAGGGACGCCCGCAGGAGACAAGCTTTTTGCAAACGTGCGCAATCGTCTCGGCTTCGGGCAGTTTGCGGTTTAAATGTTGCTTTTGATCAGTACAAATAGTTTGAGAAAATTGTTACTGCTTGCTATCATGGCTTCTGACTTTTCGATTTAATAACATCTTTGTAAGATACTTACTCAACTTCTGCTTTCTCTAGTAAATAACTTGTGTAGAGGTTTTATAAGGAAGACAACCAAAGCGATGAGAAAACGACTTGAAGAGATTAGCAGGCGCAAAATGGCTACTTACAGCGAAAAATACAAGCAAATGGAAATCCTCAAAGATGGCCTTTCTGAAACTTGTTGTTAAGAGACCATTCAATCGCCGAGAATGTTTATTAATTAAAATTAACCAATTTTTTACCTCCCTTACGTATTGAATTTAAATATCTTTTGTGAAATAACTGTAAAATAGCAGCAATAATGGCTTATTTTGTATTTGAGGATACCGATACGGGTCAATAGCGTGGGGTGCAACGACTAAGTATACGAGTAGACCTATAATATATCTACTTCTTACTGAGCTCATTTGTAAATCTCCATAATTCTAATATTATAAATGACATAGTGTCAAACAAACTTTCATCCGTTATTTCAACATCTAATAACTCCGACACATCTCATATGTTATAATATGATAAAAACAACCGGTTGCACTCCGGGAGTGCCGGCAAAAGTGAAAACTTAAACATGATGATGATTAGATATATGTGGTATCCGGCTTTACTCACGTTATTAATCAAAATTTCGACCACTTCAAACAAGGAGGTCCTAAATTAGACGCGTATGTTTTTTTTGGGTGTTTAATATTACAAAGCACTCCGAAAGTCTTTTAAAGTGGTGGACGAAGCTTTGTAGGCTAAAAAATTGACGCTGTTGATGTACAAAACTAAGCGTTCTGTAAATTTATACAATACAAAATAGTAGTGTATCGTGCTGGTGTCATTATAATTTAAACATTTTAATATTAATAACCTACCTTTCAAATTTTTATTCATGTCAATATTTATTACAATATGTCATCTACAAATAAAGTCAAGAAGCATCGGACTACGCTTAGTCAAAAATGCCTCCCCTAAATCCCAACCATACACCACACACATACCACCAACCCAAAATTAATAACCTTAATTTAAACATTTTAATATTAATAAACAGCAAAATAGATTGGGCTCGTCCGGGATTTGAACCCGGGACCTCTCGCACCCTAAGCGAAAATCATACCCCTAGACCAACGAGCCGGTTAAAGATGTATCCGAAATATACAATTTGTCTACACAAAATATATCACGTTCTATGAATGGAGGTATTAATGATTTATTTGTAATTATTTATATTCTTTTAACCGTAAAAATTGCATTTAAAAGAAAATGACACAATTTGAAATTGAAATGATAGTGTTTTACGTAACAGCGCCATCTATAGTGGAGCAGCGAGATACTCGACAAATAAGAATTATTACGTATTTTAAATATTTTTGGACTGCAATTTTTATGTTACATACTTACAGTACAATAAGATTATGTCGTCACAGGTCATATACATATATAAATAAGTGCTATCGTTGTAAAGCCCCTACCAAATGAATCACAGTAGGTAAGTGCACGGCCGTGGTTTCTGTGATTAATTCATATCGCCGGCGCCAGGAAATAACTTTAAATACAACATAGTATATAATAAATGATATATTTAAAATGTATTTTTCACGTTACTAATTGATGCATAATTTAAATTTTAATCGTAGACTGCATTTTATACATGCAAAACTGCCAAGTTCTAGACTGGAACTCATTGCCTAAGTTAGTGTTCCTGCACAGATACTATCTGGATGTCTTCTAATCACCAGTAAATGGTATCCTCTAAAATGGCTTCAATGTAAGCTGCATCATCATTTAACATCAGGTGAGATAGTGGTCAAATGCTTGCCTATTCACAATAAAATACACGAATTATTAGTTACCTCATAACCTAAGAAACAAAGAAAACAATATCATTAAAAAAAAGAGAACACTAACAAAACCTATCAGCGTTTTATAGGTCCAGACGAAAAAGCTTTTGCCGGTTTTCTTCAGTTAAAAGTGCAACACGGCTAATATTGTATTTTATTTTTATTTATTTTATTGTATTTCATATTAACTTGTAGCTTTACACTATTAACAATTAATTATTTATGGGGGCCCTTATTAATGTAAAAATTCCGTTAAAAAAATATTCGAGAATAATAAACATTCAAAAAGAACGGGCTCGTCCGGGATTTGAACCCGGGACCTCTCGCACCCAAAGCGAGAATCATACCCCTAGACCAACGAGCCGTACTTGTTAGTGACAAATTTAGTCATCGTTCGATATGAACTAAATGATAATTATTCAAATGCACGATTTAGTACTTTAAGTTACTTTTGGGTTACATTTTATTATTTACTGTAGTTTTTAGTTATGTTTTCTATGTTTTTAAAGTTATGCAATTATTATGTGATGTTGACGTCCTCACTTTAAAAAGTTAATTATCAATCCAGTATGTACCATTTTCCGTGTTTGCTAATCACTACCTACAGTTGGAAAACATAAATACTAGCAACAATTTTATATTCAAAGAATGATACTAATAATAAGTTTGAACATTATTAGTTATTAGTTTGTTTCTATTTTATCAGTTCATTCATTATGTAGGTAAGTTACCATTTTATTAAGTTATTATAAAATACAATTTTTAGCGTAAGTAGTTGTATTTTTTGTTGTTAATTACTTGTTGATCAACTCAACGATCAGTCATGCGCTGTTAGTATTTCTCATTCCAAGTTACAATTAAATGAGTACAGAGGATGCAAAAGAAATACGACCGTCCGTAAGTAACGCCCGTCTAGATTAGGGGGGTCAGTAGGGTTTCTGATCCGTTCAACCATTTTGTTGACATTGGGTAACCAACGTCCACGCAAACTTTCGTATTTCTATAGTAATATACGAATAGATATTGTAAAGAATATGTGTTTTTACATTTATCTTATAAATTCGACGCCAACAAGCTGGCGCATCCTGCGGTGCCACGCGCGCGTCCTGTGACATTCCCTGTTTAGGTTTGAACTTTTAAAAATCCGGCCTTAGCGGACGCTTGTGTCGTAAGAACCAGGTGTGTGACTCAATGAAAATTTTTTAACGTTTTTTTGAAAAAATTAAAACTTAATCAATGAAATTCTGCACGTTGTAAATATGCCAAATTCAGGAGATTCTACCGCTTTAGATTTTTAATTCGGTGGTACGTATCAGTACAGTGATGTTCAGGTTGTATATTTTCTAAAAATATAGTGTGCTGAAGTCAAGTCCGGCGACGCCGTAAATGCCCCATGTGGCAAACAGCATTTAGTCAATTCTCACATACAGTGTGCTGAGGTGATAGTCGGTTCTCAATTGGCAGCAGAGTCATCTACCCGTAAGATAAACACAAAAATAAATATACTACTCGTCCAGAGATGGCGCTGTAAAAAAAAAAGCGAGACCAATCCTACTATTATATTTCACTTTTAATGCAATACAATTATATACTTATAGGTATTCCTAATTACATTTATGGCCTTTTATTTTACAATTTATCCTCTATGGACATTAGTGATTCGTTTCATAATAATTACACTTAATTTTCTAACTTACTCCTTGCTATCATACAAAACATGATATTAACTTATGTATTAATATAAATACAGTATTAAAAACAGTGGTATTCATTTAAAAATGTAACAATAGTTGTTTTTGCTACTTATCAATAGATGGTGCTGTTTACCAAGAACACTATTAATTACTAATGCCTTACCCATAACACCTAACTGCTGAGGAGACAGGGGTGCTGCATCCCCACCTCCTGATCCAATAGAACCTGAAGCCAATGATAGCCTTTCACTAAATCCAAGAGGGCTACTCCGACCACCACTTCCGCTAGCTATTGAACCCATGCCTGAAATTGTATCATAATTAGCTAGCTGCACTTAGATACTAAGTACAATTGAACATAATCAATAAGTTTCATTATCACAGGTTTGTATGGTCATAAAAGCTATTAAAAGGTTTTAAATATAAACTTAATAATGATATGATTTAAAGATTTTCATGAGTCCAATAAGGCCTGGAATCCAAAACATCAACAACAATAAATCTAGTTTTGGGATCAAGAACATGAAAGTACAAGGTATCCTGAAAACAAGCCCCTTGGCAGTTGTCAAGTGTTACAAGCATCAGTAATATAATGAATTAGAACAGAATTATAGAATTCCATTTAATTTTAAAGTTCTGTATAACTTTAGTGGTTGTAATTTCTATATGAGCTGATATGGAGGGAGGCTTAAAATGAGACTCTTGTATATTCTCTACAATCCTATCACTTGAATATCACATGGAATAGTATTAATCCATGCAATTGTCACCTCCATTTGGACTTCTCATCCTTGACATCCTTTTGTTGATAGCTCTCTGAATTCTCGGATTCAAAATTGGTTTGGCTCTTCTTCTTGCTAAGTACCGAGATAGGACCCCAACCACCACAGCACTTGTACCAACTACACCTATACTCCATAACACAACCTGGAAACATTAGAAATCTCGGTATATCATAGTGACATATACTATGACTGTAGGCACAGCCTTAGTTCATCATTCAACCTTTGTTATCTTTCTAAGAATTCATGAGATTGGACTGTGCTCAGAGCCCTATTGTAGACTATTTCTCAGCCAAATATAGATGTTTAACTATAGATGTTTTACTAGAAAGTGTAGTATTATCTTAACTGTTGTGTGTGTGTATTTATTTTTAAGTTATTATATATCTAAGTAAGTAAATGTTATGTTTAGATATTAAATATTCTGAAACATAGATTCTTGACTATACATAATTACAGCTGACCATGCCAAAAAATAGAGCACATAAGCTACCCTAAAACAAGTATATCTATTGAGTTAAATTGAATATAGGTGGAGGATATTTTTTCAAGGGCAACTAGCCTTACAACTAATCAAGATTATTGAGGGAAAACCTACATACATTATTTATCGGCCACTGCAAATAAAATTATATTGCAATAGAAATTAAACTATTTTAGTGTGGGAATATCAATAGTAAGTACATAAACTAAGATGTAACGTTAAAAACATACCTTTTGTGTAGTGGTTAATTGAACTTCGTTGAAGGATAAAGCTCGATGCCAGTGTTTCAATTTGTCAATTAATGGGCTAGCTTGCAGTAAGAGCTGCATTGTGTTTCGAAAACAGTTTATACACTTTGATATTTACAAATGGGAGTAAATAAACTGAGCAATTAGAGGTTATCTTATCTGTCAAATATATAATAAATACTAAGAATTACGAAAAAATTAATATATGATACGAACATAATATTGTTTTATTTCATCACGATTTCTTACTGGTATCATATACAAATTAACAATTAATTTTAAGCATACACACATAAATTCAATAAATCTTTCGTTAAATTAAACATTCCCGCTTTTTTAAGCATAGACTGGCATAGACAAACTGTAGTAGTCTGGGTCTAGAACGCAGCCACAGGCTATATAATACAGGCGTTCGTTCGACAGCTCCATCGGCCAACCCATATCTTTCTCTGACAGCGGATTTCCGGCGTTCACGAGCTCCACTCGAGCATTATTTGCTCCTCGCCAAATAAGATTATGACCGTCACGTCAGATCGAAGTATTCTCGACCAGACAGAATACAGAATATACAAAATACTGAATATACTTGTAACTGTGTACATATGATGGTCAATTCTTTCATTCTTCAATTTCAATCGAGACCATTCTTTCTACCTCTAGATTCGATCAAATCTTTGCTTTCTCTGTCTACGCTTGGTTGGTTGTCAAAGGTGATTAGCAACATGGTACACTAGTACAAAAACATTTTTCATACGGTTGCGTTCCAAGACACTACTCATTGTCGAGCAATGAGTGTCGAGTAAAATTGAGTTTTGGAACGGCCACTTGTCAATGTCACGTAAGGTATTAATTTTGTAACTAAGCCTGAAATATTTTGTCCAGAGTAATATTAGAATTCAACTGTCAGATGAAATTGTGCCGGTTCCAAAACCTCACAACTGACAACGTGAATTTTAAACGTTGGGGTTTGGAACGAGACAGAGTAATGATTACCCTTTGGCGGGTGATAATTACCCGTTTTGAAACGCAGTCTAAAATGAGACAACAATTATAAAAATAATCGTTCTGAACTTTCATGGCAAAATTGACGTTCATCATGGCGTGCGTTTGGCAGCTTCATTGGCCAAGCCACGTCTTGCTCTTACAGCGGACATGCTGCTTTCACGAGCTCCATTTGAGCATTATTTGCTCCACCTAATATTTTATAATAACAGTTCACGTCATCCTGTCAGACCAATATATTATGCTCGATGAGACCATGATCCATAGTAATCGTGCGGTGGGGTACCGGCTTGGAATTGTGTGGGTGCCGTAAGACTTTGCTCTTGCCGTGTTGATGACTTATCCCTCCATTGGAGTCCCTCTATTGTGCGGCCAATAATCCGTGTACACCCATAAACAAAGCCTCGTTTGCACGATCCAGTGCAATCAACTAATTGTAGGACACAGACTATAGACATGGTCTTCCAGAGGATTATGACATGTTCCCAAATCTCAATAATCTCAATTTAGAAAAATGTTTTGAGGTTATATGCATTGAGTTTATATTATGTGACTGCTCCGGCGCTGCGGGAAGTGCAGCCCCTCCGCCCTTGCGTAACAAAGCACAGGCATCAATGTTCGCCTTCGCAGCTTCAGCTTTTTGGTCCATTTGACCTGCCTCAGCCGGTACGGCTCACTTGATGTCTGCGCTTTGTTACAGCGGGTGGGGTCTGCTCTCCCTCCGCGACTCCGGCTTTTTATGTACACTCTAGGGGTAGGGCAGACAAGTACCGGATAGAGTCGGGGTTGGCAGATTTCGTTTTCATGACAAACGCTTACTGAATATCATATTTATCTGGAAGTCTGTGGCTACTGGCACAAGGCAAAGGAAGCATCGACTTGCAAGGGAGCATCGACTTGCAACCTGGGAATTCTATCTTAGTCTATGGGTGTACACGAATTATTGGCCGTGCACTTGTCTCCCTTCCAATGATGTACCCCAATCGTTCTACGCCTGTGTCCATTTCACTGAATCACTGATCCGCTGAAAGAAAAAAAAAGTTAATGTTTTGTGAGTGTGTGAGTGAGAAATTGAGTTTGTTGGGCTAGGAAGAAGAAGAAGTAGAGAAATTGGGCGAGTAATCTATTTTTGAATAGATGGCTAATAGAATATTGGTCAATGTTAAAAAATCAGTGAGATGAACGAGAAACGCACTCGGTATATATGTAATTATATGGCATTTAATCTTCTAAAATAAAAATGGAAATACACGAATCTTTAAAATGTGTTCAAACTTTACCCACATCAGTAGAGGATCTTCCTGATGAAGTGCTGGAATTCATTCTAGGATTTGTACCTCCATATAAAGATCTACAGAGTTGTATGGTTGTTTGCAAGCGCTGGTATACCTGCACCAAAAGTAAGTTTCTCCAGAAAAATGCTCTCCTAAAATTTTTATGAGCATGATAATAGATACAAATCTAAGGATTTGAAGTGATGACTTCATAGGCTATATATTCCTTTAAACATCTCTACTTACTAATAATTCAATTTTGCAGATGTCATTCATCAAACATCCAATAAATTGCTCAAAGCTGTTGGAGAATTCAATATTGTTTGGAAGAATGTAATTGCCACTGATTTGGGATATACTATCACTAAAAGGTTCTCACATGCAGCATGCATCTTCGAAAATCACATGTATATATTTGGAGGGTGTACAACCAATGCCACTTCATTCAATGATCTTTGGAGATTTGATCTATCCAAGAGGCAATGGGTACGGCCCCTTGCTACAGGTACTTACCCTGTGCCAAAAGCCTACACCACCATGGTCCCATACAAAGACTCACTGATAGTGTTTGGAGGGTGGACCTACCCATCTCTCTCCAATTACTACAATCAATTGACAATGTTTAATGAAGTGCACTTCTATGATGTGCTGGATAACAAATGGATCCGAATGGATGCTGTAAACAGTCCACCACCAATGGCAGGACATTCGGCTTGCATGAAATGCCATGAAATGGTTGTATTTGGAGGTATGAGCCAGTCCACGGGGCCTAGCCATGAAATACAATGCTCAAACGATGTGTGGGTGCTTGATGTGCCCAGCCTTACGTGGAGAAATCAGCCAACAACGAAACCTAGGCCGTCTCCACGATACTCGCAATCTCTTATTCGATTAGACTCCAACAGATTAATGGTATTAGGAGGTGTGCAATCTTTACATAATCGATTTGTTTATAATGATTGCTGGATTTTAAATATGAATGGTCCAGTATGGACATGGAAAGAGCTAGCAGTGAAAAATAAAGAATGGGCTTCATCAAACATCTGGTGTAATCCTGCATGCAGAGTTGGTGACAAAGTTGTCAGCTTAAGTAAGAGTAGAAATGGTTTGAATGGTGCTCGACCTTTAGTAACCTCGGCTGTGAGATTATCAACCCATAGGACAGAAAATCCCCCTGTATCTGTTAGAGTCGAGCAGAATATGCAAAAGCCTCTTGGTAAGGATCAGAACGTGAATGGAAGAAGAGGGGAATTGCCTCGGAGACTGGCAAGTGTGCCAAAACAAGCAGAAGTTAATCCTGTTCCTGGTCCCAGTACTGAGCAAAGACATGAAAATAAAGGAGCAACTAAACCTGTTGCTGGACCAGGACCGAGCTCTGAAGTATACCAGTTTGGAAGGAAAGACTCTCCTTTGAGAGGAACAAAAAAGGTAAATAATTTATTCCTAATTAGATACCAATAAGAAAAAAATCTAATATAATATTGGATTTAATGCTGTTCTCATCATATCAACTGGGTTCATTTGATCCTTCCACTGGATATGTAAGAGGAAGCTGAGTGAAGCCTCAGGATGAGTAGCAAATTTGTGAATCATAGTATTCTCTGCTGTGGAGCATCTGAAGAAAGAAGCATAGGTGGAGTATAATGCACAATAACTGAAACAGCAAAACAAATATCCCTCTATATTAACATACATAATGTCTAGATGCAGATATTGATAATATTTTTAAATGGTACATGAACAGCAGCAGGCTTACTGTCTATTTTTGCTCCGAATAGAATGTCACACTTCACCTCCATTTTCGTTGGGAGTTCATTCTCAAACTACCATTGAAAATGATAAACTTCATTTAATGAAGGTCCTTAGATGAAACCACGAATAAGAACACAAATGAACATTTGATTGTGGACAAATAGATAGTAAGCCTCCTGATCAGATTTTATCAAAAAGTCTGTGTAGACAATAAATGTAAATATTCATTTTTCTCTCTAGTACAGAAAGTTGCTGTGATACATGACTTGAATCTAGTTTCGGGGTTATTATATATAATATGATGATTTTATAAATGCTGCTGCATGAGCCATTTATAAGATAAAATAATGCAACCTTTTCTAACATTACAGGAGCATAACATGAGGCTGGTACGTCAACTGCAAGAGGCTAATAAATACAGGATGGCGGCATTTGCATGTGATCCTTCTCAAGATGTTATTTTGACTGAAAATGATCTCATCAATCAAAGAAATGTTGCTCATTTGGAAAACAGAGGCGAACCTAGAGAACCATTACCTCCAGAAAACCCCATCAAACAACCAGAAATAAAGAAAAACAAAAGCACTTTGACCATGCATGTTCTTGATATCTCTACAATTATAGATGGAAACTCATTTAATTATGTGTCATGGCTCTGTCCTCACTTAGGTGAGATAAACGGAGCTCCTGAAGAACTCATCATGTATTCATTGGTCAAGGGAAATGGCGAACTTATTATGTTTGGAGGAGTTACCAATGGTCTAAGCTATTCAAATTTCAATGAAATAAACAATATGTATTCAAATTCTCTTTATACAATAACATCTCCAAAGGATACCATATAAACATGATACCTAGAACTTGTTATTAAGAGTATGTCAATGCAAACATGAACCACATGATCATTATTTACCATTGCAATTGAAGTTTTTATATTCTCAACATCTGTTATTGTACTTTTAAATTTAAAATTGATCATTCTGTGCTTAAAAAGTATTGCCCTATGCTTTTGGTTCAATCTCTCTCTGCCTGCATTCAATCAACATTTTGGTGGACATTTATGATCTTTAATCAAGATATACTTAGCAGGTATATGTAAAATCTTATTTACTATGTTTTTTCTAGGATATTGCATAATAAAAATCTAGAATTTGTCAAACAATTTGTGTGTAACATACAACACTAAAATAGTGATAGAATAAAAACATGTTCTGTGATTTCTGTTGTAAATATTTAATTATTCATAATGATTGAGTTGATTAAAAGTTGGTTTATCATAATAATAACTATTTATTAGTGTTACATTATTCATCATTCTCCTTAACTAGTCCTCCAAACACTGCTGCTGGTACTTTCTTTTTCTGAACTGGCTCTTCTTCTTCACCATCATCTTCACTCTTTTCAGAGTCTTCATCAATATCAATTTCATCTGGATTGACCACCTTTTCTCCACTTTCTTTAAGACCTTGAGTTTCACCTCTTACAAACATTATATTTCCTTTATTGGCCACTGCCATCTCAGCAGCTTTAGCTTCCAACATTCTCATGCCATCCTTCATTCCTGGAGCAAGATCAGATACAGTTCCTGCAGCTTGTGCAGCAGAACTCAACATTTGTGCAGACATCATATTAACTTGGGTGTTGTATGTTGCCTGGACGCTCCTCTTAATCCTCAGCATTTCTCTCATGGTATCTTCATTGCCATGTCTAACTTCAAATTCTTTCCAAGTATTCCAAAACTCTGCAGTGATTCTTGGATCACACATTTGGCTGCAGTGTGCATATATAGCTCTGGCTCTATCAATTTCACCCAGACGAGTTTCCATTTCAGAAAAGCGAATGCACATTTCTCGAGCTTTTTCTTCTGGTAGTGTCTCTATAGCCTTTTCGTAAATAGTGCGTGTTTTAGGAACACCATATATTTCAGCAGCTTTTTTTATGTAAACATTAAACATCTCAAACATCTCTTCTGGAAGAACTGCTGTAGTAGCACGTTCATAAACAGACATAGCATGTCTGGCTAAGCCATGTTCCTCTTCTAGTTTAGCATATAATAAGAATATAGATTTGGCAAATTCAGGAGGGCAATGTTCAAGACATTGCTCAAATAAATCTCTGGCACGTTCCAGCTTTGATCCTGCATATCTTTTTAAGAACTTTGTCAAATATGTATTCCAAATGTCATAAACATTGGGCCATCTGAATAGTGCAATACCTTTCTCATATGCCCTAAAAGCCTCTTCAAAATAATTATGCTCCTCTAAGAAGAGACCATAATTGATAATAATTTGTGGAGTAGCAATTTTGAGTTCTATAATGTGATCATAGACTGCTTTACATGATTTGAAAGTTCCAAAACTTTCTTCAAGATCAGCATACATAGACCAGACTTTCAATGACTTATAAAGACGCATTTGGACAGTTTCAGAATCATCATGATATGCAACTTTCCTCTTGGGTAAGACAGTGGCTCTTTGCATTAATTTCAAGGCATCTTCATAGTTTTCATGTCTGATTTCCATTTCAGCCCATTCACACCACACTGAAGCTAGATCATCAACTTTTGCATAGCTTACTTGTGTAGCTTTTTCAAATATAAGTCTGGAATCTTCTATTTGCTCATTTTTTTCATAAAATTTAGCAAATCCTACCCACAATGTGTACAGTTTTCCAACAGCTAATTTGGGATCAACTGTTTGAACTGCCTCTGTGTAAGTATCAATAATTTCATGTGGTTTATCTTCATATAATTTTACTCTTTTGTGCCATTCTGCTACATTGTGAGGATTCTGTCTTAAGAGAACAGAATTTAACAACAATAGCCTCCTTTCCATTAGGTATTCAAATCTGGCCAGTCGCAATTCTAAGTCAATGTCATCATCTGGGGTAGGACTTGATTTCTTGGCTACTTCTTCCATCTTTTTGCTCAGACTCAGTTCTTCAAACTGTGCATAAGCATCAAACACTTGAGTAAAATCTCTTACAGTTGTCACAGTTTGAATAGCTTCTTCATAGATATCTCTTGCTCTTTCAAACAGACCACTCCTGACATAATAATCTGCTAGTGAATTCCACAGATGCCCTAATTGATCAGTGTAACGCCTTAGGCCACCTCTAATTATTGCATCAACATTCAGAGAGTGAATTTGATCAGGATTCTTAGATATCAGCTCGCAAAGTTCATTCCATAGCTGATGGTTGGACTTACCATGCTTTGATTGGAAATTTTCGTTATTAACTATTTGGGCCAATTTTAGGGCAGCTTCATCTAGTTTATCAATTGTTATTAAATAGTCAATATATTCTTCTGTGTCTTCGGGACACAGTTTAAGATATCTTCGAAAAACTCTTAAGGCAGTCTCAGGTATGTTATGTTTCTTTAGAAAGGTTAAATAAAGTGGCCATATTCTATGGTGTTGAGTAATTGGCAGTGCTCTCAGAGCACAGTCAAATGCTTTTCTAGTACCTGTTATTTTACATTGATCTGTGAGAAAGGTGCAATAATCCATCCATATCCGAGGCATCTTATGCATGAAAACTAATGATCTTTCAAAGCAATTGTTTACATCATCATAACAAGCATCGGCTATACAACGGCCACGTATCTGTGATCTTCTTAATTTTAAATAGTTGTACCACAACTTGAAGGATCCAGGCAACTCTTTTAGTGCTCGCTCATAAATCATATTGATCTCATTTTTGGGAGCTGCTTTTTTATGTTCGATGTATCGAAGCCAATGTTTTACAGAAAAAGGATTTCTTAATATTTCTTCCTCGTATGGCAGATCTTCTTCACTCTGTAAAGAAGTAATACCATAGACGATGCATGAGTGTAGGTAATATGAAGAGATTTGTATCATACACATAGGTAAATATAATTATTACATTTTCACTTAGATAGATTTCGATTTTGATAACATTTTCGTTATTCAATTTTAACATATTGAAATATATAATTACACGAGAACAGATATGTAGTTAGTAATTTAAAGAAAGATATATATAAAATACCTATGAGATTATATTCTTGTGTTTGATCATTATCTTGCCTGTTGCCAGATGATAAGTGTAACGTGGTCTAAGATGTAACACGCAAGCTTAGACTGAATCAGTTCAACCATACGAAATCCACTGCTGGACATATGCCTCCCCCATATAAGGGGGAATTTGCCAACTCAGGTCCCCAGAAGCAGCGCTGCAGCCCACCTTCTGGTACGTGGTCCCTTAGCTGACTCTTACGGCACCCGCGGGAAGAGATCGGAGAGTACTATTCTAGGCCGGTACCACCACGGCAATACTTAGACTGAATAAAATTCACAAACTAAACTAAATAGATAGCGTGCATAAGTATATATATATATATATATATAAGCGTGGGTCCTTTTGCCTGCAATAAAGATATTTTATTTTATATTTAAAGACGAGGGTGGAATGTGAGGGAACCAGTAATAGTACTTACGAAGAAAATATCAATTTCTTTTCCGTCTAATAGCGGCATTGTACAGCTAGTTAATTATTTCTTTCTGACAATTCAAAGTATACAGCGAATGAAGCTCGCTAACTAATAAGCGATTTATTTTAAATCCAACTAAACATTATTTGTAGCTATAGATACAAACTTAACATCCTAGAGAATGTAATACTACCGTATCAGTGATAATATCAAAATGTGAATCACAGATGAATAATACGTATGTAGCGATGTGAACATAAACATAGTAGCTTAAACTCTCTTTGGATTATAATAATTACAGATATGACTTGACTATGATATGAGTTAGGATTGTTGAAAAAATATCGATATTATTTTATCAATATTTTTGAGGTATATTTAATATTTCGATGTATTGATTTAAAATTCCAAGTAATCGAAAAGGGTATATCAATCAAATTTTTTTTCAGACCGATAAACATTTTTTTATACAAGTATCTTTTTAACAAATTACATTATATGTATATATTTGCTTTTGGCCTACTCAATTTGCCTAAATTAATTTTTGGCTCTCGAATATTTTCTGTCAAATCATACAACGAAAGATATTTTTTTAAATGCCACGAGTGTATTGCGTAGACTACGCCTGTTTGAACTCTGCGTCATCAAAACCGGGCTATCATATTTATTTTAACTTCCTACTGATTTATCTCTATCTATCATAAAAAACGAGTGTAACTTACAAAAACAAACCGTGCGTAGGCGAGTTTTTTTATAGGGTGTGCTTAGACGAGTGTTTTAAGACCAACATTATGTGCAGTTTCGAGACTCGAAGACCATCGAATGTGGTTTAAATTATAGTTGGAGGACTCTGACTTATTACGTGAGTAACTCCCGTATTGTATACATTCATTATGTATCAAAACCACGTCAGTTTTAATAACAAAACATACCAAGTTTCATCGAAATTGGTACAGCCATTTAAGTGTGTAGGAGTAACAGACGTTTTTTAATTATTAGCTTATCCCATGGGAACAGCAATTATTTTCGAGATGAAAAGTAGCCTATGTGTTAATCTAGGGTCTAAACTATCTTCATACCAATTTCATCGAAATCGGTGCATCTGATTGAGCGTGAAGAAGTAACAAACACACATACATAAACATAACTTTTGATTTTATAATATTAGTGGGATTTTAATCCACTCATCATGTACCAAATGTATCTTTTTATGGTCGGGGTTACTAGGCTTCCATATCTCCTCTCCGTTTCATAAAACTAAATGAGCTCCAACACTTTTTCATTGCTCCACTCCATAGTGTAAACAAAACACAAGCACCATCCATCCCGCTAATAAATCTGGACGAAACTGAAGTCACGCAGGTGTAGCCACCCAAGCCGATATTGTCGCGATCAATCCCTTTAATGCCCCCCATGTTACCCGGGTGTATCTTCCACAGGGATAGCGAAATGATCGACTAAGTAGGTTGGAGCATGGGCAGGACTATGGGGAAGGAGGAGGTCCTCGATCCCCATGTCCTGCGGGTGAGCTTCCTAGGGCTAGGAAGCCTCCTAGGCTGTACAGGCTAGGAACCCAACAAGAGAGATAACCTGTATAGATCTTATTCGGAGGGAAGGCACCCGGGTGCACTCAAACTGGAGCCATAGTCGATCATAAGGGTAACTGAACAGGCCCTTGGATGAGGCTAAGCCTCGTAGCACTTAACGTTGCCTAGCTATATGCATTGATAATGGTCGTATCATTGTTACATCCACTTGTATAATTATATAGTCTTTGTTGTGTATATTTATTATGATATAGTAATCTGGGCACACAGACATCACCAATGACGTAGGACGCATGACACGGCCACACTCATCGCGTAAACCCACGAATATTCGCCGTAGCCCGCAAATGTAGCCGCAGCTTAAGGATTAGCCTTTACACCGGCGACGCTGCCCGAAGGCTAAATTTTTCCATGTGTATAACCATAAGGAGTGCGTCCGCTCACTATGGATTTTTAACATTAGCTACCAACTCACGAACGCAGAACGCAGCCTAACAGAAAAACAACAATGGCGTCGAGTTGGATAACGGAGTAAAATTATAAAAACAAATTTCAGTCGATTTATAACGCGAGACCAATGTTTTTCATTTATAATGTCAAAACAAGGAAAAAGAAAAATAACTGTTGAGTTACCTAAAACAAAAGATCTTGCAAATAGACCTAGTGTTTTTGAGCGGCTCGGTACTAAGAAATCTAGTGCTAAAAAAACAACTGAGCATTGCAGGCAGTGGGCACAACACGGCTCTTGCGCTTACGGTAAAAGTTGTAAATTTGCATCCACCCATACTTTGATTAGTCCGTCTAAGCAACGCGCTGCGAACAAGGATAGTGAACAAAAGCGTTTGTTGAAAGATGATGCTAAAAGCAGGCTTCATTCGACAGTGGTTGTGAGATCGGGGCGCAGTCCCGACGGCGAAATCGACAACTGGGATCAAAATGACCTAGAATACGCTGACACGGACGTGCTCGAGAAACGGAGGCAGCAGCTCCAACGGGAACTAGAGTTGCAGCTTAAAATGGACTCTGGGAAAGACATGCGCAAAGATAAAAAGAAAGCAGTGTCAAGCACCTCCTCTTCAAGAAGTTCCAGTTCATCCAGTGTATCTTCGTCATCCTCGGACGGCAGTTCTTCGACATCTTCTTCTGACAGGTAAGATCATATTTTAAGATCTTCAGGTGTGTTATGGTTGAGATAACATAAGCTCACTGTTCAAAGAATGTGTTATGGAGATAGGTTAGACCCTGGAATAACAAAACAATAGAAATATACAAAAAATGTATATTTTTTCAGTTTTGATACATATAACTACTACACCTGTTGCATATTAGAAGTAGCCTTGTATGTATAAAATAAATAAATAATAATCCTTATCATCAGGCATAAGCCTCCCCCACTGATTTCCACAAGGACCAGTTGGAAGCCGCCTGTTATAAATTAGATACAATAAATATTTTGCATCATTTATGAAACAACCTTATCTTGCCCCAGTTTTTATATGACTTTTAAACATGTAAATTTTATAAAGATAGGGCTAAAATAAAGTTCAAAATAAGAAATTGTTCTAATATCATGTAAAAGCACCCATTACTGAAATTATACAAATAAGTAAATTATATCAGCATAAGTCACTACAGTGAAGCTGAGAAAGGAACAGCTAGCATTTTATAAAAGGGAACCTCTATATTTATCTGCTATCTGATAGCAAGGGTAGGTGCCAGCACTCATAAGACCATACCCTGATATGTGACAGAGTTAGGATGGCTGGGAATGCACAGTATACAAGTGGGATAACCTAGGGTTAGAATTACTTTTATTATGTAAGGTCCATTGTTTCTCTACTATCTCACTTGATGGTCAATGTTGTGGTCAAAGGTGATCATGCTAGACTTAGAATGTATATTGAGTCTCAAGGACATCTGATTGCATTGTGACAAGAGAATACTGAAAAGTGTCTACAACCATGCTGTAAATTTGTTTTTGCTACCTACACCTACAAAAGCCCAGCAAGCCAGGATTGTGGAGGTGATCCAGAAATTGTTAGATTGACATTCTACATTTACAATCCTGAGGCTAATTGCTTAGAAACCTGAGGTTGCTTTAAAATTTGTTAATGATGTCTTAGCATATAATTTATGACACAAAGAAAGCAAAAATTTATATACATAATCAGTATCTCATCATTGCTTCACAGTTTATAACCACCATAATTAGGCATGACCTTCACTTTATAATACCTACCTACTCATGATTTTGCGATATGCAATAGTGCCCACAGTTCATTTTAGATAAATAGATGTTTGTTGCATAACACAGGTTAGCATGTTTATCTTCGTGTCTGTCTGTAGCATCATAGCATCTAACAGATGAACTGATTTCTATTTAGTGATTATTCTTTGTAAGGTGACTTAATCTAGCAAGTCCTTAACAGTGATACAAGAAAATATGTTGAACTACTGAAACTCATCAGATCTATAATAGTTACATTAGATTTGTGTTTTAATTAATTTGATTATTTGCATGCATATACACCTAAATTAAACCTATATTCACTTTTCTAAGATGATTTTTGCACTGGTCAAAAGAATTACAGTAGAACCTCTATAAGTCGAACATCAAGGGAGATGCCAAAAATTTCGAGTTATAGAGTTTTCAACTTATGGAGGATTTCGAAATAGGCGGATTTTGATTCGACATAAAGAGTTTGAGGTTTATTCTTATAAATTTTGAGTTAGAGAGGTAAAATAAATAAAAATTCAACTTGCAGAGGTGACAAACATATTTTTATTTACATATTATAAATCAACATTATTTCTGATTCATTTTTTATTATTGTTGAAAGAGTACTCATTGGCAGGCCAAATTGTTCAGCAACATCTTTCTTTTTTTGACAGCTCTTCACAGCTTCGAGCACTTCTAATTTTTCAGCAAGACTCAAAGTTTTTAGTTTACGTTTCACAGCACTCATGTTAACTGTTGTACTAATTGATGTGTATTGCAGTAGAACCAAACTACTTCTGACGGTATTTAAGTCGAAAACAAATGACTGGCTTAGCTAAATTTCAAAGGGAATCAAAATTGAACACCTGACACAAAGCAAGCAAACACGTGTTTCCATGAGTCATAAATTTATTATTGTATACTCCTAAAATGTTTTCTAAGAAACAATAGTGTACTCACATTGTCGGCTTAAAGTCGGTAACTTATTTTTGTTCGAACAATAGAGATAATAAATTCCAAATGATCAAGTTGTAAAGGTTGTAAAATAAAACGTTCCTATGTTCGAGATACAGAGGTCAAATTTAATTTTTCGAGTTATAGAGTGAAAATATGTACCAAAATGGCTTGGAGGGACTCGGTGATTATTTCGATTAACAGAGGGTAAAGATTTCAAGTAATGGAGGTTTTGGTGTTTTAAGGGAAGGGAACAAAACATTTTTTCGAGATTTGGAGGTTTTTGACTTATCGAGGTTCGACTTAACGAGGTTCTACTGTATTTATTTGTTTGAGTTGTCTGACACACAATTATTAATTCTGTTATATATAGGTACTTAGGCTTAGACTTGATACTATAAGTTCTGCATTTATAGATCTATCTACCTAATTAAGAGATTATTAAGAGATTATCTTATAAAACTCAAAGTTTGATAACAAAAAGTCTCTCCAATATTATCATAGTGCTATTAATTACAGATGCCAGTCAAATACTAGCTTATATTTCAGTGTCAGCTTTTTCATACAAAGTGAAAATCGCACATGATTGACTATTGATATAGTAAATGGTGGTAAAATAGTATTAATTGTAACATCTTAACAGTAATTCATTCACAAGAAATATTTTTGTTTTTCTATTCGACCATTGACAAAACATATATTTAAACAAGAAAATAGCTAAAATCAAAAACAACCTCCCTACACTTCAATTCTTGCAGATCATAAAAATAGTTAGATTATTTTTGTTTTATTTTTATGTATACAGGGTGTCCCAAAAGTCAACGTCCAACCGAAAACCCAAGCTAGGCCTAGTTGTGGGGGCTCTCAAAAA
Source organism: Apeira syringaria (assembly GCA_934044485.1). Classification (NCBI taxonomy): domain Eukaryota; kingdom Metazoa; phylum Arthropoda; class Insecta; order Lepidoptera; family Geometridae; genus Apeira; species Apeira syringaria. Next base: position 31,124,036 of record OW203654.1, read on the forward strand.
AAAAGAAAAAAAAATCTATCTCATGTAGTTTCGAAATGACAGCCATTTTTCTTAAATTGACACCCTGTGACGAGTTTACGACTACTGGGGCTACAAATGAGCTCTTTTATAATTTTATTTTTGTGTGGAGTAGTCTTAAGTGATGCTCCTACAAATTCCAATTCATCATTTGCACACAACTTCATTGGAATTTCAGAAAATATCCGTTTTATACCGAACCATGACGTGAAAATGACTACATCACTAAACTTTGACAGTCTGTACTGAAAAAAAAATCTACTATGCAATTTCGGCAAGTGCCCTTAAAAGTTGGCGCATTTAATGGGCTTTCCAAAATGGTATAATACTTACTAAATTATTTCTTAGACGACGAGAAAAAAAAATTAAGAAAGTCGATATTTAGCTTATTATTAGTTAGTCATAAAACTTTCTCAAAATTATTCTAATATCATCTAGGCGTTCTGTAAGGTGTAATTAAAGAAAGAGACGAAGAAAAGTTAGAGCGTGATAGTGACGCTACTAAAAGAAAGAGACGAAGAAATGTTAGAGCGGGACGGAGAGTGACGCTACTTGGTGTCAGTGAATCTTTCTACAATGTGTGAGCGAGACGAAATTGACATTTTGGCTAGTGTGGGTGAAACAGATAGCACGCTAATACAACAGCGTGGTATACGTACAATAATTCAGTACGTTTCGTGCCTTCGTTTACTGCGCATCTTTTTGTATTCGTTTGTATTTATTTCGTGCTTACAACCTTGGCTCTGTTTACTGGACTTGATTGCGTGTGACTTGGATTTGTTTTCGAACCGTTTCTGACGAACTTGGCTTTCTCCTGGACTGTTTTTGTAAGAAAATGCCTTTCTTGTACTCTGCAGAGGAATATGCAAACATGCACCTTATTTATGGGGAATGTAGGTGCAATGCTAGAGCTGCAGCTCGACTCTACCGTGAGAGATATCCGAATGCCGAGCGTCACCCAGATCATCGAGTTTTTGTAAATGTGCACCGTTTATTATCAGAAAATCAACTTCCTACTCGAGCTACTAGAGTGGGAAGAACCGTCGTGCCTTATGAAGAAGATGTCCTAAATGCAATTGCAGAGAACCGGAGTATCTCAGTACGTGGAATCGAGCAAAGTCTGGGGGTACCTAAAAGTACAGCACATCGGATACTGAAGAGAAACGAATTGCATCCGTACCACATGCAACGGGTACAAACTTTGCTACCCCGTGATTATCCTAGCAGGATTTTATTTTGTCAATCAATGCTCGAAAGGCACAGAGCAGATCCAGAATTCTTGCGTAAAATTCTTTGGACTGATGAATCGACCTTCAAAAAAGACGGATACATGAATTTGCATAATTTGCACGAGTGGCACGTCGAAAATCCACATTTGATGCGCGAAGATAGGTCACAGTACCGCTTTAAAATAAACATGTGGACTGGGATCTTAAATGGATCCATTATTGGGCCTTTTGAACTGCCAGAAAACCTCGATGGGGCAGCTTATTTGGACTTTTTACAACATCAGTTACCCAATTTGTTAGAAGACGTGCCACTTAGCATTTATCGAGACATGTGGTTCCAGCAAGATGGCTGTCCGGCACACTATGCGCGCCCAGTGAGAGAATTCCTTAATCAAGAATATCCAAATAGGTGGATTGGTCGATCCGGTCAGATCACGTGGCCCCCCCGTTCCCCGGATTTAAATCCTATTGATTTTTTTTATTGGGGAACGGTCAAAGAAATTGTTTACCAAAAACCAATTGAAAATTTAGAGGAACTGCGTCAGAGAATTCAAGATGCCGCTGATCACATCAATTCCAGACGTTTCGCCCGCCAGATTACACGATCGTTTTTAAGAAGGTGTAGGGCGTGCATACGCGCTGATGGCAAGCAATTTGAACATTTGATATGATTTAAATAAACATTCGATTTTTAATAATTGACTTTTATTTAAACAATCCCAAAAATTCACTGACACCAAGTAGCGTCACTCTCCGTCCCGCTCTAACATTTCTTCGTCTCTTTCTTTTAGTAGCGTCACTATCCCGCTCTAACTTTTCTTCGTCTCTTTCTTTAATTACACCTTACAGAACGCCTAGATGAATTTAGAATAATTTTGAGAAAGTTTTATGACTAACTAATAATAAGCTAAATATCGACTTTCTTAATTTTTTTTTTCTCGTCGTCTAAGAAATAATTTAGTAAGTATTATACCATTTTGGAAAGCCCATTAAATGCGCCAACTTTTAAGGGCACTTGCCGAAATTGCATAGTAGATTTTTTTTTCAGTACAGACTGTCAAAGTTTAGTGATGTAGTCATTTTCACGTCATGGTTCGGTATAAAACGGATATTTTCTGAAATTCCAATGAAGTTGTGTGCAAATGATGAATTGGAATTTGTAGGAGCATCACTTAAGACTACTCCACACAAAAATAAAATTATAAAAGAGCTCATTTGTAGCCCCAGTAGTCGTAAACTCGTCACAGGGTGTCAATTTAAGAAAAATGGCTGTCATTTCGAAACTACATGAGATAGATTTTTTTTTCTTTTTTTTTGAGAGCCCCCACAACTAGGCCTAGCTTGGGTTTTCGGTTGGACGTTGACTTTTGGGACACCCTGTATATATTTCATATTATTCTTTTATTTTGCTGTTTTTATTAGTTGTAATAAGTTTTCCTTTACTAGGGATGCTAGAAAGAAAGTCAAAAAGAAAGGAAAGCTAAAGCGTAATTCCAGTTCCTCATCTGAGGGCGAGGTACCCTCGAAAAAGAAGTTCATCAAAAGTGATCCATTGAAAAGAGACAAAAGTGAACCCAAGAAAACTGTTACAAAAAAAGATGATAGGACTTTGAAAAAACCCGATACAAACAGAAAGAAGCCGGTTGGTAAATCGTCTTTAGGGAAAAAGTCATTGTCACCAACAAAAAAGTCAGGAGGGACACCACCAATTACTTCAAAATCACTCGTTAAAACTACAGCCAAACATGCAAAATCACCAATCAAAAGAGAGCGCATCAAAAGTGCGTCTCCACATTCGGTTAGAGATAAAGACCGCAAAGATAAAGATAGGGAAAAAGAGAGAGACAAGGAACGCGATAAAGATAGGGAGAAAGCTAGAGCACGCAGTCGATCTCCGAGAAAAGCTAGATCTCGATCACTGCGACCACATAAAGACGTCAGAAAAAAAGAAAGTTCTGAAAGAAGTAGACCAGTTTCGCCCAAAAAGCAACCAAAACGAGATGAGAGTACTCAAAAAAAGCGATCTACCAGCAGAGAGCGTGACAGACGGGACCACAAATCACTAGAAAAGCGAAAAGATAAGCATGGCGACAAAGATAGACATGACAGAAAGGATAGGGGCCGGGATAGGAAGGATAAGAGAGACGACAAGCGGAGGGGCCGCGATAGAGGGCTAGGCGTTAGTAGACAAAGACAGCCAGCAGGGCCTAATAAAGGATTAGAAAAACCAATTAAGCCCATGGAAAGATTGTTACCTAGGCCTGAGGAGCGGCTAGCGGCCCTCGCTGCAATATCTAACCGAGCATTAGAGACTGATAAAAATTCGACAACATCCAAAGATAGGCAAGACACTCATTCGGAAAGGGGTGGACGTAAGCAGGACAGGGTCGAGCGAGATCGTTCAACTAAAAGAGATCGAATGGACAGTTTGGATAGGGATCAGGCGGATTACGAGATGGGCATAGATCGACAGTACGATAACGAACGCGGAATGGACCATTATGATCGCGTTGACGATCGCTATGAAGGCGGCAGAGATGACGACAGGTCGCCGGGATATTTACAAGGTCGGGAGAGACACTATGACTCAGGGTATGATTTGGGAGGCCCTCCACGCGGGTATCCCGAAGATGACGATAGGATATACGGCGAACGTATGGGAGATCATAGAGACATGGGTAAGTTATTGGCAGTTTGATGAGACTTGGGATGTCTGGTGATTTTTTATAATATAACTATGTATTTCAGGTTACGACGATAGAAGTCCGCGTCGAGATCGCTCTTGGGAGGGCAGGTCTGCCTCAATGGACCGTGAGCGTGGGTATATGCCCCATCCACACAAAGATTGGGATAATGACGATTACAGAGGAGGTGGTGATTGGGGTAGAGAACGACATTGGCCTATGCATGATCCGCAGGTTAGTTTGAAACATTGAAATAAGCCATTGAAATTTCTTTACCTCAACTTACCTTCCTTTCCATTCCATAGATGATGTTGTATTACCGATCCTTGTACCTGAATGAACCAATCGATTATCGTAAAAGAGACTACACACCTCCCTGCTTCATCCTTTCACATATCTTCCTTGGCTGTCCCTACCTTGATTGTGGTATGTGTTTTTTGAATGTTTAGTGTGCTTTTGCCTCTCTTACATATATTTTATTGTTGTGTTCATTTTCAGATGACGGAGTGGGGTGAGAAAGAGCCCGAGATGGAAGGCTGGCATCATAGAGGGCATCCAGGACCGCATCGTGGTCGAATGCATGGTAAGGCACATGTAAAGGCCAGCACCAGGCAATGTCTCGCGTAAAATTTGATATTTTCGAATTTGTATCAGTTAATGTTGGCATTTACTGGCACAGTTTGGTCACCATCAATCGGCTTAGAACTAGATACAATTAAAACAAGCTCCTAAACGAAAACCGGGTCATGAGATTTTTAACTATACTGAAGCTCATGCATGAGTGTGGATCTACGAAAGAAACAGTTTGTCGGTGGTGTGGATGAGATATGTCAGGATCGTAGCAAGTAGACATTGACATACACAAGTGGAAATCTGTGGTCTCACCCCTACGGGAAAAAGACATCGCACTAGATTATTAATATTAATGTAGAGGCACTTGTGCAAATAGCTAATCAAGAACATTCAATGTCGGACAATTTATATTATAAATATATTTTTGTACTAATCATGATTTATTTTATATTTACTAAACATATTAACATGTGCATATATGTGCATAATAACCCCACCCAGTGTGGGATAAGGACAAGAAAAAGTAGAGATTTGTTATTAAATTGCAGATTACGGTCGAGGCATGCGCATAGATCTCAAGCGTCGACAGCCACGCAACGAACCTCCGCCGCCTGTTGTTGTAGAGAAGAAGACTCCCGAAAGAGCCCCTCCGCAGAGTACTGCGCAGGTCTCCGCGCCGCCCCGACCGGACCCCGACCTAGAAGACAAACCGATACCAGATGACCTCAGTGAGATCAGTGACGATCCTGACGATATACTTAACAGAGATGACGTAAGTAAATTAATAGCGCTCATGGTTATACCTTCTGAATAATATATTTACGCGAATTTCAACTTTGTATCAGTGGAACATTTCCAACATTACACATTTAACCATTTTATTGAAACCGATTAACTGATTTCTATGGGACCAATCTGAAAGGATGCCCTTCCGAAAGAAAAAGTATTTTTTTCATTACGGTTCAGTATAAGTAACAGAGTTCTGAGGTAACAGATATTTTTAAAAAAACATTGAAGTGATAAAATTACATATAATAATTAATTATAACTAAAACACTGTATCTGTAATATGCACTGGGTGTCAAGTCTACTAATTCGAAGTTCATATGCAGTCTGCTGCGAGGCCGAGCCGATGCCAATAAGACAATGCTACAAATTCGTAGTCTGCTAAGTCATAGCAGTCTGAGTCTATGTTGAATCTATGCTCGGCCTATGTCGATTTAGTAGGGCATTTGACATTTAATGTGCTAACAGACTACGGAAATTACGCGCTGTGTCATTGAATCTAGAATTGAATCAAGATTGATTCAATATGAACGAATTAAAAATAGCGGACTACCAAAGCTGTCAAATTCACCAATTGTGAGCTGATCATATTGCCATATTGAATATTAGACTAGGCCCCTGGACTCGGTATTTTAGTATTCTGATGATGAACCTACACTTAATTTTATTTATCTCAGGTGTATTTAATTTCTCTTATCTTGGTCACATTTTATGTCAAAATTATGAACAGCATTGTAATTTTTAGACTTTCGCGATTCGAACACATTGTTATTAAATCAAACGGGGCTTAATCGCGAGAAAAACATTTAGTAATTTATTTACCTCGACGTTTCGACCAAGTTGCATTGGTCGTGGTCACGAGAGTCTTCTCGATAGCATAACAGATAAACAGCATTCTTATTTTACCACATAAATACATCTAAATGTAGAAATGGAACCTAGAAATTCACATTCAGTGTAACTCTTTCAAAGTACCAATTTTTATTTAAGCTTTTTGTGTATTTCACTTATGAAGTTGTAGCATTAACTTTATTAAATGAAAATAACACACAAGAAAACTTACGTTCTAGACTTCTGAAGAAACAAAAGTATCAAACAACAAAGTATTAGAAGAATTTGTTCTGTCAATGTTGTTGTCCAGCAACACATTTATCAATTCTTTTTCGCTTTATTAGTTCATAGTATTTGATTAAATGCCTTTCTGCAACTTGCTGTTTAATTAAAAGTATGTTTAATAACAATAACATTGTTTTAGATGGGAGAACCCAATATAAACGAGGAAAGTGAAACTGCACCACCTGAAGAAAGCTCTTCTAAGGTGGAGGCTGCTGAACGGGACTCCACTCAGGTACTATTCATTATCAGTATTGTCATAATTCTGTGCCTTTCTCAGGTATGAACGGTCGGTACAATATGTGATTTGTTACCGTTTAATCAACACCAACAATTTTCTTGAATCAATGTTTGATGGTACTCCCGCCACCAATTCGTAAACGCCATCAGTAAAATGTAAATCCGTTATTGGCCTTAGGTGTAAGCTACTTGTACATTAATTTGTTTATAAAGGGCTGTGGATTTTGTAAATAAATAAATAAAAAATAAAATAAAAAGCAGTCATGAAAATTATAAAGGAATGATTGTCCTATGAGTTGCGATCTAAAAATCATATATAAATATATTCAACATTTCGAGATACCAAAGTAACGTACCGGTACGGTACATTGGTATCTCGGAATCTATACTATTTATATGTTAAGAAAAAAAGGCCTTGAGGGTGTTTTGCTTTGGAAGTTCAAATTTGTGCTTTTAGTGGAAAAAGCAAACTTACTCATTTTTTTCCTATAAATGTTGCTTTCTAGCCTCAAATAATAGGTTAACGTTACTACAACGTTTGCGTACGCATAGAACAATCAATAGTTGGTATGAAAAATCAAGCCCTGTTTATAAGTTGTCATACCAAGTAATAACTATTCTCTTCGATATGCTTATGGCGCTTTAAGCGATGACGGTTGTCTAGGAACTTTCATTCGATACACAAGCATCTACCGTGTTCTCTGTGATAAGGCATGTTACGTTTACCAATATTATCAATGTATAAAACACGGGAGTTACTCACGTAATAAGTCAGAGGGTTCCGACTATAGTTTCAACCACATTCGGTGGTCTTTTTCAAGGAGAATACGGGGCGCTCGCGGACGCGGTCGCGATTCGCCTAGTACTGAATTTTTACTTTACCAATATGTCAAACTAACAATACGTTTGGGCTTCAACAGCCTGCTATTGCGTCACAATCACAAAGAAGCTTTCATGGCGCAACGCGTCATCGCAAGAAAAGGTACGAGTGGGAAAAGCGTTTCTTGATCTATGCTAATATTATAAAGAGGAAAGATTTGATTGTTTGTTTGTTTGCATTGAATAGGCTCCGAAAGTACTGAACTGATTTGAAAAATTCTTTCACTGTTTGAAAGCTACACTATCCCCGGGTGACAAGGCTATATTATATTTTCAAAAAGTTAGGGATCCTTATAGTCTTGTATTTTTAAATTTTTTACCCGTGCGAAGCCAGGGCAGACAGCTAGTGTTTTATAAATTTTGGTACAGACAATACCAAAATTCTTGCGTCAATTTTTTTACTTACTATACAAAATATTCAGTCACAACATGACTTTCTCAGATTGAGCTTTTTATCCATAACTTTCAACGAAAGCTAGAGCTAACTCTAGCTCTTGCTTTTGTTGGATTTTCTTGTTTACTAATGGAGCGGAAACTGCATCAAAAAGTTTCAATTGCGAAATGTCCTAGAATATTATTGGTTCACATGGCAGTGCGGTTAAACACAGAGTTACAAAAAAGGATTTTGAATTCATAGATGCTTATGGATTACAATAAAAGTTTATTGAATTTAAATTATGTCCAGTTTAAGGATTAGAATAAAAGTTTATTAAATTAAAATTATGCCCGGGATTACCAGCACATATGATTCTTAAAATAGCCACAGACACAATTTAGTGCAATGAAAAACTTCATTGCGTTTGCATGCATTTCTTGCTACATTATTGCATCGTAGAAATTGAAATAAAAATACATACTATTAAAAATGTGTTTTGGCAATAGGGGTATGCTCAGTGTTAATCTGCGTAAAGATTACTACACAGAACTGATTTTCAGCTTCAATGATCTCTGTTGAGTATCATGGAAGGCAATATGGGTTGGGATGATGCAATAACGCAACCCTCTCAGCACAAACGTGTATATTTGACTACACTGACTCACAAGTAGAACTTTTTTGTCATCCCATGATGCTTGTGTTCACGCTCTTGGATAAAAACAAAATGATATGGTTTCAGGACACAAGCGGTGCAGCAGAGGAGAAGGAATCCCAGGACACAAAAGATGATGATGACACTAATTTAGACTTTGAAGAAATATCAGATGGTGAGCTTGAAGAAGAACGTGCTAGAGGTATGCTTGTGCTAATTGTAGATTTATTCAATCATTACATTTCATTGTATATTTGTGTTGCATAAAAAAAAATTGTAGTCTTATTTGCTCCCAAAGGTTCTCAGCTTTATATATCTGTTTATTCATAGTCAAGGAAACAAATTATTGAAACTAAGTGACAAATTATAATATGTCTGATGAATGTCTTGTCTGATAAATGCAACTATTAATTAAAAAGCTGTATATAGGCTCAGGAAATAGACGCACGCCGCGATTTCACCTGCGTAGACAGGCATTTCCCCTGTAAACCTTCCAAAATATACCGGATACACCTAACTTGGCATGCTTTTCGTGTTAGACCTGTATTGAGAGAATCCAACAACGACAGGATCTTCGTCTAGGTAGGGATAGTCACAGCCCACTGCGACCTTAATTACCATCTACACAAACGGGAGCTACAGATAGTTCCCAATGTCGGGCGGGGATGCTTGCAGGAAAAGAAGACTAGAACATGTGCCACTGCACTCTGAGGCCACAGAAAGTATGAAAATCATAACCAGACTCCGTAAGACTGTCTCTCGCAAGCAGTGAAATGATCAATGATTAATTTGATATAGGAGAACTTTATGTTCAGTTTTGTCTCACACATGATATTCTAAGTGCCTCACGAACAGGATTTTATCTTGTTTTGGATTTTAGTCATACATTTTACGTGTTCAGTGTCGTTTTTACTGGGATGGCTAACGTATTTATGATGTTGTTTAAGTTCCACATACTGAAATTAAATATTTTACACGCCACGGTAGCATCGCGTGCTGTAGCTACTTTTAAACTATGATTAAAATACAGACACTTTGTCTCTCTTATTAGAAGATTTGGAATATCAAAACGGTGTCACGTTCGTTTCAATACAATTCAATACGTGTTTATGTTACAGCTGGACTGGGCGACGCTCTAGGTGTTGACTGGGCAAGTCTAGTGGCTGACGTGCACCGCCGTGAGCAAACTACACCTTCAGGAGGTGCCAGAGACCGCTGGCGACCCGAAAAAGTCCTCACAAGGGTAGGCCTCTCCATAGAAATGGCCGGAAAAGATCTCGTCCAGGATATATTAAACAAACATGCCGATATCCTCAATTCAGAGAAAAAAGCTCAAGAACTAAGAGAAAAGGGAGAGGATGGCATTGAACAAAATGGAATGCATGAAAATGACGAGAAACAGCCTGCGCCAGATGTCAACTCTTTGCATCCAGTTGCTTCCATACAGGTTAGTTGTGTCCTAGTTTTCTCCTAGTGGTTTATGTTTCCGCCAATGATTATCACTTGACGAAGTGAGTGCGAGCCTGTCATTAAAATTGGCTCTTTTAGGATACTGGATCAACTAATACCTATTGTATTGGCTTCATATAACTGAAGTAAGGGTGATGATATTATGCATTACCTTTTTTTGTCTTCGAATCGATTAGTCGTGAAAAGTGTGCACATCCATCCACATGCAGATTGCACTTTCTGGTGCCTTCCAAGTTAGCCTCCATCTTCGACATTGGAAACATTTCTCTAAGCACATAACCGCTTTTTTGGTACCTAATTGTATTGTCATCTATTGTATTGCTTGTTACAGGTGGCAATAGAGAAACGGAAGCGTCAACGTGCAGTTTTATTTGGGTCAGGTTGCGAGATCACTCGCGGTTTGAGTGCTCGAAGAGATCTAGCATTGCGGAGATTCCTGTGTCACCTACCGCCTACAGAGAGAACTGGGCAGTCAAGGGTCACACCACAACCCTCGCTCTTCCAAGCTGCCAAAGCTTTACTGCAAGCAAAAGGCTGACATACACTCAAATAAGACATGTCCATTGTCTGCTTGAAATCTGTGACTTAAACACTGATAAAATAAGACAGTGCAAAATGAGTGTTACACAATATTGAAGTGTAAAATGATAATAACTAAACAATTTGCCGCTTAAAATAAAAGTAATTTATATAAAAACTACATAGATACAATATTTAGTGAATATTGCAGTGCAATATGATAACTATTAATTATATATTCAAGACTTATTTATGTTTCATAGTGGTGTGTGAAACTTAGTTAAATGAAGTACTGAGAAATAATGTGATATTCTATCATTGAACCTTAACTGGAGTGATTATTCTACAATTGAACCATTACCTTATCCTTTTGGTAAGGTCCATAGTGGGTAAGGAGTGCCTATCTGTGCAGTTTTCAAGTCATTCAAGTTAGATAAAGTAATGTAATGCTGATGGCTCATTTTGTGATTTTTTGGATGTGACTTCACTGTAACTTCCAGCACTGAATTAAATACTTGCATATTAAAGTAATAATTAGAGGTTGCTGTAGACATGTATTGTGCTAGATGTGATAAATTTGTTTTGTAAATAAAAGTGAAAACAGCCAAAACTTGTTTGATTTTTAGATGATTATAATTTAAGATTCATTGAGCTTCTTGAATTTTTTATAACTTTTTTAATATTCAGTGGGACCTCATTAGGGCTGAACTTAATTGCTTTTCATTCATCCAAATGATCCTTATACAAATATTATAATAGAGAGTGAGGGTTTTGTTAAGACCAAACTATTAGTAACATTTTTATAATTCTTGACATGAGCACCATATAAAAGAAATGAATCTCTCAGCTGTAATAAATGTTTATTAATTGTTAATATCTTTGACTTGCTGTAGGAGGAATGATATGTCAGCTCCTATGGGGTATTCAGTCTTCTTGTGGTCTCTGGAACAGAAATGCAGGATTGTTAATATCATCTTGTTAAAATGTATTGCACAAAGATAGATTTAGAATACACAACCTTATAATAAAATGTGTTTGTCACAGAACATTTTTAATAATACACATTAAATTAATACCTTCAATCTAAAACCGTAGTGCCGTACACAGACATACCAAGAATGTTGTTGTTATTATTTAACATTTAGGCCTTCAGATGTATAAAAATGGTCAGCCTGGTAGGTAAAAAATGAAATTGGTTGAGTATTGCTTATTTACCCAAATAAAATCTCGCTTGTCATCTAGAGGTAGTCTTAGGGGAGCTTGCTTCCTGTTTATAGGTAACACTAGCTGCAATCGTGTTAAACTTACAAGTTATACTTGTAAGTCATACTCTCCTAAATGTAGGCATACATTTGAACCAATATCAACCATATGTGTGTACTGTTTATCTGAATTCAAATTATATGTTTAGATGTATGCATATTTGCAGGGATGACAATGACATGCTCTTTGTACTGAACTAATCTAGTTCCCCTATAACCCTATAGTCTTATATGGATCAAATAAATCAGGATCATGTATGAGAATATAGAACTATTATTATCTACTATCATATTGTGTGCAGAATAGATTACTAAACATATACACACAGTATTATAAACTCCATAAGGGGGTGAACAAAATATTGTAAAATACTGGTATGTGGCAGCCTGCATTAGACTTCTTGTATGAAAATATATGTAAGTACACACTTCTTTACATGAGGTGATATTATGTATCTAGTCAATTATTACTTTAATAAGTGAGTATGGTCTGTGAGTGCATTGTTCTCTAACCTTTAAATTGAATAATAAATGTTAATGCATGCATTTATGAATTCGAACAGAGTTATCGTTAATGAAGATCAATTATTCATAGCCATCATATTGATTATGATCAAACTACTTTATTCCTCGAATGTGGATGTTTAGATGATTTGCGTAGGAATTTAGTGTTAGAGTATTTAGCGACGAGATCGGAAAATTTTACGTGAAGGGCATGCGGCATACCTGAGTGTATTTACGTAATATTTAAAATATACAGTAATTAATTAACACAAATATTTTTTTCTGGCTGTTATACTTTCATGCCACCCTAAACTGATCTCAATCGATCAAGTAGGTTAAATGGAGTCTCTATGCTAACTCCTGTTACAGGAAATGCAAGTATGCACTTGCGTTGGCTGAAAATTGACAAAAGCCTGGCTACTAGATCATATACCTGTGGGAATGTAATGGGTTGATAATTCAACTACACATGTTACATTGCCAATATGAGACATATATTTATATACATAAATTTCAAGATTGTTTGTTTGTTTCATTGCATTGAATAGGCTCCGGAACGACATAACCGATTTGGAAAATATCTTTCACTGTTGGGAACCTGCGCTATCCCTGGGTGACATAGGCTATATTATATTTTACAAAAAATTGGGGATTCTTATAATTTATTTTATTTATTTGAGTAATAGGCGGGCAGCATTATGCTGATGTGCCTATATCACACTGTCGAAATTTTATTTAGGCAGTCCACATAATGTCCCCAGTGTTTACATTCCACTGGTGCACTGGTCACAGGTTAGCAAGAGATTTTTTACTTTTCTGCAGCCAGCCATCGATTTTTAAAAGCCGGTTAACCGGTTTTTAAAGTTGTTGACCGATATAGCACCAACTACTTCCTCGGCAACTTGTTGCAGTTATGAACTACTCTGTTGCTGAGGATGTGATGCCCTGTATTTGTGTTGGCAGGATCGTTCTGGATTCTCTGGTTATGTCCCCTGCTATGCTCACAACTATTACAGCGTTTAAAACAATCAGCCAAATCTGGAAGGTTTCAAAATTTTAAGTCTCTATTAGGTCTCCACGTAACCTCCTTTCTTTTAGGGTAGTAAGGCGCAGGGCCTCCAGTCGCTGCTTATAAGTATTGCGGCGTAAGGTTCACCAACTCGAACTTGGAAGGTTCTGTCAGACAGGTAATTTGTGATCCAAGTTAGAAGCTTGCCTCGTATGCTAAAATGGTCCAACTTTGCTAAGAGGCGTTGGTAAGGAACCTTATCAAAAACTCGTTCAAAGTCTAAGTAGATAATGTCTACTGGACTATGACCATCCACCTGTTTGCACCAGGACTGTACACAAGAAAGCAGATTAGTTACTGTTGACCGCTTCTCCACAAACCCATGTTGCTACACAGAGATGATGCATTCCTTATTCAAGAAGTGTGTGAGGTATTTGCATATCATTTTTTCCATCACTTTCACAACTATGCTGGTAAGACTAATTGGTTGGAAATTTTATGGCTTGATTTTGTCACTTCTTAAATATGGGGGTAACAATAGCATGTCTCCAGTCCTGAGTCAAAAGAGCTTTTCATAAGTACAGTCAACGCTGGAGCAATAACTGCTGCACAGTTTTTAAGGATGCAGCCTGGAAGCAGATCTGGACCAGGGGCCGATTGAGTATTCAGGCCTCATAATTATTAATATTGAAATTTTTTATCTGTGCGAAGCCGGGGCGGACTGCTAGTATGGTATATATTACTATATATAAATACAATAGATAAAACTTACTTCCTAAAGAGTACAGCTCCAGCAACTCCCTTTATAGTCAGTTTGTTCCCATTAACATGCAGGATAGATCCTTCCCGCAAGCCTAGTACAGGAGCTGCATACTCCATCTCCATGTACTCTCCTATTCTCTGATCTCTTGTCTCCCCTTTGTGAGTCTCGCTTTCCATCTCAATATAGTGAGGGTTAATGTTAAAAGGAACAATGCCGATGGCATCAAAAGTCGGCGGGAATGCAATAGGCATGTCGTTTGTGGTGTTGATGCTTATAGTAGATACATTAGTACCAGCACTACTTCCTATGTACATTAAATGACCATCGTTGACTCTTTTCCTTATAAGATCAACAAGGTTTTTTTCATAAAGGCGTTTGAGGAGAAGAAATGTGTTTCCACCACCAATAAATACAGCTTTCGAGTTGGTGATTGCAATAGCTGGGTCTGGATATGTGTGGAGACCTTTGACATTAAAGCCCCAAGGGTCAATGACTGCTTTTATTTTGGAAGTGTAGCTGTCAAAGTTGTTTTGAGCGTATGGTATGAATATGAGCTCTGTCACATTATTTCTGCAACAAAATAAAAAACATAAGGTGTTTAAGAAACAGGGTCCTACCTCTTGTGTGTGTTTCAAATAAGTGATTTTGGGTTGGTTATGAACAATATAATAGCTAATTTACCTAGTTATGATGAAATTCTCATGCATAATTATAGAAATATTTAGATAAAAGATTGCCTTAACTTGCTTGAATTTCAGAATGAAATATTATCAGTCAGAACCCTTGTAATGTAATCACAATATATGTAACTAATTTACTATCAAATATTGTTTTTACTATTAGTGTTAAAGATACATGACAAATAAATAAATGGAACGTGACAGATTAAAAATATAACCATTGAGTGCTGCACTCTCACTGGGTATGTGTTTAATTCTTGTATCTTTCTCTTCTTGGCTCATAACACTTGAGTATATTTGATATTCTAAAATTATATTGATTTGGCGATAATAAGTCGTTATAACTTTACATTGAAACAATAGTATCTACTTACATCGATAACAGTTTAATGTCTTTTCAAAAGATCAATTGCTAATTGCTACCCTCAGTCAAAACAAGCTGTTTTGTTCTTCAATGCACAGAATAATGATATACATAGCTAGCAAAACTTTCGAGATCGAGATTATCCAATATTTACATTAAATAATAATCAAGAATGTACATAGTTCTTGGGTCGTTGGTACTTACTTTTGAAGGAATGAGCATATATCATGTTTTGCAAACTCTAACATAGAATATCCATGGCAATTTGAAGAAGAAAGTAACAAGGCTTGATTACGTGAATTCATTGTTGTAGTAACCACTTTGTTTCGTAATACTGTCGCAGTCACTTTGATAGTGGATTGATAGGAACAAATGCAGCGATAAAGTAACTGATTAACAACAAAATAATGTCTCATTATACCTAAGTATATACTAGGTATTTATTGTTTGTATTGATGATCTTATCATTTTGTATCTTGTTGAAGAAACAATATCAATTTAAGATATATACAATTTCAAGGCTTCGAAGGTAAACAAAAACAATGAAAAAAAAAGAAATAATAAGTACTCACGCACACTGGAAGGTGCACTGCACTGAAAAAACGAGCCGATCCGATAGAGATGACATACTACATAATATCCTAACCACCTATTTTTATTTACGTGGTTTAAGTGGACGACACTAAGATTTATATGTAAATAAAATAAAATATTTCTGTATATATTTCATTTTTTAATCACATAGGTATTACTAAATAAAATAGTTTTATGTAATTTTTGGCGCAGGTCAATTCTATTGCATAATAAAACCATGGATTTCCTTTTAGTATAATTAAATATTCGTAAATGCATATATGAAGTTGCTATTAATTTTACATGATGAATTTCATGTGAATCTTCTTCGGAGATAAGGTTAATAAGATATCTAACTAACAAGAATGCGACAATGAATTAACAAGAAAAATTTGCGCAAACATGATAAAATAAAAACAACTGACTTGAAATGATGGCTGCACACCACTGTACGACTTCTAAGGTTTGTAGGAATTAGTTTGTAGCCACCTTTGCTTTATTTCATCACTAGCTGCGCCTCGCGGTTTTACTCGCGTGGATTACGGTTTTCCCGCTTCATCAATTATTTCACGGGAATCATGGATAAAATGTATGATTCATTTTACCGTGATAAAAAGTAGCCTATGTGCTATTCCAGACTATAATCTATCTATGTGCCAAATTTTCATCCAGATCCGTTCAGCAGTTCTGGCGTGATCGAGTAACAAACATCCATCCATCCATCCAAACTTTCACATTTATTAATAATAAAATATTTTTTGTGAATGATAAAGTTGAAACACGAATCGAACAAAATCTCGACAAAAATATTGTCACCCTAACCAATCACGCATTTATAACTAGTTTCATTTTGTCAAATGATATAATTAGACCCGACATTATGGTTCATTCTAACAACATTTTACACAGCACCTTTTAACCATTTTAACCGTTACAGACGTAAATACGGAAAATAAGGTGCCAGTCCAAGCAATGAAAATATTTGAAAATAACGTAATCTTATTTTTTGATGTTGTCATAGTAATAAATAAAACCTACCAAATAAGTTACCAATTTTGAACTTTTGTTAATTTTGTCATGTAATTGAGAAGTTTCATCATACGTTTAAGTTTATTTTCTGGAAAAGACATGTTTTAATGAGTTTATTTCACGAAAATGACGTATCATACAAGATTCTATTCTCAGAAATTCTATTCTCAGGATAGATAGAAGTGACACAGTCACACCTCTATATTCTCAAAAGGGTACTTTCAATATTTCGCTTTATTCGTAAAAAAGCTACTAAAGCTTACAACAAAATATCCTGGCAATTGCTAAAAAAGGACACACTTACCCCGCGCTTGCCCTCTCTGTTGGCTCGCGGCCCCTGTTCCTTCAAATACAAGTTTTATAATAACGTGGTAAGATCGGTTTTTGTTTGCAGTATTTTGGTAAGTGCACATTCCAGTTGTACGTGAACTGTGCATATTAATTTCGATGGAAAAACAACAAGAACCAGGGTTGCCAACCTATGATTTTATTTTCCTCTTACAGAAGCAAATGAAAACCTTCTATATTGGCTTTTAAATCTCGTAAAGTCATGTCGCGTGTAAAATGTGATAAACCACGAAAAAGGCTTAAAAATTAGAACGTTTTACATAATAACATTCTTTTGCAAATTTGCTAATAGTAACATATCACTTTATGTATGTAAGATACATAGGATAAGATAGGATAATTTATTCATGTTTCACAAGGATGAGTTGGTACTGAAGCCTTACACTGAATAATATAATAAAGGTATCAACTTAGATTTGAAAAAAAACATTTAATAGGTTATCGTACTCCTGAGAAATTATGTATCCCTCACCAGGTCTCTTTCGAGCCTGTATAGCAGGTGTACAGGGCGCAAGTACACAGCCAGCGAGAGCATCGCGGCGGAATCTATACAGATACGCCACCTCAGCGCTACAAAAAGTCGCCGTGGGCGAGAAGCTTTAGGTGGACGGTGTGAGAGTGAGTGGTGTGCATGTATGTGAATGTGGGGGATCGTTTGTGAGCGTAGTTGACGTGATAAGTGGATGTATGTATGTCTGATGTTGATAATTCGATAAAATTAAATAGAAATAGATTTTATTCTGTGGTGGCAATATGTGGTTCGGTTTCATGAAATTTTTCATAGTAGATATTGTTTTAGTAGTTGGGAGCATTTTTATCTATTAAGTACAGAGATTGTAATATATTTGCTGACAACTGAAACCGTTTTTAGCGATGTCCGGGATTCGAACCCAGGGTCCCGGAGACACAGAAGTCATGTCACTGACACTAACCACTGCGCCACGGCGACCGTGTCGTTGCTATCAATAAAGAGCAGGAGTGGCGCGGAAATATGTACATAGTATTGAAGATTTATTTTGTCAATTTATCCATTTGCCACTGCGTTGCAGTGGAATGCACTGAATCTTAATAACTATAGCCTAGACCACATGCTGGTCCCCAGTACGTATCGACCTTTGTTGATGTCGGTGCATTTATGGGACAAAACACACAACTACTCGTATTTTGACAATGACGAATATGAAAGTGGGTTCATTTGGCGTCTGTCTGCACTATACCATGACTTGTTTTGCAATAATCAGATGCGCTTAGGCACTAAGGATATAATACCCTTGTTTGGTTGAACAACCTGTAATTACAGAAAATTTCCAAAATAACATAACCCAACTTTTGTAATCCAATATTTCTGCAATTACATATGACTAAGTAAAGTAAGTCTTCATCCAGCAAGAGGTCCTTGCGGCCTAAAGTTCGATGAACTGCCGCTGAAGCGATTCCGTGCAAACTTTTTACAAGAGTAGTATTTCATCTTTTTGAACTATCGAGTGCCATATTTATTCTTACATGACAATCCATCTTATTTCTAATTTTTAATACGACAACCTACTATTATTTTATGAACTGTTTTTCCTGACTCAGCAACACTAAAGCTACTTGACAAATAGATGGTATTGATGAGGATCACCAAAATTTAAACGTCCGATTATCAATTAACCGAACTGCATCCTAAGCCAAAGAGTGTTTGGTTTGAGGTTAGACCTAGAAAATCAATTGTTGACTTATATTATTCAAAAACCGAACAATCCTCGGCCATTCAGGTACTATAAATAACAACTCACATGAATCACAATATTATATTGGCTCACAATAAATATTATTATTGCTGTAACAACGAAATCGGTAAGTATTTTAAAAATACACAGCAATTAGAAAAAATATTTATTCGAATTAATACACGGCACATTTATCTATATGTAAGTATAAATTATTTAATAACCAAACATTAGAAATCAGGCTGGCACATATTTAATTAATTTAACATTAATATGATGAATAAAGCACTTATTTGAGTATGTTTTACAATATCTAACTGTTTCTTCTCAAACCTACAGTAAGTAACATTGTCGCCTGAAAAGGTAGGGGTACTATGGATATTTTGTTGCTATGAATGATTTTGGAAGCCCATGTTTGTTAATTCTCCCCATGTTAAGTATATAATATTACCCTTTTCTCGTAGGCGCGTAAGCACGTACTTTTTGTCACGCTGTAAGTTGTTATGAATTAAAAATCAGAAAGACAATTTATTACATTCCCCATTTCTCTTTTTTTTAAGTCATTATGACAATTCTAATTAGCTGTACTACATTTAAGATTTTAAATACGGATCCTACTACATAACAATTCATTTCAAACATAATGACTACATTTTATAAACGTATGGATCGTAGGAAACGCAGCAAATATAACGCTTCGAGGGTAAGCTATATAAGACTGCCACTTCGACGAGCACGGAAGCATTAGTGGTAACATTCAAAGTCGTTGTATTCAGATCGCTGTGGGCACTTCAAGAGCTAATTCAATGCTCAGCCAATGAGAGCGATAGGCAGAAGATACAAAATAGGCGAACAATCCTGCTGATGCTTGGTCTGCGGAATGAAGTAGCAGCCGAAGTTTTGGTATACACAGCAGTGGAGCATATAAAGTTATCAACATTTGCGCTGGTTACATTCAGAACATGGACCAGCAATTTCTTAGAAGATTCAGAACAACAATGTAGCTAACAATGGCAAACTTTGAAAAGATATATAATTTGAAAGGGTTGTGTCTTTTAAACTATTGGATTAACAGAGACAGTTCTAGTCTCATATTTTTGCATTTAGTATTATCTAAATGATAATTCATACATAGGTATAATACAACTACTCCTTTAAGCTTACAATTGCTAAAAACTGAAGTAAAGGCGGAAGTTTCGTGTCTTTTCGACTTATGACAAGGTGGCTTTCAGCGTTAGAGGTCACAAACTTTGATTATATGTAGGGCTAACGTCATAAACATGTCAGCTAAAAATCAGAGGCACCAGACTTGACGCAAGGTCTGAAGTTAAAAATTACTGTCCTATTGAGGATTGAATTGTTTGACCATGATGCGGTCTGAACTTTAGCACGCAGTCTAAATAAAAGTACTTTTCAAGTGTATGTTCCCGAATGAATTGTTCGGTTAAACCGACATTACTGCGTCCGGATTGAATTGAATGTACATATGTATAAAAATATCTGTAATTTTTCCAACTTCCACTCTTTTTTAGTTAGAAGCTGGTCGTTAAAACTATAATAAATGTCCTTGCTACGCAATAATGTATCTACTTAATGGTAGTAATGACTTAAAATATATTCAAAATCTGTCAGTAAGTGCATAGTAAAACAGGCTCGTAGGTTTTTCGTTTCGACTTGCTCTGCGTTTCGACGCTGAGTTATAGACAAGCCTTATTAATTATATATTAGGTATGAGATCAGGCATCAAGAATGAAGAATCTCTCCTGAGGGGGCTTGTTACAGCCAGGGCCAAGGTACCGGCGTCTCAGCTCAAGGTCAGGCGGCGAGGAGATGTCTCCTTGAAGAATGTGGTACGCTTGTTCTATTGAGCTCTCTATTTCGGATTTCAGCTCCTGAAATACAATACATTTTTTATTTATTTATGTGTAAATATTTTCATGAAAAGAGTTAGATTTTCACTGAGTCCAAAGTACATATTAGATATTTATTGAATTTAATTCTGTATCTGAAAAAGTTTCCATAGGGGATAGGGTCCACGTACCTTACCTATAAGTACTGTTGGCAAATATTATCTACATGCTAAATGTATGTATTTAAAATTGAGGCAAAATTATATCAACGGACTACTTATTACAAAAATCGTAAAAGACATTCAACCCGGTGTTTTCAGATTTTATGTATGAAAAAAATAATAACGAAAAAACCCAATTACTCTATTTCTTTCAATATCACAGAAAAGATTTCTGTGCGATGCGATGGATCGAACCTTTCCTACCGGATTTTAAAGGGAGGCAGGACAAATTTATCCTGCGTGAAAGCGTGTGCTTAATGTTAATGCTTATACGTTCAGGTTCCGGATATTATCTGTGCTGCGTTCGGCACCCCCGTATCTTCAAGAACCCAAATGCAGTACTTTCATTATGGGTGTTGGTGAACACATTTATAGAGAAATTTAGCTACGCGCATTTTTACCGATCCCACCAATGACAGTGATCGACGAAACGTCTGGAACACAAGTTTCACATAGACCACGGCCAAACAGCCCGAAAGCAATACATACAACATAATCTAATAACCCTATAGGAATTAATAGAAATTTAGATAAAATTCCTTTTCATCCATTTTTTACATACAAAGGTTTAAATGGATTTATTATATTAATATTTTATCTAATTATATTAACACTAATTATTTCTTATTTATTAGGAGACCCTGATTGAGAATTTTGATCGGCATAATTGCTTAGACGTAGATTAGCTCTTTCGACTCTCTTATATATGTAGAAAATCGCTTAGACGGCAGTTGATGCTGCATGTATGTTAACAAAATAATATCTGGACACGTCTGAGTTAACGCAGAGATAGTCGCGAAATGTTATTTTTTTTAACTTGGACACTCTGGTCGTGCCCAGGTAAAGCGATTGGCCCTGGTTGGACTCTTAACTTTTTATCCAGATTAGACAATTTCGTGCTGTCTAAACTTTCGTACGAGGACTAGCGTATAGGTTTTTCAGCGGACAATTTACGTGGTGGATAAAGGCTTCTTAGAGGGAGAGTGTTTCAGCAGTGAGACCGTTATGGGTCGATACTTACATCATACAGGTCTGGCGAGCGGCGCGCGCGCTCGGCCAGCGCGGCGTGCAGGTGATACAACAGCAGGCCTCGCAGGTGCGCGTCGCCCGCGCCCAGCGCCGCCACCGTGCGGAGGGTACCGCGGCACAGGCTCTCTTTCAACGCCACCTGGGACTCCGACAGCTCTGACAAATACAACGATCTTATTATTGGAAGCTAGTTTTTGTCTATACATAAGTATCTAATATATTTATTGTGTGATATTATTATAAATTAAGTAAGTTTTATAATTATTTTCTATTTTGTTTGAAGAAACGATATGGTTATAATGATGTATGTATGTTTTATGAACCACAAATTTATGTCAAATAAAATTATTTGTATTTAGGTATATAATATGATATATATTTCTGAAGCGGATCACAGCGGTGGGAGCGTCGGCTGTCAAACTGACGGAAGTTGGTTCAGTCCACACCAACGGCTTCAGCTTCCGGTAAAGGTAACACAGTTATCCAAACTCCCGGTATGGTAGTAGGCTACTGTCGAGCACCCGCCTGGCTAGCTACCACTCTCAATTTTGAAAAACTGTTACCAAACACATAGTGTGTTCAGGCAGCAGTTCTTGAGAGCCAGTATGCGTGATAACATCTTCGACCACATCATCACTGACCATCAAGTGAGATAGTGCTCTGACACTGGATATGTACAGTAATACAAAAATACGGGTATATTTCTGTTAGCATTAGTTTAGTATATTGAAAAATACGAAAATTGTAAAATATGATTGTGAGGTTATACACAAGGCCTCATTAAAATGTTTCAGTTCCCCTCTCAATAAGGTGGTAGTTTGGAAGACATCGCTTTGAGCGATAAAACCGCCCATAGTAACACGTATCGTAATAACTTATTAGTATATATTATTGTAATTATTAAGAACCGTAATTAATTACCTAATAAGTCATTTTGTGCAATAAAGAGTATGTATCTATCTAAAAATCTATGTATGTATTTAATTTTTCATCAATTACAATACCCTGCTCTCTATTTATTGAAATATCAGCGACCGAAACAAAATAATAATAAGAGAAATAAGGAATGTGTACACTATTATAATTGTAATCTAACAAACCGACTAGGACTCACGTGGTAATACCTAACTTGTTTGTTAGATTACAATTATAGAGGAAGAAACTCGCAATAGTTTTCAGACTATTATTATTGTTACTGTCATCGACCTAAGGTTTTACTTTACTTAGGTCTGAAGGTTTCAAAACACGAAACGCCAAAAAACTTTACCCATGCCACGACCACGAGCCACGAACTTGCAAGATGCGTGGTGAGTAGGATTTTTTCCACACGATTTTTTTCTGAGCGATTTTTAAACTTTGTTTCGTCGATCGAACGGGCAAAAGTTTCCGCATTTTTGTATACAACGTAAAAATGTACGAACACAAGAAGTATATTATTATATCATTCGGCATCTTTCTGATCAGTGGCATACTGAAAACAAAACAAACAGCAAACAATTTTAAAAAGTACGTTCTTCTCTGATTGGTCAACAAGTTGACAATAGCTTTGTTAGGTGTGATCTTCACTTCACATACTCTACAGCATAGAATTAATATGTACTACGTACAACGTAGTACATATATTAATTCTATGCTCTACAGTCTACACTAAAGAGACTAAAGAAAGAGTATCTAAGCTCTACACATTATTTATGATATTTATAATGTCATAAAAAACCATTTTAATTATATTGCCTTCTGCTGTATCTATAAAATTTGATCAATTAAAATATTAATCATTAAATCTAAAAATACAGTAATATTATTTATTTAATAGTATTAAGTATAGCAATAAAATAAGCAAAGGGGTCCATTAATTACGTGAGGTGTTTAGGGGGGAGGGGATCAAGCTGAACCTCACCCAATCTCACGTGGGGGAGAGGGTGGTCTCGACAAATATCACGTAATTTTTTTTCCGTAATGAACATTGTAGAGTTGCGGGAAAAGGTTAAATTAAGTAAAAATATTTTCAATCAAGCACATATTAACTTATTTTCATAATAAAATATGCCATATATTTTCCACGTGAGATTAGGGGTTGGGGAGGGAGTCCAGATAAATCTCATGACATATCACCAAAGGGAGAGGGGGTCGAAACTCGGCAAAACTAACTCACGTAATTTATGGACACCCCCAAACGGACACCCTAAGGTCAAATCACGTTTCAGATCGTCATTTTTGGAAGCGCTCGAATTTCAAAAGCATTTTTTACTCACTTTTGAATAAAATAGCATTCTCCTCACCGAAATCGATGAATAAAACTAGCGTTTGAAATCTTGTGTGGTGAAGACTTTATACACTTACTACCCGCGCCGTAACGGTTAGTAATTTGAGTTTGAAAACTATTGTGAGTTTCGTTCTGAGGCTCGCGCCCGCCGATCATAACTCCCAGATAAAGAACTGCAAATTAGTTCGAAAATGGTCGGGAAGTAATTTTCCAGCAAATATCACGTGACGTCCTAGCCGGTTAAGATAAAAATGACTTTATACACATACAACAAACGTACATTAACAATTTACCAATCCGCTTTATACAGAATAAAATCACACGTCGTCATCGTCTTCGAATGTTTTGTTTTCTACTACGGCAGATTTATTAAAGATTAGCAGCGTCCCGCGGCTTCATCCGCGTTGACTAGGGGTTATCCGCTATCTCAGTTACCTCGGGAGCCAGACTTTATTCACGCGATCAAGCCCCGTTCGGTTTAAAAACAACTAGCTGCACCCCATGGTTTTACCCGCGTGATGAAAAAAAAAGGTGATGATGGTTATGATGAAAATAAGCGTATGTGTTAATCCAGGGCATAAGCTACCTCCTTAACAAATTTCAACGAAATCGGTGTAGCCGTTTGAGCGTGAAGAAGTAATAAACACAAAATTTTCGCCTTTATAACATTAGTAGGAAGTAGGATGTACTCGAATTGTGAAAGTCTAAGAATTACAATCCATGGATCCACCCTTAAACATATTCGCGTTTATAATATTGATTACTAGTGGTAATTTTATTCTGTGATAACATAACACAGTTGTAAAGTAACAAACCGACTAGGACTCAGTTTCCAGTGGTAAACACTGGAAAATTACTCTCCGACCAGTTTCGAACTTATTTGCAGTTCTTCATCTGGGAGTTATGATCGTGCATAACATAACATAACACAGAAACAATTTTTGTTATGATGTCAAAATGCTGCCTAGGGTCGTCGATACATATTACACAACGATGCCATAACACCTATCGATTTCACATCCATCGAAAATTGGCTAGGAAAGCATAGAAATAGTTGGCAATATATTAAACAAAGACCTTCACCGATGGCTGAACAACGGCAAAGCGCCAAGTCGAACACTAGCATTATATGTTAAAAACTGACTCGACTAACGATGTAAATAATACGTTCAATCAAAAGTACGCCACATTCACACGAAATACTATAATCACATCACTTTGTCATATCAGAAGCGCTATGCCAAAATCTTGATCTATTGCTTCTTCTCGACAACTTGTCATCTACATCTTTATTACGGAGTGATTAATATTGCACTTTATCTGCTGGAATGGTTGTATGTTTTGGTACTAACGGCACAGGTAGGCAGATCCATCTGGTGACGACGTGAGGCCGAGGGTTCCTCGCAGCGGCGCCCATGTCAATACGCGGTCAATACTAGAACTGCCCCACGCGATATAACCGTTCTCGATTTTATTCACTTGTTGCGTAGTACTCGTCGCATGTCGGGACACGCTATTCTGAACTCGCACTGCAGTGCTAACTGCATAATATTTTAATACGAGCCTTTTAAATATCTGCGCACTTGTGTCTTGTGTGACGCATTTACGACTGAACGACCTCGCACTTAACACAAAGGAAGAGGGTAGAATACTCTGTTTTAGTAGGTATCCTATATTTTTAATGTAATTCCTCAACAATATTTATAAACTTTGTTCTTCGTGTACTGTCGATTTATATGCTCATATCGGGAGTTTATGATGTGTTTACCAACGTTGGAATTTGGCTTCGAGTGCTTATTTTAGTTTAAGTGGTTAATAAATTGAGTTGCAAAAGTAAAGGATTTGTGATCTTTTTATAGACTTCATCACAAATTGGGTAGGTATGTGCTAGGGAATTAGTCAATGTTGTGAATAATGAGATTTCTCTTATGTACTTTCATCACTTAACCGCCAATAGCGAGATATTAAAACAAAAATTTCTAAATCAACCCAAGTGTACTTCTACCGAATACAAAGATAAAGTAGAGAGTTAGATTTTTGTCGATTTTTTTTAAAACGATTATTTAAAGTACCCGATTAATAACATTAACCGCCGCCATCTTCTCCAAACTTCTCATGCTGTATCAAAAAGATTAGGGATGCCCAATGGAATGCAACCGATCGATCGAATTTTCGAAGTATTTTGAAAGTATTCCTTACTAGCCGTGCTCCTTGGTTTTATGCGCGTGGTGATAATTGATGATGATGATTATGAAAAGTAGCCTTGTGTTATTCCAGGACCTGAAGTATCTACATACCACATTTCATCTAAGTTCGTCAAATCGTTTGAGCGTGAAAGAGTCACTAACATCCATAAATCCATACAAACTATCGCGTTTATAATATTTGTAGGATGAAGAAAAGGCGTGAGTGGTCTTATTCCAACTCACTACACGCCTATTCATTACAAAGGTTTATGTTTTGATATCTCGTCCTCAATGTTCACATGCCGTATCGGATCCCGACGTAATCACATGCGTCAGCCGTAAAGTACGTTTACATTGCTTAATTAAAGTACTAATTATAGCAAAACAATGTTTATGAAACGGCTCAAAATGTGCTTTGAAATGTCTAAATTGGAAGCTTACAGTTTTTTTATCATCTCGTTTTAGAGAATTATTCTCTAAGCATCTCGTGGACTATATTTTTTTTGGGAATTAGGTATTCTGACCAAGTAAAGCGAAGGTGTCAATATCAGCTTCTTTACGGGATCTGGTAGAAGGATAGGTTATATAAATTTACAATTGGATGGCAAATCACACGCGTGTTCGACAAATATATAATGCATTTATAAGATCTGTGATATACAACTACTTCATTATTTTACACTGTTTCTACGGGTATAACATGGACGAACGTTGCGACGAACGCACCGCACTCAAGATCCTGATGAAGGCTTCCGGAAGAAGCCGAAACAATTTGTCGATCGTGATATCGACTACGCGTAAGTGCCACGTTATACCCGTAGAAACAGTGTAAAGTCATTATGAACGTGAGTTTTAATAATATTACTTCATTATTAATAACTTTTTATAATTGAACATAATATATCGGTCTCAGACAAGACTCAAAATATGGGTACTTTCTGGACAAATGGCCCACCTATAGGCTTAAATAAAATTAACTCCATAGATAGAATCGGTGTGCCCTTTGTGTCCGTAAGTGTCCAACCCTGATACTGGTCAAACGGTAGATCTATCCTACTAATACTCGTATTATAAATTATAAATTTAATTAATCCAAAATCTTAGCGTCATTCAAAACCTTTGAATTTTTTATTTGCTCTTTAGAAACATTGATAGCTTGTAATTTATTTTTTAGTTGATACCTTCTCGAAGTAATATTTTACTAGAACATAAAAACTGTTAACATTAAAAGAAAATATCATTTTAGCGGTTATTACTTAAGTTTTTTATTTATTTTAGTTTAAAGTATGAATAATTTTATATAAGTTTTAGTAGAATGAATTTAATAGTTTTTTTTCCTTAACGGGGAGGCCAAGTTCATGTTATTGGGACTGAACAATTCGTCAATCACCTTCCCTTACCGCCTATTTTTTATTTGGACAACCATCAGCCTAACACCCTGTATATTTATTCGATACCTCTTAAATTTGCCTTTACTGAACTTTGTAATGTTTAAAAATTATTATTATTATGTCACCTTGTAGCAATAAGCAAATATTGTATGTACCCTTTTTGGAAACATAACATTTAACATTGACCCACCCACAACACTATCCTAGTGTGGGGGCTAGTGAGAATAATTACAACTTTATTTTTTGCGGTTAATTACAATTTTAGTATGTACCTAAGTAGTACTTTATGGATCATATAAGTGGCTTTATATTAGGCTACGTTTATTGTTACAAATTTTGGAACAATAAACGATTGTATTATTTACTATTAAGTACTATTTTTACTTAATTAAACACTAATTGAAACACAATTATTGATGAAAAGTTTAACTTTGAGTTAACTTTCAGTAATCTCTGTCATTACTGATTTGAATAATCTCAAAATATTTTATTTTATTTAATTATCCCGTTAGTAATTTCTTTTTCTTTTTCTGGACACTAATGGATAAGGTGCACCTCTAATTTGGACTAGGTGTCTGACTTCGAACTGACCAAATATATTTAAAATCATTTTCCCTCAGCAACCGTATAGGTACCTACTATAAGTAATTATCATTTATCTGAATCCTGCTCTCTCGAACATAATATGTAAGTATATTATGTATGTACCTTGACATATTTTAATGATACTCAACCGCGTTATGTCCTAGAAACATAATACGAATATAAATCGCAAAGTAGGTTCTATTTCATACTAGAAAAGAATAATTAAAAGAAAAACATTCAAAAGTATGAAATAACTTGTCCAAGTCGGTACTATGCTTACAATATTTTGATAATAGTAACTAACTTTTGAACTATCATGGTACCGATTTCAACAAGTTATTTCACACTTTTGAGTGTTGAAGTCGGTTCCATTTTTTGGTATTTTTTTATAGTCGAAATTATGAACACTGTGTTACAAAGGTAAAGGTGAAATCGAAATATTCCTGGTATCTAAAATTGTATAAAAGTGAGATTTAAAAAAAATGTATCATGACCATAGGCCCATTTAAGTTTATTGTTTCGTGGAATTTAAAAGATTGGAAGAATGAATATATGACATATTGAAATTTGATATAATATTATTTTATATTTTTAGTTATTTATTGTACGTTGTTATTTTTATTTTGTGACATGACTGAAATTTATTGTATAACTAATTGTAACTAGTATTACGTACTGACTGACCGTAAACCTTCATTCGGTCACTGTGTTTCGAATCCGAATGAAAATTATTATATTGTCCCATCGTATTAATTGCACACACTATAATACCTATAAAATTATTATCAGAATTTGGACAGCTATGCTTCTTACTTATCTAACGTATTGTTAGATATTCTCCGCCAACTTTATAGATATTGGTTTCAGATTTTCCTAAGAAAGGATTTTATTTCATAGAATTCATTCTGACCAAGATAAAGAAAGTCTTGGCCAAGCGCAGCTCGATGTGCCTTTAGAATATCTACGTATAAAACAGAACGCATAATTATATAAATACTATAAACTAATTTACCGAAGACCTCAAACTTTAAGATGGCCCGTCCTGACAAATTGCTATTTTAGACATGTCTACTTATTCTAGCGTGCCACGGATATTATGTACTACTACATTGCGCCTACAATTGTTAGTTATATTGAATTTATTAGTGTCAGTTAATTTCAGAACTCAGCAAAATTAGTTTACGTTATTGCACCAATTAGAAGCCGAGAAGCTAATTTAATTTATGAATACCGTTCAGTTTCAGTCCCGTTAATCCGAGTCTCAATGCCAACCTTAACCGCAATTCAACAAATATATGGCTGGTGTAGGGTATGAACTTTGCTAATCTTTTAAGAATAAACGTCTCTAAACGAAACTGATCATCCAGATCTAGGGTTCCTACCAAACTTCCGAGGACACTTTGAACAGTGCATATCCTTGAAGCAAAAACAGTGCAGTGGCAGTTGTCACAAGTCCAATCCGTCGTTGGGTCTGTTGGTAATATGGGAAGAAGTACTCCTACGCATTCATTGTCTAAACACTTTAAAGCTGATAAATTTGTACCCCTCTCGGTTCTATCTTCACATCGCTCACATTTGCACCAGAACTTCTTAGTTTTGTATAATTGACACCTTCGTGCAGGTGTGCTCCATAACAGTCCTGTATAACAGGTTAAAATTTCCTCTCCCACATCAATATCCTTTGTTGCATAAATAGACATAGTGTAATCGCGCTGGAACACATTTCTAGTGTTCGGAACACAGCTGTGATTTAAAAACGACGATAAAGGATATAAACCCCGTAGGGACACTGTTTCCTCTTGGGCGTTGCAAGAAATACGAAATGAGTTGACTTTTATTATGGAGTTTACGATTGACATAAACCGTAACTGCTCTTCAGGTATTACGTATATGGAGCACAGAGCTTCAATTTCATCGCATTTAGAAGTGTTATTGCTTCTTTGCAATATATTTAAAAAGTCTTTTTGCTCATTATCCAGTAATATGAAACGTAAATAAACCAGCGCACAAGCCAATGTATCGGAATATCGTTCATAATTTGGTGTTGGTTTCCAGTTACTTGAGATGTAAGTGCATAGTTTTCCATGGTCGTCTGACGATTCACATTGTTCGGAACACATAAATAGTCTACATTTATCACATTTGGAACAAGTTTCAAATATTTTATAGCAAATTGCGCAGAAGGTTTTTTCTGTGCTATCAGCTCTGGGTACAACAACGAGTGGTCTATTTTCAAAAATTAAAGTCCCCTTTTGGATCTTTTTAGACGCAAACACTCCTCGGCCACTTAATTTTGATCCTTTGATCACCCATTTTCGTTGATCTAAAGAGTCTTCTAGATTATTTTCTTTCCTGCTCGGATCCATGTTGAGATTCTGTTCAGAGTGCTCCAGCTGATACCATGGTAGGTCCAGCGGAGCTCGCGGCTGACTGACGCCTTCCATTCACCAAACATCGATGTACACACCCGCTATGAAAATAGCTGCTGGATGTTATAAATCTATGGAACCAGTTCACGTGTCGAATCTGACGTAATGCCAGTTGTTAGGGATTTATGTTCACTGTACAACTGCAATTTTCTCAAAGCGTCAGTTAAAATAGCCCGAAATAGTATTGACGTTAGGATAAACAATGCTCCGCTTTTACTTCGTCAGGCGTGTGTTGAGTTCTTGAAAATTCGGTTCGTCCTACCAATTCTTTAGTACAATTGTAATACCCGTATCTAAGCACTTGTCATTAACTATACCATAAAATGAACTATGTATAGAAAATATATATTTATATCTCGACCAGGAACTTTATGTAACTTTTAATTTAATTGCGCCTTAAATATTAACGGCCTGACTTTCAAGGTGACAATTGTTTGTAGTTGTGGACTAATTTTACTTGTACCAATTATTAAAAGAGATTTAAGGTGCTCATCGTTTAATTTACATTTGTAAACATTATTTGTGTACTTCATCTTTGAAAACGTTTTCTCACACAAGTACGTAGTACCAAAAGCAGAAAACAACCCACGAGCAAATTTATGCAAATTATCTAATTGTGCCACTGGAAGACTCTTATAAAATTTATGCAAATAATCAAATTGTGCCACTGGAAGACTCTTATAAAATTTATGCAAATAATCAAATTGTGCCACTGGAAGACTCTTATAAAATTTATGCAAATTATCAAATAGTGCCACTTTAAGACTCTTATAAAATTTATGCAAATAATCAAATTGTGCCACTGGAAGACTCTTATAAAATTTATGCAAATTATCAAATTGTGCCACTGGAAGACTCTTATAAAATTTATGGAAATAATCAAATTGTGCCACTGGAAGACTGTTATAAAATTTCAACAAAGATGAATTATGACATTTGTTCTTAAAAATATCACTACACTGTAAATCAATAAATTCTAGAGTCTAGAGAAAATTGTCTACAACGTCACATCTTTTTTTCATAAGAGCTTAACGTACTGACGTTGTCGACTGATTGCAAGTTTCGGTTCATGATTCAGTGTTTTTTTTTTTTTTTTTTTTAATTATCATTCACACAATGTGTTCAGGTCCCAAACTAGGCAGAGCCTGTGCTATGGTAACCTGATGACTGATATATACTTATATACATATACACACCCAGACACAGGTCAAACAGACATGTTCATGCACACAAATGTTTGACCTGTCCGGGAATCGAACTCGGAACCAGCGGCTCAGAAGGCAGAGTGCTACCAACTGCGCCAACCGGCCAGTCGATTGGTGATTGGTACGTGAGCTTGTGTAGCACACTTAAACAAAGGGCCTACGGGTAATCTATTCTTTACGTGTAAAAACTAATACACACTATAGAAAAACTAAACTATAGAAGTGTAAAAGTGAAAAATAGCTTTTTTCGTTTTAATTTAAGCAATTACTGGTTTATAAAACTCTTTAATTGGAATAACCTTCACGGTTACGTAATTAGGAGTTGCTAATGTTAATTATCACATTTGAGCGGTGATGCCAGAGCTTGTACATAAAAATAACGTACCACAATAATTAAAAGTGTACTGAAACAAAACAACAATTTTAATTATAAAAATAGCAATCACTTGCAAAAGAGAATTGCCAACATAGTTGTTTGCAAGAAAGCTGAGACTCTCGATGTCCAATAATGCTATTAAAAACTGAGTATTGAGTAACGGTATATTTTTTGTAATTTAGAAGTTCAACGATTGTTCAATATTACAACTGCTGGTTAGTAACGGCGTGGTCGTAGATGGGATCACCAGAAGCCTAGATTGTGGACTGGCACACAAGTACAGCTGCCTAAACCAACTGTTGGCCCTAATTCTGTTAATCACTCGAACTAGCTAAAATTCACTAAAATATTTAATTAATTATTTGACATATAGTTAGACTATACACATTAAAGTAAATAATCTCTTCTTAGTTTGACCACAGAATTTAACAATAAAGAAAATATGTTATTATGTTATTTCATATTTAGTATTATTTTACATATATATTAACTATGTATAAGTGCAACGTGTGTCAAACGTGTGTAGTTATTATAATTTATAAAAGTTTTAAACTTTAATTATATATTTAAATTAAAAAAAATATTACATAATTACACTTTCTAGAGCATCACAAATTATGAGAAAAAAGCGACTAGTCGCCTTTGCGTCCTTTTCCATAGGCGTGCACTCGTTTGGAGTTCCTTCACTAAAATATGTATACCTACTTATAACGTATTATTTGATATCGATGCATTTCTAATGCACATTATATAAAATAATTAGCTTTCGACACTCCATATAACATTACATTTATAAATGACAAACCTCTTTTCTGAGTCTTAGTCTAACTTTCTTAAACTCGGCTACACATTTGTTTTGTAAAGATATAAGTATTATATAATAACATATATTTATGACCTCATTTGCTATTATGTCAATTCGGTTGGTCGCATGCTACAATTAAATAGGCACATTTAGATAATCACTATGTGAGAAATCTTTTGGTCCCGGTAGCGTGGAGGTTAAATAGGCACGTGAAGAAATAGCAAGTTTTATGATTCACGTTGAAAGCCTTGAAGTCTTCAAGACTTTAGTTCACAAAACTCTACTAGATGGCGTTGTTACGTGAGTCTCTGTTTAAATATCTCGTCCCCCAAACAAATAGATGTATTGTGAAATGTATTGTACGAAATGGAGTATATTTTATTGTTGTTTAATGAAGAACACAATTTAAAAAAGTTGACAATGCAAAAAGTGTATTTATTGCTACGAGTCTGAAAGGAATAGCACTTTTAGAATATTATCTTGCATCGCGCAAGTAAAGTTATCTTGAAAACTTTATACATATCCTAACAAATCTCGAACTATTTGTGTCTATTGAAAGGAGAGACGGTTAGCACTCCCCTTGACAAGGATGGAACACATAAACTGGTCAAGGCACTCAAAATTGACCAGCCATTTTTTTAAATAATAATTATACTATATACATACATATTAAGGAAAAATACTATATTAGACTACAAGACCTATTGTAAGATATACATTTTCACCACACTATCTGCCAATCGCTAGTTTTATTCATCCATTTCTGACTGGAAAATTTTATTATATTCACAAGTGAGTAAAAGTTTTTAAAATTCAAGAACGCCCCAGTCAAAGCTAATGTCAACCCGCCGACCAGTCAGAGAGCACAGAATCCTTCCCGCTGTGCGATTTGCAAGTTTCTCGCTAGTTACTGTTAGTGTGGTGAAAATTGTTGTGTTTCACTCATGGGTAAAGTATTTTGGCGTTACGTGTTTTGGAACCAAAGCAACAACTCGCCAACCCGCCATGCGTGGCGAGTATTGGTGACTCCCCCATATATGGGGAGGAATATGTCCAGCAGTGGACATCCTATGGCTGCGATGAATTAATGATCTCATTCATTCAAACTCTTTGAATCAGGGTATGGTGCCTTCGCTCGATACGTTACCAACTGCAATGTTGTCTATCAATCAAAGTAGATGGCGCTAAGAAAAATATCCATTTAGATGTAAGCAAGGAAGGAATAAATTCGGACGGCTGGTGAAGTGCTACTATAGGTTACGTGGCAAAGTGACTGAGCAGTGTTCAGTAGTCGTGAGTTCAAATGCAATGGTAGCCGAGTTTTTCCTACAATAATTTGAACGTAATTTATGAACTATAAATCTCATTTAGTTATGTTATGTTTTGTCTCGTTTCGTTCTTTTCTATTTAATGTCAGATAAATACTTCGATTTTTGATTAGGTTGTAAAACCTTTTTGATAATTCTGAATGTAATTGAGGAACAAAATATACTTCCACTTTGAATATGTATTTCTCAATCTTACCTATTTCTTACTAAGGCTATAACATATGTTATATAATTTTAAGTATTTCAATTTTATTTTGTTAAAATTCCTAAATACCTAATAAACCAAAAAACTACCACTTCTTAATGAGAATGGCTCATGAAGCTTAATAGTTATTCAACATAAATTTGATTTCATTTACTAATTTAATAGTAAAAGTATATTTACGAGCGACCGTATATTTCATTAATCAAAAATTCTCGCGTTTAACACTAATCCTTGAACTGTCGTTTGAAGTCTAAAAATGTGAAGAGATTTTTTTTTACCCCGGAGGTCATCCGTAATCAACTGTCCCGCCCCCCTACACCCGCGAGCCTTTCGGCTCCTCTTAACCCTCAAAAGCTAAACCACAATCGAGAGTAAATACGATTATGTTAGCTTTTTATGCAATGGCAGAGATCGTTATAAATATTTAGATGTCTGTGGAT
The DNA here is from genome assembly GCA_934044485.1 of Apeira syringaria. Taxonomy (NCBI): domain Eukaryota; kingdom Metazoa; phylum Arthropoda; class Insecta; order Lepidoptera; family Geometridae; genus Apeira; species Apeira syringaria. The sequence continues at coordinate 31,159,135 of OW203654.1, forward strand.
GCGGGCCGCTTCCAACCAGTCCTTGTGGAAATCAATGGGGGAGGCTTATGTCTAGCAGTGGACGTCCTACGGCTGAGATGATGATGATTTAGAAGTCTCACACATAAATGGTTACTAATATCAAAGCAATGATAGCTCAGCGGAGGGAGCCTCGCCTGTCAAAACTGACGGACACTGGTTCGATCCCCAACAACAGCTTGAGCTTCCGGTGAAGGTAACACCGTTATCAAATTCCCAGCATGGTGGTAGGGTACATTCGAATACCCGCCTGGCTAGGTACCACCCTCAAGTTTGAAAAACTGTCACCAAGCACATAGTGTGTTCAGGCAGCAGTCCTTGAGAGCCAGCGAGCATTCTAGGTCTAGCGTGATAACATCTTCGACCACATCTTCACTCACCATCAAGTGAGAAAGTGGTATTGATCTATACAGTATATAAAAAAAATACCTTCTAGAATACCGCGTTTCGCGCGTTTTCACGTGAGTCCGATTTTAACCAATTTACGTTAAACAAAAGCAGCTTTTATAAGGTATAAAAATAGACGTATCTAATGTTATTATACCATAACGAATATGAAAATCGCGGTTCTCAACTTCGGATTGCAAGCAAAGTTGGTTTAAACTTTGCTCACAGTCCGAACATATTTTAAGTGATTTTTAATGCTAGTGTTCTAGGAGAGATCAGCTAGGATTGGAGTGCAATGCGCCTGATGTTATTATTATATTGGCATTAGATCTTTTGCCGCAACTAAATATGAAGGAGACAAAATAAATAATTTTTAAGCAACAAAAGCACCGTTGGTTACGAAATGAAACTTCTTTATACTGCGGCAAGTTATCAAATTAAAAACTGTGACTTGACACGGTTAGACATATCTTAATATTATGCAGGACAACTTCTGTCGGGTTCGCTAGTTTAATATATATATTTATAAGATATCTAAAGAATACGTACCAAAAATAATGAAAAATTACTTCAAAAATTTTATAACCTTTAACTTTTTAATGTAGGAATTTTGGTAAAGGGGCGGGAACCCCGGTCTGGATGGTTTTTGACACTGCAAGTGTCAATAGCCATTCAGCGCGGGAACACCGCCGCTATAATGGGCACGTGGGGCATTTTTGACCGAGCGTATACCTTCGTTTGTGGTTACTATTGACTTTCTGTCTAAATGTGACATATTGTAATAAATAAAAAAAATCTATAGAAGATGATAAGATAGAAAATGTATAAGTATTGTTTATAGAAAATACGGTACGGTCACGTAAACACGATGTATAAAATAGATTAACAAAACAGAATTCAAGGCATGTTTATAGTCACTAAGGGTCATACTAAGCCAGCGTGTCTCCATTGGACCGATGACGTTTTGGAGGAAGCTCAGGTTAAAAGTTTCAGCAACCGACTAACATGTCTGAAATAATCAGAAGCAAAAGAAGTTTATCAGGATCAAAGCTAAACATCTGATATACATATAATCCTACTTTGCCAAATATAATAAAATACTCAAAATATAAGATAAAATAATATTAATTAATTACAATACTATAGTAACTACAATAACATTTGAGCAATTCTCTAGCTGTTGTTAGCCCATAGATAACAAAAATTCTCTAACCCGCTACCAGTTGGCAGCGTGCCCAGAATTATTCGTTAAGCCAAATATGTGCCAAAATTTTGGTCACGTATCACATCGATCAAACGCCCTGATAAAGTTTTGGAAAATCCGATGAGCTCTCGCCCTGGTCGTCACGGGCTCTATTTCTCGACCCCAAATATGTATCCACTGCCTATAGGTTTCTTACCTACTTATATAGGCAAGAACACGGCACGGTAGAACGTGCATGTGTATGATATTTGGCAATGACATTTCTTAACCTAAGATAAGTAATGATATGTGTCTAGCAATACGTGCAATAAACTTATCTATAGTATCGCTCTCAGATACAGATATAACATTTATAGGAATATTACATAACTATTTAGTTAGAGATGTATTGATATTTTTCGAATAAAGAGGTTAAGTTGAATATACCCTTTTTAGTTTTTTCTTAGATCAGTGAACCAGCATGTAACGTCGAGATCAGTGATGACAACAGATATCGCGTAGACTGGTCAACTGACAGTCAACTACGGCAGTAAAGCTGCTTAAACGCTTTGGGGGGTTTTTTATTCAATAATAAATCTACGCTTAGGATGTACCCGTAACTGATTACAGTGATATATTTTAAGCAAGTGTAATATTGGGCCAATGCATAACGTACAGTTAAAATAAAATGACTTACCATGCCATCCATATCCATTAGTATCTCCAAATGCCCAAATTAGTCTGCAATGAAGATCGACTACAATTTGATTCGTCCTCGGCACATACTTATGTATTCTATTCACCAGAAAATTCTCTAAATCACCGACATTTTCAAAGTTTAGCGAACCCATGAGACTGCCGAGGGCTCTTTGTATTGCGCAGATATTGTCGTTTGGCACTCGCAGTCTACATTCTATGCACCTCCAGGGCGTTGACAGCTTCAGTGGCTCGATGGGCAGCAGAACTCCGGGACACTCCGTTTGAAAGCATTTGAGAGCAGCGAGGAGGGTACCTCGCTCTGTCGGGTCTGCGCAACGGTCACATTTACACAGAAAATGCTTCGTCTTATAAAGGTGTGTGCGGCGTGCTGGGGTTCCCCATAGTGTACCAGAATAACAAGAAAAGATCTCCGTTCCTTTTTTAATGGGCTTCACTGCTTTTACTGTCATTTGGAGGTCGCTGTTGTAACTATATCTCGTGTTTGATACGCAGTTGTGATTCATTAGTCCCGCAACTGGGTACAGACCTCGCAAGCTCATTTCTGTCTTACCGTACGCAGTAGCTATTTGGTATGCATTTGTATCGAGCGCGCAGCAAGCCAGGGTCATAAGCTCCTCCTCCACTTCCGGAATATCAAAACTCTCTTTTAGATCTCTTACTTCATGTCCGTGTTGCGGCAGTTTATGTGCTAAGAGACAGCTCATTAACTGTTTTTGGTCTTCGGTCAATAGCAAAGATCTAATCGGTGTCAGAGCTCGAGACAATAGCGCATTATCGATATCCTCTATCGGCAGCTTATTGTTCCATCGTGAAATAATGGCACAATCATCGCTATGTTTCGCAGTACCTTGACATTGTTCAGAACACAATAACAGAGCACACTTCGAACACGTAAAAAAAGTATCACTTTCTATTTTGCAGCACACTGTACATCCTCGCGGGAGAGTAGTCCCCGTTCGTGGGCCGTAGATCAAGGGATGATCAATGAATAGAACTTCCCCGCAAGGAATGTCTTCTGTTGCGATGAGGCCCCGGCCGGCAAGTGGTGATTCACCGATCGTCCATTTGGCTGAATACTGTGTTCCATCGACACAATTGTAGAGTCCGAGGTGTTCCTTTACCGTTTGCGACAATTGCTCCAACGACAACATCCTGCCGAGGCCCGTCGATGACGGCACTGCACTGCGCGTTAGTCGCGAATAAACAAATCGGTGGGTTAGATAACCGCGGGTCACTGATCGAATGTATTATGACATAGCCAAAATCGCAAATAGGTACGTGGTCTTTTCCACAATTAGACCGATTCCTATAGATGCGCGGCGGGTGTGCGAGAAGCGTATCTACGTCTCTGTTACCTGACGTGCACTCCACGAGCGTTGCCAACTCAATAACTTATAGATTGCCTATCAGGTAACGTGTTTATAAATTTTGTTTGTATGACGTTTTCGTACCGCATGGACCGAATTCGTCGGTTACCTGAGCTAAGCCCGCCGAACTAGTAGTGATAAAGACGAAACAGTGACATCTGGGAAAAATTCTAATACCTACATATGATATAAATATAGAACTAGATAGCTATTTTTAAACCGTGTGAAGTTAATATATTATTGCTGCACAGAGCTCGGGGCAATTTATGAACGTTGGTTTTTCTTGGTTTTTCATAAAGAGTTCGCTAGGTTGACTGTGATGGAAATAATACAGATCTCATCTTTACGTACATTAATAAACTATAGTAGGTATGTATATTATAATAATTGTAAAAGTTTTACAGTATGCACATCACTTATTTCCTTAAACTGGTAGATACCTACAATGATTGTGCTTGCGGTGTTAAAATTGAAGTGATATACTTTATATTTATCAATTACCTACATTTTTTAAATTTAAATGTTTCGTTCAGACACAATTTGACCATTTAGTTGTTTGAAAAAGACCTGTCATACGACAACAACAAACAACAAACACATTTACTTTAGAATACCCTCTGTCTTGGGAGGTATGGATACACACAATTAGGATACATAAACATCCAAGACCCAATAACACACATCGATGCTCATCACAGAAATGTTTGCAACAGCGGGATTCGAATCCGAGGTCGCGATTCTAAAGTCATTGTTACTGCTCATTGGCCAAGATGACCGTCAGCCGTGATAAAGTGTTGCATCTTAAATTATATAATGCGTACCTACTGCTGGTATTTCTTAATAAATTAACAATTTGAGCAATATTTATTTGTATTGATGTGTGTTCCTGGTCCCGGCAGTTTTAATTTTCATTGAATGCGCGTAGTCTCAGGCATTATCCTGTGTTGGTATTTTTATTGGTTTCATATGTTGTATCATCCCATCTCTCATTTATTCGTAATAGATTTCTGTTCTAGAATATAATTTTTCTTATGACGTCACATCTACGTCTAATAAAATTTCATACAAAATTTAAATTGCACTGTGGTCGTTACTTTATAATGCAGTGAGTAAAGATATATTTGGAAATGAATTATTTTGTTATTTTCTTTTGCTTAAGACGCCAATAAACTTTTGTTTTATTATATTGGTTGCTGTTTAAAACCATAAATTTCCTCATTACACTAATATTATAAACGCGTAAATTCGATAGGTTTGACTGAAATTCTGAATATAGGTACATAATTAAAGAAAAAGCGGAGGGTTTCCAAGGGAATATTGATTACGTGACATAAACCTAAACTGCTCCCCCGCCCCTGCGGTGTCTCAAGCATCAATCGTGGTATTTTGCAAACCTCCCTCCCCCCATGAACGAGTCATGTAGTATGAGTACATTCCGTGAGTACATAGAACTGGAGCGTTCACGCCCTCAAAGTCGCGCACAAAGTGCCGTCCGAACGAGTAACCTGAACCAGACCCTTTGTTAGCAAGTCTCTGCGTTGCTTGGTTCGACAACCTGACGCAGTCTCTATGATCACTTCTGCTACGTGGACGTTCATTTTAACGGCAAATATTAATACTAAATGCACATCGAACGGCAATATCCCGTCAAGCCGTCGGTGCACAGTGATCAGTGATCAGTGACAGTCCTGAGAATCCAAATGTTTGATTATCATGAGGATGAGTGCCCTTGGTATTACTTTGACGGTTCTTACAAGACGCTGCTAGGCGCCTGCCTTTTTGTGTCGGGTTAGTATGTAGTACCTATATTCATTTGTTCGTTAATTTAAGAGGATATGAAAGGTGATCCTAATTGAATACATTGATAAATCTGATATATACTTATCTACTTAGTTGATATTTGCAAATCCGTCGGATTTCGAATTTGATGAATATGACAATCTCAAAATAGAGGTGCTGCAAAAATCTACGCAAGAGAGGTATCAAGTGTTGATTCAGTGTTCAATATTAAATCCACAAATAGACTAATTATATTTATTGGGAATAAATAAGCGTCTGACTACTATCTCACTTGATGTTAATAAATTATGCGGTCTAATATGGAGCACGCTTGTCTAGAAGATCACCAGTGTGAAGTTAGCAGCCAATAATCCGACCAAATATTCACTCGTGAGTTGAAGACGCCCAGATCGTATCTAAGTCATTTCAGAGTGAAGAATAAGCGCTAAAATAATCGCATTTATAATATTATAATCTGATATGATTTCTTAACAATTTTTGAGGAGAACATAAATTATATTATGCTTGTTGTTATTATGCATTTGTACTCTAAAGGTAAGTACAGTCGCAGTAAAATGTATTAGTGTACATTAAGTGTCGATGCATAATTTATTATATATAAAAATAATAAATCTTCATAAAATATTAAAATAGATAGGTCATAATTATGTGAACTGTAATATATTTTAAGATCCTAAATACATATATGATGCAATAAATGATTGAAACTGAAAAAAAAATCTTTAGATTTTAGTATCAGATTTTATTTCTATTTTGGTACTGATAATAAAATGTCTTTGTATTAATTTTATGAATAAAAACTCCGCCAGACATAACTTTCGGGCTGATGCTGGTCATAAATATCTACTAGCTATTTAATGACCTAAACTCATTAAAACAAGAGTAGCCACGCCACAGATTATTTTTGTACTTGGCATGCACCGACGCATAGGGTGTAATGATGGTCCTCATATATGTTTTATAAAAATTGGTTGCCTGACCCAAAACTCCTGACGCTGAATTTTCTGCGTCTTAGCTCTTTAGGTTATTTTAATTATTACTGAACAGGTATATGATAGGACCAAAATGATAAAAGTATTGGTAACAGAAGGTCTTTTATATAAGGGTGTATTTTTTTAAAAGGCCCTTGAGGACTCAATCAATAGAGTCCGCAAGCTTGCAACCCGTTGAAAGTTCTAATAGCAGATGGGACGGTGATCGTTTACCATCAGGCGGGCTGTATGATTATTTGTTTATAATTTTAAAGTTATATATACGAAAGTCTAGTTTTATGATAATTAACCATATTTACTTTCATCAGGTGTGTTCGGGGTGCTGCTCAATGGCTGGCTTTTTGCTACTTTCATCCACAGCCACCTGCTTACATCCAAAAGTCATTTATTGGTACTCAATCTTTGCGTGGCATCACTTGGCAGAAACCTACTTGGATTTCCGTTCGCGGGGTCATCTGCTGTAGCTCGCAGGTATAACCTTTCTATATATTGGGACTTCTATATACCATTAAACGAGCAAATCTTGTTAATATTTCGGCCTATATAGCTTAATTACAGCTATGTCTTCCCTAGAATTCAAATCTTAAAACTTAGTTTAAAATGGTGTTGTTAAGGCATCAAATGGGTCTTGATGGCATAAATAACATTTAGCAATTTATTTCGACCTTTTCGAGCAAGTTGCAATGGTCGCTTTGTTTACGCTATATAGTTATGTATATCTAACGTTTGACCACTACCTCATTTGATGATCAGTGAAGATGTGGTCGAAGATGTTATCACGCTAGACCTAGACTGCTTACTGGCTCTCAATTGTTGCTGCATGAACACACTATGTTTTTGATGATAGTTTTTCAAACTTGAGTGTGGTAGCTAGCCAGGCGATCACACGAAAGTACCCTACCACCGTGTTCGGAATTTGATAACTGTGTTACCTTCACGGGAAGCTCATTCTGTTGGTGGGGATCGAACCAGCGTCCGTCAGTTGACAGGCGACGCTCCACCGCTAAGCTATCATAGTTTCAAAACGTGGTCACGAGAAAACCCGATTGATTTATTTATAATGTGCTAGAATCGCGTAAGTCTAAAAATTACAATTTATAGTGGTTCTTCACTCAAACTAATGGACATGGTGTAAGATTTTAAATTCTTGTCTTGTTCTTGTCTGATTATGTAACATTTAAATTTATAATAACATTTAAATAAATCCAAACTCAGAATACGAATCCAGGGTGTAATTTCTACTAAACCATTGTTCATAGATTGTCAATGAATTGTCGTTTTTGTTGGTTTTTATATTACTCTACTTAGAGTATAATTGTTATGGTACACAGAACTCTATCGTAATCCAATTTACTACCTACAACGCGAGCAAGATGCAATTGTTATTTTAGCGGATTACCAAGTTTATTTATGATTACGTTTGAATTACTATTGCATTGTCTATGAATTGCTAGTTATTCTAGTATAAATAAGAGAATTGGCACCCAGATTTTATGTTTATTCTCTTTTAAAAAACGGCTATAAATTTATTTATCATTGTTCCCAAAATCACTACACATTTTTTACTGACTATACTACAGTATACCCGACAATGACCGTTGAAAAGCGTTTGTGTATTTGAACCAAAATAATGAAATATTCCCCGATTAATGTTATTTGATTTCAATTTATTTATATTTTTGCCGAAATCATTATTATACCAAATTTTGTTCAACAAGTCGTGATACTGCTACATAATACAATTCCAAGAAGGGGGGGAAAGGGCAGATAAAAATAGCGTAAAGAAAAAAAGCATAAGTTAAAAAAATAGCTTTACTTCGTTTGGGTAATTAGCATAATTAATTGTTACTCCGTTCATCCTTCATATCAAATTAACTGTGATTTTCAGATGGCTCTTCGGACCAGCGTGCTGTCAATTATTTGCATTTATGAATCAATTCTTTGGTGTCTTCCAAATGACTGCATTATTTGTAATAGTTTTGGAGAGATATTTACTAGCAAAACATTACAGGACTGGTTAGTATCACATTTTATTCTATAATTAATGTGTTAGGTAATTAATTTGTTGGCAATTAACTCCGAGTTGTAGTAAGATCTAACAGTTGGTTCCAATAGCGCGCGTGCTAGTTTAAACATTCTGCTAATGGCGTGAATAAATGATGATAAAAGGATCATTAGGTGACAACAATCAGTCGCCTTAAAGTTTGACCATTTGCTAATTAAACAATCCGGCCATTTTTGGCTTATTTTGTTGAACATCCTACATGTCTAATTTAACAAGTTAGAAACAATATAAAGTAATTATGAACGTGAGTTTTAATAATATTATTATAAAAAATTAACCACTTAAGAGAATAATTCGTGAAGGTTAATTCTTATTGAACAAAAATTGACTTTGTTGGCTAAGATATTTTCGATCGACCTTATTTTTAATTCGTCAAATATTCTCGCGGTAATAACGAATGCGTTTCAACTGTCTTACACCAGAAGAAAGAAAATTTAAAAATTTAAAAATGTGATTAGCATTTTTTTACAGGACATCTGTAACTACATAATTTGTAGTATTTTAAATCAACATGCATGAGGATTTGCCCCGCCCTTTCTACCTACAAGCACACGCGAGCCTCTATAATGGCATCGGCATTTGTTAAGCCCTTAACAACCTATGAAGTATCATCATCATCTCAGCCAATGGACGTCCACTGCTGGACATAAGCCTCCCCATATAGGGGGAATTTGCCAATACTCGCCACGCTTGTCAGGCGGGTTGGCGAGCGCAGTGTGATTTCCGATCCTCGGAAGGGGCTGTTGCCTACCTTTTGGTACGTGATCCCTTAGCTGGCTCTTACGGCACCCGCGGGAGGAGATGGGGGAGTACTATTCTAGGCCGGCACCACCACGGCTATACTATGAAGTACCTATACGAATGTATGAATTATTACTTAGTAATTATTACTGAATTTGTCAAAAACTCACAAATTATTGTGTTATTACTACCATTTAATATATTTGAGTGAAAATTTTCAGAAAAAAATTTGCATATACGATATTACTGGACGTTAGTCAGTGTGAGTTGGATAACATCAACAGTGTTCGCTATTCCACCACTGTTTGGCTATGGAATGTACTCGTGCGATTCGACTAGCACTGCATGTGCTCATCTCTGGCCGTCACTGTCATCAGCAAGGCAGATGGGTTACAGTGTTCCTTACGTCATTATATGTGGAATAGTTCCCATTGTTGGAATGTGAGTATTATGACATGTGATGATCAGATATGATAACAATCGTTAATGTCTCTAAAGTGCGGTAAATACTTGCAGATTCATTTACATGGGCAAAGCTGTGCGGCTAGAGAAGATATTCTATAAAGGGGAACAGCAAAGAGAACAAACCCATCTTACACAGGTAAATAATACATATATATATTCTACACTAATATTATAAAGATTGTTTGTTAGCTCCGAAACTACTGAACTGATTGGAAAAAATATTTTACTATTGGGAACTACACTATCCTCGGGTGAAATAGGCTATGATATATTTTCAAAAAATTAGAGAACCATATAATTTTTAATTTTGAAAATTTTTACTGGTGCGAAGCTGCGGCGGACCGCTAAAACAATTTAGTTCTGGACTTCATTTTTAATTACATCAATCATGTTTTGATTCATATCTAGACATCTTTCGCCCTGCACACGAATATAAAACAAAGCTGCCCTGGTACCAAATTCATTTCTGAACCCAAATTGTATGTACACCAAGATACACTTTCACACTTTCGGTCAATTCTACTATAGATTATTTTTAGGAAGATCCTTTAATGCATGTCTCGTCAAGCTTATTCGTCGATAATCATTGCAATTTTTAGGCCTGCCTTTCTTCGACATGGTAACAAATGTCGGTATTAGCAATGGTTCTAGGTTGAATATTGATTGAAAAGGCAATGAGTATTTCTTATACTCGTACTTGTGTGTCTGCTGTCATGTGGTTAGATTACGAAATATACATAACTAGTCACTACCAGAGAGAGAATAGTTTTAAAATTTCTGGCTTTACAATTAAATCTTGGTCTGTAGGCCTATGCTATAATCAGGCAGTTTATAAGATATTGGTAAGGTAAGGTATTTATAAGGTATTGCTTCTACCTTTTATTTTCGGATGCGTATGCATTATTTGACCATCTTCACATATCACAAATGACAACACCGAACATTTTGTATCATATTTTACTGTAGTTTTATATCCTATCTAATGCTAACCTCTCCGGAGAATGGCTAGCTGGTATTTCGGATTCAGGTTTTTTACTGATAGTAAAAATAAATATTCTGTTTCCTTCAAATAGAGTATCAACACAGTATGCGTCGCTACACTAGCATTGTGGATTCCTGCCGGTGTGTTGGTGGGATGGCAGTGGTTCCCGTTGTTAGTCCTTGGATATCGGATCCATGTTCCACCGGCGTTGGCGCTGATTGCACCTGTTGCTGCCGAGGTAAGCTTTTAACTGCATTAACTTTTTGAACACCGCACATATCTTTATCGACACGTTTCCAAGCTAAAACTATACGGCATTAACTATTTTCGTAGGTATTTTTTGGTGTAAAGCATAGGTGACAGATATGTTAGGTTGAATTTACGTTAATTTTTTTTAAAGGAAAACACATCGACTTCTAATTGTATGCGAACCCACACGGCTACAGAACACCGTACCTGAATTCTTATAGGTATTCACTGTTCAGGACTATTTATGCACACCGATCGACACACTCAGTTTTTTTGGGGTTTTCTAAATTTTAATACGGACTTAAGCGCGTATACTAGTTGACACACTCAGTTGTTTGGGGATTTCTAAATTTGACCAAGGACTTAAACGCGCATACTAGTCGATATACTCAGTTGTTTGGGGCTTTCTAAATTTTACCACGGACTTAAGCGCGTATGTACTAGTTAATACAGGGTTGTATTGAGTATATCATATTTTTGGTGTTCTCTGTAATCTGCATGGTGCTTGTTAAAACGTAAAACGTTTTTCCAATTAATGAATTAGGACCTTAAGTATTTGCTGAATAAATCTAAACTGGAACACATTTATTTACAGGCAGCCACATCAATACCTGTTCTATGTTATCTTGCCGGAGACGAGAGGCTGCGAGCAGCACTCTTAGGCCGCATGAGGAAGCAGTACGCCTTGTTGAGTCCAGAACGAGCTAAGAAATATAAATATAGCCGTCCTTAGCAACTCTATAGAATATGAAATACTTGACGCTACTAAAGGACAAGTGTTCTATGAGTCAGAGTTATACGGGTCAAAATACCTCGGCCGTGACCAAACTTCCACAAGAGAAACGTGGCGAGATTAGCGCCTGATAAATATTATTTCGACTGATTTAGTGAATAAAACTCCGTATTATATTAACATTATAGTAATTTAATAAAAAAAGAAACTTTATTTAGTACTTGTTTGTAAATTTTGTCATACATCTGAATACTCCAAAGCAGGGTCTATAGACATATAAAGATCAGTTAGATAAGTAGAACACGCAAGAACATACTACTTATGTGTTTAACCGACTTCCAAGAAAGGAGGAGGTTATCAATTCCATAGTAATTTTCATGTTTGTTGCCTTAGAACTCCATAAACTTTCGGGTCAGTCCTATAAAATTTTCATCATAATCAGTTCAGGTTTCCAAAATATAGTCCTTACAGGCATCGTTACTGCTCCCTGGTACATCAGAAATGACGTCCTCCATCGTGACCTAAGAATGGTTGTCGTTGTCGATATAATCAAAAAGTATGCAGAAGCTCATGACGAACGAAGACTTTATCATCGTCTGAATGTCGAGGCTTTCTAGCTCCTCGACAACACGGACATTTTGAGAAAGCTTAAATGAAAAAAGTCCTTTTGAGTTAGTGTAGTGAAGTGTAGGAAAGTGTGTAGCTAAGTTAGTGCTATCCTAAAGAATACAAGAATAAGGTGTCTTGTCCTTAATAGAGACAACAGGATAGGTGTTAATGGACACATTCTAAATTTTACTCGTTTTACCAAATTAACTGAAAACTAAATTACTTATTAGCTTTAGGCCAGATCGTAATTGAATGACGTACATGTAAAAAGTACATAATTGGGAACAAAAAAAATCACTTCAGGATTTCACTAAATTTGTTGCAAAGCAAATGTTGAAAATTTTCCATGGAAAAATATTTTCACCGCATCAAAAAAAATTGAAACCGATATGACGAATATATGAGGTAAGAATTAATCTAGTATTTCTCTTTACTCCTAAGAAAATTTTGTAATTAATGTTTCACGGAGAATAATAATAATAATATGGGACAACATTCACACAAGGTCTTCAGGTCCCAAACTAGGCAGAGGCTGTACTATGGTAACCTGATGACTGATATATTATATACATACTTATATACATATACACACTCAGACACAGGTCAAACAGACATGTTCATACACACAAATGTTTGACTTGTCCGGGAATCGAACCCGGGACCAGCGGCTCAGATGGCAGAGTGCTACCAACTGCGCCAACCTGCCAGTCAAGGATCCGAGGGCCAGAAGGAGTGGATGTCGGTTTGAACATTTTTGTAAACTGCGTAATTATTTTTAAAAGTTTCCGTGTTTGCCGATTCATCAAACCGCCACGAAAACTGAACGTCCGAGCGCATAGATCGCAAAATGATATTAATTAAACATGTAGTTGCTTAATTGATTAAATGTGTGAAAGTCCGAGAAAAACCCGTGCTAACTATAAGTCTTCGTAAATGTAGTACTTGTGTTCAGTGTACACAATGTGTTTAACAGAGCATCAAGGAACTGGTTTGGTTTTGGTTGAAGATACAGCTGCAACTTGAGAAGCTTGTCTTTTCTGCCTGCGGTCCCTCATAGCACATATCCCTGCATTTCAAACAAATAAGTAACTCAACTGCTTCAACTTGATGAATATAAAGGTTTTCTTTGGTGTGGACAAATTGAATTCCACTAGAACTGCAGATATGGAATCAGTAAAGTGCACTTGGATTGGGTTATTTGATGACAGCGAACGAAAAAAATTAGAAGCAGGGATTTTTCTAACAGGTATTTAAAAACCTATAACAAATCAAATATGTCTGTTATATTTTAATTTATCTTACTTGCTGACCTGCCCTTAATATATTGATATAGTACGTATGTGTTTTCAAAATTATTTTTAAGACTATTTAGTTAATAAATCTTTATATTTTCAGGCTTTGTGTCCATCACACTTGGATTATGGTTGAACTTGAGCATCGTAGTAACTAAGCTAGGAATGGACCGCAGTTACAGAAACTTAGCCAATTTTACAACTGCGGCTTTTCTTAGAAGAATAGTGCCGTTACTTGGACATATGTTCGAGCTTGTTCAGAGGTGAATAAATTTATTTTTTCAATTTTACTAAAGTCCCTGTCTAAAATAATAGGTTACTTTTTTGTAGTTTCGTCTTGTCTTTGTACTTGATAGAGACATTGTATCACCACAAACCCACGAAGTTTCGTGCAACCAAGCGCATACATCGCAATAATTATCATATCTACAATCAGTCACTGAGCTTCAGCAAATTTGCGGAAGGGTATTTGTCTTGAAAAGTGTGCCCTCCACTGAGGCCATCTCTTATTTGTCTCTTTCTTCTGAATCCTAATTCAGTGTTGTCTCTTTCTCTTAAGCTTAGACTCATATGTATTGAATATAGGTTACACAAACGTGGTCTATGTTAATCATCTCGTGATTGATAGTATAGATAATATATGAAATAAATCAGATACTAATCAGAAACAATAAAGCGTTATAGACTTGATTGAGAGCATTGATGTTCACCATTTACAAATAGATCGATGTGGACATCTGCCAGAATGTGTTCTGCTATTAGATTGGGATTTATATATAACTTACTTTAGACTAGATGTGTCTATTCGTAATGTTATTTATAAGTAGTAGAGAAATGTACCATTGTACAGGAACACGATGAGAAAGAGAAGTCATTTACTTGAAGGTTAAAGCTCCACACCCACTCTTGATTGGTTTCGACAAAAAACCTATCTAAAGTTCTATATGCCATGTCCTGGGAAATTGTGCTAAAGTAATAACTTTTATACCTAGGGGAGACTAGCCTTGGTTGTATCAATCTTCAAACTAATATTGTGATATTATGTTTGTTATGTTAAATGTGATAATTGTTTGAATGTTCAATAAAAATTACATAAAACGTACTTAGCTTTAAAAAAAATATATAGTACGATTATTTCAGCACTACAGCATTAGAACCGGTACGGTGCGAGTATTTAGCGTTTTTGGATACATTTATGGCAGTGTTCGAAGTTGAATGGCTTACGCATGTTTGCATTGAACGGTATATTGTAGCAAAATACACCGTAAACGGTATGTAACTGTTTAATTTTTTTATGTTCACTCAAGTACATGTAGTATATGTACATCACAGTACATCAAGTATATGAAAATATAATGACACACTCTGAAGTATGTGTGTGAGTGTACACATACATAATGCACTCGCACGCCTCATACGTCCCCCTCCTCCCTATCTCACTCACATGCTCATACATTTTTAAATGTGTATGTACACCTCTCGCTGTATTTTTCCTTAGACGTTTCAGTAATCGTTTAATGTTCTGTAATACTTAGTTTATTATAAAGTATAATTTAAAATTTTGTTGTATGTTTGTAGGCAATATGTATTTTAATTATTTTGACAGCTTGCACACTATTTGTTATTTTAATTCGAATAGCCGTCGATGATGTCAGGAAAACGGTTTCAACGTAAGATCAGCGCTGATCGTAAGATCAGCACAACGCTGGGTTGAGGCCGATTTGCTGCTGTTTTATGTTAGTTTTTTATGTAACGTGGTACCAAAATGACACACTTTGTATTGTATAGTGAAACACACAATACGTAACATTCGTACTTTGTGATAGTTACTATTATTACTATGTTACTCCACTATATTTATAGCAAATAAACTTTTGTTCATTCACTCATTCACTCTGAATATGGAGGTGCAACAAGTCTCTACGGAATACCTACATTTTGATTGTTTTTTTTTTTCAGGATGGCGTATACCAAAGTATCACCACAACATTTTTCAATGTCTTTGCTTGTTCTTCTCCAGTTTGTATTCTTTTCCACCGCTGTTAGGTGTTGGCCGCTATGGGTACGACTTTGCATGCACTTTCTGTACTTATGATATGATACTCCCAGAATCTTGGCAGAAGTATTTTGTGGTGATAATCTTCATACTTAGCAGTATCAAGCCAGCTGTGGTTATGTAAGTATTAATTATATTGCTATAATTTATCATGATTATCAATATACAATATACTACCTGTAGTATATCCAAACCAGGACATGTGGTTTTCATAATTGTTGATATTATAATGAAGCGGAAAGATTTCTAATCGGTTTGCACTTAAATTAAGTCATAGTTCACATCGACTCGAGGACCCTACGGCTCGATTGATCATGAGATCTTCGTATATTCAACTAAGAAGTGGAACTCCTTTGCTGCTAGCTTATATGTGCCATAAATAATGCCTAAATTTGATCGGTGATATCTTTCCTTTGTTTAAGGTTAATGATGCTTAATTGGACAAGAATATTGGAAAAAAAGATAGTCTGCTCCGAAGATAAACAAGAGAATATTAAATTTACAAAGGTAAACACAGTTTTTAACGCCGCCGAAAAATAGTGCTGCGGTTTGAAGTGTGAATGTAACACGTACTTACGTATTAATGTTCATATGCGAAGCTTATATCTTACAATCAGGCGGCTCGTTTGCTTGTTTGGAACCTATTATTATTAGTATTAACTTTATCATCAAGAAAAAAACAGTGTTTGTGAGGAGTCGATTGTTTGTTTTAAATTTTTATCCATTTCTTTCTTACACGTAGGTACTTATCTTGGTTGTGTAAGATATGACGAGGTAGGCGTGTGATGCGAGCTCATTTGTCTCCATTATTATGCCGAATCAGTAACTATGGGCACATTTAGATGATTCTATATATGATCTGAATGTGTTATAAAAAACGGAGTAGTATTCTAGGTTCTAAATGTGTCCACATCAGGCTGTGGACTCTCTCCTGCTTCGCCCCTTCAAATATCTAAACAATAGATTCAACGACTCCTAACGTAAAATCAGGTGTGAACACTTTCGATTCAAATGCTTATCTCATATTTAATTCAGAAGTAAAAATTTATGACCAGTAAAAAAAATATAAAATAAATAAATCTTTATTGCACTGGAATAAAAATAAAGAAAGCACGATGGTGTCTACGGAAGTTTTTTTGAAAAACTGTGTTGCCAACACCAACGCCCTCCTCCTTAGTAAAAAAGTAGGTACATTTAGTTCCTTCCTTGTATCATACTTCACATTATATTTAAATACTTTTATATAAGACAAAGCGAAAACATATTTAGATATTATAGTGTATCAAACCTAACCTTACTTTACTCATAGGTAATATTTGTTAATTTTGTTGTTTTTGCTAAATATTCCATCATTTAGCAAAATTCTATTATTTTAAATCTTCATGATGCCAGTTTTTTTATTTCGGGTTTTGCATTCATTATATATTTTTTATTGATGAGTGAAATTTTTATTTTTCTTATATTTTTATTGGTGTATCACAACTGGTAGGAAAGAAAGGTATTTTACACTTATCGCTACTGCAGAAGTTTATTGAAAACGCGTTTCTTTTTTTTATACAGCCTTTGCTTACTATCTCACTTGATGGTCAATGAGGATGTGGTCGTAGATGTTATCACGTTAGACCTAGAATGCTTACTGGCTCTCAAGGACTGCTGCCTGAACACAAAATATGTTTTCGTGTAAGTTTTTCAAACTTGAGGGTGGTAGCTAGCCAGGCCGGTATTTGAAAGTACCCTACCACCATGCTGGGAATTTGATAACGGTGCTACCTTCACCGGAAGCTCAAGCCGTTGCTGGGGATCGAACCAGCGTCCGTTAGTTTGATAGCGAAAGCTCCCATCGATGAGCAATCATTGCTTCAAATTAATCATCGATTCTCTCTTAGTCATGTTTAGATAAAGAATAGTCTGTATATTACTAGATGTAGTTATACAGATGTTGTATTCTCAGGAATAACATGCGTCAAAGTCGTCTACAAAAATTAAAACTACCGTTCGCACAAACTATAATTTATCTGTGTCACAGTTGTACTAGATAAATGACAGTTTGATGTAAATTAATTTTTTTACGCTATTATACGGTAGCGCAGCAACTGTGATAGAGGTTCGTGTTTCGTTCACTGAACTTAATGCTTTGTTTACAGAATATTATTGTCATAACACTATTTAACCAACTGTGCTGGTTCCCAATGGCCCTCATACGAGGCAGCGTAGTGTTTGCGCAGATGCTTAAGTACCACCCAGCAGTGCCTGTATCAGCGTTTTACATCAAATGGGCGATGTGGATTTACTGGGTGAGATTCCTTCACGTTGCTCAGTAAAATTAAGGCAGTCGGTACTCGTAAGTACCCTACCACCATGCTCGGGATTTGATAACGGTGTTGTCTTTGTGTTTACCGGAAGCCTAAGCCGTTGGTGGGGATCGAACTAATTGACAACATGTGTGTTCAATTCCTCATCATTGAACATCCATTGCTGGGCATAGTCTGGTCATAGGGTCTCCCTCATGTCTTTTTAGGAAGGTTTTCCAGTACTCGCCACGCTTGGCAGGTGGGCTGGTGAGCGCAGTATGTTGATTTTATCCGCAGAAGACGCTGCTGCCCAGCTTATGGTACATGATCCCTTTCATCAATGAATTTCCACTGCTGAATATACGTAAGTCTTCCCCATGTCTTTTTTTAGTGGGGTTGGCCAGTACTCGCCAGGCTTGTCAGGCGGGTTGGCGAGCGCAGAATGTTGATTTTATCCACAGAAGACGCTGCTGCCCCGTTTCTGGTAAATGATCTCTTAACCGCTTCTTACGGCACCTATGGGTAGAGGTATGGAGGTACAATTCTAGGCCAGTACTCTACGGTCAACGGAGTGTTCAATTAATAATTATAAAACTACAAATATGTATTTTACCATTTTAGGTGGCGCCAGCAGTGACGGCCGTAGCGTTGTTCATTACTGACCGTCAAATCCGAGCTAAGATGATGCGCTTACGATATGAAAAAGATGTTGAACAACTGAATATCAAGAAAGCGATTTAAGTTGGTATATCGAAACAAACTATGGATTCGAATAAGTATATTTTTATAATTAATTGCAATATAGTAACATTAAATGTACACGGAAATCGCATTACATACGATTCTAATGCCAACAATATACATATAACACAGTGACAAAGATTTGTACGAAGAATATCAGCAGTCGAGTCATAGATGATACCACAGTATGATTATCTAATTCAGTCAAATACAATGTAGTATATACAATTTTTAAATTACATATTCAATATGAAAAAGGAAGAAACAGCGCTAAAGAATGTAACAAATACACTAATGAACACAACTTGGAAGATATCACTACATTTTTGCTTTTAATTAATATGCCTTTTAAAAATAAAAGGTAACTGCATACATAAAAATAAAATTTGGTTTGATTTCACCCATATCCCAAACAGATTACACTTATAGCTTAGGCAATACATAATGAGTATGAATTATCGAGAATTGGCAGCTATAATCACCACCATCACATATGGCACTGATACGTGGTCTTGCACCGTGGACCACATAAATTTACAGCTGCACAAGAGCTATCGCGAGCGCCACGCTCGAGGTTTAGATTCAATTGAATATGAAGAGATAACAAAAGCTACTGTGGTATTCCAAAACATTACTAAGCTGAATTGGCTGAGGTATTTCACATTTAATTTAATGCAAGTACTCCTATATGACGTAAAAGTCCTTGACTGGAGTCCACGGATCGGAAAGTACAGTCTCAAACGTCACAAATGACGTATAACTTCAAACCAATCCTTGGATGATATCCAAGGATTGGTTGAATCTCCAATCTTGGAGATTATTATAGTCTGGAATTATTAGAACCCTTATCCTGCAGTAAATACGGCTGAAATTATGGTAGTGATGATGATTGCCATTGCCGGAGTATCCAATTTTGATAATAATACGAATACTTATGCGTTTATAATCATATCATATTCTAACCATGATTGGTCCACAATAAGGCTTTATGGAATGAAACCATAAATTATTTTACTGTTCAAGTAGTTTTAACGGTCTAGCCTTAAAAATAGTTCGATTGATTGGTACTACTGAGACTTTTGAATGCTCTTTACTTTTTTTTAAATATTACAAGCTTGCGTTTGTTCACTGTCTTGAAACAAATCAGAGATGCCCAAACTGGCAGGCGATTAAAATCAATAATTTTAGGCGAGAAGCTATCGACTAAAAACTTCCGCATCACATTTTAAATCTTATTGTTTCGTAGCCTGAAACGGTCTTAAATGATAAGGCCTTAGCGTCAGGTCATCGACAAATGGTCACATTTTGACTTACGTATCATGTATCTTCTAAGTAGTGTCTCTTTATAGTTAAAATATAACAGTGATAATTTGCACTGGCAACTAATTTAAATATAGAAAGCACCCGACTCAAAATCCCGCTATTTTCTTTCAAATAACAACATTTTTTTATTTGCCCAGAATCTATATGATTTTTTGAATATCTCTGAATTATAAAAATTGATTTAAATACTGATACTAAAAAGTCTCTTTAGTCCAATTGTGGGCATACTCCAAACGTTTCAATTTAGATTTTCATTATGATTTATACCAATGAAAATCTACGAAAACTGCTGAGGCAAACCAATCGTATAAAATATAGTATAAACTGTACAGTGTTTAACTTAACATCTAAGTGCATATTATGAACTATTGGTTGCATTTCATTCATAGAATATCCAATCACATTTAAATTTTACTTACACTATTAAGATTAAAATAAATTTCATATTGCACCATTTCATTAACCCTAGTTTAATCACGAATATTACACACCGCATAAATTGTACGTGGAATGAGTCCGGTGATTATCACCAAAGCGGTCTTCGCATTCATCCATCGCTATGTTATCCAAGAACTCCTCTTCATCGTCTAAATAAAACGTAGGATCTATTATTGTAGTTTTGAATACCCTGTTGCTGTAAGTGTCCTCTGTGGAGCTGGTAGAGGATGGTGTAGAGGGGCTGTTCAGTACGATGACTGGGAACACCCCTCGGGGCGCATCCTGCTATATCTGCTCTAGAGGAGTTTCCTGGTACTCCGCTCTGTTGCTCCACCTCTTAACCATGGGGACGGCAAAGAGAATGAGCCCACTCAAGGATATCGTGCCTCCTGCGACGTAGAAACCTGATGCGTAAGACTGACTCCTGTCGTATAGCCAACCTGGAATTAAAATATATGACGGTCGTCATCATAATATTATAAAAAAAAAAAACAACATAATGATAAAAGGGGTTACAGTTCTATTTACTTTAACGCTGTATATTGACCATAAATAAGTAGGTTGATTGTTGTAGTCGCTGTTGAATTTTGAATTTACATTTTGCGGTGTTTAACAAAATGTCTATATTTCTATAGCATTGGAGAATAGTTACTCATATTCAATGGTGAACGTACCATTGTCACGCTTTAGTATGAAAGCTGAGATTATTACCACTTAATTAAATTCTAGATTAATGAAAATTATATCTGTAATAGATGTTGTAATATCAATTTAATTGTTTGACTAGAACCACATCTTAACATAGCGATGTTCTGCTTTTTTTATATTGACCTCTTTTTAGGAATATCATGATTACCTAGAATAAAATAAACTGGAATTGAAGTGCACAAGTAATTCAATAATATACCCCACTTGAAATAATTGTCTCACTTGTCACTTGCACTCAAGTGTACACCATGATGTACCCCACCAGTGGCTCTTATGACTGCGATATCATCAAAGCCCCCACTGATCTGGCTCGTTTACGAATTTAAACATTACATTGGAGCGGATCTTTTTTGCTATCATAAGTCAAAATGATTCGATCATTCGTAATTTATTGACAAACATACAGAACTGTAACATCGCTTTGCTCAGTCAATAATATATACTTTATTAACCGAGAAAAGCTAAGGTCTGACCGAATGGACGGTCAGTATCATCGATACTGCTAAGGTTAATTTATTATAGATAGGTCCTCTAAAATATATTGGATCTTTTTTATTTAAGTAATGAAACAGATCGACAAAAGGGAAGTTGAAATTAATAAGACAAATCATTTCTATTGTAATTGACTAATTACCTGCAAACGGTGGACCAATAAGTGAAGCAATCCCTTGGAACAATAGCAATAGACCAAAGGCATTTGTCAATTTTTCCAGCCCAAGCAGATCAACAAGTACCACTGAAGTCAGGCCTACGTAAGCACCGATAGTGACACCGAACACCGTGGCATAAATAGCGAGGCCCCAGAACTCCCAACATGCCATCGACAACGCCGTAGCTACAAAAGAAACATAATTATTAGTGCATACCTATTATGTACAAATTACATATTACTAATTATTTATAAAATCGGTTTTGATGCTAATGAACAATAGTTTAAAGTTCCGTGTAGTTTCGCGTGAAAACATAGAACTTCTTATCTTCACCATCAGTGAACCTTCAATGAATATGAGGGAGCATACTAATTTTAAGTATTATTATTATTTTTGATCACTATTAATCATAGCGTATTTTCCATATTGTGTTGAAGACAGTTTTAATTTAGAATTTGAACTTGTTCAATTAACTCGCGTTGAGATGATATCTGCTTATATTGACACTCATTTTATTTAAGGCTTTATCATTTGCTAAACAATTTTGAATCTTACCAGCTTATTTTGTTGGAAATCTTACATGCCTAATTAACTTGAAAATAGTACCACTTATGAGAAAAGTTCATGAAGGTTAATTCTGATTAAAGAAAACTTTATTTCATTGGCTAATTATTAAGTAAAAAAATGTTTTCGCGCGGTCATATCTCTGTTCTCGCAGTGTTCTTTCACTATTTTCAAACGGAAAATGCTAAGAGTAGGTTTGTCAAATATAGTTTTTGAAACTAATTTTTAATACTGTATAGATCTAGTGTTTAACCACTATGTTGATGTTTAGGGACAATGTGTTCGTTTAGAAACGTTCTTTTCGTTTCGAAACTGGTTTAAAGTAAGGAGAAACTAATTTAACGTGCTAGTGGTGAAGCGAAACGGATCATGGAATATATTTCAGTAATGCTTACCGATTCCAGCAATAGTGAGGCAAGTATTATAAGCCACCAATCGGTTAACCCATGGTTTGTCACTGATGTATCCCAGAACAATTCTTCCCACTAAGTTCGCTCCTCCAATAATCGATATCAAAAACTCGCCATTCGCTATTCCTAATTGTTGGGCCATAGGCACTGTGTACACATAAGGAATATAAAAGCCAATGCTGGTCAAAAAGTTTGAAATTGCGAATAATATAAATATTGGATCTACAAGAAGGGATACGTCCAGCATTTGTCTCAGCGCAGCTTTAAATGCTGATGAAGTTTCTGTATCACGACGACGCGGACGCCATCTTGCGGTGTCTGGACTGACTGATCTAACTCTCGACAGACTCGTCTTACTGCCAGTGTAGAGTACGTCAGGTTTCATCATGATACCGCTGCTGTTTCTCCGTTCTAGGTGCGTTTTGTTTTCTTTGTTCAGTGCAGGTTGTGAAAGCGTCAATCGGCTAACATCAGTGTCGTCAATTTTACCATTAACTCTGAGAACATTTTCACTGCTTTGTGATTTGATAAGCGGAGCCATATTGTTCTTGGGCAGCATTCTTTGAGTGACAGATTTGTCTCTGACAGGCACCAGTGGTACTGTTCGAAACATGATTCCTAATGGTACACAGTTGAGAACGATGGCACCCATGATAGCTATCGCACCTCGCCATCCATACGTCTCAATGAGAATTGAAGTGATTGGAGCAAACACAAATGTGCCAAGCCCTGAGCCACATACCGCAATACCTAAAACAGATTTATTTTATTAATAATTAACGCATACATAAGCATCCATCGTATATGTCATAATAATAAATGATTACATGCAAAAATATATTGGAATCATCCCGGCAAGAAGGGTAATTTATGAATCCCACTAATATTATAAATACGAAAGTTTGTGAGTATGGATGTATGTTTGTTACTCTATCACGCTCAAACGGCTGGACAGATTTGGATGAAATTTAGTATGTAGATACTTCAGGTCCCGGAATAACACATGAGCTACTTTTCATCATCATCATCAATCATTACCACGCGGGTTAGATTGCGGGGCGCAGTTAGTGGCTTATAAAATAATTATTCTTTAAAAGTATTAGCACATTTTGTATTATAGAATTGTGACTCCATACAATATTGAGCCTCAGATCCCTAAAGTAAACGAGAAGGTTGTGTTATTAGATATTTTCTGCTTGCATTATAAGAATCTGTGCTCCCCATTTAGAAAGAGATCTACATATAATACACACATACAATAGTTTTTTGCCTATATAATTCAGTGGCTAATATATTCACTAGCCGACGAGGCAAAAGTTGTTCTGCTATTTAAATTATCGAAATGTGAAAGGGACATGGCACCTTATTTAAATTGCTTCAAGTCAATGATAGCCGGTTAAATTATTTGATTATTTGTTCATATAAAAATACTTATATAGCGATAAAAACGGGGGGTGGGGATAGAAGGGTAAGGTAGGGAGGGCAGACCTACCTAATGTACATAAAAAAATATAAATATCAGGCAAGCCGTACCGGAGGCTAAGATTATAAATTTTTATACAATATTGGGTTAATCCCATCTAATATTCTAAATGTGAAAGTTTGGATGGATGGATGGATTGACTGATGTTTGTTACTCTTTCACCCAAAAACTACTGAACGGATTTGGATGAAATTTGGTATGGAGATAGGTTAGACCCCGGAATATAACACATAGGCTACTTTTCATCCCGAAAATTGTTGCTGTTCCCGTGGGATAAGCGAGTAATTGAAATACCTCTGCTACTCGTTCACACTCAAACAGTTGTACCGATATCGATGAAATTTGACATGGAGATAGGTTGGACCCAGGAATAACACAAAGATTACTTTTATCCCGGAAAAGGTATAGAGTTCTCGTGGGATTATTGTGGTAGCGGTAAAACCGTAATCCATGCGGCTCAAACCGCGGGGCGCTTCTAATACTCTATATAATGCCAACGCACTGTTTATAATATATTTTTTTAAAATTATAAATTTGCAATTCAAATAATACTTGTGAATGTAGCAAGTTCGTGTGATTGTACACAATATGTGTGATATTAGGGATATTATTATATCATTAATTTTAGTAGTTTCATCATACCCGTTTCATCATATCAACCTTCAAAGTATATCTGTCATTAATACTCATTTAAGTGGTAAATATGATTTTTATTGCTTTGTATCCACCTCTTCATATGTATTTTATCTTATGTAATTAAAAGTTCTTACCAGTGGCTAAGCTTCTCCGTTTCTCAAACCACACTGTCACACTGACAATGGCAGGTAAATAAATAAGGCCGAAGCCGAATCCAGTACCGATGCCGATAGTGATTATCAGTGTCATCACGTTCTGTGCCCACGCTGACGCTATGACGCACGTTGCGGCCAGCAGTGCGCCTGCCACTGTCACAATTCTGCACCCCCATCGGTTGACGAAAGAACTTGAAATGGGACCTGAAAAGTACACATACAATTTTTGTTCATATTTAGAATATAAGACGGTTGATAAACCGATCTATTTAAATACGCACATATCGAGCACATTTTGTTCAATATTTAACAACGTCGATATAAGGGTTACATTCCTACAAATTGTAACGAGGCCATGACGTCACTTGTACCTAACTTTTTTTTAGCTCCAATTATGAAATTAAGTACGCTGTGTAGTGTCGTTAGTGTAAAATGATAATTACAAAAACACGCAACACTCGTTAATACAGAATGACAGAAAAAATAACATGGAATTTTCAATTAATTGTTGAAAATTCGGTGTTGTTTTTCTTATTCTACTATTGTATTCAATGAAGTGTGATTGTGATAGACCAACATCAAAACCAACCACAGTTTAACGAGTGTGAAAATATACTCTCCTTTCACATAAATGGAAAAATAAGTTTGTATGGGAGTCGAACCACCTCAAATAATTCCTGTCGATTTCAATAATTTTAAAATTCAATGAGTTCTTCCTGGGTTAGTCAAACGCACTCTTGCACTGTGTACAGCGACGCCCGCGAACCTATTGTTCGTTAAATTGTTCGCGGACCACATTTTGACTCCTGTGCGGACTAATAGTAGTCCGCGGACCACAGGTTGAGAGCCGTTGATGAGAACTTGGAATAGACTCCATTCCAAGTTGTCGTCAACGGTTTCTGGATCCGTTCATACAATCATAACAATTAGGTAAATAAATGCCGTTTATCGACTTGGATGAGTTACCATCATATAACGGATTTTGGTTTAACAATCATCTTTGGAGGCATAGCTAACCTATGTCCACAAGAAGAATAATACCACGTGTCGTAGCTCCAACTGTTACTGATAAATAAATCATTCTTTTCGTTATTAAAACTGACGCGGTTTTGACACATTATTAATGTATAAAACACGCGAATTCCTCACGTAATAAGTCAGAGGGCTACTATAGTACACAGTACTAGGCGAACCGCGACCGCGCCCACGAGCTTCTGGAATTCTCAAGGAATTCTCCTTGAAAAATACCACCGAATGTGGTTGAAACTATAGTCGGAACCCTCTGACTTATTACGTGAGGAATTCCTGTGTTTTATACATTAAATAAATCATTCGTTTATAAATATCGTAAGTTAACTGAGTAGTAGTTGGAATCAAGTTATCTTTCGCCATATAAATCCGTCGAGACATCAAGTCTTTGGAACCAATCAGATTATCAAATCGGTTTCCGATTTCATGACGTCATTCACACATGCCACGCAAACGATATTTATCTACTTGGTAACATGTGCCGTTTTATGTTATCACATCGTATCGTGTATTTTTACTTTACAAGTACCATACAAGCATTTTTAATGTGTAATCTATGTACATTAAACTAATGATTATATTGCAACACCGTAAACGTTAGCTCATTGACTAATGAAACAAGAAATGTTATTAATTAATGTGATGTTTTAGAGAATATAGAAATAATGTGGAAACTGTTACAAATTAAACTACTTTATTGATATACGTATTGTTTGTAAAAGGATAATCGATTTGAATTTTACTTCTATGACGTTTTTTATGTCTTTTAGGAATTTATTGTTAAAACGCAGACAGTTTATCAGGAATAACTTGTAAATTCATGATTAATATATATACATACAAAAGGGAAATGCAGTTACGCATACTTAGTTTTTAATTATATTTTTAATTAAGGCGTGTTCACTGTTTAACTTTTAGTTATTTCAAGCATAATTGAAACGAAATTGACATGAAAATACAAGAAAACCTTAAGATACTAAACGGGGATGATAAAAATGGTCCGTAACTAAAAGTATTAGTTACGGTAAATTATATTAGCATAGGTACAATTTATATCTACATCAATTGCAAATACAGTGATCTAATAATATTCGACGAATATGGAATGTCATAGTGAAATGTCAGACAAATCTTTTGAAAGATTTCATACAATGACTGCTATTTATATAAAGACTGCATTGCTTGTACAACAGCACACTTTTAAACAATGCATATGGTCTCAACATTTGCAGTTAAAACTCCACACAGTCTTGGTTTTTTTTTTATTTTTTCCAAAGGTACGGTGTATTCAAAGCAAGAAGTTTCAAAATATAAAGCTAAATAAATCTGACCCGGCAAGCTATGTCATATAAATATTTTTCTTGACCTTTGGTCTTTATATAACCTGGCTGAAGCCAACACCGCAATCTCACGTCCAATAAAGCTCGCCCAGGCGAGGCGTGATCTATTTGCATGAATTGATTACCGGCCGGATGGAGACTCTCTAAGGACCTCAACACTGATATAAAAAAAACCTACTGACACTCTCTGATACTAATTGCAAGCTCATAAAATGACGGTGCCGTGGGGCAGTGGTTTGTGTCATCGACATGAATTCTGTGTCTCCGGGACCCTGGGTTCGAATCCCGGCTGGGGCACACATTTGTGTGATGAGTGCAGATGTTTGTCCCGGGTCTTGGATGTTTGTGTGCTGTGATACAGGGAATGCTAGTGCGGGGATCTGAGTGTGAAAAAAATAAATAAAATAAAATAAAATTAGACTCTATATTTACGATAGAGGGTAGTACATACATAATGACAACAATGGATAGATACAGTTAAGGCAAACCGCTCGCAGCGGAGTTTATGCATGCAATCCTAACCGATGGATTGGGTTATGTACATACGACGCTGTCATAACGTGGATGGGTGACCGCTAAGGGC
Source organism: Apeira syringaria (assembly GCA_934044485.1). Taxonomy (NCBI): domain Eukaryota; kingdom Metazoa; phylum Arthropoda; class Insecta; order Lepidoptera; family Geometridae; genus Apeira; species Apeira syringaria. Next base: position 31,187,145 of record OW203654.1, read on the forward strand.
ATTTTCAACTGAGCGCTTCCGTACTTTGGAGGGCACGTTAAGTTTCGTGTCTGGTTATTGTCTTAGCGTGCTATTCAAAATTTAAAACGTCCGATTATCAATTTAACCGTCGTCGGTCTAACAGTTTTTACCATGACGTATACATTTTGGTGAACTTCCACCCTATTAATATGAATAACAATCTCAGTAAGCCATGTTGGAGGCTCTTGGGCGGTCTATAACTGATATTGTACAAGGCTATCCGTCAACCGGGCTCAACAAATGATTATTTAGACTTTTGATAATGATATGTGTGAAGAATATCGTCGCGCGAAAATAGTTTTTCCCTATTAAATTAGCAAATGAAATTAAATTTTGTTCGATCAGAATTAACCTTTATGAACTTTTATCGTACGTGATATTTTTTTTAGTTTATTACACATGTAGGACTTTGAACAAAATAAACTGATGAAACTCAAAATTGTATACTTATTTAGCAAATGGTATAAAGCCTTAATCACAAAAAGTTTAAAGAGATTATATGCATTTATATTTAATAAATTACCCGAAAATATTAAAACCATAAAAAAGAGTTGAAATTTTATAGCCACTTAAAATACCATACTTAGTATGACGTAATAAAACATATTGTAATAACAACTTTAATGACACAATTAAAGAAAATATATAAAATGGATCGGTCCGTTTGCCTCACCCTACCACCCTGCCAGGGTCATATGTTGTTCCTGCATATTTTAGGAGTAAGAACATTTTTGTTCACATATGATGCCATAAAGTATTGAGTATTGAATAATAGGTCAAATATACGATTTATAGCATAGGTCTTATTTTGTAATAGATTTAAAAACATCAGTTTAGGTACAATACAAATACACTTTATTGACACAAAAAAAATAACTACAATAAGAAATGTTCAATAGGCGGTCTTATCGCTATGAGAGATCTCTTCCAGACAACCTTTGGATGGAGAATAATTGATAATAGATAATCTCGGAGGGTGGTGTGTCAAATAAAATATTAAATAGAATGTACGAAGTACGTAGGTACGAAATGTATATAAAAATGTTTACCTGAAGAAAGGGTGACACCAACTAAGATAGAGACGATCCAAGCGGTCTTGCTTTTGCTCTCGTTGAAGTAGGTCAGGAACTCCGAGTAGAACACGCCAAAGGAATACGTCATGCCATCAGCTGTGAAACAAGAGACGACAGTTAGAAAATAATTTGATTATATTTTTTTAAACTATTACTATAATTATTTGTTAAAATTATTTTAGAAATAAATATAATAGAATTTAGACAATTCATGTTTAATACTACTTTTACTTATCCTATCCTACTAATATTATAAATGCGAAAGTTTGTGTGTATGTTTGTTACTTCTTCACGCTCACCGGTAACACCGATTTCGATAAAATTCGGAATGGAGATAGCTTATAACCTGGAATATCACATAGGCTTATTTTAATATTCACCATGATCACCGTTTTACATCACCACGTGGGTAAATCCCCGGGGCGCAACTAGTACTAATATAAATAACTAATAAAGAAAAAAGAAACTAGCGGCATTTAACGGTAGGCCGACAATAGTTAATTGTTTTTTAAGTGCGTAAAGGCGTAAAGTTGATTTTTGGCGTGAGTGCTTGGATTGAAACCGCAGGAAAACCGCAAGCGAAGCGAGTGGATAAAAAGTAGAACCCCGCGAAGGTTTCAAAACACAATTTTTTTTCCCAAAAGATGGAACCAACTTCAATACTCAAAAGTGTGAAATAACTTGTTGAAGTCAATAGTTCAAAAGTAACTTATATCAAAATATTGTGCTCATGGTGCCGACTTCGACAAGTTATTTCACACTTTTGAGTGTTGAAGTCACGGGATCAATTGTCATTGTGGTGTAGGTATGTCTTCACCCGCTACTATAACATCGTCTTGGTATATGCACGCAATTTCCAGATTTTAGTGTGTATCTCAAAAATCATTTGTCCGATTTTTATGAAGTTATATGGCACCACACTTTTTTGGTAAGAAAATATTGTTCACCCTTTAGTGACCTCTGCTACTTACGGGATCAATTATCATTGTGTGTTCTCCGATGTCTTCAACCGCACCTATAATATCGTCGAGGTATGTGAAGGACTTTTCAGTTATTGGAGTGTAACTCAAAAACCGCTTCTCCGATTTTGATGAAATTTAAATGGGACCACCACGAAAGTATCTATACTCTATCAAACAAAAAAAGAATTAATAAAATGGGTTCATATACGACTAAGTCGACCGTCATCGTTTCGCTTTATATATAGTAGTTTTAGAAACTTCATGTGATCCAAAATTCAAAGTTACGTTGTCAACAACGCGGTTAAATTCGACGGTCCCGTGGCGCAGTGGTTTGTGTCATCGATATGAATTCTGTGTCTCCGGGACCCTGGGTTCGAATCCCGGCAGGGGCAAACATTTGTGCGATGAGTGTAGATGTTCGTCCCGGGTCTTGGATGTTTGTGTGTGTCCATGTCTCCCGCGATACAGGGAATTCTAGTGCGGGGGTCTGAGTGTGATGAAAAAAAAAAATAATAAAACAAAACTAAAAATTAAAAAAATGAGTGGGTTCTTGCTGTATGATAAACTGTATTATCGTTATTTTACTCAATTACGATTCAAATGTTGTAAGTATTTTAACGAATAAATATTTTCCCTTTGTGCAAACATGATAAAAAAATCTCTGTTCACACATGTAATAAAAAAGGAATAAAGCAACAATCCATTGGATCGTCAGCGTATGGAGAACGTCCGACTTTTCCAATAAAGTAGGTTAACATGCAAGGCATTTACCTCCGCCGCAGAAGGGAGCTATCAATGTGGGGATCACTATACACTGGCTAGATGTATTCTTCCATCAACAGCATTAGAAACAAAAGCCTTTTGTGACAATGGGGGCTCGCGGCGACATCAAAAGAAGCCTTTGACATTCAATACATACACGGGTAGTGCATACACTGCATACAGTATTTGCAATTGTTGTTTGTTTTGTTGTGATATAAGATTCTGTAAGTGAGGAACAAGTTTATTTTATTGCGTTAGAAAAAACCTGTCATAGGAGATTTCGCTCTTTCCCAGATCTATTTATTTATTTTACGAAAAGATTTAGAAATAAAGTGTGAGTGAGTAGGTGGGTCACTGTGTAGTGTGTGTGTGTGTGTGTGTGTGTGTGTGTGTGTGTGTGTGTGTGTGTGTGTGTGTGTGTGTGTGTGTGTGTGTATGTGTGTGTTGGGTACGCATGTGAATTTGTGAAGATGTAATGTAAAGAGTGTGAATTTAGCGTGACGATATATAACAAGTGTTGCCATAATAATGGGTATACATTGTCATTATAATTGTCTTTAGCTGCCTTGAGAAACACTGACTCACAGTAATACAGTTTTACCAACAGAGAAACCTGTGGTTTTATCCAACTAGTTTGTGAGGTAAGGGTTCACAAATAATAATGTATCATTAGCCTAGCATCATAAGTTTTACTAATAACGATAAAAAATAATGTAACACAGTAGAATATAAGGCTTTGAACAAAATAAATTGTTATCCTACTAATATTATAAATGCGAAAATTTGTGCGTAGGTGTATATGTGTAAGTGTGTATGTGTGTATGTTTGTTACCTCTTCACGCTCAAACGACTACACCGATTCCGATGAAATTTGGTATGGAGATAGCGTATACCCTGTATTAACACATAAGCTTATTTTCATCATCACTATTATCACCGTTTTTCATCACCACGCGGGTACAACCGCAGGGCGCAGCTAGTCTTATGTATCTCTCCACCTGGCCACATGAAACACTCATAGGTAGGAAATAAAGATAAAAAAACCCCAGAACATAAGTACATAATATACTGGTACTTAAAATTAGTACCTGTATCATAACAAGAAGCTATCTTTTGGTAATATGATCCTCGCAAGTACAATAAAGCAGTTTATGTTATATGAGTAAAGTATTTGACGCTGAATAAAGTCGCACGTTTGTTCATAATAAGTGTGTTATGTAATATGAAACCAGATAAGGTTAGTGAAACAAAAATTATGTAACAATATTCTTATTTTCAGATTATTTGAAGTAAAAAATCAGCTGCTAGTGGGACTTGAACCCACGACTACAGAATACCGTCCTGTTGCTTTCTAAATCTAAGCTAAGCAACTACTCCACTAGTGTCCAAATTTCTTCCTTCCATTAACATCTGAGAGGATGTTAAAGGAAGGACTGATAGACCAACATTACTGTTGATTTCATTTCAAGCGAAGGCACCATACACTTATTCCCGTTATGTCAATTGTCCCACGGGAACTATACTTTTTTCGGGATAAAAGTAGCCTATGTGTTAATCCAGGGCTTAAACTATCTCCATACAAAATTTGATCGAAATCGGTGTAGCAGTTGGAGCGTGAAGAAGTAACAAACATACAGACATACACAGAAACTTATGCATTTATAATATTAGTAGGAGTATGATATGATTGCATTAACAACAGGGTAGGAGGAACTTACGTTCAAATTATTTGAGGGTGGTAGCTAGCCAGGCGGGTACTCGACAGTATCCTATCACCATGCTGGAAATTTGATAACGGTATTACCATAGGCCAATATATATTTGTCTATGGTATTACCTTCACCGGAAGCTTAAGCCGTTGCCGCGTTGGTGGGAATCGAACCATCGCTCCCTCCTCTAAGCTATCATCGCTTCATTTATATGAAAGATATTTTTTTTATGTACATTGCATCGAAGTAACCTTTTTAACTGAGCATATACTTATTTTGTAATTGTAATTAATATTCAATTTGCAAATAGGTACCGTAATTATAATTATGTAAATGTGATTGTGTTGCAATAAAGAATTAGTCATCCATCTAAGTATACTAATGGCTTTATGTCATGCAAATTGTAGCCATCACGTTTAGTTTTGATGTTGAATTGCCAGTTATGAAATATCACAACTGATAACAACAAAAAAAATACCCAAAAATTGAACCGACTTCATCACTTAAATCAAAAGTTTCAAATAACTTGTTGAAGTCGGTATCATGATAGATCAAAAGTAACTATTATCAAAATAATGTGCGCACGGCACCGACTTCGACAAGTTATTTCACACTTTTGAGTGTTGAAGTCGGTTCAATTTTTTTGGTAATATTTTTTCCCCTTTTCAGTGACCTTTGCTACTCACGGGATCAATTTTACTGTCTTTATTCACCGATTTCTTCACCCTCAATAAGGAAGTGATCCAGATAGACGGTACGATTTTCAGTTATTGGAGTGTAACTCAAAAATAGCTTGACCGATTTTGATGAAATATAAAAAAGACAACCTAGAAAGTATACTTTATCAAACAAAAAAAGAATCATCAAAATCGGTTCGTAGGGGAGAGGGTGGTCTCGACAAATACTCACGTAATTGAACGCTGTAATTTATCGAGAACACTGGCTTAAATAGGTATTGTAAAGATATTTTTTGTGGGTGATTATGGATGGGGGGAGGGGGTCCAGCAAAATCTCATGACATCTCACTAAGGGGCGAGGGGGGTCGATACACCGCTAAAACTACCTCTCGAAATTTATGGACTCCCCCTACGATGGTAGACATACGCTATAATTGTAGTCGAGTATTAACTTATACAAGTGTATAATGTAATTTTAATGTAATACTAGTTTAAAGTAATATTTGTTACTAACTCATGGATCATACAACCTGGGTATCTTCAAGTCACGAGTGAATAGGTATCTTCTAGGCAGGCGTGCTCCACCGTAGACCGCATCATCACTTAACATCAGGTGAGATAGTGGTCAAACGCTTCCCTATTCCCAATTAAAAAAATAAAAATAAAAAATTCGTCAATTTTCGTCTAACAATTGTTATAAGAGTATGGTTAAAGAAAAGCATGTAAGCCCCGCATGTTTGATATTAACTTCAAAACAACTTTAATTAACGTGGAGTGTCGGATTATCCGACCTATGAAAAAGTTGGTAGCTCGTTAACTCGAATAACTTGTATCCCCTTTGCAGTATACAAGAGCCTTGATAAAGTTTTTCATATCAACATATCGAGGGCTGAGAGATAAAGCCCGATAAGTCGACTTATGGTCAAAATTGAGTTTGCCTACTTGTCACGATGTACTCGTCACGCTACGTAAATATCCACATATTATATCGCCAATAGCGTAGGGCAATTGATTACTTGTGTGCTATTATAGCTGAATTTTGCCAATTCGACGTAAAGTTCGCCGTGGTGGTACCGGCCTAAAATAGTACTCCCCCATCTCTTCCCGTGGATGCCGTAAGAGTCGTCTAAGGGATTACGTACCAGGAGGTGGGCAGCAGCGCCTTCTGAGTATAGGAAACCATACTGCACTCGCCAACACGCCTGCCAAGCGTGGCGAGTATTGGCAAATCCCCCTATATGGGGAGGCATATGTCCAGCAGTGGACGTTTTCTGGCTGGGAGGAATGAAAAGAATGAACCCGTAAAGTTAAAATAATCAAGAATCTTTAATGTTAATGCGACTCAAGTCCCACTAGTAGCCGAATTTTATCCTTCAAATAATCTGAACGTTTATAACTTGTAAACTTATCGGCAGAGAGAATCAAAACGCTAATATTAATCGAAGTAACTATCAATGTACATAAACAGTGATTAAAGATAGGTAATCATTAGTCACTAAGTTCATAAAAATCAACGTCCGATTGCTTGTACATACTCTATTATTTATTATTATAGGTATCAATAATTATCAGGTTGTACATTCGCTATCAATGCAAGATATTGATTAGATCTTTACGTAATATCATGTAACTAATAGCGTATGTAGATAAGTTTACGTTAATAGATAATTAATATACCTGTGTAGTTTAAATTTGAATATAATTCTTGTTAAGGCACGATTCCCGCTGAGTGGCGTTCATTTAGCTTAAAGGTCGTGTTGTGTAATACGTTTTCTTGTTTCTATTATTATCAGTATTAGAACGAGCGAATCTAGGTCACAGTGAAGCCTGGACGAGAGTATATGTATTCCTATTCCCACTTATACATATATGTTATATATTTATTTATTCTGACAACAGTTGAACTAATTACATTTATTGAGTAACATATATATATGTAAATATGTGTTCTAGATTTTTTCGAGCAGACATTCCAAATGATGGAGAAACGCACTTTTAGGAACTTTATTAGTCCTATATATACACATATTAGTTAACACGTAGTTTATTAAATCAAAAGCCGATATTTCACAGAAGCCTTCTACAGATATTTGAGTTAGGTCGAGATTTTATAAATATTTAAAACCATTATATGCACGACAAATACTAAAACTAAAAATGTAATAATCATACTTGCACAAGTTACATCCAATTAAAATATATCGTTATATCAAGTTACAAAAAACAATAAAATATTCTATAATCACAACAGTAAATACGAAAATAACTCTGTTTACCTGTTACGCTTTGAAGCCTAAATCACTAAACCGATTTTGATGAAATTTGTTACAGAAATAGACTAGACCGTGGAGAAGGACATAGCCTTTTACTATTACTACTTTTACTTTTCATGAAAATATGTTCTCGTGTGTAACCCTTACTACTAAAACAACCCGAACAATAGATCATTTTAACCCGTTTGAATAACAATTTACTAGAACTTTATTCTTATTCCAAATTTTTTATCAATACTAACCAGTAAGAATCTGTGTTTGTACGTCTTGTGTTTCCTTTTATATACGTGTTTGAAGATGATATATACGACCACTTTATTGGATCCTTAAGTATTTTTTTTTATTTATTTTATTTATCAACATTCACACAAGGTCTTCAGGTCCCAAACTAGGCAGAGCCTGTACTATGGTAACCTGATGACTGATATACATACTTATATACATATACACACCCAGACACAGGTCAAACAAACATGTTCATACACACAAATGTTTGACCTGTCCGGGTATCGAACCCGGGACCAGCGGTTCAGAAGGCAGAGTGCTACCAACTGCGCCAACCGGCCAGTCTACTACTACTTATGAGCAGGTGAAAGTTAATATAAAATTTATATTATTATTTTATTTTTAATATTATTTTACACAACTACTAGTTCAATGAGTTTCGTATAGAAAAGGCTCCAGTACCAAAAAAACATTTTTGGCTACAGGAAATTTAAATTAAAAATTGTAAGAGAAATATCATGCCCTGTAAAATGTATAGATAAGTACTTAAATCCTACTAGATAATATTATAAACGCGAAAGTTTGTATGTATGTTTGTCACTCTTTCATGCTCAAACAGCTGGATGGATTTATATGAAGTTTGGTATATAGATACTTCAGGTCCCAGAATAGCACATAAGCTAATTTTCTTCATCATTAACCATCACGACGCGGGTAAAACCGCGGGGTGCAGTTTGATTATAATATTACTAACCCTTGATCGGGTACCATACAACAAGAAACCTAGAATGTAATGTATACATTCGTAAAGGTAGGTTCTATAATATAAAACCATAATAGTGGTTTTAAATTCCAAGTCAACCTAATACGTAATGCAGCAAAATTTCAGGGATGCTCGACCTTTGTCAAGGCGACAAATTCCCCTCTTTGCAAATGTGACCCAGTCACGCTATCTAACCTCACGCCTGCGCCCCGAAAGCGGTTATGTTGGAAAACAACAAAAAAAATAACACGAATTTCTGCCTTCTATGTGACGGGCACTGTTTCGATGACAGGACACTGTAACTGTCAAATGTAACCATCGACACAGTAAGCTCATGTCAGCTTACGCAGTGTCGGTAACATCATTATTATCGCCTTACCGTTTACTAAATAAATAAAGTTTGGATATTTTATTCATGAAGGTCAATGCTGATTGAACAAAATTTAATTTGCTAATTTATTAGTGAAAAAAATTATTAGAAGCAGCAGCAACCATACTTTTCCGTTAACAAAAATACTCGCGACACCTACAAATGCGCTTGGTTGAACTGTGTTAAAACACAGTTCAACCAAGCGCAGTTGCGAAGCGCAGTTCATTTTAATTTCATTTATTCTGGTGTAAACACCAGAATAAATGAAATTAAAATGTCTAGAAATTTAATTAGTATTTTTTTGAGCCCGTAGATCATCTGTAAAGTATATTTTTTAAATCAACGCGCCTCAAGACTTGTCCCGCCCTTTCTGCCTGTAAACACCCGCGAGCCCCTGTAATGTCACCGACATCTGTGAAGCCCATCGCCCCGAGTGTGAGTACTGACATGATTTGTGATCAATGAAGATGAACATCATCATCATCTGCTGCGCATGCAGCGTCAGGAAAAATTGTGTGGACCAACCTAGAGTGAGATAATGGTAAGAAGAAGAGCGAGTTATTTTTGCAGTGAAGTTAAATCATATTAAAAACGGTTAGTTACCTAAAAATAATTTGTATCGGAAATATTTTGGTAAAAATATCTGTTTACGGAAACAAATTTAAAAAAAAGCAATCACAAACTGCAAATCGAGTGTTGTAAGTTAATTATTTATTCATTTATTCACAGCTGACGTAATAAGTGACGAAAATGATTCCAATAATAGTAAAGCCAGTGCAAATATTATGATATTGTTTTGATAAACATTCTGTTCAGAGGTCGCCAACAGATGGCTGCTTTGTTGATTATAGCTCATGAACTGCATAATTACCATTGTCGAGTGTAACAAAGAAAAATTAATCTACACTACACTAATGTTATAAAGAGGAATGATTTTTATCTTTGTAACGAATAAACTCTAAAATTTCTGGACCGATTTCAAAAATTCGTTCACCATTACATTATCATAACATACCAATGATATTATAATATGTTTATATGAGATAGATGTCGCACAAGCGCGCGGAAACTGAGGCGGCAAAATTAAGTCAATTGTAGTAATTTTCATTGCGACGCGTATTTCAAGCGCAAGTCTAAACATATAGCTATCCTTTTCTATATTATTTGTACCGTATTATCTGTCGCAGTAAGCATGTTTATGACATAAAGGAACAAAATCTGAGCACCGCGCAGTATGAATATACGTCATCTTTAGTAAAACATCATTGATAACATACGCTACATTTTTCTTAAATTAGTCAGTAAAAAAAGAAATTTTTACTAAAACTTCTGGTCTCTCAGGTCTCTCTCTGGTATTAATATAAGGTCTACTCAAGTGTAATGGGTTTCATTCGCGGTATATGTACACTACGCCGGTTTTCGTTGCTACTGCATATATATAATTATATTGCTAGAGCTATTCACACTAAGCACTAACGAGTTGTTTTTATGAAGCGAAATATATACATTCATTTTTAGTTTTTTCTTTTTCGTCAACATTGTACGAATTCTTATATTTTGAGTTCTATCGAGACAATATGAAATTAAAATAGAAAGGGCGCCTATTAATTCAATGGAATTGACATAAATATTTTATATAGGACATTACACCTCCATTTTGTACCGCATAACTCCGGTTTCATTACAATCTGAATTATATATGGCTTACATGACATTAGTTATGGCTCATATAGGGATATAAAATCCCTCTTACCCCATCGCTCAACCGGGTTATGTTACGTATCTACTGCTCGTACCTTGGATGGGTGACATTTTCAACATTGCGCTTCCATGCTTCGGCGGGCAGTTTAAGACGCCAGTCCCGGGTATCAATTCTACTAAACACGTTGCTCATAGATTGTCAATGAGTTGTCTTTTTTGCTAGTTTAGCAATTCTACTTCGAGTATGATTGTAATGGTTACAATGCAATGCAAATGCAAGGCAATTATCTAGATCTACAATGCATTATGAAATCGAGATGCAATTGTTATTTAAGCGGATTACGATGTTTATTTATGAAAACATTAGAATTACAATGAATTTCAATTTCAAAAAAACATTTTCTTTTACCTATTCTATTATTTTTGAATTTTGCTTGTCGGCGCCCTGGTTGTAGTCGGATAACAATCGTTTGGCATGTCAGAGGCCCTTGGCTAGCTTGAAAATTAAAAACTTAAAAGCATTGGCCTGTCCTAGCCTATCTTTTTTTTTTAAGATTATAAGTTTGCGTTTGACCACTACCTGCCAACCCTCATTGGTCAACGTAGTGGGTTGTCGGTTATAAGTAACCTTCTTTTCGAAAATGGTCTATGTCCCAGCTGTGGGAACGTATGAGCCTGATTATGCTTATATTCTAATAAGTGATCAATTTTAATTTTCGGTAATGTGTCTTAGCCACTATACGTTTAAGATTTATTTATATTGTTATAAATGATAAGATTACTTACAACATTTAGGACACATCGTCAACTCATTATCGTTATCACGCGCCTTACAAATCCGCGTTCTAATAAATATGAGCAATTAGTGTGTGTTGATAACTATCAATGAATCTGGATGTAATTGGTAGTTATGATTATCGTGCGCCACGTACTTGTTTTATTATTATAATAATAGCACTGATAAGTGGGTGTCACAGCTGGCCACGCAAGATATGGAATCATTTGGCAAAGGGCCAAAGTTATATTTTGTTACACATACTAAATACAGCCATTTATTTTGGTACTATAGTTGTACCTGACTAACAATATCCAAGCTAATTTCAAATTGTCATCGATAATCTAGCGTTTAATTACTAACGCGATGGTCCGTCAAGAGCGTCATCTCACTAACCTAGAATGTCAACTGACACGTAGACAGGTGCTTCAACACACTGGGATGTTTGGTGACATATTTTAAAGTTGAGGGTGGTAAAGCCAGGCGGTTAATAAAAGTGCCCAGCCTATGGATCTATGGACGCCTGGTCTCCCTGTTTCTGCGGAGTTTGTTAACGATATTAAAAACAAGTTCGAGGTTTGATCCGGTGACACTGGATAATGTTATTGGTTACAAGTTCTCTTCAGCTTTTCAGCGTGTGGACTACGATTATCCCATTCTCTTCCCCATACGAACTGTTTAGATTTTTGGGGAAAAATATTCTTCATGTTTTTCTTCATGAAATCTTAGTACCTAATTTCACGGAAATCTTCGGACCTGTTTCAGCACTTAAACATACTTAAACCCACACAAACAAACTTCGCATTTATAATATTATATCAGGCTCAGGGTGGAGATAGCTAGGCTGTCTTAGGGTAGCACACGATTACCTACCAACTTATAATTATGGACAAAGGATATCTTGTTTGAAAAAATAGTGAAGATTTACATAATATAAAAACACTCTTTAAATGAAAAGTTTGTCAATATCATTGAACACTTCTCCCATGTGGTAGTTTCATAAATCTCCAGTAATATCACAACCCTTGACCGATTTAGTATATTATATAAGAACTTGAGTATTATAGGGATAAGGGCTCTTTGCCAAATTTCATCGGAACACTTAGTTACCATCGAACATAAAAACAATAAAATATGAAAATATTACATGATCCCTCCGGTGAAGCTGTAAATGCCGGTAGAGGCAAACAGCATTAGTCCGTTAGAAAAAAAGTAACATTAATTCCGATTCGCCCAAAGCGTCATTGAAACCTTCGCTTCAGTCGGTCGATTAAGAATACTCTTATGAACTATGAAGGTACCTACTTATGTAGGTGCATAAGATAGATTTTGCCAATTTCGTCCGTACATTGTCGTACTAATGAGTACGATATATGTTGCCAGCGGAGTAACCAAATGAATTCATTTGGCGAACCGCGAGCGCCCGTATTCTCCTTGAAAAAGACCACCGAACGTGGTTGAAACTATAGTCGGAACCCTCTGACTTATTACGTGAGTAACTCCCGTGTTTTATACATTCAAATGAATTCAGTTCATTACATGTGATGGAGGGATGAAGCACATTACGGAGCGTGTTCGGATGTGACATCTATGTTAACTGTCACGCGAGATTTCTCCGGTTGATATGACACTTATCTCATTTGCGCTTCTTTTAAGTTCTATCGCACACATTCGGATGATAATGGTTCTGTTCTTCTGAAGCGATTAGATCAGTTTAATGTTTAGAGAAAAAATACACAATGCAATAAATAAATGCAAACATATGCTGTAATTTTACCTAAATTTCATTATTAATTTTATGAGATTAGATAAAGTAGTGTATGAAAATGCACATAATTTGGTCTTAAAACACTCGGTAATACTATAACTTCTTTTAAGAACCTTTATTGTGAAACAGTTTCATAAACAACAAGGTATAAGTTCAGTATTAAAGGTGAATAATTCATGTAATCAGCTTATTATTACTTTGAGACCTTAGTTATTATAAACATGTGAAAGCCTGTTTTAAGAGTTATATTTTACTAGTAGCGCCCCGCGATTTCACCCGCATGGATTACAGTTTTCCCGCTACCTCAAAGATCCCATAGGAATCATATTTTTCCGGGATAAAAGTAGCCTATGTGTTAATCCAGTGCTTAAACTATCTCTTTACCAAATTTCATAGAAATCGGTGTAACCGTTTTAGCGTGAAGAAGTAACAAACATACACACAAACTTTCGCATTTATAATATTAGTAGGATGGCACATCATTGAATCAAATTTGTATTACAGTAGAAAATAATAGCATGTAGTCAAGTAACGTTCGGGAAAGATGATAAGTGCTAGTCATCCACCATGATGAAGGTATTATCTGGAGCGGACGTGACGTAAGTCCTATACCAACTGACGCCAATCCCCTGCCACTCGAGATTACCCTACGTTTTTTCATGTGATTCCTCAAATATATTATTCAGTTGGATTTACGACAATAAAAGACAAGTGGAACTGGCAATATAATATGCAATGATCTATTTCTATCTATCAGACTTTTGAAGAGATCCCTAACAGCAGTTGATCATTTTATCGCTTTGTTTAGAAATTAACTGTGACCAATTGTGGCACACAAGTTTAGAAAATAATATCTATAGACAACTAGGAGACAGTGCATATATAAATTGAAAAAAAGATTAGATCTTTCTTCTTATATTTGCATTTACGCATGATCCCTGAGAGATGCCAATTGGAAGGCGTATCTCTAACATCAATAGTTTGTAATAGTTGAATAAAAAACAATGCAATATATATTGCCTCCAAGCAAGTCTTGTTAGATATGGGTTGTGAAATGACTGGTCACTACTTGAATGAATACATGTTTACATCGTTCTATACATGAACCGATCTTACATCTATTCAACCGAATTATTTGTTCGAGAATGAAATATTGACATGTTTGCTTTGAAACGCTGAAACCCTAGTCTTTTAAAGCTTTATTCTTCACTTTAAAAATAAATGTTTGACATTATGATATTCAATACACAATAATTAGTGCTAATTCTGCGAAATGTATTTTTCCAGGTCTATCCTGCATTGGGCGAGAGAGTTCGCTGATTCAACATGTCCTGTAGAGGCCTCGTGAAGAGGCAAAACACTTGTCGATGTTCCGGCTGAGTAACATTTCATGTGTGTATCGTATACCTAATTCTCTCAGCCATGTGTGTCCACTGCTATGCCTATGCCTCCCCCATATAGGGGGGATTTGCCAATACTCGCCACGCTTGGCAGGCGGGTTGGCGAGCGCAGTATGATTTCCAATCCTCAGAAGGCGCTGCTGCCCACCTTCTGGTACGTGATCCCTTAGCCGACTCTTACGGCACCCGCGGGATGAGATGGGGGAGTACTATTCTAGGCCGGTACCACCACGGTTGAACGGTATACCTAATTATTGTTCTCTATACTTCCTGTACGCAATGTATGTAGGAAGGAGAGCAGAGCACACTGCAGGATAGACCTGGAATAATTTATATCGCGGAATTAACATTAATTAATATCATTTTGATATGGATTTCAGAAAAGTAATAAGTATACAATTTCTTTGACATTATTAAAATCTGTAAACTAACTTAGGAATTTGACTAATATTGCAGCCGATATAGTTTATTTATTAACCGTCCATCGTTTTGAATCAATACTAATTAGAATCATATCAAGCTCAAGGTAAAATCGAATGTAACTCGATTGCGTCAGTTGTAACCTTGCCGTTTCGATATATCTACTGATATGTTTCCAAATCTGAGAAGTGACATGATACTGGGCATGGTTATTATTATGGGTCAAGTCTAATGCATGAATTTGAGGGACACTTAGTATATTTATCGAATGGATCTGTCTTACTAGTCATCTGTTCATAGGGGAAGAGTGTTGAAGATGGATATCTAGATCTTTTGTACGTAACAATAGCAGGATTACTCCTGTTGTTGCCACGAAATATTTATTTATTAACATTCACACAAGGTCTTCAGGTCCCAAACTAGGCAAAGCCTGTGCTATGGTAACCTGATGACTGATACATATACTTATATACATAATACACCCAGACACAGGTCAAACAAACATGTTCATGCACACAAATGTTTGACCCTTCCGGGAATCGAACCCGGGACCAGCGGCTCAGAAGGCAGAGTTCTACCAACTGCGCCAACCGGCCAGACATATCCATATATATATGAATATCCATAATAGACTAAGAATATGACCTGTGTCTGGGTGTGTATATGTATATAAGTATATATATCAGTCATCAGGTTACCATAGTACAGGCTCTGTCTAGTTTGGGACCTGAAGACCTTGTGTGAATGTTGTCAAAAAAAAAAATCCTTTTTAAAATGTATTGTGGGTACTATTGCAAGTCACTGAAATAAATCTATAATTGACCGAATCTGTTTGTAATGTACGTTATATTCTGTTTAGTTAAGCTTAGGTGAAATTAAAAAGTATGTGAAGAAGCATGTTAAGGGTCATGTATAGAGATAATTAACTGAAAAAAAGGTTGACTAAGCAAGTATTCATGGGTGAAGTGAATTATAGTGTTGAAAAAGGAAGGCATAGATCGGACGCTCCCAAATCAGATTGAGGAAGTTCTAAGGGCCAGGTCAAGAGTACTCTAAACCGACGCTCTTGTATGAAAGGTCTGATGAGCGCGGATGAAGCGAAGGAAGTGTGTCGGTATCGTAACAATTGGAAGGATGTGGTCTCTACCTACTCCAGGGGAAAGAGGCATGAATCTATGTATGAATGAATGAATGAGTTACTATTGGTCCTAGTGCCTAGCTTTGGACCACTTAAATTTCTTAGACGACCGGTGATTTAGGCCAAAGTCTTAAGACGCCTTGCAACCAACGGGACTGCTCAGTTTCACATGCTACTAGAAACGATGCACCAATAACTGAGGACAACAATTGCAAAAATTATCTTTTCTTCCATACGGAACGACGATCAGTTTGAACTCAAACTGTGATTGAGATCACATGTCGACAGCTTACCAACATTCTCCAATATTTTTAATTATCTAATTGTAATAAATACTTATGATTGTCAAAATTATGTATTTACTGTGAGATACAATTTGCAACAAAAAGAACAGACATACAGAAAACACAAATAATATGGATTTAGAATTTTAGTATAGGCTCAACCCGCCACGTGTTCGCGGGCAGAACAGATATTACCTATTACATCAAAATATCTGCCCCACAGACCGACAGACAGACACACCTGTACAGAGATGTCAGAACATCTTGATAAAGGCCACTGTAAACCAACGCATATTAGGGGAAGTTTTTCGGCGACTTACGTAATAAACGGCTTTAGGTATACAACCCCGAAAGCGTCCTTTGTCGTCGTCCCCATGGCATTTACTAAATAGAATGGAACCTATCAATTGCAACCTTTTTGATAAGGATTCGTCTGTCGCTCAATTTATTTGTATCTATCAAGCCACATTACAATATTGACCATTTAATTCGCCTTGGAAAATTAATATTATTGAAACTGTAAAATCTTAGACAGGCAATTCATGCGTCCTATAGTTACCGCCAAACCTGCCCGTGAGAGTAGCATTGTCATCCAGAAATGGAAACTGTCGAAGCAGTGACACTTTTTTGCGCTTGTCCAGAAAAATTTGTCCATTAATTTCGTTTGTCCAGTAATAAGATGACATGAAGTAATTTTACATGCTAATATGTGGTTTTTAAACCCACACACTTAGAGGCATTAGGCATCAGCGTGCTACTTGAAGATAAATTGGTTGAAGCTAATTCAAAGAAGGTAGGTACTAATCCCAAAATCAATCACAAATACCAGTAAAATATCTAAAGCAAAAACGATAAGATTTTACCTATACATAGACGATAGATAAGATAGATTTAAAGTAGTTTGTTTGTCAAATTAGGCTTATGAAACGTGATTTATCTAGCGACTCAGTTACGCCACGTAGTTTCACCCGCATGGATTACTGTTTTCGCGTTACCTCAAGTACATTTTTCGTGATAAGTCTATGTGCTTATGTCAGAGTAAAGTCTACCTATATTTAATTGCATACGTTGTTCAGCCATTCAAACATCCATATATCTCGAACAGATAAAAAATATGAAACAAATCGATAAAGTGGTTCTCAAGTTATGGCGTGCCTAGTACCAAGGCAAACATGGATTACATTTTGTATAATTATCATACATATATAACAAATTCAAACATTTGTTATATTTCGTTGAAGTTGATATTAGTTTTATCAGCAAAACAAATACCTGGCTGTCTTGTTTTTTATTTGAAATATTACGCATGCAATGATAAAAGCGTTTACATAATTTCAAATTTAGGTATTCGTTTTGCTAATTAAAGATATTTATTTAAATAATTTTTTTTCGGTCGGTTTTATAGCTTTTTTTACGCAAGTACGATAAATAAAATTAAAATTGAAAATAGACAACGCACTGTATAACCGAGTAGGTACGTAGTTGTAAAAATAGGAATTTTATAGTTTTATTCAAAGCCAAAACGACTTATACTTAGGAGAAATGTTCCATACATTTCTTGAAAATAAAGAGAAGTGAAAAACATGTTGTGGCCACCCCACTTAGTGAGACATAAGGACAAGTAGAAGAAGAAGAGAAATAGTGAATCGATATCGATTGAATTATACATACAAAATACCAGCCTAAATGTGAAAGACGTAATAAGGACATTAGTACGTAAGTACTTGTCTATAAATAATAATAAACTAATTTTATGTACTTGTGCAGAGCTATCTATCTTTCTATTTATCTACATTCTAGGCAGATTGCACAAAAGGCCTCAAAAACTCTTAATCGGTTTAATATCGGAGTTTTGGGCTAACGCACATAAAAATACAACTTCCTTCTAGGCGGCCTTTGAGGTCGTCCGCGTCCGCCCGCAAACCAGAGGATAGATAGGTTTTAGACGAGTACATGAATCAAGTCTGTCAGTGATTTGTTTATGCTTTATTTGAAGAAGTTTGGCGTAGATTTTTGTATTTAGCAGACGATGGTGCTATCCCATATTACTTCCCATGTACTTAGTTAAGCGTTGCGAAATGCGAATGTGAGTACTACGACAAATCTTGCGGTTTTGTGGTACAATATATTAATGAACTTTGTATTATTTATTTTATTTTTTTACATAATCCAACAGCGTCACATTAAACACGTAGGTATGTAGTAAATCTAAGCTTAAGTATGGTCAAAATAGGATTACACATATTACTAAAATTATATATGACAAACGTTGTGTATACAGTGCTCGTAAGTATATAAACAGAAATGTATAGTAATACAGGTCATGATGTTTATGACGGAACCAATTATGAGCATACAGAATTATGTCATACGGTGTATTTTCTTTATTTCATGTTTGAGGACAAGCTTAGAAGAGAAGAACAAATCCAACGTGGGTATTAACAAATTAAAAAAAATAAACTGTTTTTCGGCAGCGAAAAGGTATTTCGGCAACGATGGACGCAAAATAAACGGTGGACACCGTGGACGCAAAATAATTGTGTACCAAAAGTCTAATGCCACTAGGGTGCGACGTTCCACGGCTGTGTTAAGCCTATTTCACGGGTCGTCCCGTGACGATGCGGTGGGAGGCAATAAAACAAAGGTCTTTGGTAAATACGAACAGGCCCGGTGGCGACCCAGGCCTATCTTTCCGTGAAACTTTATCACTTTAGCTGCGTTTTCTAGTTACTTGCTTGCTATGATTTGACTGTTATATTAAACTGTTCAATATTTGCAGAAGTTTGGTTAGATTGGATTCTGATTGATGAAGTCTCAACGGACTCAGATTGTGCTATACATCAACATTGTTTCTTCATTTTGGCTTCGCAGGGTCTGCAAGTATTTGTACTGCATCAATTAAAAGAATATTCAAGATTTGTGAATTTATAAGCTTAACAAAAAAGTTATCTTCTGTTATTCAGTTGATAAAATTAAACAGTAAAGTCTTTAATTACACTTTATATAGACATTACCAAGCGGAACAAAGACGGGAATTCGGGGCCCATATTCATTACACTCACAAAATTATTATTATTTAGTTCTCTTTCTACATTGTTTAGGTATGTATCTCTTGTGTAATGTGTGTTGTGAGTGTTTTGAATAAATGTAGCTTCCTTCTTTCTTTATCATGCGACAAACGAATGATTCTGGTAGGTAGGTAGGTAGGTTAGTAGGTAGGACATGAAGGGAAGTCAGTATCACCACAGTACTTGTATAATATTTAGGTAACACTGAACCTTACATTTTACCTTAATACGCTTATTATACAATTACGTAACGGGCCATCCATAAATTACTTTACACGAATTTACCGACTGGCCGGTTGGCGCAGTTGGTAGCACTCTGCCTTTTGAGCCGCTGGTCCCGGGTTCGATTCCCGGACAGGTCAAACATTTGTGTGTATGAACATGTCTGTTTGACCTGTGTCTGGGTGTGTGTATGTATATAAGTATATATCAGTCATCAGGTTACCATAGTACAGGCTCTGCTTAGTTTGGGACCTGAAGACCTTGTGTGAATGTTAAAAAAAAAAAAAAAAAAAAATTTGCTGTGACGTCACACATCATGCAATTTTTAGAATTCCGTACCCAAAGGGTACAACGGGATCCCATTACTAAGACTCCGCAGTCCGTCCGACTGTCTCTCTATCTATCACCAGGCTGTATCTCATGAACCGTGATAGTTTTTAGGACAAGATCTAGTTTAACGAAGAATAGATTTTTGCCTAATTATAGATTCTTCTTGTATTCTGAGATACATTTAGTTAGAGTATTTCCTGTTCGATCACTTCGGCGTTTACCGACAGGCGTTAAATGGGGACTTTAAGTGTTACTATAAGAATTTGACACGTGAGACAAGTTTATTCGTAACATTTGCTTTACTAACATGTTTAAATGAAACAAAATGAGTGTCAGAAAAATTTAAACATCGCGATATACACACGTGAAAATTTTAAAAAAATAATTCAAATGTTACGTTCGTCTTTGTGTAATTTATACGAATATGTATATCTGTATAGTATTTAGACTAATATTAAAGAGGTAAAGTTTGTGAGATTGTCTGGACTTCTGGATCTCTGAATCACTATTACCGTGTCCGAATCTACTGGACCGATTTTTTTCATCATCATAATCATCATCACCACGCAGGTGAAACCACGGGGCGCAGTTAGTAATATATATTGAATATAAAAAAATATTTGTGTGAACCTAATAAATCCCTCGCTCCGTCTATAGTCTGAGCAAATATTTGAAGGTGACAAATATTTGATCAGCGTATGTCCCTGTTTCATTACAAATAAGATATACCAACTGCGCCTCGCGGTTTGATCATCATGATTGATGATGATAAAAAGTAGCCTATGTGTTATTCCCGAACCTGAAGTATCTAATTATCAAATTTCATCCAAATCCGTTTTACCCGCGTGGTGATCAATAACAGTGATGATGATGATGGTGAAAATAAGCATGTGTTATTCCAGGATACCTATAGGCTTTTTGTGTTCCAAATTTGAACGTGAAGAACGTACGCACAAACTTTCGCTTTTATAATATTATTGTGATTCCATCACTTTTCCTATCACATGGTATATTTACCGAAGTTTAGAATATATTCTATAATTCTACATCATATGAATCTAATAATGTAAAGATATTTTAATTGATTTCTGATTGATTCGATTTGATTTTTTCTTAATACCTAAAAATAATAATAATAGTAGGTACTCACTGACTATATGAACCATGAACGAAGCGAAGACTACCACCCACCCCCATCCTCCATCAGGGGGTGGCGCAAGGCTCCCTGTACCACCTGGAGAATCAGGCTCATACGTGCCATTCACATTCTTCCCGTTCTTTGAACTCTTTGGTGTTCCGTGAGACATTTTCCTCCTTTGGCACTTCTTTATTTTACTATTAAATCTAAGTTATCAAGTACTTTAATATCACTTTCTTGTTTCTTTCTCTATTGTATACTTACTTAATATAATGCTATTATATTGTCGTTAAGATATGTTATTGATTTATTATTGATCACTTTTCTTTATGTATAGAGGCACTGTTTACCAATAGCTTATTTAAATTTACTGGTTTGAAATGCAATGTGGAAGTAAATATGGGAGAACTAATTAGTATGTGAAAAATTATTATCTTTGGTCGTAGACCATTATCCGTGTGTCTATCTGCGGTTTAATATTTCTGTGTTGAATATAGTGGTCGGTCGTACGCGATGCATCTTCTGTATAATCTGCGTTCGAGCTGTAACAAAAGAGAAATACGTTATTTCTGAAAAATACACATATTTGTAGTAATCTTTGTACTTTGTAGTGTCCAATCAATGTCAAGTCTACTAATTTCATGATCAAATTCAGTCCGGTGCGAGGCAGAGTTGATACCTATAAAACAACTTCAAAAATTCGTAGTCTGCTAAGTTCATAGCGGCCTGAATATATGTTGAATCTATTCTCGGCCTGTATCGGTTTTGCACCTACCAAACTGACAAGTCAGATGCTGGCAGACTACGAAAAATGACGTGCTATTTCACTGAATCTAGAATTGAATGAAGATTGATTGAATATGGTGGAATTAAAAATAGCACACTACCAAAGCTGCTAAGTTCATAGCGGCCTGAATATATATTGAATCTATTCTCGGCCTGTATCGGTTTTGCACCTACCAAACTGACAAGTCAGATGCTGGCAGACTACGAAAAATGACGTGCTATTTCACTGAATCTAGAATTGAATGAAGATTGATTGAATATGGTGGAATTAAAAATAGCACACTACCAAAGCTGCTAAGTTCATAGCGGCCTGAATATATATTGAATCTATTCTCGGCCTGTATCGGTTTTGCACCTACGAAACTGACAAGTCAGATGCTGGCAGACTACGAAAAATGACGTGCTATTTCACTGAATCTAGAATTGAATGAAGATTGATTGAATATGGTGGGATTAAAAATAACACACTACCAAAGCTGTCAAAATCGGCCTTTGTGAGCCGAGGGCATTGCCATATTGTATAGTAGACTTATATATATATTATCATATATTTATAGGCCGTTGGGGCCGAAAGGCTCTCGAATGGAGACCACGGACTAGCAAGCGCAGCATAGGACGGCCACTGAACAGGTGGACATACGACCTGACTAAGATCGCAGGTAAGGGCTGGGGCATGCGGGCCGCTTACAACCGGTCCTTGTGGAAATCAATGGGGGAGGTCTATGTCCAGCAGTGGACTTCCTATGGCTGAGATGATGATGATGATAGTAAGTAAGACTTAGGCCCCAGGCTCAATCTTATATGTATCCCAATCTTTTTGATTGGTGAGATTGGGTAAATATGGCTGGGTTTATGTACGGTTCACTCTATATCAGGATTCGTATGCTCATTTCCAGGAATCAAACGTTTGAGAATTAAAATAACAATAAGGAATGGACTGTATAATTAGAGATATATGTGTCTCTTCTTTTCACTTATGAGAATTAGTTTCACATTTTCTATCCATTTAAACTTATTGTGCCTTATACAATCAAAACTCGTATTTTTGTATCTTAGCAACTAACTCTGTCTAAACTAGTCAAGTACCCTATTAAAAAGTTACATGTAGTTACTTAACGTTAGACTTTTTTTATATATCTCTTGTAAAAAAAGTATCGGTATCTAGAATATGAAATTTGATTGATCGTGATATCTCCCAATAAAGATTATATAGATAATTTGTAAGTAATTTGTAAGCCCATACGGTGTTCGTACTTAGGGCAAGTGATTTGTTGATAGCTCAGTGTATGATTTTGGGATATCGTGTTCTGATATGGTGACTCTGACATGACAGCCTAAATATAATACATTTTACACACAGAAAACCGAACACAGTCTAAGTTATAAAAAAACAGTACCCAGAACTTAGTATTGGCGACTAAAATTGAAAATAAATCTTATACTAATTAAAATATATCAGTTTATTATTTACACCAATCACTGGTTTCATGGAAGCCCTTTACAGTAAATGTACCACGTATACTTTAACGAATCGCTTTAATTTTCTTATATCATAAGTAGAAATGCATGACGACTACAATCAAGAATTATGTTTGATAATGAAATGCTATTTAGATAAAACTTAAAGGAACTAAAATCACTAATATTTTTCTCTCAAAATTGTGTAGGGTACCTTTCGAGTACCCGCCTGGCTAGCCACCACTCTCAAGCTTGAAAAACCGAACATATAGTGTGATCAGGCAGCAGTCCTTGAGAGCCGGTAAGCATTCTAGGTCTAGGTCTGGCGTGATAACATCTTTTATCACATCGTCACTGACCATCATGCGAGATAGTGGTCAAACGCTAGATCTGTTTAATAATAAAAAAGAGGTAGTTACACATTTCGCAGGTACCTTAAGGTTTTCATACCAAACTGTTTTCTTATTCTTATTTCTTTTCTAATTTAGCTTAGCTTTTTACAGCTGCAAAATGAATGATGTAAACAGAGTTATTGTTTGCGCTTACCAATACATTCGTTTGAAAATAAGTATTTCCTATCATTAACTATTTTTTCTATATATTTGTGTATTTTATCCTTAGTTTTGTATTAACTTATTAAATTGTAGATATTATTTGGTCGCGATAATTAAGAAGAAAAAACCATTTTTTTTTGTATGATTCTGATTTAAATATGAACGACTGTACACAAAGACTGACAATTTTATTTCCAATAATCTTAGACGAATACATTTGGAAAATCAGTCATTATGGAAATCATTGATTTTGAAGTTTGTTCATTATGAAATCAATACAATATAAAAATTAGCTCTAACAGACGGGAAGCATAATAATGTGGATTTGATTATTCAAAATTTATCATCATTAATTAATAAATGATGATGATGATGATGATGATGAATTAATAAATTGATTTTCATAAGAATACTTTTAATTACTGCCCTAATATTTAAGACAGATATATTTTTTATTAGTTCACCGATTATCTCTGCACACTTTTTTTTTATTACACTCACACCCCCGCACTAGGATTCTCTGCATCGCGGGAGGCATGGACACACACAATCACAGCACACAAACACCTAAGACCCGGTACTAACATCTACACTCATCGCACAAATGTTTGCCCTTGCCGGGATTCGAACCCAGAGTCCCGGAGACACAGTAGTCATGTCACTGACACTAACCACTGCGCCACGGCGACCGTCAAGATCATATATATATTTCAAGTGCGTAACTGATCATACATAAGTAATTATGTATAGTATATATGTGTACATTCATTTATGCTGTGATGGCACTGGTAGCACCCATGTGCATCCACAATATCTAGTGACCTAATATAAGAAGCAATTAAGAATATTCTCAATACAGACTTGACACATAGTATACATAATAGGTAGCGGCTGTACACCGCCATTACATAACGATAATTATAATTACATTGGAATGCGGCTTCAAGATACACCATACCATTACCTACATATGTGAGATAACGATATGCTATAGCATAGACAATATATACAAGTATACAAGTATATATATATATGGCTATAGTTACTTAGTCCGAAACTACAAAACCGCACCTTGGTTTCAAAAGGCGTGATCTGTGGAGAAGGGATGGCCAAGAAACTTCTATTGAATCTGTGTCGGAGAGATAATAGAAGGCCGCTGTCAAGTTTTTTCCAACATATGGTTTTAACATACTGCCTGTCGCCTATTTCGGTTGTGGCACAGTGGTTTCGGTGATTACAGTCTATAGGCTAGTGCTGCCAACTGTATCAACATATCTGTAGCTAGGAAAGTTGCTAAATTTCCAAATTTACTCTTCTTACTGCAAAAAGTAGCTAGAAATACCTAAAAAGAGAGACACGTAATATTGAAATGTTTATTTAAATGTTGTGCAAGAAAATATTTTGCGACATATTTCACATACTATAAACCTAATCACTTGCTAAACTAATGCAAAATTGAGTTATTTTGTCAAGAGCTACAGCTTTAGGCTTGTAAGCCTAGCTTTGAAAAGCTCACTATTTTCAAGGAGAGATGACGAATGTGACGAATGTCCGGAAAATCCCAGACACTTCTCTTGCAAAAACATTGTTATCTATCGTCATGATAATACACTGTTATTGCAAGCTTCACACCATTATAGGCACAGAGTGATAAACTGGAATGCTAATGGCATTCCCTGTCATAGCAATGGAATCATAAAAAAAAAGGAAACCACGTGTCGTCGCTGTAAAAAGGTGCTAGGAAACGTAGCTAGTCTTTTTAGAGCTCCAGTTTTATATCATCATATTTTTCGAAGGACACCTTCACTGATTCGAGTACGTACATATTGAGTTTACTTACAAGACATGTAAGAATAAATGAGTATGTGTAATAATAAATAAATACATGTATTCACGCCTTTCTCCCGTAGGGGTAGGCAGAGACAACAGCCTTCCGAATGCTACGATCACACTTCTTCGCTTCAACTATGCTCACTTTTCTTACACGAGTGTCGCTTTAAAATACTCTGGACTGGTCTCTTTCATAAAAATAAATGCTAGGAATAAATAATAAACTTTTCCAGTATAGGTACTTTGACCTAAATTCGTAATTCTTATAAACTTTTCGGTTGTCCGCATAATTTTATAAAAAGTATGTAGAATGTAGATCAATGTTTTTAATTTGTATATATATTGCCAGTAAACCCAACTTTGTTCACTTAGGTCAAATGTAAGTCGATACATCAATATCTATACTTTCAATCGTTCGCAGTAGGTACTTAGAAGGGCTATAAATTAATATTTTGCAATAAAATATTGATTTTATAGTGTGACTATGCTGAGGAAAATATAGCTTTTTTAGTCTACTTACCGTACATGTAAGTCGATAAACCAACTTCCCCGTTTACTTTGACCTAAATTCTTGGAACACATAAACGTTACACTTGTTTCCACAGCTTCGTAACATTTTGTAAATAAAACGTTGTTTTTGTTGTGTTAATGTATTTTCTCCGAGAAATATCTTTGTTCTGACAGAAGTTTGACTTATTGTCATGACCGCGGCGTTGAGGTGTTATCAGCAGAGATAATAGGTCGTGTCGTGTCTCGGTCCGACTCTATGATACGACCAACATTACACCACTTACATCAGAAACTTTGCGTAATATTGGTATTATTCATTAGTCATTACATAATATAACACAAATATTTTGTATTAGTAACAAGCTCATCGCCCTTTGTATCACTATATTAATGTTCGTTTTATGTATGTGTGTGTGTGTTTTTTTTAATACATATTATAAGTTTGCGTTTGACAACTGTCTCACCTGATGTTAAGTGATGACTTTGTCTTGTTAGCACGCAAACCTAGAAGGTACCTATTCACTCGCGACTTGGAGCCTCCAGGATTGTACATATCGGGAAACACAGACTCGGGCAACGAGTTCCATTCCTTGGCAGTACGCATTAAGAAAGTGGAAGCAAAACGCTTCGTACGTATAGGTGGTATATCTAACCGTATAGCGATGGCGAATTGCCGTACGTCTAGTTGACCGATGATAGAAAGGGGATGGTAGAGTGGTAGATGGTAGATTGTGTAATTCCAGTGTACATTCTCCGAAATGCACCCGATAGAAAACCGATAGGCTTGCTACTCTACGCCTGTGTTCAAGGCTCTGAAGCCTACGTTCGACCAAAGAGTTACAGCCGATGATTCTTTTGGCTCGCCTCTCGATTGACTCCAGAGCTTCTAGTGTGTGTTAATATAATTGGAAATAGTGTGCAAATAAAGAGTTTTCTATTTATTCTTTCTATCGATTGTATTTTACACACCTAACGGTTCAATGTTGTTTGTATATTTTGTTCCTTGTTGCTGTCGAGGTTAGTAGTAAGTAAGTTCGGCAACGCTCCATCGCTATAGACATACCACCTACACGTACTAAGCGTTTTTCTTCAACTACTAAAAAAGTTGAGGGTTGAGCGTACGGCTAAGGAATGGAACTCGTTGCCTGAGTCTATGTTTCCCAATAGGTCCAATCTTGGAGTCTGTAAGTATCGAGTGAATAGGTACCTTCTAGGCATGCGTGCTCCATCTTAGACCGCGTCCACACTTAACATCAGGTGAGACAGTGGTCACCCCAAGCTATGATATTTCAAAAAAATAAGATTATTTTCTCTTATAACAAAAAATTGCCTTGTTAGTAAATTTTCAGACTTCACTTTTTATTATTTATAGTAGGTAAATAACGCTAAATTGTCTATTCGATTTGATTATAAAATAGACGAAACAGTAGTTCGAACTTGGTAAAACAAATTGGTAAAACGTTGCCAATACAACACTAACAATAATTATTTCTTCAATTGTACATATAAATGATTGCAAAATTACTCTAAACCAAGGTAGTACGTACAATAAGTGGTTCTATCGCCACCTACCGATTTCTTCCAAACAACTTTAGGATGGACAGTATCTTAGAGCAAATTAATAATCGGTGGTGCACATGAATTAACTAAATTTATTGACCTTAAGTATATATTCCTAATAAATAGCATAACATGATCTGTGACCACCAAAAAAATCATGATTAACATGTCAAACAAGAAACATAATATTGTTCTGTGTGACAAGCGCATGTTACGTGTGTATGCTTATTTGTTATGTCATTATGTAACGAAAAGTGTTTCACATTGGTGTCGATCACCTATAAACTGTCATTGTTTACTCACTAGGTCATTAATCTGTGCGTCATTCAGTGTTCTTACATCGTTCGTTGTTGTTGTACAGTAAGTAGGTACCAGATATTTACGTATATTGGGCGATTGTATCCTGATCCTACTAATATTATAAAGAGGAATTTGGTATGGAGATAGTTTTAAACCTGGCTATCAACCGTAATCCACGCGGGTGAAACCACGAGGCGCTACTACTAATATTATAAATGCGAAAGTTTGTGAGTATGGATGTGTGGATGTATGTTTATTACTCTTTCACTCCTGAACGGCTAGATGGCTTCAAATTTGGTACAGAGAGAGCTTATACCCTGGATTGACATATAGGCTTATTTTCATCATTACCCTTTTTTATCACCACGCGGGTAATGCGGATTTGGGTGAAATTTAGTATGTAGATGCTTCAGGTCCCAGAATAACACATAGGCTACTTTTCATCATCTTCACCTTCATCAATCATTTCATCACCACGCAGGTTATACCGCAGGGCGCAGCTAGTTTGAAATATTTACCACCTACAGATTCGATGTTGTAGTTAAAGAAACATACTCTATATCTAGTACGAGTATGCGACCCCATCAGAAAATTTCGAAAAACGCTAATTCACCTGACTTGATAGTATGTGCGTCATCTTCTATTATGTTATACTAAGTTGTTCCTCTAAGGCAAATCTTTTACAATGCTCACCATTTGATAAGCTCTCACGTGTTTAGATATTCACGTTCTGCGGGTTCGACTGTGTGTATATGAAACATACTTTATTGGCTTCACCCTCTCTGCATGTCTCTCTGTCCAATCTTCAAAATAATTACATAAACGCAGATTCAACTGAATTCAAATTATATATTTAGTTCTGACTAAAAGAAAACTAACAGGTCCAGGCGTCAAACTGGGCTATGGCCAATTTTATGGAGTTCATAGTCACCTTTTTGTGTTGCAATATTTATTTCAAACGTGCCTCACAGGCTATTTCCTTAGCTGTACGTGACTAGAACCCATTTTTGATATCACAAATGTGTCCAAGTTAATTTTCATGATACTTCATACAATCTTGCTTCACGTCCATACATATCGACTGGCCGGTTGCCGCAGTTGGTAGCACTCTGTCTTCTGAGCCGCTGGTCCCGGGTTCGATTCCCGGACAAGTCAAACATTTGTGTGCATGAACATGTCTGTTTGACCTGGGTCTGGGTGTGCATATGTATATAAGTATATATATCAGTCATCAGGTTACCGTAGTACAGGCTCTGCCTAGTTTGGGACCTGAAGACCTTGTGTGAATGTTAATAAATAAAAAAAATAAAAACGATACAATGTACTAAGTTATCTTTACTAAAAAGAGAAAAAAACAAAGTTTCTTCTTAATTGGTTTTTAACGATTGGTAAATTATAATTGCAATGCATTCATGAAAAATAATGTTGCTAAAAGTAGTTTTGTTACATTATGAATAATGAATGCAGCTTAATTATGCCAAATTAAACGATTGGAAATTTAAACTCTAAGGCTTTCACGGCCGGCGTTGCATGTTGTATGTATTGCTTCCGGGCTGTTTGGCCGTGGTCTAAGTGAAGTGTCTAAGTGAAGTGGAACACAAGTTTCACTTAGACCACGGCCAAACAGCCCGGAAGCAATACATACAACACGATTTGAAATTGTCTAAGGTTATCATATAATATGATATGTAAAATTTATTAATATGAAATAAAAACTGGCTGAATGATAAAAGTAACGAGAAATTATGCCGATGACATTATAGAGGCTCGCGCTTGTTTACAGGCAGAGGGCGGGACTAATTCTGAAGCGCGTTGATTGAAAATATAACAAATATGTACTTTACAGATGACCAAAATTGCTAATTAGATTTTAAGACTTTAAGATTTTAAGATTTCTTTTCTTCTGGTGTAAGACACACGTCAAGCGCATTTGTAGTTACCGCGAGAATTTTTGATAAAGGAAAAATACGGTCGCACTAAAATATTTTTTCACTAATAAATTAGCAAATGAAATGGGATTTAATTCAATCAGAATAAACCTTCATGAACTCGTAAGTGGTATTTTTAAGTTTATTACACTTGAAAGTTTTTTATCAAAGTAAGCTGAAAAGAACAAACATTGTCCATCTATCAAATAGTCAAGCCTTAGTCAAGAAAGATTGATAGTAAAACAAGTAGCAAACTAATTGAACATATACAACGAAATACGCAAGAACCTTAACTGAATTGAGTCAAGTCCAGAAGGACGTTGGTATCTACTATCTGTATATATCACTAAGCTGTTACTAAAACAATGATCTATTCTTATCTCCGGTATAAGATCACCAGAGCACGTCTCCACACAAATATAAACGTGAAATCGCACTTGCCTTATTGCACATAATAAAAACACAGCAGCGCATGACTCGACGTTATTTATTTTCCGAAGAGTTTCAAACCGAACCCTAAAATACTTTTGATGGGTACTTGGGCCTAGAACTGTAACTTAGTAAGTAGTAATTAGTAGGTCCATTTTTCTTATAACAATTCCTTTTTTTTATATACTGTATATTTCTAGCGTTTGACCACTATATCACCTGATGGTCAGTGATGATGTGATCGAAGATGTTATCATTCTAGATCTAGAATGCTCACTGGACTCTCAAGGACGGCTGCCTGAACAGGCTATGTGTTTGGTGACACTTTATCAAACTTGATGGTGGTAGCTAGCCAGGCGGGTACTCGAAAGCACCCTACCACCATGCTGGGAGTTATAACGGTGTTACCTTCACCGGAGGCTCAAGCTGTTGTTGGGGAAACGAATTGGGGAAAAGTCGAACCAGTGTCCGTCAGTTTAACAGCCAACGTTCCCCCATTGAGCTATCATCGCTTCGATGTACATTGTACATACATATTATATTCTGGCAAAGCTAAACTATGCAGTGGTTTTAAAATCGTGACAATCTTTTGTGTACCTACAACATGTTTATGCAGTAGAAACAATTTTTATACTTTAAACACTAATGGTTTCATTTTAATTCACACGTATCACCACTAGAAATAATAATATGTACCTTGTTAATGCTATCCGTATTTCAGTAGATCAACAGTGTTTCACATAGTCTTCACTAACTTAAGCAAACTGAAGTGTTATATTATGAATGTATAAAACACGGGAGTTACTCACGTAATAAGTCAGAGGGTTCCGACTATAGTACTAGGCGAACCGCGACCCGCGGAACCCTAATATGTCAAAACCGGGCAGTTTTAATAACAAAACTGAAGTGTTATAATTTGTTGATATTGATTGCTAAATTATTAAAGATTTAACAAAATCATCAAGCAACGTTCATAATTACATTTAAGTATTATAATTACCCCAAATGCCTTTTGCATAACGCTATTTTCAGGAATATTTGTACCTTTTAGGTAACACATATAAAATTTCTTGAAAAATGCAGAAACAAAGTATTCTCGGAAGGTTCTAGAACTCTGGATTGTCAGTCCAGATAGTTTAATTCTACAGACACAGACATGACAGAGCCAATTTTTTTCTGATATTTATCAATTTAATTATCAATTAATTTTCGATTA
Organism: Apeira syringaria; assembly: GCA_934044485.1. Taxonomy (NCBI): domain Eukaryota; kingdom Metazoa; phylum Arthropoda; class Insecta; order Lepidoptera; family Geometridae; genus Apeira; species Apeira syringaria. The sequence goes on from OW203654.1 coordinate 31,218,795, forward strand.
TCATCATGACAGTGATTTTTTTTTTTTTTAACATTCACACAAGGTCTTCAGGTCCCAAACTAGGCAGAGCCTGTGCTATGGTAACCTGATGACTGATATAAATACTTATATACATATACACACCCAGACACAGGTCAAACAGACATGTTTATACACACAAATGTTTGACCTGTCCGGGAATCGAACCCGGGACCAGCGGCTCAGAAGGCAGAGTGCTACCATCCGCGCCAACCAGCCAGTCTTCAGTCATCAGCCAGATTATGATGCTATCATTTCCAGGAAATGAATTATCTTAGTTGGTCGATAGATACAATTTGAGTTAATCTCCAAGCCTAAACCAGAAGCATTTTCTTAATAAGTTGTGTTGCGTTTATTAATTGCCTTCTTGTAATTCCTCTAGTCTTATTCATTTTTTAATCATTATAAAAGTTTATTAATTAAAATACGTTTCCTTTGTTACATTTTGCAACAACTTAGATTACCTAATCTTTTAAACAAATACGCGGAACAATTAGAACGTTCCTTTGTGTCGCCAGTCATGTAAATAAATACGTTGTTGATACACTTCATTACTGAATTCTAATTGTATTTGGCATGATATAACAAATAGGTACAAAGACCATTGTAGGTCACTGGAGCTCACTCGAAAAAAAAACATCTCATCCGGGGTCATCGAATAATAATAGTTTATCACTAAATAAGTTGAAAGAAACCCATATTGATATCCGCTTCCAAATGTTTACAACAAAACCGTTCATTTTTTAAATCTTCTATACTTAAAAATAGAAAAATAAATAAATATACTACAATGTTTAAGTTTGATTTATACATATTGTCATAATAAACTTTTTTTATGTAATAGATGGCAAACAAGCAGAAGAGCTTGTAACACAAAAATACTGAATTGAGACAATACAAAGTGGAACAAAAAGCTTGGGGTTTATTTCAAATAGGTCTTGCGATAAATCTAGTCTATTAAAACGGGTCTAGTATTCTTGATCGAAGGGTCTATTAAATGTTCCCAAAATGCTAGCGGTGTTGCCACTTTGAATGGCAATTCTTATTCTTTGTGTTAGTTAAGGGCTATTTCGGTCACATGTTAATTTCACTATACGAGTAGGTACACTTTGTTGAATTACATCTATCTGATATTTTATGTTTATATGAGGCATCTGATTATATATGTAGGTAGGTATTTTTTAATCGTTTAACTTACTTTTACTTTAGGTACGGTCATTGAGCTTCTATTACAGCGTAGTAGTAACAACTTATATTATCCTATTCAACACATCAAAGTGCTGTTCACTTTTATATTTATTTTATTATTGTTTTTACTACATTTATTTGGTAAAACAACTCCGCTTAGAGGTCGCTTGAAAAGGTCGCTTTTATGGCTCGAATTTGAAAAACAAAGATGGTCTCAGCATGTGATTTATGTTCATTAGATATTTTCCAAGTTAACTTGGTTGTTTTGATACAAGCGTGCGGACGCCGGTAAATTGTTTATACCTTACCAAGTGTCCATGAACGCGGGTTTATAACAGCTGTAGCACGAGCGGCAATGACCGGGAAACAGAATCATATTTCTTTGTTTTCATTTAATACAAGGTCATTGTTTTCAAAGGTCCTCAAAATGCATGTCAAAGCACGCGCCAAAAATAGGCGCCGTGTGGGATGTCTACCTTTCCGATAACATCACCTAGTTAGTAAACTCATGGTTTTATGTTTCGATAACAGTATTAACACTTCAACAAATATTATAGAGTATTGTGGAACCTAAAACATATGAACAACGTTAAAACAAAACACGCGTAACTAAATTAATTGAAACATTCCTCACCGTTTATATTGAATAAATGCAGCTCATTAATTCCACTGGTTCGTTCAAACTTCGCGGTCACTTGGTTCAAGTTCACGTAACTATCCTCGAGTTGGATCGAATGAAAAATGTTGAATAAATTGCGTCGCGTCGGGCGTCTAGTCTCGTCCGTACTCGCCCTCCGACTGACACAAAAATAGCGATAACAGAGGAAAGGAAACGCAGGCCAGATAAAATGATGCGATACATTTCTTAAATCATAAAGACCATTGTTCGATTCGAGATAAAAGAATATGAGCCGTAAAAATGTGACATGTTATTATTTTCATATAATCAGAAGACTGTTTTTTTAAAATAATCAGTAAGTAATAAGTTATTCACAAGTCATCGCTAGTCTAATCGATGCAAAAACATCTACAGACATCAACAATTCGTGTAGTTATTATATTTTGAAGCGATGACAGCTCAGCGGCGGGAGCGTCGGCTGTCAAACTGACGGACGCTGGTGCGATCCCCAACAACGGCTTAAGCTTCCGATGAAGGTAAAACCGTCAAAACTCACCAAATAGATAGTGTGTTCAGGTAGCAGTCCTTGAGAGCCAGTAAGCAGTCTAGGTGATAACGTCCTCAACCACATCGTCACTGACCCTCAAGTGAGGTAGTAGAAAGTATTTTTATCAAGTTTACCTTTAATTACATAATGTAATAGGCATATAGGGTATAAGTATGTATTTGTATGTTATATATTTTTTACCCTGGGTATCTTCAAGTCACGAGTGAATAGGTATCTTCTAAGCAGGCGTGCTCCACCGTAGACCGCATCATCACTTAACATCAGGTGAGATAGTGGTCAAACGCTTGCCTCTTCCCAATAAAAAAAATATACCTAATTTTGTATTTGTAGAAAGAAGTGACAATAGAATTGATAATGATAACGTGTATGATGAAATATTATGAGTAAGTGGTAAGTGATGAACTGATTAATGATGAGATGGACGAAGCTATCTCACTGGACCTAGAGGGTGGCAATAATCTCAAACATAGCTGCTAGAACTGCTATGTGCTTCGTAGTGAATACATCTTTACGTTACTTCCTAAATAGGTTTAATTACCTGTGTAAGCTTAGCAGATATTGAGTGATTCTCACGGTGACGCGAGATGTGTCGCAACTTTTTTTAAACATCCTATAGTTATCAGACTATGTTAATCTGGTTTAGCCCGGTTGGCTACCAACACGTGTTTGGTTTCGTAGATTCTATTGCTAGGTGCGATTTTATCAGCTAAAGATAATGATGCACTTCACCTATCTACAAGATAAGCAATTTATTGATTTTTATTTATTACTTTTATCTCTTTCATTCCTTCTTATATTTAGCAGAGAATACACCCACTTTATAACATAGCCACGATTTGACGACTCGCACATATGTATATCGGCACAATTAGATTCCAAATCTATTGGAAGTCTGGTTTGGTGAACTTTATTTAAACGTGAATATTAAACTTTAAGGGCATCATAAATATAATAGGTAAACTCTATATTATCTAAAATACTCAATCGACCCATTTTAGTCAATTTACTACTTATTTATATCTAACTATATATTCTACTAGTGAATGTAATTTACTATGGATGCTATGAATTTACACAAATTTATAATCGTTAACATATTTAAATTTAAAAACTTTTGTTATTTTTACTAAATACTACACTAAATTACTTTTAATGATAAATCTGAGACATTCGTAATTACTAAATTACTTGCCCAAGCGTCACTTGAAGGTCTGCGCTGAGCAGCTGACTACGAGCGTGGGGTCGCGTCGCCGGGGAGAGCTCCCCCCGGAGACGTTCGTAGCCAACATGTCCATTGCAACTAGTATAGATTTAATTCGGTTTAGAATTGATTTTATCGACATACAAAGACTGCAAAGAATATACATACAAAGAATAACATACTTACCTACATATATCGGCGCGTAAGCCTAAACGCCGAAGCGCGGTCAGGATGACACTCATACCCCCGCACTAGGATTCCTTGTGTCGCGGGAGGCATTGACACACACAATCACAACACACAAACAACCAAGACCCGGGACAAACATCTACACTTATCGCACAAATGTTTGCCCTTGCCGGGATTCGAATCCAGGGTCCCGGAGACACAGAAGTCATGTCACCGACACTGACCACTGCGCCACGGCGACCGTCGTCGCACCTTCTACTTCCGGACAACGCTCTCCATCTTGCGATTCCCCTCCACTTTTAACACAGAAGAGAGCACACAAGATTATAGACTCACTATTAGAAGGTATCACGATAAATTACTTACTCACAATTATTCCGCTGCGTACGTGCAGCCTAGCCGTCGTCTCTCAGTATGACGACTACCGACACCCGTTGGATAGTAACACTAACTTCACTATTTTCGTAGGTACCCCTGGTACTACTTGCACGTTCTTTCAGTACGGCTTAAACGACTAGACTGTTCCCTGGGACCGAGGTTCTTACCTACTCAACTCTATTCGTGAACTCTTATTGGCCAAATAGAATATCACTTGTTTCCTACCTCCACTTAGTTGACCAATCGAGTACTCGCAAAACCATTTAGTTAAATCCTTAATTTAGACTTAACGTGATCCATCTTGATATTCTGTTTGTATACTTTGTCTGATCCATACTTTACATTGAGCGCCCTCTATTCTGTTCAGATATCTAACATATCATCATCAACACTGACACCTAGTCCAGTGCATACTTCCCATCCAAAGCCATCTATACCGTTCGCATATCCAATACATTGACGACACCTAATAAATACATACAAAGAAATATACTTTTAAAGACTATATATATTAGACATAATGAATCAGCAGCTAACGTAAAACTTTCAATCATTGTTATTCATATCATAGGCAGTTGTATAAATCAAAACCGATAATCATAGTAGTATAGGTTTAGATAAAGAACATGACAGATTGTTGCTAACAGCAGATTTGAATAGCCTATTGTATCTGCTTCTAGCCTGTCTCAATTGACACTTGAAACACGCATGCATCTTTTCGAACTCAAATTTACAGAAGCGCAGTACTGGAGTTACGAAAAATATGTGCATCTCGTGAAACATTTATTTTCGACCGAATTCCAAATATAATTATGTACATTCTAGAGCTGCACTCCACAACCCTCGTAGGCTAGGGTTTCCCAGTTATACTATATATTGTTATATATATATACCTCAGTTATACCACGGGGGCCAAACATTTTATTTTCAACTAGTAGCATCCCGCGGTTTCACCCGCGTGGATTATGGTTTTCCTGCTACCATCATTCATGGTAGCATGGTAGCATTATTCATGGTACCATCTTTCATGCTATCTATTATCCCACAGGACCTATACTTTTCCGGGATAAAAGTAGCCTATGTGTTTATCCAGGTCTTAAACTATCTCCATACCAAATTTCATCTAAATCGGTGAAGCACACTTACACACTTACACACATACACTAACTTTCGCATTTATAATATTATCTATAAAAGGTAGGCTATCTGTGCGTTCGAGATGGGTTAGGGAACAGTTAAAAACACCCAAAACGCTCTTGTTCCGCGTTCGTTTTGGAACAGGTGGCGTTTTTAACTGTTTTCGTTCACTGTCCGAGATGCATGAAAAGTGTTAAAAACGATACCGTGAACTGAAACTTTTGAACCACCTCCGAGGCTGGGTCTTTCGTGAGCGTTTTTTGACAGCTTGGCAGCAGGTTGACAGCTACAGCTGATTTGAGTAGATAAACAAACTTGAAATAATGCGCCAGTGTAATGTTTTCTTTATATTTCCATTACGAAAATGTAATATGATTCAAGTGAATAATAAAGGTATTAAAACATTTTTAAGTCATGAATATTCAAATGAATTGTCGTACTTGACAGCTCTCTTGTAAATGACGTGTATGCGTCGTTCGAGTTGGGAAAGATCGTTTTTGCCACCAATGCCACATTCCCAATTCGAACGCTCGTTCAGATGTACACTGCTAAAAACGCCACTTCTCCATCTCGAACACGCCTTATGAGTTATTTCAGACTGTAATATATCCGTATAAATTCGCATAACGTATACAACTGTCATTAACGTCTACCCTCACGTGTCTGCCTCCGTCCGCGTTGCTCACGCTGCGATGAGCGTTGTTTCCCCCGACCTCACCCGTGATAGCGCCGACCGCCATGCGCGCGCCCCACCGGACAGTTTTATATCGTCGTAAATTTTAAAATATTTGCAAAATTAGGTTTCATTTATACTTTTTCCATTAGCCTTTGACCACTAACTCACTTGATGATCAGTGACGATGTAGTCGAAGATGTAATCACGCTAGACTCAGAATGTTTATTGGCTGTTAAGGATTACTGCCTGAACACACTTTGTGTTTGTTTGGTGACTGTTTTTTTAAACTTGATAGACAATGATTTTCTACTTTGATTATACGAAGAATATTTTGGTATAAATCAATTTGTTACTGCAAAATGTGTATTGAAAATAAAATATCAAATTTTCTTGTATTTTACACGTTTTTAACGGTGCGTGAATAGCGCGCGAACGGCGCGCGTACGGGGCGTTCGTCAGGTCTGGACACTCTCTTACACTTTTGAGCAATTTAAACAAGATCTATACATAGCCTATGTATTATTTTGATGTATGATCTTTTTCATTGTAAAGTTTTATTTAAATCTGTACACAAGTTTTACGTGAAGAGGTCACATATACACATACAAACACACTTTCACATTTACAGTATTTGAATAACGATATCTCAGTTTTTGGCGGAAGATGAAGACGGAATCACAGTCAACTGTCATTAAATGCAATATTGTGTTCGACACCAAAACAAACGTCCCGCGTTAAACTTACTTCACACCCTCGTAATATTGCTGCCGTACACGTTTTAGGGTGAGCGTTCAAAGCTCTTGTTTCGTCAACCCCTCGGGTTTGGGGTGGCCTCGAGCTTATGCTCCTTGGCACTGCAGAACTTCCAGCTGTAACTACAGCCAATCGATCGAAGCAAAATCTATTATCATCACTTAACATCAGGCGAGACAGTTGTCAAACGCAAACATAGAGTATGTAAAAAAAAACATAAAATGTCAATGAAATTAGATTCAAAATAGGTTTGCCCTAGACCTCATCAACTAACATTGAATTTTATGTAACAAAATATAAAAAGTTTTCTTTGAATTAATATGTCATACAATTAACTTTATTAATTAGCATTAGCAGCAAAGCAACTACATATTTAAAATTCTACAATAATATATAATTAAAACTTTATTCACACAAAAATTTTAAGTAGGTTACAAGAAGGTTACAATTTTTGATAATTAATATTACATCCTAATAATTATGATAAATAAAGTAAATTGAAATTTGGAAAGTTAATGTAAAATTCATGCATATAATGTTTTCTGTATGTTCCAAAAAACCTTTAGTTTAAGTAACTATAACTATAATAACTATAATAGCAAATATTGGGCTAATTTAGTAAATGTATATGACTTTGGTTAATATTGGGTCTGTATGTAAACTTCGTCAGTATGAGCACTATACAACGACTTCTGCCGTATTCTGAGTTTTCACAGCTGTTTTTCTTATTATGCTTACCACTCAACTACCGGCAACAATAGATTCCTTGAAGATACATGATCTAAGCTAAGACAGTTTTGGGAATAATAACGAGTCACAGAATTAAAAAGACACTCAGTCCGTGTGATATGAAAATTCTACGACACCCATCTTTTGAATTGGTAAATAATTGTGCGTAGGATGGCGACCTACATTTTCCTTCATTTGCATTGCTAAGAGAACGTGAGGTCAACACACGAATATTTAATTCAATGAATCACAGAGGAATGCTCTCAATTACTATACTAGACACATACACCTTTTTTTTATAAGTATTTATAAGTAAAGACTTATAAATGCTTTTCAGATATTTTTGTTTCTTTCATCGTTGAAGGGGTGGAGCGGTAAGGTTATGCATGCACTGTTATGCGGATGACAGCACTGGCGATACACAATATACCGGACGTGCAAACATTTCTCGTGCCGTTGTTGTGAAGAGTAGGAGTAAGCTTGTGTCCGAAATTGAGTCTTCCCTCGTCCAGGTTCTGAGTGGGGAAAGCGCAACGCGGTTTAATTCAACCCCGCCAAGACACAAGTTTGCGCGTTCACCGCAATAAAACCTCAAGTATCAGCTTGAGCCTTTGAATGCTTTGCAGCGTAGAGCTAACAGAATCGTCAACGACCCCAAACTCATTGAAATGCAAAATGTGTAAACCAATGATGTTTTACTAAAGATGACGTATATTCATACTTCCTTTACCACATAAACATGCTTACTGCGATAGATAATACGGTACAAACAATATAGAAAGGATAGCTATATGTTTAGACTTGCGCTTGAAATACGCGTCGTAATGAAAATTACTACAATTGACTTAATTTTGCCGCCTCAGTTTCCGCGCGCTTGTGCGACATCTACCCCATACCAACATATAATATCATTGGTGTAAACTAAAACAAAATAATGATTTTGTTGCCGCGCGAGCGTCTATGACCGACGACTAAAGTGGTAGACACACGGATGACATAAGCTATCTCCGGCTGCAAATAGTTCCGGTTCCTGGCTACTGCATCCAAAATACGCTGTTTATTTTAGGAGATCTCTCGAACAAATTGCCGCGCAGCAGCGGACGCCAGTGTCCAGTCTAGTGATTTAATGTTATTGACAGTAATTTTACTCCAAAAATAACATTATTGGAAGATTTTGTACTGTCGTGTACTAATTTATCCATTTTATGACCGTTCCCTGAACCGTTGCCATCAGTCTCAGATTAGCAGACTAGAAAGAGAATGTTTCTAATATTGTATAGAGATATAAAAATCATCAAAATCGGTTCATCCAGTCGAAAGTTCTGAGGTATCATACATAAAAAAGCATACTGGTCGAAGTGAGAACCTCCTCCTTTTTTGATATCGATAAAAAGCGGTCAGTCTAAGATCAATGGATCCAGTAAATCTAGAGAAATTACAATAATTCTTAAACAATTACTACAGCTATTTCAATAATAGATAGCTAATAGCTAGAGCTGTAGGAGCTCAAATGATCCAACTCAATTTCTATGTAAGGGGTTTTTCAACAAGAACTTTGTTGTGTTAGTCAAAATAAAACAATTGAATAGGTTGACAATGATAGATTTTTTTTAAGTTGGAGCAATTTTGGGTGTAAAATGATAACTGATAAATCCACCACGACCATGGCTACAGACGTCGATTCTTCCATCAAAGTTTTTAATCACTTTTTCACAAAATGGTGGGTCTGTTTCGTTAATCACTTCACGAATTTAGAGTTTTAAGCAAGCAGATATCGATTCGATTGGCTGCGTATAGACTTAGACTTCAGCATAACCCCACAAAAAAAATATCCAGGCGGTGTCAAATCACATGATCGAGCTATCCACTTATCAGGTGACTTTCGTGACATTATGCGCTCGGAAAATTGTATTTGCTATAAATTCAATTGTTTTAGTGGCTGTGTCAATCGTCTGTTGAAAACACATGTTAGTGATATCGATAGCATCAACAACTGTTGGCAAAAATGTAGATGATCATCTGTAGTTAGCGTTTAATCCACTGACCGTAGACGCATTTTCAGTCGAATTTTGGGGAAAAAAACGGCCTAATTAATTACGCCTCCAAACTACATAGCGCACTATACAAAGACACTTTCAGCATATAAGTTTCTCAAAAATCTGTTTTGGATATTCTGAAGACCAAAGTGAGTCAATCTTGCTTGTAACGTAGTCTGAGAAAGGAAGATGGGCTTTTCTGAAATAAATATTTTTCAGAAAAAGCGACGGATTGTTCTTGAATGTAAGGCGTTAACGCCAAATCCTTACGCAGAATTCACCGTGTGGTTGTTGCGGTTAACCTCAATTGTTGAGAACGTCGGGGAATTGACAAATATGGATCTTTTTCAACAAGGTGGCTCACGGCTGCGATGTTTTCACTTGAACGACCCGGTCAAACATGCATTATGGTATATATGTACCGAGCCTGTCGATTCAAAATGTTGACCAAATTGTTAATAGCAGACTCGGAAGGACGATTATGTTGACAGAAAATATCCCGTATTTTACGAATTGTAACTTACAGATCCACCATTTTAATAGTGAATTTCGATTAGTAAATTAGTATGTTGCGATTTTCGAGTGAAACTTAACCCATTGTAACAATTGCTCAAGCGTCCAGTATGATATGTCAAAACTGTCATTTAATTCCGGTGTGACGATATTGAAAAACAAAGTTATTGTTGGAAAACCATTTATTAACGGTATGCGTAATGGAAATGGAATAGATACGTGTGGTGTGACTAGAATGGATAAAATAAGGAATGTACTGTGTGAAGAATGATATATTTACGAAAGGTGTGAGTACTAAGACGACTAATGATAGAAGAGAATGGAAGAAGGAAAACATGTTGTGCCGACCTCACCTAGTGTGGGATAAGGACAAGAAGAAGAAGAATAAGAAGAAGACGACGCCGAAGAAGAAGGAGAAGAAGAAATTCAAGCAAGTAGAAGATGTGTCTTTAAATGATACATAAAAATATCATTTATCTAAACCACAAAACACATATAACAGTTCTAATGCAGTCTTGTTACACCACTAATTTACATATATCTAATAGGAATCTGTCTTGGCAGACATCGCTAAAGAGTCGGATATTCTGCCAAAAATTTTAAAGTCTTTGTAGAATAAGAAAAGTGTAACTAGTAATAATTTTAGAAAGAAAAAATTTTCTTTAAAAATAAAATTGCAGTATTAGGCTGATGTGTTCATAAATAATTAATAGTTTGTACAACTACTATATGAATACTACACTACACTATACATACTACAGTTGAACAATCAGAATTCGCCAGACCGTACCCTTTGACAGCATACTCAGAATGCTAACAGGGTTCAATTGCAATGATTTATGGTAAGCCAGCATTAATTTATTGACTCGATATAGCTATCGACAATATGGCTTCTTTCTTCGTAAGCCTTTAATCAGGATTGTGAGTGGTTACGCATTGGTCACCTTTTCGTGTAATATCCGTATAAGCAAGTTTTAGTTATTTAAAGAGGTTGTACATATGCTCTGTAGAAGAAAATGCTTGAAGCAAGGTGTTTGCGTAATGCATGCCCAGTTTTATCTATAATACGTATGAGGCTACCGTAAGAATGTTGTCTAATCCAAAATATTGTTAAGCCATATCTAAAGATATAAAGCTACAACAAACTTCATACTAATCAAGAGACCACATACGTAACGTACGTATGTGGTGAATATAATACATTATATATAATATATAATGATTCCGTGCATATAACTGTAACTAATACAGCTGTTCTAAGCACATTACAAGCAAGGTCTTTATGCGTAATGGTTTGACATCTTTTGTTCTCTCAGTGTGAAATTTTACAGCATTAATAATCTCTTAGTCTGCAGCATAAAAGTCTCTAACATTGTGACGTAGTATGGTGCTACCATAAGATAAACGGTTAAATAGTACACCGATATACTCATTATCGAATTTCCAAGCAGTTTCACTAAAACTTTGTCTGACATTAAACGCATGATATCTTAGTGCCAAATTGTAATATGTTATGACCCTTGTTTGACCCCATTATAAAGCCCATTTGTCTATTTCGGCTTGATCGTTCGGTGAAAGACTGACAGCTGTATATTTTTCCATAACTACATTTTATATGCTCTTATGCTATACTTGCGTGTATACATTAATGTATCTTTTACATACATTTATACACGTCTATTTCCCGGAAGGGTATGCATCAGATCATGGTTTTTCACTTACTAAAATGTAGGCATATCTGTGTTACTTTCTACAATTCTGTCGGATTATTCATACACGCCAGTCGGTTAAGCGTACTCCTTACCTGTCCTTTTTCCACAACCAATTTCCACTTATCTTCTACAAAAGGTAACCGTAATTTACAAAAATAATTTAATTTGTAAGTCTTTTAATTAAACGTATAGAGAATATATAAATTCCAAGCATAACAATTTTCAGAATAGTAAAATGACCACTGACTAAGTCTAGCGTAATAACATCTTCGACCACATCGTCATTGACTATCAAAGTGAGATAGTGCTCAAACGCTAGATTTATTCAGAATAAAAAATTAAAAAAAACCTTACATTATACATCATTTATTGTTCAGTGTTTTAAATAATAGTAGATACTGTTAGATCACTATCTTATACTTATCCATATAATAGTAGAAAGCTACAACAATAATTTGGTTGATAATATATCAATTATATAATTAATTTGTAAATAATAAATTAATTCTTGAAACTTTCTTAGGTTCGAAAAGACGGAAACAAAGTCGAAAGCTATAGCAATAGTCAAAGCAAAATTTTTAGGCGGATGATCCGCAGGTCAAGAGTACTCTACTAAACCGACGGCGTTCTTGTATGAAAGGCCTGATGAGCGTGCATGAAGCGAAATAAGTGTGTCGGGATCGTAGCATTTGGAAGGCTGTGTTCTCTGCCTACTCCTAGGGGAAAGAGCCGTGACTATGTGATATAATTATGTATGTATATTAGGTATTTTATTTAGAACTATTTTTATTAAATAGTACATATTCGCACGCGTGGCATGACACATCATGCAAATTTATATTAAAAATCGGTTAACCGAACATAATGAGTAATAATCACAAGTACATTGCGTCCTAAATTTGCTTATCGCTCGGCATACGGCAAAGGTCGCCGGCTGATTGGGTATGCTGCCCGCTGCAAGGTTATCGCAGGCACTTGCAAACTAATTGCAATATTAGAACCGGTGCTGTTAATATTAAGTATATATGTATTTAGATTGTTATAATTGTAACACTGCCAGCATTCTGGGGACTTTACCTTCCACTCACGATTGGACTTTCAGATTAAGTTTCAGTATTATTTATTTTAAGTTCAATTGAATAAAACAGTAACCATTCAGATTGTATAAGCGTGTGCCGTTATTTGTGTGTGTCTGTGCCTTTCGCGACGAATATTGTCATCAAATCCACGGCATGATCCTTTTTTATACTATTTAGATCTAGCGTTTTACCACTATCTCACTTGAAGGTCAGTGGCGATGTGGTAGAAGATGTTATTACGCGAGACCTAGAATGCTCACTGGCTCTCAAGGACTGCTGCCTAAACACAAAAACACGTTCAAAAATACAAAAATTTTTCACTTGAAATAGTAACTAATTATCCTACTAATCAGAGTAATACTATAAACGCGCAGGTTTGTCTATCGTTTGTTTGTTTGTTACTCTTTCACGCTAAAATGGCTGAACGGATTTACATGAAATTAGGAATGAAGCCAGCTGGAACTATGGAATACAATATAGGATAATTTTTATCGCAAAAATATTGACTGTTTCCGTGGGATGACGGTAAGACACAAAAATCGTCAATTTCATGTAGCATTTCGCCGCGGGTAACGCCGCAGGGCGCACCTAATATTATAAAAGCGAAAGTTTGTATGGATGTTTGTTACTCTTTCACGCTCAAACAGCTGGACGGATTTGGATTAAATTTGGTATGATACTTCAGGTCCCGGAATAACACATAGGGTACTTTTCATCATCATCAATTATCACCACGCGGGTAAAACCGCGGTGCACAGCTAGTTATTTTATAAAGTCTTTTATCAAATCGACGCGTGTGCTCAAATTTATAAAAAAAATAATAAATTGGTGTCATTCTACATGAAAATTCTGTGCATCAAAAGCATTTTTTTAGTAATTATTTTATATGTGGTAAAAGTTCAATTCAAGTAAAAATCATGTAAAACAACTAGCAGAATTAATAAAGGCATGATAAGCAATAACAAGATACATTATTACTACTACTATTATTAATATGACTTACTAATATGAATTGACTGGCCGGTTGGCGCAGTTGGTAAGCCAGCTCTGCCTTCTGAGCCGCTGGTCCCGGGTTCGATTCCCGGACAGGTCAAACATTTGTGTGCATGAACATGTCTGTTTGACCTGTGTCTGGGTGTATATATGTATATAAGTATATTTATCAGTCATCAGGTTACCATAGCACAGGCTCTGCCTAGTTTGGGATCTGAAGACCTTGTGTGAATGTTAATAAATAATAAAGTAATAGTAGTGTAAAAAAGTATAAATATATATTTTTAATGGCTATTAATTTGATTTAAGCGCGTCCTCATATTTGTGCTGGCTGGACTGTAGATAAACAAACACGAGTAGTTATGCCCTCCGATGGCTCAGTGGATAATAATCGATGGTGTCAAGGTAGCCAACCTTCCAACTCCTTGTCATGTCTACATGTAGGTACTCGTAGTTAAGTACAGTTACATACACAGGTCATACTCAATGCTAGTGTATTAAAGATAAAGCACACAACAAGGTTAAACTGCTACGTGTAGGTACATACAAGCGGCCCGTCGCGGCTTCGCGCGGTTATATTATTGAAGTTTTACTAAACATCCCTATTTTTTTCTGGGAATAAATAGCCTATGACACTCAGAGATAGTATAGAATTCAAATGCAGAAAGAATTTATGAAATCGGTGCAGTAGTATTTTTATTAATTATTTGCCTGCGTTTGACAACTGTCTCGCCTGATGTTAAGTGATGACATCATCTAGGATGTAGCACGCAAGCCTAGAAGGTACCATTCACTCAAGACTTAAAAACTCCAAGATTGTACGTATCGAGAAAAAAAAATATTTGTTACAAACTTACAAAAAATACAAATCTTTCTTCTTTATAATATTAGTATAGACGAGTAATGCTTACAAAGAGCACTGAAGGACATCGTGTGATAATAAACGTAACAAACGTCGGCGCCATGTTCTCTCTATTTTTTTATAATAGAGCTAAAATATTAGTACCTAACTGACCCTGGAGTATGAACCGCAATCGAAATCGGGGTGCAGTAGTATCGCCACGTAAAATAAAACAATTGAACTATATAAACTCGACACAGAGAATTTTCAGTTTGTACTTGTGTTAGGTATTATCATGCATTGTTCAACGTTTATACGCATACGAATACTACCATATGAAAAATTTGGCGCAATCAGTTTTTTGGTCGCCCTCTTGTAGGCGCCAAGTTTCGCTAGGGCGCTATAAGCAAGTAGTAACATTATAAATGTATAAAACACGGGAGTTACTCACGGAATAAGTCAGAGGGTTCCGACTATAGTTTCAACCACATTCGGTGGTCTTTTTCAAGGAGAATACGGGGCGCTCGCGGACGCGGTCGCGATTCGTCTAGTACTGCGGGCGGCCGCGCGCAGCGCACGCGATGCGGAAAATGTTGTAATTAGTTATATAAGCTATCGCAATTATAATATTATAAGAACAAACCTTACAAAAACCTATTTGATAACATAACTATATTACGATCCTCACATCTAAAACTCCCGCCATAAACTCATTACTTTGTGCGTATTCTATATATGTATCAAATAGGCGTTCCTAACAAAATAATAAAATATCGTATACTAGCGGTCCGCTCCGGCTTCGCATGGGTATAAAATATATAGCCTATGTCATTAATGGATGTTATTATACATATAAACCTTTCTCTTCAATCACTCTATTTAAAAAAACCGCATCAAAATCCGTTGAGTAGTTTCAAAGATTTAAGCATACATAGGGATATAGGAACAAAAAAAGCGACTTTGTTTTATACTATGTAGTGATGTAGTGTGACTTGAACTGTTAACGTAGAATAGAGTCGTATCTTACACTCCGTTGAGTCCTAACAAGCGTACTCAAATCCAGATCGGCGAGAAATACGATTACCAACGAGTGATTGGCTTTCATCGGCTCTCCTCAGCAACTACAGCCTAAGCTGTGGCTCCATCCACTGTTAGCTGTGTACACACAATTCCCTCTATTTAGGACTTATTTGTTACAATCTTACAGTTTATTTATTGTTAAAAAATTGATTGTCTGTAAAGTCGGTTTACGGACGATAGATTTACGTGATAACGTCATAATCATTTATGACTTCGACTTCGACTTCTGACTTCTGACTTCTGACTTCTGACTTTTGACTTTTGACTTTTGACTTTTGACTTTTGACTTTTGACTTTTGACTTTTGACTTTTGACTTTTGACTTTTGACTTTTGACTTTTGACTTTTGACGGAAACGGAAACGGAAAGCTACACGGAACGTTACTATTTTTCATTTTGGCATTCATCAATTTATAAAACGTTATCACGTCAAAAACTCGAAATAATTGTGAAAGGATGGAAAAGAGATCATATTTTTACGGTAAATATACTTGCTTATAAATATTACGTAGTTTAAAGTACTTTCCTTCAAACTTTGTACCGCGTAAAAAGACATCTTACATCATTTTTCTGTTTTTTTGTGGATCGATGCTTTTCTTAAAATAAAATACTAATAACTAAACAATAACATAACATGTTATTGTCTGTCAATCCACAAGCTATTGTCAGCCTATACATATATATAGCTTGTGGACAGTAGCTTAGCTATGCTCTAAACCGCTACCACTAAGCAGCGTGCCCAGAATGCTAGCAGCATTGCCTCGTTGAATTGCAATTAAATACTGATTCGTTGAAATTAATCCGGTACATTGATATTAAGGATCTTCGTATTTACGGTGAAAGAGGCCAATAATGGGATTTATTGATTTGTCCACGGAACTCACTAATATAATAACCTAGATAGGCTTTTTCAAAAATAACATTGAACAATCTTATCTGGTAGACATCAAACAAATTCATGTGAAAACCTTTGATTTTTTCTGATTTTGTAACCTTGAAGTTATATTTGTCTGATATGTAAAATCTAGCCAGTACCTTTCCAACGTTGTAGTGCTTCAAGTACCTTACACAGTTTCTATAGAGGTGTATCTGTTGGGCGGGTCTGGGCTTATTAAATAGTTGCTATGCTTATGCTTGCAGCGTTCGCGCTGCTTGTTTTGATTAAACTCAGGCCTTACTTACTCATCATGTGATGGGTGGCCACAGTCCTGGGGGAAGCGCAGGTCGTGATGATCCCCAAGGCAAGTCTGTCGATTACCTTCTCGTGGTGCTTCCTGTTATTGGTCTAATTCCTTATGAAATAGACGCAACACGACATCTTCAGGCTCGCGCGTTTCATATATATGTATGTTTATTTGTATCATATGTTAACAAAAATACATATGTAGGTATATGTGTATATTTACCTAACACTATATATCTATATATATAAAAATGAAACCCGTTTTCCGTTGTCACGACATAACATGAAAACGGCTTGACCGATTTAGATAAAATTTGGTATAAAGATACATGGGACTTTGGAGAAGGACATAGGCTACTTTTTGTCCTGGAAGAAGTATGGTTCCCGTGGGATAACTGAGTCAGCGGGAAAAACGTAGTGCACGCGGGTGAAACCGCGGGGCGCAGCTAGTACATAATATTTACCTAATAAAGGTCTACATAGAAATTCCTTCTGAGATAGATGCATCAAGACATCGTCAGGCGTCGCGTGTTTCATATAGGTATAAGTATACATACAAATGAGGTGGGTCTCTCTCTGGGTACGCCTCTGATCAGCAGAGATGACGTGGAGGCGACAGGCGACCGCTGAGGAGCCACCGCCTACGTGGGGTCAGGAAGCTTCACTTCCTGGACCCTGACTTCTCCTCTTCGGCTGTTAGGTGCCCCCCTTGTAACGGCCGACGACGAGAGGTCAAGTAAGTGCCGCCCCTCTGGCGGAGACTCCCACATACTTACCGTGGCCCCCAGGCCGGTGGTATACAAGAAGGATTTTGCCGGGTCAGAAAAAAGGGGGTGTCTCTGTTACAAGTTGAACGGCTTTATGAAAATCTTGCGACGCCCTAACGATTTCGGAACGATTAGAGAATCAAAAGCGAATCCTTCTAAAACATGTTCAGTGTAGTCTGGGTTATGAGACAAGGCGTGATTAAATAAAAACAAATAGTTTTTAAATTGTTTTCGTATTAGCCAGCAGCGGCCAATACTCTTTTCTGTGAAAGCGGTTTGTGTCTCAGCAGCGTGTATTAGGATGGTTATGCCAAGCAAAAAAAAAGTTAGATTTACATCTACAATCTTAGTTAGGAAGTAAGGATCAGAATTCAAATAAGTAAACGAACATTATAATGTTCTCGTTTTGGAACATAGTGTGAAATTACCCTAAGCCTATGAGAGTTATCCCGAAGCCACGTGCGTCCCTCATCGTCACGTGTTCTACTGTACAATAACGTTGGCATGTTTCAAAGGCTTCCCCTCTTTTGAAACTACCATCCAGCTTTATATAATTTGCTACCTTCGGAAGATATTGTTCACACGCCTTTATAACGATGTGATTTAGTGATGCATCCCGAACGCTATACGAACTAAGATGATAATGGATGGTGGATGTCTGGTAAGAGATATAGCAATATCCCGTAGAACTCAGCATTTACCTTTAGTACTTACCTTTCATTTAGACCTCCGCACTAGGATTCCCTGTGTCGCGGGAGGCACGGACATACACAATCACAGCACACAAACACCCAAGACCCGGGACAAACATCTACACTCATCGTACAAATGTTTGCCCCTGCCCGGATTCGAACCCAGGGTCCCGGAGACACAGAAGTCATGTCACTGACTCTGACCACTGCAGGACGGACGTAAAGTCCCTAGTTTATCGGATACATTTCTGAGAGTGTGCTCTAGAGTTATACAATTTGATACATCTATTCCCATTCCACCTAAGAACGATCAGACGGACGGCAATGGGTGTCGCATTGCGACATCCATGTCGCATGGTACGCGTTCCAACTTGTCGCACGAAGCGTTTTGCTTTTATTCATTTATTCATAGTGCATGCTTACTTATCTACAACGATCTAGTAATGTTTAAAACTTGAGGTGAAGAGGTCAATCACCATTCCACAATTTCTCTTGCATTTCTAAGTTAATCAGTGAATGTTATTGGTAAACTAATATTAAATGAAATATTAAAGTTATTAAAAATAAAATACTAATTACAAAACTAGCTACTACTATAAATACTACTTAATTTTTTAAAATTATGTACATATTTATCATAGATAGTATAAAAACTACACTCAGGAAGCTTTGTTACATAAAAAAAAATGTTTTAAATTAAATTTAAATACGATAATATTATAACTCTGAATTCTTTGGTAAATGATTAAAAATGCAAAATTAAACAAAATAAAAAATACAGTAGACACTGTTATTATATTATGCCGTTTTATGTAATGGAAAGCATGCCTTAGGATTGTGTCTCTTGCTTTTATAGTACTCTTTACTGTCATTATTAGATAAAACGACAGTTCTATTAACAAATTTAGGTGGGTCCTTTATGTGTATGACAAATAAGCGAGGTCCTAGTACAGTGCCTTAAGAAACACCTTGTGTTACATTGTGGAATTTAGATTGTCTCTTTTTAAGCTCACGTTTGACTGCTCCTAAATAGTATTATACTACAAAATAGTAACTTATGGAAGGTTTGTAACATACCAGATATTTCATGTGGGACAAATTAGTATACTTATGTGGTGTATAATGAATAATGTTGCGTAGTCTGACTCAAGTTTAGGCTTTCTGCAGGACATATGAGTGAAGGCCTGTATTGTAATTATCCAATTCATCCAAGTCTTTGCTCATCTGCTTCAGCTTTCACTTTTTGAGTGTTGATTTATTTCATTTCCGTTTACAAAAACTAATATTTTCGAATACAAAATGGCGGTGTTACCTTCCGGTTACAGACGCCATGTTATTTCCATTTTTATTTCTTGTTATACTTTAGACAGCAGTGCTAAGAGACAGACATATACCTTTCTAATTTATAAAAAGGATAATATATCAGTGCAGCTTAAAATCCTTATACTAGTGTGTTATTTATATACATCAAAACCAATATTGACTGCAGTTCAAATATTTGAAGGAAAAAATTCGGCTGCTAGTGGGACTTGAACCCACGACTACAGAATACTACAGGACGGTATTCTGTAGTCGTGGGTTCAAGTCCGACTAGCAGCCGAATTTTTTCCTTCAAATATTTGAACTGAAGTTCTGCCTAGCATAGCGTTAATGCGATACACAATAAAAATCTCAATATTGACTGGCCGGTTGGCGCAGTTGGTAGCACTCTGCCTTCTGATCCGCTGGTCCCGGGTTCGATTTCCGGACAGGTCAAACTTTTGTGTGTATGAACATGTCTGTTAGACCTGTGTCTGGGTGTGTATATGTATATAAGTATATATCAGTCATCAAGTTACCATAGTACAGGCTCTGCCTAGTTTGGGACCTGAAGACCTTGTGTGAATGTTGTCCCATATTAAAAAATAATAATATTGCGATCTAGAATCTGCAGTAGTAGGTACACAGCCTGTAGCTACTTCTATTTCTACATACGTTACTGATTTAAATGTACATAGCATACATACGTTTGTTTATTAGACTATGCTTAATTCATTATTTTGTGTACGTATTCGTAATTATACATAGTCGTTTCGTATTTATACGTTTACTATACATATGATAAATCTACAAGTATATCTACTTATTTTAATGGCTAGACGCCAAAAAGTTTTCTAAGTAGGTACATGATTTCTCTTTTTGATAGCTTGTAACATTTTCCTTCTATTTAAGTGTAACATAACAATCCTAACATCACATACAAATTTATTAAGAAAAAAAAGTATTTATATAGCTACTAGCCATCCTTTTAAATGTTACTCCACATTGTGGCAGTGGCCATCAATAGTAGGCTAGATACTGCTCGCTCACTTTTCTACGCAAGCTGTCTTCCCCTATAATTATAGTGACACTTAGCATTTGTTTTACTATAGCATTATTTTAGTTTCTTGTATCAGTGTACATTATGTTGGAGTTCAAATAAATATATAAATAAATACTACTGAGATATTAGAGAGTAAGCGTCTCTCGTCTCGCTTTGAAGTAAAAGTGTCACAAATGTTGGTTTTTATCAATTTGATTATTTCCGGGCCTGTCAGACGATCAAGCTACATAATTTATCTAAGAGTTAATCTTTGAACGAAAACATTATTGAAATGACTAGCTGCGCTCCGCGGTTTTACCCGCGTGGTGATGATTAATGATGATGACGATGATGAAAAGTAGCCTATGTGTTATTCCGGGACCTGAAGTACCTACAAACCAAATTTCATCCAAATCCGTTTTACCTGCATGGTGATGAAAAACGGTGATGAAGGTGATGATGTAAATAAGCCTACGTGTTAATCGTATAAGCTATCTGTATTCCACATTCTATCTAAATCCGTTCAGTAGTTTTCGCGTGAAAGAGTAAAAAAACATACATCCAATCTCACAAACTTTCGCATTTTTAATATTTGTAGGATTTCATACTGTCAATTATTGTTTGAACACGCCAAACATATTTCATGAATTATATTATCTAGTGGTGTCGATAGATGCCTTTACGAATAAGGTAATTAATCTACCATGATCAGTGGCCGTAAGCAAATTAAAGGCTAAATATTGGGCTACAGAGAGTTCTAATATAATCAATTCTTTATTACATACCTTTCATATATCGATAGTTTGCGGACGTTTGAAACTTTATCTATGTTGACAATAGTCACGAACTTTGATTTATTTCATATGACTCAACAATAGTACCTATTTTTTATCGGTGATTTGTCCCAAATCTACGATTGTACATCTGTCATGTGGCATCTATCATCTGATATCGTAAGTCAGATAAATTGATAACATTGATCAATGTTCACTAGCACGACCTTTTTTTTAGCGTCCACTGATTGTGAGGCTATTTTTTTGAACAATAATTCATTAAAGTAATGCCTATTTTAAAAATAATCGCTTTTTTGCAATCTATTCTTGGAACCTCGATGGCACCATGGAAACTAATATAAGGAGCTGAATTAAAAACTACATAAAGAACAAAAACAAATAAATTGACTTCTTCTCGTCAACGTAAATAATTAAATGAGTACTTAAAAATATTCCGAAAAAATTAAAATAAATATTTGAAAGATTAACTGAACTCTGTTTGTTTTGAACGGTCTTATAAAAATTCGGAACTAATCGTTCCTGTTTTTTAAATTTAAGCGGGTTAAATTAAATTAAATTAAATTAATATCGAACGCCTCAGTATAAGTGATGGGTTTGTCAAAAGTTCATAATTATAAAAAAGCTTATTCGACGAAAGCTATCGAACTGAACACTTTCTTCTTGATGCAGAGAGATCGTTTTATTTTTGACTGTCTACAGTTATTTAATAATAAAAACATGCAAGTGGTACATATTTCCTCTTTTTGAGTCGACATGTTTCTAGTAAGAAATTATCAACTTTCTCATTAGTGTAAAATTAACCAATTTGTCGCGATATTTATAGGTTCTAATGTTTGTTATTTATTGTGACAATAACCTTACTTAGCAAATACATACCTAACAGCTTCAAAACTGCTGCAAACTCCGAATCGATACACCTTTGTTTTGATTCCGTCTCCTCGTCTTGTCTCCGAAATCCTTCATCCGATTTTGCACTTAGATGTTAACCTGAACTTAAATACTCTAATTATAGTATGAGTTTAATATAAGAAATAAACGTTGAAGATTTATTCGACAATGTTTACATTGATAGGCCGTAAGGTTATGTTAGGTTAGTTCGCGGAATTGCCGCGCGCGGCGCTCACGTGTGCCGGCGGGCGTAGGGCGACTGATTGAACCAGGGCGGGCGGCACGATAGCATCCGCATCGCTACAGCTTAAATAAAATAACCCCCCTGACTTACATGAATAGAAACATTGAGGAAGCGAGTCGGAACGTTCACTTCCAGTTCAATTTACGGCGCTGGCATTTACCTGCTTAGTTATCATAACTTTACTAATATCATTTCACTCAGGGGATATCAAACTTATTTCGTCTAACATTTTTCAAATCAGTTATTTTTCTTTACTACATCTTTTAAAAACACAATGACATCCATTACATTTATTTATTGAAAAAAAACTTTAATTGAATTTTCCAAACTCCGCATAATTTTACAATACTCGCAAGTTAAATAGGGACTAACACACGAAAATTTTGAATGTACTAAACGAAAGTGTGTAAAAATGTGGAAAAAAATCTTATTTATTTATAAAATAATTTAGTAGAAGGCATAAAAGCTAGTGGTATAATTTATTTTTAAAAATTCATGTTTTATTATATGCGAAATTCGAGGGTTAAATATTTAATATGTACAGGAGAACGTATTGTATAGTTGACCAATTGTTTTTCGTAAATTCAAGAACTTATGTTTTGCCTAAATACTAATACTTTCGTTAATCTAACAGTTACGAAGGTTGATTTTACAATGCCAAATTCAACCTATGCAGGCTTAGTCTGGGTGTGTATATGTCTATAAGTATATATATAAGTATGTATATAAGTATATATATTAGTCATCAGGTTACCATAGTACAGGCTCTGCCTAGTTTGGGACCTGAAGACCTTGTGTGAATGTTGTCCCATATTATTATTATGTCTCTTTATTTTCTTTTTTTTCTTAGGTTTAGTTTTTTTACAGTATAAATATGAAAAACAAAAATTAATAAAGATATTATAAAAAACCTAAACCTAGAGTTCAGCTAGCAGCGGGGCAGGGCCCAAGCTACCGGTGGTTAGGGCCGCAGAGTGAGGAACCTCCGGACAATACGCGCCGTTTCAAGGAGTACCGCCTTCTGCATCTGACCCTTGATCCAACCGTCTAGCGAGAGCCTGTTGATGTCGATCGAGGCTCTTCGCTATTAAGCCGTTCGTTCGTTTATTATTATTATTAGTAAATTTGAAAAACATATTTATGATTATAGATTTTTTTATTTTCTGGACCTAAGGGGTCCGCCCCCTCAAAGCTTTCAGCACTTACAAGGGAGCATTACCACCCATTTTGAGAAACACTGAAGTTTAACTAAAAACGTCCGCGATTAATAAAACATTAAAATCTTGCGACGTTATCAACATTCTTAAAAAAGTCATACAGGCTATAAGAGTGCTGTAATGAATAAGGCTGTGTACATTTTTTGCTGTTTTATTTTACGCAGGAGTACCGTGATTGCTCATCTAAGAGCTATTGGTGAAAATGAATCGAATGAGACTGATAATGTTGTTTTGGAGGATCGCATAGCTGGTGGAACAGGTGTTGGGTTGGAAATGTTTCCGTTCAATGTACAATTTTTCAACTTAGGCGGTATGTGCGGTGGATCTATATTGACTAAGAAAACAGTATTGACAGCCGCTCACTGTTTAGAATTTAATAAAAACGTCGATGAAATGAAAGTGTTCTCAAGTAAGTTCCTATGGTAATCAAAAACTACTTATTCCTATTATTTTTCCGCGATCTATTTAAAAAGTAACTTATGACAAGGAGTTCAGTTTTTGCAAATAGTGACGTATATTATCAGGTGAGAGTTTTTAAATTAAATACCTAAACTTTGTAGGTGAAATAAAACTGCATGTATTTTTAGATTCACGGTTTATCCATGATTTGAAATCTTCCGCTCACGGAGTTTGGGGATTTAAAGTGCACGAAAAATACAACCACGAAATTATTTTCGCCAACGATATCGCAGTTCTAATAATTGTGGACGAGTTCGTGTTCAATCCGTTGGTGAAGATAACGTCATTGTGCAACACCGAACTCTGGATGAAGGAGAATGAAACGTTTCAAGTTAGTGGTTGGGGTGAAACTGAGGTAACTTACTCAATATACACTTACTAGCAGCGCCCCGCGGTTTTACCCGTGTGGATTACGATTTTCCTGCTACCTTAATTATCCAACGGGAACTTTACTTTTTCCGGGAAAAAAATAGCCTATGTGTTAATCCAGGGCTTAATATATATCCATACCAAATTTCATCGAAATCGGTGTAGCCGTTTGAGTGTGAAGAAGTGACAAACATACACTCATACACAAACTTTCGCATTAATAATATTAGTAGGATTTCCAGTTCTTTTTCCAACAAATCCTACTAATTTGAGTCTGAAAACTATCGCGAGTTTCTTCCATAATTGTAATGTAACAAACCGACTAGGACTCACGTGGTAAACACTGGAAAATTACTCTCCGACCAGTTTCGAACATATTTGCAGTTCTTCATCTGGGAGTTATGATCGTGCCAGGCGGCGAGCGCGAGCCTCAGCA
Source organism: Apeira syringaria (assembly GCA_934044485.1). Classification (NCBI taxonomy): domain Eukaryota; kingdom Metazoa; phylum Arthropoda; class Insecta; order Lepidoptera; family Geometridae; genus Apeira; species Apeira syringaria. The sequence goes on from OW203654.1 coordinate 31,243,894, forward strand.
CGTAACTGAGGCTCGCGCTCGCCGCCTGGCACGATCATAACTGCTATGCAATAGCTTTACCGCGGCAGTCCCCGAGTGCCACATGTCATTTTTGTATATTTTACTCTATTTTTGTAGTACGGAGCTGGGGTCTCGAACCAACAATTAAGGGGTACATATCTAAATTTTGTTCCTAACGAGCGATGTGAAGACATGACTGGTACCAAGCTGAGTCCGGATATGTTCTGTTTGTTTGGGGATGGGAAGAGGGACACATGCAAGGGTGATTCCGGGGGAGGTGTGGTATGGTATAAGTAAGTAACGTTTCTTCATCAACCGGCATTTTTATTTACATATTATAAATTTGCGTTTGACAACTGTCTCACCTGATGTTAAGTGATGGCGTTGTCTAGGATTTAGCACGCAAACCTAGAAGGTACCTATTCACTCGCGACTTGAAAACTCCAGGATTGGGAGTACATACATACATATCGGGAAACACAGACTCAGGCAACGAGTTCCATTCCTTGGCAGTACGCATTTTGATTCCTACGCAAACTGTTGCTATTTATTTAAGTGTAATTAAGTAAAGATTTATGAGATATGTGCAAATACAGATGCAGATATGGTCAAGAATCAGTCTTGTTGGGAGGTGGTGTAAAAAAAGTTCTTTATTGAAGTATGATATCATTTATTGAAGCCACAATGTGCACGTACTTCTGCGAAGAACGCGACTGACAATCAGTGGACTGTGCTTTGCAGGACCAAACATTCAAGCTTGCTATAGTACTGAAACTATTATTTGCAACCGTAGCACTTACCATTATGACTTTAGTTTTTACGTTTGCGGTGCTTTCAAAAATGTTAATTATGTTACTTATCTAACTTGGTTACTCTTAAAAAGGCACCGATAGTCAATAAACCAGTCCAGATACTGGAGTATTACACTCGCCGTGAAAAGTAACTAAGCGGCGCGTAGCCGATGGGTGCCAGCTATTGTGATAGTTTTACCTATGATTAGACATAATGCGCTTATAAGTATTATTAGATAAATAGGTGCGGCCCGCGGTTTCACCCTCTTGAACTACCGTTTCCCCGCTACCTCAGTAATCCCACGGGCACTAAACTTTTTCCAGGACGAAAAATAGTCTATGTCCTTCTCGGTGACTTTAATCGTTTACGCAACGGGAGCTCTCAAAACTAACAATTTTTTGTCGTTTTCGAATTATTTTTTTTTCTGCTCCGCTCCTTTTGGTCGTAGCGTGATGTTATATTAGCTATAAAGCATTTCTTCATAAATGGATTATCCAACACAAAGATGTTCTTTCATTCAAGCTAGAAGTTCCTGAGATTAGCGCGTAACCATATAAACTCTTCAGCTTTATAATATTAGTTTAGATGATTACAATAACTTCTTTTGTGTGAATTGTTTGTTGTGACATTTTGTACTAAACATGTCATCGTTATCATTTCAGCCCTAGGACGTCCATGGCTTGACATAAGCCTCCTCCATTGATTTCCACAAGGAACGGTTGGAAGCTGGGCTATATCGGTGACTTTTTTTCTTCTACGGATAGCCCCATTTCTGCCTCGATCACGTAGAGTAACCCCGACTATACCCCCTTTCCATAGCTCGTTGTGCGACACTGAGCCTGCTTAGAAGGCCCATAGTTACTAATAAACATGTATAAATGAGAAACAAGAATTAGCCTAGGATGATAACGAATACAATTGGAATATGGGCCGTTATTATAAGATGAGTTTGGTGAAAATCCTTGTTGATTGTTTACCATCATGCTTACGTTTACATCCTTTTTATTCATACTTCCGATTATCATCTTTTTTTTTTCAATTACATTCAAAGATTTTTTTTTAACATTCACACAAGGTCTTCAGGTCCCAAACTAGGCAGAGCCTGTACTATGGTAACCTGATGACTGATATATATATACTTATATACATATACACACCCAGACACAGGTCAAACAGACATGTTCATACACACAAATGTTTGACCTGTCCGGGAATCGAACCCGGGACCAGCGGCTCAAGGCAGAGTGCTACCAACTGCGCCAACCGGCCAGTCAATATATGGAATAACGCTAGACCTAGAAGGTTATATTTATATTATTATCTTAGTAGCGAACAACTATATAATCAAATCAAATCTCATTTTCAGTATGCTGGTTGGAATTGTATCCCACGGAGAAGGTTGTGTAAAGAAACCAAGTATGTATGTCAACGTGTCTCGCTTGAGGTCTTGGATACAAGCTGCCGTACATGAACTTTATGCTAAGTTCTGCTTACACCAAAACAATCAACGCAATTTATAATTATTATATGTATTTGTATACGAAGAGAGTGAATTAATTGATACGTTGAAATCAAATTAAACTTTTGTCTGCACCATTAAGAAATCTGATTGTCTTTATAAGTACCTACTTAAATAATAAATGGAATGTCTATTGTGTTTTTGTTCTACGGAGAGTTTACTGAAAGTGGTAATAAGATAATAAGATAATATATATATAATAATTATGTATTATAATAAGAAATGTTTATTTCTCTTTCAGAAGAAAAAGGGTATATTTGCGGCAGCGGTGAACAATTACCTAAGTGTACTTTAGGGTAAAATACATATCACTTGTGCTTAAGCTTTTTCGCTGAAACTGCGATGTGAGAAGCTAGAAATTTTATTTCATTATATTTGTGCATTTTTTTCTACGCGTTCAACATTCTGTTTTATTGCATGGCTAATAAAAAATCAAACCTTTAAAAAAATAGCAAATATAGACAAAATACATTATGTCTAAGAAATGTGCCAAATGGAGTAGCCGTTTCAAGCAAACCTCTACGAAGATGAGATTGAAGCGGCCTGTTTTTATCCTGTCTATCTACCGTTCGAAAACCATGGACTCCATTTTGTGCGAGTGCCCTGCCTTCTTCCGCTGCAACTTTCTAATCTATAAAACTATTTTAGTAAATTTCGTATTTCTACCTCTATTCCATGCATCTCCTCATTTCAAACTTAAGCCTTAGAAATCCTATATATATTCTGAATTCTGATCTGCTTACTTATGAGCCCATAGAGACCACGCTTGAGCATAATAAGGCAGTTCAAACTGGCAACGATCTTAGATAATGCTTTTCTAGAGTCCTATTGTATACAGTCGCTAAGAGGCTTAAAAAAATTGCATTTATCAACATGATTAATTTTCTAGTGCGAACGTGACTCAAAGAGTTTACAGCCGGCAGTTAAAATTAATTACGCAAGAATTTAATTAGAGAATCCAATACGTCGTAGGCTGTACTTAAATGGTTCATTTCAATTTGTTAATTGATGAATCTAACATTTTTAACATCCACTTGAACTATGATAAGTCATAATGTTATTAATTTAATTAGCATCGTTTTATACTCAGAATTATTTTATGTGGACGGGACAAAATTTCTGCCAAATCATAATAGATTGAGGCGTCAAATTGAAGGCAAAATAATAGGTGGGAAAGCGATACCCTTGGAAACTGTTCCATATACCGTACAAATATTTAACCTGGGATCTATGTGTGCTGGTACAATTTTGAACAGCTGGACAGTACTTACAGCGGCACATTGTTTTGACGTTTGCAAAGATATTGAAGAAATGGTAGTCCAAATCGGTAAGAGATTTTTCTAAATATATTAATAATGTTATGTTTACTACGTTACCATAGCAACAAGTAAATATATATTATATAAATATATCTACGCTAAAGTCAGATAACGTTTGTTTGTACATCGTAATGTAATAAAAAATGGAAACTACCGCTCCGAACATTATGAGTCGTAATTAGAAATGATCTCTAGAATAACAAACTCACGAGGCATGACGAATATAAAAAGTGATGGCCGATTAGTTGAGTTTATGAGCGTTGAAGTTTCAGAAAGAGGACCAGCCGACGCAGGGTCTATATTAACCCTGCATTCACCGACAAGGTGGATGGAAGATCTGCGGTCGTTATGGAGAATTTCAAAAGAAGCTTGCGTTGCGTGCGTGCTGAACCGTTGAAGAGTTAATAATGATGACGATTTTATGAATAATGATGATGATGATGGTTATGATGATGATGATGATGATGACGATGATGATGATGATGAAAACAACTAATATTGAAAATAAATATATAAGGTATTTGTACACAAAACAGACGGGTGCATTTACTCTGGGAAGATCACATTTTTTTTCAGGATCGAGATACGTGTACGACTTCAACGCTGTTCAGTACTATGTTGCCCACATTGTGATTCATGACAAGTACAACCAAACTGGCATATTCGCGTGTGACATAGCGATGCTATTCCTGGAGAGTCCTATTGAGCTGAGCAAAAAGACACAGAAGGCCGTCCTCGCCACAAATATGCTCTGGATGAACACAGATGAGAAGAACTTTACAGTCACAGGCTGGGGGTTGACTCAGGTATGGTTTGATATGCTGGGTCACTCCGTCTGCCGTTGGTCCGGTTGATGGCATCGTACCTTAAGCCGGGGCGGGATGGAAAGTACTTCCCCATCTCTCCCCGACAGGCTACGTCTGCTCACCGAGGTAGGTTTAGCCGGTAGGGGCCTGGCTTATCTGGGTTGGTGTTCCATTAAACATAGTCCGACAGAAGCCGCCTGTCATCCCTGGCAGGCGGAACTCCGTATAAAGGATTACACCTCGCACAAAGAAAAAGGTATGGTTTGATATCCATTTATTTATGTATGTTTATTATATTCAGACCGGGACTGCTCCCGCCAGTTTGCTAAGCAGACGAGGTGGGGTCCACTTGACGGTAGGTTGCGGTGCTGTAAGGCACTGCAACTGAGAGGGGCAGCGGCGCCATGTTGGACGGCGCTGCAGCTGAGGAGGTGCTGCGGCGGGAGTGATACAGTTCATCATCTGCTATGGCGCCGATGGGGCCGCCGTCGGAGGATGGCGGCCGAAGATGGAGGCTGGCGATGGGGCTGCTCCATCTGGCCCATCGCAGGGGACCACGAGCTTAGGATGTGGGAAGTCTGGCGTTCATTGTACTGTGTGGTCCCCAGGGTGGTGCGGCCGTGCTCATGGTCCAGGCGTGGCCGCGAGGGTAGCTCCCCGCGCTCCCTAGTGGCAGGATGGAAACTGTGAGGTTTTTTTAGTCGGTAGTGGACCCTGGCTGCTGTGGGTGCAGCTAGAGTTGGAGGCCAAGAGGCCCCCCCAGGGTGCGGTGGATCGCGGTGATGCGATGCTCGAGCGAGCCCGACACACCCCGCCTACTTTCCCGGTAGGCGGGAGTGCGTAAATGCATTTGCACCACGTAAAAAAAACGGTATGGTTTGATGGTATGTTACAATATGGTTAAGTTATTCAATCGGTGATAAAGTCACTATCAATGTCAAAATTGTTTAAGCACCGTAGGCATATTGGCCCCCTTGTACCTATCTATACCATAGTTATTAATTTCAATGCAGGTGAGTGCGGTAATTAATCATGCTATAACAGCAAAAACTTAGTCACAGTCAGTCAAGTCAGTCAGTCAGTTTACATCTATTACAAATGATTTAAGCAGTGTGTGGCGGATGTGTTATGACACTTATTTTCATGGCTATATAAGCCAATACGAGAACGGCAAGAACGATGACATCTTGTACAAATGTGTGCAGTGAGAAAAAGACTATTGCTACCGATGAGAACGTCACAATATGTGTTTCAAAAAGTTTAGCTGAGATTCATTGAATGACTATAATTAAACCAAATTTTTAGTACTATGACTATTTGCATAAAAATAACCTTAAGTAAAATATTAAACCAGCAAAGTATCATTGTAGGACCAAATTTGTAACATTTAAAATTGTATTCTAACCTATTTTATTTATTATTTGTTTTATTTTGTATGCTTTAAAGGTTACAAATAAAGTTATTCCATTCATTCATTCAAATAGCATATTTCAAAACCCCCGCTGAACTGAAATGCCGATTATGTGCCACCGTTTTGATCAAGGTTAGCACAGATCAAGCGCTCTTGTAAGCTTTGGGAAAATCCGATGAGCTCCCGGTCCCCACGGGCTCGATGTTTCAACCCCAAACGGCTCAAATATTTAACCACTACCTAGGTTAGCATGTTTTCGCAGCTTCAATTGCTGCGCCGAGTGAGCCGAGGCGCCAGCCCTATAAGTCTCATAATATCGTATGTAACGTGTGGGTCGTTACATGTGATGAACATACCCTAACTAAAGGTCTACTAAAGGTCACCGTAACTTCGTGTCTGAAGTAGTTTTTATTTTCACAGTATGGAGGTTCAGTTTCTAAGCTGGGTCTGATGATGACGCATCTTCGCTTCGTGCCAAAACAGAAATGTGAGGAGCTCCATAAATTGACCATGTCATCTGATATGTTCTGTTTGTATGGAGATGGGAAAAGGGACACCTGCAAAGGCGATTCTGGAGGTGGAGTATTCTGGCGAGGGTAACAATAAACATTATTTAATTTATAGACCCACTAGGTACACCCAACGCCTTCACCTGCATGAACTACCATTATAATGTTACCTCAATCAAAGGCTTTCTCATAGGCCATAAACTCTAAACGCAATGGCAAGTGATACTCTTCAGACTTTTTTATAACTTGCCGAAGCGTGTGAATGTGTATATGGTACCATATACCACATCCACACGCTAAGGCCTATAATTATATAGATATAATAATAGGATGGATAAAAAAAACTATAGATAGCTTTTTCGGAATAGTAACTCGCAATAATGTTCACCGTATATTTAAGATAAAGGTTTGCCAGAGAATCTCAGGAGAAAATAAAGTCTGAATGAGAAAATAGCTCAAAGTTAATTTGATTTGTTGCCGCAACTTGTTGCATTGGGTTGTCACGAACTGCGGCAGAAATATGCAACTGGTCGGCCAACTAATTGACAGCTGACCAGAGTCACGTGTAGATTTTCACACTAGAATAGATAATCTTCTCGTCGTCGATATTAAAAACGCCCTTAAAAACTCTGATCCAATTTTGCTAACTTTGGTAGAACCTTTCGTGACCTTGTTTCAAATTATATTGTGCTCCGTTAAAACACAAGGCACGGAAAGGTACGGCTTTCATGTCAGTAAAATAAGCCGCATTACTTATTAATGGACATGAATTACGGCATTTGACTTCTTCGTTTTTTTTTGCTGGTAACAGACAGAATTTGATGGCAGAAATAAATTGATAAATGTGATCTTTTTACTGCTATGTTCTATTCATCATGCTATAATATTTGTTGTATATACGCATTTGTTTTTTAATCAACCGAGCTAAGCAAGAGAATAAAATGGCGTTTGTGTGATAGTATAGTTTGTATATTTAAAAATAAATTGTTAACATTTGATCTTAGGTTTCCAATATTCGGCAGCAAGCTAGATTCATATATAAAAACGATAGCCTAGTGCCGGCTGTAGATCTGACGGTCATTAGTTCAATCTCCATCAAAAGCTTGAGCTTCCAGTGATGGTAATGTTGTTATCAAATCCACGACACGATGCTACTTCCCAGTACCGCTTGGCTGGCTATATGTGGGCAGTCCTCGAGACCCAGTTGACATTCTAGGTCTAGCGTTATTCCATATTCGACTTCATCGTCACTGACCATCAATGAGGTCAATACCTCATTTGCTAAATCTATAAAATATTTGAAATGTTGACAAATGTCAACCAATCTACGCAAAAGCCAGATCATATCAAGCCGAATAATATTTGAAACGGCAGGATTAAATAATAGTGGTAGTGATTGTGTTGTTCAATATGACTAGCTAAAATTGTATCCAATCAGATATATTTTACGTTAAAGTCCAATTTAGTATAAGACTTATGAATAACAGTACTCAAAATATTATATAAATATTAACTTATAATAATAAAAAACTTGAGAGGTGTCAAGGGACACCCGGATGGAACGAAGTTCTTAATAATGAATAATACAATAATTAAATAAACACCACACTGTTCAATGCGAAATAGAAATGAAAATATCTGGCTTGTTTTCTATAAGAGAGAGAGAGAGAGAGAGAGAAACATGCGCACGCCGTACAGCTTACAATAGCTTACTATAGCAAAAAGTGTTGTGACAACTTTTCGTAAGAATTTTTTCCGTCTCGCCCCCTTTCGCAACGTGCGATAAGGAACTTCGTTACAATATTATATAATATAAATAATATTATATTGTAAAATATATTTTTATTCAATAACGGCTAGTGGAAGTAAAGAAAGCCGTCAGTTTTAGTCGGGACCAAATAACGATTTGGTCCCGACTAAAACTTCAATTATCGTCTATTTCACGAAAGATGTCCCTCGGGGGTGGCGCTAGTTTCTTTGCTAACAGATAAAAGCGCTATCGTTACACGTGTTCCAGTTAGTTCCACTGATTGCCGCGGGACTCCTTTCGTGAAACATAGTCTAAAACCCAATTTAATAAAATTAAATATGCTCTCAATATACTCACAGTTTTACATCATACGTAATTCAGTGAAGAGTTTATACGAATTTGGATTTTAGCGAAATTTCAAATATTTTTTTTATGAAAGCATTTTAGAGAATATTAGCTAGTTTGAGTGATCGACTGAATACGACTAATATGTACCTAATTGTATTTTTTTTTGTGTAGGATGATTGTAGGTATCACATCTCATGGCGATGGATGTGCGAAGAAGCAAAAACCTAGCGTCTATGCGAACGTGCCCTACTTCAGGAAATGGATCAAAACGGAAATGTTTAAATACATAAAGACATATTGTCGACATTCAATTAAACCATCGAGCGATTCACTTGACGATGACATGTATGACAACATATAAGAATTAAATAACAACTCGGTAATTTCGTTTTCGATTTATAATCGTTTTAAAAATGCGTACCTACTTTATCTCCTGTACTATAGTATCTATGTTAAAGCTGTGTAGCTTTTACATTGTTCAAGCTTTGCAGAGCTCTTATTAGTTTTTTTTATTGTTTGCTCGCTATTTTTTATTGATGTATTTATAGACTTTATAGTAAGACTGTTATTTATCTAAGGTACAAAGCAGGTTTTATCAATAAAAAAAAACCTTTTGCCTTGAAATGTGTACCGGTAACTCATTTAATATTCTTATTTATTCAAAAATTGCTACTCTATTTTTAAACTCAGACAATTGTCTTCAATAGTCGATTTTGACATCGGAAACGATTTTTATTTTTATTTTTTTCACACTCTGACCCCCGCACTAGGATTCCCTGTATCGCGGTAGGCATGGACACACACAATCACAGCACCATTCTGACTAAGCATCGATTAATTAACCACAATTATAGTTACTGTACGTAGGTAACAGTATAAGTATAGCCACGTAAACATTAAAAAAAGATCTAAAGGTAAAAATATTACCCTGAAGATATAGGAATAACGGTATGTGTTACCAGTGATGACTTACGAAACTGAATCGTGGTCTGTGACTATGGGCCTTGTGAGCAGGCTCAAAGTCGCACAACGACCTACGACCCGACTATTCTCGGGGTTTCTCTACGCGATCGAATCAGAAATGGGGATATCCGTGCAAGAACTAAAATCACCGACATAGCGCAGCTGATTAGCAAGTAGAAGTGGCAGTGGGCAGGGGAAATAGCTCGAAGAACTGATGGCCGACGGGGTCGAAAGGTTCTCGAATGGAGACGGTGGACTGGCAAGCGCTGCATAGACAGACGACCAAACTTAAATCGCAGGTAAGGGCTGAATGCGGGCCGCTTGCAACAGATTCTTGTGCAAATGAATGAGGGAGGCATATGTCCAGCACTGGACGTGCTATGGCTGAGATGATGATGATGATGATGATGCTATAATGAACCACTGCGAGCATAATAATTCTGGGTGATTGTTCATAAAAATTAAATAAACAGAAAACAGAAGACAAATTTATTTTTAGGAATCGTCACCACGCCGAGACAGTTGGCTCCTCATAGATGACGATTTTCATTTTCATATTGACTGGTCGTGACGACGCAGTATTTCTTCATTAGTCGTTGGATATTTAAATCAATCCATCTGAAAAAAAGATGACGAATATATTTTTATGTAATTGGTGGCAAACAAGCATGACGGGAGGCCTGATGGTAAGCGATCACCGTCGCCTATGGATATCTGTGGCACTGGGGAATTTACGATACATTGCCAACTCTTTTTATGACTCTGGTAACTCTCCTTTTGAAGAATTATAGTTATAGAATTATAATTAATTATTAGAATTATAATTATCCCATATTATAGCTACTCGGGAACACCGAGGGAGGAAGCTCGTTCCACATTATGTAGGTGTATGGCAAAAATCACAAAATGTGACTCCCGTGAGTCAATAATATGTGGATGAGCTTTCAAGCGGTGCCGACTAGTAGTGTTAAAACCGTGATGCCTGAATGAGGTTGAAGAGTTCTTCAGAATACTCCCCATTGTAAGTATATACGGTAGAAAATACACATAGACCCAATATCATGAATCGTTAAGCAGATTTAGACATAAGTATGTTTCATCATCATCATCTCAGCCATAGGACATCCACTGCTAGACATATGCCTCCCCCATTGATTTCCACAAAGACAGGTTGGAAGCAGCCCGCATCCAGCCCTTGCCTGCGATCTTAGTCAGGTCGTCTGTCCACCTGATCGGTGGCCGTCCTATGTTTAATTGGCTGATAAATATTATAAAATCTAAAAACTATGTTGAGGCCAAATTATTGGTTATTAGAATTACTCATACTAATAGAGTATGTAATTTTTTTAAAGGCGCCGGCCTTTATTTAAATAAGTCTAAAAGGTACCTAAACACTTGGTATAGGGGTTCATTTTTGTTAATTCATCGATTCAAATGTTAACAATCACTTTGGTTCGATGTGAGAGGTACCTACTTCAGCCGCACAACATTCTAAGTCGTGTGTGCCGCTTTACAACCATACATGGTCAAGTACATGCCAATCAATAATAAAAAAAGATGACAGAAACTTGAACGGCACCAAAGCACCATTACATCTATTGCTATATGCCAAACGTGTTCTACACCGCATGCGCAATGCTGTTGATGAGACCTTACATCAAATGAAACAATAGTGAAAGAATTGAACTTTAGGATATACTTACTTGCTGAAGTATGATACATTGGTCAGCAGAGCTATATTCTTATCTGTATACTTGGCTTGGCCATACGATAGAATGCCGACTAGTTGATCTTTGTGTACAGCCCCACCACCGTTGTCTGTTATACGACGCTCCTGCATAAAAGATACATACATAAATACACGCCGCTCTCCCGTAGGGCTCTACAGAGAGCACATTCTTCCAATTGCTACAATCCCGACACACTTCCTTCACTTGATCCATGCTCATCAGGCCTTTCATACAAGAGCGTCGGTTCAGAGTACTCTTGAACTGGCCGTTTCTTAGAACTTTCTCAAGCTGTTCTAAAGTTCGCCAAGGCCTTCTGCTTCTAAAACTTCTATTAAATTCATCCATTTATACCTGCTGCCTATAGTCGATCTTCTTCCGTTCATTCTTTCTACAGGAGCAACAACAACTTACTTTTCTCAATCTTAGTGACTGCATCTTCGTTAACACCACAGCATTCCCTTATCACACTATTCTGTACCCTGTCACTCAGTTTCACTCCAATCATACTCCTCAGAACTCTCATTTCCACAGCATTTAATCTGCATTCATGTGTTAGACTATTGTCGGAAGGGCAATGAAATATGGGTATGCCACACCCATCTTTCACTGCCCTTCCGACAATAGTGTTGGCATAATAGATATAATCATGGTAGAATAGATAACTGTACTTAAAAATGTCTGTAAAACGCCTATTCATTAAATTCTATTCTTTTATAAGAGTAAGGCTAAATCAAATTGTGCAAGTTATTAAACGATTCTCTGTCTTTATTACCTAAAGAAATACGATACAGATTTTCTAGGAAATTAAAGATAACCTCTTGGAAAAATGTTTCTATTCAGTACAGGATATAAAACGAAGTCATAAATCGTTGAAAGCATTTTATCGTTTTATTTACAGAAGTTTATAAAATCAATAACAGTTGTTTCGACAATCATAGACTTGACATTGTTAATATTTAGGTATGTATTAGATCGAAATTATTTTTTTTAACATATTAGTTATTATATAATGGAAAATTTGCACGTCGTGATGCGACAAAATGTACATGGTACTGTATGATATCGAAGTATAATTTCACCTTAATTTTAAGCAAGTAAAGAATATTCTATTCTATTCTAGTCAGCACGCCTGCAGTGGAAGTTCCGAACTCGTGTCGATAAGTAAGTCGACCCGACCGTCAAATTCGTCAGATTTTAACGATATGCGCGAGTACCGAACGCAGATCGCAATCTTTTGTCTATCGCATGCGAATGACTATTTTCACGATTCAGGTTTTTTTGTTATTAGCAGTTTTGGCTTCGCACGCCTTACGTCAAGCAAATGTTGGCTTTTTATTAATGTTATTTATTGAGTCTCGTGATTTTAAAATCGGTATTAAATTTTATAAGTCCAAAGATTAAGTTTTTCGGTGCCGTGATACATTTTAGATAATTATTTCCTAAACAATGTTTTATGTCCTGCAGCAGGGTGGTAGAAATAAAATAAGAATTAAATTCTCTACATAAGAGTTGCGTAGGAAAACTCATATCATAAGGCTCATATCAAAGCTCTCATAACATTTAAGCCAACCCAAAATTGGCGATCGCGTAAATCGTGATAGGTTCCGTACTTGCACTGCTGTAAAGTTAAAAGTAGGTAGGTACATTAATACTTGTAGTGGTACGAACTGCATCCCGCGCCTTCATCTGCTTTACTACGATTTTCCATTACCTCAGTTAACCCACAGAAAATGTTAAGTTTTTTTAAAATAAAACGTACCTATTGTACTAGGGCCTAACGTATCCGATAAGAATTTTTTTTAACGTGAGTGGTACTAATGGTACTAAGCCACACACACACTTTCGCACAATTTGTGTTTTAAGGTTCTGGATGTTGGATAAAAACTATGTAGGTAATGACTCGCATAGTTTTTTATAAGAATCAATATGTTTGGATTTAATCTGAATGTGTAGAATTAAAGAAGTTAGTGTAAAAGACTATAGATACTTACACCACAAATGGAGACTATAATAATATTACCAAATTCTACTCGTATTACATAAATTTGTGATTTGCCAAAGTTTCTAAAGTTGAAGAAGTCAAGTGAGAAGGTATTTTCTAGAGAACTGAACTTTACCAGACAAAGTCACATCCCGGCGTGGTTCTATAGCCAACGAAGATATAAAAAGGATAGGTAGGTGCTCACCGCTGGATATCGGACGCAAAAGTTAGATGAGCTCTTGAGGAAGGGAAAATGGGTCAGGCATTCACTCTTTCCCAAAAGGGTCATTTCAGAACGCAGTAAATTGTTTGCAGATTTTGTCGCTGAATGATTCTAGAAATAAAAGAAAGATGTAAGTATGTTTTAGAAGCAGGTTAAAAGTCTTAAACCATTTTTATTGCAACTTTCCTCATGAATCACTTCGTCAACTGTAAAACCGTTTGAAACTGTTTGGTATTAATTGTAGTTTTTGGACATTTTTGTCGAAAGTGACATCTACTATTGTTTTCTAATACTAACTTACATTACGTTACGAATGAATCAGTAGTGTATGTATACGTTGCACGCAGAATCAACACATTTTCGCATAGTTAAAACAGATGGCGTTAAGTATTTAAGTGCAAAAGCCAAGTGGAAAGTTTGTAGGTAGCTCATCATAGATGGCGCTATTAATATTTAAATTGCTCCAAGCCATTGAGAGAAGATCAGCCTTTCTACGCCAAACAATGATTTCGGAAAATTCATACGATGAAGTTTAAATTTATATTATTTTCCAATATCTACAAAATTGAACAATTTTGTAGCTTGCCTCATATCAGGCTACAACCACGAAGGACGAAAGGTGGAAGTTATTATATTACTATTATAGTTACTCTATTATATTATTGGTACATATAAAAATATGCGGTAAAGCTTTATTTTCCGAGCAGCGTCGCCGGTAACAACTAAGTTTTCTAGTGCTCAATAAATAGATCGGAAATAAGTATAAAAAATGTATAAAGATTATTGTATTCTAATAGTGCCTACTGTTACTAATATTAGCAACTACGACTAGTTTTTTATTGTTGCTACCCAGGTAAGGAGATCCAGAAAGCAAATAAAGGCTACACCATCGATTGTAGTACCTACAACCCATTAAACATAGTTTTAACTGGTTTTTCTATCAAGAAAAAAATAATGTGTGACAATCAAAGTTTCTAACCCTAATAAGAAAAGTTGTAAAGGGGTGCACATTACGGCCCTAAGTAATATAATGAAAAGACCGTGCCGCTTAAACAACTAGAAAAGTCTATCACAAGCATTCACTAAAAGTTTTTCAATGGAACCGACTTCAACACTCAAAAGTGCGAAATAACATGTTAAAGTCCGTACCATGATAGTTCAAAAAGTAACTATTGTCAAAATATTGCGCGCAATGGAACCGACTTCAGCACTCAAAAGTGGGAATAACTTGTTGAAGTCGGTACCATAATAGTTCTAAAAGTAAATTTTGTCAAAATATTGTGCGCATGGTACCAACTCGACAAGTTATTTCACACTTTTGAGTGTTGAAGTCGGTTCCGTGTAATGGTAAAATTTTTTTTTCAACCTTTTCAGTGACTTGCTACTCAGGCGGTCAATAATTGTCATTATGTATGTTCTCGGCTTCCAGCGGGTCCTTGTGGAAATCAATGGGGGAGGCTTATGTCCAGCAGTGGACATCCTATAGCTGAGATGATGATGATGATGATGTTCACCGATGTCTTCACCCTCAAATATATTGTCGTCCAATTAAACGTAACAGTTCTCAGTTACTGGAGTGTAACTCAAAATCCCCTTGTCCGATTTTGATAAAATTTAAGTGGGTTAAATCGGTGAATATACATAAAAAAATACAGTACACATAACTCCTCTTTTTTTGAAGTCGTTAGAAAGCATTGGGGTTCAAAGACTACTCTTTGTCCCCTAAGTATTTGGTGTGCATCAATTGGTGCTATAATAACATATGGTACTGATATACCATTACGAGCCTTATGCATTAAAGTTCTAACGATAAAATCATCAATTTGCTAATAATCATAATGTAAAGTGGTTGATCAAGAAGGAAGGACGTACAGGGCTGCCCCAACCAGTAACTTCTACAGTTGAGCCGTCAAGAAGAGAAGTATCTCCATCTATCAACGCAATTTTTTCAACGTTTTCTGACACATGCTCCTGTAAACAATAAGGAATCTATATGAACAATTATGTAAATAGTGTAGATTTAACTAACACATAATAACTTTATAATAACTTACAGAAACTATATAGCATTATAAATGCTATATATATAAAAAAAAAATTGAAGGGATCACAATATCATAAACTGTGGCTATAATCGCAACTATAATTATGATATTCAGAATTATATATTATAAAAAACAACCAGCATCGGTGGCTTAGTGTGGAGCGCTCAGTTGAAAATGCTACTAACAGTTACCCTCCTTAGATGTTACACAGGAGTGAATTCTTAAACTTAACTTAACCTAATTGATCGGTTAAGATCGCATGACTAAGCTCCTCTGTTAGCGTTTCGATTTTGCTACGCTACAGCCCAATTAATGTAATAATGCTGTAAGATACGTACATATAACATCAACAGAGCAATATCGTTGTCCAATATACCAATGTGGCCAAAGTATTCATGTTTCTTAATATCTGCGACTTCTATCACTTGCCTGCCATTCAATAAAAAAATAATTTTATAATATGACTGTTCCAAGAATGCGTTTAAAAGTATTTTAACTATAAATACTTTTTGATAAAACTTCTTTAGCGGCATTGGGCACTTTTGTATGGGGAAAAAATGTTACACTCGCGTCAGAACATCTGGACGTCGATTACTACAAGCTAATATTTATCATGAAAGTGAGAAACATTTAGGTAACCCATACCACTTACCCTTAATAACATAAAGAGTAAAATAATGATAAAAATACAATAAATATATTAGGTGTAATAAATATGTAGTTGTGGCAAAGGTGCAAACAAACAAAAACAATTTTCCCAAGCTGCCAGTGAGACATTATAGGGCTGGGTGAGAGCCTCTTCCAACCGATCCTTGTGGAAATCAACGGGGGAGGCGTCTGTTCACCAGTGGACGTCCTAGGGCTGAGATGATGATGAATCGGTTATATTATACTATTTGTTTTAAACTGTTACGGTGACGATGGTAACCATTATGATTATGACTTATTTTGAGAATCGGGATATTAAACATGTATGTCAGTAATTAGGAATCATTTATTCACAGAAACACTATTTCCACAAATATCAGAACATTATTTTATTATGTTAAAATAACCTATTGAATTTAATTGTTATGCGACGGGCCGCAAACTAGGCATAGCTTGTATCTTGGGCGCCCAAACATACATGTACCAAAATATATACATACCATGTATGTGTTTTGTTCGTAATAACAATACACGTGTGCTCTTAGGTTATTAGCACACTGTTGCAGAAAATTTAGTGATTTGTTTTTTAAAAATCTAATGAGCTTACGTTTGACTGCTTATGACGTGGTCTAAGGTGTTGCACGCAAACTTAGAAGATATCTATTCGCTTGCGGCTTGAAGACTCCAGAGCTGTAATATCGGGAAACAGGCAGTGATCTAGTATGAAATATTTAATACGTCACACAATCTCTAGATAATTATAACGACCATTCATTTATACATGTTTTACCATATTGAAAACGGTTTTTATTGAAAATTTCTAGAAAATTGTTTAAAATAAAACTGCTAACATTTCCAACAGTTATAACGCCAATAAATCATTATATCATATTCTATTCAAAATCATATACTAGCTTCGTCCCGAGTAGACTACGAGTTTCCGGCACCCTCGATTATCTCAAACACTTTTTCCGACATAAAAAGTGACCTATGTGCTGTGCAAAAGAATTCATTCCAAATTTCATGCAGATCCGAACCTTCTAAGGCTTGCGTGCATCTTAGACAGGATAGATAGTTGTCAAACGGAAGCTTATAATAATAATAAAAAGTTCAGCCGTTTCAGCGTAAAAGAACAAAAATACAACAACAAACGACATACCAACCTTTCTATTATTAATATTACTACTACTACTACTTAACTAATTACTACTACTTAATATTACTACTACAGTGTCCGTTTATAAAAGACTGGATTTATAAAACAAATCTAAAACTATATAAAACTATCTAAATCTATATAACATACGTTTCTGTGTAGTCTATTTAAAATACTTTATTTCTTTTCCTGTTTTACTTTGAGGCGATGATAACTCAGCGGGGGGAGCGTCGCCTGTCAAACTGACGGACACTGGTTCGATCCCCAACAACAGCTTGAGCTTCCGGTGAAGGTAACACCGTTATCAAATTTCCAGCATGGTGGTAGGGTTTTTGAGTCGAAGGGACTTTCGTATACCCGCCTGGCTAGCTACCACCCTCAAGTTTGAAAAACAGTCACCAAACACATAGTGTGTTAAGGTAGAGCAGTCCTTGAGAGCCAGTGAGTATTTTAGGTCTAGCGTGATAACATCTTTGAGCATATCGTCACTGACCATCAAGTGAGATAGTGGTCAAACGCTAGATCTATAGAGTATAAAAA
The DNA here is from genome assembly GCA_934044485.1 of Apeira syringaria. Classification (NCBI taxonomy): domain Eukaryota; kingdom Metazoa; phylum Arthropoda; class Insecta; order Lepidoptera; family Geometridae; genus Apeira; species Apeira syringaria. The sequence goes on from OW203654.1 coordinate 31,261,634, forward strand.
AAAATATTTATAAAATACGCATGAGTGGTTTAAGAGTAGCATGATAAAAGTAAAGATAGAAAATGTCGCGTATTTCACTTCCACTCACGATCACCAAGACTCACCCAAGTCCTGTCACTGTTCCAGATCCAACCTTGACCACGATTCTTTGACCATCCCGCTGGAGGAAGCAGCTCGCAGCTGTCACCACCACCTTACTTCTGATCAAACTTCCCGAACAGTACAAGTTGGTGTAAGCAATGAGCACGTGATATGGCGTCTCTTTTATAGTTGTGATATATTTGTTCAGGGTATTTTGCTTATCAAAGTACTTGAGTGAGTTGGTTGGCAAGTAGAGCAATAAGTTGTAACTGTTCACTTTGGATATTAACTGAACGATTTGTAATAAGTATACCCTGGAATCAGGCTTAAAATGTATATTCCTCCTTTCAAGTTTTAATTGAAGCCCTT